>JAUMJM010000005.1:97345000-98727500 GCA_033558235.1 Neomorphus geoffroyi | reverse complement strand
TTGAGTTTTAATGAGACTGCATAGGCTCTGGCCAGGCCAGGGCATCCCAGCTGTCATTGATGGTGGTGGATGTGGCTAGGCATAGTTACGTGACATAGCTTTACAATGGTCACCACATTGGTGAGGTTGGGTGAAATGAGCTCAAGTAAAATTCCCCATCGAAGTCACAAGATGCCAAACCTGTCGTTTATTTTCCGTTCACAGCGGTATGAGCACCTACCTTAGTGAGCATGAGCAGTTTGAGTCTGAACAACTCTAGATACAGGAGGCAAGATTTTCTTTAAAAAGGAAAGAGGCCTCAGTGTTCACTTCCAAGCATCGTATTTAGATGCCTGAAAAACAAAAATATAGAGCACCCAAGGACTGCCAATGTTTTTGAAAGTAGCAGCACCGGAACATCCCTGGGGCTGGAATATAAACAATCTGAAATGTATTCCCTGGAGAAGTTACTGAATCGCTCTGATGAACAGGAGTTTGTTTACTGCCAGTTTTCATGAGTTTTTGACAAGAATCATCTGGCAGGATTGAAGCAAAATAAGGGAACCAATGAGTAAAAATGCACAAGCATCATTACCAAAAATTAAAGAAAAAAGAAATCAGTCTGATTTCATCAACTTCAGGGAGAGAACGTTTTTTAAAAACTTGAAGTACACATCTCTCCTTTTCTGCCTGGGTTCACACCACTTGCTTCGAAGGGGTGTGCCAGGAGCAGACTACTCTGAGGCTGGATCTCTCATCAATAGAGGTGAGTACACCCAGTAACTTCCACTGACTATGAAAAGGGGGTAGTTTAATATCTAAAATTAGGTAATACTCTCCAAATTTCAGGTTGAAGTAATATTTTGAGTGCCCAGATTTCTATGTTCTCCTTTGAGAGAGCCTTTGCTCAGATCTATACAATTTATTGTTTATGAGCCTGAGAAGATAACAGAATCATAGAATTGTTAAGGTTGGAAAAGACCTCGAAAATCAAGTCCAACCATGAACAAAATACCAGTGTGCCTACTAAAACATGTCCTGAAGGGCCACATCTACACGCTTTTTGAACACCTCCAGGGATGGAGACTCCACCACTGCCCTGGGAGCCTCTACCAGTGCTTCACCACTTTTTCAGTAAAGAACTTTTTCCTAATATCCAATGTAAACCTCCCCTGGCACAACTTGAGAGCATTTCCTCTCATCCTATCCCTGGTTACTTGGGAGAAGAGACCAATAAACACCTCACCACAACCTCCTGTCAGGTAGTTGTACAGAGCTGTAAGGTCTCCCCTCAGTCTCCTCTTCTCCAGGCTAAACAATCCCAGTTCCCTCAGCTGCTCCTTGTAAAACTTGTTCTCCAGACCCTTCACCAGCCTCATCATCCTCCTCTGGACACGAATGATACCTTGAAATATGATGCATACACAGATACATTTCTGCCTCTGTCTCCCAGGAGTACACAGTCACACAGCTCTCTCCCCACAACCCTGGAAGTGAAGTTTGGAGCCAGTGTCAGCAAAGCCCTTCCGCTTCCACCTGCATCATGTTCTTCAGACTTCCTACAGCTTGCAAATGCAGAAAGGGAATGAAAAACCCAGACCCTGCTAAGCAGCTTAAAGAAAGACCGTGCTCTGTCTGAAACCTGTAGTGTTCTGCAGCAGGTTATTCCAGAGCAAACTGCAGACAGCCCTGCAGACAGAGGAGGTGACCTGCCCCAAGCCCCACCAGCTGCCCAGAATTAACAGGATTACCACATAGTCATAGATAGCAAGACTGAGCGCACCCTCAGCAAGTCTGCAGGTGGCACAAGCCGAGCAGTGTAGTTTACACATCCGAGGAATGGGGTGTCATCCAGAGGGACCTGCACAAACTGGAGAAGTGGGCCCACAGGAACCTCAAGAGGTTCAACAAGACCAAGTGCAAGGTCCTACACCTGGGTTGGGGCAATTCTTGGTTTCAATATAGGCTGGGGGAAGGAGGGATTGAGAGCAGCCCTGAAGAGAAGGACTTGGGGGTACTGATGGACAAAAAGCTGGACATGAACCAATAACATGAACTTGCAGCCCAGAAAGCCAGCCGTATCCTGGACTGCATCAAAAGAAGTGTGACCAGGAGGGAGATGATTCTGCCCCTCTGCTCTGGTGGGACCTCACCTGCAGTTCTGCGTTCAGTTCTGGAGTTCTCAGCACAGCAAGGACATGGATCTGTTAGAGTGAGTCCAGAGGAGGCCACAAAGGTGATGTGAGGGCTGGAGCGCCTCTCATACGAGGACAGGCTGAGAGAGTTCAGGTTGTTGAACCTAGAGAAGAGAAGGCTCCGGGGAGACCTTAGAGAAGCCTTCCAGTACTGAGAGGGGCTCCAGGAAAGACAGGGACAGACTTCCTAGCAAGACCTTATGTGACAGGACAAGGAGTAATGGTTTTAAACTAAAGGAGAGGAGAGGGTGATGGGTGGTGAGGTGCTGGCACAGGTTGCCCAGGGAGGCTCCGTCCCTGGAAACATTCAAGGTCAGATTGGGTGGGGCCGAAGATGTCCCTGATCCTGCAGGGAGGTTGGACTTGTAAACGTTCCTTCCAACCCAAAGCATTCTGTGATTCTATAATTTTATCACAATTCCACCTTTAGGCACTCCCTTAGCAGTTCTCCACAGGCTCCAGGTGCTGCTTCAGCAAATGAAATGGTGAGCCATACCTGGGGCCCAATTTGGATGTGCTGTCTTAAGTCAAATCTGTTTCCGCTTGGCTGAGGTCTTCCTTGTCACCGGTGGCATTTCTTCCTCCCTTTGATGCAGAGGGCACCTTCATTCTCATCTTCTCTCTTCTCTGTTACTGTTTCTCAGGTTTCATCAGTTCTTCACAAAGCAAAGAGAGGGAGAAAACATTTAATGAAATAAAAATATTATTGTAGACGATATTATAATATTATATATATTTAAATTATAATTTTTAGCATTTATATAAAATTGGCGACTCAGACTCACAATGCATACCTGAATAGAACAGAAAAATACCTGTAATTTCCAGCTATTTGGAGAAGACTGTGAATTATCCTAAACAGAATAATCTTCTGAAGATCAAAAGTGCATGTACTTTGAGGATTACACTCCAGTTTTTAGAGCTGCTTCTCCATTGAATGCAATCTTTCAGCATGGCAAAATAGAAATACCAGGACCAAAAGCAGGGAAGCTGAATTCTGCCAAACTCACATTCTGTTTTGCTTTTTCAGAGGCAGACTTGTCATTTCAAAGTTCTCAGTCAACCTCTGTATCCCAAGATCAGCCGTTCAGCACACAAGACCTTCAACAAGAATATATTCCTTCAGAGAGAGACACATGTTCCATAGCATCATCAGGAGTTCAGAACAATCATTTCAGGTCAGATTGGAGAAAACCCTTTCCCTTTCACTGCCTGGTTGCCCCACAGCAGAGATGCTTTTCACATCAGTGAGAAGCGAGGCAGGCTGCGCTTAGCTGTCACTTTTGCCTCTCTCCTCCATTTCTCAGAGGAGCAGGCTGCAGCAAGCTTTGGGGACACCATGGATCAATAGCTTCTTAAGTAACCACAGACACTTCACTTGGGCAGTTTATCAGCCTTGCCAGTTTCCATAATCTACTGCATTTCTCAACTGCTTCCACCACAATTCCTCCAAATAAAGCACACTGGTCATAAATCATTTCAGGGCCAACAGATGTCTTCAGGGTGAAGTCTTTACAGAATCAAGTAAGCTGCTGCAGAGTTAAGGAAGGTTGTGGGAGATGTACACAGAGCTGCAGAAGGGACCTGCGGGTGGGTAAGAGCCTTGGGCATAAACACAGAGCCTCGGGAGTTTGCCCAGCAGTGCCAAGCCCCATCCTGCTCCTGTGAACCCATCCAGACATCTGCCACTGGCTGCTGCAGGGACAAGATCCTGGGCAGATAATCACGTTTAGCTTGCTCTTAACTGGCTATTTCAAAGGGTAAACCCAGTTCATTTCAACCATGTAGAACAGGGTGTGCGTATGAGGACAGCCCAGCCTGGAATGGGCAGTGTTGTAGCCCATGCATCCAACACAAATGTTATCCCCTGCCAGCAAGCCTATAGACACAGCTGGGGATGATGGAAGTAATTGAGGGAGCCAGTGCAGTTCCAGGAAGGGAAACAAGAGTTACAAAGCATTAATTCTACCTTAGTTATCAGAACTCCCAGGGTGTCTGGGTGTTTGTTTCTTGCTGTTGGGATCATGCAGGTGCTGAAATCAGAATCGGGATTTCATTGATCTTTACAGTACCAAAACGTTTCAGACAAGAAAAGGCACATTACCGTAGTTGCATGCTTCAGAGAGCAGAAAGCACAGCTCCTGGGTTTCAAAAAGTAGATTTGTATGCATTTAAATAGCTCTACTAGCAGGCACTGCATAATCAAGACGAAAATTTATTACTGAGTCTCAACACAGCAGTCAGAAATTGCGGACTACTTCCCAACACAAGGGTGCCACCCAGTCAAATGTGCTGCAACACTCCTGTAAACAGCTATGTGTATTTGAATTTATTTCCCTTTGCCATCTCTGCCTTTTCTTTTTCCTGCAGCAGCCAGCATCCTACAGGAACCCGTTCTCACTGCTAGGGATGCAGAAAGAAGTTTCTGCTCCAGCGTACCTCTTAGATCTATAACTCTTAACATAGTAGTTTCTGTAAATTATGCAATCAACAGACTGGCATGAAACCCGCTCTTCTCTAAGCAACATTTTCCTCTTCCGTATTACTCAATGAAAAGAAAATCCTGTAGCATATGGCAGGAGTAACCCAAACTGAGCTATATTTTTCTTTGAGAAGGTTGTGAGCCAACCTAAGACGATGAGCCCTGGATTTCCCAAATTTGGGAAGGAGTTGTGTATTCAGACTGTGAAATTTGCACTATGGGATACAGAACCATAGAATCATTAAAGTTGGAAAAGACCTCTAAGATCACCAAGTCCAACCATTAGTCTAACACCACTGTGCCTACTAAACCACCCTCATAATATGTACTTTTTAATATGTGATATATCAATAGGTGGAAATGGCTCAATATATGATGGCATCCTATATTACCATTCCAAATATGCCTATCCTGACCATTTTCCAGTAGTCATACTCTTGCATCTTGAAGAAAAATGGCTCAAGTAGTTTTGATGAGAAAGGGGTTAACTGGAAAAGCTATGTTACATCCTGTTTCATCAGGAGGAAGATTTAGGTATTACTCTTTTTTTTTTACACCAAATTAAAGGTAAGCCTAATAAAGGAACAATTTCATCCATCTAAAAATTGAATACTGAAATAAATGAGGATGGTTATAAACTAAAAGATGGAAGATTTAGATGAGATACTGAGAAAAAATTCTTTACTGTGTGAGTGGGGAGGCCCTGGCACAGGGTGCCCAGAGAAGTGGTGGCTGCCCCATCCCTGGAGGTGTTCAAGGCCAGGTTGGATGGAGCTTGGAGCACCCTGATCCAGTGGGAGGTGTCCCTGCCCATGGCGGGGGGGTTGGATCTGGATGATTTTTAAGATCCTTTCCAACCCAAACCATTCTACGATTCTATGATTTGTGCATGCGCACTCTCCAGTCTATGCATACACCAGTCTACGAACAAAAGTTCAGATTTAAAGGATGTGATTAAATTTGCATTTCTTTGTACTCAAGGAGCGACTCATCTGTATTACACAGGCAGTTACACTTCTCATTTTTTTTCCTTTCTTTGCTTTCAGAGTGTTTAAGCAATCTTAAAGGACATTTTAAAAACACTCAGTTACAGAAGGCAGAATTGCATGTGGGCTGAAAAAAGTTAAGGTTGATTGAAGTTTGGTATTATGATGAATAAAAATTGAGGCACAATTCTGGTTCAAGGAAACACGTCTTGTGGGCTGCCTATATAATAACAGTGCTGCACTATTTCATCTGCAGACATTTATTTCATCTGTAGAAACACTGTGAGCCTTTTGTATCCACTGCACCATGATGGTTGCTGGCACACCTGCACAGGTGCTGCCCGAGCATCTTAGGTGTGACCCGAAATTGGTTCTTTCTGAGGCAGTTTGGAGGGATGCTAGGGTCCTTGACCAGCGCTGTCCCATGGCACAGGTACCCCACCTGCGTAGATGTGATGCAGGGCTGGTCAGCAGCACAGAGCTACATCTGCACAGGGGACTAAATGTTTGTGGTTGTAACATAAGACCAGACACCCCATGCACTGAGCGATGACGTGCTGCCTGTAGGCAGTTACATACACATAGGTTTAGAGTCAGCACCCCTCAAACCTTAACTACAGGCATAGCAGGAGTGATTAAGTCTGAAAACTTGCTAGGGAAATAATTTCAGACATAAAGCAGCAAATGCTGAT
Source organism: Neomorphus geoffroyi (assembly GCA_033558235.1). Taxonomy (NCBI): domain Eukaryota; kingdom Metazoa; phylum Chordata; class Aves; order Cuculiformes; family Neomorphidae; genus Neomorphus; species Neomorphus geoffroyi. The sequence continues at coordinate 98,721,166 of JAUMJM010000005.1, read as the reverse complement.
CCCTGTCACCTCAAGCCACAATAGCCAAGAATAACATTGTGTCATGAACCAAAAGCCTCAAAGGAGTCAGCTGTTCATAGAAGTCACTCACTCCTTCGCCAGCAGCCAAAACCTGTGCTCCATTGCTTCTGGGGTCAGCAGCTGGGCTGGTGCAAGCACTGAATTGTTGGAGTGTGACAAGGAACAGAAACATCTTGAGACATCTCAACTGTCCTCTTGGTGCTGCACAAAAAGCCTGGGCTCTGTCCACATCCACTTCTCCCATCACGATACGGATATTTCACTTTGCAGAGAGGCTGCTGATGAGCAAAACCATAGGCACTGATGTGAGGACACACACTGCTCCTTTCCCAGCAGTTTGGCACAGACTTAGAGCAACAGCCACTTTGGAAAAGGCCAGGATTTACACTGGTCTGACAACTCTTCTGTCAAATTTTAGCCTTACATGATTTAATAGTACACAACATGCACAAAACCCTGGGAACAGAGTGCTGCCAGTGGAAACCTGACAGCATTTACTGAGGGGGGTTTGCAGAAACAGAGGTGTCACATCAATTCCATAATTAATTTGTCGTTTGTAAAAATACTCTGACTGGCAAACACAGTCCCAACTTGAAAAAAAATGTTAATCATTCTCTAGAGCTTTGATACAGTTAGTCTTACCCCAGTCTGAAACTCTCTTGTGACAATCCCTCTTCACAGGTGATGAGTTTCCTGAATACAGGAGCACACCCAGCACATTTCTACTGTGTGGACTATTAGGGTGTTGTTGTAAAGATGAGCCTGCCAGGACATGAGCTGAACACCGTTTTTTTAACATTTCCCTTTTCAAAGAAGGCTCATAGAATCAAAGAATGGTTTGGGTTGGAAGGGACCTTAAATATCATCCAGTTCCATCCCCATCCTGCCATGGGCAGGGACACCTCCCACTGGATCAGGTTGCTCAAAGCCTCATCCAACCTGGCCTTGAACACCCCCAGGGATGGGGCAGCCACAGCTTCTCTGGGCAACCTGTGCCAGGGCCTCCCCACCCTCAGAGGAAAACATTTCTACTGAATCTCTAATCTAAACATTCCCTCTTATCCTATCCCTGCTCTCCCTGACAAAGAGCCCCTCCCCAGCTTTCCTGGAGCCTCTTTCATGGAATCATGAAGTAGGAAGAGACCTCTGAGGTCACAGAGTCCAACCATAGCTGTCCCCTTACTAAACCATGTCCTTGAGAAACTCACCTACCCATCTTTTAAACACCTCCAGTAATCTTCTCATAGAAAGAGATCAGGTTGGTCTGGCAGGACCTGCCTTTGGTGAACCCATGTTGGCTGGGCCTGATCACCCGGTTGTCCCGCGTGTGCTGTATGATAGCACTCAAGATGATCTGCTCCATCACCTTCCCCAGTACCAAGGTCAGACTGACAGGCCTGTAGTTCCCCGGATCTTCCCTCTGACCCTTCTTGTAAATGGGTGTAATGTTTACCAATCTCCAGTCCAGTGGCACTTCCCCAGTCAGATAGGACTGCTGATAGATGAGGGAAAGGGCTTTGGAGAGGACCTCTGCCAGCTCCCTCAATACTCTTGGATGGATCCCATCTGGCCTCTATGAGACCTGTGTGTGTCTAGCTGGCCAAGCAGGCCTCTAACCAAGTCCTCCAATGGTTGGAGCTTCGTTCTCACTGACTTCCAGCTCAGGGGGCTCAGTATCCGTGGAACATCTCACCCTGCAATTAAAGTCCGAGGCAAAGAAGGCATTGAGTACATCTGTTTTGTCCTCATTTCTCATCATTATTACCCCTTCTACATCCAGTAAAGGAGGGAGACTCTCCTTGGTCCTCCTGTTGCTGTTAATATACTTGAAGAAACATTTTTTATTGTCTTTCACTGAACTGGCCAATTGAAGTTCTAGCTGGGTGTTTGCCCTTCTGATTTATTCTCTGCATGATCTCACCTCACTCTTGTAGTCCACCTGGGATGCCTGCCCCCTCTTCCAAAGCTCATAAACTTTCTTCTTTTTCCTGAGATGAACACAGAGCTCCCTACTCAGCCAAGCTGGTTTTCTTCCCTGCCGACTCGTTTTACGGCACATGGAGATTTCCTTCTTGAGGAGCATCCGGTGCTCTTGTGCTCCTTTGTCTTTTAGAATTGCCTCCAGTGAACTTTATCAAGCAGCCTTCTAAACAGTTTGAAATCTGCCCTGGGCAGTCCAGGGTGATAGTTCTCTCCTGGCCCCTCTCCTTACTCCTCCAAGAAGTGACACATTACTCCTTGTTCTGTCACAACAGGTCTTGCTAAAAAGTGTGTCTTCGTCTTTCCTGAGGCCCCTTTCAGTACTGGAAGGCTGCTGTAAGGTGTTCCCAGAGCCTTCCTTTCTCCAGGCTGAACAAGCCCACGTCTCTCAGCCTGTCCTCATACGGGAGGTGCTCCAGCCCTCAGATCGTCTTCGTGGTCTCCTCTGGACTCGCTCCAACAGATGAAGACTAAATCCATGTGAAACCCTTCTGACTCGTTTTTTAAGTTACGTTGCCAAACTCAGCACCACGACTTTAAGGACGAGAAAAGGGCCTTGCAGATATGGGCTTTATTGCTGGTTTCTCTGAAGCGTTCTTGTCCCCCAAGAGCTCTGTAGCAGCACAACGGAAACAGCCTGGCTGGCAGCACAGCACCCAGAAGAAGCCTCAGCACCAAGGTGAGGGCTGCAGTGACCTCTTCATGGGTGCAAAGTGCCGTGGGATGGAGGGCTTTCCTTGTAGCAATGTTTTTCTGAATTCTTGAGATGGAAAACTTATAGACAGAGGTGCACCAAATTCTGAAAGTGTTTTTGCAATACATTATTAACTTTAATCACATAATAAACACAGAAAGGTAATACCTGACCTTGTCTGTACAGAAAGTCTCTCATTTCTCACGGAAACAAGTCAAAAACACTCTGGAGAGAAACAAGAGGATTAAATATTCTCCTGTAATGCTCCTATATTGTATTTGCTTAGATTGCTGGATTAGCAGAGGAATGAAATGCATGAGAAATTTAATACAAAAGTAAATTAATACAACTATTTATATTGCTGAAACAGGACAAAATGCAGAAAGAGCAGCATGTTTTAAGTGGTAAAAGGGTAATGTATTTCTTCTTCGACTGTAGAAGATTATATCAGTCCCCTTTAAATGGAATTCATAGATTTCTGCATTCAGAATAGCAATGAGATGGAATAAACAAACAAATAAATATATCTATTTCTTGCCCACAGCCTACGGCAACTTAAATGTCCAAGCTTGCGAAGATTATTAAAGGTAAAATTTCTTTACTGAAAGAGTGATGAAGCATTGGAAGAGGCTCCCCAGGGAGGTGGTGGAATCACTGTCCCTGGAGATGTTAAAAAGATGTGTAGATGTGGTGCTTCAGGACATGGTTTAGTAAGCATGGCTGATGGTTGGACTGGACAATCTTAGAGATGTTTTCTGACCTTAACGATTCTATGATTCTAAGATTATATTAAGACTCTGAAGACATTATGCAAATGACAATAAGTTAATTTCTTTCTTGACAGCTATAAAATAAACACTCCCAGCTATATGTGAAGGCATTTAGATAAGGCATATTCCTAATTAACAGAGGAAAAAAATGTATAATTGGATCATGTGGTATTATGGTATTATTCTCAACAGTGATGCAAGGCTGCGCAAAGATAAAACAGCTGTCAGATAATCTTTGTGATTAATACAGAAAAGCCTTTGCATTCATATCTGTTGCTCTTACAAGATACTTAACAACAAGCTGAAAGTCACAAACTAAAAAGCCAGAATACTTTCAGAGGACAAGTGATGCAGATTTGTCTTCCTACCATCTTTTCAGGGGTGTGTGTATGTGTGTGTGAAGGGTTAACCTTTGACTTCAACAGTTATTTTGAAAACAAAAATCTGCAAAACTACAGACATTCACTAATAAAATCCACTTAGTCTGTGTTTGCTTTGACTCAAGAAGGATTAAGCAGATAAGGTGTTGGACTTTCGGCTCCCAACGCTATGCAAATCCAGCTATATTAAATTAGAGCAGTTCTGTGGCTGAAGCCAAGCTCCTGGTAGAAGCGGCTCCTCACTATCTACTTCATCCAAAGTAGCTGCCGCAGAACCGAGTCCAAGCGCAACGCTCCGCAGGAGAGCTCAGGGCCCTTCACCAGCACAAAAAGCATCCTAGACAACCATCAACCTTATGTGTTGATGAACCCCCAGCAGCTCAGCTTTAGGGGAGCAGAGGCAAAAAAATAAATGCAACTACAATGTGCCTCATACTAGAAATAGTTTTCATCAGCTTTTCAAAGTTTTTTATAGACAAAATGCACCAAGGTGCAACCAAGCTTCTGACACAACACACAAAACCTTTGTTTCAAAGGCTGGTGAAACATCTGCCACTTCTTAAGCAGGAGCTGTCACCGTCTCTCAGCTGCCAAGGCTTTGGGTGGCTGAGACAGGATGTCTTCACTCTGTCCACCCCCACGAGGCACCTCACTTCACTCTGAAGGGGCCCAGAAGCAGAAGAATAGCAGCTCTCGGCATCTCCATCATATCCTTTTTCTGAAATAACTCCCCAAAGCACCAGATTACGAAAAGGATCAGCAACAGCAATCCCACACCACTCCAACCTTGCTTGTGTACATCGCTAAAGCATTTGTGTTCAAAAAAAATATTTAAAAAAATATTACTCTAGAAAGAAATTCACCAGGGTTGTTATTTTAAAGTTTCCACTATTTTCAGCTTTTGCTTTTCCACTGAGGCTGTAACTCTGCACGTGTTGAGCTGTGAGCCCTCTGGTTGCAGCTATGCTCCTTGCAGCTGGAGGACTCGGTGTTACCAAGTCAATCAGCTGGCAGCCACGATGCTGGATTAAATTGCGTGGATGTTTCTAACTCATCTCCTATAGACAGTACAAGCAGTGTTTGCCCAGATATATGTATGTTCCGTTTGTTGCACGGGAGCTGGACACGAGCAGTAAATGACTCCGGGATGCAAGAAGAGAACACGCTGCTGTGCTGGAGAAGCCTGTCTCGGACCAGGAGAACTGGATTTCACCTGGGGCTTTACCAAGACAGCTGCAAGGCATACAAAAAAGCCCTTTATGTGAACTTTACTACAGCAGCTTCAGCAGTCATAGCATTTGACTTTGCAGTCTTAGTTGTTCCCTTGTACATAATACAGTAATTAATTGAAAAATTAATTCTATTTCAATTGAAAACCATTTTTTATATGAAGTAGCATCATGATTTTCAAGAGAGAAGTGGCAAGCTCCAAGTTCCATTGCTGGAAAGCTGCTCCTGCAAAGAGTACGCAGAATGGTACCATTTACCCGTTGCTGAAGCAATTTCAGCACATTCCCATAACTGCTCTCATGATGTGCTGATCATCACTTCAAAAAGCAACAGCCCAGAGATTTGATAGAACACATTTCCAGCAATGCTTCCCATTCCTACTAAACAACATGTGCTATAAATAAGCATGTTTCATCAATAATACATAAAGAATGTATTCACTGTGGGTTGTAAAACAGATGTATATATTGAACCATACAATAATTTCCATAAAGAACAAATGTAGTCAAGTGGTACTGAAGCAGTAATTACGCATTCAGTGAAAGCCACCGTAAATAGTTTTGTAACTTGGGAACAATTTGATTTTTTGTTCCCTTTTAAAATTTGCTCTTGTCCTTGTTCTCTGTCATTTTTATTGTTTTCACTTTATCATTGTCTGTGCTTTCTACAGAAAGAATGCTTGATCACTTCTCAAAGCCACTGATAAGAAAATGAAATCCCTTTGGCATTTCTGCACAGGGGAGTTGCATAACAAGCCGAGTATATATAGAAATTGCATTCTAAGTGTTTACATAAGAGCTCAGAATAACACAGATGTAAAAAAAAAAAAAAAAAAAAAAGGAATTCAACTCATTTACAAACCAGCCCTGCAGTGCTTTTGTGTCTGATCACTTGGAGCAAGCGAATCAGCTTACTAGTGGTACACAGTTAATATTATTCTTCCACTATTTACGTAACTGGAAAAGAAAGATTAAAAATTGAACAGGCAAAAGCGTGTAAAAGGGTGGTTTGAGTGTCTTAAAGAAGAGACTCTTTCTAGCCAGAGAGACTGGCACAGAAGCTGATGATTTAAAACAATCCGTGCTATCTGAAATCTCTTATAGTTTCTTGTATTCATGCAAATCACCACACATTCTTAGGTAAGACTTTCACATTTTCTGCGTGCTCTTCTCAGTGGTCTCAGTTTAATGCTTGCAACACAGAACAAGAAACCTCAAGTTTATTCCACCAACTTCAAAGTACTATTCCCCCAAAAGAAACTGGAAGGGCACGAAATCCAGGCTTCAATAATTTAAAGCTTCTTTATCTTGCTATTTTAAAAACCAGAGTATAAAGGCACCCCAGGTGACAGAACAGTGGGCTGAGGGGATTATTTGGGATAGAATTATATTGATTCAAATCCATCCAGTATATCTACAGTCTGAAGGCAGGTAAATTCATAAACATGTACAAACAGGAAAGCTCTGCTGAAAAGGTCAGCAATTATTAATACCACGTCTTGTACTAAGAGAGCCACCCAACCCAATGTAGCTACCAGACAGTTTTGCCTAAAGCTTTTTTGTTACACTGGTGATCAAGCCTCCTTGGGACATCAGCTCCACTGGCCATGCAGCAGGAGGAGGACCTGGTTGCTGCCCATGGGGCTGAGCTGAGCCATCGTCTCAGCCAGACCAGAGGAGGAGGGGAAGAAGGAGACCGCTTTACAGGTATCTCCGATGACACCTGAAGAGGGAGGGTGGCTACAGGCCACCTGGGCAGGAAATGCCCAGGCGATCTTTCAGATGCTTTTCAAAGATGTCATCATGAGTAGCAAGGGTGCCCCAGCCCACAGGCAGCCAGCACAGCTCCCTGTGGCTTCTGCTCTCACCAGTGAGTTTAAGGGGAGATTCACAGACCTAATAACCGACCTGGCAGCAAGACACGGGAAAGAGGAAGAGAAGGTGAATGCAAGTTAGGGCTGGGAAATCATGGCATTTGCTTTGAAGAGAGAGTCTTTTTCCCCATATTTGCTGAGCATTTCACATAATAGATCCCCAGGGCACAAGAGCAACAGTAAACACACATCACTTCGGTAACAGCGTGCGGTGTTTGTCTGAATGCGCGACACCATCCCTCCAAGAAAGGGAGAGAAATGCTCAGAAATGCAGATGAGCCCTCAGAGAGGCAACAAAATGTTCGGGAAAAATGCAAACCATCCTTCAGTGTTTTACCAAGAAACAACAAAATAAGTGGCAAAACGAGCAAGAACGCACTGAGAAAAACCTCATTTCCTTCAGCTTTTTCCAGGAATTCCTGACTCACCCAGATTCTCCTGTTTTGAAGCCCTTTCTTACAGCTGTCAACAAAGCCTGTGATGCAGAGAGGGGTGCTTCCTCCCTACTCCTTATATTATTGTATCCCAAATAGTACAGATATGCAGGACTATTTTGTTTCTCCAATAAGAAACTAACAAACACAGTGCCAAATCCCATAGGGTTTTGGATTAAGTGTTGCAGATCAAAGTCTTTTACAGACAGTTGTAGCTGCAGATGAACAATCCAACTAAGAAACAGTGTCTTTCTTTGACCTCCTGAGGTTAACTCAGCTGAGAGATCTCTGTGAAGACAGGAGAGTGCGAAGGAATAAACCCACAAAGCTTGAGTTTCCTGAGCTAACAGTACAGTTAAGTCAAGTTGCCAAGTCCCCAAGTCACGTTATGGCCACGTCCAGCCTGGTATACACAAAGACATCTAATATTTCCCTAAATCATCCTTCCCTTACCCAGTTGCTGTCTATGTGGACACGGGCTCCAGCTGTGAGACCACTGAGTTGTTACAGCCCAAGGAGTGCACGACCTCCCAGGAAAGTGCTAGCAAGGTATTTCTTAAAAACTTATTAAATGGCTAAAAGCATAATAGTAAACATCACACCTATGCAGTGTGATAACTTTGCAGACTTAAGTAATACTGAATGAAAAGCACACCATATAAGAAGAAATAATCAGTTGTTTAAGCACTCAAAATAAAGGTAATATTAGATACCGCACAGATAGTTACAGTAGTGACGACATATTATTTTTGCCTGGGATGCTGCTGTTCTCTCAAGACTGTTTGGCAATCCGTGCTTCGGCAGGATGTGCTCAGGAAGGTCAGGTCACCTGTTGCTCTTAGAAGAAACCTGCAATTTATCTGGTTTTGCCAAGACCCTTTTCTTTGTTGAAAGATTTAATTTTAAGGGATGGGATTCTCTCACAGCAAAAGAACAAAATCACATTTCCCATCTACAACTCAACTGTAAATAATACGTAGGCTGAAATCAAATGAGAGTTTTCCTACTGAAATTCTTCAGAATGTTTGTTTTAACCCAACTGAGCAAGCTAAACTCTGAAAACAAAACAAGAAGCATGACCAATTAGAAGAACAGGGACATGTTACAACAGGAGTGCGAAGCGGGGCTGTAGGCACCTGGACCCACCTTCAGGAGTAGAAAGCTGCAGTTGTATGCATGCATTTTGCTGAACATTATTCCTGCCCCAAAGTGACAGCAGAGACTGACACTGTCATGATTTATTTCTGTCTGAAGTTATATACCAAAGCCCACAGCACATTAGAGTTTTCCAGTTCCAGCCTCACATCTCAAGCTCTGAAGAGTGAGTAGTGTAATCATGTATTTCCAAAATGTTCCCATAATCCAAAACTACTTAAAATTTCCATGCTAAATACTTAAGGGCTTTTTTCCTTAAAAAAATATTGGAGCAACTGTGCAAGATGTTTATTGTTTTGTCTTAAAGAAATATATTATGAAATAAGAGGGGGAGGGAAAACAATGCTGAAGGTGAGCAAAGCATTGCTAAGCCCCCATGTAATTCCAAACCAACTTTTCCATCTTCCAACTCAGAGCAATTAAAAATCAGATCGCTTTAAAGCTAAACATGTTCATTTTCTGGTCTGTGTTTCCTTGCACTGACCCCCTTGGAGGTCTTGCAGAAGACATTCAGCAGGCATGATGTCCTGCTTAGACTCCCAGCAATCCCTTTTCACAAGAAAATTACCAGTAAGACTTAACAAAATATAAGAATGATTGTTTTTCTAATAGCAGAATTTAATAAAACAAATATTCAACATTTTGGAAAGTATCGGGATAGCCAAAATCTTAAAAGCTCGTGACCACTAAGTAGCTGTAACAAAGGATTAAAGATGATAGTAGAAGTGTTTGGCAGAATTTTGGGGGGTTTTTGTTTGGGTCTTTTTCGATATGGTGGTTTTGAGCATTTTTTTTTGTTGTTGTGTGGTTTTTAAGTGAGGGTTGTATCCTGCTGGCTAGAATTTTTACACAGAAGCATTTATTTAAAGAATCAGCCATCAACCAGGCTTACTTTGTGTGTGGGGTCAGTGCTGAGAATTCCAGAGGAGCAGGATCTGCAACTGGATACCCTTTAAAAAGACAACACTCGTGAACCTGCTCCTGGAGGACATACAGGATCTGGGACGCTACGCACGCATGGGACCCATCCCTTCATTTCAATCATGAATACAATATCTTCTCTCAAAAACCTTTAAAATCTGAGCATTAGTTCAAACTAAATGTCCTCTGCACTCTTGATGAAGAGCAGCGTTCATCTGTATTGACTGGGTTTTGTTGGTGTGGCTGGTTGTTTTTGCCTAAGGTACATCTTGAGTGCAGGATATTAGTGTTATTATCCAAACGTGTCCCACTACGTCAAGCGTTTAAACACATCAGTGGTCATTTCAGCTAGGCCAATCCAAAGTGTACCTTTCTTTCTCCTGTAGAATGGAGGAGGAGATCGATAACAGATCATCTCCTGGCATCTGATGTGGCTTGCAGGTTTATTGTTTTGAGCAGAAATGCTTTAAACAAGGTAAACTTGCTTAATGTGATGCCTAGTGTGAAAAGCTACAGGAGGTCAAACAACTGAACCACATCAGGAAACATAAGAGAACCTCCAGCTCTGAGGAACAAAGAGTAATTGCTGAGATCAGAGAACGAGGAACAGCAGCAAGTACAGCGCTGTGGGGAGCTGCTAACAGGATTGGGAATGCTGTACTTAATATTTGCATTAACAAGCTACTCAGACAGCACCGTTTCAGCCATAACTGAGTTTCTTAACCATAAAACCAGTGCAAGAAAAATCTGCAGGAGGTCCAAAGAAAAATGCAGACCATTTGGAAGCATAAAAGAAGAACATTGGATGGCACCAGTAAAATTTGTTATTAATAAGTGTAAAATAAGTGTATTGTTTTGTGTATAAAAGTATATGTAAGTACGCAATTTTCATACATTATGCATAAAATAAGTGTAAGTGTAAAGGAAGTACAAATAAGAGCATATTAAAGAGCTCTGCCATTATGGCAGAGATGCAAACAGTGCAACTGCAGGTCAAAAGGCACCTACCTGTGATGGGACTGATGTCCAGCTGCTGCCCTGGGTACTCTCACCTGCCTCTGCAAATCCTATGAACCTGGGCTTCCAGCTCCAAGCCCAGGAGGAGGGGAAGGTGCACAGATATCACCTCAGCTTGCATCTGGAGAAACTACTTCAGGCCTTTCTAGCAACCCCTTTTCATCGTTACACAGGGTGCCTTTAATGAGCTGTAGCAGGGGCCACTGTGGCAAAATGGTGGGAGGCAACACTGGACAAGAGGAAAAGAAACAGGAAGAGAAACAAGGAAGAGAGCTGATGTAGAAGATCTCTTCCTTAAAATGAGGTGGGCAATGGAGAGTGAGAATGTGAGACCCTATGGACCCTGAAAGCTTCCAATGTGTTACCAGCAACGTGCCATGGAAAATATATTTTCACATCTGGACACAGACAGTTCTCTCCCTGGCTCTCATCCCTCATTAATAAAACTTCAAGTACAACAAGTGTGCCTCGTACTCCTGAGTTATCATGCATGTAAAATACCAGAAACCAGAAGGCAAATAACCAAACCCAAATAATTTAAATATTGAACTGATTTAAAAACTTAATTACACCAACAGCACCAGCACTGTGCTGCTGATCCCACAACACCAAGATAATCCCCACAACACCCTAACAGAAGAGTTCAAGATGAAGCATCTCCGGGAAGTCGAAATAAAATCATAGAATGCTTTGGGTTGGAATGGACCATCCCAGGTCACCCAGTCCAACCCCCTGAAGAAGCATGGACGTGCTTAAGCAGCACAGGTTGCTCAGAGCCCCATCCAACCTGACCTTGAATATTTCCAGGGATGGAGCCTCCGTCGCCTCCCTGGGCAACCTGTGCCAGTGTTTCACCACCTTCAATAAAAAATTTCTTCCTTATATCCAGTCTAAATCTCCCCTCCCTTAGTTTAAAACCATTACTCCTTGTCCTGTCACAACAGGCCTTGCTAAAAAGTCTGTCTCGTCTTTCCTGTGGCCCCTTCCAGTACTGGGAGGCTGCTCTAAGATCTCCCAGAAGCCTTCTCTCCTCCAGGCTCAGAAACCCCAGCTCTCTCAGCTCGTCCTCATAGCAGAGGTGCTCCAGCCCTCACATCATCTTCATGGCCTCCTCTGGACTTCCTCTGACAGTTCCGGGTCCTTGCTGTGCTGAGGACTCCAGAACTGAATGCAAGACTCCAGATGAGGTCTCACGAGAGTCCAGTGGAGAGAGAGAACCCCCTCCTTTACCCTGCTGGTCCCACTTCTTTGGATGCAGCCGAGGATATGGTTGGCTTTAGGGCTGCAAGCAGGTTTTCATCCATAATAAAAATCCAGCTTTTGTAGTTTCAGCTACATCATATTAAAACATTTTAACTGAGAAAGTTTACAAAAGTTAAAATATTAGATTTTGGGTTTCTCCATATTCAGGAAAGAAGATGGTCTTGGTTGCAGTATTATGAGACATTATAAAGGCATAAATAGTACATATCTGCAATTAACTAAATTAATTTTCTATAACCAAAATCATCCTTCCACTTAATATAAGTCAGTTGAATCTCTGACTTGAGAAGATCCTATCTTTTCCAAAACAGTGATTCTTCCAAGGGCCATTGGGTTATCACTTATTCCTTGTATCATACCAGGCATGTGCACATCTCCACCAGCTTCCCAGGACAAATAAGGACAGGTTCAGGGACAGAGCTCGCCCTACGCTTTCATTCTTCTGATCTCTCCCTCTGCAGCATCCAGACCCAAAATATGGTCTAAAATAGAATTTAATTTATTTCCTCCTGGACAGTAATGGAACAAACGGGCCCATGAAGATCATTTCAGCCTTCTATTGCTGTACACCCATTAAACATTAAAAGAGCTATACTCCTCCTAGTAGAAGTATTAAAAATGCACAGAACATTTCCAATTTGAATTCCATAATTATCCATAACGCTCTCAAAGGATTTTATTTTTTTTAGATATCACTATGTAATTCCCCAAGCAACTTCTTAAACCCCACTTCTCTCCATTTCTGTCTGGCTGCTTCTTACTAGATACAAATACATAGAATCATGGAATTATTTGGGTTGGAAGGGACCTCAAAGCCCATCCATTTCCAGCCCCCCTGCCGTGGGCAGGGACACCTCCCACTGGATCAGGGTGCTCAAAGCCCCATCCAACCTGGCCTTGAACACCTCCAGGGATGGGGCAGCCACAGCTTCTCTGGGCAACCTGTGCCAGGGCCTCCCCACCCTCACAGGAAAATATTTCTTTCTAATTCCTGATCCACCTGCTCTCTGAAAGACTACTCTAACCCATATCATACTGAATTTGTCCATACGGATGTTACATGCTCAGCCAATTTGCTCACGTTCCCATGAAATGCCTACAAATTTTTTTTTTCTGTTTTCGATTAAAGAGAAAATTATTGTCAATGGGAATCCTGCAGCCTTGCTGCTAAGCTCCTATTATTTCCCTGGAGAAATGTAATCACTGTTATCAACCGCGAACAGAGCCACAGCATCGTTATACTGACCCTTTGCCGGTTTATGCCTCTGTACTTTTCTATTTCATGTGCAGTTTCTAATCCATGGCTTTATTTTGCCTTTCAGCCAAAACTTTGTGCCACAGACTTACTGAAAAGGTGATTTGTCAGTTCAGTAAAGTGTCTGCTGCTCCTTTTCCTGATATTTCATTTACACATGCAAAAAAAATGTAATACAAAGGAGCTGCAGCAGGGGCCCCGTAATCAGCAGGTACTGAGGATGGAAAAGTACTACTTCATACTTTAAATCATTTACCTGCTATTAAATAAGACCAATCTGGTTTACACCAATAAATTAAACGGTGGTAGCTACTGCTGTTTCCTAAGGTTTTACAAGTTGCTGGGATATTTTCTCTCTCTCCATTTTCTATTCTATAAAGATAGTTATTTTCTGGATTAATTTTGCAAGTAATTTATTTTACACTATTTTAGGACAATGAGTGTATAAAATTACATTTATGTTATTCAGGCATTGCACTAATGACACCATTACTGAGGAATCATGAAGATCAGGTTACCGACTACAACCACACATAACTGTGCTAAACTATGACATTCCTTGTCACATTCGATGACATAAGAGAATTATGCAGGCAATGCATTTCATAAGACAGCCTTTATTTTTTTGCTGTTCTTGTATGTAGTTGGTCTGAAACACACTCAGACAGCTTCTCCATCTGGTCCATAAGGTCCCAGGCATGGACCTCATCAGAAGATGTTTGGTATAGCCTTACTTTGGGAGAGGAGAGGGCTCTAAGCATGCCCTGCACGAGGCCACGTTTTTGCTGATGAAGGATGAGGTTTAGGAAGGGATGGAAGAGAGACTAAAACACTTGCAATAAACAAGAAACCCAAGCAACAGAGAGGTGGGAAACCTGCATATTTCCCAGTCTTCTGCCCACCTTGCCGCCACCAGCATGCTGTCATCAGAGCGAGCTGGTGTGCCTGCCTATCTGCGAGAAGTTCGCATCTGCATGAGGTGGGCAGGGAAAAAACCTCTCTGTGCTCTGCATTTCAAACTGAAGCCTTGTCATCCACCAGTGATTTACGCACCTTTACGTCAGTGACTCCCACCAGACTACTTGAAGTCTCACCAGGTTTGCCCGAGATCCAGACACAGCAGGGGTACTTTCTGAAGTACCAGGCAGCAAAAGACAGGTGCAGCCATCACCCTTCCCCTGATGCCCTCACCATGGGCCAAAATTAGTGCTGCTGTTCAAAGCATGTGGCCACCCACACCTGCAGTAGAACATGCAAAGAGCATAGAGAACCTAAACAGAAGATGGGGAAGGGAAGTTTGCTAAATGGCATGGAGGGAGCACATCCTTATCCATCCCACCAGGAGCCAGAGTGGCAACAGCAGAGGGCCAGTCCTGTCACAAGCAACACAGTCAGATCTCAACCTTGGCAACACCACAACATTGATGTGGCACCCGTGGTCCATGACACTTCTGAGGATTGATGTAGAGTTCAGAGGGGAGAACAGGATGCTCTGTTCCTCTGCTATCCGGCTTTCCCCAGCCACTGTTTCCTGGGCCAGCTGGGCATTGTCTCTTTTCCTCTAAGTGGGAATGTGAGTGCCCAAACCTGTAGCCCATCCTCATCTCAAGGACAGGGCTACCACTGCTGCCAGCTGTGCGTAATTTGGGCTGAGGACTCTGTGCTAACGCTACAAGGGTACCGAAAGGAAGACTGGGAGCATACCTGATGGATGCCGTGCTATCAGGAGGGTACAACAGCATCAAAGGATGCAGAACAGCATTTGGAGGCAAAGGCAAACCAGTTCCAAAACCAAATACCTTTTCCATTTAAGTCAAGAGAAATACCAGCCACAGGCTGTTTACAGCTTGGTAGTTTATATAGTTTTAATTCCAATGTGTTCTAACCTCAGATGCCTTAGTCATGCACTCCCTGTTAGCAAGGTTAGTCTGCCTGCTAATGAGCAAATTTATTTATTTATTAAACTTTACCAATAAGGCTTTGGGGGGTTTGAAGGCAATCAAGTTAAGGTTTTTTTTCCAAACTTTTATTGATATTTCCATTGAGGAACAGAGATTATGATAGCCTTACTCAAGGTTACAGTCATGAATCCCAGTCACCTGATGGGATGTAGATATTCGGAAGTATATAAGAAAACAAAGTTTGTAGGCAAGGTCCCCTTGCTGCGTGCCATGCTGCTGAGGGAGCAGCATGCCTTGCCCAGCTGTGGCAAGCTTTGCACAGCAGGCAGGTCTCCAGCTCATCTGCAAGGTCAAAAGTTTCATCAAAATCACTTTTACGGTGCCCTACTAAAGTCACCTTTCTCCGAACAAAGCAATTATAAAAATATTGTCCCTAACCAGCTTTCCCAGCCACATAGTACAGTGGGAGACCAGCAGCCAGATGTCAGAGCACAAGCCTGCCCGCACATCAAGTCAAGCCTGTGCGCTCCAGGTCACACAAAGCTGGTTTTAAGGTCACAGTAGAGAAGCCTACATACTCCAGCAGCACTGGAGGAGATACCCATCACAGCCAGCGCACTTCAGAGCTTTTGGGGACCCTTGTCGGGATTACAGCGAGTCTTAGAAAATCCCACCTGTCACATCTAGGTAGAAGGGCATTAAATTGCCCCCTCGTCACCAAAACACTGTTCTACCGCAACAAAACCCAGAAGACCCACTTCTACAAAGACCCGCTTCTACAAAGCTCAGCTAGGATGGAGGAGGAATATTTTCAGTATGTGGTCCTTAATTTCGTCTTGCTTTTGAGTTTTTGTAGCAGCAGATAAACTACCCATTAATAAAACACAACTTAGAAGCATAGACAAATGTTTCTCATCTTTGAAGAGCAGCATTTTATTGACTGATTTTATCTACAGAAGTGTAATGAAAACACAAATATAAATCCCTCATGAAGAGGGATATTTTTGTAAAATCAGGTAAAAAGGCAGCTTTAAGAAAGATAACACGCAGAATTAAGTCGGGAAATAAAAAAAAACCCATGTTCTCTAAAAAAACAAAAAGCAGACTGTAGCCTCTAAACTTTGATGATTTTCAGATCCTAGATACAAAAGCAACTATTGTTAAATTGGTGGCCCTTTTAAGGCAGTGACGGAAGGTTTAAGTTGTGCCACAAAACAATCTCCAGAGTGTGAAATATATTTAGCACTGTTGTAATGATGGATTCAGCCTTCTTTTAAACAAGCAATTCCATGAACAAAACCATTTTAAATAGCTGTTCCAGAATAGAATCATAGAATCGCTTGGCTGCAAAAGACCTTTGGGATCATAGAGTCCAGCTGTACCTGTCCACTACTAAATCATATCCCTATGGGCTTCATCTACCCATCTTTTGAATACCTCCAGGGATGGTGAATCAACCACCTCTCTGGGTAGCCTGTTCCAGGCCCTGAGAACCCTTTCAGTGAAGAATTTTTCCTAATGCCTACTGTGAACCTCCCCTGGTGCAACTTGAGGCTTCTTCTCCTATCAATAAATGCATCCTAACTCCCAAAGTCTGTGTAACCTCCTCTGCCACGTGAAAGGTGAGCTGATTATCTTTTGACTACATGAACCTCCTGCTTGGTATTCCTTCTTCTATCCTAGAATCTGAGTTTTGCAAGATTTAAAAGCATTTCCTACCCTAAAAGTCCCTACCCATCACAATCTGGCTGAAATTGGCCTGGCGACCTTGGAGGAGCTGCAAGAGAAGGGAGAGACAACTGCAGAATCCATATTTCCTTGCACAGCCGTGCAGAAAGGAGACGAGAGTACATGGCCCATGCAGAGCAAGTGTCAGAGCTCATTCTCCTCCATGGGGATGTCCCATCTGCCTCCTCACCCTAGCAGGGACACCCCTGCTCCAAGCTCCTCAGCCTCAGAGCCAGCACCGCAGGGGGTCCTGCCTGACCCCAGGACAGCAGAGGATTATTTATCCAGCAGGGTGTTTTCTCTCTCCTCTCCTCTGCCAGAAACCTCTCCAGCAGGAGTGTTTCTTTTCCATACAGTCCAGTGATAAATCCAGGCAGTCCAGGCAGTGAGCCGGGAGGGTGCTGGTGTTTCATAACTTAAACATTACATTCCTGCAGTGCTGCAGAAATGAAGTAAACAGACATAAAACAACTGGTCACAAACATTTCAACACTTATTCCAAAACACGAATCCCAGAAATGACAGAGGCTACCAAGAGTCAAACAACAGAGCATGAAGTACTTGACACTTGCATAAGAGATGGCAGAAGAATACCTTGCCCTCACAGCAAGGGGCTGAAACTCTGCGAGGAGTGATACTTTGGAGACAGCATGGCTTAGGGTCTGCTTGCCAAGCCATTGGATGGATGGATGCTGCTGAGCAGCTAAGGGGTCCAGAATCTGCTAGAGACATGGCCCACTCCCTCCCTTACCAAAGGAAACTACAGGGTTAAATCAAATGTTGAGTAGCATAAGGTACTTGGTTTGTCACATTTTCTTAGTCCTGGTTGACCATTGGCACTGCCATCTGCCATGTCCGGGTAGGAGGCTGCAGGTCCTGAGCCTCTCCTGAGCAGGTGGGCTGGGAGCTGGATGCTCCTGTGCCACCCAAACCAGGGCATCTTGCGTGGTCTGAAGTTACCACGAAAATGGTGGTCCTATAAATGTCATCCCATGAATCCTGCAATGGGTTGAGACTTTGCTCAGCCTGGCATTAGAAAGGTCCGAGGATGCATTGGTGGAGGTGACTCACACCTGCTGTGGTTCCTCTTTCATTACACATGACGCAGATGTTGGTCGTGAAGTGGTCACAGTCGTAACAACCAGGCATCAGGACTTCTTAAAAAAGAATTAGCTGCCAGCTGGGCAATGTTGAGCTCCCTTACACAAAACTGCTGTCCCAGGTAAACCGACTGCATATTGCAAGTCCTGGTATCACGTTTGAGCCCTCAGAGCCAAATCCAGGTAGCAGATTTTAAGAGTTTCATTAACATTCAATAAATCTCTTTCCATCCCTACATGCTAACCTGATGTTTAAGGCAGATCTCAGTTAATCCCTTCGCTGTGATCTGCAGCTCATTATAGCTAATCTAGAAATGCTCCTCTGAAGAAAAGCATCCTGAAGGTGGGACTGATAACAGCCTATTCGAGCAGCCAAAATCCTGCAAATATACCGCACCACTTCTCTGCCATCCGTCCTTCCCACGCCAGCTTGTGAAATTCAGGTCACGGTCACTTTGCTGATACTCCACACCCTCCATCTCCACAAAGCTGCCTATAAATGTCAGAAACCATCTCTCTCTGTGCAGCCTTAGCATCCCTCTAGAACACAGCCATGGGGAAGGGGCACTGCATCAAGGGCAGTGGGTAAAGGATGCAGGAGAACCTGGGAGAAGAGGTAGGGCCCTCACAGACAAACTCATTCCCCGCCAAGGGGAGCTGTTAGCTGAGGGGCATCCAGCTCTCACTGTGAACTGCAAACTCATTGATTCACCTGAAGTGACCTCAAGCAAATGACTCTCAAGCAGAAAAACCTGGTGCCCCCATAAAATAACTGAGTGCAACAAAGGATAGAATCCTAATAAAAATAATCAAATTGTCCTTCCTATAAAGTGAGAAAGAAGGAAGAACAAGGTGATTTTTTAAAAAGTAACTAGAACCTCACATGCTACAGTATTCTTGGGGTAAGGGATTAGAGGAGATTGGGCACATAAGGGATCTGTAAACAATGCAATACCTCTCCAGATCTGTAGTAAATTTGCCAGAAATATCTATAATTATAGAATGGTTTGGGTTGGAAGGGACCTTAAATCCCATCCAGTTCCAACCCCCTTATCATGGGCAGGGACACCTCCCACTGGATCAGGTTGCTCAAAGCCCCATCCAACCTGGCCTTGAACACCTCCAGGGATGGGGCAGCCACCACTTCTCTGGGAAACCTGTGCCAGGGCCTCACCACCCTTACAGTAGGGTTTCTTCCTAATATCTGATCTCAATTTCCCCTCTTTCAGCTTAAAACTGTTCCCCCTTGTCCCATCCCTGCACTCCCTGACCAAGAGCCCTTCCCCAGCTTTTATGGTTCTATGATTTCTGGTTCCTGGTCCCCCAATTGCTGTGATGTAAAGACGAGGTGCTGCGAGCACCAGCTCTCACAGTGCCCTGCACGAGTGGCCTGGAAGGGTGGTTACAGACCCAAATTAAGATGGTGCTAAAAATACCAGAAACTACTCGATCTCTGCCTGTCCCTGCTCCTCCTGCTGCCAGGACTGGGCTGCAGCAGTACTTCACCATTTGCTCAAAGAAGAGCCCATCTGTATGGAGATACCACACTATTCCACCTCTGTGTAAAAAGCCACAGATCTTGTACACTCGCCTTCCCTCTTTCCATATTTTCCATATCAGCACTAAACACACGGTCCTGCTTTCAGAAACGCTGCCTTTCTCTTTGAGAAAAACAATCACGTATTTTTAGCCCACACTGCTCAGCAAGCAGAGCTTACGCAGCCCTTGTGCTTCTGCACCCCTCTGCCCTCCAACCAGTTTTCCACTGGCCACTTCCAACCGAAGAAAACACCAAGAGGGATGCTTGGTTACCAGCTTCCTGGGAGAACAAGAAGAGAGAGAGCTTTCCTTTGGAGGAGAGTATCAAAGGAATTTATTCCTTATTAGATATCAGAGAATCCAAGCACAGGCTGCAGACTGGATAAAACCTGCTCATTGTGGCAGCTCAGCTCAGAGAGCCTGGGTTTTTTTCAAATTAGTGACAGGACCAAGGAATAAAATCTACCCAGAGAGGGATTCTGTCCAAAATTTTGTTTCAACAACAGAACAGCTGGGCAGTTTGGGTCCTTGATTGTCTGCAGAGTTGACTAAAACATATATTTGCATTAGTTTATAAAATGCAATGTTTGAAGTGATTTAGAAGAACATGGACTTCTATGAACTTGTTCCTACAAAATCACCTCCTGTGTAACAGCCAATTTTATCATAAAGTACCAGAATTGGAATGAAAAGCTTTTCTGTCAGCCTCACTGCTTCCTAGAGACTGGATGTGTCACACGCCCATAAACATAACTTATCATCTGTTCTGACAATCTAGCACTGGTTTAATCCTACTTAGAATCACAGAATGGTTTGGGTTGGAAGGGACCTCAAAACCCATCCAGATCCAACCCCCCTGCCATCGACAGGGACACCTCCCAGTGGATCAGGGTGCTCAAAGCCCCATCCAGCCTGACCTTGAACACCTCCAGGGATGGGGCAGCCACAATTTCTGAGTAACCTGTGCCAGGGCATCACCACCCTCAAAGGCAAAAATTTATTCCTGACATCTCATCTCAATCTCCCCTCTTTCAGCTTAAAACCGTTCCCCCTCATCCCATCCCTGCACTCCCTGATCAAGAGCCACTCCCCACCTTTCCTGTAGCCCCTCTTCAGTACTGGAAGGCTGCTCTAAGGTCTCACTGGAGCCCCATCCCCTTGATATTCAGAACACCACTACGAAGTAATGCTTACTAAAATTGCAGTTGGGCTTGGGGTAGTTTTTTTAATGTACCATTTAGCTATTTTTCAGTAAGTATTCAGTATCACTTAATTGCATCCTAGCAGGTGTGCAAATGTTAAAACTAAATCAGAATATAATAAAGAATACATTTTAATGTTCTTTTACATGCACGAGACAGTATTGCCTAACAGTGACATGAAAAACTCTTTGAGAAGTCATGTAAGTAACCAAATATTGACAGAAATCAGCCCCCAGACCAGGTGAGTAAAATTTAACAGGTTTCCTTGACTTCTGTCCTTGAGGAAGACAAAGGAAAATAAATCAAACCACTCTCTTCCACTGCAGCATTAATGACCATTTAAAACTTCAGTGGCAAATTACAGGAAAGAAGCGAAGGACATCTGTGAAGCTGGACCTGGAGGCATCTGCCCAAGTGCGTCCTCTTTCAGTCAGGCCTGAACATTCTCAAGAGCCCCACGGGACACAGTCGTGACTGCATCTTGGTGTGCACAGGGGACAGTTTTATATGCGCGGGGGAAGCGTCTGTGCTGTGGCCAGTGCTCAGGAGCATTGCAGGAGGCAGAGATGCTCCAGAAGAACAAGGAAAAACGCTGCTGACAGAATGGTTCTCCATCAGGGAGAAAGCAGATGACATTACAGCCCCTACCAGAACCAGGTCCTCAGTTTCTTGATGTGCACTCTAATTTAGTTCAACACCATTTTCCGACACACACATTAACATTTCATTACAGCCTTGTCCTTCAGAGCCCAGCAAAGCACTGAGCAGCCTGCTGGGTGTCAGAGGTGCTGCTCTGGCAGGGAAAGAGGAGGGAGGCAGGGGAACTGCTGAAAGAGTCAATGCCGGATATATGTAAAACCCAGAAGAGCATGTTTGCTTTCATTCAGTGCATCTCAAAAAACCTACAGAAGTCAGGAAGACCAGGACAGGGGTAAAAGCATAACAGCATCCACTGCAGTCAGCATGAACACTGCTGTGAGCAGCACCTGCTGGCAAAGCCGACTTCTACACTGCTAGAAGATTTTTTTTTAAAAAAGGAAATTTACAATCCATAAGGAGCAGCATCACCAGCTCACAAGAAATGCCTTGCCTCAACACACCAGCTGAGCAGTGACCAGCTTTGAGCTCAGTGTCCCTCCAGAAGAGATAACACATGCCCCAGGGACCTGGCTCCACAAGGGTCTCCCCAGTTATTGCCCTGACCGAGATCCTTGCCAGTCCCACAGCACAGATCAGCTGTGCTGCTATTTTGGTACAAGTTTAACTCAAAGATTTGGGGGCCCCAAAGTTACCATCCCTATTACTTGTTGGGGATGGATGGAGGGTATAGAACTTCACAACACAAAGTTTAAATCACACATGCAAGTCAGTTTTTCCAATTCTGGAGTCAACATCTACTGGAGTTTAGGAAACTGCAAAGATGTCATCAGTCCCACTTAAGTTATCTTTCATTTGCTGCAGCTGAAGTGTTGGTTATCTCTGCTTAAATTAACTGAACATGTGCCCGATTACACAGATACAGCCAGCTTCTTTGCTTGCACATGATAACAAGTATGTAAAAGTAATAATCCTTGCCAGCTGTAAATCACTATTACCAGGGCTACAGCTTATCATGATGCAAAGAAAGCTTCAAGGACTTCAGTTTATAAGGATGAAATTGAGACATAACAACTGGATAGATTAAAATAAAGGACTCTGAACAAAATCGACCGTAACATCACCAATACACTTCATCTGCAAGTCTTGACTGCTCAACAAGTGTACAAATTTTTGCATTCCTCCTCATAGCTAGCAGACAATTTTATTTTTTTTTAATACATAGAATCATATAATGGTTTGTGTTGGAAGGGACCTTAAAGATTACCCGGCTCCAACCCCCCTGCCACCTCCCACTGGATCAGGTTGCTCAAAGCCTCATCCAGTCTGGCCTTCCACACTTCCAGGGAGGGGCAATCCACACCTTTCCTGGGCCACCTGTGCCAGGGCCTCACCATCCTCATTGTGAAGAATTTCTTTCTAATGTCTAATCTAAATCTTCCCCCTTCCAATTTAAAGCCATTCTCCCTTGTCCTATCACTACTTGCCCTTGTAAAAAGTCCCTCCTCAGCTTTCTTTTAGGTCCCCTTCCAATATTAGAAAGCCACAATAAGATCCCTGTGGAGCCTTTTCTTCTCCAGGCTCAACAAACCCAACTCTCCCAGCCTGTCTTCATACAGGAGGTGCTCGAGCCCTCTGATCATCTTTGTGGTCTATTCTGGACCCGTTCCAACAGTAGAATCAGAATATCAGAATGTCTTATACAAATTTGCAGTGATAAAACAAAAGAGTTGCTATTAAATACAAGAGTGTGGCAGGGATTTTCCTTTGCAGGATTAGCTTTAAAGGCACAGGAATTGTGCTGTCTCCAAACCAAACATGTTACCTTAGGCTGAAAACAGAGTTTCCACTGGGAACCATTCAGACTTTGAAAGCCTCCTACTCATCCCCCCCCCCAACACATTCCAGGACCACCGTGCCTGCCATAATCTTTTCACTAAGAGTGCAGCATCATTACCTGCCCTGCATCATCCACAAGCCTACAAGATGTAGTCTGATTCTGCATCAAAGCAAAAGCCCAGCTGCCACTTTGGCAGCTAGCATTGCTGCTGACAGCCTTGATGGCAGCGACACTCCACCCCAATTTGTGTCAGGTGCAGCTTTCGGCCTCTGACAAAAGCCTGGAATGTGAGGAAGGGGAGTCAGGTCATGCAAGCAATCCACAATGTATCCAGGAGCACAGAAGATACAGTGAAATTGCAGTCACATAACTGAAAGCTGTCCCATCTTGGAAGCCCTAAACAGTGAATTGCATACAAAGGGCAGGAGCTGATTTGGCATTACAACTAATGAACTCAATTCATAGCCCCACTGCCTGCCAGAGCATTAGAGGCACAGGCACCTTCCTCAGCTTGCTTGTTGTAACAGCAAGGAAAAGCAAGTTGTCAGTGCCTACGGTCCCATCTTGCTCAACGTCCAACACTGAAGGCACAGTCAAAAAGAGCTTCTTCTGCCATCTCATAGATGGGATGTTTCTCACTTGGTTTCTCTTCAGGAGTTTCCTGCCAGATGTTGTTTCTTACTCAGCTACTCCAAATGCCTGAAAAGATACTGGCAGACCACATTTGGTCCTATTTCAGCACGGAAAAGTCTGAGTGTAGCAAAAACTGGCTTGAAAACAGAGCCTTATTAAGCTTGGCATCCTCACTTTTGCAGTATGCAAGAGATTATTACTGAAATTATAAAAAACTGCTTAACTTTCATGCTTATTGGAACAGAAGTTAAGTCTGGCCAGGTACTCCTGGAGATCAGAGGCTCTCTGGCACAAAGATTCAATATTACAGGTGTCTCATATTTTAAATAAAACCAGGACAGAAATCTGTGTCCATTGACCACTCCAGAAGTAAGAGAGCCCCTCTTCCCCTCATTCCTACACAAGACAGTCAGGAGGGAGACCAGGGTTGCTGGCTGGGTGGCAGGAGACCTGGATACAGGCATGGCTATGGTGAAGCATCTGTGCACATCCCAGCTTAAGGTGTTTAGGCAAAATGGCCTCAAGTTGCACCAGGGGAGGTTTAGAATGGATATCAGGAAAAAATTCTTTACCGAAAGTGGTGAAGCACTGGAAGAGGCTGCCCAGGGCAGTGGTGGAGTCTCCATTCCTGGCAATGTTCAAAAAACATATAGTTGTGGCACTTGGGGACATGGTTTAGTAAGCACGGTGATGTTGGGCTGATGGTTGGACTGGATGAGCTTAGAAGTCTTTTCCAACCTTAATGATTCCATGATTTCCAACATCTTCAAGAGGACTGCTCGCAGAGCTGGTAATGGACCTGTGAGCACATGGCCATCACTGCAGCAGCACCTCCCAGTGGGACCAGCACTGTGTCAGAGCCACAAGGATGAAACCCACAGGAACCCTCCCTGAAGCTTCAGGAGACTTCACGGGAAAGAGCCTAAAAAGGTAAACGCCAGCATCATGGGCAGTCTGCTGCAGCTGTACGCTTGTGATAATGCAAGCTTGGCATAGCAGCCTAGACGTTTTGCGTTCTTTTACCACCTTAGAAGTAAGCAAACCTCAAGAGATGTCAAAACCTGCTGTAATCAAGCAATCTGTACAAACACAGAGTTTATGCATAGATGACATCTTAATTTCTAATAAAATTTGCAAGAAGTTGGATACATACACACTCACCCCTGTGTTTGTGCACAGTGTCAGAGACAGAAATTCATGCTTTGACCATGGCAGCATTTGGCTATACAATTAGCTACATTAGCAGATAAAATTTATTTAGCTTGTTATGGAATAAACCCTTCCTGTTTGCCTTTTCCAAGGTAAGCTCATAGCAGGGGGAGGAGGGAGAGAAATGAGACGGAAACATGCTGTGACCTGAGAAATCAATTAAACCTCTACGTCTCATTAGTGCTCTGAAGGGTGGAACAGTTTAATTACTAGAGATACAACGTTCAGTGCGTCAGCCATGATCGTTTATTGCAGGTGTTTCAGGGTTTAAACAGACAAAACCAGATGTCAAAGATCCAAATGCAGAGCAGCAGTAGAACAGGCCTGGAAAACCCAGAGTAAGAAGATGGAGATGTTGAAGTGTTTGCCATTCCAGGGCAAACAGAGGGACAGGTAGCAGGAAGAAGGTTTGGACAGGTCATGCTATTTTGGTAACATGGGGATGAGGGGTAACAATTTTAAGCTGAAAGAGGGGAGATTTAGCTGAGATATTAGGAATAAATTTTTCCCTGTGAGGGTGGTGGAACAGGTTGCCCAGAGAAATTGTGGCTTCCCCATCCACAGAGGCATTCAAGGCCAGGTTGGATGGGGCTTTGAGCACCCTGATCCAGTGGGAGGTGTCCCTGCTCACGGCAGGGGGGTTGGAACTGGATGATCTTGAAGATCCCTTCCAACCCAAACTGTTCCATGATCTGTGCTAGGGGGAGATGGGAGCCAAGGGCCATAAAAAGGAAGTTGCACTGCACAGTGGCTGCCAGCAGACCCTGGTCCTGTGCTTTACAGAAACACAACTTTAACTTTGGAAATCCAGGAGAGAGACAGACATCCCTAGAAACACAAGTTCAGATTCCTGTACTAAAAACAGTCTCGCGACACTCAACCCTCAATCCTTCTTCTCTACCGCTTTTCCCCAATGCCTTCCTCCAGCAGAAGGAAACTTCTACTTCACCTATCAGTGTTCTTCCAGGACTTTCTCAGACACTGTGGAGAACGGGGAAATTTTATTCAAGTCTAAATGATTAGAAATACTCAATGCTTTATCTGTTACAACAGTGTGAGGATTAGCTCACTCATATTTTCATTCTTCATTCAAATTCTAGTATTGCATTGAATATCAAAGCAAACGTCACCCCAACTTTCAGCAAAGAGAGCTCAAGATAAACCTGCTGTTGCTATAGCACCGCTGTATTCTATTTTTGTCTGTGAATGCCCTCTCTCTTCTAGTCTCCCTTTTAACATACATTCCTTCCTTTTTCTGCTGGCATGCAGGAATTTACAGTTTTAAGGAAAAACCGCTGCAGAAGAGACACCTCTTCAGCTGTTCTCATTAGACTGTAAACACACTTTGCGGGATATTCCAAGATGTGTAGAAGCCTTAGGATGCACAAGATTTTAGAAGAATTTAGGGAGAAAGAAAAATTGGTGCAAGGAAGCAGCTGAATTACAACCACCAGTTGCGTGACTGTTAGGAAAAAATGTCCTACTTAATAATCAAGCTTTAAAATAGAAGTTATAAACTTACATAGCTGGCTTGAAAATCCAAATGGCTGTTTTTCTAACTCAGAAGAACAATGGTCAGCAAGTGATCAGGGACAGTCCTCAGCAGTAAATTAATTTTATATTGCCAGTCAGACAGCCAAGTTAACAAGATGACCAAACGTGGAACAAACCAGGGCAGAAGTCTTTAGAAGATCAAACAGAGCATTGCAAAAACCAGGATGGGCCTCAGGCAATCCAGACAGACACCCACTCCCACAGACGTCCTGTGAAAACAGCGAGAACTTTCCACATAATGCCATCCTCTCTGCTTGCCTTGGTGCAGGTCTCCTCCTACCCTGACTTCGAGGTCCCTTATCCACAGCATCCCAAGCCCTGCCCCACCAAACCAGCCCTACCCCCTCTTTCCCAATTTAAAGCCTTCTCACCTGATTGGTTAGCCCCTTGGTGACCTCCCTTTCGCCCTCCTTGGCCAAGTGCATCCCATCTCTTTCACACCACTGGGCTCCGGTAATAAAAGCCCAATCACTCTCATTGGCACCAGCTGTACAAGCAGGCTGTGACCGGCAAGCCCCATCCACTCCCTCTCAAGCCCCTTCCCTCACTGGCAGGATCAAGGGGAAAAACCTGGTCCCCTTCACCCCTGACCATCTCCCTAGGGGCACAAAGTCCCTCTTGACCTTTCCAGTGTTGTGGTACATTGGATGGTCACCAAGAGGGAGAAGCTCAAAATCATTACCTCAGGAAGGACAACAATGGTAATGGAGACAGTGAAGGACTGAATACCCAGTTTCTGACCACAGGATGCACAGGGAATAAACTGTTAGCAGCTGCAGGCAGGCCTGGCCAAAGCAAGAGACAGACCCAAGGCTGGCCACCTGCTCTGACCACAGTTGGACAGGCCAGGTGTGGTCAGACTGGTGGTAACAGCCCAATCTTTAGTGAACAGCAGCTCTGAAGGCTTGACTCATGACTCTGGTGGTTACTGTGGCACACTTTCCCATTTTTATAAAAAGAAAATCCACATTTTTGTGGTGGGCCAGCTCTCCCAGCCCCGGGGGCAGCAATCACTGACCTCCCCAGGTCCTCCCTGGACCAGGGAACCAGCACACAGATGCGGACAGAAAGGCTCCTTCTGACCAAGAATTTATGGATTAGAAAACTTAAGCTTAACAATTTTTTCCCCATCAAATACCAAAAATACTGAGAAGTCAGTCAGCTTAGGCTGCTTCTACTTTACTTCCCACTAGAATATTTACTACAAGATGTGCTGCCAAGACATTCAAATATTAAAACACAGACTCACTCTGTGCTACTAATTTCTACAAATTTATCTTCTAAGGGCTGGTGTCAGTATATTTAAATTATACTATTATGCCACCTGAACAGTTTAAATAAACTTACTTGAATATGATTTATTGTTTTCAATGATCCCAATGATCAATACATGTTTTACAGAATTACTGGAAAAATCAATGAGGAATGGTCAGAGACATCTCTCTCATTAAAGAAAGCAGATCTGCTGTCTTGGCACATTAACATCTTTAAGCTGTACTGGGAGAGATTGTAGGAGCCTTAGAACAGTGGGGCTTGTGCTGAAAAAAATGCTGTCATACAGTTTTTCCAGTTCTCAGGTGATAGCTGCAGACTCCTGCATTTGCCCCATGACTTTCCCTTTTAATTGTTGGGAATCAACTCCAATACGGTGCTTTTTTTTCCAAACTAAAAATGTCTCAAGTCAATAAAACTCCTCAAATACATTTATTTGTCACTCATGAAAATACTGTACAATACCCAAGAAAAGAGGTGGGGAAAGGCAATGTGTTAAGATTCGCTTTCATCAATGTCTTTGTCTGGATCCATCTCTGCAGCTTCGCTCTCCTGTTGTTGCTTCTTCCAGAGTTTAGCCATAGCGAGCAGTTTGAGATTAGGCTGATTGGCTGTATCTTCTGGGAAAATATAATCATAATATTCCTCCCAGCCAGCATCAGACTAGGGTAAAAAAACAGCACAAAGAAAGTTTAATTTGCATGTCAATGTTGGCTGTTAGAAGGTGTTTCTAATAAGCATAACACTGAGATAAAGTTAAAAATCAATGTTTGTTAGACCATTCATAGCAGCTGAAACCCACCATGAGAAGGGGTCTAAGACAGGACTACTGGTTTGCATAACCATCAGGCAGACTTGATGAACAGCCTGGCTATGGTTTCCCAAAAAAAGGTAAGAAACAAACACTATCTGCACAGCACTACCAAAGGATGCTTTGATTTGTTTAGGGTAGGAGTTTAAAGTAAAGGTAGCTTGAGCACTTGTTATGAGCTCTTCATAGAATCAATCACAGAATGGTTTGGGTTGGAAGGGACCTCAAAGCCCATCTGGTTCCAAACCCCTGCCATAGGCAGGGACACCTCCCACTGGATCAGGTTGCTCAAAGTCCCATCCAACCTGGCACTGAACACCTCCACGGATGGGGCATACATGACTTCTCCAGGCAATCAATGCCAGGGACTCAGCACCCTTACAGGAAAATATTTCTTCCTAATATCTCATCTAAATCTCCCTTATTTGAGCTTAAAACCATTCCCCCTCATCCTATCCTTGCAATCCCTGATAAAGAGCCTCTCCCCAGCTTCCTGTGGGAGTATTTCTCATGTTCTGGCTCAGCTGCCCACACAGGTGGCTGAAGAGCGACATTTAAGGGTAATTTTTTTTTTTTTCAATTATTGCAGTAAAACTCTTACGCATTTCAAGCACCCATCATAGCTGACTTTGCTTTGTGTACCAGATCCCAGCATAAAGCCACCAAGGATTTACAGTGATTACTTGCACAATTTTTCCTCTTACCCCATCTTCAGCCTGTAGTTTTCTCCTTTTCTTTATTTTTTCAGGCATAAGTTTAACTATCCTCTCTTTCGTGGTATCTGTTCCAAACTCCTCTTCAAAGTTTCTCCAGGATTCCAGAAGCATGACTCTCTCCTCTTTCTCCTCACAGTTGCGCATCGCCTTATTAGCCTCTTCATAAATCTGCCGGCATCTTGGCAAACTCTCCTCCTTTCCTGCAGACAGCTCAAACTGTGCAAAGCTGATCCATACCTGCGGTGAAAACAAATCAAAACCAAGCTGAAACTTCCATTCTGAAGTCTGATAGCTAAGTGATGGCTTAAAAAACCCAAAGCAGCCAAAAAAGTGAATGTCAATGCAAGTCTAAAGTACTTTTTTATAAGCTAATACCCAGAAAATTCATGTTTTTTTCATGTGTGAGATTTGCCTAATTTTGGCAAGATTCATCTGAGCCACACTGACAAATTTTTTGCAGTTGTTTCGGGTTAATGATAAATCTGGCTGAATTTAGGCAAACGACAGCATCCAACTACATTAGAAAAACTATTTTTTCATTGCAGTGTTTTTGCAACAAAAATTTCAAAGCCACTTGGCAGGAAGAGGGCTGCTCTGAAACCTTCTGCAAAGCCTTCTTTCTTGTAAGATATGCTTCTTCTTATCTGTAATTTAGCAATTTCTTTGCCCTTTTCATGGCACAGACATGGTACAGAACTTAGGTTCACTGCTGAATTGAAAAAGCCACACAATCAAAGCAGTCAGGGGCTTCCATCCACCCTGGACGGGATCCAAGGCCAATTCTGTGTTCTGGGTACCCCCGTACCTACCTTAACATGTTGTGTCCGCTGAAGTAATCGGCGGTAAAGATTTCTTGTTTTCTCATACTCTTCTTGCTCAATTTCAAAGTCAATGTAGGACTTCCAAAGAACCTGCAAAAGAGAAACGCCTCTTTATGTTCATGGCACATGGAGATAATGGAAAAAAAAAACAACCCAGAAAAAAAGGGAAGGAACCTGGATAAATGTGAAATTTCTCTGAAAAAAGTTTCAGAGATCTGAATATTTATTGAC
The DNA here is from genome assembly GCA_033558235.1 of Neomorphus geoffroyi. Taxonomy (NCBI): domain Eukaryota; kingdom Metazoa; phylum Chordata; class Aves; order Cuculiformes; family Neomorphidae; genus Neomorphus; species Neomorphus geoffroyi. Next base: position 98,691,019 of record JAUMJM010000005.1, on the reverse strand, counting down.
TGTTCAAGCTAGGATTACGACCAAGCAATATCAAATCTTGTGCACATAATCCATTTAGCTCACTCCCCTAAGCATGTTTCTCCTTCCATGTTTTATCATGGCTTTTAGAGTTGTTTTAAGAAACAGATGCTAAATTAATGAGACACAGGCTAAGCCACTACCGTAAGCAGTTCTGTTCAAGCTGGTAGATTATTTGCATTTTAATTAGCAAGGCAGTGTAATAAATACCTTAAAACTGTGCCAACTGTTCATCAACCCCCTTACCTCTGGCATGTCTAACCGGGGCTGGCTGATAGCCAACTCATATATGGCACGGGCTCTATCGATATCCCCAAGAATGGTCTCCAGCTCAGCAAATTTAATCCATGATGTGCAGTTTTCCGGTGCAAACTCCAGGAATTTTTCATACAGCTTTCGGCAACGATCAAATTCTCGCAATTGTAACTCCAATTCGATGTAACCTTTAAACAGTTTGTTTTTTGGACATTTACCTATAGATGTCCCCTGTTAAGCAAAAAAAAAAAACCCAAAACACCAAACCACTTTAAGACCTCGTAAGGAAAAAAAAATCCACTCTATTTTCTAAACAAACATTTATTCTCTAATATTTGGACTAAAATTAATTTTTGAGCAGAGTTTGTGATTTTAGACTCTGGTCTGGTAAGAAATCCAACCAACATTTGCAAAATGAGTGTGCATCCATAAACAAAAAGTCTGAAAACAGAAAACCTAACTTCTTAATGCTTCCACATAACATAGATTCCCTGCAAGTATTAGTTGAAACTCACCCTGGCTCATCAAATGAACTCTTTGTCTCGCATCAAAAGCTGAAGAAAGTACAGCACCAGTCTCTACCAGTCTTCCAGGTAAGCAGTTGCCAAGTATCTTATAAAACAGATTATAGCAAAAGAAACTGTCTGCTGGAACACCACTGCTATTCATCATCACATAGAGAATTGTCCACACTCTCTGCCTCCTGACTTACAGTGATGGATAGACATAGTGTTTTAAACAAATATTTCCTTTGTGATATGCTTCGGCACGTGAAGAAAACTGCCTGTCCTTAGCCACAGTGCCAAGCTGGGAGAAAGCAGTTCATGATTCTTAATTTGGGAATCTTTTAAAGTAAGAGTTCAGAATGGGCATATCCAAGACAGGCATGTAGTGAGCTTCACTCTTCTGAGTCACTTCTGTAAACAACTACTATTTATTAAGCCCTGCAGTCTCTGTTCCTTCAAGCTAAGGTGAATTAAGTCAGTCAAGATCCAACTCCCTTATTACAATTCTCCTGCACAACTTCCCCACACACTGATTTTCTTGGTACTTATTAAAAATTGCAGAAACCACCACCTGGACACATCATTTTGGTCACCATTATGGCTCTTCAGCTCTACAAATGCCTTTTCTATTTCAGAATATGCTCAGTTCTTACACCCACCCCTCATTACTATATTCTTAAGCAGCATAGGCTCCAACTGATCTCCTGTCTTCAAGTCCCAGCACCCCTGAGATCCTGGGAAAACAAAAAATCTGCCTACCATTTGCAGTCAGTGAAAATAAGGCAGAGCAAGGTGCTGCCTGCATGCTGAGCAGAGCTCCAGCATTAGGAGCTGGACCTTCTCTTCCTCATGCTGATAGTGCAGGGCCCTCACCCCAGGACAGGAACATGGGTTCTGGGCCAAGAGGTGGTTCAAAATTAACTCATTGTAAAAGAAAGAAACTGCTTGCCAGTCAAAAAAAGTATTACAGCTGCAGCAGCAGCAAAATCTGGTTCCTAAAATATGAAAAAGGGATCTATTAAAAAAAAAAAAAGTCTGTCAAAGAAATTAAACAAAAACAGGGAAAAAGACCAATAAAAGAGCAGCCTAAAAAAAAGCCGAGGAAACTTCTTTCCAGACAGGTCAAAGCAGCCTTTACTGAATCTCCTGTAACATTTACCCCTAAAAAAAGAAAGCCAGAAGCAAGGTGCTGACTAGTGACTATCGTAATTATGAGCAATTGTATCTTAAGCCAAGGTAGAAGAGCAGCATGCTACAGGACAGTTGTCTTCTCCTGCAGGGAGACAGTAACTATCTCACAGGGGACTTAACCCCTCTGCTTACTTTTTTTTGGCTATGGGCTCAAGTCCAGCTCCAGAAACAAAGCTTTACTAGCACACTGGGGGTAGAGTTGGTCCACTGTCAGGTACAAAGAGCCATCCACGTTTATGCTCTTATCACCACTGTGTTATGGGTTTGATGGAAATCCTATCAGTTTCCTCCTTAAAGTCAAACCACCTCAAGTGTTATCAACATTACCTTTCTCTCAGCATTCCTGATGCTATCACAGGGCTTATTTAGAAAACCTGAATTGAAGGGAAAGGAAGTTTTTAATTTCAAAAGATTTTGCTGCCAAAACGTAGCCCATTGCTCTCTTGACATGCTGACATCCACATACTGAACTCCACACAGAAGCTCCTGAGCCTGCCCAAAGTTTCTAGATTGCTTCTATCAGCAAACTTGTAGCTGTGACTCAAATACTCTATTCATTAAATCTTAGTTTTTGAGAGCTAAAAACACTTATTTATTTAAAACGCTTTTTAAAATGCTAATGTTAGTGCAAGTATCATTTAAACAAATCAGCAGAAGTTAAAGATTTCCAAGTGCACTAAGCTGATTTGGGCACTCTTGCATTCAGATGTGTTTTGTCATCTGAAACAAGAAAGCTACTACAGTCATTTCTGCCCGTGGCGAATTCATCATATCAAGCTACACTTCCTTTTAAATCATACATGACAGTAAATACTGGCCCCTGCAGACTTCTTGGATGCTTTATTTAAGTGGATTAAACCAGCAATTTATAAAGGACAATTTAAGATCTTTTAATGCTATTCCCTTGTTACTATTAGTTAGTAAAGTCAATTATGGAATTAACAAAAGCTTACCAAAGCTCTTCTGGCAAGTGGAAGATTTTTCTGGCGTATTTCAAATTGTGCATACAGCAGCCATATTTTGGCAAATGTAAACTGAAAGAGAAAGAACAATGTGAAGCTGGTTTGGAAGCTTAGTATATACTACTGCATGTGTTCTTTAAAAATTAATCACTCTATCTATACAAGAAGCATTCAACCTCAGTTCTCCAGCTGCAAAGTTGGAAGTTGATAACCCAAACCAGCCCTCTAAGAATAGGACAATATACTCCACCACAGATGAAAGCAAAAAATGGCCAGGACAAAAGGCTTTTCAAACAAAGAAAATGGTTCACTAACGAATCAATTGATTGTTAAGGTATTATCACAGAATCAATTAATAGCTAATCAACTCTTACTAACTACAGCTTAATCCTAATCTACTCAGATGACACAATTCATGACAAACCAGAAAAGGAAATACAGGAACTAAGATTTCTTGACATTCCATTGCAATGATGACCAATTTGTTTTAAGAGTTTGGCCATGTGGATATTTTAGTTAAAACTCACTTGACAAAAAACCCCACAAACCCAAAAAGTTGGTCTTGAAGACCAACTGTAATGAGGAATATAAACTTGAAAGATGGTTTATCAAATGTACCTCCTTCAGCTGGGATCATGCAGACAATTAGATACAGTTGCTATAAAAGGCAGTAACCCCACATAAACACAGTGACATGAGATTACAAGTGATAAGGCTGGAAGCAGCTATAAAAGTACCAACTGCAGTCAAAATAACAAGCAAAGAACAGGTAAGAGTTCTTTCCTGCTGCTTAATAGTACTGCACTATCCTCTGACTATGTGTTATCTCAGCTTCTTAAAGTATACTTAATAACTTGAAAATATTAGAGAAACCCTTGTATGGCACCTATAGGAAAAAAACTGACATCAGTATACGGCTTGCTATTTCCCACTGATGATGCAAATTACAGCCATCCAACACCTTAGTTCAAAAAAAACCCCTATCAATGTTGGAAGATTAATATGATGGGAGACTGGAAGGGATATTTCTAGTGTTGGGCAGATCATTCATGAGTATACTAGCAGCCATTTAGAGCTACTTACACACCTGAATCTTGGGAGGGAAAGAAAACTAAAGGATCTTATCCTGAGGATTTTAATCCAACACTCAATGTAAACTGGTGGAGAAGCCATACCTTCTTGTGAGGAATGAGCTCGATACATGCCTGATACACTTGTCTGGTTCGCTCTATATCCTGTAAGAACAGGCAAAATGAAATACTTTCTTCACTCCTGAGATTACATTACATCTTGAACCATGCAATCATTGCAAAACTGCAGAACAGTATTTTTAAGTCATTTAGAATCATGTGTACTTAAGATATAAATGTATTTATCTACTTACCTTACACAATCTCAAGATGGTAACTTTTGAGAATCTGTAAAAAGTCTTCCTTTCAAAACACGACTCAACATTAAGAAGTAGGCGACAGAACCATTTTGGGGGTAAGGTAAGTCTTTCTCTAACAGACACTGACTAGGTATAGTGCTCTACAATTTCACGAAATAAAGGGCAGCTATTCTGTTACGTGGCTGATAAAAGAAGCAATACTTAATACAGCCTCAAATGGCCACTGTAGCAAGAATCTTTCACAATTTCAGGTACCAGCCTAGAATGGGCAATTCAGATAGGGCTACAAAGACCTCTACTTCTGCTTTTATCATCAGCATGCTTCTGGATGAATTGGACTGAAACTGAAGTATTTTTTCCCCCCTATGCATGGGAGAGAAAAACAAAAAGAAAGCAACCCCATATGTATCAGCAAATCTGGGTACACAAAGCAAGCAAGACATGCTATTTTTAGTTGTTTGGGTTTTTTTTTTTTTTATTATAATATCTGTAGCTATTTAATGTAAGGAAAATAGTTGTGAAGGAAATAAAAAAAATCACTACTTGCCTTTGCCTCCAGCTCTTCATACAATGCATAGTTAATCCACAGATATATATATCTTTTCCAGTGTCTTTTCTCTTGAATTGGGGGAACGTTGGCGATGGCTCTTTCATAGACTTCTCGGACAGTCTCAGCATCTGCATCACTTTCAACTAACCTCAGGTAGTCAAACCATGCATCATAGTTGTGTGGATTTGCCTTCCAGAAAGATGAGAGCAGGGAAATGAGAAAGAAACTTTGATTACTACAAATTACACATGTTCCTTTACTTAGTTTTGTTCAGAATTTCTCCTTTAAAATAAATCATCAGAACATTAATGAAAATTGTCAGGCTCAGGTACGCTTAAGCTAGAGCTTTTGGGTTAAAGTGCACTTATTTCTTTATTTCACTTGTAAATGTTCTCTAAGCATAGGTAAACAAACTGTGTTGTGAGAAGGGAAGAGGAAATTATGAAGTAGTCAACATTTAGTAATTCAGTGAACAGTAGATAGGTGTGACACTCCCATTTCTTCACAAAACTGCATTTACACACAGGTGAGGCGTCCTGTAACAATAACTGCCTAGCAGATATGAAGAAGTAAGTTACAAGCCGAACTCTATTTTCCCCCCTCAAAGATGACTATGAAGGGTACTGAGCTCTGAGTTCAATTAAAATCACTGGCTCCAGAGCCTACATTAGAATGCAGAAATAAAAAAGCCCTGAATGCAAGTATCATTCTCTCCCTCTTGGATGGAATTCTGCCTCCAAGAAGAATAGTGTTCTCTTGACATTTTCTTGGACCGAGTATCAAGGGTAATGTAAAACTCATCGGCCTTCGTACCATGAGACACTCTTGTAGCTTAAGCAGTGGCTGGATGTATGGTGAAAGACCTACCTTCACTTCCTCTTCATACTGGAATCTCCTTTTGCTGACAATGATGTCTTCAATCCCTCTTCTGTCTCCGAACTTCTTCTCAAAGATGGTGTAATTCTTGAAGAGATTTTGGGCATCCTGTTTTGGAATTCTGTCCAAGGCATACTTGTAGATCACCCTTACTCTTTCAAACTGAAAATATTAAATATCACTTTCAGTAATATTTACAAAGCAGCTTCTGTCCTCACCCATGATTTCTCTCAGTGAGCTTTTGGCAATATTCAACAGAATACAAAATGACAGAACATCTCAGTGTAAATGACTGGTTGGGGATAGGACAGAGCACCCTGAAGAGTAAACCTTCAAAAAAATCAAATTATTCTGTAAATACCAAACCCCACCATCTCTTATTAATTTATAGGTTTGGAATACTAACATATTTTTAAGAAGCTGTGGGTTTGGGTTCATGGAATGTTTTCATTTCTTTAATGGCCTGGGCACTTTAAAGGGACTCTCTGGTAAAAACATGGCTAATTCAGGTTTTTATCATGCAGGTCAATTCTCAACTTTACAAGTCTGAGAATACATATTTGATCTGATGTCACCATTCTCAGGATTGCTGAAAAACACAAATATTGCTGTGAATGTTAAATGTCTTAGAAGTCTCAAGTTTGATATTTGAGAAGAAATCTTATAGGGGCGGTTGCTATTAGTCTTACGTATTATCAAGAAGATCTTACTTCTTTCTGGTTCTCTTCAAATTTTGCGAAAGCCACGTATAAGTGCTCATCCATATGCTCTTCTCCAAAGAACTCCACTGCTCTCTCATATACTTTCCTGGCATGAGCAAAATAACTGTGTTTCTCTTCAAAGCGGGCATACTTGATCCAGTTCTTAACATCAGGATGAACAATAACAAGTAGAGCTATGTTAAAGAAATAGCGGTGGTTAAATTGCACATTTCAAATTGCATTCTCCCCAGTGACTCCAGGGTCATGCACTACATGAAACAACTCCCAGGGAGAGCATACGCAAAAAATGCAAGTGAGAAGAAGACACTGAACGTTTCTACACACACAAAAGCTTTGTGCTGAGAAAGTAAACAAAATCTAAAAAAGGATAAAAAAAAAAAAACTGAGGCAAGGGTCAGGGAGAAGAAGTTTAAGGAGGAAAAGTCTGACTGCAAAAAAGTTGGAAGCATGAATGCTGTTAAATATACACTGTTGTGGCAGGATGTCCATGCACTTAACTGAATGCAAAGGTATATACTAAACATGCTTTTAATACCCGTTGCTGGCTCTCAGCACGATGGCTTACTCCCAACATGCCACAGTAAAAAGGAGGACAGGGACATGGCTGGAGACAGTTGGATAAGAAAGATATTAAGACTACAGGCCTCAACTTGGCCAGGTGTCACAATGCACTAAAAAGGATATATCTCTCGTAAATGCTACGCGCCCTGTCCACCTCCTTGTATCTCAGCTCAAAGTTAATGTAGGAATGCCAAGCTTGTTCCTCTGGTTGCCACTCCATCCAGCGTTCAAACACCTGGCGTGATCCAGCAACATTCCCCAACATCTCTTCCATGTAGGTATACTTATACCTTAGGAAAAAAAAAAAAAAGATTTTTACAATCACAGAATAACCACATAAATGACAAGGATTTTTTGAGTGCTTACTAAGAGTATTACTGAGATTTCTTCACCCGTTCCCCACCTGCACGCCAGAAATACCTACAGATACTGCTGTGATTAGCAGCATGCAGGAACACAAACATCCTTCTCTCCCAATATTCTTTCCACTTAAAAAGTACAAAACCTTTCCAAAACTTAAGCTTTCTTCTTCTCAGGCTAGCCTGAAGACTTGGAGAACCAATAAAAAGGCACTTTTGCTTGACACCAAAGTAGAAAAATAATCTGTAGCCTTTAGGGGTAGGAGAAATGCTTTATTCCCTGCAAACGTACCAGAACTGGTTCACCCTGGGGAGGGTGGTAATGGCTCTATCCCAGATGTTCCGGGCATGATTAACCTGGCGGTTCTTCATTTCCATTTCTGCATATTTCAGCCAGAGTGTGACATTCCTGTAGTCTACATCTAAAGCACGCTCGTAAATGGAACGGGCTCTGGAAAGCAAAGAGAAGTAAGATGCGTATATAATGTGTCTCCAAGACTTTGATGGTGTTCATCAGCATGTGTCTTAAAAAGTTTATAAGAAACGTCTGCAGCTGCATCATAATTACCTGTGTATTTCTTTTAGGCTTTCCTCCCATTGTGCGTACTTTATCCAGTTACTGATAACGGTCCTGTTTTTCCTTATGTTATCTTCAAAAGTCTGAGGAGAAAATTAGTTCTGTAATTAAGAAATCGCTCTGTGCAGACCAATCTTGTTATAAATGGCTTATGGATTATTATCATTGTTGGAATGAATTCCAACAGTCTTACGGCCATGCAGAAGTAGTTAACAACAACAACAAAAAAATCACACTCAATACCACACTTTCTAAAAACATGTAACAGAGAATCTGGATGCATAGATCATCATACAGAATAGGATTAAACTCAAGTTCCTGCAACCTGACACCAAAATGCTGATGAAATAATAACTGACAGCACTAAAGTCTTACTTTTTTTTTAAATCTCCTGCTTAATGTTACAGGGATAGATGAAACCCAGTCATTGCAGACAACTGTAAATATACATGAATGCAGCAGCACGAGTTTATGTATTTTGACCAGTATGTATAATTGCTCTATTTTTTTCTTTAAAGGAAAGTGCTGCCTTATTAATCCCTGGATTAAAAATGCTGGTATCAAATGCGCTAGACAAATTTCACTGCTCAGTGCAATGGTGAAGGCATCGTAAGTCTTGTGTTAGGATCCGTTAGGATCAATGCTATTGGTATTTAACATGTGGCTAAACATGATTTAACAGATACAGGAGCGTAATTATCAAAGGAAAAAGCAGAACAAAACTGGATAACTTTGCACAATGAAAGCAATTCTTTTAAATAAAGAAGAAAAAGTTATACCTTAAGTGTCACATGCAAAACCGTCAAGTTTCAAAATGATCAAACACAACCAAGTTTAGTGCAAAAAGTTATGTTCTAAAGGATGCAAAATAACACTGTAATTGTACAAAACAGAAATATCACTTGCAAATGCACTCTGCATTTTTTTAAACAGCTCAGGTGGAAAAACAGCATTTCTGTAAAGCTTGCTAATGTTCTGTCATGCTAACTGGCCAGGCATCCGTGGTGATGAAGAAAATGCATACAAACCATGTGTGTAAGAACTCTTGCAACGTTCTGAATGGATCGAACACCGTCACGTGTAACGTGTGTTACCAAATTCTGTGTTAAATGACATATTTAACTTACAGTTTTTGGATAAAAGTAGCAATTTCTATGGAAAGGTTAGGGTTTTTTTTATTAATTACTATTCATCTGGAAAATCCACAAAGAATATAGAGTACATGTTGTTTAAGTTTTTAAAAACAGTAACATTTTAGTGATATGAGCATCCTGATTAGGGTTTTTTTGCCACTACCTTCCTTTTCCGGAGTTTATAGTCATTTAGCTCTTCAACATCTGTGATCTTCTGCTGCGGTGGTGGTGGAAGAAGTTCAAGTTCTCTCTCTTTTGCTTCTCTCAAGAGCTGTTCTGCTGTGATTTGAACTTCTGCAGGTGCTTTATTTTTCACCTACAAAACAAGGCAGAGTTGAGCCCCATTTTTCCCCTTCTAATGCACAAGTGAACCCTGCCATCCCCCCCCCTTGATAAATTGTAGACTCATGGGATGATTTTGGTTGGGAATGACCTCAAAGATCACCCAGTTTCAACCCCCCTGCCATGGGCAGGAACACCTCCCACTGGATCAGGTTGCTCAAAGTCCCATCCAACCTGGCCTTGCACACCTCCAGGGATGGGGCAACCATAACTTCTCTGGGCAACCTGTGCCTCACCATCCTCACAGGAAAACATTTCTTCTAAAGAGCCCCACCCCAGAGAATCACAGAATCATTTGGTTGGAAAAGATATTTGAGATCACCAAGTCCAACTGTATCTGTCCACTATTAAGCAATACCCCTGAGCAACCATATCCCCAGCTTTCTTCTAGGCTCCCTAACTGTGTCATGGCAGGTTTTTGTGCTCTGTTTGCCAAGAGAGGCCTGGATACCCCTAAGATCAGAGAATCTCAGAATGATTTAGCTTGGAAGGGACCTTAAAGATCACCTGGTTCCACTCATCTGCTACACACTTTCCACTGCATCCAACCTGGCCTTGAACACCTCCAGGGAGGAGGAATCCACAAATTCCCTGGGCAACCTGTGCCAGTGCTTCACTACCCTTATTGCGAAGAATTTTTTCCTAATGTCTAATCCTTTTCCATTTAAAGTCATTCCCCCCTGTTTTATCACTATAGGACCTTGTAGAAAGTCCCTCCCCAGTGTTTCTGTAGCCCCTTTCAGTACTGGAAGCTGCTCTAAGGTCTCCTTGGAGCCTTCTCTTCTTCAGACTGAACAACCCCAGCTCTCTCAGCCTGTCCTCATATGGGAGGTGCTCCAGCCCTCGGATCATCTTTGTGGCCTCCTCTGGTCATCTTCATATCCTCCTCTAGACCCGTTCCAACAGTTCCATATCCTTCTTATGTTGGGGATTCCAGAACTGGGCACAGGACTCCAGGTCTCACAAGAGCGCAGCAGAGGGGTAGAATCCCTTCCCTGCCCACGCTTCTTTGGAAGCAGCCCAGGCTATGGTTGGCCTTCCGGGCAGCGAGCGCATACTGCCAGCCCATGTCGAGCTTCTCATCCCCCAGCACGCCGAGTCCTCCTCCGCAGGGGCTGCTCTCAACCACACCATCCCCCAGCCTGGATTTGCGCTTGGGTCTGCCCTGACTGGGGGGCAGCACCTCGCCCCTGGCCTTGTTGAACTTCGGGAGGTTCACACAGCAGTCGAGCCCCCACACCGCCCAGAGCCCCGCGGTGGCGGCTGCGGCACCGGGGGTGTCTGGGCCGCTCCAAGGTCCCCGGCTCGGTGGGAAGGCCCGCCCCGCCGCCCGGTCGCGCGCACCTTGGCCACTTTGGGGATGCGCTGCTTTCCGGCCGCCGTGGACGCCATCTTGCCGCCTCCTCGCGGTGGCCCCGCCCCCTTCACCTCTCACCCCGTGCGGCAGCGCCGCCCGGCGTTGCCCGAGTAACGGCGGCGCGTCCCGACGCCGAGCGGGCGGGCGGTGTGTCCGGCGGTCGGTCCGTCCCGGGCAGCGCCGGGGAAACTCCCTACCCCCTCGCAGCGGAGCGGGAGGCAGGTGAGTGTGCGTGCCCCGCGCTGGCAGAGCGCTCCCAGCCCACACAGCGCCCCCAGCCCGCAGCCGGCGCCCCCTGGCGGCGCGGAGGAGCGGGCGGACTTCGCCTGCCGGTGGGGGCTGCGGGCGAGGAGGAGCGGGGAGGATGCAGGGGGGGTGGAGAGATGGATGGAGCCATGGCACTTCGGGATATGGTTTAGTAGGCATGGTGGTGTTGTGTTGCTGGTTGGAATTGATGATCTTAGAGGTGTTTTCCAACCTTAATGTTTCTAAGGTTCTGTTCTGTGTTCCCAGGGCATTCTTATCCTGATTGTTTGCAGCTGATCCTACCAACCTTGTAGACTTGAGGCTGTTAAGTTTGAAATTATTAATGATAGAATCATAGAATTATAAGGCTGGAAGAGACCTCTGAGATCATCGAGTCAAACCATACCTGTCTCCCCGCTAAACCATGTCCCTAAGGAACTCATCTACCTGTCTTTTTAAACACCTCCAGGTATGGTGACTCCACCACCTCCCTGGGCAACCTCTTCCAATCCCTGACCACCCTTTCAGTAATGTCCAGTCTAAACCTCCCCTGGCCAACTTGTGGCCATGTGGTCTCTTCTTGCAAGTGACAAGCGATAGGACAAGAGGAAATGACCGCAAGTTGAGCCAGGGGAGGTGGTGGAGTTGCCATTCCTAGACGTGTTTAAAAGACAGGTGGATGAGTTCCTTAGGGACGTGGTTTAGTGGGGAGACAGGTACGGTTGGACTCCATGATCTCGGAGGTCTCTTCCAGCCTTATGATTCTATGATTCTATTTCCTCTCGTCCTATCACTTGTCACTTGTGAGAAGAGACCAGCACCCACCCCGTCACAACCTCCTTTCAGGGAGTTGTAGACAGTGATGAGGTCTCCCCTCAGCCTCCTCTTCTCTAAGCTAAAAAACCCTAATTCCCTCAGTCTCTCCTCGCACTACTTCTTCTCCAGCCCCCCCCCCAGCCTCGTTGCCCTTCTCTGCACACGCTCCAGCCCCTCAATGTCCTTCTTGTAGTGAGGGGTCCAAAACTGAACCCAGCACTCGAGGTGCGGCCTCACCAGTGCTGAGTACAGGGGCACAATCACCTCCCTGCTCCTGCTGGCCACATTGTTCGGAAACATGCAAATGCATGCAAATTGCACAGCATGCAAATGCCTATAGATGAATAACTGTAAAAACAATTTGTAGTCTATTAAAAACACTTATCTTCTTTGTAGTATGTAGAATACATACAATTGTTATCATTGCCTGCTCTATTTCTACTTGCGCACTGTTAGTGCGCTGTATGTACGTGCAGGCAGTATGTGTTTTTGTAGAGGTATGCAGGAACTAGGCCCTTAAATTCATCTGAATTGCACTTCTTCACAGTTTATATAAAAATCCATTTCAGGCAACTATGTTGAACAATAGATTGCAGCAATATCTGCCAATTTTCTTTCTTTCTTGTTACAGTGTGTAAGATGACAACAATAACTTTTTCAAGTGGAGATACAGAAGTGGTCAGTGTCAGAAGAACAGAATCACATGATGTTTCATTTATTATCAACCTCTTCAGCCATTTTACAGAAGTACTTTTTGGAAGGATCGATATCGCGTACCTTTTGTAAGTAACAATGTATTAGGGACATATTACCTTTCTTGCAGAAACCTTAAAGAAATTATGTGACGTATAAAACGGCAGAAAACATCGAGACTTTCCATGGTGTGGCATAATGACTTTTCACAAAAAGGGCAAGAAAAATCTGCTTTCATTTTTTATTTGTGTCGCACATACATGGCTTTGTGCAAACTTGGATCACTGCTGCCAGCACAGTGGACGAGATTTGACTCAATACTAGCTTCCTTTTTATAAAAGTTCCAAAGAAATACTTCTGTATATTGATGTCTGCTGTCTGCTCCATTTAACAGAATCCTTTTGCCTAGTAGAGAGTGATGGAGGTCCTTGGCAGAAATGGGCGGCTGTAGAAGTCCTCTGTTACTCCATCACCAGAGACAGTGATGAACCTTCTGCACTTCATCTCTCTGTGCAGTGATGAACAGCAGAGACTATGGGAAGTGCAAATGGGCTACTTAGTTTTTTTGCACTTGACTGAAGGGCAAACATCTCAGGTGCAAGCTATTTTTGGAAAAAAATAGATGTATGAAGAAACATGCAAAGAAAGAGAACATTTAAGTCTTGCATATCGAATTCATTGCAACCGGGGATTTGAAAAATCATGTGAATTGTTATAATGTCAAAATGCACTAAAATATTTGGAATTGAAGCAAAAATGTCGGGTTAGGATGTGGCAATGAAGTTTTATTGAGGCCAAATCCTGGGAACACTTTAAAACATGGTTAACTTTGCTATTTTCACAGGCTGAATTGAGTCACTTTTCTTTGTGTAGTTTCTTCAACTTCTGCAAAATTAAATTCTTTTCACAGAGAAAAATCAAACCTTGCTTTGACAGTCTGCAATGAGAAGAATGAAGTTGTTGCCCATGCTGTCTTTCTGGACTATCCAAACTGGAATATCATTGATCAGTCTGATTGGGAATCATTCTTACACGAAAACTACATTAACAATAAATGCACAGTAAGTAAATTGTGTGATTTTAGTTTAGTTTTCATTTAAGGCTCAGGTATGAAAAATATGCATAGGCAAATCTGTTTTAGGTGTATTTCAGGCATTCGGCCTGAAGGTGATCATCAGATTCCTTGGTAAACCCTCAGGTGCTCAGAAGTTCGTGACTACCTGTGCTTTTGCCACTACGGTAACTGTAGTGATGGCAGTGAAGGTATGCAAGTCCTTTCTCTGCCAGGCATGTACAGAACATGTTATGCACTGTGCTAGCATTAAGCAGTGCGAGTAATAGCTGTGACCAATATTTTTCATTTAAAAACCTGTCCAGCTCTGGTTTTATCTAACTGAACAATTACCTGGGAGGTGGAATCTTTGCTCTAAGGTCCCTCTCAATGCAGGGAAACTGGAATCCTCATTTCTTGCCTTTTGGAATAACGTCTTGCTATTTTACAGAACAGAATGCAAATTCAATGCTTTCAGAAAAAGGATGAGGAACAGGGAGTGTACCCCATCTTGCAGGATGGTGACTTGCCCTGAGTAGAGGACCATGTTTGTTTAGTGCTGGTGTGGAGATGGTTGCGTTCTGTTCTGTGTGATGGCAGTTTTCATACAGACTCCTCAGTCAAGGTTATGAATTATTCTTAGAAATTCTGGACTAGAAATAGGTGCTTAGAAATTCAGGATTCAAATGCAACCTATTGTTCAGTCCAGGTAGGAGTTAGATCCTGTGACTGTTCAGAAAAGATGGAAAATGTTAACCATAAACACTCAAAAGCTAGGCAGTGTATACCAGAATGAGATATTGGCAGTACTGCAATTATCTTTAGACAGTTTGTTCATCCTTTTTCCAATGTTGTTCTGGGAGATGTTAAGCGATGGCTTGCAGAAAAACTGACAAATACAGCAGTTGTGTTTGAAAACGCTGTGTTCTGTTAAAAGAAACAAAATTATTACAGCCAAAGGGAGTGTAGGAAAAAAACATGTAATTTCCTTGTAATCTGTTTTCTTTGTCACTTGAACAGCACTTTGTGTACAGGCATATTGCAGGCACAACCACTTCATTCAGCGTGCAGCTGCAGCTGCTCCTGTTGGGTTACACTGTGCTGTCAGTTCCGCGAGCTCTTCCTCCGGCAGCTCGATTAACAATATCTCTTGTGGCAAAGCTGCAGCTGAATTCACAGTGCAGGGGCATACAAAGAGGAAAGACAAAAAAATGAAAGAGCTGGAGCATGTTAGGAATTACTGTTCTGAAAGAGGAGTGAAAGGTGCTTTGGAACATTGACAAGGAGCAGAAGAACTCTTATTTTTCTGGAACAGAGATTGTTTTCTAAAATACATACAGAAGATTCAGTACGTGATTTATACTTCTGCACTGACAAATCAGTTGAACCTATTCTGAGTTATAGCTAGATGAGATATCGTTGGTTGACTGCAGGTTAAATCTATGCAGATGTGCTTTACAAAATTGAGATCTTCTAAAAGTAAGAATTTCTTAAAAAGACCTGTCAACTAGACTTTTTCCTAGAGCACAGAAATGATAAGATAGCTCAAAGGTCTAAATTGTGCAGAATTTAATTAGTGAAGATGCTTTACAGGATTGCCTGGTTAGCATCACTGTTCAGAACCGTTACAGGCCAGATCTTTCCTCCCAGGCCTCCTCTTGGACCTCAAGAACAAAACATTATTTTTTTTACTTCTTCCTTTTTGCATTTGAAAAACAACAAATGAAAGAGAAAAGTAATTTTTAGATATGGCTTGTGATGCTTATTCATTACAATAGCCTGTTGTCTTTGTGCTGGCCCATATACCGCAACCTCTATTAAGGTTACTTTTGCTCTAAAGTTGCTGAAATTTATTGATGACTGTACCCATGATGTTTTAGTTGAATATTAAACTATTCAGAAGACCTCAAGTTTTCCCATTTAAAGTATTTTTTTTAGAATTATTTCATCTGCATGTTCATTGACTCAACACTTGAAATTAATATGCAAGAGAAAAGAGCTGAATTAATAGCATTTCGCATTCCAGCACAAGGGTTTACCAAGGATAAAGATGTCTGCCCTGTTTCTGACTGAATATTTAAATGTGTCTAATGATGTAATCTTAAGATTTGGTAATTTTTATTACTTCTTTTAAAGAAAAAATATTTTAGGTGTATGGGAAGTATGTGATTTTTTTTGTTAGGTTTTTTTTTTAAGCCTAGGAAGAATGTTTTTATCAGCTAAATGTTGAATTAAATATTAAGATGTAGGTATTAATTCTTGTGGTTTAATTAAAATGTTGTTAGTCTGGAATTAGTACTGTTAAATATGAAAAATGATATATGCATATTGTAGTCAAACAGTAGTAAGCTTGAACATGAATCAGAAATATTACAGAAGCCCAAATCATGATATAAAAAAGTCCTTTAATCATGTAACTTTATCCACACGTGCTTTGGAGATACTTATATAAGTGAACTTACTCATTCTGAGTGCACATCATATATATTGGAAATAAATGTTCATATTAATACTTGGATTGACTTAATAAATATGGTGTTTAGATTGTCATTCCTCATTTTGTAGGCTTTGAACACCTTGTTCATGCATCTTTTTGTGGCAAAAGAAGAATATGCAGCTGGATGTTCCCAAGAAATTGTTAGGTGAGTTCCTATATAACTTTATGTTGTGAGGCACGTGCACTCTCCTACCATCATTTGGAGAGACTATGGAATTTAAAAATGCCTTAAGGTGATCACTGGATTAGAATTAATCTCTCTAAACGGTCTCAGAAGGCAATAAAGTATAACCTTGTATTGATAAAATGTGCACTTTTGGCTTTGAAACCAAGCTGTTAAGAGTTCCAAGTAGGCTTCCCAAATGTTGTTAAGGTTTAGCTGTGTCTTTGCTGTAGTTTTCCACAGAAATAGGACTGCAGTTGCAAAGCAGATTGATTTTTTTTTTTTTTTTCCTTCTTCCTAAATTCCCACTTGTAAAAATCAAAGTGCATGACTGAGCAAGAAGCTTAAAAAGCTGTTGATGTTTCTGGAATACGCTTCTTCCTGGGTAATTTATTGATAGTTTGTTAGAACAGATTATATGGCAAGGCTGCAAAATATACAGTACAAACAGCATGATCTATTACTGTGTTAGCTCAGCACTCAAGTACAACCATCGCTTAGGTTATTTGGTACAGCTCAGAATCTACTTACATAAGCAGAGTCCATTTGGTGCTGTGGCTGTTGAATGTAATTTACAGTTACTTTGTCATGTCAAGCCAGCTTATCCAGATGCCAGGTCAGAGATCTGCCAGCAGAGATCTGGCATCTTTAATTTGTTCTCCACTGGGGAGCTGATATAAAAAGGAGAATGTTTGAAATCTAAGGATTAGGAAATTAGGAGAGAAATAAGGCAGGAAAAAACCAGTTTAAAAAACCCCCAGATTAATTTTAATTTTATGTGATTTTATTTGTCATAAATAAAACGTTTTAATTTTTGAGCCATGTGGACTCATGAAGGAAGATTAGAGACACTGGAGAAAAAAATTGTGAACATTAAAAGACGAGCTGCTATATCTGATTGGGTGTAATGATGAAAGACTGACTGCGGTTATGTTATTTGTCTAGGAAGGTTTTTATCACAGTACCAGAACTGCACTTTATACTTCTCTTCATACCAGCTGATGAGAATTTAGGTAAGAATCTAATACTATTTTATTCTTAAAATAATGAGAACAATTTCAAATCTCATTATCATTAATACACACTGTGTTGGCGGGCTTTTTTATTATTGTATTTTTTAATATTGAGAACAGTTATCATTTTTCTAAACATGCAGAAACCACAATCTTAAAGTATCATCTAATGGACATACCATGTAAAAGAGGTTTACACGGTTACGTGTTTGCTCCAGCAGTCCATTCAGCAGTCTAACCAGCCCCATTGGGTACTTGCTCTTATTTAGCCAAGTGAGTACAGGATGGGGAGAGGATGCTTCAGTGAGGGTCAGAAGGGATGCTACGGACATGGCAGGAAATTAGGATTATTTCTTTTAGAGCAGAGGCACAAAGATGGAGAATACACGTCCTAAAGAGAGAACAGTATCTGACTCGGAATTTCAGTCCTGAATTCAGACGAATAAATTATGCGTCTTCTTAATGACTGAGTTTTAGTTGGAGCTTTCCTTGAAGTGAACTAGGACCTTTTCTGATGTGTGATTTCTAGACATCTTAGTTCCAAGTCATGCTAAAAAAACTCTGTAGTGGTGTGTTAACTACAGAGTAAGGGCTTTTGTCAAACCTACTCTAGCAACGCATGTCAACTTTCCTTCATCAAAATGAGTCCTGAGAAAGAGGTTCTCCAGCAGCACATTGTATTGGATACAAGACCAGCATTTATATAGGGATCCTACCAATTTCTGATTGCTTTGCAGCTTATTTGGCTTTGATTAATTAATAAATTAATCCTGTAACAATTCTTTCACGTTTATCAATAACAATTCATTCGTATGTTTATACTGCTGTCATCTCAGCTTCATTGTTTTACTTAAGACTTGGGGCATTATTGCCACATGTGGTTTTAAGTTCAACACCCCATTTTCCTCTTAACAGCTTTGCTGGTAATTTAAAAGCTTATACAATGAAGTTTCTCTGTTGCTCCTAACAGATTTTTCTCATTCACAGAGCCAGATTTGGGAAATGTCTTTGAAAAGATGACGACTGCTCCAGGTTCTGTAGCGGGTGCAAACTTTACCTTGCTTGTATGCCACAGACATCAGTATCACCCACGGCTGTATATTCGCAAAGCAAGGTACTGCAGTTTCTCCCTTCTTCTTTTATAAGAAGATTTGTCTGGGTTAATTCGAAGAATTTTCTTTTTTGGTTTACAGAATCAGTATCTTAGTTAAATTGCTATGATTTTCCTTGATAACCTGAGTAGTTCTATGATTAATGCTGCTTTTATCCTACTTCATCACAAAGTCAATTGCATTCTTTGTAAAAGTAAGTCACTATCTAGAAAGAATATGTTTTTTGTTGGGAATGTTTATTTTGTGAATCTGCTGGCTTAATTGCATTGCTGCATATTTTAATGAGTGCATGTAGTTTCTGGGTCTCTTGGAGCATATTCCAGCTTATTTTCAATTTTCTCTTGGGATGTCATGTTCTGGCCAGTTGAGCAAAGGCTAAGTAGGAAGGCCTGTTATCTAAAAGAATTAAATAAGAGCAGAGAATCCCTAGATCCAGTAATTCTTCAGACATGGAGTGTGATCCACTGTTGTCTTTTGTACAGTTTTTCTGCATACACACTCCGTACATTCACTCTCACTGTGTTTCAGGAGATCATCCTTTTCAGCATTGCTGAGAGAGCTTAACAAAATAGTGGGGTAACCCTTTTCCTTCCATCATGTCATCTGTTTCAGTGGATGCACTTCAGAAAAAACACTTCATGATACACTCAGACAATGTGCCTTTAACACTGCCTTCCTCGTATTTGGGATTCAAGTCATAAATGACCTCAAGATACATCACGGCAGGTTTACACTGGATATTAGGAAAAATTTCTTCACTGAAAGAGTGGTGAAGCATTGGCAGAGGCTGTCCAGGGAAATGGTGGAGTCCCCATCCCTGGAGGTGTTCACAGTATGTGTAGATGTGGCATGCCGGGACATGGTTTAAGGAGGCACAGTGGTGCTGGGCTGACGATTGGACTGGATGATCTTAGAGGTCTTTTCCAACTGTAATGATTCTATGATGTCATTTAAAAAGTTAGGCTCTGAATGATTTTTTCTTCCTTGTGTGCTCTGCTGCCTGCAGCGTACGCCAGACAGAGATGCAAGTTTCTCTAGCAGCCTTACCTACTGATATCTACCTGTATATTGACTCTTACTATTGGTTTTTGCGGCTGGCTGTGCCATCAGTGTGCACAGTCCACGAGAAGGGCAGAGTTTCTGACTCAAGAGGACTCTGTGTTTTTCTGTGCAGCTTATTGGACCTTATATGCTGTCATTGCTGTGTAGATGTTTCCTGGGAGTGTGGCTGAAATGTAAACCATTATCTATTGCATTTTGCTTCACTTGTTTTCCTCTTCACAGCGGGAAGAGCGTGTGTAGGGTAACATTTTATGGAGTATTGATTTTATTTGATTCTGAGTAATTCTGGAGTTGTTTTTTTTTTATTCTAAATATAAGTGTTGCTATGTGGTTATGTAGCAGGATTATGATTAAATTAATATTTCTGGTCCTTGTGGTGGAAACTGAAATTTAGGGACAAGTGCATCGCTGGGGCACTGTATCATATGATACTGATGTGTGTGTGTGTCCCTATCAACCAGTGCTAACAGATGGTAATGCCATGTTCAGCTTATTTCTCCGCCTGGTAAATCCCCACCTGTTTGTTTATGGGTTAATTCACACTGACATCTCAGGCTGGATTCTGACAGCAGCCTATCTCTCAGGGAGATGTTTTACACATATTTGATTTTACCAAATAGGCCTGAAACAAATCTGCAGCTCTTGCTCTCTATCCTCTAGCTTTTTACTCAATGTTTGCAATATCCTGGTGCTTGACTTTTAAGCATTTTAAGAAAAAGGACTGAAGATGGACCTTGGCCACTTCACACCATCCTGCTACAGGTCTGGATATTCTGATATGTTACAAGATTATTTGCATACTAATTTGACCTACAAATTTTAGACTTTTAATGAGCATTTCCTTTGAGTTGTTTACCATCTATCAGTATGTAAATAGACCTCAATACTGAGAAGTTATCAGTATGTGAATTAATTCCTGAGGATTTAAAGTTTTTCCATATGTCTTGATTCCAACTATTATGTTTGCCTTTTATTTATCTTGAATCAGTTCTTTCTTTTGATGGATTGACTGATATCAATAGAAATATTTTTTTACAAGACTGGAAATGTCACGTAGGCCATACCAATATTCCACAAAGGAGATACCATTTTGTCTGGGATTTCTGTAGTTTGTTATGAATACTAAAATTATGTACTTTAGTTTGTCTGCCTGAGTTTTTTATTATTGGAAAACTAACCAGGAAGCTGGTTTTTCTTAAATGACACAGTATCTACCAGTATAAAATTAGTACTTTAATATTGTATATCAATAGATTCTCTGAGTAAGATAAATTATGTTTGCAGTAGATGCTTTGCCTTTCCTTTTGCTCTGTATTCACCTTTGTACTTCGCTGGCATCCATAGTAACGTTCAGTGGAGCCCTTTAGAGCCTTATCTATGAAAGTTGTCCTCAGCCACCTGCCTAGCAACATGTTCTGGGTCAACGATAGGAGATTAGGGTAATCTCTGTTCCCTCTTCCCTTGCTTATAGAGGGAGGGAGGAAAGAAGCTGTAAACTGATACTTTTCGTAACCATTAATTTTGAAGTTTTTCTCCATCTGACCTTTAAAATGTGAAATAAATCTGCAGTGTGCCCAAACGCAGTCTGCTAAGCTTTTATGTTTGAGTTTCTTGCTGATATTGGTAGATGCTGTCATTGTTGGGTTTGTATAATGCATATAAGAGCTCAGAAATTTGCAGCTCTGTGGAATGTCTCTTCTTGCAGCCTAGGAATTTTGTAGTATTTTTGTCTTAAAAAATCTATTATGTTTTGTTTTGTTGGTTTTGGAGGGTTTTTTTAAGACTATGGTGCTAAGGCAGGATTGCAGAAATCAAAATCATAGAATGTCCTGAGTTGGAAAGGACCCACAAGGATCGTCGAGTCCAACTCCTGTCCCAGAAAAATATTTCTGTTCCTCTAGTTTCTAGTGTGCACGGAGATGAACAGGCTGATGTGGAGCCCCACTGACCATCATGGGGTCAGTCAGTCTCTCTGTGTACCATGAGCCACCAGAATTGCCATCTGCATCTTGATGTGCATCTTGTGCCATGTTGTGTTTTGCAGAGCAGAACACTGCAAGGGACTTGAACCAATCAGCAAAACATTCTGCTTGGAGATGGTGTGTATGTATTATCTGTCCCAGTGAAATGACAGGTTTCAGTTAGTGTACAGTGTCATTCTTTTACCTCTGAAGTTGTTTGGTTTGTTTGAGGTTTCATCACACATTATCAGATTTGCTATACTAATTAATTGTGTTGACGTAGTGAAGTTCTGATCGTAGAAAACCTGACTGTTATTTTTCCCTTGAGAGACTGCCTGCAAAGGGGAGGAAGGCTCCTGCTTTGGTTTGAGATATAAAGAATGTGAATTACTGAATTTTTACAAGTTTTCATTCTTTTTGGAACTTCATTTTAGTTGCATCTTTTGAATTAATTCTACAGACAATTAATTGATGATGTGTTATATTTTCTGTATTTTTTTTATTTTTGTATATATTTTATTACAATGAAAACTCTCAATCAGTGAAAAAGAATTAAAAATTGTGGGGTTTGGAAATTCGCTATCCTGGCCGCTATTTCCAGCTTTAGGTGGGCGGTGATGATATTCGTCTATACTGGTTTCTCAAGTTGGCTTTCTTAACTTCAAACCTGTATGAAAGAATCTTGTGAGAGTCCTTCAGAAAAGTAATTAAATTTAAAATTCCTGGCAGATGGAATAGTACTGTGACTTGGCACAAGGTCACAAGTTAAGGTGTATGTAAGGGATACTCACTTAGGGCCACCGCGGCTCCTTGCTGTCCATCCCACCTTGGGATGACTGACCTCGGCAGAGTGAGCTTGAGGGATGTTCAAGGCTTTATCTCCAGGTGGTGCTGAGCAATGGAGCAACAAGGGTAAGGAGAGAGCTCTCAGACAGATGGCCCAAGAATAAAGAAGCAGAAACAACGTCAAAATAAAAGGGGTCATGGGTCCTAGGGGAAAGTTGATCTTACTGGGAAGATTGCATTCACTCTGGTGTGTAAAGCAGCAAAAACCATCTCAATACCAGCTAACCTCTTCCTCAGTCTCATGCTAGAATGGGTCAGGACTTCGAAACTCAAACCATGCTTGATAAAATTTGGCCATGATATGCTAACTTTAAGGCTTCTTCCAAATGCAGAAACATGTAAGGAGTGAAATTGGGTATCAGTTCATTTTGTTTTTCTGAATGGCTGCATGTGCAGAACTAAGACTTCTGAATTATAAGGAAAAGTGTTTGGATAAGCACATCCAAATCTGAGGAACAGCAGTATGGATTAAAACATGTGCTTTCTGAACACTGAGGGAACCGTGAATGCTCATTCCTGACAAATTATCTTCAGGAACACTATTCTACGATATTAAAGAAAAGACAACTATTCTAATGACATCTTATTTTAAGGAGGTTTGGAAAAGGATATCCCAGTTGGAGGCTAATGATTGTATGGAGCAATGGATGTATAAACCTGTACTCATAGTGTGAAGAATGGGTCATCATGAGGACAGTCTGAGAGAGTTGGGGTTGCTCAGCCTGGAGAAGAGAAGGCTCTGGGGAGACCTTAGAGCAGCCTCCCAGTACTGAAAGGGGCTACAGGAAAGCTGGGAGATGCTCTTTATCAGGGATAGGACAAGGGGGAATGGTTTTAAGCTGAAAAAGATGGAGACTGAGATGAGATCTTAGGAAGAAATGTTTTCCTGTGAGGGCGGTGAGGCCCTGGCACAGGTTGCCCAGAGAAATTGTGGGGCTCTGAGCACCCTGATCCAGTGGGAGGTGTCCCTGCCCGTGGCAGGGGGTTGGAACTGAATGGGCTTTAAGGTCCCTTCCAATCCAAACCATTCTGTGATTCATCCAAAGAATCACTGTGATCCTTCCAGGTCTGGGATTAACCCTGCGACCCCAGCGGAGGTGTTTTCGGGAGCTGAAGGGTGCTTTATTTTCCCCTCCCGGGCGCTGCAATGTGGGACCCTGAGGGGCTGGGGCGGCGGGGGCGGTGCCGGTAGCGGCCGCTAGGGGGCAGCAGAGCACCGACTGCAGCAGTGCTTGGGGACAGAGGCTCAAAAAGCTGTTGTAAAGCTCTGAGTATGACTTTTTAAACGTTATAACCGAGGTGATACACATTTTCAAGGGGAGGGTGCAGGCTGCCACTTGCAGAACGTGCAGGTTTATGCTGAGGAGCGGCTGAGGGAACTGGCGTTGTTCAGCCTGGAGAAGAGGAGGCTGAGGGGAGACCTCACTGCTCTCTGCAGCTCCCTGAGAAGAGGTTGTAGTGAGGTGGGTGTTGAGCTCCTCTCCAAAGTAACAGGCCAGGAGGAAATGTCCTCAAGTTGCACCAGGGGAGGTTTAGATTGGATATTAGGAAAAATTTCTTTATTGAAAAAGTGGTGAAGCATTGGAAAAAGCTGCCCAGGGCAGTGGTGGAATCTCCATTGCTGGAGGTATTAAAAAAATGTGTAGATGTAGACCTTCATGACATGGTTTAGTAGGCATGGTGGTGTTGGGCTGATGGCTGGAGTGGATGAGCTTAGAGCTCTTTTCCAACCTTAATGATTCTGTGATTCTATTCTATGTTCCCAGGGCATTCACCATCCCCAGAGATACTTAAATGATGTGTAAACATGGCACTTAGGGACATTGTTTAGTGCTGGAGTTTGCAGTGTTAGGTTTACACTTGGACTCGATCATCTTAAGGATCTTTTCCACCTTAAATGATTCCATGATTCTGTGACTCTCCCAGGGCAGTTAGTTGTCTGTCACAGGTTCATGTCCTGAGTGCTCTGTAACTGAAGCATACAAGT
The DNA here is from genome assembly GCA_033558235.1 of Neomorphus geoffroyi. NCBI lineage: Eukaryota > Metazoa > Chordata > Aves > Cuculiformes > Neomorphidae > Neomorphus > Neomorphus geoffroyi. The sequence continues at coordinate 98,666,773 of JAUMJM010000005.1, read as the reverse complement.
GTTTGTTTAAAAGGAGCTGACTGTGGTGGTCTCCATTTCTTTCACTAAGCATAAGTGTATTCCTATGTTTGAGGTGCCTGGTTTACCCTTCTTGATTTAATTCCTTTGTCCTGTGGGACTCATCTTTCTCCTTGTGTGTTTGTGTAATAACAGAGATAACCAAAAGCACGTTGCCCAGAGAAGTCGTAGATGCCCGATATCTGGAGGTGTTCAAGACCAGGCTGTACGAGGCTTTGAGCAACCTGATCCAGTGGAAAGTGCTACTGCCTGTGGCAGGGGGGTTGGATTGATGGGCTTTAAGGTCCCTTCCAACCCAAACCATTCCATAATTCTATGTTCATTAACAGTCGTCTTACAGCCTTGAGGAGAAAGGGTTTTCTGAACTTCACCGTCTGGTAGTAAAAATCATTCTGATAGCCATTCACAGCCCCATTTTTCTCACCACTTGTGTGTTTGGAGAATTGTTGGTTGGAGTGCTTAATTCCTGCATTTACTTGTGTGTTTGGAGAATTGTTGGTTGGACTGCTTAATTCCTGCATTTTTTACATAGATAACTTAAAAAGTGGGATAATCTTCCTATTGGAGGCAATTCTGTGCTAGAGCTGGTTTGCCATTGGCTGTTATGCCATGGTTGTGGCGCAGACTGCTGATGAATTCTATGAAATCATCAACTCCAAGGGTGGGGCATCCACCACTTCTCTGGGCAATGGATTCCTTCATTGTATTGGCAAAAGCACTGAAACTTCTTGTTGAGACTTACATTAATCCTGGTTAAGAATTAACATTTTTTTAAACATGGATTGACAGAAAAGAGTCTCTGCCTATTTAAACAAAAATCCATGCGGCAATGGGGCCTATGTGAGTCTGACACTGAAACTGGGACTGGTTGGAAATTGATGCCAACAGCATGGAGATCAGACTGGAGTAGTAGAGGCAGTTAAAGCCTCTATGTGGCAGGTTCCCACCTATGAAGAAAGCTTTTCATGAGGCAGAGGGATAGAATAATTGCACTTTGGCCTTTGTGTCTTTTTCAGTGGTGGAGCATTAACTTGACTTTACAAAGGCATAATGGCTCGATTTCTGCCAGGTGACTCCCACACTGCTGTGTATAATAACAGTAATCTAGCCAATACTCAGCACTGTTTCTCCTATACAGGAAGGCACTATTTTCTTTTTTTTGAAAGAACTGATTTTCTAAATTGCACTGGTGTAGCTTTTTGAGATCTCTGCCAACTCGAACCAACTGATGATTGGGGTCACTGAATACGATTATTTTAAATGAGGCCTAAAGCCCAGGTCCACCTGGCCTGAGATGCCTTAGGCAAGAGAATTTCTAACTGGGCCGTCTTCATATCAAAAGGAAAGATAAACGTCTCCACTGGGCAATCTGGATCTTAGGTGGGTCGTTCTGGCTTTTGGAAGTGGTTCTGTCTCCTCTGGTGCTCAGGCTCCCACTTTAGTGTGTGCTGGGGATGTGTCTAGGAGAAATTATTTATTTGTAAGTGGGAGCTTTGAATTAGGTGTTTGTAATATTTGTCCATATGTTAACAGAGTAGAGCAGAAGTATCAGAACCTGTTAATGGCAGAGCTTTAGGACATTACCTTATCTCTTTTTTGTAGGTTGGAAGATTATGATGATCTCATACCAATCTGGACGCATCAGAGTGAGATTCTGAAAGAAAGCTATAGTGAATATTTCCTTGCTGATCTCATAGAATATCAAGATGAAGAAAATCAGGCTATTGTTTGTGAGGTCAGTCTGCCATGAGCTCTGGTTTTGTCTAATCATAACTTTAGTGATGTCACGTGTGAATGACGGCTCACACAGCAGCTCAGTGAATAAGCTAATTTTTGACAGGTAGAATTCATGATCTGCACACATGCAGTGTCCCTCTGCTCTGCATTTTCTGTCTTGCCTTTCTTTAAGGTGGTATTTCCAGGTAAATTACTGAAGTAGCAGTTCCTAGTAACTTTCCAAGTAATTGGGACAGACCACTTTGAAGAAACCACGTTGCCGTTTTAAACATTTGCATTATATATGAGCAGTTTTCATTCCCAGTGAAAATTAATATTGCATGTGAAAACTAGTAGCCAGTAATACTTCCATAGTTCAAAATGCTGCAGATTTTTTTTCTTCTGGCTCAAGCAGTCAGATTTTTGCTGAATTGAGGACAGAAACTCAGGAATTCATTTAACTGAGAAAGAGGCGGTAATAGTTATTCTGCTGAAAATTCCTGTTAATAATTTCATGTGTTAGTAATTCTGTGTGCTATCATAAGCTGGTAGGCAACACAACCTACTTAATTCCAGAAGTCTGCTTTCTATAGCAAATGATTTTATAAAACCTTAACATGTAATCACTACCATTGGAAGCCAAATGGGAAACAATAAACTGTTAGTGTAATAGCGCATTACAAATGGCTATCTTTATAAATAATACATTTCAATTGTACATTTATAGCTCAATATGATACCAGAAAAAGGTGTTTCAAGCTCTCACAGTTTATACTTGCCGCTGCCGCTGCAGATTGGAAAGACACCTCCATGTGAACCAAGATAGATGCCAATTTTCCCTGCAGAGAATGAAGCTGGCAACCTCTTTTTGCACATATGGTAGATGGATTGGTTAATCAGCCTCTGCTGAGCCTTGGGCCTAAAATTACATAGCAGCCAGACAACTGCAGCGACCCAGCTTTTGTTCGGTTACGCAAACAAGGCAAACAAACAATCACTTGTTGTCTGAGGGGAAAAAAATTAAACTCTGTATTTTTTTATTTTTTTATTGGAGAGCTGATGGCCTAATAAAACAGCTATACAAATCCAGCCGTGGAGTTTCCATTGTGTTTATAAAGGAAGCTTTCATTATGTGTATTAAGCAAAGAAAATATTTTGATTATGTGTGTTTCACCAGCAAGTTGTGTATAACTCTAAAAAGTGAAGAACTCCCTTCTTCCAGACTCATCTTAGCTTAAAGCCAAAAAGCCTCCAGCACGCAAATTCTCATTTTTCAGACTGTGTTTCTTACTGAAGGCTGCAACTTTCTGGAAACTTTCAATAACAGTCAAACATAGAGAGTAAGGTGCCATTTCAGCATTGCAGGGATCTTGGCACTTTCAGGCTTCCCATGGCATTTTTTTTTAAAAAAGATTAGTTCTTAGGTGTTTTTCAGAACTGGAAAATATCTAGCATTTATAATTGCTGTGAATGATACATACCATATACTGCATTAGATATTGTCTATATATCTTTGTATGTATAATTGCTTTCCTGAATTAATAATTTTCATAGGAAAATAAAATAAAATAAAATATACTTTTCAGTTTGAGCACAGTTTTATTTACAAAGTAGTGTCCACTAATTAGTCAACCGTTAGGGCTGGCTAAATCCAGATTTTACTTTAGCTGCACTGTAAATTAAAGAGAAATTATACCTTTTTTGAGGTTTGTAGGTGAAAGATGTATGTAATTTATTTACTGTAACAAACGTTTTCTTGAAACAATAGGTCTTTATTTGGTCCATATATATAAACCTAATGCTGTCACAAGACATAGCTAACAAAAGAGTCCTAACATCTAATATAGACGTCTTAATATACACATTACAAGGGGGGGGGAGGATCTTTAACTTATGTTGAAATAGTTCCTTTATATTTTTGTTATGCACAGACAGAGATGGAACAATCTAACTTTTATGTCTCAGCAATTTTTTTTTCCATTTTTTTGTCCTGACCTAAAATCACATGTGCATCATTTACTTATGTGTGACATTGCTTTTGTATTTCAGGATAGTGACACTGCAGTAGGATTCATGAGCTTATGTTCTCAAGTAAATGTTTCCTTCTTTCAAGAGTGTTTTGACTTAGGGCCTTTCCATGGACTCTGTAAACCACATCCTGAAGATATACTCAAAATGCCACAGAAGCCAATCATTCCAGAAGGTATCTGTATTCTAAAATGCTAAATAGTTTCAAGTTTCAATTTATCACTTTTGAGTAGGTTTTGCAAAAGGTTGGAGGACGATTTAGGTTTACTAGTAAGAAAACACAGATTAATATGTCTGTTTTGGAGAAAGTTGCTGGATGTTTTCTAATTCAGGAGAGAAATCTTGACATCAGTGGTCTCTCAGAAGTGACTGTTGTTTGTGGGGAATTGGTCTATACCAGGTATAGGATAAACCTAGGTTTCAAGTTTCAGGAAGCTAAAGCCTCAGGTGTAGTTTCTATTGGTGAGCTACAGTTGTAATATTAATTGAAGACTTAGCTTTGAAATCTGGTTCTACTGTCTGCCAGTAGCTAAAGAGCTGCTTAACTGTGGCTATTGCATTGTCCCATTGACTTGTGTCCTCTTATTTCCTTGTGGTCCAAGTTCTGCTCTTGTGATACTGTGATATGAATATGTCGCGTGTTTGTAGAACAGAAGTGTCATGCCAATGATTTACGGTTGTCATCTTTATTTTTCAGTGTCAAAGGGCTTTTTGTGCAGAAGGACAACATTTTGCTGTTAATTACCCATAATCGAATTAAAAGAAACACTGTTAGGTTGTTACGTATCTGCTTGTCTGAACACAAAGCAGCAGGCGAAAAAGGCAACTAGGGAGCTGCAGAGCAGTCACCAGCTGGTATCTCAGAGCTGGTAGTTATTGAACATAAAAGGGAAAGAAAAAAGGTCTTATAGCTGCTCCTGTGGGCTTCCCCTCCTGGCAAAGAAGCATCTTGCAAATAAGAGATGAAGGAAGCCAGCTATCTCCTCCTGTGTCATTCTGTGTTCCTGGAGCCTCAGGAGTAGTATTTCAAAACAGGTGACAGACTTATGTAAAAACATAAATGAGACTGAGGGAGGAAGAAAGATAACTCACAATCATCTCTTCTGAAAACCAGCTGGGACACAGTTCTGGGCTGTCTGTGCTAGGTGACCCTGCTGGAGCAGAGGACTCGAACAGGGTGACCCCTGGAGATCCTATCCAACCTTGACCTTTCTGTGACTGTTGTCTGGTTCTGGTAAAACCCTTGGACACTTTTGTGTGCTTTTCTTGGCTAGGGGCTGCAAGTATAGGCCCATATTTAGTGGCAAATTCTGTGCTGCTAAGCCTTTTAGTGAGTTTGTGTTTATAGCGTTGGTCGCATGGTTTATATTTGATTATATTGCATAACATGTGCACGATCGTATGATTGTTGTTTTAATGACGGTAGCGTTTCTGTATTGGAAATGTGCTGCCACACTGGCCCTTGGACTGAAGGTTGTAAGGGTTCATTGGGACACCTTAAACCAACAGAGGGTATGCATTTTGTTTTAATGAATTTGAAGGCTGAGAATTTAAAATGCAGGCTGCATTCCTTTGTAGAGTCATTTTATGTTCCCATATAGAAAAAACCCCACAACTCATAATAAAGATATTTTTTCAAGCTCTTTAGCTTGTAAGTAGAGGTTGATATTATTTTTCCTTTAAAAATGTAATGATGAATAATAATGAAAGAGTGTACAAAAATCTGTGTTTAACACAATATTGATATGCCACTTATGTTTCGGGGTAATTACAGTAATTTGGTTGTTACTCTATATGGTGTCATGAATTAGTAGCTAGAAAACGTTACGATGCAGTGGGAATGATTCAAGGGCTTTTCATCAGGCTTCATGGTGAACTGGCTTCTTGATCCTGCTGGCTGTTACCTCTAGTAACAACCCAGCAATCACTGAATTACTTTAATTTTCTTTTGTGTTCATATTCCTTACTTCACTCAGTGCAGCAATATTTACGTTCTTCCCAGTCACTTGTGTACAGCATATATGTAAACAGGGACACAGCTATGTTTGACAGCAGTAGGTGATGGGACCATTAAGGGATTTCATTTTAGGATAAAGTTAGAGACAACATATCAATATTTACATGATGACAAGAGGCTTGTATTAATTAACTTGTGACACCTGCAAGGCTGTTTATAATGAGAAATGTGGCTGGGTTAATCAAGACGACGTGTGATCATTTCTGTGAAGCATCACATCTGCGATACCCCTGGAGAAACCGTGGTTTCTGACCCTGGTGTTTCTTCTTGCCCTGTACGTTGCTTCTGCCTTCTTTTCTATGAACAGAGAAACAGATTTTCAGATGATAAATTTTTAAAAACACTTTTGGCTAAATTGTTTTAAACCTTTGAAGTTGGTTTTGGTTTTGTTTTTTAAAAAAAGCTGAATCCTTTATAAAGAAAGGCTTAATGTCACTGAATGTCACTTAGGTGGGTTTCCCAAGGTAAAGTTCATTGAGAGGAGTGAAGATTCTGTTGTGCTGGCTTTTCTGGGGTTATTTTTCTTCCTCCTGGAGCTCGGAAATTTTTACTTCCTTGTGTTACTGGAGCTTTCAAATGCACAGATATCCTTGTCTGATGGATTTTGTGCAGCAGCAATACCTACACCTCAAGAGTTTAATAATTAAAAGTGAACAATAAAACAAAAGCTGTGAACATATCTGTAAAACTGGGGAGCTGAGAGTTTAAGAAATGGCAGAACTATTGAAGATACGTTCAGGGCCTAAAAATGCGGCAGCTGTAGTAATTTTTGCTGTAGTAATTTTTGTGGTTATTTGCAGGAATATGTAGGATTCACCAGTATTTTAATATTTCTTTTCCAAGCTGATGATTAAAATTATTTTGGTCCATAACATTAACTTTAAATGTGTCCTTTGTGATGTGTTATCAGTTAATCTCTTGTTCTTAATACCCTCATCTTCCATTGACTTTCTCTAAAGTCATCCATCACCATACAGGTTTGGGAACTGCTTTCCCCAAAGTGTGTAACATCCACTGGAGTGGCGATTGCCTGCTGTCTAGCAAGCATCGTGATGTTAGAAAAGTTCATATTTGGTTTTATCCTGCTTGTGTCAAGTATAAGTAGAGTTCGGTAGAGCTGTTGTGAGTTGCAGTGTAAAATCACTAAGATCTGTCTTAAAATAGTGGGTAGGCAATGAATATCAAACAGAATTAATCATACATGTTCCAAATTGCCTTTGGCCATTTTTATTGTGGTTTGTTAATATTTTAAATATTCTTGACATGCCTCTTGCTGGGAGCAGAATAGCAAAAAAAAAATGTGTCTAGCAATATTTAAATAAACTCCCTAATGTGTAGATGTTTGCTTTATTTGGCTTAAGCACTTGACCAGAAATGCGATGTGATATATGTATGCTGTGTGTGTATATATATCTATTAAAAATAGCTTTGTATATGTATGAAACCTGGCAGTTAGTGTTTAAATATGGATTCATCAGATGGCTACAAGTAATTTTATTCTACCACCCGAGTTACCTGTTTGCCCACAAAGATATTGTTACTCACGTTGGAATGAACTGGACTAGAATGTTACTTTAATGTTACTGAGATTCTCAGGTCAGAGGAAGAGAAGGAAATAGGCAAACTGACACAGAGTGAGGAAAGAGCAACAATGTTTAATAGGAAGTAAAATGCAGTTTCAAGAGCTAGTTAGGTTTAGCAACTGAGAAGGGAATTTAAATCCCTGTTTCTTATCCCTGCTTGCGCCAATAAGTAAGGGTTCTGGCTTGACTAGGGTTTATTCTGAATTTCAATTCTGTTAGGAGAATCTGAAAATCAAGAGCCCTTGCTAATGATCATTGGAAAAGAAGTTAGCAACAGGTACAGGATTTAAGATACCAGTTAATACACTAGTGACTAATATTTTTCTCTTCTGATAGGATAAAAATTCATTACATACAATCCACAAGTTAGGAATTGCTTCCAAACTATGTCTTGTTCAATTCTTGTTTTATAACCAGTTCTCTGGTTTTTGCTTTCAGATCAAATAATCTAGTGAAGTTCTAGCCAAGTAACTGCAGGAGGGTCTAGTTTAACTGTAGTTGTTGATAAATAAAGTAAATCTTTCAGTAGAGGTAGCCTGGCACACTCTTTAGTTATTGCTGTGATTCTGAGGCTTAACCTTGCATTTTTAAGCCTCATGCATCTATTCTTTTTCATTACTCAGATGGAGATGAAAGCAACCAAACAAGTGAAGAAACAGAGTCTGTTTCGTCTCAGAACTTTGAACATATTCATGATCAGGACGCAGCTGTGCAGGTAATACCACTATACAGAGCAATGCTGATAAATTTAAAAGCTAATCTGAAGCAGAAGTGGAGACTACTAGGATAGACAATGCTTGTTATTTCACTCCTGCGCTGTCCTCTTCATGGGCCCACACTTACATGTGATATTGTGCATAGATCAGAACCTGTTCTAGCTGTAATCTGAATGGAGATGGTTGCAGTTATTAATTGGATGAATTTTCCCATTCGGTTCCACATGAACTGCCAGACAGCACGAGTATGGCAATAAAGTGGCACTGAGAGGAGAAAAAGGGGTGGGACTAGTTTATGCAGGTCTGCTGCTGAGTTAAAGGCATGTGGGGCACGGCTTTGAGTGGGCTTCTCCTCAAACGTGGAGAGAACATTCCTGTAACAGACAGGGTAAGAGTCGCCTTATTCTGAAGATCTGCAGGTCCTGAGATTTTGGCTTGGCTGTGTTACCGAGCTAAAAGTCTGCTGCTGATGGAAAGCTCTGAAAACTGAAAAGCATAAGTTTTCCTGTGTAATTTGTAGAAGTTAAAGGGCATATGTTCTATCTGTGTCTATTCTGTTGAGTGAAGCTTGACTTAATAAAAGAGCGTTGGTGTGGAATGCATTGGTGCAACATAAAACAGCAGAGAATTTATCCTGAGAAGCTTTAAATGATTGCATCTGTCATTGAATCACAGAATGGTTTGTGTTGGAAGGGACCTTAAAGATTATCCAGTTCCAACCCCTGCCATGGGCAGGGATACCTCCCCGTGGATCAGGTCGCTCAAAGCCCCAACCAGCCTCACCCTGAACACCTCCAGCGATGGGGCAGCCACCGCTTCTCTGGGCAACCTGTGCCAGGGCCTCCCTGCCCTCACAGGAGAACATTTCCTCCTAAGATCTCATCTAAATCTCTCCTCTTTCAGCTTAAAACCATTCCCCCTCATCCTATCCCTGCACTCCCTGATGAAGAGCCCCTGCCCAGCTTTCCTGTAGGCCCTTTCAGTGGCTGCTCTAAGGTCCCCTGGAGCATTCTCTTCCCTAGGCTGTACAACTCCAAGTCTCTCAGCCTGTCCTTGTGTGACGCCTTTGCATCATTCCTCTGGAATTGCTCTCAAAGATCTCTGTCCTTCCTGTAATTCCCTTCTGTAGTCTGTCTCTCAGTACTGTATCAAAGCCACTCTGGCTTTCTTCCCGTTATTGTTTCACAATAGTCTCTGCATTGATCCTATTTTTTTTTTAACATAACATTTTTTTAAACTTTCATGTGTGGAAACAAATTTTTTATGTAGAAACATTTCTGAAAAAGAAATGTTTTATTGCCTCACAAAGGAATTCTAGTGGTAACTATTCATTTGTGAATGTATTGCTCTTCAGCCAGAATGTGTGTGTTTTTAAAGGCTATTTTTATCTATTGTTTCAGAAGCAGGTAAATACAACATCAAAAATGCCCCCTTGAACCTCTGTATTTGTCAAAATGGGATAAGTAAAAAGTTCATACCTATGTGTCTACTTGAAACGGTATAAAGTAGGAATGATGCAAGACCTTTTGATTAAAAAATGAAAGTATTTTCTGAAATACTGTAAGATATAATTTGTCAATTATTTTTACAGAAAGATGGAGCCATTACCATTTCTGGTACTGAACTGCCATTACATGATCTCAGAGGCAAAGATTTCAAATTCTCAGCAACACCCCTTCTTGAGACTGAAAAAAATGGCACTTTTAATCCGGTGTACAGAGGAGCTTCAAATGCTTTCTGTATCCGTCACTTTTGTATTGATGAGAAGCATGAAACTAGGTAAGTAGGAAGGAATAGTTACTGCTTTGCTAATAACAACTTTCAATGTTACATTTTTATGAAAAATCTGAAGGTGATAGGTTGAATTTTTTCTGATATCTTTTTTAATTTCTTTTACCATCACTAATAACTTACTGAAATTTTCAACCTCCAGCTACATCTTCCCATGTCTGGTAGGACTGGGTGGACAAGAAGTTAAGGATTTATTACAGCTCGAAAACTGCTTGTTGAAATTGTGGAGGAAGGCCACTTCTACCCCTGAAGAAATGTTAATTCCAAAGCTGCCTAACTCCAAAAAGAGTTAGATGTTACAGTACTGGTCATATCTGCTCATGGGGCAATAGAGCTGGTTTTAACTGTTCTCAACTCTAAACCCTTGGTCTCCAAAGGAAATAATTCCCTTTTCTAGAATCCACTACAGACTAAGGCTTTTTGTCTTACAGCGGTTTCTGCTGCTTACTCTGAACTCTCAGATTCTGGTGGAACAGAATAGATCCATAAATGTGGTATAGACATTTTTACCCCAATTTCTCTGCACTCTTGAAGAGAGAACCTATTCTCAACCACATCAACAAAAGCCTTTCTGGGAACATTGGCCCTTTCTGATAGTAAATGAGCACTGCTCTTGTTTATAGGTCCTAGAAAGAAAAAGAAAACATATAGATACTTACAAAAAGTAGACACAAAGAGACTGAGCACACTTTAAAATATAGGTAATTTGTAAAGACACAAGGTATCAGTGGTAAGGACTTCACAGATTATGAGTTTGACAACTGTAGTGCCATTTGAAGAAACAACTTTCTACTTATAGTAGTAGTCATTGGTGAATGGCAACGTTTGAACTCACCTAGCTTAATGGGAATTTAGAAATAAACTTGATTAAGAAGTATCAGAACTCCTTGAAAACTAAATCTATGTATTAAGCTCTTTCTTGATTAAGGAGAGAGCCTAACCAAATGGACAAGCAACTCTGAATCTGCTACAAATGCAAATATCCTAATGGAAAGAAAGCACCTAACCTTCTTGGTACTTATCTACCAGATCACACAGCTTAAATTCGTTAGGAAGAGAGAAACACAGTGCTAGAAGCCTGTGGTGTACTTAGAAACACTGATCAATGTACCTACAGTAGAACAGTCACACTGGAAAGCATCCATTCTGGAATGGTTAATTTATGGACAATCTAGTCTGAAATAAAATTAAAGTAAGATAATTATTCTAGAACAAAACAAGTTTATTTTAAAATAATACTGAGGTGAGAGACTTGCTCAGGAATGACTCCATTGTCCTGAAATGGCAGTTCAAAGTGATGACCTATAACTATGTTGGGAAATAACCTCTCTATACACTAGCTGAGGTCTTTGCTCATGGTATCCTGCTTAGGATAAGGATCTGTCACTGTTTTGCCCTGTTCTGGCATTCTACCCTGCATATGCACGATTGTTTCTGTGCAAGATATGTTCATAGTGTTTATCATTGAACACTGCAGTCCCATTTTTCTTTTCCCTGGAGACATCTCTGGAGCAGTTTGGATTCCAAGATGGGTATCTGTGGAGGAGATAGCATTCCTTTCTGAAGACTTCTCCTAAGATTAACCTTAATGCAAGATCCTGTTCTCAGAGCTGAGGAATCTGTAGATCTTCGGTGTTTTGAAATATTTTGCTTGTACACTTCCTCACTGTGAATTTGCTTGATCAATCTGTAAAAGAAACATTAGAAAAGTGAATATATTTGAAAGGATGGCATGGGGTAGTCCTGAATTTATCTCATCATCTTGTCCTGAAGGAATTACTGCAAAGCACGGATCCAGAAATAACAGTTTGGTTGAAGAGTAGGCATGATTGCATCTTAGCCCTCAAGGGAGATTGACTACTGGGGAATTTGTGTTACCCAGTAAAGCTGCTAAATGTTTCCATCTCTGAAATCTAGAGCTGTTATGTGGCCTGTTAGAGCATTGGAAGTAAAATGCAGAGGAATTAGATTGCTAGTTTATCTGCAGGTATTTGATACCTTTTCAAGGCCCCTGAAAACTCTTCTACCTTCATTCTTGTGTTCCTTGCTGCCAAGAAGGTGCTGGATACCAGAGAATGGAAAACTGCATTGCAATAGCATTTTCCGTTCCGGCATTTAGCTATTCTATCAACTAGTCACGATTATGTATTATAGAGATGAATACATAACACCTCAATCCACGTCTGTATTTAAGCTTTTTTTAAAGTTTTAATTCAATTATAAAAATTTTAATTAGAAATTATTTCTCTTTTAATTCAGAAATAGAATTGCCAAAGTAATTAAAGGGAATTTCATTACAGCTCTGAAGGGAGAAGGGTTTTTTAGGTAATATATCTCTGTGTTATATTTTTTTAAAAGACACATTTTGTACAGTGGAAAAACTATTTTATCAAGCTTCAGCATAACTCTCTTTGGTGGGTTTAGAGCTCTTTGGTATCCTTACTCCTAGGAGAAACAGGAAGAATTTGTTAGATTTCTTATGTCTTCTTAAACTCAAGTGTCACATTTTGCTGTCACCATGGAAAAGAGTGGAATTACTCTAAACCAGTAGGTGAGAAGTGGAAAGAAGTAAAGTGTTCAGAAACAATTTCAAAGTATTGATGTTCCTGTTAATCTGATATAGTACATTGGATAGGTTTTCCAAGTGGGTAGTGATACAGCTCTTGGTACTGGATGGTAATGTTGTGGAACATGACAACAACTGTTTGTAACCCCAGTTAACATTTGCTGTATGCTAATGCTGCTCTGACAGTCCATCAATGACTGCTGAAAAATGTTAGAGTCAACATGAGAGTGATTTTTTTCCCTTTTAGTGAAGAGCCTAATGTTTTGGACTTATTTCAAATATTCAGGTTCACTCTTATTAATAGTGATGCTTTAAGTACTAGGAGTCAACAACTGATGTGCAAGACGCAACATCTGCCGTTCATTAACATTGAACTAGCAGGACTGTCTGATTAGTGCTGTGAATAAATGTTCTTTGCATTTATGGGGGTGTAAATTTTGAAATGTATAGGATCTGTCTCATATGCACTTTATTTAACAATGTTTACTCTTAATTGCAGGTCACTGGACTTTTTGCATTATGCTTTCGAGCTTTTTCCTGTATGTATAATTGAAGTTTTAAATTTTTATGCATGTGTGTGTGTGATGGGACAGTAGTGCGGTTCTCAGTCAGCGTATTTAGATGCGATGCCCGACTAAGTCAGTGACTCACAGGAGCATGTGATGGCTCCTTACCATGGACTGAGTTAGCCTGAGGAGTTTGACTCCTCTCCTTGGCTGCTTTTGGACTTCATGTGTTACATAGGCAAGTTAGAGAATCATAGAAGGGTTTGGGTTGGAAGGGACCTTAAAAATCATCCAGTTCCAACCCCCCTGCCATGGGCAGGGACACCTCCCACTGCATCAGGTTGCTCAAAGCTCCATCCAGCCTGGCCATGAACACCTGCAGGGATGGGGCAGCCACCAGTTCTCTGGGCAACCTGTGCCAGGGCCTCCCCACCTTCACAGGAGAACATTTACTCCTAAGATCTCATCTCAGTCTCCCCTCTTTCAGCTTAAAACCATTCCCCCTTGTCCTATCCCTGCACTCCCTGATAAAGGGCCCCTCTCCAGCTTTCCTGTAGGCCCCCTTTAAGTCCTTTGTTTCTGTTCTGTAGGGACTTTTCTGAGACACATATTTAGAAAGCAGATGTTTCAGACTCCTTCAAAACCGTGTATGAGAGAGACTCTGGGAGTGCTTGAACAGTTTGAATGGATAAAGTTATTTGTGGCATGCAGTTTCATCTCCAGAGGATGCTCTCTGTCATCTGAGAGTATTCAATGGAAATTCCTGTGTTCCTTTGCACCTCTGCAGCCGTTATAGAACAGTTCTCTGAACAATTACATTGACTGCCATTGCAGTGTGTCTTTTATGTATAAGTACCCTGTAGCTCATGCACACCAGGAGAGCCAAATTTGGGACAAACTGGGCATCACTGCTCATATACTAACTTGTGTTCATCAAATCTACTGTGCATGCAGTGCAAAGTCAACCTGTGCACGCACACTGGCTGTTTGTTCAAGATTTTAGGACATGCTGTCCTAGTCAATGGCCTCATTTGGTTGCAGAAGATCCCTGAAAGACAGGCATTGTCCTAAAATTTCGCTACAGAAGGATAGTAAGGTAGAAAAAAATGACTATTTAAGGGAAAATGTTAGCCCTAAAGCTGTGAGTGTAGAGATAATGTTCCTACCAGGAAACTGGAGTAGATGGTCATTGCTGTCCCCTTCCAAATGAAATATTCTGTTCTACTGAGGAAGAAAAGAGAAGGGGTGCAAAAAAAAAAAGGATCTTCAGTGGATATCAGGATATTAACTAATAAGTCTTTTCTATGAAAGCAAAAAGACCCATTTCAGTTAGCCAGCTTAACGTTGAGATCATCAGTTCCTTTGTGCTGCCCAGACATCAAGCCATCTAGGTAGAGCAATACTTGAGCGTACGTACATTGTAAGCTCTGCATTCAGTTTGTTTTCTTTCTGTCTCCTCTAGTCAGAAGCTTTTGTGTAATGCTTACGTTGAGATCACTAAGAGCCTTTATTATCTGCACATCTTTTTCAGGACAAAGACTTCTGTATCATTCTTGTGCCACATCATGTACCAGAGTTCCACCTGATCCAGAGTTTTGTTCGAGCTGTCCCTTTCTGTACTTCCAGATTTGGCCATGAGCTTTATGTGTTCCACCGAGCAGGATTGCTTAAGTGAGTCATGTGCCTTGTGACAACAAATTATTTACTCTGAACTATTTTTATGGAACATACATGCAACATCTAACATAGCACCAGATGGGTGTTCCTCTGCTACCTCAGACCAAGCTGATATTCTGCACAGTCTGGCACAACATCTTGTAAAAATGGTAACTTGAGTCTCCAAAACAGTGTGGTTGAATAGCACAGGACTGTGTCCTGGAGCAATTAGGAACAGAGCTAAATAACTCAGCCTTTAGCAGCATTACTGCAGCTGCCTTGCTTCCTGTTCTGGAGTGAATCCTAAGCCTGCTCAGATTGTCTCCACACAGCATGACACTAGACAGTGTAGAAATGGCCTTATATTTTCAGTGAAATAAAGTAGGTTGGAACACAATTTTTAATGGAACAAAGAAGGATATAATTAAAAATGTAAAATCAGTCTTCTGACTGCCAGCATTTATAAATATCTTAAATAAGATGAAAAGTGCAATGAGAAGTTTATTTTTAAATTTGTGTATACAGTACTAACTTAAAGAAGATGAACATTGGTACAGACAAGAGGCTGCTACAAGTTACCCTGTTGTGAGACAAGGCCAACAGAGAAACACGGTGCAGCATTTGTCCCTTTAGGCTTGGGTCAAGTTGTGTAACATTGATAATTGAAAGCCTAATGGAGAGTTCATTCTTGGAAAAAGGGTATAACTCTCTTGAGAGAAATGCTGTAATGCACTTCTGGAACATGCAGAACTCAGCAGTAACCTCATTGTTGAATATCTATTTTATATAGATTCTCTCTTACTTTTGGTGTTGAATCATTTATTTCATAACTTTCAATTTCTGTGATACTTTGAATGCTTCTGTAGTCTGAAATACTGGTGAACTGGCACACAGAACCTCTCTGGCTATGACTTTTGTTATATGATACGAGTTTACCAATGCTTTTTTGTATAGCAAGCCTATACTGGCCCAAACACCAAGCTTAAACTGTGGCACAGTAAGAGATTTTCATTTTTTTGTCTTAATGTAGCTAAATACTGTGTGGTTTCAGGGAAATACTTCTGGTTTAATTGCATACTTAATCATCTTTGATGGTATACAAATAGCTCATGCAGGAACTGGCCAGCTACTCTTGGACCTATGCAGAAGCTTTTTACCACAGGCTTCTGTGTCCTATGTAAGAATCCAGCTGGCTGAAGAGAAAGCCACTGGAGTAATTCCTGTTAATCTTGGTCACAGCTGTTCAGTAATCCACCATTAGGACTGGTAGTCGTATGTCCTCTTGCAATTTTGGTCAAAATTAAACTTGTTATCACGTTTTTTAAAAAAAAACCCAGCCCAACCTTTCCATTCTGATTAAATTGTGCATATTCCAAATGTAGTCTATGCCTTTCTGTGAAAACAGAATAGGGTCATCAGGAGCATTTTCCAAACTGCCCTGCAGCTGTGCAGGAAAGTAAGGAAAAATAGCCTTTCATTGAGGTTCAGGTTCAGAAAAGCTGTGGAAGAAACCAGATGAAGCTTTTGGAAAGTTTCTGAAGTGCAAAAAAACTGAGCGAACAACAGCAGATCCACTCTTAGATAAAGCCAAAATAGGAAAAAGTAAAAGATCAATATATTGTACTTGCACCAAGGGCTTTTGAAAGGCGTGTGAGTGGAGAGAAAGTAACGGAAAAATGGATTAAAAGAAAAACAAGGGTAAGAAGATGGGAATATGAAGACATGAAAGGGCAAAATCAGAAGAGGTACAGGCACAAAATGAGATACTGATTAGTAAAGGTTGTAAAAGGAATAAGAAAAAGTGTTAAGTACACAAAAAGCAAAAGTGCAGCAAATGGAAGTATAGGTCTGCTACTTAACAGTGAAGGAGGAAAAATAACAGATGACAAGGCATAGACTGAAATGCTTAATGGGTACTTTCCCTCAATTTTCACTAAAAAGTGTAATAATAATAGTGTCCTGGTCTCTGACCAGTCAAAGGAATTGGGCATCTTGAATGAGTTAATTCATTACTGGAAGAGAAATGAGCACAGACCTTGGATAGTCCTTCCTGCTATTTCATACTCACAGTGGATCTGGTGGGTTTGTCTATTTTTTTTGAAGTTTCAATTGTTTGCATGCTATGTTTCTTTCTTATAATAAAAAATGTGGTTCATTATGGGCTCAACTGCTTTCTGTTGGACATGGGTGGGATGAAAATCTCATGTGGCTGGGTTTAGTGGAGTGGCGAATGGGTGAACAAATCTGTAAGCTAAGCTGATGCTCACTTAGAATTTCACAATTAGTTTATAATTTGGGAATCAAATGTATGCTTTTGAGCACTGAGATAATCGAGTGGCAAATGATCAATGAGATTGCGCCCATAGCATATCAGATGTTTGGTCGATTTGGGTGTTTTAAGGTACTGGTGCCATTCATTAAAACCATGTTCCACAAAATCAGTCTCAACGTGATTGTGTTTCAAGCTGAAGAACAGCACATACAAGTTTAAAGTGAAAACAGGAACAATAGGATTAGAAATTAGACTACATGAATTGCAGTTTTTTTAACTGTGAATGAAAGAACTTAATTCTTGGAAATTAAGTTGTGATTCAGTTCCTTGAACAGCGCCCCGTGAGTCTTAATTACACGAGCCTTATGTAACCAGAAGGGGTCAATACTTTTAACAGACAACAGTGAGAGAGTTCCTCTGCTGCTGTGGACTGTCACTGTGAAGTAAATTCTTTTTCGTAATTAGTGGGTGGGAAGATGTTTTATAATGGAGTGTATACACTAGATAAGTGCAACAAATGTTAGTAATTTGTTCTTGTTGGAGAAATCGATGTTTCTGCATTTCTTTTGTACCAAGGATGACAATTGGCTCTATTTGTTTGTTTTATTTTTTCTCTCTCCTTTTTTTCTTATCTCTCTCTGTTTCTTTTCTTTCTCTTTTCCCACGTGTGTCAGTATGCCGTTACGGATTCTGCTTTCATTTTAAAAGGTTCTTTGCCTCCTTTCCTTCCTAGCTCTTATTCATATGAAGATTAGGTGATATCTGTGGTTATAGCTTGTCATCACTTTGTGGGATTGGGCTGTAGGTGCATAAAGAGTGTTCAGTAGCAGGGAAAGCAGCATTCTTGAGTTGTCTTAAGTAGATGTGTGATCATTTATGTTATCATACAAGTTAATATACAACAGTAGTCATATTGCAACCAATTTCAACTTCTAAAAGACATGTTCTAGGGCTTTGAGCACCCTGATCTAGTGGGAGATGTCCCTGCCAATGGCAGGGGAGTTGGAACTAGATGATATTTAAGGTCCCAACCCAAACCATTCTGTGATTCTTTGATTCTATGGTCTGTAATTGTTGAAAACATGTTGTCTTAAGTATGGGAACTATTGTCTTTAATTTGTGTCGGAGTGAACTTCTCCACTTTTTTTCCTGTCTTCTTATAGGTCATTTAATGTAAGAAGAGCAACAACCAATGACATACCTGGTGTCAAAGTGCTTATTGAAACCCTTAGCTTGAATGAAAGTATACTTAATGACTTAAAGATGTTCACTGTGGCTCGCAGGGACCCGGTGAGTATTTGTTGCAAGTATAAGAGAATGGATAAATACTGGTTAAAACATCTGGAATTTATTACATTACTCTAAACCAGTAAGCTTTATTTAATGTATGGATACTCAAGTCAGTACCAACAGTCAGTATAGGCTGTATTCAGCCTGACTTGATAGTTAACATAACCTGTGGCCTCTACCAGCTGCCCTCTTCTTTGGACGCTCCTTGAATGCAGGGACATACACAGGCTGGATGCATTTTTTGGCCACCATCAGCCTTGTTTGCACTGTTGCTTTTTCTTGCACGCATACCTAGTTGTGTGATGAACAGGTACTTGTGTTTTGTAACATGTTGGGGGCCTCTTTCTCCTTCTCATAATGTGGCCAGGCAGTAGGGAACATCTGCATTTTTGTTGTGTCATGGAAAATGCTGCATAGACAAAAAGAAAAAAAGTACTATCATTGCCAGCCATAGAGCTGTGGGGAAATCCATTGATGGAGAATGTCTGTTTTAATTAATATCCTTACCTAAGATCAGAATGTAAGCCAGGACTCTATTAGTGGCTGAGCCGATAGCATTCCTGGAGCAGCTAGATCCTAACTGAAACTTTACTTCAGTAAAGTTCTACATGGCCAAGAGTCCAGCTGTGTACAGTGGTTTAATTGGGGTAGTGTATAGAATGTGTACTGGGAGGAAAGTATTTTAACTTAACAGTGAAACACTGTTATGATTAAAAAGAAAGTTTACTAATGAAATAGGAAATGTGTATATGTTGGTTTTGCCTTACAGGATGGAACCCCAGTGCAGGCTTTTGTAGCAGAAGTTTTGGATCAAATAGTTGGCATTTCTGTTATTAGAGATGAAAAGGTAAATTCAATTTCTATGTTGTATGAAAACTGTAATGCTTAGCCCTCAACACTGAAGTCTGAGTTTCATGCTTGCCACTATAGATATGTAAAAGATACTGCTTCTATAAACTTTTTCTTTCCCCGACTGTGTGGACTGTATTATTTCCCTTGTCATATATAATGAGAACACACAGATGAAAAAAATCATCCTGTTGTTTGCAGGAAGCTGCTGATGCATTCTGAAATTATCTCTCCTACATCTCTTTTTGGTTCTTTAGCACAAAACCGTTCTACCCCTGAATATGTTTGTAATCACTTATTTTGCTCCCTAACTTCTAACATCAATAAGCAGTTTTGCCATGCATACTGCAAAAAGCAGTTGCCCTACATTTGCTTTCTTAACTTTTTTCTCCAACAGTAGATTTGGAATTATTATGGATCATACACAACTTCAAAACAAAAAAAAAGGCGTATGCTGAAATTGAATACTGTTACTGACAAGGTAGATTTTAGAGTGTTCAACAGCTGTAATGCTCAGTCAACAACTGTAATGCTTAGCTTTTAAGATAAAGAATAGTCCTAATTTCAAAAATCACTCCTAATTATATAAAGAGCATTGAGATAAGAGGATATTGAGTGTATAAATGTGCAAAAATCTCAGCTTATTACTTCAACAAGGAAGACTTGCTGGAGAGCATTTCTTACGTGACTCTTCTCTCTCGAATTCACCTTTCTCAGTTTAAGTTTTGTGAAAGGAGAGTCTAGACTTCTCTGTCTGGAACTCAGCAAGAGTTTTTTCTTTCTTTTTTTTTTCCTGCATGAATGTCTATTAACCTTTATCAGACTTTGTCAAAGAGTCACATATGCATTCCCTTTAATTAGTGGTGGATGAACTCCAATAATAGGTTTTGATACAAGGAAGGGATTTTCAAGAAAAAGATGTTCAGTTGGTGTGCTTTAATTGAGAATAACTCTCAAAGGCCCTCAGTTCCAATGTTCAATTTTAGTTCCTTAATTCGAAAGAAAGCAACTCATTGGCACTTGTGAAAATACTGTAAGTGTAGCTGTTTCATCATTGCTGAATTCCTGATTTGTAATTTACAGGATACTGAGTATATTCGATCACATTACAACATTGAAGACTTCATTTATTTTAATCACTACCAGCAAGAGGAACATGGACATCTTTACCACTTTGTCTTAAATCCTGTATTTCGTCATTATACAAGACACTTTCTAAAGGAGCTTCTTCGCTTGGCCCACAAGTCTTCTCTGTACTATCCTATTTATCCACAGTATGTGGAAGGCAAGGTAGGAGGAAAGTTATTTGTGGTTTTTCTATTTAATATTGTCACCTTCACTCACTTTATTTTTCTCTTTGCTTCTGTGAATGACTGTAAACAGGAGTGTTCTTAGCAACCTGCAATAAATTGCGCTTTCTTTTCTTCTTGCATGCTATAATCTGCACTCATGGACATAGTTGTTGCGTAGTAGGGTTAGTCCACAGCACTCAGTAGTGCATGTGAATCCAGACTTAAGCAGCATCTTCAGGAAGCATGTGAAGGAGCAGAAATTTGAAGTGTTCTTGGCCTTGACTCTTTACGTGGTCTGTGAAGAGAGAGAAGCTCTGCCTAGGGTGGCTCCTTCCAGGCTGAGTCACACTTTGCAAATGTCTTCGTCTCAATTCAATTTAGAGAATGCCTGGACAACTGTTCTTTAAATGTTGTTAGATGTTTTAAGTTACACATGTCTGTATGTTGCCCTGGGAGCGGCACAGCAGGTGAATAAACTGCTTACTACCTCCTCACTTATTTCTGGGAGAAGTCTATCTGCTTCTTACCCACATAGATTTGTGTACCGCTGTTGCCTTGTGCATTGTTTCAAGCCCCTCCATAAATGGGCTGTAATTCTAATAGTTTCTGGCCTTTCCTGTCCATTCCCATTACATCCAGTATTTCCCACTCTTGCTTAAGTAGGACCATGTGTCTGAGTTGTAGATTGGGTTTAACTTAATTTTTCACCCTTGTGTTGGATGTATGGGTGAAGAAACAAGAAAGTCACAACTCATCAACTGAGGAAACCAATGTAATAGTTTTTATCTAATTGCTTTTAATGCACTAATACACCTGGTATATCTTTGTCACTTGCAAATCAGTTTTCAATGAAGTTTTAAAAGATGAGGTATAAAGCCCATATAGTATCTTTATATTTGACAATTATTTGTATTTCCTGTCATAGTTTAAAGACAGAACCTGATCAAATTGTACCAAGTTGTACCATTCCCAAGTTGTACCATTCCACATCCCATTACTGAGTTCCATAATGAATTTTGAGACGTACCAGTATTTGCTTAGATTCAGGACAAAGTGGAGGGCAGGGAAGAAAAAAGCAATGGTGTCACTGGGCATAATGGAGCATGAGTAAATATAAGAGGAAAATACTAAAACCACATCCAAGTGATTTATAGGAACTTTTTAAAAGTGATTTAGCTGCTCTAGACTGTATTTCATCAAAAACCAGTGGGACCTGGGCACCTCATTGTCATTATCACTGTGAATTCTGTTTCTGCAAGTGCCGCTGGAGAACTGTAAAAGCCTAATGCTGTGTGAGAAAATCCACTTCCAAGAAGAGCATAATATGTGGAGGCAAAATAAAATATTCTTTCAAAAATACTGATACATGAGTCTTATCATCAGTCTCGTGTCAGAAAAGGGAATGCAAGGTAAAATTTTCAAACATGTCAGCTCATTGATGTGCAGCCATCTAAAGCTCCTATCTGGCCCAGCCTAATCACCTAGGCTCCTGCCAGCATGAATGGAGAAAACATGGTGCATCCAGAGGGCAGTTCACCCATCAATCATAAGTACCTATCTGGGGATGTAAAGAATTGCCCTCTGGAGATGCTCATCTCTCCGACTCTGGGAGATGTCCACAAGGCTGGCTAAAGCGAGCATCTAACTTTTAGGTGGTGACTGAGATGAATTCTTTGCTCAGTGGCTTGGGTGTTTTTGGCATCACTACCATTTTTAACACAGGAATATTGACAGGGCGCATTTTCGGAAGGATGTTTTTTCCTGTGGAGTTTTATTAAGCGTTCTCTTGAAGAACCAATGTCCTTGCGTAGCATTGGTTCTCAGATTCTTAAGAGGCATTTACAAAAATGCAGCTTAATGGCAGCAGATGGAAGAGAAAAGTTGAATCTTGCTAGTGATTCCAGTTTGGCCTATTTCCAGGCTACAGAGTTCCTTCAGGTTACTTTAGCTAATCATTGCTTCCTAATAAGTGGCAAATGTGGTATTTCACTCATTTCTGAATGTAGTAACATCAAGTTCTTTCAATATTTTTGGGTGGTACAGTGCTTCAGTGTAATTTAGTTTGCATTAATGTTCATTCTCTATTTCCTGTAGTTCTCCTTTTTTTCCCCCTTTCATGTTGTAAATTGTGACAGAGCCAGTCATGCTGTAATAAATGGAATACAGTGGAATACAGCTATTTCTAATGATCCACGTTATTCACATTAGCATTATGGGATTTGTTCTCTTCTAGTTTATGCCAGTTTATTAACATTTATCACTTGGATGAAACTGACATTTTAGTCGGTATAGAATTTCTATATAAATTCATAACCATCCTTTGCCAAACAAGCAAAGGTTAGCAGTAAGCAGATAACATAGCTTAATGAGGTCAAATCAAGCTGATTCATGATCACTATGGAGAAAAATATCCTCCTGGGGAAAATACTTGTGCTGAAAAATCCCATAAACAAAACCACTTGTTTATCTGTCATTCCCACAGAGATAGTAATGTAATTACTCTCATAATTATCTTCATTAGTGTCAGGAATTATCTGCAATTCATTCCTCTGCTCTGAGTATGTTTGTTTATTTGCTGATTTTTCTCTCAGATTTAGCCAACAGAGCTAAGAATTTTGTATTTGCAAAGCCATACAACAGACATCTGTGATGTACTGTTCTGACATTCTCTCTGCTGAAATATAGATCTCTGTCTTTCAGTTTCAGAATCCCTATGCCCATTCCCTGACATCTGCCCTTCATTACATGGTTCCCGTGCGACCAAGACGACAGATTGTGTATCCTCTGGAAGAGCTTGGCATAAACGCTCCATCGGAGCAGGTCTCCAAGGATCAGGTGGGTAACAGAAGCAGCAGCAGGCAAGAGGCATAGTGCCAGCTAATGCAGGGTTTGGCAGATGGGATGGCATTACCATCTCAGTGTTGATAGGTTGCTTCTTAATTACATTGAACATGGTGTCCATACCCCTACAATCCCAGCTTTGCTTCTGCACGACCGTTGCTTCTTCTAAGCTTGAATTTCAACTGCATTACAAACAGCAATCACTGGACCATAACATTTACTTACTAAATGCTTACATTTCAACAGTATTTTTTCATGATGTTTCTTTTAAATTCCCAACACATTCTGAATGTTTTGACTTAATGTTTAGACCTTCTTCCTGATAAGTTTTTTTAGATATTATGCTCTACAAGTGGAAAAAGACAATGTTTCTCTAGAAATTGCTTAAGTCAATTTTGGTTTTCAGTCCCCAAATCATGTTTCTCCCATGCACCCTCAAAGAACATTACAAAATATTTGGGAATGATTTAACAGCAAAGGAAAAGATTTTCACTACCATACAGTGTGTGCATGGCACTCATGCAGTCCTGAAATTCTAAACTAAAAGTCTCTTAAAATTTAATTTGTTATATAATTGTCACCTTATTCTGTCTTACATTTGTAAGTAATTCAAACTTGATGTGAAGGTGGTTCCTCAAAGGAGTAACTAGTAAAGCTGAAATATTAGGAAAAATGCTGTTAGTGATGGATACACTCACTAGGTAGCTGTAATTTCTAAAGAAACATAATTATGGAGCTTTATGTTTGTTTACTAACTTCCAGTTGGCTGAGATGGGCTCCCATATAATATTTTTAGTGCTGTCCTTTTCACATTTAGTCAGTAATTTTTGGCATCCAAACTCTTAATTAGGCAGCCATTGGCAAAGTAAAATCCAGAACACGGCTGAGGTCATTGATCTGAGTTTGGCTTTGTTGAACAGTCTTCCCTCTGCACGAGCATCCCTGGCTTTCTCTTCTTTTCTCTGCAGAATAAACAATCTGATGCTTTTCTTTAAACTACTTTCCATTTTATCTGTAAAATTAACTGTTGCTCCCTATTAGAAGAGCTTATCTTAGTGTTTTTATTGGAGCTGGAACATCACAGACTTCCTATGTTTGAGAGACTTGCAGATCTGTTTTCTGCTCCATTCCCAGGTTCTTCCTGAGGATTTATGGGAGTTGCAGGTAGTGAGATAATTGTTCAAAATCTGGAAAGTTTAATGAATTTCTGTTTAATAAAATGTGCAAGATTTTCACTAACAGAATTTAAAAAATATTTGAAAAAAATATGGAGGTTAGTCACTGTATAACTATCCCTTCGTATGCAGTGGGATTAATTATAGATATTTGACCGACTGTGTTCTATCAAAACTGACATCTGGGATTGATCCTTAGGTAGTAACTTGAGGATAAAGCTAGGCCACTGCTGCTTCCTGTAGTTTTCTGAGATACCAAGAATTTGAAACCACACAAAGCTAAATTGACTCTTCTGTTGAGTGAAAGAAATGACCTTTGGCCACTCTACGCTGGGAAAGTTTTATAACTATAAGAGGTTACCTACCACATGGGACCGAGTGCACTTGTGAAAGTAAAGAAGCTTGTGCTGCTTTCAGGTCTTGGGTGTTTTCAGGCATAAGGCATTTGCGCTCTCTCTAATGTTTCAGAAAGGAAGATTGATCCCCATCAATAACCCTGCTCTTCCCTGCAAAATCCTGCTGCTAATAACATTAGGTGTAGTTTATAAAATTAATATAATCAAGTTTCAGTAGGCACAAAAGTATTATACTGTTGATTATACTGTTATTGTAATGATCAAAAGGCTGGTTAGGCACTGTAAACAGAAAGACACAATCGGTGCCACAAAGAGCAAAATAACCCACCAAAGAGTTAAATGTGACAGCTCTGCAAAATGAAAAGGCTGAGAATTGTCACCTTTAAAAAGACTTCGAGACAAGGTGAGACACATTTTGGTTGCAGAAGATGCTAGTGGGCTAGGAAATTAGGTGAAAGGGAAATGGAAAAACAGCGTAGTGAGGAAAGCATGGAGAAGAGAGGGAGAAAAGTGAAAGACAGACAAAGAGGCTGGAGTAGGAATTAGTGGGAAGTTGTCTGAGGCAAGCACCTGGATAAGCAGGAAGGAGAAAATGTCTGCTATCATTTTTGTTATGGTGGTTTTAAACAAGATACAGGCAGGATCTTGCAGCATCTCAAAAACTTTGGGCAAGGAGAGATTCCAAGTAGTTCAGACTGCTCCTCGTTTCTTTGTCACACTATTCTATCTGAACAAGCCTGTTTTAGCTGAGGGTTTTTTTTAAAAAAGCTCTTTTTTTCTGACATTAACCCATGCCCACTTTGTACCTATAGGCTTGAGGACAGGCTGTTGTTGTAATTCTTGTTTTTTGATCGCTCTGCAATGATGGTAGAATTTTTTCACATAAACTACAGTTCAAAGATTGTAAATGCAAGACAATTTCAGAAATGTGAAATTCTTAATTTGACTGCCTGTCCTAATTAATTGCTTGAGTATCTATCGCTTATAATGGAGATAATTGTAATGAAATACTTGCTTTGATACCCACAAGATGCCCCATGATATCTAGCCATCTACATCTGCTTCTCATCTACTGCTTTTTCAGCTCTCTGTCCTCCTCTCATTCCAGCCTTTTTTGAGCTCTCTCTCCTTTTCTTGCTGCAAGATGTGTTTTTCACCAGTAACAGCTTGGAGCTTAGCAGCTCAGCCATTCAGTGTCTAAGCACAGCTCTTGATTTGTGCATATATATCTCTGTAGGCCATTAGTGGCTTAGTATCTTAGCGAGAGTGCACAGTGGGAGCCCTGGGGCTCAATCAGTTTGTGTATCTCTTTAATACGTTCCAGCCTGCTTGTGAGCATGAAGAGATTCACTTATAAATATTGACCCAGTACAGATAACTCAACCAGGACCCACAAGGACTCTTTCCCGTTTCCTTCCTCCAAAGCCAGAAATGAAATCAGCAGTCTAAATCAGAAAAGCTTTGCCTTCAGCTAATTCCCATGCGTTGCCAGTCCAGATGGATCTCAGCTGTGCTGGAGAGGTGGTTTTCCTGCAGGTCTGGATTGGTTGCTGCAGACAGATGAGCACCAGAAACGTTAAGTCTGTGGTAACTTGTTCTCATTGTCCCTCTGTCAAAAATATTCTACTGCAGTATCTGGAAAAATCAAAAAGGAGGCAACTCCATGCCCTGCCATGGGTTCCTGGCCTGCTTGCTCCTGCTTCTAGCAGGCAGCATGTGCTGTATTTCATGATGTCTAAGAAAGCTAAAGGAACTAAAAAGTGCTTTTTCCTCTGCTCTCTCTGGGAGAGCTAGATGTAGTGTTTTACTCTCGAAATCCAGAAATTCATCATAAAACCCCATAATTTACCATTACCTGAGTGACTATTTAACTGCAGTTTTCCAGCCATCCTTTTCTCCCTGTGTCCTTGTGCTATTTCCCTTTCTTCAATATTTTTTTCTACTTTGAGCCAGGCTTTTGGTTTGCATTGCCTCTTTTCTTATTGTTAAAATGACTATGACTCTGAAGAAATACAGAGTTTAGGAACTCTACCTGATCCTCCTCTCTGCCTGGGCTTTTTTTAAAAGCTTTTCATAGATTTTAAGGCAACTACAATTTTTTTCACTGTTTCTATTCAATGACAACTCTGTGCTGCTTGATCTCTGCATCTGAAGGCCTATAACTTCCCAAGCATTGTCTCTCCATTTCCTAAAGGGCTGCAAATTCTTATGAACAGAATGTCTTCCTATAACAGTCACTAACAGCAGATTATGCTTTCACCCCACCCCTTGAGATGTCAAATATGTTTTGCTGCTGGTTTTCTGTGTCTGTTCCTACAAAACTCTATCTCCCATTGCTCTGCTGAAGAAATTTGGATAAATCAGGTCAGGATTGACTGAGGAAGCACAGAGGGGGAGGCACTGAACTTCCTCGTCTCCCATTGCAGCCCTCTGGAATGGCACAGATGCTAACGATCTTATTTGCGTCTAGTCCTGGAAGTGCCTAGACTTCAGGATGCCTGTTCAGCCTGTGCCTCTGCAGCAGGCGTATCGGAGGTTTCACATATTAACTCGGAATTGCATCAGGCCGTACATCTGCCGTGCTCTAGGGTTTCATGACACAGACCTGAAAAAGCTCCTGTCTGCTCATTAGATCAAACACTTTCTACAGCTGTTCCAAATCAAAAGGAAATCTCTGATTTTTGTATTCTGAATCAGTAACCAGTATAGAAGTGCCAGTTGGCAGAAGATCCAAAGATTCAAAATCTTAATTCCCACAGTGTTAAAACAGATTAGATTATTATTGTGTTTTGCACATCTGTCAGTCATCTCAGTCATGTTATGTTAAAAATCAGTTGGTTACAACAGAATACTAAATATCTTATAAAGTGCTGCTGGCCTTTACAATGCATGTAATTACTGGTGGAGTAGAAATCTATAGATAATTAAATAATTTTTAATGATATCTTCATAAATAAACAATTTATAAACTTGTTTGCTTTCTCACCATCTGGGAGCATTCTGTTATCCATCTGCTTCATGTAATTATCAATAAAAGGGAAGAATAGGTGATATAATTAACAAGAATAACTGATCCACAATGAAGAACAAAAATGTCACACATCTGAATTGTTTTTCTTGTTTCTGCTCTTTCATTATTATTCATGCTATTGAGCTTATTATATTTTTTTATTTCATGGTTGCGTTCAAGCTGCCAGGTTTTATGCGCAGTTCAGAAATATTGTTTCTGCTACAACTCATGAAAATTATTAAAGCATTGGAGAAGCCCATATACTGTTGTATAAATTTATTTTTTTAAAAAAAACCCCAGACAAAACCCAACTCTTTCTCAGTTATTTTTGTACTTCTCAAGTGGTGCTACAGGTGCATTACAGGAAATGCTTAGATCAGGACAAGAAGTAGCAAGTGAAGGAGGGTCAGGCAAAAAGCTGGAGTCGGATGTTCAGCCCAGCTTTGCGTTCTCTGAGCTCGTCGGCTTTAAACTTTTCAAGAGTTGAGTTGACGGATAACTGGATAGATATCTGGGAAATGACCTGGGGAAGGAATGCCTGTACAACAGTGAGTTCTGTACTCCCGCAGTGGCCATGATTTCATTTCTGTGTGATGAAACACCGTGTTTTCTCAGCAGTCCTTTACTTTAAAAAACCCTCCAAACAGTAATAACATCTGTATTGCATCCTTTAATCTGCGATTGGAGAGTATAAATTTTCCTCAAGAAACTTAGTTGAAAGTTGGTTTACCTGACTGAAAAACACACAGAAGACCTTATCAGGATGAATACTTTTTTGAATCTGAAGAAAAGAGCTCATGTACCTGGAATTCAGTCGTGCAGTGTGTGAAAATGTGCCAGTTTTGTTCTGAGTAGTGCAGTCACCTGTGAGAGGTGGCATCCCTCTGCTCCTTCATACTTGCATTGCATTACAGGTTATGTGAATTGAACTATTGTCATGGGAATGGTAAAGTATGCTTAACACATAAGTAACAAGTTAGTCTTAGTTGCACTAGCATTTTTTTCTTCAAAAGAGGATTTTTCCTTTACTGATTTAAGCAAAACTTTCCATGTTCTCTTTTCCTCTCTATGTAGTCATGGAGCTTTTACTGTCACGTTATCAATGGTGTTTTGCGCTGGGGGAGGTTTGGATTGGATATTAAGAATAATTTCTTTACTGAAAGACTGGTGAAGCACTGGAAGAGGCTGCCCAGGGAAGTGGTGGAGTCCCCATCCCTGGAAGTGTTCAAAACATATGTAGATGTGGCACTTTGGGCATGGTTTAGTAGGCGTGGTGGTGCTGGGCTGATGGTTGGACTGGATGATCTTAGAGGTCTTTTCCAACCTTAATGATTCTGTGATTCTGCTGTTTTGCAATTGTGTAGCCTGTGGACTTGATGACTTTCTGGACCACCTAGAAGCGGTTTGCAAAAATGAGAAGTTAAGGAAAGCAGACCTGTTGTCTGCATTCTTACATTGTCCATGCGTAGTTCTGCATGAAACCATTTAGGGTCAGAACGTGTGAAAAACCTGAAATCTTGCTCTCCTATTTGTAGTCTGGCAAAAATGGAGGCTTAGCCGTGGAAGGAATGGTAAATGTTAGTGTAAGATTCAAGAATAAAATGGAATATGAGGCACTGCTAACTTAATAATAGTTTTCAGTACCAGTATGCGTATATTCTTGTGTGTTATTTTTAGCGATACATCATTGTTTTTAGAGTAATGTTATGACTTGCTTCATCCAAATGTGTATTCATACATATTCTTTGTATTGCAGAAGATACTCAAATGGATTGCAAGCATCCTGTAGTGTTATCCATTAAATTAGGGGTTTTTATGTCCATTGTAAAGTTACAGGAATTTAAAGTTGAATAAAATGCATCCTGTATGTTTGCCATGATTTCTAAAATAAAAATTTAGCTATCAGGTAAAACTGAAAAGAAATCTAAAACATTTTCAATATTGACAGAAATTTTCACTTTTGGGGTAGCTTTTTAAAAAAGGAAAATAAAACAGAGTGTTTGTATTAGAAACTCTCCTCTAGATGTTAACATCTGCCCCAGCAAACTCTTGAGGCATTTCACTCTCTGTAGTGTAGCTTCTACTGTCTTATCTTTAGGCCAGCTAATTCAGTTGCCCTAACTCTTTACTTGTGTCTTAGTGTCTCTGTGTAGCCGCCACATATCTGGCTACACCTTCCTTAATGCTTCTGTCCTGGTTTCGTCTGGGACAGAGTTAATTTTCTTTCTGATAGCTGGTGTAGCGCTGTTTTGGATTTGTAATGAAACTAATGTTGGTAACATTCATGGTTTTAGTTGTTGCGAAGTAGTCAAGGACTCTTCAGCTTTTCTTGCTGGCTTGCGAGTGAGAAGGTGGGAGGTGCATGGGAAACTGGGAGGGGGCACAGCCAGGATCGCTAACCCAAATGAGCCAAAGGGATATTCCATGCTGTACGACATCATGCTCAGTGTGTAAACTGGGGAGTTGGCCATGGGCCAGTGATCATTGCTGGGGGATGGGACGGGCATGGATCATTGGGTGGTCAGCAACTGTATTGTGTATCACTTGTTTTGTATGTACTTTTATTATTATTCTCCCTACCTTTTGCTGTCCTGTTAAACTGTCTTTATCTCAACCCATGAGCTTTACCTTTTCCCCCTATTCTCCCCCCCCATGCCACTGAAGGGGTAGGTGGTGAGTGAGTGGCTGCATAATACTTAGTTGCTGGCAGGTATTAAATGCTGACAATTGCTTATAGAAAAAAATTGAACCATATTTTGAATTATTTGGATCAGGACCCCAGACTGAGTATAATCCATTACTTTGACCTATAAAGGAAGAGGGTGAGAAAGGACTAAGAATTCTGACAGTTAACACCTTGCTGTCAGGGGGAGGAAAGTAGAGGAAAAGGAAGGGATCTTTGCAACACATGGCTGCAAATCCCAACTAATCCAGAGAGTGCAGCTAGAAAAACTTAGCTCAGTAGCATTTAAAAGATAATAAAACCAAGGAGTTAAGCAGATTTTAAAGCATGGGGCAAAGGCTGTGCATGGCAGAGCAGTCTGTTCTGAACAGGTAAAGCTCTTTGCTTCCAACTGAACAGCTGAATGAAAATGAGGGAACGAGGCATTTTCCACTGCGTGCTTCCAAAGAGAAATGTCAAGAAGGCAGATAGACACAAGGACTATGAAGCAACAAAGCCTTTGCTTTAGGGTGCATGCCCACCTGAAGTATTAAGGCTGTGTAAGTGCACATCTCAGTGCAGCTCATGTAGCTGCGGTTACTGGGACGTATCCGTTCCTCATCACGGACTGTATGCATTACCTCAGGAATAGTTAGCCATGCTGCTGTAGATGCCTTCTCTCCAACTGTACTCTATAAAAATCAAAAACATAAATTTGGAAGTGCTCTGAGTTAATAAGAGTGGTTAAGATAAACTGATGGTGCTGTTTACTTTATAGCTGTGTGTCTTATAGCAAGTGTGTTTTGACTTAGTAGAAAATCTGTAGTAATGGGAGATTTAACTTCGACTCTGTTTCAATTCTGTATGAATTCAGTTGGGGCACTGGAATGTACTGAAAGTGGCTAAAAAAGCAAAAGGTTTTTGATGGATTTTTTTTTTCTAAGTCATTAAGTCTCTCCTAAGATAACAGAGAATAAATATAGCACAGTGCCTAGGCAGGATGAACGAGAGAATTCCCTGCTTTTTAAATATTGAGATTCAAATATCAAAGTGAAAACAGAAGCATTCCTATATGTTATAATTTGTGTATGAACACATTGGTCTTACAAACAAAGGCTTGGTGTGTGTAGTTTTCATTTGACCGGGAAAGTAGTATTAAATTTTAAAGACATAACTGTTGCTTAAGATGCTATTGTGTTTGAGTAATGAATTTTTAATGCTTTTGTAGTACGTGCATGGATTAAAATCCATTATTTATTGTACCTCCACTTCGTTGGTAAAGGTGATTGTTTTATAGGACCAGTAGTCATGCAAACACAGTCATTCTGAACTGATGACTGCTAATAAATTTCCTTACTGTAAATGTCAGTGGGTTGTGTGTGTTGCTGCCATTACATCTTGTTTGGAAGGCTGAATATTACACAGTTATGGGAGGCACCAGATGGCATCATTAACAGGAATGCTCTGAATGTTTACCACTTATGTGCATGTGTGAAATTAAAAGTAAGATGACCTATCTTTATTTTGAAATCATGGTGTCAGTACTGTACTGGTGTTAATGACATTTGCAGCAAACTAAGGGAGTCATTTCTGCTTAAAAACAGGTCAGAGTTGGGTTAAAGCTTCTTCAAAGCATTTTGTAGGTTGACTTTGGAAATAGTACAATTCCAGCTTGTAAGGAGGGCGTAGATATTTTTTCCACAGAAAGGTAATGCTTGCTATTACAAAATGGAGAACCACAGCTGCTGTCACTAAAATATGACTCTAGTAAGCTGCAAATCAATCTACCTTTGTATCCTAGTATGATTCTTTAGTTACCTTGTGTTCATTATTTTCTGTCTGAAATGTGATGTTTTTCCATTTTATTTTTTAAAGCTTTTAATTTTATACATCTCTCATACCTTTCAATGAATGCAGTAAACTGAGAAGGGACAGTGGACAGAGATGCTGCTGTCTTTGCCCTGTGCAGAGCATCCACAATCCTGGTTTAACATGGATATTGGGGTAGTCATGATGCGTTGTGGTGGTGTTTTCTTTCCCTCAGAGGGAAACCTTCATGAGCCAGTCAGCACTGAGAGATTTTTCCTGTGAAGTCTTAGCAGGTCTTTTCATACTGGCAAGAGAGGTTAAGCAGGACTTGTTTAAAATCAACACTTAAAGAAGTCCTTTTAATTCATTATGGAAGAAAATAATTGGAAATGCTAACAATATTTTGTTACATGTAATTTTGCTGTTTATAGGTAATTCCTAATTTTATTTTATTTTATTTATACTACATGAAGGTGATAAAATCAATGTGTACTCTGACGGCACAAGAACTCCATAAAATAAACCTGAGAAGTTAAGGAAACATTGTTTAAATTAATATGATCTTTGGCTGGCCTGCCCTGGCTCAAATGCAGGAATGTATTTTCCATATCCACTTACATTCAGAGCCAATTAGAATAAATGAGTGTTTTCTCATTCATTTTTAATGGGTTTGGTCCAAACAGTTAGATCCCAACTTCTCTTGTGAAATTGTCAGTAAAGAATAAGCTTTGATTTAAATTATGCCATTTGTAGTCTGCTTACCTACCTAGTCAGAATGACTTAATAGCATATTAATAATGATGCCACCAAAAGCAAGATTTAAAGAATTCTGTCAGCCCTGATCCTTGGGAAGCACTTGCATACTCCTGCAATCCTCCATCCTTTCCATGCA
Source organism: Neomorphus geoffroyi (assembly GCA_033558235.1). Lineage (NCBI taxonomy): Eukaryota > Metazoa > Chordata > Aves > Cuculiformes > Neomorphidae > Neomorphus > Neomorphus geoffroyi. The sequence continues at coordinate 98,633,728 of JAUMJM010000005.1, read as the reverse complement.
GGAGTGCTGAGTGCCATGACCTTGATGTTGGCACAGAGTCATGACAGGGACCAAGCTGCAAGAACTCGCTTGCTGGACCTGGTCTTGGGACCTTCTCTCTTCCTCTGGAAGCGCGTGGTAGAGGACAGGCTCAGACACTGAGGACAGCACGGCTAACACTGAAAGCTAGGCTGGCTATTCAAATAGTGTTGTTCGGATGTCTTGGAAATTTGTTCAAATAACCTGTTTAAAGATAAGAGTTACCAAAATTAATTATATAAATTGTGTTTAGTACAAACTACTAATTTTGTGTTGGATTGATGGTTGGACTGGATCGTCTTAGAGATTTTGTCCAACCTTAATGATTCTATGATTCTATAAGGTAAGAATTATCTCCTTAAAGCAGATTTCTTTGTCTTAAAATCTGGGCAAACTAACCATGAGAGCCAGCCATGTGCTTTATGCATTTGCCTGCCTGAGTGTGTTTGATCAAGGTTTTGTGCCCTCCTGTATATCACGTTCTTTCCCTGGAAGTGAGGAGGGGACTGTTTAGAAACTGTTTGAAAATGGTACCATTTAGAGTTTATCTGTTTGTCCTTTTAAGCTGAGCAGCAAACAATCAGGAGATCTTAATGCAAGTGTGAAGTGTCCAGCCCTCTTTGGGCTGGGAATCCAAATGTTAATGCTAAAAGGGAAAAAGAACAGTTTCTACCATGGTAACAATGGTTCTGTAAGGAAATTAAATGTATCTGTCCGTGCTCTGCAGTCCTTTGCTGCTTTTTGGAGTTCCACGGGAGATCCCTGGTTTCACGGGGAGTCTTGGGGATCAGCATAGGATTGGTCATGAAGCTGAAAATTAGCATTTACCCATGTGAAGCTTAGTATAATAATTACTGGCTTCCTTCTTAAAGGTCTTTGAGGTCTATGGATGAAAAATGTTATATAAAGACAGGGTATTATCTGTGCGAGCTGGTTTTATTGAGCCCCACTAGCTAAAGAACAGTTCTTCGACAAAGAAGACAAAACTATTAAGGCTGTAGTCCTCATCACAGTTGTGTTTCTTTTTTCGTTTCCTTCTCTTTCTGGTGTTTGTGTACATTTGTTAATGCTTGGAAACAGCTTTTGAAAACGTACTTACAGATATTCCTAATGAGACTGTTTGGAATGGCTAGTATGTAGAAAAAATAAGAATGCAGGCTGAAAAAGCATGCATTTTCCATATCTCCTTGGTAAACAGTTTTTCTTTTTCTTCGTGTGATTCAAATGGGGCTTGAAATTAAAATAGCTCTGATTCCCTTCTTGTTTGCTTGACACTATCTCTGACCTCAGCACTAATCTAGGAACAGGTTTGTTAATCAGTTTTACTCCTTTTGATGTTTTTTACAGTAACGGAGTTCAAATTATGTAGATTCTGTACAGCGGCAACTATCACTCAGGTTTCTCAGTCACTAATGCTGAATTAAAACAAAAGCATTACAGACAGGAATAGAATCCCCTAAGACAGGGCTGGGAAGGTCCCTCCAGGTGTGTCCCTGTTACTTCCCATAGTAATGAGGGATCTGAGAAGATACCAAGTACATAACAAAGGAGTCCTATGTTTATCTTGCAATACCCTGAGCAGTCCTTCTGAATTCAGGGGCACTTTGGCATACTTAAAATTTAGCAAACACTTAAGTGTGTTCAGCTGAATAAGTCCCAAATCCTCAGTGTGTAATAAAATCAAGTCTAAATTCTGCTACATTATGGAGTCTTTGCATGAAGAGTTTCATCAATGAGCATAACAGCTCTTTGACTGCTGATGCTTTACTAGGATATATTTACCAATAACCAATTCACAACATTATACTGCTCCTTTTCTGTCAAAGTTCAAATCCTCCACCCAACCCAGTTTTGCATTTTTGAGTGTTCAATTTCCATTTTTCCTGTTTAAATGAAGGTAACATTTGCTATAAAACCACACCTATTGTAGAACAATTACAATGTGTTTTTAGAAGTCCTACAAATAGTCCAACGTTTAAAAACAGAACTAAAAGGAGCGTGGCGTGTTCTCCGTCTGAGTATTTACTACCAATGTATATTGTTGAGTAAACATACAATGAGTACATTCTCAGGCAATACTCAAAGGGAGTCACTACCCAGGTGGGAGATCCAGGCATGCACAATGGATGTACAATGTTTTCCATGGTTTGAAAGTGGAAAGGAAAAAAAAAGCATGCAAAGGATGTTTTGCTAACACCAAATAATTATTTCGTTTATCTTTTTCCACCTTAAGATAGAGGGATGTGTGAATTTTTAATGCTATAAATTAATTCCACTTGGGCAGATATCGTGCTGTGAGATCATGAAAGATACAATTTAAATGCAGGGTTTGTGTTTACAGTGGAGTATTCTGAGAATTCATCGGCATTTTTAATGGGGGTAAAGTCTGAAGGCCTATAAGTGGATGGTGTTGGCTTCCGACATGAACAAACATCCCCCATGTATTAATCAAGCAAGGCACCCTTTTTCCACGGCTGGAATGGTAGGTGGTTTTAGGCCTCTGCCCTCCCAGGTGGAAGCAACGGGACAGGTGGTGCAATGGCAGAGGCTGTCAGATACCGAGGAGAAAGGAGAGCAGATAATCTATTTGACAATCAAAGAAAATACTTTTTTTCAAAGCTATGTATGCCTTTTCTAGCAATGGCAATTATTGCTTTTTGCCTTACATTAGTTAATGATTGCTGGTTTATTTAATAAATTGGATACAAAATAAACAAGTTAGAGTTTGCTATTGGCCTATCAATTATGATGTCTGATTACTCCTCTGGGGAACATATGTAGTCATTTGTCCTGACATTTTGTTAAAATAAGGTGGTATTATGGGACCTATCCACCTAATTCCTTACTCCCTGGGGCCATTTAGTGTACTTAGCTGTTAGAAAGGTGATTTCTGAAGCATGACAGCTGTTGGTGTTGGGGCTATTGTGTGGTGAACAAAAACAGTTATATTCTACTCATACATTGCCTTTGTATCATTGATACAGCAGCCATTTCATAAATTAGATACAACTCTTCCCTAGGAAATTGTGTTACTGCTTTGTATTTCATTGTTGGAGTACATTAAAAAAAAACCCCAACAACACAGCAGTGCAGTAGAAGGAGGTATTTGAACTTGGCATTGCTGTAAGGTCTATTGGGTTTATTCTATTAGCTGCTGACATTCCTGTCTGCTTATTTTGGTTGATTAGTTGCATTACAAGTAGTTTTTCTTTGTGTTCTTTTTACCATTTCATTAATTTTGTTAAAAGCCACATTTCAGCAAAAACATCTCAAATGATTTTTCCTCCAGAAGGCATCGCTTTTCTAGAAAGTTACAACTCTCTGTGTACAGCAAAAAAGAACCTTGTCAGGGTGCTTGTCTGCAGACTTCACAAGCCTGAGGAACTGGAATACCAAGATGAGGGTCTTAAGCACTGTATCCTCAATGCCTGTTTGTGGTACCATAAAATCTCCCCAAGTGTCAGCACTTGCAGAACAACGCCACATTTTGTAGTTGGGGCGTGCCCCTTTAATATGTTATAAAAATATAGTCTAAGTTTTATTTTAAGCAATAGGGCATGCCTTTAATAATTGGCATTGTTTCTTCTCATTTCTTAAAATCTCTTCCAGTGATGTAAATTTTCAATTAAATATAAAAGGCTTTTTCAGTTTCTGAAATGTAGAACTGTTATAGATCCATCTTCATTTATGATCAAAACCCTTTTTACTGGCAAATCTTGCTGTAAGAATTGTTTAACCTGTTAAAAAGCACTGATTTTGGATTAGATTGTTAGGTGTGTTCCTAAAGAACTGTAGATGTCTTGTCTAACAAGAATTTGGGAAGTGTTGCAGTCGTTCCATGGCTTAGCCATGCTAGTGGAGTCATCCCTCAGTGCAGGGCTGCATGTGCTGGGCTTCACACATTTGACTTCTCCATTACACAGCCACCACGAGATAGAAAGCTTTTTAAGATATATTCTGGAATTTTCTTGCTGAAGCCTGATCCCTGAGATGAATCTGGCTCACCACTGGATGTCATCATTGCACTGTGATGAACTGCAGCCAGAAGAACATTTATCTGGCAGTAAAAAATAACGTTGCCTGACCAAAGATGACATTTAATTTTGCCACGTTTTAAATTACTTGCTATATAGTGATGACACTTTGCAAATACTCGGTCCATAATCCTTCCTCAAGCTATAGAACAGCATTTTCTAGTGTGTTGTACAGGCACTTCCTCTCCTTCCTTAGTAAGGCTATGCTGAAATCTCCACTATTGCAAAGAAATGGTACAAAAGATCTCTTGGGGATTTGTGTGCCATGTAGTTCTTGAGAAGCCCAATCTCATTACCATATTTTAAAAATAAAATACTTATTCTTTGTATATTGAGTTACTCGGTGAAGTACTATACAAACAATATATTTCTACTGTAATTTCATAGGAGGAATTTGGAGGACTTAATTATATTAATCCTCTGTCTCCTATTTTTAACAGAAGAAAACCTGTTAGAAGTCTTGGATTGCTTCCTGCCTAAGTGACACAGCAGAAATATATAGGAGATGTGTCTGACAAATAATAAAAGTAGCTCCATTTTCTATTTGTTTCTTCATTACATTTATGAATCTGCAATTATGTGTTCTGTGAAATGGGAGTGTATACAATACCAGTAAGAAAAATGCAGAGTGTGCTGTCCTGCAAAACAGAAAATATTTCCCTGTCTTTCATCAGAAATTTGAAAACTAAATATAGGTCATGCAGAAAAAAATATTGTCATATGTAATGTTATCACTTGGCCTTTTCTTACATATTTGTTTGAGAACCTCTGTTAGCAAATGAGACCTAAATTGAAAAAAAAAAACAAAACATGGAGTTTATTGTCTTAACCAGCATATGCATTAAAAAGAATGGAAACTGGTAAGCTAGTAATTAAAACCTTTATATTAAGATTTTTGGCCAGTCTGTCAGAGTCTGTGGCACTGAGGTACTAGTCCACTCATTTGGCAGCCTGACTTTCAGTGTAACTGTTGGGTGTTTAAGAAAAAAAGTAGGTTAATTCTATCATTTTAGACGAGAGTTTTCTATTAAGATACACAAGATATAAGTTCCCAATTAATTTACAAGTAAAACCTCTTCCATAAATAAAACAGCAAGAGTAAAAACTGCCCTGGAAAGTAAAAAATAGCCTTAACACTAGGTAGATCTATGTTCCCCAGATGTTCACTAAATTTTAGTAAATTATAGAAGAGACAATGTTTTCTCCTCTCTCACAAGACTCCATAATATCTTTACCAGGAGAAGCCAAACCATTAAGCTCTGCTAATTTTCTGTGACCTATTAAAAGTTCAACTTTTTAGTACCATTTATCTAATGTGTTACCTTGTGCTGTGCACAAGAAACATCATAGTGTTGTTCATGCCGGTGAATAAGTTTGTATGAATGCAATATAATGCATTACTGATGGTTTATGAGCCTTAGCGGACTTTTGCTGGGTTTTTTTAATGCCATTTTACATACTTTTTTACAGTTGCGTTATTCTTTGAACCACATTAATCGAAAGCTGGTACTGGAATCTAAAACGTCCATCAACACTAGAATTGTGGTGGTTGGTGCCTCCGATGTTGGAATCTCTTTTCTGGAAACGCTTGTTTTTTGGTAAGCTTTTAATTTTATTTCCTTTACTGAGAAGAACGTGTTACGTTTTGTTTGAAGAGGCTTGCTTCCTCCATTTAGAGATGTGCTTTGAGTCTGTGTCCAGGTAGTACATGTTAAAGGTCTGAGTGTCTGCAGATGTAAAGAGACAGGTGCTTGCATCAGCACAGGAAGGACAAGGATCTGTTAGAGCGAGTCCAGAGGAGGCCACAAAGATGATCCAAAGGCTGGAGCACCTCCCATACAGAGACAGGCTGAGAGAGTTGGGGTTGTTCAGCCTTGAGAAGGCTCTGTGGAGACCTTAGAGCAGCCTTCCAGTACAGAGAGGGGCTACAGGAAAGCTGGGGAGGGGCTGTTTATCAGGGAGTGCAGGGGTAGGACAAGGGGGAATGGTTTTAAGCTGAAAGAGGGGAGATTGAGATGAGATCTTAAGAAAGAAACGTTTTCCTTTGAGGATGGGGAGGCACTGGCACAGGCTGCCCAGAGAAGCTGTGGATGCCCCATTCCTGGAGGTGTTTAGATGGGGCTTTGACCAACCTGGTCCAGTGGAAACTGCCCCTGACCATGACAAGGCGTTTGGTATCTTTAAGGTCCCATCCAACCCAAACCATTCTATGATTCTATGATCCTGGCTGATTCTGGAACTCAAAAGTGCTGACAAAGTTGTTCGTAGATCTCAAGGTGAAAGCACACTGAAATGGAGAATTCCACATACTCAAAATCTCTTTGACAGTTGTTCTTATACAAAAATCCTATAAGTGGAGGCTAAGTCGTAGCCTTTCGTGTGTGCTCCAAAGCAGTATTGATCTTTAAAGCTGGTTATGCCCAGTGGGATCCCAAATCACTGTCTGACTCCCTCCCTTCTTTAAGCTTGTCATGATGCTGTGGTTCCAGAGCTATGCAGAAATGCATGATGTAACCTTATTGAGTTGTAATCTCCCTGTGATTTTTTTGATTCTGATAACACTTTTTGAAACCTTTCAGACTTTTGATGTTTGGGATTGTTCAGGAAACAATATTTGCTATATTTGCTGTAGATCCTGGAGCAGATGTAGGAAAGGTCTAGCAGAGGTGACTGCTCTCCAGCAGCCACAGCCTGCTTGGTGACCCACCAAGAACACAGGCCATCAGCACACATTAAATAATTTTTCAGCAGTAAAACTGTAGATCAAATTACTGTGGTTACCTTGAGTTAAGCAAACAGGAGTAAATAAACTGTATAAACTGGTTGAGAAGGGGAATAAATGTATGCAACTTTTTTTACACCTTCCACTGTCTCAGCCAGAGTAAACTTGTGCACAAGTTCTATTGTTTTACAGACTGCCCAAAATTAAGATAGGAGGGCGCGCCCTCCAATATCTCACTGTTTGCACCTTCTATGCCAGTATCCCCTCCATACCAGTTTTAGGGGGTTACCAGGAGGTCAGACTAAGTATGTGACACTGCAATTGTTGGTTTCCTCATAGATTAAACATACATACTAGAAATGTCTTGAAAGACTTGCAGAAATGAATATAAAATTCAAATCTGAATGCAAAATGTTTGTTATGGTTGGCAGAGAATTGAAAATTTTGCCTGTTTTTTTCAGTAAATCCAAGAGTTTTAATTTATACAAGAACCATTAATAACATCACAAATTAAAATATCAATATGGGAAGAGAAAAAGTTAAAGTGATTTATGGATATTGTGATATTACTGGAGCAGTGGAGAAAAAATACCTACTCCTTGCTCTTTATTCTTAGTTCTCGACTTGCTGTAAAGCATCACCTTTTGGGGTAGAAGAATTTTCCTCTCCCCCTCCTGTTTTCAAAACCTTTTAGGCTTTCTGATTCCCTCAAAATGCAGTTAACAATGTAGTTTTAAACTCTTGTTTTTCACCCGTGCTGTTTATTACTATGCTTTCAGTTTGAGATGCTGTGAGGGAAAACCAAAGCCTATTTACGCTCCAAGTGTATCAGGCAGAAGCTGCAGCAGGCAGGACATACAGACATTATTGTGTCTGCAGGGCAATCCTTTATAGGCATCCTCCTCGGATACACCTCAACCAAGGCTTTTCAGCCAGGAATTTTGTTTGAACCATTTGCTAGCCAAGAGTTCTTGCAGACCATGTCCTTCTTGTATGTAGGAGAGACCATTTGTCTCCAGTGCTGCTGCTTACGAAATGTCCTGTATTGCACTGAGAATGCAAAATGCAAGCAGTTAGTGCTTAGTGCAAAATGTCACAGAATTTATATTAATATATGTATAAATTTAGGAAAGATTCTCTTTTTGAGTTTTCACATCAGCAGCAGATACAGTTTCCTGATCGATGTGAAGGCCTTTTAATACAATTTAGTTTCATTTACTCATAATTTTCTAACATTCTTTGCAAAGGTTGCATGCGCTAAAAATAGCTGGATTGAATCAATTTGTAAGCCTCTAATCCTTAAAAAGAGGAAGTTGTTTTCTCCTCATTATTCTTCATACTTAATTATTTTACATTATCAATCACCATGGAAACACACAAATGTAATTCACTTACCTACATAACAATTATTAGAACTAGATTTTACAAGTGTTTTCAACTTGTCTGAGACTGGAGAAATAGATTTTTCATTGAACAGAGAAACAATCAGGAGAATGACCTCTCCTCGCTCGAGAGCTGCTACCGACTGCCTCTCGCTCCTGTTGTGCTGGGACACTGGCACTGCCATTCCTGGGGAAGTTCAGTGTCATCGTTCTTCCAGCAGTGCCACAGACCAGCCCTGATCACTGCTTCTTATCCACCTGAATAAAAATGAGCTTTATAATCCATGCTGCAAGGGGGAACGGTGTGTGTACTGTTCTCTTACGGAACACTGCTTCAGGCTTTTGTGGTGGCTCGTTACCTCGCAGTTGGAATTTCTGGAAACAGGGGTTGTCACAGAGGTCAGAGCACTGGTGCACCCAAATCAGCACCCGTTGTTTCAAAGGGCAGTGCAGAAATGCTGCAGATGAGTATATGGAATGACCTGCCAGTTGGGGAAGCCTCTTCGTAATGTTCGGGGTACCCTGAGCCCTGGAGAATTGCACCCGTTGTGCTTAATCTAGCGCTAGGTCAGTGAAGGTGATCTCATTATTCATGTTTCCCCATTCAAATAAATATCTCCTGCTGATTTTTTTTCTTGGAGCGTAATCACATGCAGCCATGTGTTTTCAGCTCTAGTGCTGCTTTTCTTTAGGATGCATGTGATTTTTTTTTATTATTATTCAAGAAACAGGCGAATGATAGAGGTGGCAGTGCTGGTAGCAGTGCAGGCGGAGCCTGGTCTCCTTTCTCCTGCAGAGCCAGCTGTCAGAAGGTACAGATGCAAAAGTGGCATTGGACACTGTGCCTCGGCTGCTGCTCTCTGCCGCATGAGGAGCTGCAGTGAGCTGGGCAGTGGACCTGCGATGCTATGGAAGCAGGGAAGCGAGTTGCTTCATAAATTGCTGCAGTAATTAACTTCCCTGCAGGAGCATGGCAAACAGAGAAGGAATCGCAATTCCCGCAATTCCTGCATGAGGCTCCTCCTGGGCAGTGCAATTATCTGCTTCCCCTTGCACAAAGCCAGGACTTAGGTCACTCTCTAGCACTAAGACAAGGTTTATATAAATTGCAGCAGCATCAGACCATTTGTTAAACTCTGAGCAGTGTCCGGTTCTAAAGGAGAAGCGGCAACTGAACAAATACCCTCCTTGTGAAAAAGCCGCTCAGCCCAGCAACACGGAGTCCCAGCTGCTATTGTTCTCTGCCCTCCAAACTGTTGGTGCTGACTGGTGCTCCTGCCTCCCCTTTGTTGGAGGATGTGGGAAGAAAGCCTTTCAGCGTTGGAGTGAATCAACTCAAAGAAACTCCAAAGAGAGGTTAAGCTAAAATACAGGTTTTATTTATTTTTAGTTTCCCTTGACTGACTTAGTTGAGGGTTGATTACAAGAAAAAGAGTTTTGTCGTATGTGCATGCCCCCACTTACACTTGCAATGCTATGAGCCACTAACATTAACAAATGGTCATGAATGAAGACCCTAAAAAGGAATCTGATTTAAGACTAAAGGAAGTTTTTAAAAAGTTACGCTTTTTTTTTTGTCATCCTCACCAAGATCAAGTAAAGGTATACTGAATTTAGAAATGAAAAAGTTGTTTTAAATATTAAGCTTGCAAGTATTCAATGAAAATTGTATCTGAAAGGGATTTGCAAGTATAAAATCTGTTTTCATGAATACTGAATATCCATACCTATGAATATGAGAAAAGGAGTAATGAGTTCTGTTCAGAGTTCTGCAAATACCAGTTCTTGAAGGTGAGGTTCAGCAGGAGAAATACCAACTGCCGTTAAATAATTTATTTAAAAATATGAGAACAGCCAGAATTGGGGATGATGATTTGCATAGTCCTACATTAAACCAGTGTTCCTCTAAATGCGTATCCTGGTGAATGTGAGCTATAGCTCAGCATTTTAAGCTTTTCATATTCCCAAGTACTAAGATGTTTTAAAAATAACCTCATTGCTAAACACTAATTTACCAGGAGAAAAGTGGAGGAGTGTATTTCTTCTTGTTTTCTTTGGTAATTCAAGAGTGATGGTCATGGTATCAGTATTAGGCCAGGAGATACAATTAAAAAACCCAGCATTTGCAATTTATTCTGGTGGATGATTCATGGAACAGCATGCTAGCTCGTCTGCCCTGACAGCAGGTGATGGAAGTTTGGCTGCAAGAATGCAAAAAGCTTGCTCACAGCAGTATCTTGTCATTGGTTCCAGTGTAGTGAACCAATTAGCTTTTTATCCACCTCTTTGCATATAGCTGTGGAAAGCTTTATTGTCTTCTGATTATAGGGAAAACCCTTTTTAATCCTTGATTTTGAAACCCTCCTTAATCCAACCTCTGGTGTAAACAATGACTTATTCTCTGAGGAGGATGGGAATATACATAATGTGCTACCCAAAATAGTAATAAACTGATGGTGGCTAAGATCACAACATTTTGTGTGAAAATGTTGTCAACTATATTTTCCTTTCCATTTGAGTGCACTGAAATAATTATTGTGTTTAAAAAGCAAGTGGATTAAAGTGTATTTTTGCCAAAGTCCTGAGCTTTTAAAGTAGAGTTAGAATCTAAGTCAGGACATCTGTGAGTTTTTGTCTGTGGGACGGTTTTGCTCTTTATGAGTTAAAGGTATGTAAGATTAGCTTAGAAATGGCAAGGGTTTTTAGAAGAGGGTTTCTGACAGAACAGCTACAACTGCCGTTATCTGGCAGCGCAGTGCTACACAATATCCTGCACATCTGTCCTGTTTGGCAATAGTTAGCATAATGCTTGCTGTTTAATTAGGCTTTTTATCTTTGCATTTGTCTGAGAACATCTGAAGCCTTCCATGTTGCCTGTCACTAATTAGTTGACTAATTAAATAGTTAGTGCTTACTTGCTGATCACAGAGCTAACATGTAATGAATGGTTTAGTGATCTGCATTGTTTTATACTATCTATCTTTGCCACGTGAATTGGTATACATGTGCTTCCTTTTGCCTGCCTTTTTTTCATACCAAGGCGAATCCAGAACAATGTTGTAGTCGACCATGTGTTCAGTGTCACCAGGCCTGCGTCCTTCAGACATTGTTGCCTTCCATCATTTCTGGTGAATAGAGATCAAGTTGTGACAGAGATAAATAAGATAGGTCATATCTTGCCTTGTTGCGCAGTCAGGATCACAATGAACACTGTCAGTGACTGATACCAGACATAAACTAGGGGAGAGGATGTGGGTCAAGATCAGCCTTCCTAACAGCCGTTTGACATGCCTTTGCCGAAAAATGATACTCAATTAGCATTGAGATGTGGTTATTTTATAGTTATATTCTTGCTTTAGAGACAGTTTTCATTTTTAAATAAGTTTATTTCAACTTTAAGTACGTGCCCTTTAAACATGCTAACGTTTTTCTGTGCCCAGACTATTCTTTCACACTTTAAATAGGTAGGTGTTTAATTTGTAAATGTTTCTTTTGTTACTATTTATATAGAAATACTCATAATTTCTTTTTGCGTGTTAAAACTGGTCTTGGAAACAGTAGTTTTCTCATAAAAAAACCCGTTTCAAAATGGAAATGAGTAACAAGAATTTTTATAGAACCATATTTTGTCTTTATCATACCTCTCCCAGTAACTAAGTACGACATCAGCATGGCTGTCTGAGCAGCTCTGTACAGAGCTTGGTAACCTGACTACCCGAAGCATCTGGTAGCTAACTGATCAATGCAGTTCAAAGCAAATGAAGAAGCACTCCAAATGCAAACACTGCGTGTAGATTTTCCAGGTCTCTGCTGAAACAATGGAGATGTACTTTCTCTTCTGTTCCTATTTATTTTTCTTTTTTTGAAGTTTGTTTCCCAGAGCTGCTGCAGAGGTGAAACTACTGAGTTGTTCAAAGCAGTCTGTAAACTGCCTGTGGGTTGGTTTTGAATCACAGAAAACTGTTCAGACTACAACAGTGGAGAAAAAAATCAGTTGGCTGGTTAAATTTTCATTCTGCCTTGTGTTGATTAGTGTAGATTTGATTCTTCTGCATATATACATACTCTAATGTGCAGAGTGAGGGTTGTGGTAAATGAAAATCAGTATTTGAAGGCACTTGCTCGTTTTTTCTAACCATTTGATGTGCTGAAATTTTAAGGTTGTTTTTCTGTATTGCTGTAATTACCCTCCAGATCCCTGGAAAGGGACAAGTCTGGATGCAGCTTCCATTGAAATGACAGTTGGGAGTATATAAGATATAGTAGAAACATAGAATTATAGAATGCTTTGAGTTGGAAAGGACCTTAAGGATCATCCAGTCCACCCCCCCTGCAGGAGCAGGGACATCTTTAACCAGATCAGGTTGCTGAGAGCCCTATCCAACCTGACCTTGAATGTTTCCAGAGGTGGGGCTTCTGCTACCTCCCTGGGCAACCTGGGCCAGTGTTTCACCACCCTCATTGTAAAAAAATTCTTCCTTATATCCAGTCTAATTCTGCCCTCCCTTGGTTTAAAAACATTACTACTTGTTCTCTGGTAAGATGGTGAATCTTTACTGCAAGCTGTGTTGTCTAGATTCCCCAGCTTCCAGTGTGGATTGCTTAGGTTAAATGGAGGCTGCACGGCACTGTAGATCGAGTAGCCATGTGCAGCACTGCATTATGGTATGAATTGTTACACATCATGTTGTGTGGTTTGTTTCCCTAGGAGTGTGGTAGTCAGTAGCATCCCTGCATTAATCAGGCATAATTTCAGTTCCATGCGAGCTACAGGGCATGGGCCATTTGGGAAAGAGCTGTTGGAGAAGTATCACGTTGCCCTGGTGAAGAGATGGGCTTTGCACAGCTTTGTGGTGCTACACCTCTCAGAGCTGTTTAAAGTTAAGGGATGCAATATCTGCGAGGCAGCTGTGCTCATCGGGCTGCCAGGGCTGGAGGTGCTGTGAGGCCCAGATCCACAGCTGCTACATGCAGATGTTTGAGATCAAGAATTTTGGCCCAGCTGACTCCTCTGCCAGCCATGTCCCCATCCTTGCTGGGCTGCCAGCTTTCTGTCAAGAGGATGTGGCACTGGGGTGATGCCTCAGGACATGCAACTTTTATGAGCATCTTCTCTTTCTGTGTGCTCCTGCTGTCAGGAGGAGAATGTGTAGTCCTTGGCCGTTAGCTAGGGCAAAAACATTAGTGCAGACCTCAAGCCCTTCAAATTCAAGGGAAATCTGTCACTTTCTTATCTCTGTGAAGGCAGCGTTACCACATCTGCACCAGGCAACATCACATCATCAAAAAATTATTCTTCTTTGCAATAATATGGAAAATTCTGGTCTGATATGTAGACAGCCATAAAAAAACCCACCCTAGTTTTGACATGGGTGATATATTAAAAATATCCTATTAACAAGCTGGAATTTGCACTGTATACGAAAACATTCACATAAGAGCACACAAACCAGCAACATTTTGACCACACTTCGTAGTTTTACTGCCCGATTTATGGTATCTTTACTTGTGGAAAATGGTGTTGATGTCTCTCAACCGTGATTTTGAATCTGCCAGGGGATTAGGTTTAAACAGCTAGATATTGTAACTACCAAGGCCATCATCAGATATCCCTCATTTTCTGTCTAGAAAAATAATTGCCTTGTTCTATACTTCGAACAGGATGCAGTGCTGAAACATTTATGGAATGGAAATTGAAATTATAGTAAGGCAATGCTGTCATTAAACCAGCAGTTGGATGGTACTTGGATTTGGTCAAATTCAAAGCCAACTTACAATTGGGATGGCAGTGCTAATCTTGTAAAATTTGTAGCTAAGTGTTTTCCCACATAAGAAAATGGATGTTTCTGATTCAGCTGGGCCGAGGAAAGAGTTCTTTAGATGTTTCTGTGTTGTCACATAGCAATTCATGCTCTAAGGGCTTTGCCACACTGATTTTAATAAGCTGGATGCTGGAAATACCACAGATCTTGAGTGAATACTATAGTTTTTGAAAGAGCCTCTTGAGAAATCTGTAGCTGGGTTGCCAGACGAGCCATAACTTGATTTGTACTTTGCTACAAAAATTCAGTTTCTGCTCACGATGTTTCTCAGTGCAGGATCTTAATGCAGCTCACAATTGAGCCTGAAGTGATGTTACACTAAAGGAGTAAATAGGCAAATATGTAAATGAGCAAATACTTAGTTTTAAGTTGTATTAGGAATCTTCTCCTAAATGCTGTACGCCAGTGTTTAAGTGATAACACATGTTCAAAGCCTGACATGCATTGTGCAAGTAACTGGAAGGTGCAGAGTCAAAGACAGTTCTGAGAAGAAAGCTTAACAAAAGGTGGTTAAGGGAGGGAGAAGAGCTTAGTGGTAAAATTGCAAAGGTCACTATGGGTTGAGAAGCGAAGTGTGGAAAAGAATTATTCTAACAGAGGGAAAAAGGTTGAACTGAATTACAGTAAAGAGCCACAATCACTAGAGAAGACTAGTGCAAAAAAGAATCGGGAACGCTGAGTTGACATAGGTGAGGAAGGTAAAAACAGTTGCTGTGAAGTGCGAGGTGCTTAGAAGGGATAGGAAGTGGTGACAGTGACAGAAGCGTGGTGGAGTTGTTTCACTAAAGTGAGTTATGATATGGATGGGAGTTTGAAAGAAGAAATTGGAAAAAGTCATATTTGGTAACGTTCAGGGCGAGATCAAGATCACAGGATGATGTAAAGCTACCTAAACCCCAAGAAATTAATAAAAGATTTGCAATGCAGCAGAGTCAGAATTGATAATGTTTTTAGGTATATTGTCTAGGAAAAGGGTCAGCACAGAACACGAAGGAGAGGCAAGCATTGAACTTACAAGATGGAAGGGAATCCTGGACTAACTACTGAAAAGAAAAAAAAGTGACAGAACTAATTGAGCTACCCTAGTGGGAGAATCCAAATTTGGCAATTGAGGAACAGCTTTTGAAACAGAGTGTGGAGGAAGTGTTGAGGGGCACCACATGAGCTGGGGTCAGAGGGGGAACAGGTTTTAGCAAGAGCAAATAGGAAACAGAAGGTATTTGTTGAACAACAGGAGGTAATGTGACAATTCCAGGAGCAGCAGAAGCTTTGTAAGAATAAACCTATCTTAAACATGAAAAAACCTCAACTTTAAAGTACATGATGGATGTCCTTATGCAGTAAAAGTGGCTATAATTGGCACCCAACAAATATGGGCCAGAAGAGGGAATTATCGCTGTGGAAAAGTGAACATCTTCCAGTACACATAGTGGGGCAAAAAATGTAGTTACCTTCAAAATGGTCCCTGTAAAGTTTAGAGACTGGGTTTTTTGGGGGGTCTTGTGATCGTGGGCACTAGATTTCGACACCAAGCAGATGTGTCCAAATCCTCCAAACCATCAAGTTTAAAGTTTCAAGAGAGACCTTCTGGGGAAGAGCTGCCAGCTGGAGAGAGAGGAACACTCAGAACATCATTGTTAGTCAACAGTCCAAGTAAATATTACTCATCTTTTTAAGGGATTCTTGCCATGGTGGCTTTCGTGGCTTGGGCTTATAGGCTGCTTTTCTTTGGAATACAGCATCCAATAAAATTAATTGCCAGTAAACGTGATGGCAAGTTTTTGAAAAAACAGTACTTTAAATAAAGCACATAAAGTTCCATAAAACGTAAGCTTTAGAAGGGAGAGTGTTGTTTTGATATCAGGAGGAAGTAATTGGGACATGACAAAATACTTTGTTGAGGTGTCATTCAAAAAAAAGCAGCTTTTTTTAAAAAAAGAAATTACATCTTGAATTTTTAAAAAAACATCAGAACCAAACATTTTCTTTCTAATCTCTATTCTGAACAATTTAGAAGAGTCCTTTTTGAAATTAAAATGGTAACTGAATTTTGCCAATGTTGTGGCCTATCTTGAACTGGAAATAGTGGTGTTCAGGGCAGAAGATGGTGTGAATTCTCCCACTAAAGTAAGAAACTGACTTTTCTAGCCCCTAATGTCAAAAGTGACAGTCAAATTAAATGTGTGCTACTGACAATTAGATTCATTTATCTTTCGGTTAGTGGTGTTCTTGATACATCTGTCACTGGTCTAGGAGGAACAGTCATCTTGGTGCAGTTAAAGAGCAAATGAGTATGTGGAAAACCCCTTACATTGAAAAGGGTCCGAGTAAAGAATTTGTTGTTATCCCTTCTTTCATTGAGCAAATTCTTTCACGATCTTAACACTTTTTCTTAAGGTTGATCTAATGGAGAACTAGCTGATCTTTGTTTACCCATAATTAAAGAGGGATAACTTCTAGATGGACATCTGTTGGTCAGCAGTTAAGCTGCAGTTCTGTTCAGAGGTCTGTAATTGATGCACTTACTTCAGGTTCTCGAGAACAGAGGCTTTTGGTAATTGTTGATACAAACAATAAACCCTTTCTGCTGCCTCCGTTACTGACTCTCTTACTCAAAGCTTAGTAACCAAATGATGTGCAATCGGTTGCAAAGCCTTCATACTGCTACAAAGGCAACGTGTAGCATCATACAGGGAAATCGTTTTACTATGTTTCGCATACCTTCATACTTGATTTTGTGTTGATTCTTACTTCTCTGGGTCAAATGTAGCTGCCCAGAGAGTGGGAGGAGGTAGAGACACGGGTAAAGGCTTTCTCAGTTCTGACAGAGAAAGCAATGGGCTTTGTCCAAGCAAATAAAAGCAATGTAATATAGTGGCAATATGAAAACACATTGCTTGTAAACATTACTGAAAGAAAGTCTGTAGTGCTAAGTAACATATTTGTCCTTTAGTGAAAATATGAATGAGTGGTGGTTTCTGTGTCAAACTTAGCAACCTTTGTTAGGTTGAGCATTTGTAGTTTTGTTTTAGACATGGAAAATTTGTTAGGAAATCTTTCCCTTTTGGAGAAGTCTGTTCTCCAAGTCACATCCTGATTACTTGTTCTTGAAATGTTTGGGGTGCTGAGCGTTCCTTTAAAAAGAAGCCCTACTTTAGATGAATTGTTATATTATTTGGGGAAAGGAGCACTGCTGTCTGTATCTGCCTTTTGATGTGATACTTGTGCCTGCGTACTTGGAGTTTCTGTGCCGTGAATGCTAGTTTATTGCCTGCTGCTGTTTTATCATCTCTCATTCTGGTCTCCTTTCTCCCTGCAAAAATCTTAAAATTTTCTTTTTTTGATGCAGGACAGAGATTTCTCTGATTTCCAAGTTTCGTTAATGCAAGAATTTATCGCATCTAGGTTTTTGCATCCAGTGCTGAAAAGAGACTATTTGTTATCATTTTTACAATGATCTGGATCTGCCCTTTTTACAGGTGCTCTGCTGCAGCAAAGTTGAGGCTGCAGGATAGTTAGGACTTTACATTTGGGTAGGTTATAATTCCAAATATTAAAGATTTTGTTTAAACATTTTGCAAATAGGAGAATAATGCACATAGTTAACAATTTTGGTAGCAAGATATAGTGTTCTCTTCTGTCATTCTTTTTCATTTCAGTTTTTATAAATGACTGGAAAAATAATAGTTACAAAAAGCATGACACTTCATTTTAAATAAATTGAAACGGTTGGGTTCATGTAGGCTACTTCACTGCAATGTGGGGATTTTTTTTTCTGTTACAAAAGGGATTTGACTTATTATTTGTGATAATGAGGGGTTTAATGAAAGCAATTAATTAAATCACTTTTTCAGGCAGTATCCACCATCTAAGCCTCCATCATTACACCGCACACACAAGAGAAAAAAAAAAAAAGGTAGCAAGACATCAGGCAAAAAATCCAGAAAGATTAGCAGGGAATATTCTGACAGATCACAAGTGCCAGGATATATGTAAATGATGTACTAAAACTTTGTGTGTTCTTTCCTTTGATTATGCTGCTTGCGGTGAAGTGGCAATCCTGTTTT
Organism: Neomorphus geoffroyi; assembly: GCA_033558235.1. Lineage (NCBI taxonomy): Eukaryota > Metazoa > Chordata > Aves > Cuculiformes > Neomorphidae > Neomorphus > Neomorphus geoffroyi. The sequence continues at coordinate 98,615,683 of JAUMJM010000005.1, read as the reverse complement.
ATTTCGAGGACAAGGGTGTTGAGACTTACTTTTGTAGCTGCCCTCTACAACTGTGCAGTGAAACTCAATACCTTTTGCTTATTTCCCTAGATACTCTAATCCCTCCCTGCTTTACCAGTATCTTTGAGCTGTTCTTCCTTTTGTATCCACAGCAACATGAATCCCTTCTGGAATTATTTGCTTCTAAAATGCAGGTGCAATTCTTTAATGTTGCGTTGGTTCAGGCTCTTAACTTGAAGACTTTTTCACCTAATGGGAATTTCTGCTTTTACCCTACTTCATATTAGGCATTGTTATCTATATTAGAAGCATACAAGACGTTCACTCTCCAACGTGCACTCCCTGTTTCTCAGAGCCTTTGTTGTTTTCCAGTTAAGAGCTTTTAGGCAGCAGCAAGGGGTCAAAAGCCATGATAAATAAACCATCCTTTTGTTAGCCTTGAAATAATAATGCTGCGTAAAGAGGAGAATGATACAAAGTGTGGTAATGTGCATACAGTCACTGGTCAGAATCCTCAAACCTCTTCTCTCCCTGTAACTCTCTGTTACACCTGTGCTTGACAGTAACCACAGCTAAGTTTGCCTCTGTTTTTCAGGCTTGTATTTAAGTGCCTGTATATAGATTTTAAATCCTAAGGTTAGGTATACCAGCCACAGTTCTGAAATCAAGCTTTTCTAATACAAGACACTAGGTTTTGTAATAATTTAAGTTAAAGATTCTATTAATTTTTACAAATGCCACCCTGTGCTTGAACATTTAACAAATGTTGATTCCTAGCTGAAGAAAAATTTTACCTCTCTGTTTGAAAACATGACCATTATTCACATGAAGTTGTGCACAGAACTCTGCTGCTTCTTGGGCCTGGAGACCAGTGAGCCCACGCTCCAAGCATGGGCCAGTGCCAGGTACCAACCTCCAGGTCTCGTCAGTTCTGCCTCCAACGTCAGCATGCCTTTTTGGTAGCTTAAATCCAGTTTTCTTTGTGCCTTGATTTTTCTCAATGTAAAATGGGAATCAAAGATATGAGTCATTTCATCACAGTGTTCTAAGGAGATGCTAATCAACATTTTGATGCCTATGAGATTAATGAATGGGAAACATGAATTAAAGTTTGGGGCATATGGGAATGCCATGGGAGCACTGAGGTAGAAGTAAATCATTAGTTAGTAAATTGTACTGAGTGAAAGGTTTGAATTGAAGCCTCACGCTCAATGGGGAAGAACTGAACAAATACCATATGACTGTGGAAATACTGGATGACTGCATATGGACTAAATAGAAGTAGAGCATCTGCAGAAGAAAATAGTATGTGATCAGATCAATAAAGTGCATCATATTGCAATCATGCAAAAGAGGCCCATTAACATTACGTAGGACCTTCATTCTGCCATTTTTCTGATGCTCGCTTGCAATATTTTCATCCTAAATATTGTTAAGGTAATTTAAACTTAATGTTATTGTGGCACTTGATATGGAGATGTATGGGTAAAAGGTCCTGCACCGTCTTACAGAGATGATTTCTGCTCTAACCTGAAAGGAAACTTCATTACTATGAGGGCAGGCAGGGCAGGAGGATATCTAGGATGTTTTTGTACTGTGTTGCAGTCATTTTCCTCATAATTACGTGTAAACTAAATGCCAAGCAGTCATACAATTCAGGTGTGTAAAGTTATTGTAATTGTTCACATCTACGCCCCACTTGGAGTGCCCCATGAGTGCAGATGGCATTCTATATATTTCAAATTCTGCTTAATGTGTTGGGCCAACTCTTATTTACATGAAGACCACTTTGTATCATTCAGCCAGCATCATGTGGCCATAAATGAAAAGCAAATTCTATTTACACCCACGTCTGCAGAGTGACCTTAATTTAAATGAGAATCAGGCCCATAATCTGTATAAATATATGAACTCTGTTACATTAAGGTTATTTATTACATTGCACTCAGCCTGAGTGTGCATGGAGATTTACCATAGATAATCCATAATCCAGAATTAAACTATTAATATGCATTTTGAGAGGGGCAGCCATAACCTTGAAATTCCTTGGTTTAAGTATGACCTTTAACTTTGTTTGAATATATTTTTTAAACGTATGAATAACAAATTAACATGGGTTGATAAAAAACATTCTGATTCCTTTGTACCATTTGCATCAATCCATACTTAACTTACAGAAAGCCTGGAAGATTAGAAGGCTTAATCACTCATAATATTTATTTGTTTTTAAATGTCAGATCACATTTAGTTCAACATACTGTCAGTCTTATCCCCCCACCCTGGAGTTAATGAAACTACAGTGGAAAATATTCTTCTTTTTTGTGTCCAAAGACACGGACATCTTAGGAAAATTATAAACCACTTTATACCTGGCCTATGTAAAGGAATTACTTTCTGTAGCTTCCTGAATGTGGAATTAAAGTCTATACCGTTCCTTTGATATGCCCTCCCAATTCCAGTAGACTTGTTGCAGGAAGCAGCTAAATTACCAGCTGTCAGGAATTCTTTTATCCTTTCCTGCAGCCACATCTATCTTACAGGTGAGATATGATCAGCAGAGGTAATTGAGCAATGACTCAGTGGTCTTACAATACCTTTCGTAGGTTCGAAAGGTAAGTTCTGCCTTGTGGCCTTAGGAACAGAGCTTGTTATGTACATGATAGTCTGTCTCTGTTCGGAGTGAGACAATATTGTGCAGGATGCTGTACAGCTCAGAAATCACAGTGGTGCATTGGGATGCTGTAAACATGGCATATAACCACACGTTGAAATGCATTCACATTGCACTTGTATGAAACAGAATCTCAGCAAACTTCTATTGGTTGAATTGTGGCATTTTGTTTTTCTTTTCACAGTCCACATCTGAAGTTCAACAATCTGACTTTGATTTCAGTTCATGGCATTCTGCGGAAAGACCTGCTGGGCTCCAAACGTAGAAGATTTTTAATTAACAGGTTTGATTTAATATCTAAACGCTTCCATAGCTTCAAGGGAAAACATAACACTTCATAATTCTTCATGAGCTTGTCCTAAATTTTAGATAGATATGTAGACAGAGAGCCTCAAAATAGCCCCTTCGCTCTGTACATCATGCATTCACCTTGAAAGGAGTTGAATATAATTATTACTAGAGAAATATTGCTAAAGCAGTAACAGGACAGCAATCCATTGTATTATACTGGGACACTGGCCTCTGCTTTCCAGGACTTTTTAGATTGTTTAGATCTTCAGATTAAAGAAAAGTAATGAAAGATGTATGCTTGCTTTTAAAATATTACTTAGTTTTTAACTTCTATGAGTTTTGTTCCAAATAATGCTTAATGAAAGAACGTATACAAATTAATATTAGCCATGTGGGCAGTGATTTACTTACTGCAACCATGTGGTGAAATGCAGACTCCATTGGTCTGCTGGGTGTACAGGGGAAAGTTTAGTGTTATTGCTGTTGATAAAGTTGGAAGCACTGTGCTGCATCCACTCTACTGCTTGTGCAGTATTTGTGTGCCAGTCACTGGACTGTAGAAGTCTGTCGTCAGTCCCAGCCAGCGTGCCATCCCTTACAGTGACCTCCCGGGCTGGCAGAGCCACAGGTTTGGTGCAACACAGCTGAAGGGAGGACTGTGAAAGGAGCTACGCTTGTGTCCAGTGAGTGACCAAACACTTCACGAGTTTCCTTGTTTGCCAATAAGTAAATTGTCTTTCATTTAGTAGGACAAAATCTTGCCTCCTTAAAATTCACAGTATGTAGTTCTCACTTGAATTTAGTATATTTGGGTTGATGGGTTTCATTTTGGAATAGGGATTATGAATCCTCACTATAGACAAGAACAGGATTGTTCTGGACATTAAGAAGCATAGAATTAAAATGAATCAGTTACTTTGAATAGCTGGGGAGTGAACTTAGTATAATTTATTCATATTTGGCTTGCGCCTCTGGAACCTGCATGTTGCTTTTTACCAAATCTTTTACTCGGGGAACGGCAAAGCACTAAAGGGCCAGCACTTTAAATGGCAGAATGACTCAATGTCTGCTTGTTGAACCTCAAAAATGAGATCTCCACCAAGACATGAAAATGGTATTATGTGAACCTGTTTAAAACCACCTTATCTGATTTGGAGTCTTGTCCTATCAGGGAATTTTTTAGAAGTAGTGACCTAAATTAATTTTTTTATTGTAGAAGAGGGTGTGTTTAAATACAAATCCAGCGTGGGCTATAAATGTATGTACTCTTTTTCCTAAGTATACTGTAAAAAAGAGTTGTAATAACAAAACATCCTTCCTCATGGAAAGTTGCAGTTCATGGCTGCCTCACTAGAATTAGCTGATAAATTTGAAAGCAGATTAAGAGTGAAAATTGAACTCTGCAGGATATGATTTTTGAAAGCATCCCTGTGATTTTGGAGCGTTGGTCTCCTGGGAGCTGTGCACCTCAATTATAAAGGTGCTTTTGAAAACCCTCATCTGTCCTTGATGTCTGTTTTATTTATAGATTTCTGCATGATTGCTGTTTAGAGTTGTCAGGGTTTTTTCCCCTTACTTGTTTGCCTCTGGTATGTGTGAGCACAGAGGATGCAGAGCACCCTAGAAAGCCTGGTCACTCAGTCCTAGAATTCTTCGGGTCATGAAAGCAACTTTATTTGTTTTTGTGGCATCCTCTATGACAATTTTGGGAACTCAATAGCAGCAGTTAATGTGTAGCTCTGGCTTAGAAGGTATATTCTGGTACTACTGGCAAAATAACAGCTGCCAGTGCTGAGTCTCTCTCTGATGTTCTCTGCTGCTGTCACTGGTGTAAAATAAAGGCATCAAATGCTTCAACACAAGCTGAGACCCCTTGTATTTAATCACATTGCATTTAGTCTTATGGAAGCAGGTGGAATATTTTTCATTACTTAATATCAATTGAAAGTAAAGTTCTTGACTCTGAACAGCCATGAGCTTAGTTTAGTAGATGGAATATTTTTTTTCTGCAGTGACTTCTAATCACAGACTGGGTACCCAGGATTTCTTTATGGGGTATGCCCATCTTGTCTCATAGGCGGGAAGTGTGGGCAGGAGTGAGACTCGGCTCCCTTTCACACATGATGTGCAAGTTCCATCTTACTGCCACAACACTCTGATTTCATAAGCCAGACATCTATGTAACACCAACCTTTCGTCCTTTTTGCTTATTTAAACCTGTTGCATTCTTTTTCACTACATCGTGCAGGTTCATCCTTCTACGAAGCTATAAATGGGTTTGGGATTAGCATTAATCTTCAGTTCTCTGAAAGAATATAATTTGACAGAATTTTGCCTGGTTTAAGTTTTCAGTATCAGGAAGGTATTGAGTTGAGTCTAACTGGATTTGCAGAATGGCCCGCAATGTACTGTGTCTTCATAATGGGCTGTTGCAAGTCCCAGTATTGTTCAAGAGCTGTAATGGACCTTGTTGAAAATGTGATCTCTCTGGTCCTCCATGGATTTTTTTAATGATATGTCTACTGTACATCTATATTCAAGTATTTTGTCTTTGGGAATCTGTCCTTCCAGAAGTCTATTAAGCAGAGAGTAGTACAAAGACAGTAATAAATAAGTATCCTGGTATTTGCTTAGTTGGGCAGGGTGGGGTCATACTCTGAGTCATAAAAGACCTCTGGAAATTATTTTAATTTTCATTACTGAGGCATTAAAAGAGAGTTTGTTCCATTCAGATTTTGCTTCAAAATTGGGGTTTTAAGTACCAGCTTCCAGATCTTTGATACTTTCATTTTATATAGGGATATATATGATACTTTACCCTGAAAACAGGCTGTAACGACTCTGAAATTCAGAAGCTGCAAAAGTAGAGCTTCCCTGTAATTTTCAAAGTCAACAAGAGAGTTCTTTAGTTTTTTTGGTGCTGATATTGAATTAACACTGCCAGAGCACAGTGCTCAGAACGTGCATAGTATACACAGCTTGAAAATCAGTTTTCTGTCGAGGTGTCTCATTTGGACAACACTTAGTCCATAGGACATTAAGGGACAAAAAGCCCTGGAAACATTAACTACTATATGGAACAAGACTCTGCTTCTTAAAACAAGACAAACCTTCATATTGTTTGTTACCTTGCGCTGAAGGTAATTGCCTTGGAATTATTAAAGTTACTTCTCCTATTCATTAAGAATAAATTGTTGTTCAGTTGCAAATTAGTGAAGGCAAGTATTTTTCCCATCTGCACAGTTTGTGTCTCATTTATCTGCTAATTTTGTTTTCTTTTGATTAGCCTATGTGAGAATTTCTCCTTTATTCCTGTTAATATTCGGTTCATCTTGCAGAGGAATTCAATTGCATCTTAGAGACTTTTGAAAGTTTAGGGATCGAGGATCACTTTAGTATGTTTTCAGAATTTTTCATTCCTGCATTTTGAAAAAGTTCATTTGAAAAGGGGTCACCAACAAAGAATTTGATATCATTGCCTTTTACTTCTAGCTCTGATAAATGTTTTCCTAGCTTTCTATTTGTGTTTACATTTTTCAGACTAATACTTTGGAACCCAAGTGTTAAACTGCCAGTAGTGCCTACATTGTGTTTGTGTCTCACCATAGCTGCTGGTGGTGAAGCTGAACACTGAATGCAGAAAAAGTGGAAAAAAACTTAATAGGGGAGTCTTATCTAGGAGAAAGAGTTGGACTGTTAAAATATTTTCTTCGCAGGTGTGAGTGTCTCCTCCTTGTATCAGCCTGCGAAGAAAAAGCAGAGTAAAGCGTGTATTTCTGACTTTGTTTTTAAATTATGTGGTTGTATGGCCCGGTGCTGAGAGGTATTGTTTGATTATAGCAGAAAGTTGTCAATTTGTAACCGAGTATTTCATAATGACTAATCTTTTACTATAGTCTGCAGTAAACTCACAGCGAGAGAACAGACTCGAACCGCTAGGGGACTTGGGCTAACTCACCAGATGTCTAATTAATGCCTGCTGTCAGCTGCTGAAATGTCACTTACAGATATTCTTTCTTCACAGCCACTGTTTTAATGATGAAGATTATGCACAGATGTCACTTTGTTCCTGGGTTAACGTTGTGGTTGGTAAAATGACTGGCATAAATCGCACTGCCAAATACGTAGTTGTTTCCAAGGAGAAAAAAATACCATATGACTACCTTGTTCTCTGTACGGGACAGAAATACCAGGTAAGATTGTGTGCAGAGTGAAAAAACATAATCGTAATGTATTCCATTTTTACAGTGAATAGTGTTTATGTGATTAGCAGAGCAGCAGAGTAGTCCTTAGCAAGTGTATAACCAGAAAGTTTGCAGCCCTTCAGTGTAGCAGGTTATACTATTTCAGCACAGCTCTAGAATTTGGAGGACATAAAAGATTTTACAACATTTTCTACCAGTGATGTCACTGCTCACTATCAGATATTAAGTAAATCTGCCAGTATTTTTGCCACCAGGACCATTAAACCTGCTGAAGAGTAGACCCGGTTGACATGTGGTCCCAGCCACAGGAGGCTGAACTCCAGCTGGTCTAACACCATTTGACCTAGTTTTGGCAATGGAGAGAATTCCTTATCAAATTAATTACTCATCTCACGTGATGTCCATGCCTAGTACGTAGTGCTGTATGTTAGTGTAGCACAAAGTTAAGTTTCCAGTGAGATTGAAGCAGACCCTTAGTTACTTGTGAAATGTGGAATCAAGCTCATCTCCAGCCCTACAGGCTCAGCTTCAACTTGGACATCCCGGGCAGGGTTTGTCCTTTCTTGTGATCATCATATGGCCTTCAAACTATGTAAACCACATAGCTCTGTTGTCTGCAGTGATTTTGCCTTACTGATTGTTTTTGGATAGGGACCATGAGCAAGGTGCTTTGATTTTAAAATCAGGAGATCAAACTGAGCATCTACAGGTTTTTGCAGTGCTGTTCACTATAAGTCACAAATATGAATACGAGGAGTGTTCAGCCCCATAGTGAAATCTGGACTGCATGTGTGCAACAGATTTGTGGAGCAAGAAAGCCCCAGTTTCTCTGTAATCAGTTTTCTGAGTAGATCCTCACTTCAAACAACGATCCATATTCACTGTTCAACAGGTATGCAACTGTTTAAGTGCTCCTAGAAAAAAAGTTTGGAGATAACTCTGACTTGCAAAATAAGTAAGGGAAGTAACTGCACTGGAGGAGAAAGGAAGTTAAAGAAAGCAAGGGAAAACTCAGTTTTTATCTGCCTTCAAGAAGAAAACCTTACATTGTCTATTCTGTCTTTTAAGCTCTACAAAAATAGGAAGAAATTATTTTTATCATCTGATTTCTGTCTTGTTACACAGGGCTGTAGTGCATCCTTTGTATAAGTTGTCCCTTATTTGATAAGCAGTCAAATTAATGCCTAGTAAAACATTATTCTTTATGATTACAAGGATTTACTTGTTGGGTGAGTAAGGTCTTTTGGTGTCATGCCTGGTTTTATAAGACCAAATAGTAGTTCAGTTGGTCCAGTTGGCTGTGAGGACATCAGGAGGATGATCATCACTAGTGCTGTAGAAATCATGGATGAGATTTGGTATTTTGCTGTGCGGTTGAGTCCCCATCCCTGGAGGTATTCAAAAGGTGGGCAAAGGAAGCGCTAAGGGGTGGTTTAGTAGTGGACAGGTACGGTTGGGCTCAATGATATCAAAAGTCTTTTCCAAGCAAGCGATTCTATGACTCTAGTTCAGATTGAATACAACTAAGAAATAATCCTGGCATTTTAACTATCAGTCAGGTTTAGGTTCCTTCCTCTGGGACAAAAGCACTCTCATTTTAGACAGTTGATTTTTGCTGGCAAAAGATGGAGGCAGTCTTGTGGCACAAAGAATTTCCAAGTGCCATTTAAAGATACATGTTATTCAAATAACTGCAGATATCCTTCAACTGTGTATTCATGCATTTCTGCTGTTTGCTGTGAAGTCCCTTTCATTTGCATTTTGCTTGTGTCATTATTCACTTGTTCTGGCAGTGCTGTTTAAAATGGCCCCATCCCACAGAAAATATGGAATACATATACATGCACGAGTACCTGTGTGTGTACTCAGAATCTATTTTCTCTGTGGCCACTGATGTGTTTGCTACTGCTGGATGTTAAAAAAGGTCAGGATGTACAAGGATACCAATGCTTAGGCAGTCAAATAGCTTGTGTTGTTATTTAAAACTTTTCTTAATGGTTCTCCAAGTTACATGCCATTTATTTACTCATTTATTCATTTCTTCCAGGTCCTGTCTCCCACTGAAGCAGATATCAGTAAATTCCCAACGAACAGAGAAGTCATAAGTAAGTGGCCACAAAGATACACAGGAAAAGTCCCTTCCAATCATTTTACTCTTAATGACGACCAGGACTGCCTAAATGCGATGCAGTGGTTGGAAGAAAACATCGTCAACTCGGAAGGTAAGGGGTTTCGTTAACACATGCACATTTACAGAAATGTTTTCTAGGATTATTGTTTCCTTAATTCTATGGTATAATTGGTGCCTGATTAATTCTAACAAAGTCTTTCATCTGCTGTGCTTTGTTTTCCAGATTAATTTACAATTTGTTGTCATTTTTTGATACCCAGCATATTTAGCTGTGAAAGAAAGGCTTGAGATAGATTAATTATCCATAATTATTATATAAAACAAAATGAGTCCCAAATGCAAATCTGGCTGGAGTAATTAATTAGCCAATTAAATAATAATTTAATTAGTGGATGTGTTTTTCTGTTGTATAGAAAAATATCTAGATTTGAGGCATAACACAAAGAAAACAGGTCTAAATTAGGAAGTGGGTTTTTTCAGCATCTGTCATCTTTGTATTTGGTTACGTCAGTTACAGATTTTCACATAGAACTGCAGGCTCCCAATATTTTCTTTTTAACACTTAAAATCACATATTTGTTCATATTTTTGTCTACTGTACCTGTGTTTCCTCAGCCTGTTTGTGTGCACTTTGTTTGTACGTTCATTGGTTCATTCACTGATAGCAGCAGATGCTGTTGAAAATGTATCTGCAATTACACAGGTTTCCGAGTTAAACCTTCAACTATTAGAAAAGAGACCAAACAGCAAATAAACTTACGTAACATTGGTTCTGTGTGTCGGATAAGGGAAGCCGTTTTTGTGTAAAGTTCCTGTCGACCACGTGTGACAACAAGAGCTTCCTAAAGATGTGTTGTACCTGGCTTGTTCATATGGAACATAATGAGAATTGGGAATTAGCTGGTGTGGCCCACAAGGTTCATGTCCTGTTTAACAGACCTTTAGGGAAGTTCTCAAGACACTGGAAATTTCTTTATCATCTTCCAAGTCTTGCTGTGATCAGGACAGGAGACAATAAACACGATTATGTTTCTGCTCACATTTTCCTCAAACAGCTTCCTAGCCCCAGACACGTAAATAGAGCCTCTTTAGCAGTCCCACTCTGCCTGTTTTTTTTTTTCACCAGCCCCTGCCTGCACACTTCTACCCGATGTCCAGCTGATATGCACAGCTGCATTTGCATAAACAGATGAGGTTGTTAGTTTTCTGTGTGCACTACTGCTAGTCTTTCATGTAAATCTGTGTGTGCCTAGTCCTGGAATGTGCTCCAGTACACCTGTGCAGGAACTCTGGCCAAGGGCCAGCGGCTGGCTGGGACACAGGGACCCCAGAAGAACCGGTCTTCAGGCAAATGTCAGTCTTGCAGCACTTCATCTGCTTTGGAACAAATGCACCTTTATTATTATTAATACTAAATTAATATTATATTAAACATAATTTCATTTTTGCACTGACTTTTGTTGCAATGTAAAGATGGATATCTTAATCAGGCACTATTCTGTCTTCAGTTAGAAGTTAAATCCACAATTCCTGATCAGGCCAGTCTAGTGGGACTTTATGGTCTGTGGGAGATCTGACATCTCCCTTTTTCTTGAAGACTAGTGGCATCTTGGCCTGTATCAGAAACAGCGTGGCCAGCAGGACGTGGCTGCCCCATCCCTGGAGGTGTTCAAGGCCAGGTTGGATGAGGCTTTGAGCAAGCTGATCCAGTGGGAGGTGTCTCTGCCCATGGCAGGGGGGTTGGAACTGAATGATCTTTAAGGTCTCTTCCAACCTAAACTATTCAATGGGAGAAGCAATGAGGCACCTTGGCCATTGCCAGTTCCTCAGCTGACTGCAGCGTGATGGGCTGCAGTCCGTACCCCACCTTTGCCCTGGGCTGGTCACTGGTGACTCCAGAAGGGCTTACTGCTGCCAAGGGCCTGGAAGCGGGGCGAGCACCAGCCCCAGCCACTGCTACTGTGGCTTCTCTGATGAAACCCAGCCGCCTAATGCATGTAACCTATTATAACTCTAATTGTGACTAATTGAAATTCATCTCCTATTAGCTCTGCACTTTCCATGAAAATAAAAAGTAGGATGGAAGTAAAGTAAGGAACAAAACTGCTTTAATGGCCCAAAATGGAGCAATTATTTTTTCTCTTTACCTAAACATAGTTTACTGCCTTATTAAAAGCGTGTTTGTAGGAATACTATTGCATTAAAATTCCAGTGCATGAATCACCAACCGGAGCCACTCATACTTTAGCTAATACTGGTTTTCTCCTCTAGCTTTTGCAAACTAAAAAGATTCAGGTCATGCTAGGGTCACTGAAATCTTGTGCTTCTACTTGTGGAAAATGAATGAGCACGCTCTGCTGCAGAACGCTGACGTTCTAGTAATAAATGATAAAACTACTCTAACGGTCTTTATTTACGGTTGCTTTTTTCTGTGGAAGATTATTATGTTGACTCACAGAGAGATACATTTTCGTGTAGTTAAATAATAAAAGCATCCTGAGGAACTGCTATCTGTCCAGTGAACATAATTTCAGTCCAATGAATATCTGTAGTTCCTAGGCCACTAGCACTAATCTAAAAAGCCACTAATATTGTAATAAGCAGAAACCGTAAATTGTTGATTTATAAGAGGTCAGTAAAGGAGCATTGCTGTCCTTGAGCTAATGTAGTTGTATTTAATATTACCATATAAAACAGAATTTTAATTTTCCTTGAGAAATGCAAGGCATGAATCTGATCTTGTATATACAGAAATGCCAACATATAATGCAATAACTGAACTACCTTCCAAAGAGGCCGGTTCTGCCAAATGGTGAGGATCTCACAGTTGCCCAGACCTGCTTGTCTTGGAGTCAGAATAAAACTTTGCTAGGCTCTGCCTTCGGGAAGCATTCCTCATTCCCCTTCCCCAGCCACTGGATCCTCTTCTGTTTATATTTTTCACCCCGTGCTAATTGACAATGTGTAAATGTAATGTGAGGCTGTCAACATCCATGTACCACATTCTGACCTGCACTGTTAGCACATTAGATTACTAAAAATGAATGTATCAAAGTTTATATTTCACCCCTGGTGCTTCTTGTTCACTTCTTGCATTACACCCCACTGCAGCAGTGAAAAAAAAGAGCCAGTCTTACGTCTTCCTTCTCTTTTATCTCTCTTATGAGGACAGTACTGCCTACAGGTAGGCATCCTGGCAGGCACAAGCAATGGAAAGAGTTCTTAAGGCTTGGAAAGTCAGCTTAGCAGTGTACACATCGGATGGAATCCCCATTTTCACACATTATGTATGGTCTGTATTACATTTATGAAAGCAGTAAGATCTCTTTCTTCTTGTGATTTCAGATAAATACATCTGCAGGTAAAATTGTTCTGTCCCTCTGGTCATTGACGTGAACAGTAAAAATACGCTTTCCATCACTTGTGAGCATTATAATCATTGGGGCAATTCTTTTCTCTGGCAGTTAGGAAGAGATATGTTTATTTGGCAGCTACAAATACCCAAAGTGACACAGACAAGTAAAATAACCTTGTAGTCAAAGGGGAATAATAGAACATCTGTTAACAATTTTTATCATTAATATTCTCAGGAGCTAGGGCTTTGTGGATGTTCTGTTTAGTATTGCTCTGTGTCTCATGCAAGAAAACATAGTCCCAGGGAAATTAGTTTAGCCTATGAAATAATAAAATTTAGGTTGTAGAGGACGCTGTCACTTCTACTAAGACATAAATGCCAATGCTGAGATAAACGTGCAAGTTAGTTGCATGAGGCACTCTCTTACCTGTTCATCCCTACTGCAGTGCCGTGGAGGAACACAAATGCTGCCAAAAGTCAAGCTCAAGCCAGTTCTGTAGGAAAGTAAGCTTTTTCTCCAAATTCTGATTGCAGTTATGCTATGTAGCCTTTGGGGAGCCAGTGCCAGCTGCTGTTTATGTCAATTAAAGACCATTCTTGAAACACCTCATATGTTTCAACACTGATTTTTCTGTCCTACATTCCACCCTATGCTTTCCTTTCACTGCTGAACTACAAGTTATTTTCATAGAGCTTATAGAGAAACTTCAGCCGTATCATCGATCTTCTCAGGCCCTATATCCTTGGTATTATCCCTCAGCTTCAATCTGATACTGGACAAGCCTGGGATGGCCTGGGATTTGTGTGCTGGCTTTCCATTACCTAGAAAAGCGACACGTAAGGGGTGTTTACTCTTCTGTGATTTTTTTTCTCCAAGCTCCATGCTGGAGTATGTGATGTCCTCTATTGCAAGGATGTTTACATGTTGGCTTCTAATGGTATGGCTCAGTTATTTCCTTTTTCTGCCAGGAATTTCCCAGAAAGCAACAAATGCACCCACTGATTAGCAGTGTTGCCCAGATATGGGGCATCAAATGTGCTGGGAATGTGCATTTGATGCATCCTTGTGCGGACAGATCAGATTCTTGGCATACTGAAACACCCAAACATGATGTCTGTCAAAATCCACAGGCAGGGTGTTCCTCCATCTATCTTGGACTTGCAGCTTGAGCTGGTTGCTGTGGTGGTTGAAGGCAGCACGGATGTGAGCTGGTGGTCATGCAAGCTGGTGGTCATGCGCAAGCTTTGGCTCCATCCTGCTTTGCACAGGCAGGTGCTTGGCTGTGGCCCTCATAGCAAAGGGTCCTTACCCACTGGAACAGGAGCCTCCGGTCTGTCCTAGGAGAGCTGCTCCATTTTGCATGGATTACTTGAGGGCTTAGGGAACGACAGAGCCATAAAAAGGTTCCTATTCTGAGCAGGGAGACAAGGAACAGGGAGGAGCACTTTTCAGTCTCTGCTCAGAGGAATGTTTGTGTTTTATATTAAACCAGTCTTAGATAAAGCACACAGATGCTCTGACGCATCCCAGCTCTGCCCCCCTCTTTGCCAGGAGGGCTTTAGCCTGGAGAGCCATATTCTGCTCACACAGAACCTGCTTCTCTCCCATCCTCACGTATTCACTCTCAGCTCTAACCATGCAGTCTGAAGTGGCACCACTTCAGTAAGAGGATCTGCAAGATCCTACCATGTAGCTTGCAGCTTTGGAGTTAAGGGCACTCCCCTGGAAGGTGGGAGATGTGGGTTTGAATCGGAGCTCCCTTCACCCAGTGAGAGGAAAGATGGAGCTGGTTTAAAGAGTGGTTTCTGCTCTGGTGACAATGCACTACAAAAGGAGCAGCAACGTCCAAACGCTGTTTTCATCCCAGCTGATCAGAAATTTCTGTCTCAAGCTTGGTGGTTTCCAGGCACTGTGCAGGGACAGAGGCTGGTTGGTTCCGAGCACGTACTTGAGGCATTTAGGGTTTGGGACGTGCACTGGAGGGAGGCAGCTGTCTTCAAAGAGCAGCACAGGGCTGCCAGCCGTTCCCTGTCAGCGCATCGGCCGCCTGTGCCCCTCAGCGGGGCAGTTTGGTGAGACAAGGCGGCAGATAGGAAGCAGCAGGCACAGGGGTATGGCTGCAGGGGCGTCTCCATTGTCTGGAGATTAGGCTTTTGCGGAAGGAAGCGGCCTCCCATATTGCACAATGGCCTGTTTTCTATAACTTGCTATTCCTACAGTTTGTAGGGTTTTTTCTGCATGATGTATTTAATTTACTCCTGTCCCTGTCATGCCCCCCTTCAAAAAAAGTCCTTTGAATGAGCAAAATTGAGGAGGGAGGGGAGAACAAAATAAAAACAGGATGGGGTTTTTTTTCTCCCTAGAGGATTTTCAATCAAAATAATTTCAAATTATAGGGTCAGAATGAATGCCGTACTTCTGTATTAAATACTTGCCTACTTTGTGGGATGTTTTGTAGAGATTCTTCACTAAATTATCTTAGCTACTGTTGCTAGGTAACATTGTTTGCTTCATAGCATCAGAGAAATAAGAGGGTCAAAGAGAGCAATTTGGTGTTATTATCATCTGAGTTATACTAATAAGGTTTCATTGTATGTCTTAGAAATTTCCCCCCTTTTTTTTTCCCTTAGGGAACGTCATTGTCTATGGGAATACAATTGACATTTACACCACAGTAGAAACCCTCTTATCTCTTGGAATTAATGGTTCTCGCATACATCTCGTACAGCCTCCACTCAGCTCAAATGTTACTTGCCTTAACAACAACGAAATCGAAAGCGCTGTTCAGGAGGCACTGTCAAAGGCTGGCGTGTCTGTTTATTATGACAGTATCCTGGCACAGTGGAACGAAGGCGACGACCCAGACCTTATCACATGTGCTGCTTTCACTACTAATACAAAACCATTCAAATTGCAGTGTTCAGTAAGTGTACGCTTCTATTGTATTTCCTTCAGTCTGCTTTTTAAGACAAAGCCCATCAAATTTAGATAGTCCCTTGCTGGTTTGTCTGTTTTCTCATTGTCTCTAGATGATTGAACCTTCACTTGTTAGTCTAAAGAATTGGTTTTTAAAAATCCAAATAAAACTATTGTTAATGCTCTGACTGATTTGGATGAAAATGTATTTAAGTCATCTGACTCACAAATAGTTATTCACTGCTGAGTGACAAAAACTCTTAATTCATTTTCTAAATAATTCCAGAAATCCTTTTATTATTTAAATGCATATAGTAACTCATGTCTATAGTTATGTGCATTTGATTAAGATTTGATTAAGTCATACTACAAGCAAATAATGTTAGGATAGAGGCCTACAATGTAACTTAGTTAAAATACATTTTAAATAGCCTTTTATTCCTCTACATTAATGACTGCATTTTTGTTCACCTGTAGTACCAATATCGAAGTAAAAATTATACGTACACTCACAGATGTGGCCCCACTGTGAGATTTGGGACAGGTTTTAGCTTTTCCTAATGGGCAGAAATTTTCTCCATTGGGCTGATCAATATGAGTGAGCATTTCTAGTAGAGTCACATCAACATGTGCACCTGTAGGATGCTGTATGGTCCATTCAGCACACCCCACTGTGCGCATGTTTCTTTGTGCAGCAAATCTGTTGTGATTCTGAAAGGAAGAGCCATGTGCCTCCCTTCAGGAGCTCTCCAGGAGTCGGAGGTCCCTGCTGGCTCCCTTGCACTGGAAAGCTCTCACTCTGGGTAGGGGTTTTCCCAACCCTTTTCTTTGTAATGTATGGATAGTTAAGCCCTGCCTGATGGAAGCCCTTGGCGTAGCACTTTTATCTGCTAGCAGCCTCCTGACTTTGGTCCTTGTATCAGTAACATGCCTCCGTCTCTCTCCTCATGTGCAGCTCTTCAGTTTCTCTCCTCTTTCCCTGAAATCCCTGTATTTTTATCCTTCTTCCACTTGTTCTTGCAGCTTAATATCCATTTTCCCATCCTCTCCCATTCCTTCAAGACTCCCATTTCCTCCTGGTTTGTTTCTCTTGCTCTTTTGTGCCCCCTGCCCCGTGCCCATCCTTCCTCCAGCCATGGTTCTTCCCTCTCAGGGTCTCTCTTTCCTAGCCTCTAAGATGAGATGTGCGATTATTTGGGATGTCAGGGGCTTCATGTTCCCCAACACCAGTTCAACTGTCTTGCATGGCTCCTGGATCTGCTTTCAGCTGCCTGGGAGGATGGGCACAGAGGAGGACAGGGCTCTGGAGAATAAGCCTTCACCAGGGAGGCAGCTGCGTTCGCGAGGGAACAGGCTGTGCAGGAATCGGCACTGCAGCAGCTCTGGGCCTTTTGGGATTTGAGCCAATATCAACTGTTGATTGGCAGTTCTTGGGGGCTTAATTTGTTGAGTCCTGCAGGATAAAAACAACGGGAGAAAATCTCCTCTTTCCCTAAAGCAGCAGCCGCCTGCCCTCCCCTCCCGGGCTGACAGATGGCTCCCAGCCTGGAGGTTGCAGCCATCCCCTCCCCTCTGGTGACACCGTCCTGCCTGTCAGCCGGCAGGACATGGGGCTGTGTGGTCCCCTTGCCCTTATGGGCAGAGTTTCTTGGATTTTGGACCTACTGGATAGTTAGAATTCAGTGCATAGTTTATTACTTGTTTTATATATGAATAAGCCCAGAGGCTCTGGCTCCTCTGCTGCTGCATCTCTGCTGCACCAGTGCTGCTAAAATTTTCAGTTCCCTTTGCTTCGCTCCCTTATGCCTTTTCTTCTGGCTGGTTCATCCAGCCAGTCGTGAGCATCTGACCCTTAGTCCACAGGAAAGCTCTGTGGTGGTATAATCAGGTAATACCTTTACCCAGGTCACAACCGTGTCCCCCCTAAGGCTGACACTAAGGGAAGGACATATTACAGATGCTGGTTTGTCCTGATACAGTTATGTCTCAGGCTGTTCTAGATGAAGGCAGCAAGTAAATGCATGCTCCTCTGATAACTTTTCACCCTTTTCTCAGCCTGTACAGTAATATTTCTTGATGGTGAGCGTCAACATTCAGCTTGTCATGTAATCATTTCAAAAGCTGAAGACACTGATGAAGGGGAAAGCTCTTTTTAAAGGCTGTGGAGCTTCACAAACTATATTACAGCAATGAGACAGTTAGTCTTCATCTGTACCCTTTGCAGACCATGATCTGGTTTAAAACATCACTCAACCTTGTCATTACTACTTTTAACCCTCAATGTCCAGTGTGTACTCTTGCTTTATGCTATTTTTGGGACCTTTGTTCTGCTGGCTTTCAGTTTCTCCTGTGCAAAAGGCAAGTACAAAGACGTTGCTTGTTGTTGTAGCTTCTCCCGCTTCTGCTATCTGTGACTGTTCTGTGCGTGTGCCCTCCTGTTCCAAGCTGGAGTGACCCAGCCTCACTTACTTGCTCCTAATTTCTTGTGTTTCAGAACAGAGACATCTCCAGGTGATGCAGGTTTTACCTTCCCAAGCTTAATCCAAATAGGCACTTTGACCTTAGTGAGCGCATTTTTGGTTCCAGATTTCAAATGGGCTTTTGTATCTTCGAAGTCAGTTTTAGGTAATGTAGAAAACCAAATAAAACAAGTATCAAGAGAAACGTCAGACGTGTGTGATTCTAAATTAATTCGAAAGCTCCTCTCTGCTAATCAATGCGTGGAGTCCATGCAGACAAAAGACGAGGGCTGTGGCAGGACCCTGCAGTCCTTGCTCTCGCGCTGCGTTGGATTTCAAAGCTGCTCTTCAGGCATCCCGCACATTTTGCATGACGTGCTGTGTGCACATCTGTTCCACACCAATGCCTAACTTGTAGGATGAATCCATGGCCACTTCCAGTACCACCTGCTTCGTAGTGTTTGTCATGGTGGTGCTGCCTCAGTTCCTGTTTTGGGGAGATGAGGTCTGATTGGATTCCTCGTGTCCCAGGAGAGAGACTATGCAGGTGCCACAAGAAGACAAAAGAAGGGAATTATCACTAGCTTTTTTCTTTGAGACTTAAAGGAGGAATTTAAGGATTTAGGGTGATTTTCTTTCAATGCCCTTGAAATCTTCCTGTGGGGAAGACAAGCTTGTGGCATCAGTAGATGCTGGCCCCAAGATAAATCTCCACCTCAGGGCCAGTTCTCTAAGGAGGCATAAGACGGCACAGGCAGAGTTTTCAAAGAAAGGAAATCACATCTTTTTTCAGTCCCATGAACCAAACCAGAGTGAATAAGTATCTGCTGTGTGATTACTAGGTTCAGGAATGGACTGCCACATATACCAAGTGCTTTACTTACAAACACAGCTCCTATGGGCTAACCTGGATGATCTGGGTGAATCTGATGTCCGTTTGGACCTGCTCTGCCTTTTAGAACAGCCAGCTCCAGCCACTGCAAGCCCAGGAGTCCCAAGCCCTAAGAAAGTACTGATTAGTCCGGCTCGTAAAGCAAGTGTTATCCAGATCTGGAATAGCTGGAGATGTGTTTCAGTCCTGACAAAGTATGGATATGCTTTCCAAAATCTCTGTCACTATCAAACAAAACACACCTGAATGCCTTCCTTTTCATGTAAATATTCAGCCCTTTTATACCTCCCGCAAATGTCTTGGCCTCCACAGCTTCCGCTGGCTTTAGTTCTGCTGCTGTAGTTTGTATGGATATAACATTTCCTCCAAACAATTTGAATTTCCTAGCTTTCCATTTCATTGAATATCCCTGGGGTGGTAGCCATAGAAACACTGTTTGTTGGTAAACAGTTAGGCACAACAGCTGGGAACATATTTGTAATGTACAGTTATCCTGCTAAAACGCAAAGTACATTGCACGTTCCTATGACTTTTGTTTTCAGTTCGGCTTGAACATTTGAAAGAAGGAAAACCAACTTCATAAAGGGTTCAACTCTGTTGTATATACTTCTTCTAACACAGAAAATATGCAGTTCCACTCAGGCAATTCTCCCCTCTACTGTCTTTAATTTTAGTAGCTGTAAATACTGGATCAGAAGGATTTATTTGTATCATACTTTATTTCATGTTGTTGGTTTTTAAATAACATTAAGAACAAAGCGTAGATTTTGTTTTATGAAATTAGCCAGTAACTAATGTATAATAACCTACACTTATTTATGTATCTTTTTCTTTAGGCATTTTTTAGTTTTGCCTACAGGACAGTGGATTATGAAACCTTTAAGGCGATGAATGATGCTTGCCTTGTTTTTGATGGAAGACTTGTGATCGATACTCAGTTCCGTACTAATGATGTTAGTATCAGGGCTGCAGGTCCTTCAACAAAATTCTCCAGGAGATATTATGTAGATGAATGGACACACAGCAACTTCAATTCAAAAGAGATTGGCTTTGAGCTCGCTACATCTATGCTGAATCTCTTTGATCCAACCCTTAAGCCCTTTGCTAAGCCACCAGAAGGCTCAGATAGACTCATCCCAATGTACAAGGAGTGTAAAATTAAAGGTATGTCGAAACAAATTTCTGTCATGCTTTCATACTCTCACTGGTATTTTTGCTGTTGTATAATACAGATGTGTCTATCTCACCTGAGATGCCATCTAATGGCAGTGGAGTCCTCAAAGCTCCTTATTTAGTAAACAAAAAAAAAAGATTATGGGAGAAGGAGGGAGAACTTTATTTTCATCTTTGCTTATGATTTAATAAATCTCATATTTTCATTTATGGCAGGAGGTGTTCTTCCTGGAGGTTATAATTACTTGCATATTTCCAAACCGGAAATACCCAGCTGCTTGGACTTAGAACCTGCACTGTGTGATCACGTAAGTTATATTATTTAATTTTTCTCTGTTTCATCGTCCATTTGGAAAGATGCTCTTATTTAGGATAGCACAGGTACATGCATAAGTACCATGCATCTTAAAAAATATTGTGAGTGAGCATGGGTTTATTTAGAGGACTTATTTAGAGACCTTCCCGACCTGGCACTTATCAGTAAACTCTGGAATGGCAAAAAACATGTAAAAACTGATTTCTCTGATTATATGAAAATATTTAATTTACTTCAATGTAAATTCACTGTCGTATTGTGAATGTGGAATACATACAGATAAGATTATTTGATTACTGCAGTTCTTAATTCCTTTGCCATGAAATCAGCTGAAACCAAAGGAATTTTTGGTCCTTGAAGGCAGAAATACTTGTCAAGCTCTAATGCCCTGAACTATTTATTACTCTTTGTAGCACTTCACATTCAAATAGCTCCCTAATGGTTCACTACAGCTCAACTCCTTGATCCCTTTCTTTCCAGAGCTGGTGGCCCAGCGCTTGTAGCTCATTCCTGAGCCATTTGTCCCAGCACAGGCTGAGAGGTTACCAGGTTGGCTTTTCCTCAGTACTTCCTTTTTCAGGATGGCTTTCTTTTGGTTTGGTTCTGTAGAGAGAGACAAGTCATTTTCTCCGTCATATGGAATATATTCCTTTTGAAATTCCTAGACCATATTTAATATACAGCACATCAAGGTAGTGGTGGTATTTGCCATCAGATTTCATAGAATCACAGAATCATAGAATGGTTTCGGCTGGAAGGGACCTTAAAGCCCATCCAGTCCCAACTCCCCTGCCAAGAGCAGGGACACCTTCCCTGGATCAGGTTGCTCAAAGCCTCATCCAGCCTTGCCTTGAACATCTCCAGGGATGGGGTAGCCATGACTTCTCTGGGCAACCTGTGCCAGTCCTCATCATCCCTTTGCATAAGAACAAATCTAGGGTCAGCTAAGCATGGGTGCATCACATAAATCAGGTACTGCTGGTGAACAAGTATGTATTATACAACTAGCTGAACCTCTTAGATGTTCATTTGCATACTTTCCAATATGTGCTTTTCTTAAGACATGTGCAATTTCTATAAAGAGGACATAGGGTGGTATTAGCTGGATTCTACTATAATACACTTTCAGCCTTAGTGCCTAACCTCTTTCTTCTAGAAATGTATACAGATGATAAAACGTTGCAGTCTATCAGTGAAATTCAGTTGATTTCTATACAAGTAGGAAAATCATATGTCCTGGAAGGGTTGCTTCGTACTTTGCTGACGGAAAACAGCTAATGCTAGAGTCATCTTTGAGCAGGAAAGAGGGAAGCACTTCACACAGTTGGGCTATATAGGAGATTGTCCTATGATACAAATGTGGGGAACTTGACTTGTGAAAGAAGAGGACCATGTTGATGTATTTTAAAGCCAGAGAGGACTATCCACATAGGTGAACTCCCATTTCATACATGTATGATACCTTTTTCCTCAGGGATTTCTGCATAAAGCCCATTCTCGTAGTTGATATAAAGAGCAGCTTTTAAAAGACTACTTCAGTGTTGATTTTGAAACTTGGACAGCAATGGTCCATAGAAAGAGATTATTATTTTTAAAAAGGAGCCCGTGCTTTGGGAGGAGGAATCAAGCATGGCTCACCTTCCAGCTTGGCAGATGCACTAGGAGTTGTCCAAAGCAGCATGTACTTGGAAGCAGAAAGGACTATTGGAGATAGAAAAATTGGTTTTGTCACTCCAAGTTCCTACAACCTAATTAGAATTCTTTTGCTGCAGCTCTGATTACCTGCTCTCTGAAAAGGGAACATCTTTAAAGCCACTCCAGAAACTTCATGTAAATCCTAAAAGAATTTCCTAAGAAAGAAGTAAGAGAAGCTAGTGAAATGTATTAGCTGAGAGATGGGAAAGTAACAAAGGTTACTGTAGCCTAGCAACAGGTTTTAGAAGTATATAAAACTGAAACATGAATACAGCTTTAAAAAATAGCTTCAAGCCACTTGATCATCCCACTGTAATGTGAGGTTTAAAACAAATTTTTACATTTTTGCCTTTTATTAAGTGATTTATTTAAGTAGCTAAATGCTGCAATATGAGAATCAACATCCAAGACTTATTTTTTATTGATACTAGAGTTGATGTTAGCAACACCGGGCAGCTCCTGTACAAATTAGCAAGAAGGAGGCACTGAGAACAATTCTAAATCATAAATAGATGTGTAGGTGTTTGTGTGTGTATACACACACACATATACCTATTCATATGTATGTAACATAAGCATATCATAAAATCATAGAATAATTCGGGTTGGAAGGGACCTTAAAGCCCATCCAGTTCCATCCCCCCTGCCATGGACAGGGACACCTCCCACTGGATCAGGGTGCTCAAAGCCCCATCCACCCTGGCCTTGAACACCTCCAGGGATGGGGCAGCCACCACTTCTCTGGGCAACTTGTGCCGGGGCCTCTCCACCCTCACAGGAAAACATTTCTTCCTAAAATCTCATCTCAATCTCCCTTCTTTCAGCTTAAAACCATTCCCCTTCGTCCTGTCCCTGCACTCTCTGATATGCTTATATATTTTTAAGGTAATAGTAATTCATCACTTGAAAGTCTAGAACATAGCCTGAAGGAAACATCCTGAGAGACCAAGCCCAGCCTGCTGCAGTTGCAGGCAGCCAGCCAGTACACGGTGCCATTTGTAACTGATTAATGTCATAATATCAACCTTTCTTCTGGTTTCTACGATGTACCATAAATTTGGACTCTGCATATTTTCTGTTTGTATATACATATATAAAAATGTGTGTATAGTTCTAAATCTGGAGAGAGAGTAAAAATGTACCACTGTGCTCTTCATTCATTGGGATGGTATCCTATGGTGAATTATGATGTGCTACGTGTATGCAATAATACAGACTCTGTATAATAAATTAGGATGAATAGCGTTCAATTCCGTTGCCTAAACAGAGCCATCTAGTGTTGTTTGGGATGCCCCAGGGCATCCCTCCTGACCTCCAGCTGCTGCTTCTGGAGGTCACAGGTCTCCCATGGATCCTGTGTCACAACTGCCAGTGCAGTTTGCATAGCCCAGATACCCTTAGGTGTCTCCAATGGCACTCAGGATGGGGCAGCCAAAGCCCACACTGCACACACAGCCGTATGCTGCACAGTTTTGTGTGCAGTTATTCAAGGTCTAAGCCACACAGAAAATCTTTGTGTTCAAACCATAGCAAAGTTCCTTGTTGTATAAACCACATTACCAGGGATGGGAATCATTGAATGGAAAAAAAGGGTTATGCATTTTAGGAAACAGCAAATAACAGCTAGGAAGCCCTAGCAGATCCTGTACGTACACCAAGTCAAGTCTCCTTCCATCTCTACAGCTTTCCTTATATTTTCCATTCCAGGAGGTGGAGATTGTAACTGGAGAGGCAAAACATGGGAATTATTTCAGGATGCATATCAACAAATATAGTAAGGTAGACAGCATCACCTGCTTTTCAAAGGAGCCCGTTCCTGTCTCCAACTACATTTGCTTGTATGCACAACACGAGCGTCTTCTGAATGATCTTTTTTATCGCTGGAATGAAGGACAGATCACAGATCTTTACAGGTAAGATAAAACACGGCATTGTGCTTAAAATTCACATTGTGGCCGAATTTTAGTTTTATTTTATTACAGTTTACCTTATGCTTTCCCCTTAGAACAAAATACAGATTTTAAAAAATGTTTTCCATTATTTAACAAAGTTGTCTGTGGCAATGCCAGCTCTGACAACCTTCCTGGAAAGAGCTCTGTATCTGAGATTTATTTATAGAGAAGGAGCGGTGGTTTGCTTGATCATCTTTCATCTGAAAGAGCTTTTAAGTGTTTTTATAACTTCTGCTGAGAACATTCGATAGGCTTAATTCATCAAGATGAACCTGAACAATCCTTTTTAGTGAAGGTTCATATTCAGACATCACTTTTAAAAGTTGGTATTTTTGTCACTTTGAATCAAATTTTTAAGCCAAATATTTCTAGGGAAATTTTAAATCATTCGTGATGATAGTCACACTCGACAACCTTCCTGCTTATCTGGTGATAAAACAAGCCCTGAAGTTTGTCCTCAGAACTGTGTTCTCTGTGTAAGGGAGTTATTTTCACTTAAATTTATAGCTGGAGGCTTCATAAGGACTCTGCATATTTAGTGAATGTTCCCCATCCAACCTTCAGGACTTAGAATCATAGATTCACAGAATGACCTGAGTTGGAAGGGACCCACAAGGATCATTGAGTCCAGTTCCTGTCCCTGCATAGGACAACCCTAACATTCACACCATGTGTCTGAGAGCGTTTTCCAGCTGCTTCTGGAATATTGTCAGGCTTGGCACCCACCATTTCTCCCACCACAGCACCTGGCAGCAGTGAAACAGCTCCTGCAGGTTTTCTGAGGTGCTCCCTGCTGCCCACAGTGCCCAAGCAAGCACAGGGCAGTCCTGGGGTCTAAGCGTTCTCAAGCACTGGAAGAGACTAAAGACCTGGTTATTTCTAGCCAAGATTTATGTGCTGTCTCCTCCAAGAGAATTTTTCATTGCTTTTGGAAATAGAAACTGAATTAAGGAAGTTATTATGGAGAGAGAAGAATCTGAAAAAAATGAGATCTACCACATCTTTCATCTTCTGCTGCTTCTCTAGAATTTCATAGCTTAAAAAATTACTTGCTCTAAAAACTCCAACTTGTTTTATTTGTTATGCCTCACTGAAAACGAGAGCTTTTGAGGTCAGGCTTGATTAAAAACCCCAAAGCAAACATCGCTAGCCTTGAATTTCATTCACAGGGTAGAATTCCTTGAGCACATAATTGAAAGAGGAGGTAAAGAAGAACTTGCTCGTACAGCTTATTTTGATTGTCATTTTAAAAACAACTCCCTCACAAGTGGTGACTTGGGAACTTAAACTGTCAGGAGTGAAGTACCGCATTACAGAAACTCTTCAGAGACAGAAAGCCAAGCGCAGGAACAAATGATATTTTTTTTATCATGATACAAAACTGACAGTGGTGCCTTAAGAGTCTCTTGGTCTGAATTTGTTCTTTTTATAACTGATGCCATAAAAGGCAGCAAAATTTTCAGATTAAATGATGTTATTTAAGTAACAGTTTGTAAAAGTTTGCTGTAAAGAATGCACTGTGGTCCAAAAGAAACTGCATAGTAATGGCAATTTACTGGTTAAAAAAAATCTGTAGGAATGAAGCATCTGATCTCTTGAGACAGGGACTTAAGAGCCTCTGAGTTCCTGTACCTCTTGTTCTAGTGTTTGTATTTCTGCTGGTTCAGTGTCAAAAAGCTTCACCAGAAAACAGATAAGGCATAGCACACTGCTAAGGACAGGGAAATGAGAACATCTGCTGAAATCAGGGAGGAGGGAGGATCCAGCCAAGCCCTTCACATGATGACAAAAGGTTGGTTTGTATGCTGTATTTTGAGAACAGCAGTATGAGCTGCAGTCTCAAATGACAAACTCCCCTGAAAAGGGCTCAGGGCTTCACTGGGACTGGATGTACAGCTCTCACAACTCTTCTGACGTGATTTGCAGTCCTCATCCTGCGCTCTCTCCTCCCTGTAACATACAGAGTCTAGCTCCTCACTTTTTTTATTCTCATCTTGCACTGAA
The DNA here is from genome assembly GCA_033558235.1 of Neomorphus geoffroyi. Taxonomy (NCBI): domain Eukaryota; kingdom Metazoa; phylum Chordata; class Aves; order Cuculiformes; family Neomorphidae; genus Neomorphus; species Neomorphus geoffroyi. The sequence continues at coordinate 98,589,622 of JAUMJM010000005.1, read as the reverse complement.
AGGTGGAATGAACCCAAGCTTCAACTGCAAAGTTTAAAAGTTTCTTGGACAAAAATGCTTCTTTACAGATTTCCCTTCAGGAGACCTTTGTGTGCCTCTGCTGAGAGGAGTGTGAACTTGTGAAATATTGCTGCTGCAGGGATTGATTTTGATTTATAGAAAGCTTTCGGTTTGTTTTACGAGAGGGGAACGGCACACAGCAAACATAAAGTTGACATAAACAGTATATTGTCAATAGGTGTTAAGTAGAAACTGAAGGAGGATGACACGATTGTATGAGATACACGCTAAGACGGCAGATAATTTTCTTTCCTTGTCACAGCTGTTGCTGATCAGCCAATACACTGGAAGAAAAGCAATATTCAGGTTGTGGCAAGGTATCATCAGTCTTTTTTTCATGATGTTAACACTATGCAAAACCGCTGTGATGTAATCTTTTCTATGAACCACAAACATCACCAGACACTTACACCTTTGTTGTTTGCCCAGATGTGATTACAGTGTTTGTATATGTACTAGCAAGTTTCACACTGGTGTCAACATCTGGCAGAATAAATGATCTCTGCCTACAACATAGGTAGCAGTATTTTCCTGACCTTGATGAAACCAGCTTTTGTTCCCTTTCTTTCTGTTGCCACATGTTGAGTGTAGCCCAACCCAAGGTCTTCAGCGCAGCTGCACTTACCTGCACTCGAGAAATACACATATATTTTGAAGAGAGAAAGCATTAACTTTTGAATGGACAGCATATTTCTTCAGGAGAGAAATTAAGAATGTATTGCCCTCCCTTGCTGTCATGATTGAGGATCCACACACAGCGCACAGGCTGATCGGTGGACTACAAGTGAGATCAGGTTCTAAACATCCAGAGATTTTAAACATCTCAGGAGAGATGAAGATCCCAGTGATGATCTGTTAATAGGATGAGTCAGACCAGTCAATATTGTAAGAGTAAGAAGCATGGCTTTATTTCATGCCAGCATATACACTAACTGGGGGAGTCATCAGCTCTGCTTGTATCTTAACTGGTCTTTGCGTACCAGAATCTGAAGCTGTGCAAGGTCAGGGTTCTCTTGCATCTGCATAGAATCGTAGAATGGTTTGGGTTGGAAGGGACCTTAAAGATAAGCCAGTTCCAACCCCCCCGCCATGGGCAGGGACACCTGCCACCAGACCAGGCTGCTCAAAGCCCCATCCAACCTGGCCTTGAACACCTCCAGGGAGGGGGCACCCACAGCTTCCCTGGGCAACCTGTACTAGGGTCTCACCACCCTTGCTGTGAAGAATTTCTTCCTAATGTCTAATCTAAATCTTCTTCCTTCCAGTTTAAAGCTGTTCCCCCTCGTCCTATCCCTGCAATCCCTGATCAAGAGCCCCTCCCCAGCTTTCCTGGAGCCCTTTCAGGTACTGGAATGCCTCTGTTAGGTCTCCCCACAGCCTTCTCTTCTCCAGGCTGAACAAGCCCAGCTCTCTCAGCCTGTCCTTATAGCACAGGGGTTCCATCCCTCTGATCATCTTTGAGGCCTCCTCTGGGCCATTTCCAACAGTTCCATATCCTTCTTAGGTTGGGGAATCCAAAACTGGACATGGTACTTCAAGTTGGGTCTCACAAGAGCGGTGTAGAGGGGAATAATCCCCTCCCTTGATCTGCTGACCCCGCTTCTTTTAATGCAGCCCAGGATACGATTGGCCTGGGCTGCAAGCGTACATTACCGACTGAATTGCATACTCACAAGCAATACGAACTGCGTGTCAGGGTAATCTGGCCAGGATCATTGGGCATTTCTAAAGCAGGTCTCTGTGTGCCACGCAGAAGGATACCACTTAACAGGTCCTCATCTCATCTCTTGAGCTCTTCTTAATTAGTGATGATGACATAATTTTGGACTTGTCTTTTACAGCCTTTAGAAGTGGATGTTGTTGGGGATCTTTTGCCTCATTATTTTATCTCACCTCTCATTAGCCCGTGGCAAAATTCCTGAATCACAGTTGCCAGGTTTTTCATATCTGGTTTTTTTATTGCCTCTAGTCCTGTTTTTCATCTCCTTTACACCTTAGCTTTAGATGGGTTTGGTCCTTCTCTTCTTGCTATTTGGTGATTTGAATGAAATCCTGTATGTTGCTCTGAGGCTATTAATATATGCTGGTCTTTAACCCTCCCTCACTTGTTTCTTCTGGTGCTTTCACACACATGCACGCATGCACGCACGCATTTGTTTCCATTAATATCAGTCTTGCTATTTCTCTTACACACGTCTGTACTATGAGGAGGACAGATTCTCTGGCTAGTTTAAGGGCTGGGAGACAGAAGAGCAACCCACTGCAGTAGAGGAAAGCCCTCTGCATTCAGTCAAGAAAGGACTCGTGAGAAAAGGAAGAGACAAGGAGAGGTGAAAACAAACTGCCTGTAATCTCCACGTAACAGTCCTAGCACAAAGCAAACTGGCACTGTAAAATTGCCTCTTTCAAGAGAAGGTACAGCACTGGAAAAAGACTGGCAATATAATGTAGTCTCCTATTATATCATATCATATCATATCTACAATACATATACATCTGCATGATACAATGTTATATACAATGTTCATATATTTATGTACAATCTGAACCTAGCCACGAGAGAACTATTAGAAAACCATTAAATTGAAAAATGTTTTAGCTTCACTTGTGAGGTGAAGATTATCTTGAGGCTTTTACGTAGATAGAAAGTGGTGCCTGGTCTTCTTTTGGCAAGGAATGTGAAAATGCATCAATTGATTACTATGTGTGTGATTAAAAAGAAGAAAAACTGCTTTGGGTGGTGTTCACCTGTTCAGTAATGACCTCACAGGATCTTTTGAGTGCAAACCTGATATTATGACTGAATTTCTCTCTTTGACTTTGAAAAAATCCTTTTAAACTAGAACACATTACACATCTACCCTCTCGCAGTATCTTCTAGCAAGATGTGAACTGCCCTGAGTGATAAGAAAATGTAGACTGTGAAAATGTTGTGGTTTGTTAATTAATCTTCTAAACTTGCTGGTTTGAAACATTCATTCCCCTCCTCCCTTCTTTATTCCTCTCTTTTGGGGAGGGCCTTCCTATAAAGCAAGAAAGTACAATGTTTTAATCTTTTGGTCCGCATTTAGATTTCCCAGCATGGCATCTAGTTCCAGGAATGGACACAGTAGAACAGCTGTCACCTGGGAGCTAATTTATTTCTGTGTAGCATGCAAATTATCTTTTAAATAATTAGAGACTGCACCTAGCAGTGAATTTCCTCACTGATTTGCGTTCAGTGTAAAGGCTGAAAGTTAACCCCATGATACCGGATTTCCTGACCATAGAGTGCCAGTGCCATTTTCAAATTAGCATTAACAACAGGCCCTCAACATTCAGCCAACTGGAAGAAGTAACCCCTTCTGGTTGTGCGCATGAAACTGTGGCTAAAGGTAATAATGAGATAAATAACATTTCCTTTTCTTGAGAAAAAAGTTCCATTGATTTCAGTACAAGTTCAACATGAGTAAAAGCTGCAGGACTTAATCCACAACGAAATGGAAGACTGAAATCAATTCTTTCGCTTACTGTCTTCCCCCTACAGTGAATGTACCTTGTGGAAGAAGCTGGGTAGGGTGGTGGGCACCAGTATCACTGTGCCACTGGTGCAGGTCAAAGGTGTCCACTGGTGACCGCTGTCCCAGCCCAGTCCCATGCCACAAAAGGAAGCCACTCAGCCCCCAGATTTGCAAGACCAACAGTCTGATGTCACCAGTCATAGTAATACTCATAGAATCATAGAATGTCCTGAGTTGGAAGGGTCCCACAAGGATCATCGAGTCCAACTCCTGTCCCTGCACAGGACAACTCCAACATTCACCCTGTGTGCATGAGGGTGATGTCCAAATGCTTCTTGAATATTGTCAGGCTTGGCATTGTGACTGCTTCCCTGGGGAGCTGTTCCAGTGCTCCACCACCCTCTGGGGGAAGAACCTCTTCCGAATGTCCAACCTAACCCTCCCCTGGCACATCTTCCTGCCATTCCCTTGAGTCCTATCATTGGTCACCAGCGAGAAGAGATCAATGCCTGTTTCTCTTCCTCCTCTTGTGAGGAAGGTGCAGACTGTGATGAGGTACCCCTCGGTCTCCTTTCCTCCAGACGGAACAGACCAAGTTCTTTAGCTGCTTCTCATACAGCTTCCCCTCTAAACCCTTCACCAACTTCGTGGCCTCCTCTGGACACTCTCCAAGTAGGTTTAGATCCCTTTTATACTGTGGGTCTCAAAACTACACCCAGTACTCGCGGTGGGGCCACACCAGTGTGGAGAAGAGCGGGACAATCAACTCCCTCAGCCAGCCAGAAATGCCATGCTGGATGCACCTAAGGTTATGGTTGGTCCTCTTGGATGCCAGGGCACTGCTGACTCACATTCAACTTGCTGCCGACCAGAACCCCCAGGTCCCTTTCCACAGGGCTGCTCTCCAGCCTCTCACTCCCCAGTCCATATGAATCTCCAGGGTTGCCACATCCCAGGTGCAAAATATGTCACTTGCCTTGTTAAACTTCATGTGGTTGATGATTGCCCAGCTCTCCAATTTGTCCAGATCCCTCTGCAGGGTCTCTCTGCCTGCAAGAGTGTCAGCAACTCCCTCCAATTTTGTGTCATCTGAAATACTGATTATGTGTATTCAGACCCCTGCCCTTTAAGACTTCTAAGTTCATCAATTTATCAGCCTAGCAAGCAGTAACTGAAAAAGCCAGCAGAAAAGCATCTGACTATATTGCCACAGTCACTTGGCTACAAAATGCACTGGCACTCTTGACAGTGCAAGCTTTTAGTGAGTTAGATACTCCTCCTCTGTATTACAGTATCTTCACAGCTCACTGAAAGCCTCAATTGCTTTTGCATTAACTTTTTTTTCAGGGAAACAATGCTTTTAGCTTTCACAGTTAAACCAGCCAGTGCTGTATCTGTTGGAACTAGAGAGTTCTAAAGTTTCTTCTCTTGTCTTTTTCTTTAGCAGACAGGTACTGTGGACATTTCAAAAAAGAGGTCTCTGTGCAGCTCTACAACAGCAGAGTTAAAATAAATGCTCCTTAGAATGCCTGGCTACCTTAGCTGTGATCCCAGAGATACAGATATTATCATAGAATCCAAAATGTTTGGGTTGGAAAAGACCTTAAAGCCTATGCAGTTCCAACCCCTTTCCATGGGCAGGGGACACCTCCTACCATCCTGGCCTTGAGCACCTCCAGGGATGGGGCAGCCACGACTTCTCTGGGCAACCTGTGCCAGGGCCTCACCACGCTCATCGTGAAAAATTTCTTCCTAAGATCTAATATAAACCTCCCCTCTTTCAGCTTAAAACCGTTCCCTCTTGTCCTATCCCTGCACTCCCTGATCAAGAGCCCCTCCCCAGCTTTCCTGGAGCCCCTTTCAGTATTGGGAGGCTGCTCTAAGGTCTCCCCAGAGCCTTCTTTTCTCCAGGCTGAACAACCCCAACTTCCTAAGCCTGCCCTCATAAAGCAGGTGCTCCAGCCCTCGGATCAGCTTCATGGCTTCCTCTGGACTCGCTTTAACAGATCCCTGTCCTTCCTGTGCAAAGGACTCCAGAACTGAATGCAGGGCTCCAGGTCAGGTCTCGGGAGAGCAAAGTAGAGAGGGAGAATCCCCTCACTCACTCTGCTGGTCACACTTGAATGCAGCCCAGGATACGCTTGTCTTTCTGAGCTGCGATCACCCAGATCCTTCTCTTCGGGAAGGACTTGATAGCTTATTTATCAATATCACATATTAATGTGATAACAACAAACATTATTCTTTTCCAAAATAATTGCCTGTAGCTAAGCTTTTGCAGCCATATTTGGGCCCATTTCTCATAGGTCTTAGAAACTCCAGCTTAATTCAGTGTAGTGTCTGAGTGGGCAGAGTTCATTGTTTAGCTAAACCCAATGTTTTTGTATCTACCTATGCAAACAGCAACTGAAGAAGTAGGCTGTTAAACCAGAAGATGACCACATCCAACTAGACAACTGTCTCTTCTGAATGCACCATGGTGGAATGACCCTCATCCCTCTGACTGTTTTAGAGGATGCTGAGGATTACTGGGAAAATTCTCAGGGCCTTGGGCAGGGAATATTTAGTGACTTGCTTGTCATTGTGCTACAAGAATAAAGCACCATGGTCCTCAGCGATGGCTACCCTTCCATCTGCCTCGTGCCACTGTAGTAGGTGTGCTTACTCTGCCTGGACCTTCAGCCATCACGTTCCTGAGCAGAGAGGCCTTACGATGCAGTTGTCCAATGTCAGGGCAGGCAAAACCATAGGAACCAAAGACATTGTAACCTAAAGCCAAGGATTTGGTAAACAAACATTTTATGTCACCTGGAAATTTAACAGCACTACTCTCTAAATTTTGAACCCACTTCAGGAAGGAGTTTCTGCAATTTTTATTCATTTCCCGTAAGGAAAGGCTCAACAGGAATTTGAGTACCCAAGATTGAGGCTGTTTCCAACATGGAAGGCTTCTCTTGAAAGAAAAGAAAGCAAATTCCAGTATGTTTCACGTGAAGTGCCCCTTGTACCACACTCCTTCCCTTCCCTTGGAGATATCTGATACTTGCTTGAAAGCCTTCAAATTCTTTCCATTGCCATAGCAGCAAATAAAAAGGAGGATGGGGGAGAGAGCTCCAAAATATTTTTTCTTTTATTTTTAAGCTTATAGATTTCTTACTGGTCACCAGTTCCATACTGCTTCACAAAGGAGGAATGTCACCAGCCCTTTTGTATTCTCTCAAGATGAAGGCAACTGTAAGGCAGTTGCCAAGTTATGGAACGTGTCCACAGAGCGGTGGAATCTCTCTCTGCTGCATCTTAAGTATAAAACGGATAATTAGAGGGATCTCCTGGTACTTGGCAACCAAATGGATGCTCACTGGCATCATGCCTTTAATATGAGATAGTAGTGCTTCCTGTAGGCTTCATCTGGCATTAATGAAAACCAAATCTACTCATATAACGCATAAAAATCTGACCCACTCGTTTCTAAAATACTAAGTAATAAGTAGCTTATTTAACAAATGAGGTGTGAGAGGTTTTTTACTTGGGAATTGGTAAGACTGTATTAATGAACTTGTTTTCATTTGTGACCTACAGAAGATGCTGGTTACATCACATTTTTGGGGCAGTAGTAGCGCTGTTGCAGGACAGTGAGTGCAGCAAAGGCAGCGTCACTGGAGGAAAGGCTTGGATTTGAGCAAACTGGGATGAAGCATCCTGTCAGAGGCAACGTCATTACGCCAACCAGTTTCTAAGAGGCACCCTCTGAAATGTTGTGTTGCTCAGCCATCCCCTTCTCAAGCTTCTTCTCGTACCTATTCACCAGGTTTAGTCTCCATGTGATGCTGAAGTTAGTGAAATACTGTATGTTAAGCACTTTTGGTATTTAACAGTTTGTAAAGCGTGCTGATAGACTAATGCATGGTGTAGCAAAGTGTTCTGAATAACACATAACACAGTACTAAGTGCTCTATTTATATTGTCTTTATAGTTAGTTCTTAACAAAAATGTGGGTTTAGTCATCTGTACTTACTATGCTTCAGTTTGCATCATGGATCGCCTCGGTGCGTGCAGGCTGGACATTCAGACATTCAGATTTCTCTGTGTATATATGTCGGCTCTCCAGCTAAGACTTAAGGAATATTACAGAGTCCATCCTGTGAAGATGTCTAAGAAGGCAGGGTGCATTTTAGAGGACGATTAGCGGAGAAACCTTACAGGCACACTTAACCAAGCTAAGCTAAAAAATTGTTACTTTTTTTTTATATATAAATTGTTTTCCAGCATTTTAAGGACTTGTCTGACTCACTGACAATTTGTCTACCCTGCGTGGCAGTCTCAAGTAGCACCATGAGGAGGATGAACCTGCCATACACGGTAGCAAAGCTGTTTGTAGCAGGATGCAGATGCACTCCGAGTGCCTCATCTCCATTGCAAGCTTTGGGGTTCTCCAAAGCTGCGATTTATGTGGCCACTGAACTGCAAAGGACACTTTGGGGACTGGTGATAGGTGGGGCCCGGTCCGTAGAGCAAAGGCCCCACTGGCAGACATTAACCTGAGGCTCTTTGGCAGGTGCAGGGTCCTGCATTACAGTCACAACCACCCCATGCAGCACTCCTAGGCTCAGGGAAGAGTGGCGAGAAATCTGCCCAGCAGAAAAGGAGGTGGAGGTGCTGGTCGGCAGCGGCTGAACATGAGCCAGCAATGGTCCAGGTGGCCAAGAAGGCCAACAGCATCCTGATTTGGATCAGTCATGGTGTGGCCAGCAGGTGCAGAGAAGGGATTGTGCCCTGTACTTGGCACTAGTGAAGCTGCACCTCAAATCCTGGGTTCAGGTTTGTGCCCCTCACTACAGGAAGGACATTGAGGGGTTGGAACACATCCAGAGAAGGGGAATGAAGCTGGTGAAGGTTCTGGAACACAGGGGTTACAAGGAGCAGCTGAAGGAACTTGAGTTGTTCAGTCTGGAGAAGAGGAGGCTGAGGGGAGATCTCATTGCTCTCTACAGCTCCATGAAAGTAGGATGTTGCAAGATGGGTACTGGTCTCTCCTCCCAAGTAACAAGCAATAGGATGAGAGGAATTGGCCTCCATTTGCACCAGGGGAGATTTAGATTGGATATTAGGAAAAATTTCTTTACTGAAAAAGTGATGAAGCCCTGGCAGAGGCTGCCCAGGGCAGTGGTGGAGTCTCCATCCCTGGAGGTGTTCAAAAACCATGTAGATGTGGCAGTTCGGGATGCGGTTTAGTAGGCATGGTGGAGTTGACCTGATAGTTGGACTGAATGATCTTAGAGGACTTTTCCAACCATAATGATTCTGTGATTCTAAACAGGAGTTGGAAGGGCTTATGACTGTGGCAATACTTATGTGTGGGGCAAAAAGTACAGAGGAGTTTCCTGAAATGTAGTTACAGGTATATTTTCCCCAGTGCCAGAATAGCAGGTAGGAGTTGGTGCTCACATATGAAGGCAACAAGCACTTACACATGCACAGATCTGTAGTGATCCCGCCCCAGATGTCTGTGAGGAGATCTGTATTCACTGCTGTTAGCAAGGCAACACAGAAACAGCCCAGTGCTCCTTTTCACACAGGCAGGCTTGCCATGGTGGTTGTTGCTGTCCAGGTGGCTAAGCACCCTGAAAAATATAAGGGATACTCCACACAACATAGCATGACTTCAACAGCAACAGGTCCTTGTATCCAGTAGGACACAAAGCTGCCAGACATGCAATAGAAATGCATGAAGAGAGTCAAAGTCCCTGTCACTGAGTTGCCTTGGAAATCTCCACCCAGAAACTATAAAAGTGAATAATATCACTGCATGTTTCCTTAGCTGTTCTCTCCCATTATATTTTTTGTATGAGCTGTACAAGCTAAATGCTTAACAATACGTTGAGTGGTATGATCAACATTTACTTATTTTGCAGTAACCATTTTGATCTTCTCTGGTTAAGTTTAATTCACACATCCTCGTACCGTTTACGTTAGGGTAAAAGTGATTTATGAATTCAGTGCCATTTAATGAGAGTTTAAGCAGAAACACTACACTGGACTATTTATTGATGCACCTCTAATAAATCTCACAATGTAACAAACAGATTAGGAAAAAGAAGGGCATTTGATGCTTTCAGTATTATTTCTGAAAGGACTAGGTGAAGATATACATTTATTACTTATAGTCTGGATAATCAGAGATTATTCAAACATAAATGCATGCTACATAGGAAAGCTGTTTATAAACCAGACTTTCAAAAATGAAGAGTGATTATCATTAAGAGAAATACTAGAGCGTGCTGCTGTCTGGAATTCGCTGGATCCCATACCATTTGCTTACTGATTACATTTAAGGGATTACACCTTAGGCTTTTGTTCATCATGCAGACAGTGGGACTTATTTTCTACAGGGATGAAAAAAAAAAAGAAAGGAAATGTGGCAGGTAGTGAGCATGGCAGAGAGGGACTAATGCGACTCAGTACACTTCACAGCCTAATTATAGGAAAATTTGTGTGCTTTTTATGGAGAGACAGGATAAGGAAAGAGGAACACATGAAGGGATATCAAAGCACTAACAGCTTTTTTGCTACCAGAATTAAATGCTAACCCAAGCTGGTAAAGATGTACTTACACATCAAATCAATATAAATGGTAGACCCCTTTAGGTGGCTTTATATTTCTATATATTAATGTTGTTTTTAAGGAGCAGCTAACTTGCTAATGAAGAGCTACATTACTAAGAAACCCCACGACCAAATCAGTAAGTAAAGGCTACTCAGCTGAATCTCACTACATTAATTTGCAGTCAAATTTTGCTGATTAATATTAATAAATATGCAAACAATTATGAATGAACTCTGATTTCATAAACAAGTAATTACAGAAAGGCAATCATACCACTGCACACAGCGTATTTGTTGATTTTGTGCATCAGATTTAATTTCCTTTTAATTTTTTTTCATAATACATTATGTGTGAAATAGTACAGTGTGAAAAAAACACGATAAACCTTATTTCAGGATCAGCCATCATTTCCTCATAAAAAGAGTAGGCAGCAATGGTTTTATATCAATTAAAAAACACAGAGTTTGGGAAGTTTAAAGAGCAGTTTGGTGAGATTCAGCTGCACAATAACTGCTACTATCTAGTACAGTGTGTAAAATTTACCAAATTCCAGTGCTGAAATAATGGGAAATATCTCTGGAGGATACTTAGATGGGAAAGGACTGCAGTATCTCTATGGGAAGTGAGTATTGCTAAGATCTGCTTTCCAATGGTGCCACCACTTACTGGCACTTTAATGTAATGTTTCCAGGATATTAAAAATGCAGAGAACAGAAATGATTTATCAGTCATGATGGATACCCAGCATTTGCAAAGTGAAAATGCTGGCAAGGCAAGGAATACGTAGTGTAAACCATGACCCACATCCACTTGGATGCAAGTCTCCGCAGTAGCCTGAGTGAGGATTCAGATGGGTCCAGTGGGATCAGTAGTGTCCTCTACGAGGATTCCGTGGCCATTTGTCTTGAGCAAGAACTGCAAGATCAGTTGCACTGCACTATGTTTTGCTATTGCAGCTACAGAAAAAAGCAGGTTGTAAACCACAGGTTTTAAACCAGTTGGCTTCCAAGGAAAGGACATTGCAGGTTTGGTCATCATTTTGTTAAAAGTGGTTAAAAAGCACCAGCTTCCTTTCTATGATTTACTTATCTAAAAGTCAAAAGAAACGTCAGCCTGTAAATTAGTGAGCACTGTCATTATTTTGTAAATCTGCCTAATGAAGTAAATGCAGATTCATTATCCATAAGACTATTGATTTCACTAATTACTGGGTCAGAGCAGTAACAGAGTCTTAGATTATTGAATTTAACAGGAGTGACTAAAACACACGGACAAGCAGGTGTTCAGGGAACAGAACTGCAGAGCAAGGAGTTAAATAGCTTTCTGGCTACAAACATGCTGTTGGTTCAACATTTGCCTGATTGTTCAGCAGTTGTAAATGAATTTTAAGAAACTGAAAATGAGGGAACATGTTATGTTCTTTATGATTAAGAGCAATGCTTTCAGGTGGTGTTTCATGGATTTTATACAATTTAGTCTTGCTTTTAATCTATATAAAGAAGCTGTCTTTCAAAATTATTGGTCAGATGATATTTAGCAAGAAATGCTCAGTGGGTTTATTTATATTGCCTTTAAATTTACACAGTATGATTCCTGGTCCAGCTAAGCAAGCTTTATCTGGAAATACTCTTTTATTGGAATCACAATATCTTTGTATTTAAGCATCTTAAAAACACCCATATATTATCCTCAATACATCTCTTTTCCTGGCAAGATGGGGGATACCAGTCAACAGTGGCTGAACATGAGCCAGCAGTGGCCCAGGTGGCCAAGAAGGCCAACAGCGTCCTGGCTTGGATCAACTATAGTTGGGCCAGCAGGAGCAGGGAAGGGATCGTGTCCCTGTACTCAGTGCTGGTGAGGCTGCACCTCAAATCCTGTGTTCAGTTTTGGGCCTCTCAGTACAGGAAACGCATTGAGGGGCTGGAGTGCATCAAGAGAAGGGGAACGGAGCTGAGGAAGGAGCTGGAGAACAAGCCAGTCTGAGTTTCTGCACTTAGTTGTTTCCTCTGAATTTGTGTGTGTCTATGAAAGAGCGAGGACTGCAGGGATGCAAGGAGTTGAATTTAGTGATGTTATTGTTTCCATAAAAGCTTTAAGTAGCAAAGGAATACTGACAGTCACAGCATCCTCAAAATTTGTAATTAATAACATGCCAGTAGTCTGCGGAGGAATTTTTCAAAGGCATCATCATAAGGAATGGGTGCCCACCTGCCCTTCGCACATTTGAAAATCCTGGTCCTTGTTTGGGTCTCCCAGCAGAGAGAAGTCACCGGGAGCACAGGGGAGGCAGCAGTGAGTGACGGCTGCTTAGGGCCACAGTTCAAATTCCCTCAACTGAATTCTCTGCTACAGCGCAGCCATCTCAGCATGCACACGCGCTCTGGTAATTTGATAAACTCACCTGCTGGGAGAGATTATTCCACGTAGTTTGATGAGCCATCAGGTCTGCATTCCCAGCGCATAAGGTGTGCCCACAGGCCCATCCACAGTGGCACCCGTTATCTCTGCTGTCATCAGGCTCGTGGAAGCAACAGGAAAAGGAATGGAAGTAATTAAAAACATATTACAATCCTCCTATTAAAAAGAAAACCTCTATTTTTCAGGCTGTTATAATGAGATTTGCTTTCACATAAGAGGAATGAGAAAATCAAACCTTTTTAACAATTGCTTTGTCTTTTTTTTTGCCATGTTGGATAAATCCCTATCCCTGCTTTCAGTTTCTCTTTCTACCAGTGATTTCTTTTTTTCTGGAGAGGATTTCAGCTGACATTTTCCAAGAAAAGCAACCAATATGGAATGCACAAAGGCAGAATCAACAATGGCCCTCAGAACCCATCTTTAAACCAAGTCGAAATTACTTGGGCCTTGCTTTGCTTCATTTTTGTGAAGGCAAGCCCTACTTCCAGAAGTTTGGAAAACATTGCTGTGATGTGATAAAACTGATAGGCATGAGTGTCCTAGTTAGACCAAGCTTGTGAATGATGAAAGATCAGGTCTACCAGAGTAAAAAACCTCACTCTATAGAGCTGATCTTCACTTTTGTGCCATTACTTTCTTGTCATGGGATTCAAATTTATTTATAACAACTTCTAATGTTAAATATTTTAACTTTATATTTTTGTTTTGTTTTTGTACAAGCTGAATGGGTTTTTTATTCAATTTTTAAGATTTTCTGGTTTGACACCTCACTGTCAGGGATACATCTCATGCTGTTAGACTTGACTTGGACAGCAGAAACGTTGCCAGAGGTCAGTGTCGGCTCCTTACTGCCTCTGCCCAGACGCACCGCAGACACGTGGCAGCTTCAGAATTAGCTTTCACAGAGGCAGAAACCCTGTTCTCTGAATGTAGTATGTAATTGCAAATGAAATGGAGAGTAAATACAAATATCTCTCAGATGGAAAGCCATGTGCACACGTATTCCATATTCGCTTGGTAGCAGAGGTCAACTCTGTCCATTTTATTTAATGTGGTATCCCTTGAAAAGGGAAAGATTCTGTGTCTTTTGTACAGGACGCCACTAAATCTTTTCCTCCTTCTTCCCTTTCATCTGATGTAGGCTACACATCACAAATGAGGCAGAACAGACTTTAAATATTGTTTGTCAATGAAAGGCGAGACCAGCTTCCTAGCAACAAAAAGGATGTTGCTTATTGTCTTCAAAAGGAGACCATTTCATCCCATCTCGTTACAAATGCCTTCCCATGATAGCTTCTGTCGATATAAAAGTCTGCCAGCAGGGGATCCCCGTTAGGAAGTGACCAAGTTTGAAAACCTGTTATGCTCCTGGCAAACATTGTCATCTTGTACACATTTAGCCTGATCACTCTGGCAGGTTATGAAAGACTAAACGGTGCAAACACATGTGGCAGATGCCGTTCTCATGATAGTTGAGGAGCCTTTGAGCCTCTGTTGGTAGCATGCCAGCTTCATCTTGTATACTGAAAAGCATTATACTTTCAAGCCTTGCCCTGAGGGACCGCTGCTGAAGTGGTAATAAAATTCAGAACGAGACTCAGAAAGTCAACTTGTTGGTTTGTCTTCAAATGTTGGGGTTTTTTTCATTATTAACCTTCCCTTTAGCAGCCATATGCAGATCTTCTTTCTCAGAAACACCATGTGCCGCCTTAGAAAGGTGACTTGAACTGAAAAGATAAATAGATAAAATGCAGAGCCAGCAAAGAAAGTGAAATTATCTCTGTGAAGCACGTCTTTAAATTGCCTTTGGTGGTTACTTTTCTGCAGCTGAAGGGAATCTGGCAGTAACTGTTGTTTACTAGTAACTCCTCTTGGCAGCCTATCTAGAAAATTACATTCTTCATTCCCCAAAAAAGGGGGCATTTTATTTGCATCAAAAACTGCAAATGGGGTGACACATTTCAGGGTTTGAGCTCCAAATCTGGGAATATTGACAGAAACAGTTAAAAATGTAGTTATTACTGCTGCTGTTACCAGCTCAGACCCTGTATAGCATCCCTGAAGCATTTAATAAACATCATTTACTGCAGCATCTCAGTGAGATAGGTGAACAACTTAACCAATGCAGGGCAGCTGGAAGATGTGCCTCCATCAAGAGATGAAATCACCTTATCAGGGTTACAATTCAAATTAAAATGCCAGCTTGAAAACAAAATGTTTGGCCAGCAGAACATGGCTTTCAGCAGGGCGTATCAGTAAAAGTACTGTCTTTAATTATCTTAATGTATTCTTGTATGACTCCCTCCCCCTTTTCTCTGCTTTGCTATCTAATATCAACACTGAGATAAAGGTTTGTGTTGGGTGGGGGTTTTCTTCTGAAATTCAAGAGGTTTTAAATATTTGGGGAATATCCTGCTCTTCTCTAGCCCTCTACACACCTTATAGGTGTGTAATTACTTAAAGCTGAGCTCATCTTTTGTAACATTTCACATCTGAAGGAATAGGTAGTGTCAGTGGTGGTAACATGCTGCCACTCTCCCAGGCTGAGCAGCACTTCCCAGACTGAGAATACAGCATTTGTAGTAGTGTAAATACATATTTATACTGGGAAAACATCTACTGGGGGAAGCCCCACTGTGCAAACCCAGGAGAGGCAGCCCCAGCCAGCCTGCGAGACACAGAGAAACGCAGATTAAGGGGGAAGAAAGCTTATGTTGGGATGAGTATGTAAAAAACCAGCAAAACTCTGCCCGATGCACAAATTGTTTTTAATTGTGCAGGGCATTAGTGAGGGCTGAAGTTTCATTCAGAGTGAGAGGAGGGAATTCTGCCGTTTGACATGAATGAAAAAAAATCTGCTTGCAAAAAGGAAACTGTGCATTAGTTTTCTGTAGGCAGATAGGTCAGAACTATTAAACTTGTGTAGCACCTTTTAATTTGCTTTATCTGGATGTTAAAGACTATGCAACTGAATCAAGCAATAGAGTACATGTACTCTTGACAGCAGCGCCGAGCATGCTCCTGCCATCCCAAAGACGAGAACGCCTGTCGCAGCCACGCAATTGCACCCTTCTTAAAACTTCCCGGGTGACCAAGCTGACTGCTTTCAATCATTACTGGGATGAATGTGGACTCCAATTAACAAGAATTATACACAGAGCATCTCACTGAAGCTGTGAAAATTATTTTTCTTTATAAAGGAAATAAATCCCAGCGTTGCAATCTGGCTGCCTCAAGGTTTTACATCAAGTCACATCCTCTCCAACTTTTTATTCCCTTTTCAAAGAATGCTGTGACGAATGCTGTCACTGAAAGAAAAAGTTACAAGAGCTTCCTCCTAAAATAGGTTCAATTTAGCTTCGGCGTACTGGTGCAAAGAACATATTGCAACACTGCGGTGGCCTGTTTTTCTGGCCTTTATTAATCCAGAAACCCTAATGATGAACAACATTTGTGTCATTGTCTACACAAATTTAATTTGTTTATGCAGCAGTTCAGTTAATCCTGCAATCTGCTTTTCTCAAATGAGGACAGATAATGGAGACACCGTTCTTTACAGGTCTTCAGGCTTTTAAATTCTGATAAAATCAGGATTCTTCACTGGGTCTTGCCACAGCTCTGAATTAAGCCACTTTAAATGTAATTACCGAAGCTGGCTGTACATCAGGAACATCCATTAAAAGAATTGATTGACCATGCTGTTACGGGAGGCATTTTATGAACAAACGATCATGATGGGTCCAGAACTGTAATTTATAAAGGCAAAAAAGCAGGTAAATACTTTATTAGTGGTTAATGAGAGGTTCACAAGATAACTGAATTTCTTCTTTTTTAACCAGCTACTTCAGGGAACCTTGGTCCATGGCCATCTATCACGATCGGTTTATTGATCTTAAGAAGGAACTGCGCCAAATCCTGGTGTCGGAACAGGTAAGAAAAATGACTGGCAAGCGCATTTTATTATTTAGGTAATTTGTTAGTGCTGCTCACTTTGGTTTCTTCTCCCGTCTTTCTCCTGCAGCTTTACCTTTCTGTTTAGCTATTTCCTAAAACGGGAGCAACTCCTATAGCTCACAGGGTGTGTGTGTGGGTCACCAACTACAGCAAAATGTTCAGTTGTGTTATTTGGGCATATTTTTCAGATTTGCCAGTAGAACTTTACGCTGCTTTGTTTTCCTTTTGCATTACACATGCAGTTTAGTACAACTACCCAGCAGAATCTGGAGGTTGATTTGTTTAGTTATGTCCTCTTTTTTTTAGTGTATCCCAATAGGAATACACTACGGGCCATCTTAAACCTGTCTCAGCTGAGCCTATGTGTAGATTTTGCGACATCTACCCACACGGAATGACTTTTATAGCCAAAAGAGGGAAAACTACTGGCTTTTTTCATGATAAGTGAATTTCCTGAATAAGGATGAAATTAAAATATTTGCTAATGCTGTTTCCAGCTTTGGCCTTAGTACCGTAGACAGAGGCATGAAATCTCAGCAGCCTGTAACTTTACCTGCTCCAAATCCAAAGCCCACTGCACTCGATGAAAAGCGCTGCTACAGATTTCCAACCACCCCAAAAAATACCTCCACCACCCCCCAGTGAATTTCTGGCTGATTTCAATCATAATTTGTAGTCAGGTTCTCAATACTTCCAACAAATTACTTGGGACTAATTTACCCTCTTTCTCCCCATTCTGCTTTTGCTTTTAACGCAATGGAATTCCGTGTGATGGCAGTATTTTTTTTCACTTGCACAGTTTTTAACTCTGCATAAAACAAACAGAATCAACTCTAAATGGATGCAGGGTGACAAAAGGAAGGGACGTTGCGTGGACCGCAGCCCACCCCCTTCTGTGGCCCAAACTGGCGTTGCTGTCCTATGTCACAGCTGTCACACAACCACTCAGCCCCTACCTCCTCCCAGAAGGGCTAGGTGCAATTTTCCTCCTATTGTCAGGACAGAAAAAGTGCCTCTGTTCAGCTTTATTTTAGATTATCTTGGAAGACATCTATAAAAGAACACGAAATGAAATTTGGTGTGGAATGGGAAGCCTGATGAGAAGTGCTTTTCTTGCCATCATTCAGCCACATTTCACATGCTGTAAGCGTGAACAAATTTAGAGAAAGGGGAATTGGTGTCCTACAAATTAAAGACTCCTTTGCCTTTCCCTTTTCTTTTTGCAGTAGTCCTGACACAAAAATAGTCTCACTGAATAGACCAAAAGTACCTCTATGAGCCAGAATTGCTTACATGAACGCAGGTGACAGTTCTGTAGCCGAATGCAAATTTGCCTTCACTTCTTGTATTTTTATTTGAATTTTCTTCCCAGTGATTTTAACTATATTTACTAAGTGTTACATTTATATGTTTTCCTCGAGTGTTCCTTCTAGGCACGTTGCCAATAGTAGGAACCACGGAATATACGTTAAATGCCTTGGGACTGGCTGTGTTTATATAGGGAGCAAGAGACCTGTTATCTTTGCCTCGTATTGCTCATATTCCAGCTCACTTCAGCATGCAGATAAACCAGTAATGAAATGTAAAAATGAGGGGGAAATACTTGTGTATAAGCGATGTTTTAAGAACTTTGAGTGTAAATACACAGAAACTAGATGTTTCTGGTTACAGTTTCCACAGAAACTGGAAATCGGTCTCAAGCATTTAGGGATAATATTTAGGGAAATATTCGCTACTAGTAAGCAATATATGCATAGAAAAGCCTTTTACAGCAGGGACAGGGATGATGTGAATTGAAATTGTCACCCCAGCACTCAATGTCTGCATGACTCTTGCAGAAGATGCTTTTGCCTGTCGCTGAAAGCCAAGCATGGGGAATGTTTACCCTTTTGCAGGATCACAAACATGTGTTTATTTCACCATGCGAAGCTCCAGCTATGCAAACATGCAGATGGCGGGGCTGGGTTTTTGCACCTACATCAGCTGTTGAAGTATCACAGCAAACTGAGGGCACACATGTGCAGGGTGAGATTTTCCGGAACAGGCACTTGTCCTCAATAAGGAATAATGGTCTGATTTTCACATTGCAGCTGGGGTTGCTCTGAGTTAAAAGCAGCCAGTAAATAAAGCATGACAGGGGGGGAATTTCTTCCGGTGAGCACTAGAAACCCATTGGACAATGCCATATCTGAAAGGGTTGGACATTGCCACAGGTTCTTGCACCCGAACACGTTGGTTTGGTGCCAAGCAAAAGGTTGCATCTGTGGCCATTCCTGCTGACAAGTGTGGGTAATTTTCATAGAATCACAGAACGGTTTGGGTTGGAAGAGACCTTAAATGTCAACCAGTTCCAGTCCCGCTACCATGGGCAGGGACACCTCTCACTAGACCAGGCTGCTCAGTTTTGGAGGGATACACAACCGAGCAGTGCAAGCCACCAAAACTGCCATGCATGGGTGGACCTGCTGGTCAAGCGGGAAGTCTGCAGAGCCAGTGCCTGTCCCCACCGGCGGCCGTGCCCCCTATTTCTTGGGGGAGAAGGTAGCTAGCTGCCTGCCTGGGCCCAGGGCTCAAGACCATTAGTGTGCCCAGTGCCAGGCTGGCTCCATGCCCTCCTGCTGCCATGCATGTCTTGCCCTTGACATGTTTCCATCCCATTTTCCATCCCTTTTGCCATACTGATGGATCTGTCTTGCAGGTGCCTGGGCTGCCCCCCACTACCGAGCCACTCTCAGAGGACGATATGGAGCAGAAGCCCTGCCCGCCACTGCTGCAGGAGCCCGTGCTCCGCTATCTGCGGCACCACTACTCCCACCTGCCCATGTATGCCCCGACAGCACTCACAGCGCCGCAATCACCCCCCATGACAGGTGAGACAGCAGCAACAGTTCCACCAGGCAGCACCCCAGTGCCTTCATAATGCCCCAAATGGGAGGGAGTCTCAGTGTGCATCCCAGTAGAGAAGAGGGAGTCTCAATGTGCATCCCAGTGGGGGAGAGTGGTCTCGGTGTGCATCTCAAGGGGGAAGAGAGTGTCTTTGGGTGCATCCCAGTGGGGGTGGGTCTGGTCTCAATGTGCATCCCAGCAGAAGAGAGGGTCTTGAGGGGGAAGAAAGGGTTTCAGTGTGCAGCCCTGACAAGGAGAGGGATTCTCGGCTCTCAGAGCGCAGCGCCGACGTGGAGGGGGACGGTGTTTCTGTGTGCAGCCCCATCAGGGAAATGTGTAGGGGTCTCGGTTTGCAGTCTCGGGGCGGAGGAGGGGCCTCGGTGTGCAGCCCCGATGGGGAAGGAGGGGATCTCGGCGTTAAACCCCGACGTGGGAGGAAGAGGTTCTCGGCTCTCTGTGTTCAATCCTGACGGGGAGGGAGCGGTGTTTCTGTGTGCAACCCCGACGAGGAAGTGCATGTGTGTTGGGGGGTGTCTCGCAGTGCAGTTCCAACGGGGAAAGTGGTGTGTGTGTGTGTGAGGAGCGGTCCTGGGCTCTCGGAGTTTATCCCGGCAGGGGATGGGGGGAATGTCTCGAAGTGCAGCCCCGACGAGGGAGGAAGGGCGTCTCCGTTCTCGGTGTGCTACCCCCGACGGGGAAGTGTGTGTGTGGGGTGGTCTCGGAGTGCAGTTCCGACGGGGGAAGCAGAGGGGTTGTTCTGGGCTCTCGAGGTGCAACCCCGACGGGGGATGGATGGGAGGGATGTCTTGAAGTGCAGCTCCGACGGGGGAAGGGGGTGGATCTCGGCTCTCGAAGTGTAGCCCCGACGGGGAGGGGAGGGGGGTGATGTTTCAATGCATAGCTCCGACGGGGGAGGGGGGGGTCTCGGCTCTCGGTGTTCAACCCTTACGGGGGATGGGGGCGGTCTCGGTGTTCAGCCCCGACAGGGAAGGGGGGTCTGGTCTCTCCGAGTGCCGGCGCGTGCCCGCAGCTGTATGCTAATGACCCGCGGGTCGCCCCGCCTCGCCGCGCGCCGGTCCCACCGGGAGGGCTTGGGGGGGAGCTGCTCGGACAGGGGGAGACCCCACAAACACCCCCTCCCCCTCCCTCTTCGCATCCCGGCTCGCTGGCGGGGGCGCCCGGCAGCTTCCCCCCCCCTCCCCGCGCCCCCTTTGTGCCGCCCGCCGGGAGGGTCGCCCAGCTTTATGCTAATGATAGGGACAAAGGCGACGAGAGGGGGGGTGTCTGTGGGGAGGGGGGTGGCCTGCTCTCACTCGCGTGCCGCTCCCCCCCCCCCCCCCGCAGTGCCACCACCTGCGACGCGACCCCCTTGCTCCCCACTCCGCCCCCCCCTCCCCTCCCCCGGTATCAGAGTGCGCGGCTCCCCTCGTAACCCGCAGACAAAGGGTTAAGGCGGGGGGGGCGGGGGGGCGGGGAACAGGGACTGCACCTGCCGGGGACCGGACACACACGCGAACAGTGCCCCCGGGCGCATCTTCGGTGTCTGTTTGCTCTCACACCCGGCTGCGGGGTGCGGGAAAACGGAGGTGCCCTTGTCTGTTCCACTCCCTCCTTCCCCGCAGCTGCTTCGGCTGGCACCGAATTCAAACGGGAATCCGAGAGTTGCACCATCCCCTTCTCCATCCCAATACCATTCCCCATAACCTTCTCCATCCCCATCCTGATCCCAACTCCCCATCCCCATCCCCATTCCTCATCCGATCTCCATTCCCATTCCCCATCCTCATTCTCTTCCCAATCCCCAATATTCATCCATATCCCGTCCCCATTCTCTTTCCCCAACCCCATCCTCATCCCCATCCATTCCTGGGCTGAGAGTGGGAAGCGCGACCGGACAGCCCAGAGCTGGGGGGGGGGAAGCGGGATGAGGGGTGGGGGGCAGCTCCGCGTAACAGGTCTCATCCCGGCTAAAAGCGACGGCGGGGACAACTCGGAGCGCGGAGCTGCCGCCCCCACCCTCCTTCCGTCCCCGTGGGGCAGCGCTATCCCCTCCCCCTCGGCACAAGCGGGAAGGGGTGGGGGGGTGCATCTACCGCCCCCGGGGCGGCACACAAAGGCGCGCGCGTGCCGGGCGGCGCGGGGGGGGCGTGGCCGGGCGCGTGCCGCCGCCGCCGGGATGGGGAGGAGGAGGGAAGGTGGGGGGGCTCAGGTGCAACCTCGCTCCGCCCGCCGCTGATTGGCCCGCCTCTCCGCCGCTGATTGGCCCACTCCGCCGCCGCCCGCCGTTGATTGGCCCGCGCTGCCGCCCGCCGCCGCCGCTGATTGGCTCGCGCCGCCGCCGCCGGCGCGAACAATGGCCCCGGTTCGCTTTAAAGCGGGCGGCGGGCGAGAGCTGGGGGGAGTTTGGAGGTCTGCGCCGCCGCGGCAGCCGCCGGCGCGAAGATGCCACGGGGCTTCCTGGTGAAGCGCAGCCGCCGGCCCACACCCGTGTCCTACCGGGCGCGCTGTTGTCGCGATGCCGCCGCCGCTCCTCCTCCCCCTCCGCCACCGCTCCCTGCCTGCCCCACTTCGCCGGTGCCGTTCGGGACTCCCGATGCCGCCGTGCAGGCGCTTTGCAGCCCCACACGGCCTGTCAGCAGGGACAAGTACCTGGAGCGCGGCTTCAGCCTGGGCTCCCCCGTCTCCGCAGAGTCCTTCCCCGCCCCGGCGGTGCCCGGCGCCACGGACCCGCTCCTCTTCGCCCCGGCTGAGCTCAAGCTCTGGGCTGCAGCCGCCGGTCCCGCCGAACCGTCCGCTGCTCCCGCCGGAGCCCCCACAGCCCCGGCGGCACCACCGGCCAGGAAGCCTCCCGCTCAGAAAGCGCCGTCGGGGAAGAAGGCGAAAGCCATCCGCAAGCTGACGTTCGAGGACGAGGTGACCACGTCGCCCGTGCTGGGGCTGCGCATCAAGGAGGGTCCGGTAGAAGCACCCTCCAAGGCGCGGGGCGGCGGCGGCTGCTCGCGGCCGCTGGGCGAGTTCATCTGTCAGCTCTGCAAGGAGGAGTACGGGGACCCCTTCGCCCTGGCTCAGCACCGCTGCTCCCGCATCGTGCGCGTGGAGTACCGCTGCCCAGAGTGCGACAAGGTCTTCTCCTGCCCGGCCAACCTGGCTTCCCACCGCCGCTGGCACAAACCGCGCCCGCCCGCCGTCAAAAACGGCCCCGAAGCTACCAGGGTGCAGGAGGAGCAGCCCAAGGAGGGGAGCGGTGGCAGCGGCAGCGAGCGGGACACACCGAGCCCCGGGGTCGCCTCCGAGGCGGGCTCCGAGGAGGGCTTGTTCGAGTGTCCGCGCTGCAACAAGCGGTTCCGAAGGCAGGCGTACCTGCGAAAGCATCTCCTGGGCCACCCGGAGCCCGCAGCCCAGGAGCCACCAGCCCCGCCGGCCACTGAGTGCCGCCTGTGCCCGGTGTGCGGGGAGAGCTTCCCCAGCAAGAGCAGCCAGGAGAGGCACCTCCGCCTCCTGCACGCAGCACAGGTCTTCCCCTGCAAGTACTGCCCGGCCACCTTCTACAGCTCGCCCGGCCTCACCCGGCACATCAACAAGTGCCACCCGTCCGAGAACAGGCAGGTCATCCTGCTCCAGGTGCCCCTGCGTCCTGCCTGCTAGAGCCGCCCTGTGCCTTCCCGGTGGCTGGTTCTGTATCCCAGTACCAGCACTGGAGCCGCCTGTTGCGGGCTGCACTGCGCTGCGGACTCGCCACACCATTAGCTTTAAAATACGGCTCGTGAACTGCTGGAATCTGGCTTTACGTTTACCTTTCCTTTTTGTTTTATTTTGGGGTTTGTGGGGTTTTTTGTTTTGTTCATTTCTGGTTTTATATATAGAATCATGGAATGGTTTGGGTTGGAAGGGACCTTAAACATCCAGTTCCAACCCCCTGCCATGGGTAGAGACACCTTCCACTGGATCAGGTTGCTCAAAGTCTCTTAAACACCCTCGGGGATAGAATTGTAAAATGGTTTGGATTGGAAGGGACCTCAAAGCCCATCCAGGTCCAAGCTCCCTGCCATGGGCAGGGATGCCTCTCACTAGACCAGGTTGCTCAAAGGCTCTTGAGCATCCCCAGGGATAGAATCATTGGGTTGGAAAGGGACTTCAAAGCCCATCCAGTTTCAATCCTGCCTGCCATGGGCAGGGACACCTCCCACCAGACCAGGCTGCTCAAGACCACATCCAACCTGGCCTTGAATACCTCCGGGGATGAGGCATCCACAACTTCCCTGAGCAACCTGTTCTAGTGTTTCACCACCCTCATTGTGAAGAATTTCTTCCTAATGTCTAATCTGTGAACAGATCAAAGCGCTTGAGGAGAAATGAGAATTTCCTTTAGTGTAGCCATAAATGCCTTGACTCTGCTGTTGATGGTCTCCAGAAAATGCTGTAGAAACTGCCTTAACTGTGCCATGCCAACTGTTCCTGTTTGTTTCGCCCTTACTAAGGTAGCTCATCAGTTGACTTATCTGTATATGTTGGTTTGAGTAATTATGTTATTTATTTGTTATTTATTTATATTAATTATGAAGATTGATATTATTTGATCGCAGATATTCTAATGCGCTTTTTTGTCTCCCGCCTGCCATTTCACTGTGCGTTTTAGAAGATCTTTTTTTTTCTAAAGGGATCTGCTAAAAAGGTTTTAACTTTTATACCTAGAATAACACACGATCTTAACCATTTTATCCTGTGCAACTGACAGCTCTTACTTTTAGATGCAATCTCTTTTTCTACACACATTATTTTCTTAACTGTTAGCTATTTATAGAGTGCTTCGATAGAACTGTTTCAACTGTATAATTATTTACTATTCAAATAAAATATTTTCAAATGCAAGCGTGCCCCTGCAGCATCCTGCTTCTCCCTGCCAGGGGGCTTGGGTGTGGGGGGGGTGGGGTTGAGCCAGGGGCTGAGGCCAGGCTATGGCTGGCAGGGTGCCCTGCTAGGCTGCTCTGCATCTTTTGATGGGATTAATTAAAAAGGAATTAAAAGAGGGGAGAAGAACCCGGTGAGGTGTTGCCTGGTCTTGGGGGAAGGTTGCCCTGCTGTGTGCCAAGGGGTGTGTTGCACAGGCTCTGCTCCTGGCCATTGGGAAGAGCTGTGGAAGAGCTTCCAGGGACCTTCCTCTAATCGTGTTGCAGAGAAAACATGGGGGGAGGCGGGGGCAGTTTTGAAGGAGAAGTGCAAAACTTGAGAGGAAATTCTTGCCTATGAAAGGATGTGCTGTTTGCTTGGGTGGCTTTCCCTTCTGCTTGACGCTTGGATGTGGGGTTAAGAAAAGCCTCATCCTGCTTTCGCTATGAGCTGTAGAGGCTGGTGCAAGGGAGGCTGAGCTTTTTCATGCTTGGTTTCTAGGTTGGAGTCTGATCCTGCACGGTACTGCTCTGGGTTTTCAATAATGACAGGTTTTTGGCAAACCAGGTGTGCTGGGACTCCCTTCTGGAACAGGAGAAGATAACAAAAAGCTCACAGGGCAGGGGGAAAATGAGGTGCAGTGTGCCCTGGTTCACTCTGCAAGGGGAAGAGATTGCTGTGTCCTGTAGCCCACAATGGGCCTTTGCAGAGGACATGTCTGGTCCTGGAAGCATTTTAAGCAGCAAAGGTTTAGGGCTGTGAGCTCCGATGTGTGTGTGTGAGTGCTCTAGGGCTTGCGTCTGTACGTGGGAATTGCACTGGTTTGGTCAAAAAGTAGGTTCTTAACAGTTTTTGCTAAAAAAAATTATTATAATATCAGTACAAGTGGGGAAGATGGGTCAGCGAAACCCCTCTTTCAGATGTCGCAGTGCATCTGTACGATCTCTTCCTTTCCCAGCAGGAGAAGCCGTGGAGCCGACCTCCTGGCATGCAGAACTGCTTGGCAACCCTAAGTGCAAATATGTCGTCACCTCCTGGTGCATTAAAGGCCTGGTCTGGGCTGAGAGGTCTCTGCCTGGGCATTGTGGCACACTCCATTATGGGCACCATACTGTCTTGGAGGCTTTTCCTCATTGGAATAGATTTCTAACCTTTTCCTGCCATGTTCACTACCCTAAAGACTTGTCTGTGATGTGGAAAAGGCAGGTGACCTGGAGCTTCCTGCAGGGGAAACTTCCTGGGACAAGTCTGAATATTTTTTGATGTAGTAAAGCTTCTAAGGAAAGACAATATTTTTGGAGAGAGGTTTTTGTTAGTTTTTTTCTTGTTCAGCCAGGCTAAAAAGCACCAAAGCTCATATGCTTCAGCTGCCTTGATTCCTTGGAAACCAGCTTCGTTAGACTGGGACTGATTCAGGTCTAGGCGAAGCTGTGGTTTTAGCTGTAAAATGATACACTGAAAAAGAGAACATGGCCTTCACGGCCTCGGAGATACGGGCAGCAAAACATGCTTGGCACGAAGCATGGTTTGCTTTTCCCGGCTCCCCTGGTCTTGGAAAGCCCCTGGTACTGGGCTGTCACACCCTGGTGTGTCACAGCTGTCTGTGGGCTGGGCAGGTTGCTCTCTCCACTCATACAAAACTGGAGCTTCCCAAGGGATTTGCCCAGGCACTTAGGAGTCCTCTTGGACCATTGGACACCGTTTCCAAACAGATGCCCAGCACATCCTTCAGAGAAGCCCAGAGGCTCCATCCACGTCTTCACAGTAGTGTCCCAAGCTGAAATCTTTGCTCTAAGTCTGTGGCGCCACAAACCAGCAGCTTCATGTTGGTATCGATTTCCTAATAGTCAAGTCAATTCATGCCTGTTCCGGTAGAAGTCGGATAAAATCTGATGGGGGCAGGAGAGTTTCCCAGATCTGCAGGGAACACCCATGCTTTTGCGTCTTCTGCTGGGAACATCCATTGCAGCGGGAAGTGTGGTTAGTGGGGACTTGTATTTTGGGGACGAGTAAGGAGAGGTGAAACTGGAGTAGTCTGGAAACTGGCCTCCATTCACAAATACCCTGAGAACCAGGGGACTCGCTTTGGGCATCACTGGGCTTCGGCAGCCTTGACAGCACAAGCTTCTGGGCCGTTTGGGCTGCATCAGATAACGATTGGAGGGAGTCATTATAGGTGTGAGGCACCAGATCCTAGAATGTTTTGAGTCGGAAAAGACCCACAAGGATCATCGAGTCCAGCTCCTGTCCCTGTGTAGGACAAACCCAACATTCACAATGCCCAAGGGATTTCATGGGGACCAATTGGCATTAGTTTATCACTTTTCTTGAGACTCTGGCAGTGAAGGGCATCACCCCTGCACTGTGGGTTGCAAAGCCACATGCTCACAGCAAGTCTCCTTTGGGCAATATTCTGGGGAGGGATCTCTCCCTACCCCTCACCAACTTGCTCCAGCATGGAGCTGCTCCTTCCCTGTACTGTCTCACCACCTGAGACCCTGACATGGGACCTCAACCCGGCTTTCTTCCGTGTCCATAACACCATCAAGCCCACTTCAGGCTTGGTGGATATGCCAAAGCTGAGCGGTGCAGCAGACACCAGAGCTTGCAGCAGCTTCTGGGAATGCAGGTGTTGCCTTTTTGGTGCCATGGTCTCGCCATCCGGCAGCGCAGGCCGGCCAGTGCTGTGCAAACAAAGCCTCCTGCTGTCAGCTAACAAATCAATTTGCTGATGACGCTCAGTGCATCCAGCAGGAACAGGTTTAGGCACCATGGAAAATGCTGATCCTACCCCAAATGTGATGTGATTTCCAGTTCTTGGAGGCAATTGGCACGCAGGTAACACAGTTGCTTGTTCCATGTGCATGCAGGCAGGGATGTTTGCAAACCGCTGGAGCCTCCCTCCTCTCTGAGAACACAAAGAGCTGAACACATGGGCTGAAACGGATTGTTTGCAAACTGAAAGGAACCGGGGAGGTTAATTACAGGAACCTTCAGGGTCCTGAAAAACTCAGGCTCTAACACCATCACTGAACGGGGGGTGTGGAGCTGGCAAGAAGCTGGAGCGAGCTTTCCCTGCCGGCAGTGTCAGTGCAGAGGAATAGCTTTGGATTTCAGACCTATTCCCCATGCAAACCTGTTTAAAAAAAGTGTTGCTTTTTAATGAGCTGGCAAGGGGGAAAACCACTCGTGGAGCTACAGGCGTTTCTGCCTGTCTGTCTCCAGCGGGGTGCTGGGTGCTGCAGGGTGATGTGGGGTGCCACAGGGTGATCTGGGGTGATGCAGAGTGCCATGGAGTGATGCAGGGCGCCATGAGGTGTTGCAGAGTGACGCAGAGTTCTGCAGGGTGCCACAGGAGTGATGCAGCGTGCCGTGGGGTGCCATTAGGTGATGTGTAGTGATGCAGGGTGATGTGGGGCAGTGGTACCTATGCATGTCGTGTCTCATTGTGAGCCTGCAACGTTGCTGAGTCCCAGTGGGCACTGTGCGCCAGTGGGGCTACTGCAGCCACATGATACACGAGTTACCTGGGGCACGCAGGTGTCTCCCCTTGGTGAAAGACTAGGGTGCACATGGCATTCAGACATCTCAAATCCTTCTATGCAGATAAAAAGCCTCATTACAGCTTTAAACGGTTTCATGTCACAGAGCTGTCCTACAGAGACAGCTCCAGGGCAGGGCACCACAGGCTTTTTCTTTTAGAAAACATTATTTGATCTAAGTGAACAGCTCGATAACGTCGAGCAAAGGTACAAACATCCTGGTGGCAGCCCAGCTTCTGACTTGGCCTTTATCATCAGTAGAGGCAGGGAGAGCCTGACATCAGGCAGAGACACGTACTGTGGCTGCAGCACTTGGGAAAAAAAGTCTGTATTTCTAAATACTAATAAACCACTTTGCAGCTTTGAAGCTGAGAGAACAGAATCCCAGACGGCTCCTGACCCCCTGTGCTCCACGTGCCATACCCATGACCATGAACACTGTGGTTTGAGATAAACTGTGTTTTTTAAACCTGTTTTCATGTGGCGGAGCTGCCGATTTACAGAAGGTGATTTAAAGGCAAGCAAAGCCTCTGGCTGTGTGGCACCAGGCGCTGGGGCAGAAGCATCTCAAGTCCTGATGGGGTACGGGTGGCTGGGCACTGCTGCAATGGCATGAGTGACACAGTTCAGCTTCAGCTTAAAGTGCGTGTGTGGGTTATTTATCAGGGTAAGGAAAAAGCCATCATTTCATGTGCTAACTTTACAGATTTTTACATGCAAATAACATGTATTGCAATAAGAGTTCAAAGAAAAAAATCCTGTAAAAATCTGAGGAAAATGCTAAGTATCTGCACAGGATGGTGCCCAAGAGTTTGACCTGGAAAAAAATGTTTTACTTATGCACATACAAATATAGACTTTATTATGCATAATAAATTATAAGTCTACATAAAATACATATATAAACTTTATTCTATCTGTATATTTTCTATAGGTTATCTACATCAGTGAACTGCATAATATGTAGTACAGTGTATAAGATATTACGCATAATATATCATACAATGTATAGTATAAAGTATATATTGCCTATTCTATGATGCATGTTACAATACGTTCGATACAGCACATAATACTATAGATGCATTATATTTCAATATTGGTATATTAGCAATATTCAGTTAATGAAATAATGCTATCATAGAATTTGTTATTAGCTTTGTAGGATGGTGTTATGGAGTCAGAATGTGCACTGTTGTGTGTGTACATGTACACATACATCTATAGGTTCATGTATAGGTGCACATCATGCATGCATATACTACACACACGTTATGCATAATCTATAGCATTATATGCCGTAGTGTACATGGTGCTTTGCATATTCCTTGATGTATGCTATCTGTGCATTACGCAATATATGGTAGCATGTATTATATGATATTTTAATATCATCTATTATATATTATTCATACATTGCTGAGTTTATTTTTATAATTTATCTATTTTTAAAATTAATAGTATGATGCATGTTTATTATGCATACAATATTATAGTTTATGTAGTGGTTGTAGTCATACAGTAATGTGTACATTGTCTAAAGTATACACTAGATATGTGAGCGTATCTATATGTAGATATATAATGTATATGTCATATGCAGTATGTAATCTATAATCCATATTTTGTTTAATATATATGAATATTAAGACTATTACATAATAACATATTAATAATATAGCACATATCTAGTGCATATATAGTATAATATACTGTATATGATACAATCTGTAGCACAGTATATACATTATATAATACACAGGGATAAATCTATTATGTATGTTATGCCTATTGTATGCACATTATATCCATGTATATTTAACACCAATAATATATACTATATCTAATATACATATATAGATATACATAATATAAACCAGTAGATGTATGATTGGATATACTGTAACATATAATAAATATGAAATAATATGCGTAATAGATTATGTTTATAGAATTATATAATATATAACATATTAATAGATAGAGCAATAAGATAAAGCATATAACAGTGTTGAGCATTCTTCTGTATAAGTATAGTTGTAACCTATTCTATTCTATTCTATTCTATTCTATTCTATTCTATTCTATTCATTGTAATTTATTGTAGTCCATTGCTCGTGCCTGCTTGTCTGTGGCTGTTGCTCTGTTGCTGGCCAGACTGGGGGTGCCTCAGGGGAGCGGACGTTGCCCACCCTCTGCCTGTGTCCTCCAGCGCATTCACCCACTCCTGCCCCAGCAGGAGGACCCCTGTGTGAACCCTGGGTTTGGGGTGCAGGAGGGTCTGGGCACCTTCTGTCTGTGCTTGGGTCTGTCCTGCGCTGGCTGCGAGGCGTTGGGGCTGCTCTGGGAGCAATGTGCAGAGAAGGGTACGGCTGGAGCAACACATGGGGACCCCAAGCAGCTGCATCCGTCCCCGGGGGTGCCTGGGCCCTCTGCACCTCAAAACAGTGATGTGAATTACATCAGCCAGTACAATTAACACCCTGTAAATTGTCCAGCATCCTCCAGCGGGACGCAGCCGTTATAAACCAGCACTGAGCACCCCTCGGCTGCAAGGCCTTCAGCCAGGGTAGGAAAGCCCGTGGTGAAGGTGTGGTGTGAGCCCTGACTGCTGGGATGCAGGACAAGGTGCCCACATCAGCCCCAGGGCCACAGCAGTGTCCCTCACCCATCAGCGCTGGACACTGCCTGGCTCCCTGTGGGCATGGCACTGAGGTGACTCCAACCCCTCTCTGTCTGCCCTGGGCAATGGTTCCTGCAGGATTTCTAAAACCTTGTTGAGGAAAATGGCCAATTCCTGTTTGCTCACTGGCAAGTGTGGCCAGTCCTGGGAGAGGGATCCTCCTTACCAGAGATAGGTGGGAGCCGCATTCCTAATGCTTGGATGGGGTGTAAAGTCATTTCTACAAATGGAGACGTTCAGAGCTTTGTCCAGAGCTGTTTGGAATACTTCTTCATTCCTGACTGAAGCACCTGAAAGCAATTCAGGTGAAAACTTTGCCGTCTTTTTTTCAGCAAAGAAACAGACCTTTCCAAGTGTCTTTTCCCACTGCTAAATGGTACCCTCACATTCCCACTGACATAAGTGGGTGGTAATGCATAGCACCTGACATAATGATGACTGAGAGCACAGATCCCCTTCGTTTCTGGAAGAGATGTCACCATGGAGTTGAAAATACCCATTAGAAATATAGGGTTTAATGTCCATGCAAACTGCTCGGCAGCGAGGTGTTACCCAGCTTAATGGGCAGCCTTGGCAGCCGGCATTTCTTCCATGAACAGTGCCCGAACAATGTCATCTGGGGTTTTCCAGTGGTCTGGAATTATTACCAAACTGCTGCAAGCCCCCGTCAGCCAGTGACTGCAGCTGACACTGCTGGCATGCAGGCTCTGTGGCGCCCACCCAGCCAGGACAGACATCAGGAATGCTTGGTGGGGTCAGGAGTGCTGCCCCAGGAGTGCTCTCCAGAGGGGCCATTTCCACACACAGTCAAGGGGCCAGTGCTGCAAAAATATTGATCAAATGGATGTGCTCTTCCTGCCTGGATACCGTGATGAAGGCTCCGAAGTATGAGCCGCAGAAACCTCTCTGATGGCAGCACTGCTGGCATTCAACAGCAAAGGACTCTTCGTGGCAGGGGACCATGAAATCATTAACGTTGGAAAAGACCTCTAAGCTCATCCGGTCCAACATCACCGTGCCTACTAAACCATGTCCCAAAGTGCCATGAATACACACTTTTTGAACCCCTCCAGGGAAGGAGACTCCACTACTGCCCTGGGCAGCCTGTGCCAGTGCTTCACCACTCTTTCAGCAAAGAAATTTTTCCCAGTATCCGAACTAAACCTCCCCTGGATCAACTTGAGGCCATTTCTTCTCATCCTGTCACTTGTTACTTGGGAGAATGGCACAGCACATGGTAATGGGATAAAAGACAACCGCCCGCCCCCCCCCCAAACCCAACAATACTCTGTGTCATGTTTTGACCGGCAGTACCTGTGCTAGCAGGGGGGCACTGTGTGTGCGCAGCTGAACATCCCATCAAGGCTGGATCCGATGGGAATGGTACCAGCTCACTTTTCGCAGTAGCTTGGAAGACATTGGCCCAACAGAACAGTTTGGTCTTTCCCTCTTAGCCTGCAGTTGGTGGCAGCATGTCCTGGTGAGGGTGCGACCATTCCTGGACCTGCACGGTGGGAAGGGCTGAGGCCAGCAGAAGGAACCCACCCTCGCAACAGATGGGAGCTGAAGGGGCCACTAACAGAGCCTGCGTTGGGAAACGATGCTGCTGCACACCGACTTCATGGCTGGCTCTGCAGCCGCGATGCTCAGTGTGGTGTGTGCTGTGGCAAGGCAACATTCACACTTGAGGACACTGTGTTTCTGACACAAGTCTGAACACAGACATCCCCACTCCATTTGAACCAGACTTGGAAAAATACACCACTTGTGACAGCATGAATCTTGCCCTGCGGCTCTGTCTTCTCGAGCCCAGGCACCAGCACCCAGAGACAGCATCAGGAGCCAGATGGGAGCAGCCACCGGCCTGCCCAGCCATGGCACCTCCTGTCCCACAGACCACGCACACCATGCAGGACAACACCGTTTCATTGCTCCTTAAGGAATTCTGTTGTGAGCCAAGGTTTATTAAGTTTGTGAGGGGAAACAACCGCTTTGTTATCCAGTTCACAGTACAAAACCACAGCTGAATTTTTACAAATTAACATTTTTAGGTTTTTGTCATCAGGAAAATACTGGTGTTTTAATCCTTCCCTGAATTAGAGATGTGTATTGCTCTAAGAGAAAAGTCTCCTTTTATTCAGAATGCCTTTGAAATAATTTCAGACCATTTATTGGATAACTCGGAACAAGGCAGCATCACCTGTCCAGTCCTGAAAATAAATTAAAACACATCTTTAATTTTCTAATTTCCTTCACTGATGCACAATCAGTAGAAAGCAAACCCAAAATGTGAGACAGAAAATCCAAACCCTTAGCAAACGAGGCTCTTCCCAGCAAGACAGCAGCATCACCCGCATCCCGGTGTGCCAGATGGGTTTGTGCTCAGCACCACCAGCTCCATCTCCTGCTCTGGGCACTGTGGGCTGAGCTGGCTGCTCCTCTGACCATGTAACCCATTACAGCCCACAGGAAAGTGCTGAGCTGCCTCAGTGTTACCGGTCACATCTATAGTAGTGTTCCCCATTTCCAGGGATGTCCCAGGGCTGGATGCTGACCCGCACCCAGACAGACCTTCACGTTAAGTAGAAGTGCAAAAAAAATGGTGGCCCAGTGGTGTATTTTGCTTCACTGAAAACCAGATCTGCTTCACTTAAACCAAAGCAGATGACATTTCGAGGTGCACATTTGAGTGCCAAGTAGCAAAACAAAAATAGAACAAACAGCAATAATGCCACCCAGACCTGAGGAGGGTGAAGAAGCATCTGATACAATTGAAAACATGACAAAAATAAAGTGAAAACGGTGTTATTTGCTCTACAGCTGTCTCCTCCTCTCATCCACGCATGCCAGTAGAGCCAAGGAAGCCCAGGCAGAACGAGGTACCCAGCCCCAGCACGGGGTCCCACACGAAGCAGTCGTCTGGTGGGGCTGATGTTCTGCCACGAGTAGTGTCTTCCAAGTCCTTTCACGGTGAAGCATCGACAGATTTGGCCTGTCCCTCCTCACACCAAGTGGCTGCAGGATTCTCTCAGATTTCTTGTTTTTATAACACGGGGGGTTAGCTATAAAATGTTATCAACCTTAGAAACCTATAATACATGTAGATAAAGACTCTTCCTATTGAAAATACAAGGTTTGTGTGCTGTGCAAGGTGCGAGGAGGACACTGCATGTCATTTTATTCTGACTAGAGATGCTGCAGGTTGCAGACCGTTGCCCTGGTGTTGTGACAAGAGTGAGGTGGTTATGTAAGAGGGGCACTAATTATTCAAACCATGGTGAGGAGGAGCCGTGGGGCAAGTGCAGTGTTTGCTCTTCAAGACGGAATTGGGGTATCTTTATTTTGTGGTGGATAGCTCACAGTGAGCAGGCACCACGTGCATGATCACCCATGACACAGCAATCCCAAAGCCAGTGCTGGGAGAGAGGGCAAAGAGGTGACTGGTTGAACCCGCCTGGCACAGCAGCTGCTGACAGGGACCCCCGGCCTGCACTGGCTGCTGCCACCCCAGTAACCACTCTGCTGCCACAGACCGGCACTGGAGTGGCACTGTGGAGGGCAGACTGGTCCTCTGTGTGGCTCTGCTGGACCAGGCGGCTTCAGGAGCATCCTTGGTTTCAGGATTTTACATAACAGGCAGTAAAACATTCAACCCTGAACAAGACGCCACAGTTGTATGGATTGTAAATGTAGGTGCCTCTGCTTTGTGGAACAGGCAGTGCCCTCCCGAATTTCAGGTAACGACCTCCTTGATGATGAATAATTCTTACCTACATGCATAAATCCATCACTGGGTGGCCACCAACAACAGAGGAGAGCAGTGGTTAAACGCAGCCTGGAAAGCACCTCCGTCATTCACCTGCTCTCCAGAGGAGGGGAACTTTTGCTATGTGGCGAGTCATATGGAAACCTCTATTTAGACACAATTAAGTGTTGACTGGAATGACTAAACGCGATGCCCTACAGTTAAATAACTGGTTCGGTACTGGTGTCTGTCGTCTTTTAGCAGTGACACCAGTACGTGTGCACAGGTGCTGGGGGAGAAGATGTGCATGCTGCCATCAGCCCAATGCCATCAAAGCTCCCCATCACCTTTGTTCTCTTTGAGATGGAAGCAATGGAGTGAAATGCATGATGATAGCACACGTGATATCAGCTGTGTCTGTCTGAATACATGAGAACTGCCGTTTACAGAGCATTTACAGAGCACCTATCACCTTCAACGCATGCTCATCCAAAACTGCAAGTTCTGTAGATGCAGTAAATAATTTCTCTATTTTAAGGTTTCTTGGGATCCCTCGGCCAGCGTTCGACTCCTGCAGCACCTCAGTTGGAAGACTTGCTGAGAGCACTGGCAGAGCGGCGAAGCTTCCCAGAGACTCTGCTCTTCGAGGCACGTGGTAACGTGGGTGAGGTCTGCTCTGCTAATTCGATTCCTATGGTGACAGTAAGGTCGGCGCTTGCACTTGTGGTGAGGCAGCCTGGAAAACAGAATGGGCAGGGAAAAAACAACATAAGGAAAGAAACAACCTGTCTGGCTTTGCATCAGAATAATGCTTGGCAAAACGCAGCCCCGCTCCACCTCCTCTTTCAAATTAATCCTGGGTATCACTCAGGTCACCTTGACATTTGTAGTAGAAATTTGGCCCAG
This sequence comes from Neomorphus geoffroyi, assembly GCA_033558235.1. NCBI lineage: Eukaryota > Metazoa > Chordata > Aves > Cuculiformes > Neomorphidae > Neomorphus > Neomorphus geoffroyi. The sequence goes on along the minus strand of JAUMJM010000005.1, from coordinate 98,554,434 downwards.
GCAGCTGAGGAACCACCATACTGTGCTTTCCTAGAGAAAAAGGGAATTTTTCCATGCCAGCTTCCAAAGAAAAGCAAGAAGCAGCTGGGCCATGCATGGGCAGCAGTGCCCAGGTGAGTGCGTGGGAGCCCCAAGCAGGAGCCCCTTTTGGACCAGGCATGCGGGTTCGCACGGACCCCATGGGCACTGACAGCTCCCACAGTCCAGTACTGGGGGAGTGGGAGCAGTAATCCCTGCTCGCTCAGAGCTCCAATCAAACCCGAGCTCAAAAAATATTTCTTTCAAGTGTTCTTGTGATATAAAATTGTCATTTTTGCTGTGCACTGCTGAACAGCTCTTTTGTATATGATCTGCTACAGAGAGATGGAAGGAGTTTCCATAGCATGAATGTTGTCAAGAAGCTCTGCTTGGAAGGCATCTTGGCCTCCAGAAAAATAATGCAGAGAATCCCTGTTTTTTCTAATTAGTTCCACTACTTAAACAGGACACTCGGTGCCCATCATTGTTGGTGCAATCATGGCCACTGCTCAAGATACTTGTGGGCTGGGGAAGTTGGGTGGCTGCAGCAAGGTCCACATGTGTTTACATCAAGTTACATCTCCGTTATTCCTCACAGGCAACTCCGATTGCAGGCCAGGACTACGGAGCTTGTCTGAATGAGAACAGATGAAGATACAGCTATTAAATGGAGAAGTAAGTGAATAAACTGAAGTGCGTGTGTGTGCAGCTCCTGCCCCTCCCCTGTGCGACTGTAATGGCACTGAGAGGAATACGAACACGGATGCTGCAACCCAGCCCGGCTCTTGCTGCTGGAGCTCTGATATCCCAGGGCATTTCCAGGTGTGAATGTCATTTCATCAGCTCCCTGGGGGTACGGTATTTTTAAGCCATGTTACAATTCTCTCTCTAAGTCCTAACACAAAGGGTTTTAGTACACGTGGGATGGAGCAACAGCTTGGCACCTTGCAAGCCCGTGGGGAGAAGGGAGGAAGGCTCCAAGCTCACACCAAGGGCGGGCCCAGTCTTGGCAGTCCCACGACCACTGCTTAATTTGACTGATGGTTACACTTTGCATCACAGACCTATTTCCAATCCAACAATAAGCTGTATTTTCAGCTTTATTTGCCTTTAGTTTCTGGGATTGATAGTTTCAGGGATATCTTTAAAAGTCTTTGCATTACCCCAAGTGACCCTCAGAGACACAGAAAATGCTCCAAAACTCAGCCCATGCTTTGGCTGAAGCTGCCAATGGTTGAGTTGCCCTGTGGTTAGCAGGGATAACCTCGCTCATGACCAGGGTGAGCCTTGCCCTTCCAAAACATGTCAGGTTTAGCAAGGCGAATGGGAGATCTGTGTGCTGAAGGGCTTTGCAGGCAATAAAGTGCTGGGGACTCGACCTGCCTTCTAAGGACAAAGACTCGCACAAGTTGGACAAGGACAAGTTGAATTGGCTGTTTTCAACACTGGGCTGGGGTGATTTGGGGTATTTTGAACAACAACCTATCTCGCCCCATCACTAGGAATGACAGCAGCCCCACTCTGTGTGTTTTAGCAGCTTCCATTGATCCTGTTCTTGGGAATAATGCTTGGAAACTCCATGGAGTTTGTTGGGTGCAGGCAGCATCGTGTTCCTTGTAGTGTTTCCTCACTACAAGGTTTAAAACCTGGGCCTCGTGCGTTCACTAACTCCAGATATTTCATTGACTCAAAGGAGTGAGTGCAGGGATGCCGAGGTCCGGCTTCAGCTCAGCCAGGGCACCTCTCACTCCTTTCAAATCCCTCAGCCAGTTCCCAAACCAACGTTTGCATTTAAAGACCACCTTTACTTACCAGATTTATACAAGACAACTGACTGAAGGGGAAACAGCGCATTAAAAAAAAGGTGAAGAATGCGACTTAGCGTGTAAAGGCATTTTCTGTGAAAAATGTGGAGCTGTCAGGTTTGGATTAAAAACAAAACCTGCGGTGCCGTTTATGGAGAGAGGCGCATGGGGGAGGAAAGGGCAGTGAGGGAGGTGTCGGACTTCACATTCCTGCAGTTAAGCGGAATGGCAGATGGTCAAAATAATACAGTTTTCACCAAATGGACAAACTCAGGCAATATCCATGCAAGCGCCAAACAATGCATCGCCTGCGCATATGAAAAGCCGTGCGGCTGCGGCAGGCGAGGTGAAGTGCACCTCGCTCCGGGAGCACTCGCTGCATCCACGCATTCCTTCAGTCCCAACTTTCTTCTGGCAAGTCCTTAGCTATGCAATCAACCTTGAAGCTTCCCCCCCCCCCGCCCCCGGAAAACCCGCCTTGATTGATAGGGAGACAGCAGCTGCGGAGTGAGCAAGTGATAACCACAAAAGAGAAAGGCTTTCATACAAATATTATAATTCCACTTGCAAGCTGTCTGGCACAAACTCTAATTACTTGGCCGTCTTGCAAGGGGAGCCTGCAACTTTGTTTGGAGACGAGGCTCTGCTCACTCAGCTGCTCTTGGGAAGGAAGCAGGGCTGCGTGCACCCACTGGCACGTGCCCGGAAAAACCAGTGTTGTATTTCTAGGGATGTTAAGATGCTCGTGAGAGGCTGAATTCTTTGTTTTTACACAGTGATATGGAGGGTGGGATTTTCTCTCTTGCTTTTTTTTGTTTCAGGCAATGTGAGATTTACAAGTTGTGAAAACCAAGCAGCAGCTCCGCAGTGGTGCAGTAAATAAAAAACACTAATAAAAAAAAATCTGACTCATAGGCTTAAAATTTACAACTCAGCCAAATGTGAAATGTGCAGAAAGGGGGATAAACCCCAGGAAGGCTGCATAGCCAGTCTCTCCTGCAAGCTGCACTGGTTTCTGTGTGAGCACCGCTGTGGAGGTGATGCTGTGCAGCCTCCGCGGGTGCTCACTGCCAGTGGGACAGGGGTTGCACCCAGCGTATTGCTGGTGGCTGCCCTGTTCCGATTCCATTCCGTGGTGTCCCAGTCACAAATACACATGCAAACAGGCCCAGCAGTGTTCAAAATGCTTTCCACTCTGGCACGTGCCAGCATCGGCTGTGCCCGACAGCAGCTGGAGGGAGCAGCAGCTGCATTGGTGGGCAGTGGGCACCCATGGGGCTTCGTGTGTGTGGAGCAGGAAGAGATGAGGCAGTGGTGACAGGGACAGGCAGAGATAGACTTGGACAGCCCCAGAGCCACGCGCTGAGCATAGGAGGAGGAAGAGGAGAGCTGTTAGTGATGAAGCACAACGCCAGCAGCAGCGGGGCCTGCAGGAAGCATCGCTCTTACCTGTGGCAATTACCGTAACGAGACCATTACATATTCTAATCTAAAGGGAGAGAACACAAAATCATATAAATACAGGAACAGCACACCCATCACACTCGCGTGAAGTTCAAGCTGGCTGCTTACAGGCACCCAGCACAGCAGAAAGCAGCTTGGGCATCACGGCAAACTTGGCACAGGGTGAGCACCAAGTTGTAAGGGCAACTCATGATACAAAGTTCACCTCAGTACCCTTAGAGAAAAGGGTAACCATGGGCTTTTTCCTTGCCCCTGTTTGTCTGTTGATTGGAAAGAGAGGAAAGAAGTGTTGGGAAAAATCAGAATGAAAAATCATCTCCCTTAGGCTTTTGACAAACTTCCAAGGGGGCAGTGGGACTCCAACAGCCTCTTATTTCAGCGACATTTCAACATAGTTAGTGGTCATACAATGTCAAAATGGGTTTAATTTGAGGCTTCACAGAGACCTAACCTGCTATTGCACTGCAAGCAGGTTAAAGCAACCAGAAAGTGAACTGCATCCATATCCTGGGGCCACAGAACCTTCCCACAAACAGAAAGTCACTTGTACAAGTAAAGCCACATCACAGGCAGTCGGTACGCCTGCATGCACACGACTGACAGGTCAGGTGCCTCTGTGGTCTCTTGCAGGTACAAATGCTTTATGGGAATGAAGGATTAAGCTTTTAAAACATGTTCCTTGCAGGAGGGGATTAAAACTTCAGTTAGTAATACAGTTCAACACACACTTTAAATGAAGAGTTATCTTTTGGAGAGCTAGAGGTAGACAGCTTGTTTTGTTTTAAACGTACTAAATAGAATAAGTCTGGTTTCTTGTCCACCACCGGGGCAGGTGCTCTAGAAGAAAAAGATCTTTTAGCAATTTCTCTTCTCCTTTTGAAGCAGATGAACACTCCTGAAAGCAAAGTCACTCCCTCCCCTCACTCTTCACAGCAATCTTGGTGCTGTTGATGTTGAAACATCTTCTGGGACCTCCTACGGAGAAGACAGGCAGGTCCTCAGCCAGGACAAGAGCAATACAGTGCGGTCATCATGCAGCTGAATTAAAGGGGAAGTCTGGCTCCTCACCAAAACTGGCTGAGCCCTCCTCAGGGACACTACATGCAGCAAACTGAAATGAAAAGCATCTCTGTCAGCTGCTTCTTGGGTGCAGTAACATTAGAGGCTCCTTCCTCCCCTAACCCAGAGTACAAGGATGCTGAGGTGCTGGGGCATGTCCAGAGAAGGGTAATGAAGCTGGGAAAAGGGCTGGAGCACAGGGGTTATGGGGTGCGGCTGAGGGGACCGGGGCTGTTTAGTCTGGAGAAGTCGTCAAGGGCAGGTTTTCACCTGCTTCCCTGGACCAGGTCAGACCCTAACTGAGGCGCTGTTGTAGCTGAAACATTGGTAAATGAGGCGGTTTGCTCCACTGTTGTTTAGTTATGAAAAATACAAAAAGCAGGACTTCGACAAGCTATAACTGAATAGGTAAGAAGAACCTGAAACTACAGAATAGTCAATGGCAGAAACAGCCCTAAAAACCACACTCCCCATGCATGTGATGAGCACTTGACACGATCCCATACCCAGCCCTGATCGTCCTAGGGATTCAGAAATAAACCCTAAACGTCTACATCAAAGTTCTAATTAGTTGTGACTTGGAGCAGCCGCTAATTAGTTCTGCACCGCTCAGCCAGCCAGAGGGACCACAGCGAGCGTGAATGGTTATTCCTTCCTTCCATGCAAGAATATAATGTGTAGTGCAGTCTTAAACCACTGCCCAAAGCCTCTCGCCCGGGTGCCAGCCAGGACAGCACTGCCTGGGCTCTCTCCTTCACCGCGGCCACAGGGCTGACGTGCGTCAGTACCGAGGAAAAATGCAAAGGGGCCACATTGCCTGGAGCTTTCTTGGGAGCTGACAGCTTGAGCAGCTGGAGCTGTCACCGGCAGAAGAGAGAGGCCCGTCAAGCTAATATTTTTTCCCATCCCGGCGCTGATTGCTAGGGAGGAAGCCCTCCCTTGCCATCTCCTCTCTCATAGCAGGGAGAGCTCCCTCTGAGACAATCAATTAAACAGAAAAAAGAAAGGGCCCAGGCCAAGAGCCCTGATGTGGCTCCCACACCCTCCTGGCATCTTGGGAGAGAAGCAACCCCAGCTCCTACACAGCCTGGGAGGACAGGTCCAGGCTGCACGCCCTCACAGGCAGTGGGCACAGGGAAAAGCAGCCTGGAACTGCTTTGCAGGGAGCTGTGAAGTAATGATACAACCTCCTCACCGTTCTGCATGGATTCGTACACTTCTGAACCAGGCCTGGCCATCCTGCTGTGAATTTACACCAGAGCGTTAAAGCCAGAGGAGCTGCAGGGGATACAGAGCTGAGGCCACCTCTTGGTTCATGGCATTCACTGTGACTCTGCCATATTTAATAACAGACCATTTCTAACCCTTACAGTGATGCTGAGAATTTTACTCCCTCTTTCATGAAAAAATGCAAACTATCACACTGTCAACGCACATGACCTTTGGCTTTTTAGAAACACAGAGGGTCTGACCAAGGTGTAGAACCATCCCATAGCACGTTGAGGATGCAGGAGCTGCCTTTATATTCCTTCAAATACACCTACCAGCAGGGTGATCAAACTCTTCAGACAGAGAAGAGTAATGAATTAAGGAAGACATTGCAGCCTGGAAAAGGTTTTCACTGCCTGCCTGAGTCCAAAAGAGGAAAAATGGTGTTTATCATTACTAACATTGTCTTTGCGAGTGTAACAAGCGCTCCTGCGGGAAACGGGATGCACTTCCACCCCCTCACTGCCTCACCATTCAGCAAAATTCTTATTGTGTTTATTGCATCCATAGAAATCATTGGAATTGCTCAGGCTTGCCATTAAAAGATCCCAAATGTGGATCAGAATTGCTCTGTCATGTTATTTGACCATGGGTTCATGGGCATGTGGGCTTCCCTAGGTGCAAAGGAAGGAAGGAGGCAATGGAAAATTTGGAACGAATTTATGCCATGTCCCTTGCTGAAAGGCATCTCTGTGGAGAAGGGGTAAATTTCGGGTTTTGGCAAAACATCCTGACTTTCCTCCTTCATTGAATCAGGTAGTTATGCTTGATTCAACTGAAAATGTCATTTGGCACCTTTTCATGCTCTGCTACCATGGGCCAAGAAACAATTCCATACAGCAGGAAAGGACCAGCAGGCACTCCGATGCTGGGATGCAGGCAGAGCCTCAGCGAGCTCTTAGATGAGGTGGTAACTACCATAGAAGGGGGACAGTGATGGGAGATCTCCGTTTTCCCAAGCCAGGGCTTTTGAGGCTGAGATGGGTATGAGGCTGCTGTTTCCGCCAATGAGTCTGAGTTAGGAGTTACAGGCATGCGACAGCACGGTGCTAAAAGCCACCCTAGTGCGGTGCTCAGTTGCCTGGTGTGGCACATTCCTGGGCTGGTGAGAAAATCGAAGCAGGCGATAGCTCTGTGGAAGCCACACATGAGCCATGGTAAGGATCACCCCTGAATCCGCTTGTGCAGCTTCAGGATGCCTCCGAAGGCAGCCTGGAGAGCTGGAAGAGACAGGATGCTAAACCAGCAGTGAAAGATGCTCTCGTTTGTTGAAGATCAGCTGAAAGAACTACCTGGATTAAATAGAGAGGGGAAGCAGACCAGGTCCTCCTGGATACTCTTCACAGGGAAGGAGAAACACCTTATGTCTTGCCTTCTTTGGTAACTCTTCCCACTCCTCTGCTCCACCTATGCAAGCTTTTCCTCTTTGTTTACCGCCTGGACAACCTCTACAACTGCAACGTCTGGCACCTATGATTGCCCATTTTCCTTCTCATCTACTGAGAGTTAAGTTCACAGACCTCATAATGAGCTCTGTGCTAATGATTTAACTTCTTGTGCTTCATTCCACATTTAAGGGCAAGGCCTGTACTGGAAAAAGAAGGATTCGGCACAGAGATTCAAGCCCACGTCAAAGTGGCTCCCCAGCAGTGTCCTGGTCCAGCCAGTAACCATTGCCAGATGGTTTCGGCACCGCCTCTTCTCACAGTGGAAGCAGCTGAGCAGTGGGCTCATATCTGCCAGGGGAGTCTGGAATTTTCTAAGTCCTGGTTACTAGAAACTAATTTTTCATTTTCAGGCATCGCTGTCAGATTGATCAAACTCAACCTTGGCACGTGTTGCGTACACTGCTAATATCCCAGCACAGCTACTCCCTTTCAGATGTGTATTTTTTTAATATTCAGCTCCATCCAGCTTCCCTAAAAATATGCAAAAAATATTATACAGAACCTGGAGAGACTTTTATTCCAGAACTGACAAAACATCCGACAGATTTTCAAGGAAAATGCACAAAGATGTAAAAAAACCCCCAAACAAAGCCAAAAGTAATCATTGCTCAGCTTTAAAAATAATATAAGCCTGTTTAAGACAACTGTCACTCAGGGTTTTGCTTTGTTTCTGTCAAAAATAGATTTTAAAATGATGCAGCCATTTGAAATATTCCTTTTGCTTTAAAGTGGGAATGATAAAAACTCAGCACTGAGCAAAAAGTGAAATAACCCAAATCTTATTTGTTGTACATTCAAGTATTTTCTGCAAGAAATGTATGCATGTAGAAGTCCGAAGACAAAAGAAAAGCATGTATCACCTTTTCAACAAAAAGGCTGCAAAATCTCAGTTTTATGTAAATAAGCAGGCACGGCTTCCAAGGCTTTAAAACCAGGGAATGCTGAAAACGTCTATAGTTCCTCAACTCAAGTGTTGCTCCTGGGCAATGCTATAATATTCATTAAAGAATCCATTTATCAACAGATACCACATGTCAGAGTTTTCCAGCACAGTTTTCCTGACACTCTGCAGAAAATGATGTTTTAAAAAAATGAAAATGGAAAGCAATAATCCAAGATGCTTTTGCCTGCCCGTTGCACTCCACAATAGCTATTAGCAACTAAAAAAAAAAGGCAAAGATTTACACTATATCCTTTCTGATAACGTCAAGCATTATGCTTTATTTTCCAAATCATTAGCATGCACAAGAATGACCTCATGGTGAACAGATGCACTTGGATATGGCAGTGATTAGATCAGTCCTCTCAGCAGTCAAGTGTGCCCATTTCAATTAACCCTTTGAAGCCCTAACTGCGAGTTTGCGCTGCTGAAAAGCAGGTTTGTAGGTTCTCTTGACAGTAGAAATCTACCCTTGTGCCTATCAAAACCTCAAACACAAATCCTTCTCTAGTGGGAGAGTTCTCTTTTCCTGTCGGGAATATCTACTTCCATTTTTTAAGAGTTAATGCAATTTTGGCTTCTGATATTAAATGAAAAAAAAAAACAACAAACAAACACTCCAAACACTTTTTAGTCAGCAGAGGTAATTGAAGTTGGAATGGTTTTGTGTCTGTTTGTGCCCGATTCAATTTTATGATTATATTAAAGAACACAAGAATTTTGTTGAATGATTGTTTCTCTTTTTGGCTGAGGGAGCAAGAACAGAAAAAAAAAAAAAAAAGCAGCTTAAAACCTCATCCTTGAAAATGAGAGAAATCTGCAGAGGGAAAGGATAAGAATAATTCAATAGTGTTGGATTACAGAGGATTTCCTGGACTGAGTCTCATACCCAGCCTAATTAAAATACAGCATGTAATGTACCAGTTTAACAACAAAGGACCGTATTCTCATCTTTTGTTCCTAATCTGTACATCCCCTAAATGAGTTCAGGGATGTCCATTCTGCCTACCAGGCTGCGTTTTCAACATTTAAGACATGCAGGGCTACTGATGATACATATAGGGAGTTTAAGGCTCAACTTCTGAAAACAGCAAGGGAGGTCAATTGGATGATTTTCATGCATAAAATGAAGCACCTGCAAGACTATTTGTGATATGGGAGACTAAGCCAGGGCACACTTCTAGAAATCCATATCCCATCTGAATTAAGGGGAAGCATCCCTAGAGGCACTATCAGGAAACATAAAAACATTTAGTTCAAATAAATAGATCATGGTTAATAATACACAAACAATGTGTGTCATTAACAGCTACACGTTTGGCTCACTTAATGGTCTTGATTTCCTTCTTATACTGTGCTAACTACTGAAAACAATCTTCATTTTCATAAAAAGCGTACTTAATCTTTGACCCTTTCTATTGCGCACACGTACATGCAGTGATGGCAGGATTACAATTAGGCGATATTAAGAACAAGATCAGAGGAGAATTAATGTTAAATTTACCTAAAAGTTTAAGCTAGGCAGGGTTAGTAGTTTCAGCTGCCTCGTTACTTGAGAAGGAGAAGCACAGACTTGTGCCAGTTCCATACATTTATTGATCCGTGATTCATTTTTTTCTGTTTCAGAATAGAAATTCCCCTTTTACATGAAGAAAAATGCCCTCTATACTTTTTAAAGCGGAAGAGAGCTGATTTCACAGGCACAGGACAGGTGAATGTAAGCTCAAAGGAGCTCTAGTTGTCTGTGGCACAGGGGGACAGGTCGCACACTGGAAAATGCAGAGCTGCTGCTGTTCACAGCCTGACACCGTCCTGCTCACCCCCAGCTGTGCCCATGCTGATGGGGAACTGGCAGCTCCAGAATAGTGTTTCATCCCTTTCTAATCTTTAATAGAGATGAATAGATGGCTGCAAACTTAGTCAAATCGCACCCGAGCTGGTTCTTCATTTATTTCTGGACGTTGTCAGTACATTTCTTAGCATCTCGCCAATTTAAACCACTATAAATGTGGGAATAGGCAAGGCTGAGACAGATGCTTGTGATCCACACACATCCCGGCTCGTGGGATGGGGACTCACCCGAGAGGCAGCTGGCAACAGCGGCTGGGTTGCAGGGTTTACTTTCAGCCTCCTTGCGGATGGCCAGGATGGCGTTTGACGGAAAACACATCCTAATAGCAATGACTGACACAGCTCTGGTTAACAGTCAACTAAAGCTGCAAGTAAATCAGGACGTAACCTAAGGAGACTCTCTGCAGCAAAGATTTTGACACCAGAAGTCACAACTGGCCTCTGGTTTCTTTGAGAGTGTGAAATAAATTCTGATGTTTGGCGGTCCGAAATTTGAAGGTTTTCCTCTTACTCAAGAAAGAGGTTTTACTTTTCAAAAAATAAATAAATTGTAAGATCATAAAAACACATTCAGATACTCATGATTTAAGTATTCTGAAAAACTTACGGTAGATATTAGGAAACACCTCAAATATTTTTGGCATATAAAATCACAGAATTAGAAAGTATAACTACTGTATTATCAAATGAATCTGTGCTTGCTTGCCAAACTGTATTTGTTTATAATAAGATCACTGTGCTGTAAGAAGAACTTGAAAACCAAATACAATTACGCATGAAGAAAACGTTTAAAATATATCAATATATCTACGTTTTTATTTGCTGATAAGTCAACAGATAAATGATTCAAAGTGCTAGCAACACTGGGCACGAAATCTACATTTCTATTGAAACTGATAATTTTTTTTGTCTCAGACTTTTGGCAGAGTGTATAAAAGAATTTAATTCACAGCTGTTCTACTTTTTAATGTAGAAAACATTAATCAAAGCTTTAAGTTATAAGCTTTTCTAATGTTGTTTAGTATTCCAGTTCAACAAAGATCAATAGAGGCCATCCCTGTGTTTCTTGACGCCTCTCCAGGAAGCAGAGGCGCGATTATGTAAATAGCACCGGTTCCCCTTTACTTCTGCCAGCTTGCTTATCTCCAAAGCCTTCTGCCTGCTGCTACTGGCGACCAATGCAAGGACATGCATATACCTCTTATCTCCGAACAAAGCTCTGAAAGCTCGAGGATTGGAGCCAGTAACGTTAAACAATGATGCACGGCTGATTTTATTTGTAAGTGATTTATTTTGGTAAATTTAATTTCTTCCTTCAATTTTTTCAGTTTAGATGGCAGATATTTGCTAACGAGTCAGGCTAAAGAGAAATAGAGCAGATGTCCTGCAACATTTATACAGGTTTGAAATAATCTATTAAACAATCCAAAAGAGGAGCAGGGAATAATTAGAAAGTGCCGGTTTCACCCTATGAGTGTAAAAAAGGGATTAAGGAATCTTTGTTGAGGAGTCCAACGCACAGTGACTGTACTTTTCGGAGGCCAGAAAAACAAATCTTGAGGGTACTAGAAATCTGAATTTCAGAGTCAATGCTTCCTTTCAGAACACACTTATTTAATCTCAATTAAAGCAGTGGCTCATACAGGACTGACGGCACACTAACTTAAAATCTCTACCGGGAACATCAGGAATAAATCTTCAGAGTTTAGCACTGCATTTTCATCTTTCAAGAAGGCTGACGAATGATGATCAGCACGATATGTGTGTATATACATATACACAAGCATGGATATCCACATATATTAAAAGCCCTCAAGCAGGTTCCAGGCCAGGTGTTGGAAGGAAGCCTGAAATTTGCTCATCTATATTTAAGGGCAATGTTAGCATACTGCACGCTGCTATGATTTTCTAACAGAACACCGCTCTTACATTTCTTTTGCATTAATCCCTGACCCTGGTATCTCAGCAGCATAATCCCCATTTAGCATTAGTAGCAACGGCTTCTACTGTGAGGAACTATTTTTCGATAAAGCACCGATTCAGGCATCGCCTTTGAACAACATATTCCCAGCTCAGCAAGAAACCCACACTCCTGAATGAACCAGAGCACATTACTGAGAGAAAGTTCATTAACCTTGCTAGATTCGGGGGTTAACAGGATAGCTGAAGAAAGGAGCGGAGTGAATAGCTCTGATGCAAAACAAATTAAAATGAATGTCATCATTCCTTTTGATATTCATTAGTTGATTCAGAGGAAGAATGGTCATCTTAAATTTGCAAGCATTTATCTACAAAAAACAGGTGTACATCTGCTGCTCAAGTGCCTCGTAGTGCTAAAGAGAAGAACAACGTGCAGGGACTCACCAGTTCCACCGAGGGAGTAGCTGGGAGAGGGAGAAAAGACCTGAGCGGCAAAATCCTCAAACGTCATTACTTCTTTATGGTTCTGGATTATTGCTTCGAGATACAGAGCTCGTTCCTCATAACTGTAACGATCAGGTTAAGGAAATGTGTGTGCAGAATTAAATGCTGTTACACAACGTCCATGAACACCAGCACTTCAGATCCACAGGCTGCACACAGGCATGGAAAAGAGGGGACCCAAGTTGCCCAATGCTGCTTAACAGTTCTGAATGCGAGCAATGAGGAGTGAACACACTTAATGGCTTGAAATTAAGGGTAATACCTTTTAGCTTCATGAAGGAAAAGCTGTGACTCAGTAGATCTGACAGACTGCTGAAGTTGCCGATGGCAGAAACAAACTCCCTAGACTGCAAGCTTTTTTAAACGCGAACCCAACTTTAACAGACAAGCTGTGGCATTACGGGAAGTTCCTGGTGCACAATATTCCTGATACAATAACCCTGTCGGGCCAGAACAATGATTACACTGAAGAAACAAGCTAAAGAGGAGAATAAAACCCCATGTATTTATTTGATCATTGTACTGCTTAAAAGAAATTACCAGCAATAAACACAACTCCTGACAGTGTGAAGTTTCCATTTAAGGCAGGTGCTAGAAGGTGCAATCTTATGTATCCTAAATAAACAATGCCCATTGGAAAAAAACGCCCCACAACTTCCACGCATTATAGTCTGCATAATGCAGGCAACAAAGCAATCTAAAATCAAGACTATTGCCTTTTAATTAAAACTCGGCAACCTGGAACACACAGCATTCAAATGTGTAATCAAAAACCAGTCACCAATAAAACTTACAAGCGTAACAAGCTGAAGCAACTTTCCAGCTGTCTTAATAGGACCCCTGCTTGCGGCAGCTTTTCACAGCGGAGAAAGCAAATCTTTTCCTTTTGTGTGCAGCTTCTGTTTTCTCAGAAGGTGAATCATACACTTCCAATAACAGGATAACGTCTGAAACAAATCTACAATGGGCTGAAGAGCCTCACGTATGACTTTATGAATTAATGCTCACTGGAGCTGCTATGACATCTCATTCTCCGTTTCCTCATTTAAAACAAAAGTTCCCAGGTCCTCATTGTGTTTCTGTGATGAGGAAATGCTTTCTAACTCTGTTATGTGGGAGCAAAGGCCAAATTAAATTTAGAAATTAGGAGCGGTGAGAATAACACCAGTGACAATATAATGCAGGTGAGAGTATTTAAAACTGAAAAGCATTACTAATTAATATTGAAGTGCCATTTGTGCCTTCCATTACGTTAACAAAACCATGCTGAAACAGTATTTAAAAAAAACCAACCCCAGAGTAAAGAGGTTCTTAAAAATAGGACATGATGGTCTGGTGTTCTACCTCAAAGGGAATAAGCAAAGGGTGTCTTAATTGTATGCAAGTTCCTATAGGCACGGTGGTTAAAAAAGAAAAAAAATGAAGAGAAAGAAATTAAAATAATTTTGCTTTTAGTGCTGGCAGAGGACAACTGATATGTGATAAATCTTCTTATAAACTTCCCGTGGAAGCCTGAAGAAAGAAAATCAATACATAGCATTTCAGAGTTTGCACCTGCTGACAGCGTTATTTGCTTAGTTTTTCTCTCTCTTTTTCCTAAGCCCAGGAGAACGCATTCCTGATAGCGCAAGCATTAGCCTGCCTGCGTTTGGGGCTGCCTCCCTATTATGGGCTGAACTCCTGATGACTCTTGTTAATGAATAGGCTGCCAAACTTCCTAGGAGAGGAGGCACACGCCTGGGCCCTATTCTAAAGGGACTGACGGATGCCATTCACTTCTCATTATGAAGATGCTTATTCTGCAGCGCACTCGGCTGTTGCCAGGGCTGTGCGGAGCGTGCGGCCGGACGAACGCCATCCCCGCTAACAGCGGGACGCGGGGGCTGCGCGGCCGTCTGGCGAACAGCCCCTCCGACACGGAGCTGGCACGTGCTGGCGCAGCGGGAACAGACCCAGGCGTGACAAATTACTGAAAGGGCTCGGCTAAACTTGGGGCTGAAGACCACCTGAGCCTGCGGGCCGGCCATCAGCGCTCGATTCATTGCGCAGCCTTTTAGGCTGCGGGCTGCTTGTGGGCCCACTTTAAACAAGGCAGGGAGACTATAAAGGCTTTTCATGCTATGCCTAATAATATCCTGCTGTTTAATGAAAGACCTTGCACATCTAACACATAAGCGTACAATGCGCAGAACAACTGCTAACACACCAGAAGTTTGTACTGATTCTGCTAAATATTGCACAGAAAAAAGGGACTGAGGAGATTTCCACTAGGTTAGCTTTACATCTCATAAAATCCGTATTTATGAGATGGAAGATGCCTCTATCCACACAAAAGACTGGGGAAAAAAAACCACTCGGCCAAACAGCTGGGCAGCTACAGGAGAAGCATCTGAGAAGTAACACACTGAGCCGAGTTTAAGCCAAGAGCGCTGTGCAGATCGATCACAGCTTTAGAGGCGTACGAGGAATATCCCAATCCAGTGCGGCTCTTGCAGATTAAAAAGCTGAAAGCAGTAGGTGCAGATACCGCAGACTTCTGCATAAAGCAGCTCCACTTCACCACTGCCCACACGCTCAGCTCAGCATCCTCCTTACATCCCTCCCAGGCTCCTCTACGCACAACTACCAGGAGAACTGGGCAGCCCGGTGGCTCCTGCCACACGGGCAGCAAGAGAGATGATTGCACTCATTTTCACTTGTAGCCTAAGCTAAAAAGCATTGAATCACTGCAGGAAAATTTAACTAAACTTTCTGCTATCTCTATTTTTAATTAACATAGGTATTAAACAGTTTGGATTCATTAAAAACAAAAAGTCAACCAAAGTTTTACCAAACTTTAAGCATTTTAACGGAGGAACATAACAAAAATAATGTTTTGAAATACCTCCAGCCTATAAATATAGGTAAAGAAAGCAGCATGACATCATGAATACATCTTATCTCTCACAGAAAACTTCTGCGACAGTTTCTTCTGCAACTTATTCGAGTTGTGCAAACAAAACCACCATTTTGCTACTTAATCATGTTTATGTCAGAATCTTCCGTCGGCATCAATACATCAGTCATCTGCCAGATACCCTGGAGTCCCAAGCAATGAGTTTTCAGGATCCGTGAGAACATAATATAGCCAAAGAATGAGAATATGAGAGAGTTGAGGGGGCAGAGAAGACTCAGCATTTCCAGACTGCTTGTACAGGAGCTGTCTGAAACAGTAATTTTCAGTTGGAGCCCCAAGGAACTTCACTTTTATCCGCACATAAGAACGCTTTCACCCAGATAATCTCGATTGCGATATTTTATCTGTCAAAACTGCAAACCTTGTACACGTGCTGTGGCTTCATACTTAGAAACCAGCGATGCGATTTTACTTACTTACACACGTTAGAACGTTAAGCTGAACCTTTTTAATACAAAATGTGTCACCTCTCTCCTGTGAGCTCTCAGCATATCTGACACAAAGACGCCCCTGAACGCTAAGCCTCGCTGCATTATTTAGATCAAGGCAATATGTGCAGAACACCATATAAGCTACTACTTCTAAAAAAATGCAACACATATATCAGCAAACTCCTGTCCCCAGCTCATTGCTATGCTCTGGGTCGTGCAGGGCCAGGAGAAAGCTTGAAGTGCCTGGCTGGCTTTTCTACAGAAGCCTCAAGGCTAGATTGCTGAAGTGAAGCATGCAAATCATGTTCTGAAGGCGGCCTGGCTGCAGAGAGGATGGGTTATGATCTTGAACCCTACCCCGGTGAAGAAGCTGGACAGCTGGCTTCCCTGATTAACTAAGCCCCCATTTATCTGAAGGTTTTGGGCGTCCCCTGAGATTTTGAGATAAATGGAGTTATACCAGACATTCAAAGGAGCTGATCAAAAGCAGCCTCTTTTAATATGTATGGCAATTTGACCCACCTCTTCAATGGCTGCATTATTTTACATTTCACTTCTACCAAGGCACAATTCTAGAGTAAAGCATTTTCAGTGAGCACATTTCTATTTACTTCACATATTAAACGACATAGAGAACCATGACAAGGCGTGAGTTATTGACAGTGAAAATATATAACTGTGTGAAAGCAGGAATTTAACTCCAATTTGAATACAGCAATCAAATCTCAGTACTTGACTATTATGAGCTTTTGTAATTGTTTTATCAGTTTATCAATTATTTTTATAGTTCAGCTACTTTCAGACATGTGCTTTAAAACAGAGAGTTTGAAAAGCCTTCAAAGTCCTCCTCATCTGGGTGCTGCAGGCGAACTAAGCCATCATGGGGGTCAAGATCTGTCTGGTGTTTCCCTCTCTGCACATACACACAATGTTAAATCATAAATAGCTACGTATTTAGAAACAGGGGGAATATAGGAGACAATTATTCAAACAGATCCTAAAAATTTAGAACTTTTGTTTATTAAACTTGATTGTGCTGACCTTAAGCAAAGAAATCAACTACCTACCACTGCTGGTGGTAATAGCCAGCAATTCCCTCCCCACAATATTTTCAGAAAACAAAAACATCTATATACTCTCACCAATATAAGGAAACAACTGTGTCACGGCACTCTTTTCACGCAAATTGAAGACAAAATTATTTGTGGGTTTGTGAACAGGCAAAGAGAGGACTGACTGGCTGCTCTCCGTGGCTCATGCCAATGCCAAGGGGTTCTAGTCCTGGGGCTGGAACCCAACCGCTCGGGTACATAGAGAGCACACACTGAAATGACTGTTTCTCTGGCTCCAGAGGGACTCCCAAGGAAGTTAATGCGGACTGTTGGCATGAGCCTACTGTAATTCCCATCTGTGATGTGAATCCCACCCTGAGAAGGGCTTTCAGGGCATCTGGCCAGTGGAGAAACTGGAAGTATAGAGGTAGACAGCTCTTTCCAGCCCATCAGACATCAAGGCTGTCTACATGTCCACGTGCCAATTCCTTCTTCCACCCCACTAGGGAGAGACTTGAAGGAAGAGAAAATCTTTGAACTATTAAATACAAGAAAGTGTGTTTCCCAAATCCAGGCTCCAGCTTTCCAGCCTCAATGGTGCTTAAAAAGGCGATCACACAGGCAACGTGTGGACAAGAGAAGGAAAACCCAATTTGCAAATAGCTGATCTGTTGGGCAAGCTCGATGGGCTCTAAGGCAGAGGAAATACAGGGCTGTGGAGAACTTTTGTTTTACTGATTTTCCTTTCAATATTTCAGTACCAAAGGGCCACTGATAAGTCTTTTCTGACCACCACACACATTTCAGTATCCTAATATATATCATGGTTCTTTACAAAAAGGGTTCGTTTCTGACACCAAGACAGCAGTTTTGATAACAAACAAGAACGTAAATGTTTGGGACTTACCAAAGTAGAATAAAGCAGGCACCATAAAATTGAGGTTATCATAAAGGTATTGGTGGATGACCTTTACCCACCTTAAGCACTGAACAGGAGAGAGTTACTGTGCTTTTAAAATGTTGTGATAGGCAATTTCGGTGTGAAATTCAATCTGCTTAATTGGGCTTGCCATCATTTATGGTCTAGTGATTGTCACTGCTGCATGACTGAAAACTTTTGGGGGAATTTTAGTAACATATATCCTTCACCGAGCAGGTGCAATTAAACTGTACCTGTCAACGACTGCAGACTCGTGCTTTATTTAAAGCAAAGCATCTGAGATGAAAACTTTCAGAGTGATGCATGTCTTAAATCGGTTAATTTAACATGTGAGACATGTATTAGACGAGGCTGACTGTCCAACTGTCCAACTCAGACCAACGGTTTTGTGTGAAGGGGGGTAAGATTGGCTCCCTCGCCCCGTGGTCAGCCCTCAAGAAGGCCATCTGTCTGCAGTGCAGCCGAGGGAAGCAGGGCTCAACGCTCTCCCTCAGCGGAGCGGAGCCGGCTAGTGCCAGGGCTGCTGTTCCTCCTCCTTATCCAGAACAGGCAGATGATCCTCTGCTGCCAAAACCAAGAGCTCATCCCCTCCACAGCATAAATTGCCTCTGCTCTGCCACCCCTCAGTGCAGAATTGCACAGACAACCAGCTCTCTTTCCTTATTACACTGCAGGGACTCAAGGGAAGAATTCCAGACACAGGGCATGGCTGGAGCCCAGAACATCCTGGTGCACAAGAGACATGACTATCACTGAAACCGACAGGTATGGATAGGTTTCCAAACAGATTTCTTGTTTGTGGACCGTTTGCCCAGTGCCTCAGCACCGTGTCTGGAGCTCTGCCACCTCCCTCCCCCTAAGACACGCCAGGGTCTTTGCATGGGATTACAAAAGAATCTCAGTCCTGACTTAAGGAGATGGGGCTTCAGACACCACCTTAACAAAGAATTAATTAAAAACTAACCTGAAATTGTTTTAAGTAATGTTGCAGACTGCTAATAGTGTTTTCTAACATGCACTGTGCAATGCATTTGTTTCCTCACAGACAGTCACCATTAATTGCTTTAAAGAGGAATGTGAAACAAAACAACAACAAAACCACATTTCACATGGTTTCAAACCACCTCCTCGGAAATCAAGTAATTTAACAGCAAAATCATATTGAGGGTGCCCCAAGGCAAAAAAGCTCCACCTCACGCTCTTCTGTGTGGAGCCCTACTCTGGCACTTGCTCTTGGCTCCCGTTGCTTGTTAGGTAGCACGTTGCCCAAGGTGTGCAGTGAACCACCAGTCTGGCAGAAGCACTTGCCTGCCGCTCAGGGATATCAAGAATATGTGGCACATTAGTCATGCCAAGTGCTTCAGGGAAAAATTTTGCATTTATTATGAATAAGGCAGAAAACAAGCTTTCATCTTAATTTACTACAACTCCTCCTTGCGGGAAACCCCTGGGAGCAGAGACATCGTACCATTATAGACCGATCATTCTCTAGCGAAGGAACAATGGGTTGCTTTCCTGACAGAATACAATTCTGTACTTTAATGGCACTCACGTTTATCCTTATCTGAAGCACTTTTTACTCTAATTCAGAGTCCTTCTGATTATCTCCTATTGGGTATTCATGTTTGCACAGCTACCTGTTCTGTTGAAAAACTTAGAAATGCAACTCCTCTCCTTTATTAGCTTTGTTCTCATTGAGATTGCTCCTGATGCAGCAGAGCTGAAACACTACAGGAGCACACAAACCTGTGGCAAGACTACAAACACCCACATGCCTAGAAAAATGGCATTGTATATCTGCACTGTACAGTCAGCCCTCTGCATGTCCAAGGTCCACTTAGCAGTTGTATCCATGCTTTGCTATACTGATATGGCTTCGATTAAAACATTTCAATTGATTAAAACAATGACTTAATTGCCTATTATCAGTTAGGGTTTGTGCTGCACTAAATAGTAAATTATTCGACAGGGCACACAAAGATTTAACCACCGAGAAGCTGTTTCTCAGAGTTCTGTATAGTAAAAAATATCATAACTTCACTTACACAAGTTTTTGACCAGTAAATTAGCGAGGCAGGATTCCCCCAGTGTATATTTTTCTCTAGAAGTATCTATGTAGTTCCCTATCCAGTCCTAAGAGATATTCTAAAGGGACAGATGTTGCTAAGGTCTAATTGAAAGTCTCCTTCTCAGTGCCTCAGAGCAGAGAGATGTAGAGGTCCTCTCTCCTGAAGGAAGTGGGGTAAATCATCTTCTGATCATGTTCTCCAGCAAAGTACTCACCCAGGGAAATAACCTGGAGATCGCAAAATTAAAGATGGGTGGGAGAGATCCAGACGGCAGAGGGCCAAGGAGCTCTGCTGGTCTCCCCAAGGCAGCACAGGCTGCAAGAGGAGATGGACCTTCAGAAGAACCTCATTAAGAGAAGAGCCTGGCCATGCCTTGGACCTTCAGAAGAACCTCATCAAGAACAGAGCCTTGTCACTACCTGCCTTTGCCTATGCGCTGAGTGGGAGCTTATGGAAGGGAGCTACTGTTGTGCAGAGCCTTTGCCATGCACATCTAGAAGGAAAGCTGGTGAGAACTGCAGAAAACAAATCCCTAGGCTGTATTTTCAGAAGCATCATTATAACCCCATAGCTGTCCCATTTTATCAGTGTATGTACAGCTGCCGATGCTCATGTTCTGCAATTATCTCACTCGTTCCACAAACAGGGTGATCATCAAGGGATAAATAACTGGAGGAAAGGTCACATGTTACTGAGCAATGCTTCCCCTGTGCTTTGTTACAGTCTTAATTTTATTCAAACACTAACAAAATGCACCTATTTTAGTAATTCCACTAATGAGCTGTTACTTGTGGACATCTTAGAAAAGGGGCAGTGGTACAAAGGTCCAATTATTTGTCATTTACTTATGCCTTCCAGTTCCTTCAAATTGGCTGCTCGAACACACAGGGATAATATCCTATCCTTGGTCTATTATTGTTAGCCACATACCAGCAATACTATCTCCTTTTATTTTTATTGTCCTCTTTGTTACAAAATATGGGTGTTATAGGGAAGGGGAAGCTTCTCTGGAAAGCTTAAGTATTTTTCCACTAAACCAATACTCTAATAAATGTTTGTTCATGAACAGTACAGTAGGATTTTCAGGTCACCCACACCACCTTTGGGGCTGGTAAAGCTCCTGACAGATTTTGTCAGGCAAAGCTTGGCAACTTTTGAAAACATCAACCCCGTAATAATAGCAATAAAGACCAATTAATACAAAGCCAGATGCAAGATTCTGAATCAACATCCTTTTCCATCGCGCCATCCCTTCAGAGGTAGCATTCAAGTGGTTGCAGAAACGATGGTTTTTTAAAACAGATGCTGGACTGCAAGCCCCTCCAAATTTGTGGAGAAAAAAACAGTCCTCTTTGCACTGGGCGATCAGCATTTGTAATTCTCCAGAAAAAAAAGTGACTGAGACACTGAACTCTTAGGAGCAAATACTGATTAGGAGATGTCAGTGCTTTTTGGGAGCTACAAATCCAAACACTACAAACCGGCATTTATACACATTGTGCATCTGCCTTCTGCCTAATGTGGGTGCTCTCAGAGCCTGCAGATTGCACTGTGTGGGTCAGGTTAAGGAGAAAACTGTTAACTCACTAATTTTTGCAGCATGTGTCGACCAAATATTTAATTAAAGCCAGCCCTGGTGTGCGCTATCACACCATATAGCTTGTCTGAACGTGCAACATAAAGACATTGTTCACCAGTGCTTGTGATTAATTCACTGCTTACAGATGGCCGAGCCACGTGGGTATTATTCAGCGTATTCCAAGTGCAAGACCCTTGCTGGCAGGTTGGGTGACCTAATGGAAACTAAAGGATCAGAACACACTAAGTGAGAAACAAACACACTATATCCACATAAATAAATTAAATATGCTCAGGAATGCTTTGGCACTTCACCTATTTTTTTACAAAACACCTTGCATGCATGCTGTTAATTTTGTTTTTACTTTCCCAAGCAGGATAGACACGTTCAAATATTTTACACTTAAAAAGAAAGAAAACCACACAGATGGGGAGTATTACTACTTTCATTTTACAGAGGATGTAGGTACAGAGAGACTGAAAAATGTATTTAGAAGTTACACAGAATTATTTTGTGGTTAAAAAACTAGAGAATAATTCAAATAATTCAGGTCTTTTTTTTTTTTTTCCTTAACAGACTTCTTGTCTCTCCTGTTTCAATAATCTTTAAATGATATATTTTTATAATACTGCTGTGCTAAGTGACATTTTAAAAACATAAAAGTGACTTCATTTTTTTTTTAATGAATAGGAATTCTGTAGTTTTAAAACCTTAAGTAGAACTTGTTTCATTTTTGCAAACCTGGAAATTCTCTATCTCATAAGATAAAGCATCAGTTTTTGGTAGTAGACCGCAAAATATCCAAACCCTTTGGTTAGTCTTGACTTCAGCATCTTTAGCTTTGGGCCATATACAAGTATTCACTGGGGCATCAAATTCAGGGGAGAAGCAGAAACAGTTTTTCTGGTAGCTTATTGTTTGCGTTTGACAGCTGTTGGAAACTGCTTACATGCTGGAAATATTAATAGTCTTGATGGAGATAAGCGAGGCAGGCAGGAATTAGAAGAGCTGTTTATCACATGGCTCTTCTATATGGCTGCAACTTCCTCTGGACAAGTCAGATAATACGATTTGGTCCTAAAACACGCACAGCAGATAGTGGAATGTTTACTTGGAGCCGTAACCAGAAAATAAAGGCGGCAGCATTGTTAAGTGACTGAAAGCCTTGTGCCTTCTCATCAAATGCCGGGCTGTTCTGGAGGTTTATGCAGTCACAGAAATGACTTTTGGAGTCTACACAGGAGAGAATCTTTTTTCTCTCCTATGGATCTTGTTTCATTGAGTTACGCCTCTGCGTTGGAATTAGTTTGCTGTAATGTCCTATATGTGCACACCTTTACCCTCAGGGCACTCAAAAATAAAGCTGATACAGGATGCAGCTGCCTGTTCATTAAGCAAGAGCCCATGTTGGGAGCACAGAGAGCCACTCAGCCATAATCCATGACGCTTCCCTGTGATGAAATTCCAAGTGGAGCTCAGAGGGATCCTGGAAACCTCCAAAACCGGAGGTGGTGGAGCCAGGGG
Organism: Neomorphus geoffroyi; assembly: GCA_033558235.1. Taxonomy (NCBI): domain Eukaryota; kingdom Metazoa; phylum Chordata; class Aves; order Cuculiformes; family Neomorphidae; genus Neomorphus; species Neomorphus geoffroyi. The sequence goes on along the minus strand of JAUMJM010000005.1, from coordinate 98,531,605 downwards.
ACCTCCTTGCAGGGATGCTCTGCAGTCAATGCAGGCTGTGTTGAGCACAATCCGGGCTGCAATTCTCTTACCATAAACGCAAAGGATCAGATCTAAACCAGGGGAGGTTTAGGCTTGGTATTAGGAAAAAATTCTTCACTGAAAGGGTGATTGGCCATTGGAATGCGCTGCCCGGGGAGATGGCAGAGTCGCACTCCCTGGAGGTATTTAAGAGGGGATTGGATGAGGCACTTAGTGCCATGGTTTACATGATGAGTTGGTGTTGGGTCATAGGTTGGACTCGATCTCAAAGGTCCTTTCCAACCTTGTAATACTGCGATACTGTGATCTTCCTATCTTTTACTCAAGACTTTTAGGAAAGGTGCAGGTACGCCTGCAAGGCCTGGGAGTTTTATTCATGACATCAGTTGATGACAAAATCCTGCTGGTAGTCACTTATATCTTAAAATTACAGAATAAAAAATGATAGCCCATAAAAGCATATAAAAGAGGCTTTTAAAAGTTCTTTGAAATGTATTGTTATACTTCGGTCATTGTATATATGAAAATACACAAACATATACATGGAGACTTACAGGGACATGTAGCTCTATTTAAACACATGTGCAGGTATTCCCTTCTCATATACTTTAGCATTACGACACTTGCTGTCATCACATTCTCCAAATGCAAGAACCTAAAGCCAGAAATACCACCCAACTGGTACACTCCGTCTTAAAAAATTCCAATGCCACATCAGCTCTAACTCCTCAGCCCACCCTGTTATACACTGCACCTTGAGAAAGGGTACAGGTCACTGCTTTTCCTCAGAGTCCGTATTTTCAAACTCCATCACAGCTTTATCAAAGTGAATATAAAGTTAAGGATCTCCCAAAATAATGGCACACTCAAACCTATGCAAAACCTGAATGTACCAACAATAACATAAGTCATTCTCCGCTTTGAAAATTAAAGAGACAGCAGAAGAGGGAGATAATGAAATTCATAATTCAAAATTCCCGAGAACTGTTCATCAGACTTACAAGACAATTAAGTAACTTGCAAGATAATTCTGCTACAGTAAATCTGGTCAACTTTCGTCTCAACATTACATTTAAATGATAAGGGAAAGCAAGCAGAAATGATAAAAACACTTTCCCTGCACATTCACTTCAGAAATCTGGATGCTTTGAAAGCTGGAAAAGGGATAATTACTGACAGCTTAAAGATGACAAGCGATGCAAAGGCAGGAAAACACTTGCAAAATAGCTGACATAACTGGAGAGAGGAATCTGGTTCACCTAGCTGTGCACCAGTGCATCACCTGAGGTGCAGCACGCTGATCCTGCGGGCAGAGGGGTTCCTACAGGCAGCGGGTGTCGAGGACAGACCATGCACCCTGCTATTCCATCCAAATCCACCCTGCAGAGCCCACCAGAACCCACAAAATGAGAGGATGTCTTCAAGCAGTCTCGATCCAAAACACCTTTCAAAGCTCAGAGTCATTTCCCAAAACCTGTCTGGCCTTTTCCCTAAAGCAGCACGGAAAGGGAAACACTGGTGCTGCTGACTGCCAGTTTGTGAATCCACACTGCTCCTGGCAGCGAAACCAACACACACCTGGGTGTGATTGATGTATAGCACACTCTTGCAACAGCACACTAAGATGCTTACTACAATAATTTACTGGATATGATAAAATTACCAAAAAAATACGGTAAAACAACAAGAAGTCCGCACTCAATTGTGTGTCAGCGTATAAAACTTCCAAGGGCAGAGAGGCTGGGCTGTCAATTAGACTCATAAATCAGACGAGACTGTATTAGTCTACAAATTTGCTGGCAAAAACCTTTGTTTTAAGTTTCTGAATAAGATGCTACAATTGTTATTTACATAATGGTGCATATACACCAAGGACAAGTCAGGACATGACTGTTATGCACGTGAACAAAAGGAAATGCCTGTCTTGACAGCAAATAAATGGAAACAAAAAGTATACTTCAGTTAGTTTTGAATCAATCTTTTTGCCCACAATGAGATTAGCATCTGCTAAACCAACCTGTATCACACACACTTGGGAGAAACCAGGCCTTAAATGAAGGAGTAAAAAGTACTGTAAACCTGATGAGAGATAATGAATTAACTATTCCATTGCGTATAATAATATAATACTCAGTGTATCGCTCATACAAACATATTCGATTACTTGATATTCAATAGTGATGTTTCCAGCTCTTAAAAAAAATTAAATGCTTTTCAGCTTTGGAAAGCTTAATTTCCCTGAAAATACAAGATTTGACAAACTGTGAAACAGTTATAAATGTTTATAAATATTTATTTTTGAAAGAAGTTATACCATAAAGGATCTTAACACATAGTCTGTAAAACAAATTAACTGAAACACCTTTAATCACTTATGATTACTGCCCTCCCAGACCAAGTGCAACAACACTGATTTCTAGGAGTGCATACTGTCCCATGGCCAAAGGGCTTTGTGTGCCCATCAGACCAGCTGCACCGAGTTGCTGATGAGCAGCACACAGACATACAGGATTCCTGGAATTTACCAGTACAGGATTTTGTCTCCTGTTGCACATGTACGAAGAGGTGACCTTTGTGTCTTGCATATAATCAACAGCCTAGCCTTCCAATTCTCACTCTTTGGTTAAGGGAAAATCTTTTCAGATTAATTTGTAATTAGATTTTTTCACCTGCTCAAGGTTAATAAACCATCACTGCCGGTTTGATAAGAGTATAAGGATCAGGCAGCTACAATCAGAGCAAAATATAATTACACAAAATAATTTTGCCCCTTCTAGTTTATTACAGCTCGTTTCATTATTTCTGGGACTAACACTGAACAGCTCAGTTCCAGGTCTATTATATGTGATAATTTACATTCATTATAATCAGGGATAGGTAACTGTGGGGCTGCTTATCACATCCATTACGAGTGACACCATTTGCAAGACGACGAGCAATAAATATACTTGTTGCTGCAGTGATACAGGCTGGGAAATTGCTCTACGTTACAGGATAGCAAGCAAGAACGAATTAGAAAGAGACCATCAAGAAATTAGTGCGGATGTCCTAGCTTTAAATTAAAAAAAAAAAAATAGAGGAGGGAGGTTTAAAAATAGAGGGGGAAGATTTAAAATTCTAATCTGACATGTTTATAACTGTGGTTCCAAAGCAGAGCAGACACATGGACTGAGCAAAATGCTCTGAGTAACAGACACAGCACATCAAAAAACATCTTCTCTCGTCTGATTTTGTGAACCATAGGGCCACGAGAGCTTTGGTAGTGGCTTAATCTCAAACCAATACTTTCCTGCTGCTCCCTTTTTCTTTCCATATGAGCCCTTGTAATTCCTGCTGTACCTGAGCCCAACGGGGAGCCTCGGGAGCAGGGTCCCTGGCTGGCAGCCATCCCCTCTCCTCGCCCCAATCCTGCTGTTTGTTCCTCTGCGACAATCAGGCAGGCAGAGCGCAACACCTGGTACTGTGGTCGGGGCCCTCCTTGGCAGCTGACTGCAAAATCTCCCTGCCAGGTGGTTGCACTTCAATTACATTAGCAAGGCATTGTAGGGTTAACAAGGATCCAGAGGAAATCTTTTATTCATAACACAGTACGCCTTTTGTTGATCTTTGAATAATGTTGCTTAAAATCCATTAAATTAAAATACTCTTTCAAGCACGCAGCCTGCAACAGGTACAGCGGAACGCACCCAGCACTGTCTGCTCGCACAACCTTGTTGTGGGCACATAGTCGTGTTGGGGAAATTTGATCGCTAAAAGCAGATGATTAAGTCAGCATTTAAAATAATATTTTTTTCCCTAGAAGTGACCTCTCAGTAGGGGGAACGGATTCCCCTTTCATTGCACAGCTCAGCCAGTGGGCACACTGTGATGTCTCTCCCTTTCCGCAGAGAAGTAAATTAAAATTCTGGTAGATGTTTACAAAATCTGCTTTTTTTACTTCTAAAGCAGGAGTGGGGGGTGACAGGGAAGGACACAAAACCAAAAACGTAAGCGGTTCCTTCACAAAAAGGCAAGTTAATGCAATAGTTTCACTGTCGCTAATTTCTTCCAAATGTTCTACTGTTTCTAAAAACATTTCCCTGTTGTTTTTTACCTCAAGTTGGCCATAGAGTCTTATCACCACTTTTATTTCATAGAATCACAGAATGGTTTGGGTTGGAAAGGACCTTAAAAATCACCCAGTTCCAACCCCTCTGCCATGGGCAGGGACACCTGCCACCAGACCAGCCTGCTCAAAGCCCCATCCAAGCTGGCCTTGAACACCTCCCGGGATGGAGCAGCCACAGCTTCCCTGGGCAACCTGTGCCAGTGCCTCACCACCCTCATTGTGAAGAATTTCTTCCTAATTTCTAATCTAAATCTTCCCCCTTCCAATTTAAAGCTGTTCCTCCTTGTCCTATCACTATAAATGCTTGCAAGAAGTCCCTCCCCAGCTTTCCTGTATCCCCTTCAGGTACTGGAAGGCTGCTATGAGGTCCTCCCAGAGCCTTCTCTTTTCCAGGCTGAACAACCGCAACTCTCTCAGCCTGTCCTCATAGCAGAGGTGCTCCAGCCCTTTCATCATCTTCTTGGCCCTCCTCTGGACCCGCTCCACCAGTTCCATATCCTTCTTAAGTTGGGGATTCAGGGTAATTACAGGGCAAGAAGTGACTTACATGACCAAGCTGTATGATACAATATTTAAACAACCAAGTTATAAATTCAAGCACAGGAGAAATTATGGTGAAAATAGAGGAGGAGTTCTAGGGAGGATGCTGAAGGGCTGTTTGACTGGCTAAGCAGTGTGGTTGACAAGTCACTGTTCTAATGCCTCAGAGAACCAGTCAGTTTTAAACTAACTTCAAATGCGAGAATGAAACCTCATCAGAAAGGCTATTGTGTACCGGTAATATAATGCACAGAAGAAGAACAGAAATGCTGGAAACTGCCCCAAAACAAGAACAAAAGAAAAACTACTTCTGCCTATAGGAAGAATTTAGATTATAGAAACGATGCAGAGGGTTTTGAAAAAACAGCAAGGTGGTCAGAAAGAACAGATGAAGGGCAACTGGAGTCCTTGTCAGATCAGTGTGCTCTGTGGTTTCAAATTAAAAGCTCTTAAAGCGTACCACAGCCAAAGAGACAGGCTGGAGTTGGGATGCTGAAGCTGCACATATCAGGGGAAAGGGGCAGAATAACCCATGCCTGTGGTGAAGGCCCGTAAGGTGCTCTGAAGATTGGGGTCAAGCAAATACACCAGGGAAAGCATGAGTGAGCGATTCTGCTGCACAAGCAATGAGGCACTGGCAAAGGCTTTACACTCCTGCCCATCACCAAGGTGTCTGGGTTATGGAGTAGGCACTTCCACCGCGATGAGATTATGGCCAATTCACAGAATGGCAGCGCTTTGTTAAAACAGAAAATTAATCTGATTTGAGACAGCAAACGAGAGAGCTAGTGCTGCTGTGGAGAAAGCTACGATTTGGAGTGGAAATCCAACACGAGTCGAAAGAAACTCCTGCTCATGCTCCCTGCGAGCCAACACCAGGCAGGAGAGGTGGGTGACAATGGGTGACAACTGTGAAGTTCTGGTCCCTTTCTCCAAGGCTATCGAAAAAAAACGTATAAGAGCCGCCTGTGAAAGAGCAGAGCTGTTCTGCTCTGCACAGCCCTTTCCATCTGCTTCCTGCCAGGCCATTTGACACATTTCATTCTCCACACAGCACAGAAACTTTCCTTTGTGTACTTTGTTGAAGATGACCACAAATCACCTCCTTGGCTGACCCCTCCCCGGCACGTGCCTTGAAGTACCATCCTCAGCTTTAGAGATGGGAGGAAGGATCCTAACAAAATGTATGTGCTAAGGAGCTAAATTCCTGGTGCACAAGTCTCAGTGGGACTTCCCAGCCCAGGTGTTGCGCTGTTCAGCCAGTTTCAGGACACAAAAGGTGTCCAAGTTGCACAGCCCTTGTCACAGAAACAGGCTGAGCAGAAACCTGGGAAGTTTTCTTCTTGTTCGTGGCTTCCACTGAAATGCATAATTTTTCTTAGTGTCAACACTGCCTCTTGAAGCTGGTGTCATTTAAGTTGGATTTCTGAAGTTCTTTGAAGTCCTTAATTGCTGAGTCATTTCAGATCTAAAAAAAAAGATAATGGGGATCCCAAAGAGAAAGGGGGAAGCAGAAGATGAATTTTTAATGAAGCGTCAAGGCTGGTGGAAGCAGAGGACAGTCTGTAGGGACGGTGACCTAGGAAAAAGCTACACAGCAGTAATGCTGAATGCTGCTGCCATTGCACCTCACTAGATAATATTTCAAGTGCAGGCTTATGTGAGATTGTTCTTTCTTCAAGATTTTTTTCCAATTTTTGTTAAGCCTTAACTTTATCAATGAAATACCTGTCCAGCTGCAGGCTTTCTGAACTACGATCCTTAAATTAAAATTTAATTTTTAATTAAAATAAGAAATGATATGAAAAAGAAACACCTCTTACTTTACTGTTACATTTGCAACTTACTGTTTTCATAATTCAAGCTGTTTGAATTATGTTGGTTTTCTACTGCTTGAGAAACACAATAGGTAAGTTTTCTGAACCCTGACTAGAAAGTGGTTCAGCTCATTAGATAACAATTTTCCTACAATATCCAGCACCAGAGGCTAGTTTATGGTTATTTAACTTTCCTGCCCAAAACTCAGCCTCCAAACTTCAGCCAGTTTTAAAAAGGATGGTTTTATAACTCAACTGTCAACTATTTGGTCTTCTACAGAACACAACACTGAAATAACTCCTGCTCAGTTACACATGAACACTTCCCATACTTAGCTTCTTTACATTCACTGAACTATTCCTTCAGTCAATAACAAAAGGAGAATCATTGTCTTTAGCAAAAGCAAGCGTACAGAAACACAGTATATAAGAGCTATAAACAGCTCTCCTTCATGCAGATTTGTCACGATGACTGTGTCATGACCTACATCAGTCCCCTGCTACGCGAGCTGTGAGTTGGTCCTGTGAGCAGCCTGCAAAATTTCATCCATTTGCTACAAAATAGCTACCACAACACAAGATGAGGCCATCCAAATAATTTCACTTGCTAATTAACTTTGGAAATACATTAGAGCCTTGTCTTCAATGAGTTATTTTAACAGACTTCAGTGATTATTGCCTGACCAAGCTTCCTTGCTATTTTAAAATGTAACTATATGACTTTATAAAACAGCAGTAACGTCGATAAATGTTAAGTGGATTGTTTGAAATTAAATATTTGGCTTTTTTGTAATATCTATTTTCAATTAATGCCTTGGCTTTGCCATGGTATTTATCTGTGCAGGCACACTGTTATCTGATCCTGGTGTATAACACCACTAATATTACTGCATATTTATATTATGCTACCTTGAGCAAGGTTTGGCTACCAGGGCATTAGAATCTGCCTATATGAAGCAGATACTGTTCTGCAGCTCAAAACAATGACCAGCACTTCTGAATGAAGGAAGAGAAAGTGAACATTAGCACATCAAAGGCCCCTTTCTGAAAGAAGAAAAATTGCACGATGCACACTTTAATCTTTCTGACAATCTATGCATGGATTGAACTGAATTCTATTTTTCACACAAATGTGAATGCTTGATATGGGGACATCTTTACCAACAGCAAAGAGAACAGAGAAAGACGTGCTAGCACTGTCTTTGAACTTTTAAAACATGGATTAACATGCAATAATATTTAACCACTGATAGGACAACATCCTTCTTACCTCTCCTAATGAACCTAAATAAAATAAAACACATTTTACAGGCAACACACAGAAAAATTGTTATAAATATTTTAATCTTAAAGTTAAAAAAAAAAATTAGTAGTAAACAAAATAGAGGCAACATTAAAATTGTGACGAAATTGTATTATTTAAAGTCAGTTACCCACTGTAGCACAGCCTTAAGTGTAATTCACTTAAGTAGCAGTTCTATTTAGCGAACTCAGGGTGGAATGGGACCTCCACTTAGAGATGTAAAAGAAAACGTTAAAATATATACACAACATATATAGCATTAATCATGCTCATTCTGCTGCGATAAGTGCAGACATTTCTGCATTTACATCTTCTTGCATTGCAGAAGATGTGAATCAATCAGTCTGGAGAAGCAAACATTTCAGAGCTTCTCTGATCCTGACAGCTCTCTGCTCGGCAAAGAGTATGGAGGAGTGCCAAGAGTATGGGTACATGCCAACAGCACAATAACACCTGGTGTGGTTTAACCTCGGCTGGCAAATTAGCACCACGCAGCCGCTCACTCACACACTATCCTGGATAAGGAAGAGAAGGTAGGGAAAAAAAATGAAAGTTCGAGGGTTGAGATAAAGACAGTTTAATAGGACAGTAAAGGAAGAATGATGATGATGAACAACATTCAGATCCAGTGATGCAAAATATAATTTTTCATTACCCAATGAGCGATGCCCATCCCATCCCCAAGCAGCGATCGCTGGCCCACGGCCAACTCCCCAGTCCACATACTGATCATGACGTTGTACGGCATGGAATACCCCTTTGGCCAGTTTGGGTCAACGCTCCTGGCTGTGCCCCCTCCCAGCTTCCCATGCACCTGCTCCCTAGCAGAGCATAGGAAACTGAAAGTCCTTGACTTAGTATAAGCACTGCTTAGCAACAACTAAAAACATCAGTGTGTTATCAACATTACCCTCATACTAAACCCAAAACACAACACTATACCAGCTACTAGGCACACTATTAACTCTATCTCGGCCAAAATCAGGACACTATCAAATGCTGCGAGAACCCCTCTGCAATGCAGCTCTCTACACCCTCTCCATCAAATTCGTTACTACCTGCAGAGTAACACCACAGACAGGACAACTCACCTCACCTTTCAGTGAGGTGAAACTTACTTTTATTCTGTTCCTTAAAAGCAGAGGCCAAAAGGAGAGTGTAGGTAATCAGAACTCTTCAGCAGACACATGCCTAAAAGATGATACAGCAGCTCTGGAGGACTGCTGCAAGAAAGTTACGCACAGCCACACATCCAGATGGACCTGCATGTGTCAGCGGAGGAAAGAGAGGGAAAATGAGTGAAGGGTATGATGTTTCTCCTCTCATTCCCTCACCAAGTTGCTCTGTTTGCTGTTAAAATTTTAATAATATTGTCTGTACATTTTTTCTGCGGACAACAGGTTAGTTAAACTGTTGAGTCCAAATGCTTGCAAAGAGCACGAAAAGGGCTGTGTGTGCCTTACCTTAGACACACACAATGCTGTAAAATAGCACAACGAAGGTAAAACAAAAACCCAGAAGCTCATTTCACAAATAACATCTGAATTTTAGAATACAGTTCACCTTTCCTAACACAGCGGCTTCAGCCCCACACCAAAGACTTTTATTTCACTCCACATATTGCTTCTCCGGGATCCAGCCTTACTCAAAGTACCAGCTAAAACGCATACTGGGGGAGGAAAGAATGACTGGAGCAGACAGATGGCCTGTCTTTGGATGCTGAAAAGGATTTTGAGGGAGTGGAGTGGTATGACTTAATTCTTGTCCTGAATATTTAAGGTAAACATAGCTCAACCCAAATAAGGCAAAGCGTAACCACAGTCCCAGAATGCTGTGCTGTATATAAAAAACAGCAAGAGATCAGGAATCAAAAATGCTCTTGGAAAAAGTGTCTTTTTTCTCCTTTACCTATCTTTCCAAAGTTACTCATGATGATAATAATTTAAGTTACTCATTATAGTAATTTGACATTCATATTCAGCACAACTATTTGACTAGACATGCTAAATAGGAGTCGTCTAAGACTGTTTTTCTTAAAAATCCTGACACTCTTGAAATGCTGTTGCTTCTGTCTGATCAAGAAACAGAAATTAACTTTAATTTTTAAAAAATTCAACTATTTATTTGTTCTGCATGTATCTTCGACTCAGCATGTTACCGCACAGCCCAAACACACAGAGGTAAAGCAGCAGAAACACTCAGAGAATATTTAGGAACTCCTGTCCTACTATTTTCTCACAGTTCTGGACAATTATTACAATAGTCCCTATGACCACAGAATCATGGAACAGTTTGGGTTGGAAGGGACCTTAAAGATTACCCAGTTCCAGCCCCCCTGCCATGGGCAGGGACACCTCCCACTGGATTTCGTTGCTCATGATAACTCCAGTAGAACTGGTAGATCGCACTCCATCCTAAAATCTCATTATACCAAATGTTACAAAAAATAACAAAACTGCCTCAGTCCTGATGCTCTAAATGTAACAAAAAGATGAAACACAAGGAGAGGAAAATTTGTCTCTGCATGCATCCTGTTTCTAATGTTCTTCCAATAAGTGCTAGAATGAAAAATGAAACATTTTGTTTACTGGTCCCTGTATGTCTTCTTCAGCCACACAAGGGAAGATTAAAAAATGTTGTTTGGGGCATTAAAAAGAGCACTTAGGTCCCTTGAGCCTTTTATTCGTAAACAGCAGTTTTACAGATATCATAATTAACATGAAAAATGGAAACTGAAAGTAAAATCACTCTACTTTGCTTTCTGAGATCCCAGCATTTTGTGTGTTGACTTTCAGGATTCCAAAATACGCGTTGCTGTGGTATTTTAAAAAAAAAAAACAAAAAAAAAAACGGAAATGCTGGCATGCAAATCCTATTCAACAACTTGAGAACACTGAGGGCTTTTACAAGGCAAAGAACACGTTAAAAGTTCATTAATTAAACAGTGCTTGTGAACAGATGGAATGGCTATCGGGGCTCTAATTACTGTAAGTTGGTACAGAGGTTCGCAGACCTTAATGAGGTTCAATAAAATGAATGATTACACATCAATCACAATTAGAGAAACCTGTAAGATGAGCTGAATTATCATGGCAACAAGTCATAAAACACAGGAGCACAAAACCCAACAGGCTCTGCAAAAGCCTATAAAGAAAATGGTTCTGAATGAGAACAGTTCTTCTGGATTGGAACGATTCCTCTCTACTGCCTAACCCATAAAAAAGTTCCGTGATTTAACTCTAAGAGTTGCATTGTCCCTCTCCGACATCCCAGAGGATTGATGACCCATTGTAGAGAGCAGGGCAGTACAGTACCTAAAGGGTTAGCAAAGCAAACCAGGCACTGATCTGAAAGAGGGAGATACAAATGTCACACATTAAATACCATGTTGGAAATAAAGACACCTACGTTTATTTTCATCTTCCCAGTGAAATGGAGACATCAAACATCAGGTACAGGGACTGTTTAAACCCAGTACAATTAGGAAATCCAACTTTGTGGAAAACTGTGTAGTTGGGGTTATTCAAACTGATAGGTATGGGGGTAACTGCTATTTCTACAACTCCAAACTTTTAAATAACACGGAGTTTTATTTAAAAATTAAGGACAAAAATAATCCCAGCCACTTCCCTTTCTTACCACTGGAGCTGCCTGTGAGAAACAGTGTTTTCAGAGCCTTGATTTTCCTAGCTGTGATAGATGCTGGCAGCGGGGAGGGGAAGATGGGAAGATAAGAGACAAAAATTAGTAGTAAGGGGAGGAGCTCACCTATGATATGTGAAGTCTCTGAATATCAGCTTCAGCACTCGTTCCCCAAAGTAACAGACACAGCTCTACACTTCTATCATCACCTTTGTACTTCCAAACTTCTGCCACATTACTGGTGCTGTCTGGCAGACACAGCCCTTAAACAATCCAGTAGTCAACCTTCAATACCAGGAAAGTAATTAGAGTTACAGGTACAGCACAAATTAAGGTAAGATCTTTCATGAAGAACAGAAAAGAAAAATGCATGCTAGCTTGGGTTTATTTACTAAGTTTTAATGACTTTGCTTTCATGAGGCTGCATTTCTGGTATCGAGACTTTGCAGTAATGAAATGCAACTGAGCTAAGGCCAAGTTTGTTTGTTACAGTGATACTACAAAGATTTCTAAGTGCAATAACTCCTACTTGATCAACCTTGCTCTGCCTGGCTGGAAAGGGGACAGGAGAACGCCTGCTTTAATTAAGGAAGCTACAAACTGTAGACTAGCAAGGTTTGATAAGATCACCCACACTGTTACACAGGTGAAATCCTAAGCAGGTAAAATAAATCCAGCTGATGAGCAGAAGTTACAGTTACAGGTTCTCAAAAAACCCTGGCATAGGCCAAATCAGAGAAAGTACTAAAAACAGCAAATGAACTGAGATTTTTTTTTTCCGCAGAAAGTGCTGTATGTGTACTAGATTGTTACTTAGCATTAGATTTAAGAAATCATTAACAGCCATCTGCTCTTGTTTATAGACTAGAACTCTGACAGTGAAATACACACAAAAGTATGATACTGAAGAAAGAACAAATACAAATTAATTACGCCAAACAATAAACCAACTGTGAAAAAGTAGTAGCTTTCTCCATCTCCTCCCTTTTGTGGTGTTCAAGTTTACGTCTTCAACCTAATAAAAAAGTCCCCAGTAATGGGAGCACTTCTTAAAAGTTTTTTTAGCACTTGTCAAAGGAAAGCATTTCCTCCTTGACGTTCTAGAAGATTATAGTGATACCCATTAAAATAGCATTTAGGCACAAAAATTGTGTGTCTCATCCTCTTAATATCAGCTTCACAGAATCAAGTTGGAAGGATTTCAGGAGGTGATCTAGTCTCACCTCCTCGAAGTACGGTCAACACTGAATTCAGAAGCTCATTTTTACCAAGAGAGAAACGGAGCAATTAAGAAGCTAAAGCTAAACCAAAAACATTTTTCCTGCTTAGAAAATTATTTCTTAACTTTTGAATGATGTGATTACAGCATGTATAGTTCATGAAAAATATATACTGAAGTCAAGTTCTCTGTGTAAACCTTCAATAGTGATTACACACATGATGTCTGGATAGTTGGGGATGTGCACATGAAAATGCCCATGGGCACATCTAAGCTGGTCTTCTTCACTTTTGTGCCATCTTACCACCTGTGGGGAGGCACACGTGCAGTTTTAGGGACTTAGGAACTGTCTTGCTGGATTAAAACTGCAGTTTCTGAGATTGGCACTCAGGCTTCGGCTGTGGCGAGGACATGGTCCTTCTCATGGGACCCACCAGGAACTCCACAACAGGCCAGCGTGGAGTCACCAGCCCCACAAAAACTCTCAAACTATCCCCTACTAAAGACTTGCTGAACCTCAGGCTTCTTAAAAATGTTTCCCCCCAGCAGTATTAACCTGGATGAAGCACCACCCGCAGGGGTTCCCTGTAACAAGTTGCTCACGGGGAGCCTGAAACGCCAAGCTTTGCCACCTTCATCTTCACCACAGGTCCCTTTGTTCCTTTGTTGTGATGGAGGGAGCAGGGAGCTTCCTGCCACACCGCCCGCTCCGTTCCCTACTGCTCATACTTCCCTTATGCTTTTTGTCTTGTAACAACAGTAACAAGCCTCAGCTTTTCATCCTCTCTTCTAACGAGTCTTTTCATGACCTATATAATTCCACATTCATGGAGCACCCGTGTGCCAGGCAGCCAGGAGGGGCTTTAGTTGTCTCCAAATTTTGTGGTTTAATTTGATGATTACACTGTAAAAACTGAGACATATCCTTTTCATCTAAATTACCCAGGGTAATTTAACTTAATTTTATTAAAATGTAGAAACGATCGCTGCACATTCTGCACAAAGGAATTAGACTGGAAGGTTAAGAATCAGCATCAGCGACGTGAGCAGCTCCCTCTAGTTGGAAAGCGTATTATTTTTCTCCCCAAAGAGCTAGAAAAAGAGAGGAAAGAGAGCCAGATATTACAAGCTTACAGTAAGCTTGGTAACTTGTGCTGTAATATATGATCATTTTAGATCTACAAACTACACTGCTTTGACTCTCTCTTAAACGAAAAAAAAACTTTTTATCTGTGCTGACTTCTATTTTAGTAATACGTAACTACTAAAAAATTAAAAATACCCAACATTTGACAGTGAGTCTACTTTGGAACAAAACCAATTACCGTCTGTTCAAACAGTGATTTGAAAACTGTGTTTTACTGCAATTTAAAATAACCGTTAGAACTTGCATATGCTTTAAATAAATATAGGGTTTCATATATCGATCCAGAAGCCACCTCCTTACATTTCCAAGGCTTTGAAACTAAAGAAGAGGCTTTTTAGCCCGAGGGGTTAAAAGTGTGGGTGTGGAAGTGGGCTTTTGTTAGAAAAATTAGCAATGCTATGAGTCATTGTGCATTAGCGGCAGAATAGTTTTGCATCTTGTATGAATCCAGACACCATATGCCATGCGAGGGCCTGCTACTCTATGCAGTGCTGCTGCTGATGGGCGGCCACGTGGGCATCCCCAGCGGAAAGGCTGTCTGCGCGCGGCGGCGAGCGCAGGAACCCGGTGATCCGAACACGCTGGACATTGTCGCGAGCAGCAGGAACAGCTGGTAAGCTAGCAGAGCCAGCAGAGCCAGCAAAGCCAGCGCGCCGCAGCGGCGGCGAGCCAGCATGCTAATCAGAATGCAAGCGTGCACAAAGCCCACCGCACAAGGCATCGACCCCAGTGCTCTCAGGTCTGGTGTGGTCCAGAGTTTGGAGATTTTAGCCCACTCCTTGAAACCACGCTGCTCCCCTGTGCCCCCTGGTCTCCCCAGTATGGCAGCAAGGGCTCGGGGAGGGCACCTTGCGCTGCTCAAATACAAATGGCATCTTTATTCTTGCTAGTGATGCAGCAAACGGGCCAAGGCGACAACCCTTAGTCAGGCGAAACTGATGCCGAAGCCGGGGCGTTTTGTCCCGTGTGGAGACTGCGCAGCCTGAATTAAATTTAAAGTCCATTCAGATAAAACTGTACCTTTTTTCACCCATTTCTGAGCAGAGCCAAACAAAATAACCCCAGGAAATCTAAAGTGCAAGTGAGCATTCAGAAGCACATTTCCAAAAGAAATGACAGAGGTTTTAGCTACACAAATCCTTTCAAATTTAATAGGAGCAGAACAGCAAAATCATCAAAACTCTGAAAATCCAAAGAACACAAACCTCTTTAATTTGTCTGGTGCGTAAGTGAAAGAAACCCTACTAAAAAAACATGGTAGGAATGAACGGAATAGTTAGTAGTAACCTGAATGTATTAGTTCTGCTTCTGTCCAACTTTAAAGAGAGCTTCTCACTAAACACAAGTTAGAGGTTCTTTGTCTAACACAGCTGAAAACACAAACCCCGAGATATGGTGCTTGGACCTCTGTATAAGTTACTTGAAGAGAGTGGGAGCCTGAGTTCACACCTTGCTATGGAAGGTACATTTACCAGTTAGTTATAAAGAAAATACCTATGCCACACTGACTGGATGTTTGTTATCACAAGTTAAATTGAAGGCAAACCTCCAACACAGTCTCCTGGACACTCTCTGGGTGAGGCTTTATGCTAACAAAATTGCATTTTTATTTGTTTTAAAGAGAACAGAGATGCTTTGATCACTGCCAGCTTGACCAGGCTGTATTACATGAGCAATGCCACCAAAGTTGGTGGACTACAAGTGAGGGATGGGTGAAATGTGGCCAATATCAGGCTGCTGTAAGCACCCTGTTTGGCCCCCCGCAAATACCTACTAGCCAGTACAAACCTCAGATTCTATACACTTCCCTCTTCAGCCCTTGCCCACAGTGCTCTTTGCAGACTAGCAGAGAAATCTGTTTTATTTTGCTTCTAAATATACGAAGATATATATTGTACTTTTACAGATTTAAACGGGATCAACATCACTCCTAGCAATATTAAGAGCGGCAGTGGTACATGAACACTCTCGCACAACTCAAGTTTCACTCAGCACTAGCACACAAGTTTAAAGCAGCACTTGAATAAAAACCCCACTTTCCTGTAAAATTTTTCATGAACAAACAAAATATTACTGATGAAGAAACAGAACAAAGAAACCAAGTGCTACATTCAAAGCAGCAGCTTCTCCATGGCAGAGGAGTGTTAGGATTTGGATTCCCAACTCCAAATCCTCATCTGCCGCTTATACTTTTTGTACTATATATCTCCAGCAAGATCATGACTTTCTAGTCTTCGGTAGAAGTTAAAGATACACAGCTGTGTATTTTAGGAAGCTTGTTTTCAGCTAGTGCACATGCACATCATTTAACAAATCCAGAGCTGAGTTTGAGTTTTGGGATTGGGGTTTTTTTTCCTCCTATTTCTGATGTATCACAGGGTGAATTCATTTTTCGTTTAAAAAAACATTACATGCATAATGTCACTTAACCACAGGATCATTTTGGAACTGTTCATTAAATCACTTGGCAAATAAGAACCTTTAAAGCTGTTGGGCTTTATTTACTCTTACTGAAGAGCACAGTTGCTGCACAGAGACCCTCGTCAGCACTCGGTGCCATTTAAAACTCTGCTACAGAATTAGCTTGGGACTTTCTCAGCAACCCTCAGTGATCTTCACAGCTTCCAGCCACGAAGAATAATGCCTCATGTTATAGCAGAAAAATAAACTGTCCTGCTAACACGCAAACTTCACCACTGCCTCCCTTGCCTTTTGTAAAACGTTGGCGCTCACAAGCAGTTCACAGCAATGTGTATACAAGACATGCGTTTAACAATGGGGACAGGTACGTACAGATGCATACACACAAACACAGAACTTGAAAAAACATTGTGTCTGTCCATCACTCAGTAGCACGTGAAGTTTAAATCTGCAGAACCATTATATACTCTTTATATATTCACAAGCGGGATGCAGTAGATTTCTCTGCAAGTCTATGAAGAGCGCTATGAATAAGAGCTGAAGAGCCGCCTCCACAATCCCATGTAATGCCACCTAAAAGCTTTGCCTCGCATGACTTATTACAGGCTGGAGCAGATTAGAGGCATCGATCGCTGCCTGGAGAAGGTTCTCGCTGCGAGGAGGGAAGGCAGCCGCCGAGACAGACAGCCCGGCCATCGATCCACTCCAGCAGGGAGCTGTGCTGCCGAATGAAGGTCAGTGCAGCTTTACACCACCCCGTACAGCCACTGCCGCGTTCATCAGCATCCCTCAGACACTGCTGCCACGGGACCAAATACTTCTGTCTGAAACTTAAACCCTGGCGTGAGGGCTGCCTACAGCAATTGCCAGGGAAGTGAAGGACGGCGAGGTAAATCTGGTGCTCCCTGCAGACAAAGCGGCAGAGGACGAACTGCAGACAGATACTCCTGCGAGCCAGCACCGATCACTGCGGCAGAAAACTGTCAGATGCCATGTCATAGAAATTTTCACAGCGCCTGTGACATATGCTTTAGAATTTAGATAGCAATTCCTAACAGCATCTATATGGCTTGAGGGCATAACTTCTTTGGAGGAAATAAAGGGAACAAATCGTGATCTCTTCTCTAAAAGGCCTTCTATTTTATTTTCGTGGTACGATCAAACACCCCTTTCTAACCAGAGTTCTAAATGCAGGCCCAACAACGCACATTTTGAAAGGTACGCAAAATGTGTTTTCAGGCACCTGACATTACTTGCACCTACAAAACACAGGCCAGGCATTCACACAACTAAATCCATCATAGCAAATATCTACCTTTTTTTAGTCTCTGATAAAGCAGGTAAGCAGATCAGTCACTCTACATTAAGTTAATCAGAAATTGGCTTAAACCAACAAAAGGAATTAATTCAGAATTCACAGTTGATGTTCTTGGCTTAATCTTCTTGATTCCAGACGTGACATACTAACATATAGCAGATGTGTTAATATCTGGACACAATATAGTGAATTTAAGTTCTGGATATCTTTTCTTATTATGTATTTAGACAGTCTTTTGATTTATCCTAATGAACTGCTTGTTTGGTATAGCTAAGTAGGAACACCATATTCATTACAGTGGATTAGGAGTTATGCATGTATCAAATTACTTCTCCAAAGTCAGGTCTGTGTTTCTTCTGGCCCACAAACAGGACTGCAAACCGTAAGCAGGGAAATGGTGACATCCAGTGCTCAGATATTATGTAAAGTGTATGCATCCTCATTGTGCTCTCCTTGGTTTGTTCTAATGCACAGACACTGTCAGCATCTAATGCAGAGACACACTATGTTGCAGCAAAGTACCATGAACCTCCACGATAAACTCAGGAAGAATTTACAACTCTTTTACCTTCAGGTTTTCTCCTTGAATGAGCGACAAATATCGCAAACAACTTTGTAAACAATATCACAACCTGGCACTGTGGTAGTTTTCTCACTTTTTACCAGACTAAGACTGATTATGTCAACCCTTACATAATTCTATATATATTAATGAAAAAGGCAGAGGCAGCACGGCTTATACTAGAGATTGGTTAGGATTACATCTCCCAGAACACTTGCACGACTGCCTGAAAAGGACAGTTTTGATGGCAAAAATAGTGGCTGTCAGACACGAGTCTGCATGCCCACCCCATCAGTTATTTCTTCTTCCCCTGTAGAGAAACGCAGCACTGCACTCACCACAATGCTATAGAAGAGTATGAAAAATACACAGAATCGACAGGCAGAATAAGAACAAACCCCTTTTCCCTCCATAAGACCAAACCAATTTATCCTAAAAGTGAGATTCCCTAAGAAGATAGTTCAATAATAAACATTTTAACCCTCAATAGACCCCAACAGGAGCCAACTCCCTATTTACTCATCCACAGGAAGATACACATAGCTTGAATTGCTGAGAAAATCATTCAAGGAGCATGAGAAATCAACAAGCAACGCAGAAAAGCAGCCAACTGGTGCTCGCACGTAGGGACGTTTTATACCCTTCAGTAGGTTGCATACAAAAAGCTGGTCGAAGTTAAGATAACATTTCAGATCTGTCAGAATCTCTTCTAGTTTTCTTCAAATATGCTTAGCGAGACACAGGACTTGAAGCACGACAGTTACTCGCAAGGGTGCAGAAAAAAAAAGTGCTAAGATATTACAAGTAACAGCAAAATAATTTACTGATTGAAAAGAAGGTTTTTTTCAGTAGAGGAGGGGAAACAGAGATACAAGGCATTTACAGTAGGGTACCTGGGGCCACCTGACAACCTTCACAGATCACGGCAGTAATTCACCAAAAGCTCCTTTCCATTGCTGTGGCCATTTTTCAAAATCTGAGAAGCTTTTCTTTCCAGTTAAGAAGCAGGCAAAAAGCCTTAAAAAGCACTGCTACACCTTACACTTACACATTTTTTCTAAACAAACCAGGTCTGGTGTGATCTTTCAGCCAGGGCAATTTAAACAACGGACAGCTTAACTGTGGGGAGAATTTTGCACTATGCTTTTTGATAAAAACGATGATAAAAATTATGATAAAAGCTATAAAAATCCATGATGTTTATCTCTATTGTTATTCTCAAACACGTGATATGGGAAAGAATAAGCATCCTGGTTATGAAATTTCATAACTGAAACCCGAGATCAACTTCTAAATCTCTAAAATAAGAACAATTTAATTCAAGGAGAAAGGAAATTACTCCACTGTGAAAGACAATCTGGATTCTAAGCAGTCAAAATTGCATCTCCCTATGCATTCTAAGGGGAGATTTTTGCTCAGACATCACCATCTCCAAATCCCAAAGTCTTTTCAGAAACCGACATAAAATTATGGACTAAGCAAAGCACCTGACTCACACAGACTTAGTTACATTTTCATATTAGGAGGTTCACTAGCACCTGAGCTTAAAAACTGTCATCTTAAACAGCAGTTGTAAATCAGACCCATAACAAAGACTTAAATACAGATCCTGCTTCCCACTCCTACCCAGTATTTATCTTTACAGCTAAGACTGGCTCCCAGAGAGGTACACTATGGCAGCTTAGGGCGACTGGGACTCCAGAGTGTACAGAAGTTCAAAAATCCTTTCCAGTACAGAAGGAGAGTACAAAGATGTAGTTTTATATCACCACTCCTCCCATTTTTTTAAACACTCAACATTACTGGAACCAGAACAGACCCTTTTTTTAGGGGGTCCTGCTCAACCACCAGTTACCAAAGCACTGCACCAAAGCACCAAATTTACAAATGCCGTTGTTCATCCTTACTCTCATCTCCTAAGACATCTCGCTTATAGACACATATTACTCTTAAATACTGACAATTAGCAACCTCTGTTTAAACTGGGCTTAATTAAGAGGAACTTCAGTTTTGGTACATAATTATTCACCTGTGAGATTAGTTGTTCTCCCTTTCCTCAGTACATAAAAAGGTGGCTTTACTGCTCTCCAAAACTTGCACAAACACATACCTTTTTATACAACAATTTTAGTAAGTTTAAATACTATTATTCCTTGTTCTTATACAATTTAAGCCACCTTATTGCTTATAATTTCCATAAAATACACAGGCATATTTAAAATATAAATTACTGCCTGCAAAAGCAGACTGGCAAGGCTGCTGAAGCACATTACCTCGCACTCAACAGTTACTTACGGACAGTGAGAGCACCAATTAGTACGGTCTGCAGCCACTCAGTCTCAATGCTTCATTGCACCAAGAATAAATGCGCTCCTGAAAAAATGGCTATTTTGAACATATACTAATGTATAATCACCCATAACCATCTAAGCATTGTGGCAGCTACAGAGATAAGCGAGCGTTAACTATTCAAAAGACAACTAAGCTATGCATTAACTACCCTGGTTTTGCTTCTGTGTGATGCCATTGCATGCCATTTTATGTATACAAAGAACTTACAGCCAGAATGGCTTTAAACTGAAGTTAAAATATACTTAATTATTATTAATTAATATTCCTCTCACCCTAATGAATTCCTTAAAACAGAAACAGTTACACAAACATAAGAAATAGACTTAAAAAAAAAAAAAATCCAATGTGATCTGCCATAGTTACCTTCCTCATTTTCAAAGAGATTTCCAACAGAAAAATGTATTTGGGTACAACAGGGGAATTTGTGTCATCATGACCAAGCGATTACAGCGCACAGCGAGATTCTCCTGAGGCTCTGTGGTCCTGGTCCCCATGGAAACCGGACTCGGATATTGTCCTCCACTCACTGGAGCACCGAGACTTGGGAGCCTTTTGTGCCTGATGAGATTTCTTCCCCAACCTTCCAGCAACAGACCCTATGCTTCCTCCTGACTCTTTCCTAATTGAGATGCAAATTAATCTCTGTGGCTGATTACACTTCCCTTAAAGCCCCTGACAAGTGCAGCTGTAACCGGAGTTTACAGACTTTCCAACAAGTGACTTCAGCTGTCACTACTGGCAAGATGCTGCCCCAGCTCCCCAGCACGCGACCCTGCACAGGCAGCGCTTTCGGCGGGCACCACGACAGCTCCTTCCCCTCACACCTTGAAAGGCAAGAATAAGGGTCAGGGTTCTGCTCTGGTACCTCCCTGCAGGTACTTCTCACCCCGTCGCTGCGCCAAGGCGAGCAACACACTCAGTGTGTTATCGCCATTGAACCACTGACACCAGAAAAAGTGTTCCATCAATTTCTAACCACAATGGAATAGAGAAAACTTCTAGCTGCTAATCCTTATTACAGATGCTGACTTCTAACGTGATTCCTCTAACAGAAGTGGCAGACCGCACCTCAGCTCTGCCCTACACAAGCTTCTCCACACTTGCCTGAACACCAAGATTACATCTAACATCATCTGTTACTTAAGTAGTAATTAAAGTGGGCCTACAGGAAATCTGGGGGGCTCTTTATCAGGGAGTGCAGGGATAGGATGAGGGGAACTGAAGTTTTAAGTGAAATAGGGGAGATTTAGATGAGATATTAGGAAGAATTTTTTCCTGTGAGGATGGGGAGGCCCTGGCACAGGTTGCCCAGAGTAGTGGTGGCTGCCCCATCCCTGGAAGGGTTCAAAGTCAGGTTGGATTGGACTTTGAGCACCCTGATCCAGTGGGAGGTGTCCCTGTCCATGGAAAGGGATATAGAATTGTATGGGCTTTAAGGTCCCTTCCAATCCAAACCATTGTATAATTCTTTGATTTTCCAGGATTACTGCTTTTAATTTCTCCCTTCTATTGAATTTGAGTTATTTCACCTTTGAATTATTTTCATCTCCAGTCTCACAAAGTTACTAAACTCTCATTTTCTGTTTAAGTTGATGAATCTGTTTTCCTCCTGTTCTCTTGGCAGTTTGCAAAGTGAACATCATAACAAGTCATTCCCTGCATGTGCATCCTTTGGGAGCTACAAAGCAGTTTTCTTTCATTGGACAGGTTCAAACACCACTTTTACATATCTATTAATTTACATTCCAATTTCTGGCTCACTAAGAATTTTAGTATATCTACATGTTTCATTATTGATACTAAAAATTACAGATAGTTTTCTCTCCCAGTCCAGCATCATCCTGATAGGCTCTTCCTACCACATTATCTTTGTCCAGTTTCAGAAATTTCTCAATCCGCTTTCATTTATCAAACAGACAAGTGGCAGTTGATTCACTACAAATATCACTGGTGCAAAAGCAGGCACAAAAAAGGAAGAAAAGAATCCAGGGACAGATGCTGTTTCAGCTAGAGCTCAAACATATGCTGAGAAGTGGCATGTGCTATCATATTTGTGCTGCTCGCATTTCCCTGGGGGCAAGGAGGGACTCAGAGAGAGACCCTGTCGGAAAGCAGGAGCACAGCAGGCTGGGGAGCGCTGTTTGCTCACAAAATGCTGAAAGCCAAAAGATGATCAGGACTGGGAATTAGATCAGGACTCCAAACAGGAGTGAGGTGTTGGGACAGCAGTAAGAGGCAACAGGATCTTTTCATTCTTGTAACTGCTGTTACTTAAGTTAATTTTACTACACTACTATTTTATTATTTTGCATTATTAAGCAGATGGATTAAGCTAAATTCTGCATAGAAAAATTTTACTAATTAGCTAGATTTGCCCCATGAAACAAAGTGGAAAACTTGGTAAGTTTTGAATCACCTTTTAGGTACTGCCGCAGTTTTCAGCTGATGTACTGCACTCAACTGCTTACAAAACAACCACCAGTTGGATTTGGTGTGAAATGAGCACATAGTGAAGTTAATAAAATACAAATTCATTTAATCACAATGCTGCCTTTAATTTCTGATGACTTTTGCAAAGTATATTGGATAAAATCTAGCATTTTAAAAAAACCCAGCGGTCTTTTGAGGATATTTTCTGTTTTGAAAATGTGTGTCTCGTCTCAAACTAAACAAGGGTCTTTCAAAGATCACAATATTTAATTTACATACTCCTTCTCAAAGCAGAATGGTTTTATACAAGCTATAAAACATTTCTAGCATAATTATGGCATTATGAGGATAGTAGGATAAGTGAAAATTAGTAATAGCACAAGAATAAAAGTCTATGCTACAATTCCTGTAACAGAGAAGTCTACTATCGAGTTATCTTCCAGCAATTTGAGAAAACACATTCTGAAAATGCCCAAATACAGACATGGCTAGAATGAAACTAGAATTTGGGAACTGAAATATCCGTATCTAAGGTCAAATCCCATCTATCTCATTAATGTAATGAGTCTGAGTAAAGTCACTTGGACTACTTTTTCAATAAGATCAGAATAGAACAGAGCTAAGTGTATTGGCCTAACATACATTGTAGATAACTTCTATCAGCATGAAAGAAAGCTGAGTATTAGCATTACTTACAGTTCAAAGCATCGGTGTTAAGTCCAAGTCGCCCACCAGCCAGACTGTCTGAAGCTGCTGGTGAAAACACTCTTGTGATGTTATGATCTTGTTTTAAAACACTGGATGATAACTGGGTGTGAACAACTGAAAACATTGAGCTTGATGTGAAGAAAGCTTCGACCTTTTCTGATCAAATCAAACAGGAATGATTTTTCATTAAAGCTTACCTTTCTGCAGAAGAGCATTCAAGAAATAAGAACCCTACCGAGGGGAGCTTTGCCCCAGTGGCAGGAAAGGATACAAGCTCTGGTAGAGCGGGATGAGTGACTTGACGGCTCTGCTGGCATTGATGCACGTGGCACATATGAGGCTTGGCAGCAGCTTTGCAGTCACGATGGCTCCATCGAAGAGGGGACCAAAAAATGGGACCTGTGGAGCCCAAAATAAAAACAATCCGTGTAAAGCCAAGCTGAAAGGTTAGAGCCTGGGAGCACCTTCCAAAATCATAAACAGAAAGAACATTCCCAGCTCCCAGGGGATTTCACCGCAAGGCATATACTGCTTAAGAAAGGTGCCAGGGAGGCACAAGGAGGCAGGTTTCACACTGCCCTGTTCTAGACAGAGAAATTATTTGGTTACGCGACAAGTGTTAGCTTGCTCTAGGTCTCCTCTCTAGATCATGGGCACAAAGAGACTTCTGCAGGTACAGCAGAAGAACATAGAAATAAACCAACCTCCACAGGATGTAGCTGCAGGGCCATCACCAGACAGGCCAGCATGGCCTGACTGTCTTATATTACTGACATTTGGAATTATGAGCATCAGAACCGCTCTAAAAGAACAGCATGTTATTTTGCCATAAAACAGCACTACTATATTGTTTTCTACACTAAACTTCCAGTGATATTAATGCCTCAATTTTTTAAGTTTTTAAATCCTACATAATTGCCATCAGTTCACATATAGTTGCAGATTTCACACAATATTCAACTGAGTAAACAAGAGCTTGTTATACATATGAACAAAATTCATTTAGAAATTTGAAAGTGATATTCTATTTTGAGTAGATATCCAAACCCATTTTCTGTCCTATATCCCAACAGGAGACATCGATTCAGCAGCTGAATCTGACATTGGCAGGAGTTCTTGTGAAGCAGTATTTGTTTCAGATAATCCTCTATAAATGGCATCCATGGACTTCGCTGAAGGATAAAAAAACCCAAACCAAACCAAAACTGAGCTGATCCAAGCTAACGAGGTCTGAGGAAAGCAAAGGAGATACCACCTCTCAGAACCAGTTCCCCATAAACACAGCTGGGACAGATACAAACAGGTCTATCCCAGCATGGCACATCAAGGTGTTAAAACATGGCTCCTTCAGGGTTATGTCCCTGGACATAAGGACATAAGAAGAATATGGAACTGTTGGAGGGAGTCCAGAGGAGGCCACAAAGATGATCAAGGGCTGGAGCACCTCCCATATGTGGACAGACTGAGAGACTTGGGGTTGTTCGGTCTGGAGAAGAAAATGCAGTGGGGAGACCTTAAAGCAGCTTCCAGTACCGAAAGGGGCTCCAGGAAAGCTGGGGAAGGGCTCTTGATCAGGGAATGCAGCGGCAGGACAAGGGGGAACAGTTTTAAGCTGAAAGAGGGGAGATTTATATTAGACATTAGGAAGAAATTTTTCATGATGAGGGTGGTGAGGAACTGGCACAGGTGGCCAAGGAAGTTGTGGATGCCCCCTCCCTGGAGGTGTTCAAGGCCGGGTTGGATGAGGCCTTGAGCAGCCTGGTCTGGTGGGAGGTGTCCCTGCCCATGGCAACTGGCTGATCTTTAAGGCCCCTTCCAACCCAAACCATTCCATGATTGCATGATAATGCCCTTTGGTGACATATGGCTCTGCAGATAAATGCTATACTGGGAAAAAAAGAGATACTTCATAAAAGTGAAAGGTATCTGGAGTTGTGTACGCATAACAGACTTCACCACATCAAACCCAGAAAATTGTAATGTCTAAATATATAACAAATTTTAGTATTTACAAGTAGTCAAAACTAATTTCCCTTCACAAACTCAAAATGAAAAGAAAAAACAATCCCCCAACGAAAGCCCTAAACGGAAGCTGGCAGCAATTATCAATATTTAAGCTATGGATTTTTTTCCATCTGTACAGGGGCTTATCACATAAATAAATACCCTCTATTATTCTTCTGCAACTGCTCGTGGGTGACTGTGACAGTCATTCAATAAATGGACAAAGGGAATAATATAAATCCCCTGCATCTAGGGAATTCCTCTAATTAGAAGTGGCAATGAATTACAGAAGAAATTTGGTTTTAATATAACATCTGCAAGTGACAGCTGTCTTTTCACACCGTTATTTTGTCATTCCTTTACTTAAAATAATTACCCACACCCCAAAAAACAGATTAGTCTAAAATGTTTTCATAGTGGTTTTGCCTTTTTTTGGTGCTGCCGTTACTATTCAGGCAGTTGGAAAGAAAGGTGACAGGAAGAAAAGCTATGCCACCAAAGTGATAATGCTCTAGAGCATCAAGTTTTTCCTCTTCAAGCAGTAACATTTCTAAGTTGAATTTTTAACACTTACCCTGTTTACAAGTATTGAAAAAAGGAGAAAATATGTAAAACAACATTTTTATGTAAGCACAAATAAGGAGGTTAAGTACACACTGGTATTAAAATTACACCAGCATCCAAACACCAGGTATTTAAAGTCAGATTAGCACTGACCTATGCTGCTGTACAAGGAAATTCACTGGCAGGCTTTTTGACAAGGAACTCCTGCTTAAAGAACTTTGTTTCACTGTTTCAAAACCACTTAGAGCCTAGGCAGTCCAGTAGGTTTTCTAAACACAGTATTATAGGATTTACATATGTAAAATATAGACGAGGTGTGTATATTTTATACCCCTTTTGTAACTGTGTACATAAATACACACGCATATATATATGCTCACATTTTAAAAGACCCAGTCCATGGGCATTCTCCAGCAAATCCAATCAAAAACTATCTCCAATCTGTTCAATGTTTTAAACCAAAAAGTTTAATAATTATTTCCTCTGAAAATATAAGAGTCAAACTCCAATAAATCATACTTTAAAACTCCTTTGAAACAGAAAAGTAGGCATAATTCAAGCTGAACCCTAAAAATGGAGACTTTTCTTTAGCGTCCCTGCACTCTGTCCCCACAGTGTAGAGATAAGAGTGCAGTGGGTGCTCTTCAGAGTGACTTCCATGACAATGGGAAACATCCTTTTTTCAAGCATGTTTTAAATAATCAAGAGATTATTTCAAGAACTATATACTAGGCACGTTTTGTTCAAAGCGACACATTTTTCACCACCAAAAGTTGCTGCTGGCAGATGGGAAAAGAAAATCATGCAAAGGATGGAAGTGGCTTTGTGTAAGAGTGAATGATTTTACATTACCAAAGAAAAGCAAGCGCAAACCCACATGAAACCAGAACCAGCATTTCCCCAAACTGGTTTATAGCTTTTCGATGTGTGGGGATAATCCCCTGGAGACCTGCAAAGGCGTTGCTGCCTTACAGCAGCCGTGAAGCCAGCAGGCCTTGCTGCTCCTCAGCAGGCTCCGCAGAGCCCGCTGCGATGCGAGGAGCACACAACCACACCATACGCCCGTCCGGACACAAAGCTCAGAATTATTAATTCCTGAGCAGATCTACCGGCCACGCCGAAGGTCATTAAAGTCAATGGGACTCGCATATCGTCAGCTTCCATCTGTAGAGGGGCTCTGCCTTAATGAGGAGTTGGGAGGGTGGATACCAACTGAATGCAGAGGGACATGCTCTCTGCTTAGTATTTGCCTGTAAGTTGGAATTAAATACCCATTTGAGGAAAACAGTGTTTTGAATGCTTACAAAAAAAATATATTATGCTTTGACAGGGATCAATTAAAAAAAAGGGGGAAAAATCCCCTTCCTTGAGCACTCCAAATGTCAGCGCAAGTTACCCATGAAACAAAAATTAATATTCAGCCCTTTGCAAACACCTGCTTCATTACAATCTCCAAGAGAAAAAAAATAATTATTTCTGTTGCGCGCAGTAAAAGTAGGCAAGGTCAAATAAACCTTTTGAGCACAAAGACTTCCCCTCTATAGCGAGCAGCACTAGTTAAAAGAGTGGGGAATGGGTAAATTATTGTACCAAATGGCTGAGAATTAATCTCTGATGACTAGCTGCAATCTAACGAGGCATCTGTGTCCCAGGGAACCCACAGTATGTCCCTGGCGGTATGTGCAGTGTGTAGAGTCTGCCTGGCATTCTTTGTCCTCTTTTGCAGGCAGCTTTTCGTCTCATTGTTCAGAATATCCTCATGCATCTGTGACGCGTGGAATGCATTCACACTAACAGACTTACTATTGTCTTCTCTCAGAAGCTTTGTCGAGCAAAGACTGCATCACGGTTCCTGATAATTATATTGCTTAATTAATCAAGACAAAAAAAATTTGCAAATCATTGCCCGGTTGCCAAGCAGGGAGATAAAAAATGAAAACAATACAAGCTGAAGCAATATAACAAAAGTAACAGCTATCTGATCAGAAATTCTTATATAATGAAGCTATTAATGCTAAATCGGTTAATGTTAACATTGCTCCAGGTGTCTCTACTTAGATGCAAACAAAAAGGCTAACATTATGTATATAAAAGGCCAAATGTTGCCATGGATTCTGTAACCTGATAGAGAGGACAGCCTTTTCATTTGATTAGGGAATGCAATTTAAATACCAGGGACTGAAGCCAAACAACAGACATTTCTCTTTGCAAGCCTCTTTCATTCACCCTGGGGTCAGTAGCTGGTGAACAAAAGGTCAGCCACACTTGCCCTGGAAATGTCTGGATTAATTTTATTACATTGTAATGGTTTGTACTTTAAATGTAGGGATAACACTAAATTTCCAGTTAGCTATTATTCTTTCTGCCCATTGGGTATTTTTGACTAATATGGAAGATGACACAGCTTTTCTCGATTGGTTCGTAGAATTTTCAAGCGTGTTCAGATCACTAAATTCAGATTTTCCTAATGGAACATAAAAGCTAAAATTCCCAAAAAGTAAATTACAGACCTCGAAATCAAGTGTAGGAAAAGACTCCAATATTTCAATATCCAAGTTTGAAATGCTTTTTGGCAAAGCAGTAGTTGTTAATGTAGAATAGCTCTGTCATTCACAACTGAAAAAATATCATATACATTGGTAAATACGCCATCTGATGTACACATTTTTCCACAGCTGGTTATTCTCTTGGACAAACAGTACCTCATATAAGGGTAATGGTATTTATCACAATGATTACTTCCATAAAGTATATTTTCTATAAATTTTTACATCTATGACATAGCAGGAAAGCACCTCTTTTAAACATAAACACATATGTACGTACACACCCCCTCCTGACACTTTTCCAAAGGAAAGAATTCATTATTTCAAAAAAAAATGTCTAAAATGTGGTCGTATAACAATGATTTAAAAAGAAAATACTAAACCTGAAATACTTTGTTTGCCTGCATCATCCCATTGAGTCAGATTATGATGAGAGTCTTAAAAACCCGTGAGGTTAAGCACGGTACCATATGCACCAAGCAGTACAGGGTGAACTAATAGCAAATGAGGAACTTATATCTTTATTATTTTGCTTTTATTGCCTTACGTTGGAAGTTAACAATGATTTTAAACATTTTTCGTTTTCCGATAACTCCTATGGGTCGAGAACTCTGAAATATTTCTTTAAGCACTAAGCATGAATATAAAATAAATTAGTAGCCATATCAACTGCTATTAATAATTCTAGTCTTAAAATAAAAGCCCACTGCTCGGCATACTTTTAAACTGAGATGGCCTAAACATATTTTTTTTTTTTCCTGGAAGACAAACCCCAAACTCTAAACCACTCAGCTTTATTTAAGCAACAAGCTGTTGGTCACTTGCCTACCACATATGATAGATACAATAAAGCAGTCAGAACGTACCTCTGGTTTCTTCATTATCTCAATGAAAAACATGTGATTCTTCATTGGATAAATAACAATTAAAACATCTCCAAAATCTGTTGGTATAATGCCCCTGCGGTAGTTCCTGGTGTGTTCAGACCAGACGATGTGAACCTCATCATTTCCCAAGTGACGAAGCTGCAACAGCAAATTGGCTCTTTATTAATCAGAGTGATAACAACAGTTTATGAGGGGTCATGGCTTACAAATTGAATTACAATGCTCAATAGTAGAAATATTTCATTACAGAAAAAGTTAAAATATTGTTTTTCTCCAGTTGCTCATGAAAAGATCAGCTAAATAATTCGCTTCATTCAGAATGCATTGTTGTCTGATGGCTTAATTAAGTAATTATCAAACTAGCCATTAGCACAATATGTAAATGTACATTACCTATGATAATTTCAGAGGGAAATCTGCATTACTAGAACAAAACATTAACCAACTGAACAAAATATTCCAGCTAAAATAACGTAGCTGTCAGAGAAATATGAAATACCTCAACTCAGGATGTCAAGAAACTTTTCCTTGTGAACCGCTATTACTGAATTTATTATAAATATCTCCTTGCTGACTCTGTCCTGAGAGGACTTTTTTTGAAAATGTAAGCAAAATATCTTAGGTAATGTGAATTAAAGAAAAAAATCAAAAATACTATGGGAGTTACTTTTTCCTTTGGAGCAGAGTTTCATAAAATATGGATTAAATTTAAAAGCGACGTACACAAAATGCATGTTAGAGCTTGACTGTTTGCTTTGTTACAGGAGGAACTGGAGGTGATCTAACAGATGGCAAAAACTATTTGGCAATCACGTACAAGCTACGCACAATAGTTTCAACTGTAAGCTTTAAAGTTAAAATTTAATCCACATGCAGAATGCCAGCCCAAAGCATAAAGAGAATTTCAGTCCCGCTTAAAGCCTAAAAGACCACCCCCACAATTTAGTGCGAGCCCCTGGAACAATGCGCACAATAGACCTAACAAAGAAGCCAAAACATTGCTCTGCCTTCTTCCCTGTCCTGGGGAGGGAGGAGCAGTGATTTTCACTGGTACAGAACAAATGAGTAATCTGCATGTCTTGTATCAGCCTGTATTGTATCACTGGATTTTCCTTCTTCAGAACCAGGCAGCACCTTTATAAGTAAAGAATTTTACTCCTACAGGACTGGGTGGCAATTGTTGTAAGAGGAAGCATGGAAAATCACTATACATTACAAGAATAAAAAAGTTCAAGACTATGAACTTTCCTTATAGTTTGCACTGTAGCAGAGTAAAATAAACCTAAGTTCATAGAATGACTTAGATTCTCTGATTGTTTTGAATGAAACGGTTTTATTTTATTTACCCTTACAAATTAAAAACATTTGTAATTCTGTTGGAAGAAAATATAAATCATTTGTGTCTTATAAGATGAAACATAAACAACACTATCACTAGAGCTTCTTACATGTACAGAATCATTAAAAATTACTGTTCTCATGGCCATCCTTGCTGCTGTGCGTTCTCTTATATTTTCTTAACTGCTCATTAAAAAAATAAAGTGACATCCCAAAAAATCTTATGTTAATAACACCACAATGAAGGCTGGTACACACAAAACTAAGCAGTAACCTACATGTATAACAAAATCTGGATTTCCCTTTCTGTGAATAGATGCAGCCAGGTCTTGTTACAAGTGATTAAAAGCAAGATGTAAAGTTTAGTCTTTAAAAAAAACCCCAAATCCACCTGGCTACACGACTTTGTGCATAACAGGTTACACATCCTGAAGATCTAAGTGTTTGGCAAGGCTGTTCCGCACTCAGCCGAAGCTGAGCTGTAATTTTCAATGAAAGCTGCACAAGGAAAGGACCCAGCTCGCACCAGCTGTATTCAGAGCAGCCCAATGGCGATTGATGTAAAGAGCACCCACAACTTATCAGGCTGAACCCTGTGCATCCTGATAGCAGAGTGAGTTTTGGCAGTAGCTTCAGAACTGGTTTTTAGCATCCTCTGCTTTTAAAAACCCAACAAATAAATATGAGAACAGGATTCTTTAAGATGACGCAACTGTCCTGTTACACGGGGCAATTCACAAACTGAACCCATCTCTTCTTTCTACAGAAACAAACCCTGAAGAAAAGCTCTGCGCTGCTTTGCCTCCTATTGCTTTTGGAGTAATAACAGCATGTTTCACTATAAAAACAGTAATAAACCTACGTCCAAATACTGCTTAAGAGATCATTTTTAAAATCACTATTCTGATAATAATCAAATACTTTTCATACTGAAGAATCCCCGAACACTTTGTACCTATCCAAGAGAATTCGAGTCAGGAAACGGGGAGAAGTTCAGTAACTGGTGCTTGCTGTGCTTGTGTGAAACAGAAAGTGATGGCTGCGTGCTCAAAATCTTGCAAGCATCCTAGGGTAATAAATTACTGCCTTTGCTACAACCCTGATCACATGCTAGTAACTCATTTTAAAGCTTGAGTTATGACCTGTCATTGTTTTGAAGTCAGACATCCTTAATCACTGCATTTATAAGGTATAATGTTACAAATATAAAATCAGTATTAATCAAAAAGTTGTTCTTGAAAAGATTTTATTGATTAAAAAAACATTACAATAATCTTATCAGTGACAATAAAGCAGCTGCTATTTTCCATTCAAAATCTAAGCTGTGGAGCAGACTAAGGACCCTGAAGGACATCAGCAAGTTTTGCTTAAATGTCCAAAGCAACCCAGGCGACGCATTTGAAGTGAAAGTTCCACACTACACTGACAGCGTAGGGTGGGAAAACAAGGGAAAATTACGTTAAAAAAATATCCCAAAGCAGCCAAGAAACAATATCTGTCTTAAAAAGCAAAACCAAACAACAGAATAGCTCAACCACAAGTAGATGGTTTAGGTTTATTGCTGACTCGAATGACCTCTCTACAAGGAAGGCAGCTCCTGAAACTGCAATTGCTTCTCCTGCCTGCCTGAGCTGACAGTGCATGAATTTTTAGCCTGCACTTGCAAGCAGATGCGCTAACATGAATAAAATATATACGATCTCAGTCACATGCACTCGGACACAGCTAGGGCCGTGCATTCGCCTGGAAGCTGGGTCAACGTACAGCTTCTGACGTGCGTCACGCCAGCATTAATCATCCCTGCTCTGCGTTTCCTCAGCCCTAATCTGGGCGTCGGAGCGCAGCCAGCCTCTGCACCGAGAGCCTCGCCGAGCCTGCCGCTGCCCTTCGCTCGAGCAAATAGTTTTCCCGGCTCGCCGCTCCGGCTGGGCTGCGCGCTGCCTGCCAGGCAACACGCCGCTGCTGCCACTGGTCACGGTACACACCTAATGGCCTGACCTCCTTTCCCTGCTAATTGCATTACACAGCCAGCTGGCTCCAGAGAGGAGTCGTCTGTTTGACTGAAGAATTCCTGCTTTTGGGGAGGCATGGCTGCTACTTTCGCTAAGTAACAGTCGGGCCTGACATCCCCATTGTCTGGCTGACAGCGTACCCATCCTAAAATCTAAGTTTTATTTGTAAATTAACCAAGAAACTTCCTGCCAGAACAGTGCTGCCTGGAGACTGATAATGTGTGTCTTTCATTCCCTTTCACTCTTACTGTATCACTGCCAATTTGTTTTTCTGCTGCTCGCCAGCCCTAGGCTATAAAAGCCTTGTAAGACATAAGTGCAATTATAGTCCTGGAGTCAAATGAATTGGACAAATCCAATAGCACAGCTCTGTCCCCACTTTGCAAACCCCTACAGCAGTTAGATTAGCTGCTAAAAATCTAATCTAGCTCCAGCTAACAAATTTCTGCAGCAAAGGAGCAAGAGTTCAGTATGGGGTTGCAACCAGATTTCTGAATTGAAAAAGTTATACTACAACAATGAAGAAGACGGAATAAATCGCTTAATAATTTTGCAGGTCATTTTTAAACCGTTAGGTGCCATTTAGCTAGAATAAGACAAGGGCCGGTAGGATGCTGTTACTATGATTGATTTTCATTCTTGCCATGAGACAGCCAGATAAAAAAGTTTAGAACCAATGATGCTGAACCCCACAGCAGCAAAAGATATCAGCTGAACTGTGATTATTCCACTAGAAAAGATTTCTTTCAAGGGTAAGACTGAGGTTTTGTCTTCCTCTCGAGAAAGCAATACAAGACATCAGCATATACTTCAAATAAAGGAATACAAACTGAAAATTACAACTGTTCTGCACAAAAATAAGGGTCCAAGTTCATCCTTGGTAGAAGTGCACTTATTCTTGTGAATTTATACCAGAAATGAATTTATTCCCCTTGTGTTCAGTAAAAATAAAGAACCATAATAACATATTTAATTAAAATTACTGCATCTGCTTAATTCCCCAGCCCACAGAATTTACGGCCTGCTGTACTTCTTCCTTGGCCAGCAGGTGGTAAGACCTTCTGTTCAGCTCCAGAGCTTGTGAGCCAAGCACAATGATTGGTATTGAAACCTTTTTGTCTGTCTGTAGGCAAAATAAGCAGAGAAGAAGGCACAGAAATGACAAAGATTTCAGAGATAAGAGGGATCATAGGTCCCAGATAGTATCCGTGCAACCTTATCTGATGGAAGCAGGAGGAAGGCAAGACAAAAAGTTGTGGCCCCCATTGCATCCTGACTGGCAATATGATATAATTTTCTCTTCCTGCTAATATCATCCTCTAACATGATATAGAGTTTCATCGCAGCAAACGTTAAAATAGAGCAGGTACTGAATGACAACATTATAATCTGCCTTCCTCTCACACACTGCTATGAAAAAGCAGCATTAATGGAAAGAAGTCATAAATATAAGATAATCTTAAATGGCTTTAAACTGGAAGGGGCAAAATTTAGATTAGACATTAGGAAAAAATTCTTCCCAATAAGGGTGGTGAAACACTGGCACAGGTTGCCCAGGGAAGTTACGGCTGCCCCATCCCTGGAGGTGTCCAAGGCCAGGCTGGATGGGGCTATGAGCAACCTGATCCAGTGGGAGGTGTCCCTGCCCATGGCAGGGGAGTTGGAACTGGATGGGCTTTGAGGTTCCTTCCAATACAAACCTGTGATTCTACGATTCTAACCTGGACATACTGCCCCAATAACGTGAGGCAAGGGCTTAATCCCAGCCCCTATGAACCACTCAGTGAGTGAGTGGAAGTAGTAAAGTACTTGTGACCATTTTGAGAATTGGCAAGATCTTGGAGGCAGTGCTTCATTTGATGAGGACTTCTACCCAGCTATCGCAGAGCTCACAAGCGCAGTATTGACAGGTGGGGTAAACAGACATATTTTCCTCCTTTAGAACTATGTTGCAGGCAGGCACATGCTTCTTTACAAGCACACACGCCAGTTGTGGTCTGCACATTTAAAGGCTGCCAAAACCAACATGGGACCTCTGTGGACTGAGCAATTTTGCTGATAAAGCATCAATATATTTATCTTTATGCATTTCAGTATATGGCCTCCATAGCTATGGTTCACAAGTGAAATTTCAAGTAATCAAGCAATTGACAGTTTTAGGGTTATAAGAGTTCTTGCAGGATGTTTATTATTGTCCTTAGAAACAGTCTGGA
This sequence comes from Neomorphus geoffroyi, assembly GCA_033558235.1. NCBI lineage: Eukaryota > Metazoa > Chordata > Aves > Cuculiformes > Neomorphidae > Neomorphus > Neomorphus geoffroyi. The sequence continues at coordinate 98,496,453 of JAUMJM010000005.1, read as the reverse complement.
TACACACTCATGCTCAAAACATTGGTTTCAAATGCAAGCACGTTCCTCCACCAGAATTTTCAAAGAATTATAGAATTACCTATCCTCCATAAATTTTACAGTGCTCCTGAAATGCATCCTGGCTCCACTTGTAGTTGCAGTCTTGTAAAATTTTCTAAGAAGCCTATGCTAATTTGCCCAAAATACATGCTTGCTTACAAAAGAGCTATGACAAATGCAGAAGCTTGGAACCATGGAAGATTATACGTTAAAAAAGACCTCTGGAAGTCCTATGGTCCAATCCACTGCTTACAGCAGGGCCAGCTCCTGAGGTCCATTACGTTGCTCAGAGCTTTGTCTTTCTTTACAGGAATACACAGTTTGGTCCCTGCACTGTTCCATTCCTATAGCAGATTTAAGGTTTGGGGCTCTTTTAAAGGCTTAAAGTGATTGCTTTGTGGTATTTTCTATGGATAATATATACTAGAGTTGGCCTTGTTTCTTAGCACTTCAAGACTCGGAGGCTGGCAACTACTAAATGCTTTTGCTGTTTCTTTATCACAAAGAAGAAATTCTCTTAAAGCTAAACATAGGGAAGACAAACAAAATAACCAGACTCACTCAATGTCTGTGTCAATCCCTAACGTGGGTGGGAATTAGGAGAATTAGTAAAATAGACTGTTCGCAATTAAATCCCATTTTTCCCCTTCTGGCAGCTCTCCTCTCCCAGGTGATATATTACTCAACAGCTAGACGATATTCCACTGCCTTGTGCTATGCTTCCATAAAATCCAGGAGCTATGCCTTACAAGGGAAGATTAGACTACACCACCGCAATTAGTGTAGGAAAAATAAGACTAGGAAAGATATGGTAGCAGTTCTGAGTAAGTCTGCTGCAAAACGATCCATTCTCCATATCCATGTGGAACAGGCTAAGTATAAATGAGCTTAAATTCAAGTAAAGTTGATGGTGCAAGGAATTTTCTCATGGTACAAAAAGTGGGAGCACAGGAATATGTCGCCTAGGCGAACTGTATAGCATTCATCAGTGTAGTTTTGAATTAGCAGCTAGATAAATACTGGCCAGGAACAATAAAAATACAGATAGCCCTACCCTGGTGAAGTCGTAGAGACTGCACAGCCTCTTCATATGTACCACATTCCTACTTCTCTGTCTTAAAGTACTCAGATTAATTTTTTTCCATAGCTGTGTAAATCCACTAATATGAAGATAATGAGCTGCATACATAAAAGGAAACATGTAATTTTGTTGACTTTTTTTTTTTTTAAATGACAGATATCACAATAAAAAGAAAGGATCTGGCTTTACTATTAAATGCTGGGCAAGTTTTCAGGACTGGTAATCAGAAATTCCACATTTTTATTTTGAGGAAAAGCACATGTTATTTTGCAACTAACTGGTCAACAAATACAATCACCCAGTGACATATTTATAGATAATTTTCAGAGCACAACAGTATCACATGGTAGATTGAATGGCTGTAGTAGCATTATTAATGCACATTAACAACCTATGTAGGACAAATTGCCAATCCTAATTAAAAAGGCAAAAATTTGGTATGCACCTAAAATATTCTCTGACTCTAAGCAGCAGTTGGCAAGCACCATAATTTCAAATCACTCCTTGTTAGTAAAGACAAATGATTAAGTACTGATAACCAACAAAATTTTGGGCTGGGTTCTGGCCATCTTTGAAGCTGAGTCTGCTTGTCAGAATTGTGAATAACTGGATAATGGCTTTAAATATCAGCTGGCTGCTTTTGGTACTATGCTTGTCACTTCTCTTTCACTTCCTTTCTTTTCTGTTACATGCTGGACGATTCATCTGTAAGGTTTTATTATGCTGCACTTGGTTGTTTTGTTCTACCAAACTACAACAGTTTTGGCAGGCAGACAAAATACAAATGAAATTATTGCTAATATTATTACTAATGGTGGTATTTGAGGCTACCATGGAAATGTTAATTGTGTTTCAGAATCCAGAATTTAGATGCCATTTAATTGAGATAATCTAGCAGCAGAGCACCATGTGGCACAGCAACAAGATGGTCTGCTAGGACCAGTCAGCATAATCTGTTTTCAGTTTAAACTTTAAGCACTCAAAGACTACAGACGTTTTGAAACACACAAATTACATACCTTTTTGGTCAGTGAATCGTCTGAATCTGATGGCATTCTAGTAGACACATGAAAAATTATTTCCACAGTAGAGGTAGCATAATAAGGTGCTGTTTGTCCCGTGCTGCCATTGCGCTGCAGGCCGCCCATAAACCCACCATGTGTTGAAAGATCGACCTGATTGATTGAAAGTCGTAATTAGAAGAAATGTGAGAAGACTGATGAATAATATATATATATATATATATATATATATATATATATCAAGACTTGGTGAATTTACCACTCCAGAATTCTACAGCCATCCCAGAGAAAGGGAAGTCTTCCCCTATGGGTTTGTGATCTTTGTGTTATACCTGCCTGTTTCCCATTTGTGTATTTGACAACTTACTGAAAGTAAACACCTCCTACCCAGGTGCTGAGTCGTTATCTATATGGCTATTTTTCCTTCTTTCCAGTGAACAACAGTGAGGGAGCAAAAGCATTTTGTCATGTGCAGCTGCTTTAAGGGCTATGCATGGCTTTGCAAGCCCACTCAAAACATACACCGCGAGAAAGAACTAAAGTGCAGAGAAAATATAAACAAGCAGAAAAAACGCAAAAGAAACTGAAGATTTGTACCAAAACAACCCCTTAGAAGAAACTATTCTAGAAGATTTTACAGAAGAAACGCCTCTCTGAAGACACGCCTGTGTCCAAAAGCTTGTTCGTTTTCCCAGCTTCACAAGCCTAACCAAGGGCGCTACCTCTCCCTGTAGACCTTACGTCACTTAAACGTGAAATGGAGCTACTACATACTTCAAAAAAACATAAGTGTTCATATCATTTAGGTTACTGACACATCATTTAAACAATGCAAGCTAAAACCAAATGTTTTCATCCTTCATAAAGCAGTCACGTGGTTGGGTAAGCGAACTGACCGTGAGAAAAGCTAAAATGAAGGTAAAATTACGCTATAACTCTTCATGTAGAAAGCAGAAATGTCCACTGCAGCACTACCTGTCCCTCAGGAACAGGATGGATGCGTTCATCCAGAAGTAGATATGGATTTACAGAACTCTGCTAAATAGGTAATCTTTCAAGTACTGCTAAATCTAAATGTGTATTTAAATTTATCTCTTTGGTTTGGGGAATTAAGAAATAAGCAGTGATACAAGCAATTTGTTTTCCATTTACCTATTTTTAACGGTCTTACACTGATTTTCATAGGCCTTCAGATGAAGTACATTAGCTTGCCTAAATTGATGACTCTTACCTCCCAGCCCAGTCCAGCAACAAAATCTTCATAGGCTTGGCTTCCCCTTGCGTTGGACAGAATCGAGCATTTGTCCTCCTGTCCTTCTGCAATGTAAAACACTGCAATCTTGTGAGTTTCACGGCTGTAATTAGATATTAAAAAGAAACAAAAGTTAAAGAAGTTTTAGCTCAAAATTACTTTTTAGATCACCTGCACTCAAAAGCTATGAGAATGTTTAACTCTACATGTCCTTTTCTTTTATGCACACAAACACATCACTCAATTGCAGTTGCAGAAATGTATTTTGACCCATTTTTTCCCCACGACCACATTACAGACACCATAGTTCAGTGAATGGAGGCGAGGCTATTCTTTCCATGCATCAGCAAGAATTGATGACCAAGTTCCAATTACAGGGTTAATTGCTTACATCCGTTCAACCTTGCCAAAGGCAGTAAGATTGCACAGGTATTAATGGGAGCATAACTCGACCTACAGAATTTTAATTATAGAATGCTGACATACCAGAAAGAAAAAAACATTACTGACTTTCAGATCCCGGGTTGAGTTTTACAAGGTGACAGTTGGCTTCTCTGAAAACAAGCCAAGTGGATTTGGTATGAAAATCACTGGGATACAAGAAAATCAGAACTTTGCAATGCTGCAGGGATTTTTTCAAATAGTTGTATGTCCAGTAATGAGAAACTAAAGAGAATATTCAGAAGCCTACTCTGTCACTACCTGACGGTAGAGTAGTTGTATGGAGATTACCCCTTAAAATACTGCTCTTGGCACAGAGATCATCCTGCAGAAAATCATCCTTTGCCTAAGTGAAGCCAAGAGCACAAAAGCCTTGGAACTTTATCCCTCCTCTCTCAGCTAAAGAAAACAGGAAATAGGTTGCTGTGTCTTGCTATTTGCTACCGATTTTGAATTCTATGAATACCATACCAGCAAACACAGGCTACAGAACTCTTTAGAAACAAACAATCCATACAAATATTTGTATGGCTAGCACATGCAATTTTAATGAAGTTCTAGTTTTGGTAACATTCTTTCTTTGGAAATGCTAACCTTATCATTGGTGGTTCAGTAAACACTACCTACCATTGGCGGGAATCCAGATTTTTCAGCTCTCGCAGTAATTTTGAATTTTTCTTAAGAAGATGAAAACTTTTTCTAGAAATACATAAAAAAAGATTTGAAGAAAAAAGCAACATAGCACAGATCCAGTATTTTCTCATTCAAATATATAAGAGAATAGAATCTAAATCAGCATGATTCAAATGATTTTTATTAGTATTACAAACAATCTGCAGGTGCTTATTTAAAATAATCACTGAAGCAGGTATATGTAAAAGTTCAAATGTATGCTCAGACTACCATCCAGCTACGTAGCTCTCACTTTCTTAAGTGTGTACACATTTATGGGTAGATGCAAGAAGAGTAAGAGTACTCTAAACATGTTCTGAATCTTCCCTTCCTACCTTCTATCCCAGGAGTTCATTCCCAAATCATTTAGCAACAGTCGACAGAAATAAAAGGATGCTTGAGGTTCAACAGGACGTGGTTCTTCTTGACAGGCCACCTTCATATTCAAGTCTGAGCTGCATTTAAATATATACTCTTTCTCCTGGGCGCTCTGTCTCATCAGAGCTTCGGTGATGGCATTCTCTTGATCATAGCTCATACCAAAGGGTGGCGGTGACGGCTCATTCAGCTTTCGCTGCGGATGTAAGAGGCATTCAGGACTGGTGTTGCCAATCTTTTCCAGCAATTGGTCGAGAGCGTCTTCTCCTTCTTCCACCTGAGAAATGTCTTTCTGGGAAATGAAGTGGTGCTCAGGGTTGCCCGAGACCACAAACGCATTTGTTGTGCTCTGCCGTGGAAGGCAGCCCTCCAAAGGTCCATACAATATTCTGCCATCCCAAGAGTACTTCCCTGAGATATCTCTGACAATTACCCTTACATCCGATGGGGCAGCTGCTGGTTCAGTGTCTGTCTTCTCTGTGGGGATTTGGAGGTAAGATATGAGAGTACTGTCGTTAAACACAAAGAGCTGCAGGTTGGGACTCCGGAAGACTTCTGAAGACAGCTCAGAGGACTCCACATAGGAGTTGTCATGGTTCTCACTAAGAAGACTGTGGAGAATGGCAGGACCTCCACTGAGCGGGTAGTGGCTCAGGTGATTCACGAGGTGAGTCATAACCATCCGTGCTGTTAAAGGTATCAATTCCAAGTTCCTCCTCCTTTTTTCTAAAAGGAACAATGAAATGATAATGAATCAATAAGAGCAATAAGAGGCAATTAAAACGAGCATCTACAAATATCTGTCACCGCTCAGAAGATTGCCTTGGTTGTCCTAATCATTCCTGTTCAAGAAGCTATCTACAATCACTTTCCAAGAAATGCTACCTGTCACCCATTTTTATTTTATGTCACCACATGCTCTTTGATATTTAGCCTACGGTCACATCCAGGACTCCATACAACATGTAAAACCTCCTCCACATCAATCCCACAATGCCTGTTGTCACCACAGTTTTGTCTGGCAGGTGAATGTTTTTCTCCTTACATCAGTCATCCTCACAGCAATCGTAGCAGAATGAGACTGTCTGGATCCCAAAATGATCCCCTCAGAACAGGCAAATATATCAGTTATTCCATAAATCAATCATGCTCTGAGTTACATTGGAATGTAACACTTCTCCTACTGGAATGTTATTGCAGAATGTTACCCCTTTTATAGCCAGAAACCTTCTAATTTCCATTTTTTTTCATATTCAGTTTAAAACTACTTTAGTTTATAGTGTCTTCCTCTTTCCTTGGTGTTTACACCTTTCAATGCACTTTTAAACAACAGGTACATCCCTTTTCAGCCTTTTGCTAGCTCCAAATAGCCAAAATTCTCCTCTCAGAAAAAAGGCTCTTTATTCTTTTCCTGAAACCCCAAGACTAAATCTCTGAATTAGTCTTTTTCATAAACAAGCAAACAAAGGAATTTGGAGGGCATTAACATATCCAAGATGAGAAACATTTCGTTCTACCTAACATGTAACTTGGTCTTTCTGCTATTCACAACACGCTCTACTCAGCAAAAAATCTGTGCAGAACAGATTTTAATGTTTTTAACTTTTCTGTTAAAACTAAGAGTATATACACTAAACCAAAGAAAATAAGCTGTGGGAATGAAAAAAATAGTACAGTATCAAAACCAGAAATACTACTTTAAAGCATCACTGCCAATCCAACATTATCTCACATATCGTCATATTGCATCTGTACTTTCAATTCTTCTACAGAAATATGTTAATGTGTATTCATATATGAAATTACTTAAAATTCACTTAATCTGTAGTTGAACAACAATTGTTTTAAAAATATCATCTCCATTGATAAATCACCTAGAGAAAAATATTTCATATGTTTGGATTCATACTTTTAAGTTGACTTTTAGAAGTCAGTAACATAATGTACCCAGACCCAAATAATCTCTTTTCACTTCAGACACAGGTAGATTGTGTATCAGCATATTTGTGCAGCTGCAGAATTTGGTCCACATCATACATGGTCTTCTCAAATCACTCAGAACAGGCAAATTATCTATGACACTGGAGTAATTTCTACTGAAAAAGTCAAGAAAGACAGCTGCATACTTCTGAAAGAAGTTTAATTTGAGTCTTATTTGTTGAATTTAATTCTATATACTAAATTATAAGTAGTGCCAAAGGCAAACCAGTTTCTTGGGCGCTCCTATTTCTGTACAAATTTCTTGCTGTACAACACCTTAGCATCACTTTCTTCCTCCTGTGACCTTCACAAAGAGCAATGTCAGCAGGAAACTTGAAAATCTTATTACAGAGGCAACTGAAATTCGTTAAAAACAGGGTGCTGCCCAGTTTCTATGTGCAGTAAGGAGAAGCACATTTTCAAGGAAGAGATGTAACCAGAAAGCTTTGTTTCCAAGCTGCTGAACGCTGACACGCTGGTCTCTGTGAACTCTCTTACCCTCAGCGACAGTGAGCAGGTTGCCCAAATCCACCGAGGAGTGGCACTGGGCTGGCTCAGAGCTCTTGACATTCCCCAGTGGCAAAAATGGGTCGTAATCACTGGACGAGAGATCTGCCAGACTCAGCACATAATGGCTTTGTTGAGTATACGTGCTGGAGCCGTTCACGCAACAGTGCAGAACCTACAAGCAGGACACTGAAGAAGTTATGAAGTGTACATGACAGTACCCAGTTAAACATATTCAAGGAGTGACACATCCTGGTTTCCACACTGTGAAAGCCAGGACATGCTAAAAAGAACAGCTATACCTAAATACAGCATTTTATAAAATAATACTCTTAGTCAGCATTTATTTGGTACTTTAACAGCTCAATTCAAGACTTCGTTTGTATTTTAACAGCCCACTTCAAATAATTCAAGTATTTCTGCAAAGATTATTTTCCCTGGCTCTCAATGTCTTAAGCATTTTATATTTTTCTCTTCACCATCCTCTGTCTCTTCTACATCTCTGATCTTATCATCTTAACATTTTACATTCTTAACTTCTTATCTGTACAACTTCTGCCCACACTGCGGGAATTCATGATTTTCTACAGCTTGCTAAAAATGCTTCTGTGCGTAACAGGATCTGTGAAAGGCATCTTTAAACATCTAGACAAAACAAATCACAGTCATTCCCCATACTCACTCTGTAAATATAGTCCAGTAAAGGAGCTTTGGATGCATGTTGATCTTCAAGAACACCAGCAGACACTGGCTCCAGTAGCATTTTGATGGGTAATGCCATACACCAATCCAACAAACAAAGGAGCAAGGAAACTATAAACTAAACAGAAACACGTAGCCCAGTATTTAGGTTGGTTTTAAACTGAAAGAGGGGAAATTTAGATGAGATATTAGGAAGAAATGTATTACTGTGAGGGCGGTGAGGCCCTGGCACAGGTTGCCCAGAGATGTCATGGACGCCCCACCTCTGGAGGCCAGATGAGGCTTTGAGCAACCAGATCCTGTGGAAGATGTTCCTGCCCATGGTAGGGGGGGTAGAATTGGATGAGCTTTAAGAACCTTTCCGAAACAAACTATTCTATGATTCCTTGATTCTATGAAATTCACGCAAACTTAAAAGATACGAGCTTGAAAGTTTAAAATACGACTCTGGTTCCAAACAAATTCAATTAGTAGCCGTCTCGAACAGAACAAAGAAAGAATGTACGCTGCTCTTTTCAGTGACGTACCTTTTTATCTGCTTCCACAGAAGAATATTCAGCACTCGGCAAAAGAAATGCAATAGTGGCCACAAGGATCTACATTAAAATAAACAAAATTCCAGAAAGACATTTCACTTCTTTCACTGTAAAGACAGAGCATGAACATCATTTGAATAGGGTATGAAGGAGGTTATATTCCCTTAGAAGCATCCGACTGCCCTTGTAAATCAATGTCCAAGTGAAATAAAAAGTTTTACTGAGCATTTTGGAACTAAATCACTCACTACAAGTGAGAGAAGCACACTGGTTCTAGGACTACAGCAAGTACAATTTCGAATTAGAATTGCAGAATAAAGTTAACAAAGTCACAGCAGCAGTAGCTCATGCAAGCAATTAAGGAACTAAGACAATTTTTCACAACATTTCCATACAAACATTTTAAAGAAGCCAACATACTTCCGTAATTTTTCTGGACAAGGAGGATTCATACTTCTGAAGCCTTTGCCAGTAAGAAACCATCAGCTGAAGAACATCACAGGCCACCTGAGCTACCAGTTTATTGGAAAACTGGAATAAAAGAAAAGATGATTAAAGGCCAAATATAAAATCCAGATACAATATGATACATTCATTTCTTCTATATTTGAAATTATTTTGCATCTATACAAATAATAACAAAATGGTTATCTATGTAATCTCAGTTCGGTCTGTTGTGGAAAGAGTGTTCAGGTACATAAATGCATGCTATTTTTGCAAACACTTTGCACTTTAATAGGATTCCACCTTGGTGATATTGAGGAACTGTTCTTACACTTCTTGACAACTTCAAAGGAGCCATAAGGATCTGAACCACACTCACTGAACATGAGTCACTAATTACACGCAGAGGTTCAGAACTGGGAGACATCTTTATGAACGTGGCTGATTCTGTATCATTAACATCAGGCAAAAAGCCCCGAGCAGTTGTGTGTTAAGCAGCATCCCGCTTGAAGCAACAAAAAGACGAACCAGCAGACTGTGAGTAATTATTAATAATAACTGAAAATATCCTTTTTACACAAATTATCTTGATTACAGAGACCGTTATACCTTCAGTGTCACACCTATGACATTGATTGCTTCCTTCACTTGGGGGTGGTTTGTGCACTGCGTTAGTTCTTCACATATCCAGACTCCAAGGCCACAAATAGCTATGCACCTTTTTTAAAACAAAAGGTGTTTTTGTCAGAAACTTTAGAAAAATATTTAGGAAAAAAAAATAAAATAAAAAGAAAGAAATGCACAAAGACATGATCCCTCTTTTTGTGCTCTCAGGTCACACAACAGGTTGACACCTTCATAGTGTGGAGTGAACCTCATCTCAACAGGGCTAAAGGGGACAACTCATCAAATGGCCTCAAACCATAAGGCAGTAGTAACAACTCAGCTGCACAAGCACCAACAAGTAAGCAGCAAGAAAGATCTCATTTTTAATTTTAATCAGTATTTTACCTTGCAGCTTCACTTGGCTCCTCTGTAGCATTCTTCAATAAAATATTTATGAGGTAGCACTAAAATAATAAAGTAAATTAGAATAAGCATCTTCTTTATAGATCCATGTTAAATAAAGTTGTTTAATTTGACATAGTTTCAAGTGAAATAACCTTAATTCTCATTCTATTCTTAAAGCATTTTAGTACATGCCAAATTAATTTTGTCAAGGGGGAAATACTTACTGATTACAACTCGAATATACAGGCCCTTGTGGATAAAACTAATAGACTTTAAAATATGCACAGGCAGCAAGATGGAAATCAATTCATTTTCAGAGCTGATGGGTATTTACTAATGATGAGTGGTGATCACTTGATAATACAAACTATAGCACTTCCATTCCAAGCAAGCCACATTTAGAAAAAATGTAGTGTATTCTGTAGTACAGAAAAGACACTTTTAAAATCAAGACTGTTTTACCTTGCCTCCAATGACTCCCTGAAGCAGATGAAGAAAGCAAGAGCCAAGCATGCCAAGGGGTTTGCATTCTCTTTTGTTCTACTTTCTCAGGCCACATGAGGAATTTGGAGATTCCTCCCCAGCTTTACCTAATTTTGTGCAATGGATCAACTTTGTGCCTCAAGTTTATTGAAAAGCAATAGAGACTTGTGTGAGGGCAACCATTTCAACAGGTTTCACCTGCAAGTGATACTCCAGGTCACCTTTGTTGGGTCCTTACAGGGTGGCGTGTGCAATTTTTCCCCACCAAGATTATTGCTGTGAAGGCCATAAACATTAAACAAACCTTTCCATCCAGCAAAACAATTCATGTCTCAGGGTGTCCCACTCAAATTAATTCCCAGGGGAAAATCATTCTGGTAAATTGATGGTTCTGGCTAATAGTGGAACTTTCTGAACATTTTACCATAACACCAATAAGGCAAAAAACACCCCCACTTCCGCACACCTCACATTTTTTAAAGGACGAGGTAATATACACAGATACAAGGACGGACATTTTAACACCACCACCATCTCTTAATGAATTGACCTCACAGGCATCTGGTTGGAAAACATCACTTTTGATCACAGCTATTTCACTCTCCTTGAAAATGAAATGTAATTTGCAGTGTTTAAGCTTTGTTAATTTTATGGTGCACAGTAAACAAAGCAATACTTATCAAATAAGCGCATATAATGTGTGCAGTTGCGGGGTTTTGAGAAGAAGGAGGGGGTTGGTTTTTAAACAAAACGTGCACGGTAAAAATGAAGTGATTACATAGTAAGAATGCGTCATGTTACATAAGAATTTACTAATAAAATGTGACTCTACCTTCACATCTGCTGTTCCTGCAATGATATCACCAGCTTCTGAAACTGGACGCAAGAGTGGGATTTCTTGGTAGATATTTGGAAAGCAAACAAGAGAACCAAGGATGGTGTGAGCTTCTGATCGGGGAGCCTAACCAAGAAAAAGTAAACAAAAATATTTTCATATACAATTATGAAAATGGCATAAGCTATGAGGCCAATGTCTATCACCACAAATACCAGATGTGTCATATTCACAATGCAATGCTCACAGCATCCTGAGGAACATCTACCAGTGTTGCAGTCACTGCAAGACAGTACAGCAAAAGCAAGGACTTACAGACACTTCTTTGCCTACGCATTTTGCTGCTGTATTCCTTGGCTCTTCTTCTGAGGCCAAGCTTCTCTTCCAGCAGGGACCTGGCCCCGCTCCGAAGCATATTCTACATTTTTAATACCTCCTCTGTTATCACACAATCCAACTACCGGTGATGCAGTGTCAATAAAAAATACAGAACAACCTAAAGAAAAGCTGAGTGAGAGTTTTAAGCACTAATGTAGCACTATTATTAGCTCACAAAGGACAGGACAATGCACTCAAACTGACTGTATACATGATAAAAATGTGTAGAGAGATTCCTACTTCAATAAAACCCATCAAGGGCAACATGGCATGCGCTATAGATACATTAACTACTGCTATACATTTACGCATAATGTTGAAAATACAATGCACACTAAGTTTCATATTTGTAGGGGAAATGGACTGTGGTGGTGTTGGGGGGGGTCGTGCTTCCATCTAAAGTTGAGTTATCATTCATTATTAGCACTTCAGACTTTGGATCAACAACCAGGCTGATCAGTTTTTTAAAGAGATGTCAGAAAATTAATGGCTGTAAACTCTTTGAGGGACAACAGAAAGAGCATGGCTGGACTCACCATTTCAGCCCTGCTGAAATACGAGAGGGCTGTGTCCCTGCGCAGGGCCACCCACTCAGCTGCACAAATGTCAAGAGCAGCACTAAAAGCACTTGGCCAAAACGTCTCCTCTGAAGTGCTGTTTCACGTACATCAAAGCCTTCCTGTTTTTCCCAGGATCGCCAGACCTTTACTCTTATTTTGGCATCCCATCACTGATTTGCCATATTACTTACCCTTAACTAATTTAATTGTTTAGAATAACATTTATATTAGCATTGATATTTAATAAGAAATTCTGTATTACCCAAAAAGTTCCATATTTTCCATATTTGCTCACTGAAAAAAGCTAATGAGATTCTGAAATCCAAGTCCTGCTTTTTAGTGCACAGGTGTGCTGCAATATTAGCAAGGATATGATTTCTCACTTGGGCCTTTTGATGAAACACCTTTGCAATACTAGCATGTCATCTTATCCCAAAATTTCACACATCAGCTGCCATGGTATCTGCCCCGAGAGCCCCATTTCACATTGCACTAATGAGTCAACACCTGTTAGAGTGGAGATATCCGAACCTCATTAGCGAGCGCGTGCTCTCCAGGGAGGAGGGAGCTGGGCATTGCCATACTCACCTCCGGCGTGTCTGTGCTCAGAACCCTGGCCGCCGCCGTAATGAAGTCTCCTATCAGCATCGTAAAGCCAGGTAAGCCCAGGAAGAAAAACCAAGATGGGCAGTGCTTTATGACGGTATTTAAGATATCCTGAAAGAGAAGTTAACCTGTTTGAGAAGAAATAAAGGGAAAAAAAGGTGCCCAAAACCAAAACGGAACATCTGAGAAGATTTAACTTTGCAGTACACCAGTTCCACACTAGCCGAGGTGATAATTCACAGAGCCACACAGTGCTGTGTATATGAGGAAAGACTCAGAGTTTGGCTTGTTCAGCCTACAGAAGACAGGACTCCAGGGAGATCTTAGAACAGCCTTCCAGCACTGAAACGGCCTACAGGAAAGTTGGGGAGGGACTCTTGATCAGTGAGGGCAGAGATCGGTCGAGGGGGAACAGTTTTAAGCTTAAAGAGGGGAGATTTATATTAGACATTAGGAAGAAATTCTTCACAATGAGGGTGGAGAGGCCCTGGCACAGATTGCAGCTCTGGATGTCCCATACCTGAAGGTGTTAAAGGCCAGGCTAGATGGGACTTTGAGCACCCTGATCCAGTGCGAGGTGTCCCTGCCCATGGCAGAGGGGTTGGAACTGGCTGATCTTTAAGGTCCCTTCCAACCCAAACCATTCTGTGATCCTATGATCATCACATAACAACCACTGCTTTCCAATGCAGATGCATTTAGCAGGAAAAGTGTATTTTGTATTTTGGGAATATTTGTACTCAAGAAATCCCAAACATACATGTTTCTTTGTGTCTAAGCACAAAAAACTGTTCTTATGTTCAGTAAGACTTTGGATTCAAAGAATTCAAACCACTAATCAATTTAAGATGAAGCACTACACCACTCCAAATGAGGTATTTCCTAAAATCACATAAATCAAAATCCTGCAGCCATAAACCCATGAGATGACAGAAATGACCGCCACCTCTGCCCTTAAGGAGCTCCAGGCAGTACTTGACAGCAGCTGGCTTCCCACTGCTCCAGACACAGGGTTTTTTAGCTGCTCTGGTCTAGTTGAGAAATATGATGACATCAAACGCAAGAAGTGATCATACACAGCATAGTAACACAGATAAATCTATGCTAACCAGACTATTCTAAGTCACTTTTCTAAATAATTAAGATAGCAAATATAGATAGCTCTTTGTGGAAAAAAGTTTGGTTGAACTTTTGAAACAAGGGGGGGGATTTAAGAGGTAGCGTTACATGTGTAAGAACAGACCGCCAGCCAAAGCTTTGCTCTCATCATTACTCTGTGACACAGAACACATTTGAGAGAAGCATTTCAACTTTAATCCTTCCACATTTCAATTCTTCACAGCCTCTCTAAATCAAAATTCCTGTACTTGAGTTGAGATTTCCTTCCTACAAGCTTTAAAATGAGGCACAAAATATATATAATCCTTACCTGCAACACTGTATTTGCTGAAGAATCAGATAAGGCTATTTCCACATAGGATAGAAAATTGTTTTTAATCTCAATAAAATTTCAAAGAGAAGTTACAAAGAAAACCAATTTTCAACACCTATCTCTACTGGTTTTATGGTGTGTTTAAGAAGGCTTGTATTTAATTTAGTCCCAGAATGTGTCCATAGGCTCAATTTCTACATCACAAATGAAGTCAAACTCATTTTTCTCCATAGGAAGATACGCTTTAACCATGCTAGTATTTTCTCAAAGCACTGCTAAACACCTGGATAGAACCTATTTAATGTTCTGCTAAGCATTTACAGCAGTAACATCACATGAAATAACTGTGTTACACATTTTAAATCAATAATGTTTTTAACATAGTAGCAGATAATGCTTTCACTTTCCTGAATAAGCTAAAATGCCACTTGAGTTAATGTTTAAACTACTTTTAATCACTTCCTTTGATACATTTTAAAGTCAATATCAGTCAACGCAAACATTCAAAAAGAGCGAGCAGATGGATGCAGCAGCTCATAAAGTGGGTGGTAAACTCAAGCTCAGAGCAGAACAAAAGACCCACCTTTTTATAATTAAGAGTCTGATTAATGCACCGAGCTCCTCACAACACAACGCACCTGTAATTACAAAGGGAGCCAGGTACTGGGATGTGTTTGGTCTCTGAATAATTGGGCATCAAACTGCAGAGCAGCAGATGGGAGTACACTGCTGTTGACATATGCCACAATAAAGGCGCTCGTGCTAACCTGGCCTGAAAGGTAACAGAATGTAGGAAGTACAAAGAGCTGCTACAAACAACTGCGTTAACTCCTGTCCTCGCTCCATCAATCCCATCTGTTAAATACTGCTGTAACGATCATCCGGCTTCAGTGACTCTTAACTCTGGTTGTTGTAGAAAACACTTAGAAACCGAAGATAAAATAGAAATTGCAAAGCTGTTACTTTAATACATTAATACCTGTGAGTTTCCAGCCCAGCATAACTAATATAACTTGAACAAATGCTGTGACAACACACCTGTTCCAGAAAGCTGTAAGAATGTGGCTGCATTGGTCTACTCACTATTTGACATGCGCTGCTACTACTACTAAAAATAAATTATTTTTCATGGTAAGAAACCTTTGAAAAATTCATTTGAAAAGCTAATAAAACAATCCTCAGTTTCTCTTTTTTCTTATGCAGCTTCAAATGGATGAATCCACAGCACAGGTGAACCAATACACACATGTAACTGCTAAATAACTGTTGAAGGTTAACAATGCACAAGTGCATAAGAACCCAGACATAAAGGTGTTCAAGCCCAGCTTTCCAATAGTTTCCACTGCAATTTCTCATCTCCGGCATTTCCGTACAAATCTTGATAGCTTGAGCAAGTTCAAACAGGTTGCCCAGAGAGCCATGGCTGCCCCATCCCTGGAGCTGTTGCAGGTCAGGTTGGAAGAGGCTTTGAGCACCTTGACTCAGTAGGAGGTGTCCCTGCCCACCTGGATGGGGTTTAAGGCTCCTTCCAACCCAAACCATTCTGTGATTCTGTTCTAACTTCATTTCAATTAATACGAGGCAGAATATGTCCTGACTGTAACACTGTTGTTCTACTTGAGCTTACTCCAAACAGAACAGATAGGGAAGAAACCACAGCCCAGGAAGGTGCTTCCAGGTAAAACGTGACAGTTCTCCCTTTTCCCAATTAGCACACTTTCATCCACAAGCTAGCCAGCAATAAAAGCGTGATTTGACGCAGTAATTCAGTAGCATTGCGAGCTTATCGGAAGATTCAGGCTTATGAGAAAGCAACCAAGTGAGAACATATGTCCTATCAGTGATATTGCAAAAATCAGGCAATTCAAACAGAGGCAAGTTGTTTCCTTCCCTTCAAAGCGCTGTTCTATAAATGTAACTCTGTTCGGCAGCTTACAGCCTAGTAAATGAATCACTTTAATTGAATACTATGTACACAGTAACTGGAAAACACAAGCAGCAAGAAAAACATATGGTGATGGCAACAGAAATTGGTTTACTCATTCTGTACAGTGTTGTTTCTTTACTTCTTTCATAATTGACCTTTAAAACGATAAACGTGTAAAATAATTTTGGTTTATTATGGTTCCAAACCTTTAAGCAATTACACAAAATGAAAATTTAAAAGGAAGTATTCATTCTGGAAGCATTTCCATTGTTTACATAATTGCACAGCTATAATTTAGTGTTCATGTTGTTAAAGAAATGCGGAAAAAAAGGACCATTATGGACTATTTCAATTCAAAGCGATGCTCTGCAGTGTTAAAAATGAGAAGGAGGGAGGCAATCGCATGCATGTCCTTCTGAAATGCATTAACCCTATAAATGGCATAATATTTCAGTAGAGGTTAATCCAGTAATCCAAATAATAAGGTCATAAACATCCACTAAGTAAGTGAAAAAAATTTATGCAAGTTCACTGGAAGGTCAATTACAAAAATATTCTTCACCTAATTTTTGTTCAAGCTTTTGCAGATTACAGGTGTAACCAAATAGCCTGCCATCTGTCTTCCTCACGTTTCCAATTGTCCCTCAACAGGAACAACATGGATTTTTCACTCAAAGTTCACTCTGTTCTTCACCAAAAGACACCTCATTAGTGGCTGAAATTTACAGTATGGGAAAGATTATTAATTTACACAAGACATAAGTGGTAAATCCTTCATTGTTTGTATTAAAGAAACAAACGCTTCCATTTATTTATTCCAAGTTCTCAAGCTATCACCACAAGTTAAGAGTTAACTTGTCAAAAATTAAGTTTCAATAAAAAGTTACAAAGTATTTTGTACTCAGAAAGCACAGGATTAGCCTGTCAGAAAAAGTCATTTCCATCTGTCATTTAAATCTAACCTCCAAAAAACTTACATTTGCTCAAGTATCTTGTAACCAGAATGCAATAAGAAGAGAGATTAAAAAACAGAATAACATTGCATTTGTAAAACTTGGATAAGGTTATTCCCAAATGCTAAGGATGACAGATTACTGCATAAATCGCCTGCTGGCAATTGCTTCTTCTTCCCTAAAATACATCAAAAAGCTCTCTGTTTTACCCTTGTACTAATAACAAAAACCCCACCCCAAAGCCCCTGTGCTGACAGAGAGTTGCTCAGGTGCCCTATTAACAGAGATCAGAGAGACAAAGTGTTTAAAGCGTCTCTCCTTTCAGAGTATGTTTGATATTTTCATAACCTTGGAGACCACTGGGATTAAGGAGACATTTCAAATGGGAAGAAACATTCTCAGTTCAAGCACAATAAGAGGGAAATCTCTGAACACCCATTTGCTAAAGCTGCAGAGCTACAAGACCTAAGAATGCAGCTACCGTCCACGGCACTGCTTGAAATGTCCAGACAGCTTTGTGTCACCATACAGACACCTCCCAAATGCCCGTGGCAGGACCACTGCGAAGTCTCCAATCATCAACAGCCACGGTGAGAGTGCTGAAGCACCCGTGGAGCATGAGGTTAACTGCTCAGAGGGAAGGTAGGTTTAGGGAAGGGAATGTGAGCACACCTCTGAGAGGACGGGTACAGGAGCTCCCTTTGTGCACAGCAGGAAAGCACGTCCTCCACTTCAGGTGGCAATTAGCAGCACTTTTAATATTTTCCACTCTCACCTGCGTGCCATATCATTTTTCAACATGAAGAACACATGCAGGTCATAAGGAATTGTTTTGCATATTTTTATTAGAGCATCCCAAAAAATAGGAAATACGTTAAACTTTGATTTGCCTAAAATAGTCAGAATTTATCACATAACCTTGCTTAAAAAGTAAAGATAATAGCTAAGCAAGAAGTCAAAGTAAACCACACCTGAAGCAGAGAAGTATGAAGACACAGAGGGAAAATGAAGGATCCTGAAGACACAGCCCAGTTGAAATACGCAGAAGGAAAGGGGGAATTCATCCTTGGCTCCTTAGTCATCCTAAACATCCGTAGCTAAGGATGAGGGACGTTGAAACCGCCTTGTATTGCAGGGGCATCTTAACAAAGAATATTACTTCAGGTAATCCTAAATCTACAGTGATGACTGGAGAGGTGGAGGAAAAGGTGAGAGCAAAATGCAAGGAAGAGAGATGTTGCCTGTATTTTAAAAGGTCCATTTCTGTTCTGTACAGAGTTCAGGAAAATCTTACAAAGGCACTTAAGGAAGTGGGGACTCCAGCACAAAACTGCTCAGAACACAGAACAGACAGAACACCTACTGTGAAACAGAAATCTGCGTGGGACAGAAGCAGTTTGGAAAAAGTGTTACCAAAAAAAAAAAAAAGACTAAAACTACCCACGTTGTTCAAGAATGCAGAGCTCCTACAATCAGCGTTACCTGGTTCTGCCTGCCTTTCAGTCAATCCTGGCAGCTATTTTTCTCCAGCACTTCCCAGTTATCCTACCATGGGTAAGCAGAGTGGTAATGCAGGATTTCCTGTGAGACCTTGGCATTTGCATTTTTGTCTCTACTGGAAATGTGCTGCCTGTTAACACTTTTGCAAAGCAGTCAAAGCACATAATGGGCACAAAGGCAATTTTTTTATGGAAAGTGAGATATGGGGGAGATCAAAAGATGGGTAAGGTCATGGTAAATGTTGGAAGAAAGTCACAAGTAACTAAAATATGGGAATCTAAGCACTGAAACACTGTATTATCATTATTTTATTTCAAATGGCCATCTGGAAAGGAATCTAAAATGTTTATTGTTTCCGAAACACTGTACAACTAAGGGTCCTCATGTGGAACATTATCAGGGAGAAATCAGGGCAAGAAGCCCTTATTCCATGGCGTACAAAAGCAAACCTGCTCAGTTACAGTACCTTCAGAAGATAATGCTCTGCCCACCTAACACGTGCCCCAGTGAAGAGCACTATTGGTTGAGCAGTCTAGAAGTCATACACTACTCCTAATTGTTGAATAAGAACTTAACAGAAGGATATAAGTGCTCACAAGTACTTTTATTTTTTAAAGCTTCAGATCAACATTAATACCAATAGGTAATTAATATGGCTTTTCTGGTAGCAACTCTACTAAGAAAATGCTTCATATTATAGATTAGCCATCTTTCATGCAGAAAACTATAGTCAGTGTTTCTACATAACCAGTGTAGCTTCCTTTCCATAATTAACAGTATCTTTTAAACTAAGAGGCTTATAGACAAGCACAACATATATTAGTATAGCACCACCTTTACTGAGAGACTATTTAATCTAAGTCGTCCTTTTACCACTGAAAGGAACTGAGCTGAAAACATAGCTGTTAACTTCTCTGTCTGCAGCTGGGCTCCATTCTGCAGGCAGTCCAGCCTGCATGTGCTGAAATTTAATCACCAAGGACATCTGCCAACTCATTTGGATTTGGGCAGGATTTTTTTTTAACCTTCAATATTTAAAGTTTATTCTTGCCTTAACATCCCTAAACTAAAAAAAAAAAAAAAAAAAAAAAAATCAGCACTGCCTCTTTCCTTGTCTATCAGTTGTCCTTTCTGAAGTCTATGCTTTTTATTTTGTTTCTTAATACCTTCTTACACATAAGCATTCTATTCCAAAGCTACTGTGGCAAGGCAGTATAATTGTACATTTATTGAACTTATTTGTTAACATTCACTTCAAAAGTCAGGAATGTAACTAACATATTAGCTCACTTTTCGGATAACCTGTGACTACGGGGCAGAGCCACAGTGGCACATGTTGTCAATCAGTTACAGCAAGCACGTTAACAGATGCTAAAGACTTGGTAGTGGGGCGAGATTTTCTAAAACAACGACACTGAACAGCTGAGGGTTTGAAACTTGAAAAATATTGAAAATCTGCCTCTTCTTTCACAGTGTAACCACAAGGTAAGAAACTAACTTGCACTGCGTTTTCTCAAACTAAGAGTGCAAATATAGACAGAAATAAAAGTCACAAAAATCCACAAAAGTTTTAGGAAAAAAACCCATCGGTAATCTAAAATCATAGAATTATAGAATGGTTTGGGTTGGAAGGGACAGTAAAGATCATCTAATTCCAACCCCCTGCCATGGGTAGGGACACTTTTCACTGGATCAGGTTGCTCAAAGCCCCATTCAACCTGGCCTTGAACACCTCCAGGGATGGGCTCAGCCATGACTTTTCTGGGCAACCTGTGCCAGTGCCTCACCACCCTCACAGGAAAACATTTCTTCATAATATCTAATCTCAATCTTTCCTCTTTCAGCCTGAAGTACCAAAAGTTCCAAAATTGAGGAATCAGAATTATCCCAATAGTTACTGGGATAGTTAGGTACTAGTTATTTTCTGAGAAAAGGGCTGAATAGAGTTAGTAGTATTTTGGAATCATGTTTTGGCACTTTTGTTCTTCAGTGAAAACAAGGAACTTAGGAAGCAAGGAGATGTTTATGGACCTTTTCCTGTTCATAGAGAAAAAAATACGGCCACAGTAAGCCACCAGTAGCAATAACAAATCCTTTCCCAGTTCAGGTATTCGTAAAGACTGTGCATTGCAATATTAGACTTCAGTTTAACTTAGAAAGCTATATTTATTGTCCAAACCACAAGACATAGATAGTTGCAATCCCTAGAATAAGAGTTTTTCAATCATCACTCTCCCCTAACAGTACAAGGCAGCTATGCCTACCCAAACTGCAACAGACTATCCTGTGGCATAGCCTAAAAATCACACCCCAAGCACATTTCATGATTTTCCACAATTTAGATGAGGAATTGGAGCCACTGTAGGTTCACAGCCTCCACTAACCCACGGCATGGTAGTGAAAATCCAAATTCACTTTCTTTTACTCTGGATGTCAGGGTAGGAAGAGGTGAACCTCAGTGAACTTCATTCATACAACACTGTAGGAAAAAGTCTGGGCTCAAGAAAACGCCCAAGACTTGAGCGTTACAGGAGGAGAACCATTGTACTACGCTGCCTGACCTCAGGCCCCTTCACAAGCTGGGAGTAATGACAATGCCAGGCTGTGACTCACTCTGTACTCCCATTCATGCAAGACTTCTTTCATCAGAAAAGGTGATGCAATTGTTGCACAGAATTGTTCACTCCTTCATACAGAGATGTTTGTTGTTAGACACTTCCACATGGACAAATTAGATGCAGCTCATTACTTCACTATCTCCTTTCTCATCTGCTAAGCTAATTGCTACATCTTGAACTCAGAGTGCCATGGGAGCCTTCTATAAAACACACCCTTACATTGCTCTTTTAGATACCCCACGAGAAAAGTCTGCAAAGTTAGGTTGCACTGTCTGGGAATAATATTGTATTAATTTATAACCATGTATTATTTTGGTTTTTTATCAACACCAAAATCTACACAATACAACAGAAATTTTATACACTTATATCCTTAAGAGAAGACTGGAAAGAGAAATGTATTTCAGAAAGAAACATTTCTGATAGCTTACTAAAATATTGATAATCGCATTCAGGTTAAACAGCTTTCTGACTACAATTTTTTAAAGTTATGTAGCCACCTAAAAAGCTATTCTAAAGTAGGCAGTGTGATTTCCTGGTTTCTGCTGCTTTCCGCCATAAATTTTAAAGTTGCATTAATCATACATACGAAGGAAAACTTCTCCATCAGAACCCTCCCCCTTTCTCCTGCTCATGTTCCTTAAGAGTAAGAAATTTACCCTTGTGCTTAGCAAGCACAAAAAAAAAAATCTGTGCCAAAAAATCTGCACCGAAGTTTGTTTTGGTATGCATTCATTTGAATATCAGAATCCATCCTTTGGCAGGGGTGATTCTGCAGCGAGAACTCCATGTTCCAGTGATCCTTGTGCTCCATGATATCTTATTCTCTTTTATACGACATTTACTGGGAAGCAGCATAAACCAAAATCACCGAGAAGAACAAAAATCACAAAATCAGTCCCTGTTTTGTGACACTGTCATTTTGCATCATCCTGTTTCTTACAGGAAGCTGTGGAACCCTGTGACAGCAAAGTGTTTCACAATGCTTTATTACTGTTTATAGTTCACAGAGGAGGTGCTTCTGCCTCATACAATGTGTTCCTGCATTTGTCGTTACAGCAGATGTTTCCCTCAGCACGCAGACTGTCTGACCAGTCTCAACAATCAGAAATAGGTATAAGGATCGTGCTTCCCATCAACACATTGCATGAGAATCCAAGCTCCAAGCACCATGAGTTATCACCTCAACCAGTTTCATAGCTAACGAAAGCAAAACCAGAAGGACAGCAACACAAGTGAAAACTTGTGGTCAAGTGTGCCACCAAGAGGCAAAAAAAGCAAAACCAAGTGGGGCAAGGAAGAACAAAAGAGCAGAATCAGCATGGAAAATATCTGGGAAACCCCAGAACTATATGCAATGGGGGGACTGCAGTCTTCACTTCATCTGCTTTAACTTCATGATTGCAACTTTGCACAAGGACTGAAACGCAAGAGCAGCAAGAAGCTTAACATTTATGCAACGTTATTAACACCAAAATGCAATAAATAAGGTGAAATCCAGCTCAACAACAACCAACTCCACATTTTAAAAATCTCTCAGTTTCTGTGTAGGAATTGGTTCTCCAGGAAGCCATCAGATTTCAAAAACTACAGCATCCTTTGGCTTAGAAAAAAGGAACTGCCAGCAAATGAACACCTTCGAAAACCTGTCCAATTCATGGAAATGTGTAGATGACAACAGCTTAAGTCTTAAAATTATGGCTATTTCCATCCCTATGGCCCTGTGTTGGCAGTGGCTGCTACACTGAGTTAAAAGTCTTTGCTTTTTCAAATATAAAAGTGAATATTTTTTAAAAAATCTTGTCTGAATCAGGCTTTAAATTTTCCCAAGTTGTGTGTTTTATGTGAGAGGATTTAATGCTGTGGAGTTTGAAAATTCAGGGGGTGTGATCATAGTTGGTGTTACCACACAATCTTTTTTCTGCAAGTGAATGAAGTTGCTGTATACATCAAGCAGCATTAAAGTGTCTGAGACCTGACTGGCATTAGTGAATGAAAGAGTAATGAACTCTTGATTACACTCAGGTAGTACACTGAGAGCAGCAAAAAGGGGAGTTCCTACTAGACTTATGTTTTTTTCCAAGTTTCAGCAGCAGCCAGGATTCTTACATTTTTCCAGAAGAAAACCCTTTCCTTTCTATTTTCTCCCCCCTCCCTGCCCCCCGTCACATTATCTATTTAAAAGGAAGATTTCCAAATACTTTTAATTTTCAGGAGGGGATTCAAAGGCAAGGGTCTGGTAACAAGTCATTTTTTCTCTCTTTCATCTCAGAAATAACTAAACCTGTGCAAGTCTTCCTGCTGGCTTACTTAAAGTACCAGGAATAACCCTCAGGAGCAACATTAATGACCGCTACAGGTGTTACAAAGGGGTCTGTGTGCCCTCTGCTGGCACCCACAGCACAGCTCTAGCAACTGCTAAGGAAGAAACCACACTCCTACAGCTAGGAAAACACAGAAATATTTTTAGATAGACTCTACTTTATCTAAAGAGTATTTCTTACAGTTTTTATGAGTATTTAGCTGTTTCTGTGGCCCAACACTCATCTTGCATCCCAACAGATTGTCTTTTCCTCATCTGCCTCTGAGTACCATAGTAATTAGGCCAACCGAGAACACAGGGACCTAGAAAGAGTATTTATCCACAGAAACAGAATGTTTTGGCAGCAGCACTTGTTTCTTATCACCGTAACCAGTGATAAGATAAGCTGCTGTCCCAGTTCTCCTTCAGTCCCCTTTGCACTAGCTAGAGAGCCGGTCCCACAGTTTTAAACATCTCCTCAAGGACTAATCTCAAAGGGGGGAAGTCTGGAGAGGACAACTTCAATTCTAATTTTGGAGGCAATACCACCAGGCATTCAAAGGGATAGGCTGAAAGCAGACGCTGCTCATAAATTAACATAAAGCTCTTTACAGCTCCTCCTTTGCCCAAGATCATGTCTAGCATTTTATCTCATAATAGAAAGTAAAAATATCTGTAACGAGAGCTCACAGTAACTGCTATCTCCCTGAATCCATAAATAATGTGAACAATAGCCCAAGTCCAGCGGCTGCTCTGGAAGCACCAACATTATAGCATTGCAGTTCATACAGAAATATGGTAGCGCTGTCGTATACATGAGCTCCCACTTTGGTGGAACCAAATTGAGAAATGAGAAAGTTAGGACTATGTAATCTAAAGGTACAAGCTAGGCTACACAAGATCATTTCAAGGAAAAATCATTGCAAAGCATTGCTTCCATTGCTTCACATCTTCAAATACGATAATACAGCCATTTCCATCAGCACACAGTAACAATTTAATTTTTTAATCAAGTAAAGTTTGTACCTGGTCTTCACTTGTTAAGCCAAGGTGCATCACAAAATAAAAATGAACCAGGAAATCAGAATTTGGCAGGACATCTTGACGCCTCGTCATCATAGCGCAGATCAGCCTGTATGCCTGAAGTTTGCCTTCTTTATATTCATTTGGCAAAGTGGTTGCCTGAGAAAAGCAAAAACTTTGCATTATTACTTTTTTTCCTAGTAGCAAGCTAAGGCAAAACTATATCTACAGCAGATAAATCAAATTTGTTTCGTGAATTTATTAAAATAGATTCACATCCAAATGGCCTTTAGAGGAAATTAGTCATCTTAGCTAGCAGTGAATGTAAAAATTTAAAATAATGCAACTAAACATACAAAAATTCTGTACTGATACCGAAGCAAATACTCATGTATGAAAATTTCAGAAATAATTTACCTTGAACAACCATGATGCAAATATTCTGAGGGGAGGAATTAAGACAGGAGGAGAAGGAGTAGACTGGTTGTCCACACTTACAGCAAGGTTGTCCCGTATCTAATGTTTTTAAAAGAAAGGAGTTAATAAAACCGATAGTGTACTTTATTAATGCTCTTTATTTCATGGCATTACTTTTTAATTTTACTTATTTTAAAGGCACTATACTCTGCACTGTAATTAGGCCAAAACTACCAGGAAAGCTTGTTCTGCAGTGCTTCCCCACAGTCTGAGCAAACACCACCATTTTAGGTCATACCATGGACTTTTCACAGAATCGTGGAATCATAAGGTTGGAAGAGACCCCTGAGATCATAGAGTCCAACCGTGCCTGTCTCCCTACTAAACAATCATCTGTCCATCTTTTTAAACACCTCCAGGGATGACAACTCCACCACCTCCCTAGGCAGCCTCTTCTAATTCCTGACCACCCTTTCAGTAAAGAAATTCTTCCTAATGTGCAGTGTAAACCTCCCCTGGTGCAACTTGTGGCCACTTCCCCTCATCCCATCACTTGTCACTTGTGAAAAGAGATGAACGCTCGCTCCCTCACAACCTCCTTTCAGGCAGTTGTTGACAGTGATGGGGACCCTCCTCAGCCTCCTCTTCTCTAAGCTAAACAACCCAAATTCCTCTGTCGCTCCTCGTAGGGCTTATTCTCCAGCCCCTTCACCAGCCTCGTCGCCCTTCTCTGGACACACTCTAGCACCTCAATGTCCTTCTTGTAGTGAGGGGCACAAAACTGAACACAGCACTCCAGGTGTGGCCTCATCAGTGCCGAGTACAGGGGCACAATCACCTCCCTGCTCCTGCTGGCCACGCTGTGTCTGACGCAGGCCAAGATGCCACTGGCCCTCTTGGCCACCTGGGCACACTGCTGGCTCATGTTCAGCCGCTGTCAACCAACACCCCAGGTCCTTCTCTGCCAGGCAGCTCTCCAGCCACTCTTCCCCAGGTCTGTAACACTGCATGGGGTTGTTGTGTCCCAAATGGAGGACTCTGCACTTGGCCTTGTTGAACCTCATCCCGTTGGTCTCAGCCCGTCGATCCAGCCTGTCCAGATCCCTCTGCAGAGCCTCCTTTCCTTCAAGCAGATCCACACTTCCATGCAGCTTAGTGTCAACCGCAAACAGTAATGCTACACTCGATCCCTTCATCCAGATCGTTGATAAAGATGTTGAACAGGACTGGACCCAGCACTGAACCCTGGGGAACACCACTTGTGACTGGCTTCCAACTCTGGCTTCCAACTGGCTTCACCACTACCATTTGGACCTGACCATCCAGCCAGTTCTCTACCCAGCAGAGGGTGTGCCTGTCTATGCCAATGGCAGCCAGTTTCTCCAGCAGAATGTTCTGAGAAACAGTGTCAAAGGCTTTACCAAAGTCCAGGTACCCCACATCCACAGCCTTTCCCTTGTCCATTAAACGGCTAACCTTGTCATAGAAGGAGATCAGATCAGTCTGGCCTAACTACCTTTCATAAATCCATGTTGGCTGGGCCTGATCACCCGGTTGTCCCGCGTGTTCTATATGATAGCACTCAAGATGATCTGCTCCATGACCTTCCCCGGTACTGAGGTCAGACTGACAGGCCTGTAGTTCCCTGGATCTTCCCTTTGACCATTCTTGTAAATGGGTGTAACATTTGTCAGTCTCCAGTCAAGCGGCACTTCCCCAGTTAGCCAGGACTGCTGGTAGGTAAAGAAAAGTGGTATGGCAAGGACCTCTGCCAGCTCCCTCAATACTCTTGGGTGGATCCCATAGACTTGTGTGTGTCTAACTGGCCAAGCAGGTCTCTAACCAAATCCTCCAGAATCCTTGCAGCTTCACTCTTACTGTCTTCTGACTGAGGGGGCTGAGTATCCCGATAACACTCATTATTAAAGATCAAATACCAATACTTGCAGTATCCTATTCTAAATCTCTGTTTTCTTTGCTGCTTTTTCTTCACCCCTTTTAAATTAACTCACCTAAATTCTCTTGTCATTAAGCAGCAGGATTCTCTATTAGAGATACCTACTAGAAATCATACAATGATAGAATAGTTTGGGTTGAAAGGGACCTCAAAGATCATTCAGTTTCAAATCTCCCTGCCATGGGCAGGGACACTAAATCAGACAGGATTACCCTTCTTTGTGACAGAATCCTCTAATCTCTTGCTTTTGTTTCAGTTGCTAATACTAAATTAAATTAAGTAATAATTATTACAACAAAAGAAAAATCACTGCTATTAGATGTAAGCATCAAATACAATACCTTTGCGAGTTTATACCACAACTCATAAAGGTACCCAAAAACTTTTGCATGGATTTTAGGTGACTGTATATTGTTCACATCTCCAAGAATTCCCAATATTCTTCTCCATAACACAGCAGCAGAATCAGGATGCCAACCAATAAGGCTTCCACCAGCAATTATACTGCAGTCATCAGCAAGGAATTCACTACTGTCTGTAAATTTTAAAAAGTTCAATTTTGATTAATTAGCAATTCAGCGTACAGTACAAATTCGGTCAATAAAATAGGAACATTACTCCTTCTAACCACCTTCATCTCAGCGTTCTCACTCACCAAATCACTCTTCTTCATTGTTCAAGCTAGCATATTATTCAAAGAAACCCAGAGAGATAAGCAATGACCTTATCATACAATGTATGTACAATGAACTGCTGAACTAGGTGTGCTCATTCATTAAATTAGGTATAATTCAAAGAAAAAGTGAATATGGAAAAAATATGAGTTTCATATCTTACTGCAGTAAGTTACTGAAGTAACATCTCTTACTCACATTATTAGATGGGAAGGTACCTTTACAAATAGCCAAGATTCAAAATATTTCAGTAATCATGAGTGTTGTATATGCTAGATACTATAAATAAGAAGAAAAGGTAGAGGACTTCTACTTCACAAGTAACTCTTCTAAGAATGCCACTTATCAAATCCTACTGGAGTACAGGCACTGTGTACTTTGAAGTATAAATAAGAAGGGGTAACAGGATCAAGATGAGAGAAGTTATCACGAATTAACCAGTTATTTCCTATCACCAAAAATATATAGTGAGGAACTTCCCTAGACTGTTCTGCTATGAAATAAAACCTATTGCCTTAAAATGTAAATTAATCTATTTTACTTGAACACTGGGGCAGGCTAGGAGAGCACAAGTGATCAGCTAGCATGACCCAGCTGATCAGTAGCAATTTGACACAGCAACCCAGTTATTTTCAACAGCGTGATCATTTTCTGGATCATGGTTTATTGGCCCCTATGTCAGGTAATTCAATCTAATTATCCAAACTCCTCAAACTCTGGGCCATTTCTGAATGAACATTATGAACCAAAGGTTGGTGGTATATGCCAGATGAAACACACTTTTCTTTAAGCAAAATGAACTGTATAAACTCCTTCTTGAGACAAAAAACTAATAGTAAACACATTTTATGGACTGCAGGACCTGTTAAATTTGCAGTATCTGAAGGACTAAGCTGAAGCCAGCGAGGCGCATCACGATCCACATCTGCTGATGCATTAACTTCATGGTCATCTTCAGAAGCTTGCCAGGGGAGTAGTGCAATCTCTACTTCATTATTACAGCCCATTGATGCCTCACTGCTAACACTTCCACCTAAAGCAAGAAGGGGATTAGTAAAGATCACAAACTCTGTTTTCAAATACTGCATTAAAAAAGCATGATGAGAAATGCGTCTAACATTTGTTACAAAACAAAATTACGACACTGACTTCAGCTACTACAATTAATAAAAATACTGTTTTCCTCGGAACTCACTTTTTTCTCTCTCTCTATAGTTTCCATGTGTTTGCTGCAAGTCTGCTTTCAAATCTAATTCAGCTGTGCTATTGCTTCTTCGTACCAGCACCTTCAGAGAAAAAAAAAATTAATCCCAGCTTATCCCAGTTGAGAACTATATCATGTTTTAGCAAACTTTAGAAACGCACATAGTTATTAGAAATTAATTAAAACTCAGTCAAGATATTTTCATGATTATTTAGACAACCCAAGTATCTCTAAATGCCTTTAGGAAACCATCGTGCTTTCCGTTTCAGTCTTTATGCCCCCTCTTTGTACACTCAGTTTTTGGTACCAACAGGCAAGGCTTTTTTCTTACACATCTCCACAAATCTGAAATCATTCAATACTTTTTAAAGTATCAAAAAAACTTTCAGCACGAAGCTAGTACTAATCTCTTATGTCGGGGCGCATTATTCTGTTGCAAAACAACCATGCAAAGACACTTGATTTTTTGTTTACCTGTGCTTTCGCCAAATGGATTTATAGCCTACTTGCAGAAAGTTTCAGACAATTTTCTGCTTCTAGATGATCCTGCTCTGTCCCTAAGCATAATAGTTCTTCTTTACACCTGGCAGATCTCCTTCAAACTCACATTTCTTGCAACTCTAGGTCATCTATAATAGCAAAACTTAATTTCTGCTAGAAAACATCAAGTATCATCTTTCCATTGCAAATAACACAGCAATAAGCCCCAACACCTTACCCCTAGGAACGTACTCAATCTTACTGCTGCTTAAGGAACCTCTACTCTACAGTTTCTCAGTTCAGTTAGCATTTCTGAAATTCCATTTTTGATATTTGTTACTATTAGTAATACTATTTTGATAAAAGTTTCTTGAAGCAATTTCTGATCTACTGGCCAGACATTAATCCATTTTTTCTTTCTCCACGTATCCGAGAAAGCAAACTACTGTCATCAAAAAGACAACTGCTTTGTAGAAACTATTATTATATTATCCAACATTGTAGCTTCTTATTTTTTTATTAATTTAACTGAAAAGAATTGACGCTCATTCCCAAGAAATCTATGTTCACTTGCGCTGCCTGACAGACTGGATACTGGTCTTTCTTCCCTGGCAAATCTGGCTTTTGGTCACCAGCAATGGCAGCATTTCAGTGGGTTGTGATACAAAGTCAAACTGGTTCTCATAGTACATGAGCAAGTTATGCAGCGAACATATGGTCAGACCCCAGCTTCCACTTGCTAGAAGGGTGAAAGTGCAATACTGGTAACAGCCTGGGACTATATGCTTGTGAATATTTTATAACATGTGCTGCTAAAACAGAATGGGGAGCCAGGTTAATTTTTAATTTCCCTAGCTACTGAGCTGACTTCTCTCCCTCTCCCCTCCATCATGCAAGGCAGACTAGGTTTTCTTTCCTTTTGAGACACCTGGTTATTCCTGAAGCGTTTAAGGCAAGCACTCGACAGAAAATGTCTTGTTGCTTCTTTCTAGAGCTAAGTGTGAATGGCGCTTTAAGTCTGGATGTATGGGAGAACCAAGATCTAGAGATGAGACTGAGCTTGAAGCCCCATGCTCTACTGCATTATACTTCCACAAAAATGATCAGCTTCAGTCATTTATTATTTCTACTATTTAGTCAAGAAGTTGCATTAAAAATTGACGAAGCTTGCCTGTCCCAATGTTAGCTTATACAAACATCCGCAACACGTAGCTGGTGATACAAATTGTGCTGAAGGAAAGCATATTCCTCAGCACTCTAAACCATCAAACATTTATTCCAGTGCACTATAGCTCTATAATAGTCATGAATTATTTATATTTAAGAAGTCATGAACTTCTTGTTTATATTCGATATAAAAAAAGCACAAAAGTCTGTTATGAGACTAGAATATAGTAAATTACTGCATAATAAAACTGCATAAGCAGCTGACAAGATCAGGATACATGGAATGACAACACCAAACAGCATAAAGAACAGCTGCAGCTCAATTCCAGATTCCATACTAGAAACGTGATGAATCATTTTTCATATTTTCAGTTGCTATAGTTCCTAAATACTAAAAGGCATCTGGTTAAAAATAAAATATTGCTACAATATTATCAATAATCTCTTTCCATTTTGCCTTACTTGCTCGGCTTCATATTCCTTCTTCATATATCCCTTATTTTCCTGAGCTGATTTGGAGTCTGAAGACACTAAATTATGAGAACTTCCAGCCTTTTTACCTAGAAATTTCAAAAAATAAATAGGAAATAGACATTTGTGGGACCAAAGTACCTAGCAAATTATATGAAATTTTAGTTACATTTACATGTACACTTCTTATATTTATAGCTAAGTGAAGTAATATAAGATTATAATGGAATACAAGATGGTTTGAAAAATCTTTCGTAAGCACGACATACACACACATACTCTAGCAGAAGGTGTCCCTACCCACGGCAAGGGGGTTGGAACTGGATGAGCTTTAAGATCCCTTTCAACCCAAATCATTCTGTGATTCTATGATACACAACAGGAACAGAGGCCGAACCGTTAGCTTGAATACACAAAACTTAAATGCAAGCCAATAGAAAACAGTTTTGAAGTTACATACACACATAAATGCATACATTCAAAGGTTTAAATTTTAACTGCCCTGCTTTATAACAGGTCATGCCCTGCATTTGTGGTCTGCAACTTCTTAAAATAGTTCTTTCAACGTGATACCGATCATATATTTACTAAGAAAATGAGATAAAAAACATTTTAGAACAGAACCAGAAACCAAAGCAGGAAGAGCAGCATTTATGAGGCTGCACAAGCCTTGATACTTTATCCATAAGTACAGTATTGCTATATTTTATCAAAATTACCTTGAAAAAAATCACATGGAAACTGATCTGCAATATCGGATGTGCTGCTACTTCGAGTTAGCTGCTGCTCTTGGTCTGCGCACAGGCTCGTAACTTCTGTTCCTGTTGAGTTTTCCAGCTGTTGAGATTCTTCAACTTCTGTTGATGTAATTAAAACACAGAATATTTGCACAAGCTCAGAATTAAACACACGTGTGAACTCCTTATCTAATAAAGCTACGTGAAAAAGTGACCCATTCAGGCACTTAAAACCCCTAAGTTGCAAAGCTTGAAAGTAACTCCTAGTTACTGCAGTTAAATTTTAAGTTTTACATCCTTAGAACAACTGTAAAGTTTAGAGAGAGATGTACGAGTGGTGGAAGTGGTAAGAAGTCTAGGAAAAGGACAGAAATTACTCTGGGGGTTCAGAGAGCTCAAGGAAGGGTCCCATGAACAAAGCTTTCTTTTTCAGTGCTAGCAAACCAAACTAGACCCTGTTTGTTCTGGAAGCAGAAAGAATAAAGAAGAGGCAGTAAAACTACTATAAATGCTGAGTGCAGAAGAAATGACTGCACTTACTGACTTTTCCTCCATAAAGAGGGGAAGGGGAGAATAAGAAAAAGGCAACAATTCAAACAGAGTAAAAAAAACATCTGAGCTACATATGGTTCAGGCTTAGTTTGTGAGGATAACCTGAACCACGCAGGTTTTTGCTGTAACTGAAAAAGAGAAATAAAATGAGAGACGAGAGGCATGAAAATTCAAGTGAAAAAGTGAACTGCCATACCGGAGAAGGAGCAACAGGAACTCTTGAGATCTGCTAGCAACACAATGCTTTTAGAAATGCATTTCTCTTGGTATTAAGGTGGAAAAAAAAAAAAGACAGTAACACTTGGGATCAAGTATGTTCTCATTCAGTATCAGTACTTTTATTGATGGCCATGACACTGGTTAATGCTGTCTACCATACTTAAGCTAAATGCTAATTCCTTTCCTGGAAAGCAGCTGAAGAGGTGGCCCACACACCCCATCAAGGCTGACCCAACAGAACCACCAGCAGACTCTTCAAGGTGTTCAATCCGCACAGCCAATCCTATTTTCCTTCTTTTAAAAAATTATGAAAAATGCTACTGTTGCAACTCTCATGAGAACCCTTGAATTTCATTTTTTTCACTAAAAAATGGGCTGAATTATTAAGTCTTCTAGATTTCTTTTAGTGTATTGTTGTATAATACACACATTAAATAAAAGTGACCTTTCCACCACCTTTCTGTTCTTCTCCTCTCGTTTCCTCTGCTCTGCTTCCTGCCGGCTCCATAGGCACTGACATTGAGGTCACACTTATCAGAAATGAGCAAGAAGTATGGCCCTCAAGATGTGAGACTACAGATCAACAAACACAGACTACAGCAGCAGCCTGCAAGAGGAGGGCAGCATTCTTTGTTCCTTCAATCTGCACTACCAAGTGAGCTCAAATAACACTTAAATACTTAATAAACCTTCCATGCATTTCAGAAAACAAAAACACACGTGTGCCAAAACTAGGTGTTCTGGTATTTACTGCCCTCCAAGTACGACTGTTGACTCTAAATGTGTGAAATAATGTGTAAAACATGGGCTTAAAAGTATGAAATGTGGAAGGTGACAGAAAGTAAATTTTTGGAGACTTACTAGCTGGAAACAGAAATAAAAGAAAGTCTGCTAACTTGATGGATAAATCTCACTGCTTCCACCAGCACACCTTGGCTAGGTGATAGGATGAATGCCCTACAACAAAGTGGCTTTTTATTCTCCGGCCATTACATCTGCTTCTCACACCTATGTCTGGGTACCAGACGGAATTCAGGTCAGAAGTTGTATACTCAGGGTTTGTTCGAGCTTTATTTCTCACAACAGCAAGTTCCACAGGGCAAGACTGCACTGAAAGCAGGAAAAAGTTTTCTACACAGTATAAATAACCACTTAAATGCCCAAGGATTGCCGCCTTTGGTTTTTGCATTCCTAATCCTTAGTATATTTGTGTCCATTATATTAAAACTTTACCAGCTGCTTGGAAAACTTTAATGAACAGAGTAATTGGAAGTGTAAACACAAATAAGAACATTTCTTTATTAAAAGTTTAAAATACATTTTACTTTAGTTACTAGGGAATATAAATCTAATTGTAATTCATGGCAATCCTTAATATTAAAATGTACAGAAACTGCATTGCATGCAGGGCTACAACAACAACAACAAAAAAATCAAACACTATCTAAGAACCAAGAAGCAGAGACAAGTCTTTTAGATTTACTTCTGGAATCAACAATTACACAAAAAATGCTTTAGAAGAAAAAACCCTATGTTTGTAAGCACCAATTTGCAATAACACAGATTGGATAAGATTTTTCTTTTAAATCAAGTAGGTCCACCAGCTGCATTTATTTGCCTGTGTATTTTGCTTGCAGTAGCTCATACATTCAAACATTCACCTAGACTCTACAGTAGTTCCTTGCAAAGATATTGCTCCCCGCCTTTTCCCTGAAAAATTCACTTATTTTGACAGCGAACCTAGTGACAGTATAACAAAAAAAGCATTAGAAGTAGTCACTTTTTGCTACCTTTTGTTACTTTGAAAAAGGCCAAGATATGCTCGCATTGAACTTGCTCATACCTTAAAGGCTACCAATATTACTTAACACCAATTTGGAACAAATCCCAGGCACGGGAAACAGAACCAGGGCACAACATCTCATTCTACACTACTACAGAATAAACATCCGGACAGAAAGCGAGTAGACAGACAGCAGCTTAAAAATATAAAGAACATTTATATAAAAGATGACTTAAAAGTACAGTACCTGACAGTCTGTGAGAGCAAGAAGTGTAAGAGATACCAGGTAAGAGAGAGCTCACAGTGTGAAGCAGAAGGGGTACACTTTTAGTAGCTGGCAAAGCCTCATAAAGATGAACACAGTTGCTGATAGACTGGCTTCGCTTAGCTTCCAGGGAAAAACAAAGCAATAATTATGTCAGAAAAAAATAATGACATATTTGGAGTTTTGAATGTCATGATACAATGAAACACAAAGCTTTTGAAAAAAAAAAAAAAAAAAAAAAGAAGTTTTACAACATTAAGCCCAGAAGTCTTTCCTATACACTGTAAGTTAATAATGTGCAACTGTATCTCACACATTGAAAGTGCAACAATTGGTGATTTCTGAATCACAGCAGTTCCACAATGTGGAATATTTCATTTTGTCACTGTATGATTCTTATCTCTGGGCTAATTTAACTTACTTCAATGAAAAAAAAAAAAAAGGTATTGGTAGCAGCACACTGAAGTCAAAAATAAAGAATGTAAAAAACTTATTTGAATTCCCCTCTGCTAGCAATGCTCCCCCTCAGAACAGGGACCTCTTTATATTCATTCATCTCTGCTGAGAACAATTCATTTTCATCTGAGAAGTGGGATGGTGTGCTTCTCAAAAACTGATCTAAAGACACAACTTCTTCTGGCTTTGCTTTCAAAACCAGGGATCCCAGCTCCAGATTGGATAAAGCATTGAGTACTCTGGTCTGATGGACAGCTTTGAGCTGGAGGTTAAACTTAATGAAGTACCTTAAACCCTAAATTATCCTGCAGACTCTGGTTTTGGGGCACTGAGCCCCGCTTTCCACATCGCTGCTATGAGGACAGGCTGAGAGAGTTGGGGTTGTTCAGCCTGGAGAAGAGAAGGCTCTGGAGAGCCCTTATGGTGGCCTTGCAGTACCTGAAGTAGGCACAGGAAAACTGGGGAGGGACTTTTTAGAAGGACCTCTGGTGATAGGACGAGAGGGAATGCCTTTAAATTGGAAGGGGAAAGATTTAGATTAGAAATTAGGAAGAAATTCTTCACGATGAGGGTGGTGAGGCACTGGCACAGGTTGCCCAGGGAAGTCACGGCTGCCCCCTCCCTGGAGTTGTTCAAGGCCAGGCTGGATGGGGCTTTGGGCAACCTGATCCAGTGGGAAGTGTCCCTGCCCATGGCAGGGGGTTGGAACTGGATGGTCCTTTCCAACCCAAACTGTTTTATGATTCTATGACAAAAGGGACATATGTGAAAGGTTTTGGAGCTCTTAGGTCATAGAATCGTAGAATTATAAGGTTGGAAGAGACCCCTGAGATCATAGAGTCCAACCGTACCTGTCCCCCACTAAACCATGTCCCTAAGGAATGCATCCACCTGTCTTTCAAACTACTCCAGGAATGGTGACTCCACCACCTCCCTGGGCAGCCTGTTCCCATCCCTGACCACTCTTTCAGTGAATAAATTCTTCCTAATGTCCCATTTAAACCTCCCCTGGTGCAACTTGTGGCCATTTCCTCTCTTCCTATCACTTGTCACTTGTGAAAAGAGACGAACACTCACTCCCTCACAACCTCCTTTCAGGACCCCCCTCAGCCTCCTCTTCTCTAAGCTAAACAACCCAAATTCCTCTGTCGCTCCTCGTAGGGCTTATTCCCCAGCCCCCTCACCAGCCTCGTTGCCCTTCTCTGGACGCGCTCCAGACCCTAAATGTCCTCCTTGTAGTGAGGGGCCCAAAACTGAACACAGCACTCGAGGTGGGGCCTCACCAGTGCTGAGCACAGAGGCACAATCACCTCCCTGCTCCTGCTGGCCACGCTGTGTCTGTCACAGGCCAAGATGCCACTGGCCCTCTTGGCCACCTGGGCCACTGCTGGCTCATGTTCAGCCAATGTCAACCAACACCCCAGGTCCTTCTCTGCCAGGCAGCTCTCCAGCCACTCTTCCCCAAGCCTGTAACGCTGCATGGGGTTGTTGTGACCCAAACGGGACACAAGTCATCACAAGAGAAGGCGAAAGATACATGCAGTCTGAATGCTTATAGTATTGATTTTCTCTTCAAAATAGCAACACTTAAATGGGTTCACTGTTTCTTAGAAAAAGAAAGTCCACCAGAAAAACACTTTCCAAGGTGGCTAACTATTGAAGCTGTCTAACATTATTAAAAGCTTGGTATTTTATGGATTAACATGCAATGGTTATAAGCTTAAATTTTTCTTTAGAGAAAAACAGCAATTTAGCACTAACTGTATTACTAAAAGTTATGCCAAACTACAGAAGTCTCTAATGTAAATATATTAGGAAAGAAAAGTCTTATTCACTGTACAGTTTCTCTTCTTGTAGATAGCAATGTCAATGCTGACAGAAGACAGAGGAGGAAGGAGGAAGCAAAAATAACAAGTAGGGTAGTGGGCAAAAGGTTTTCTGCTGCTGCAGAAATATTTTGCTCCTGCTCTTCTAACTCCAAATACAAGCAGCAGATCAAGAGAAAAAGTCTTAATTGGAAGCAGGAGGTGCTCTGATATTTGTATGTTGACTTAACAGAGGGGTTTTTTTGTTTTAAAACTAAAGAGGGAGATATTAAGGAATTCTAAAAAAGCCCCCAGTGGGAGACACTTTTCCCAAAATGCCCACTCTGCTAAAGAAAGTCCTCTCACCAACAAACCTGGCTTCTGTGTACACCTTAGGGACTGCTACATTTCATCCTGAAAGATGAAACCCTTTGAGGCTCAGTAGCTGAGTTTTGTGTTTCTAAATAGTCTCACATTAGAAAAAGAAATGTACATTTCATATATTGGAAATTGTTATTTGTTATAACTCCATGTGCAAAATAAAACCTTTTGCACCTGCTGATTTGGAAGCCACTGATAATCACAAATCCCAGGAGACCCAAAATAATTCTTTCTTTATATACTCATAAGACACAAAATGAAACTATGGGCTTTTTTTATATATGAAGGTCGTCCTCCTACTTGACAACCTACTTGCTCCCTACCAAATAAGTTTTTCCTGCTAAAGGTAGGAAGGTCCTTCAATTTGAATGCACACTATCAAGTAAACTCCTTGCTAATCAATACTTCCAGATTCCCTCTACTGCTCTGGTTGAGAAGTCTAAGGGAGAAATGCTACAGCAGAAGAAAAAACAAATTGTCTGCTGGAGCATAAATTGGAACTCGCTGAATTTAAAAATAAAACAGACATAAAGAACAAATTGACTCCATTGGCAAAACGTTTTGTGATATAAGCTGAAGACTGGAGCTTACTTATGAAGCCTATAGCCACGAAAACATCCTAAATTACCTTCAAATTCTCCTGACAAAAAAACCCCAACCAATCTGTTATAAATGAGGAAGGAAGCTAGGCAGGAAAACATCTCCTATTCAAAAGCAGGTGTTCTATGTACAGTTTAATCCATAGTCCATTGAATTTGAACACAGAAATACACTACCATGAAATAAAAACAAAAAAAACCCCCCCAAAACCCCCAAAAAGAGATCAAATTCAGGCTGCTGAATTGCACAAAAAATCAGCTCTCTGTTCAATGCTTGGGGTCTTGGACATTCCCCATCATTCTTCACCCCTGTTCTTCCCTTCTCCTGTTTTTCTCTTTCCAGAAGTACACAAAAGAAAAAAAAAAGGAGATGCTATACATATCATCATGCTAACAAAAAGAGAGGAAATAAAGCAAATAAGAAAGGATGAAATTGTTTATTAAATATCTGGTTTACTTTGTGCTCAACTGTGTGAAAGGTCAGAAGCAATATGTTTTCTGACTGATGTTAATAAATACCTTCTTATGAATTGATGAAAATAGGAATGCACTTCTTTACAAAAAACCATCATTTGCACACGGCTAAGTTGCAATTAAATGCAATTATTTTAAAAGCATAGATTTCGAATTTTCCAAGATACTTTTGATTCTTTATTCATACTGGTAGTGGTCAAGACATCCAGACACAAGGTTATAACATATCTGTTTAGGCAATTAATTATTAAGTTGTATGTCTTCTGGAAGCAGCCACAACTCAAAGTCAGCCTTAAAACTTGACTGTTACTGAGGTTTTGGGAACATAAGCATTTAGTTATGTTCTAACCTGTTGCTCTTTGACGAACAATATTTCTTGCCTTCTCAACTCCTGGGGCTCCAGAAGTTGTAGCGCTTCTGAACCTCATTGGCTCCACAACTTCAGGATGACTTTTCCAGCTTAACGAAAAAGATCTTCCCACTACAGCTGTCTTCTGAGGCTCTAAAAGGCCACCTTAGAGATAAAGAAAACAAAGTTCTCCAGCATTGTATGCTTTGGAACAGATTTTTCTTAAAGTACGAGCTGATTTACAAGCACTCAGGCACAAAAAGTATTAATCTTATAAATGACATTGATGAATATTTACTATATGCATCAATTGTGAGGTAGCAAATGAATGTAGATAAAATACTACTAAAGCTTAATAAAAATACAAGGGAAAGAAATTTTACATTGATGACTATGCCAGACGACAGTACAGTAAACCATGCTTCATTTCCACTACACAGAAAAGATAGATTTTGAGTGCATACTAAAAAGTGCTGTATAGCTGTCTTCTACTGACCCCAATTACCTTTCCTCCCACAATGAAGGACAAGGATACACAAATCCAAAGCACTTCTCATTTGATTAAACAGGTTCTTAAACTTAATCTAGATTAAGTAGTATTTAATGTTAGATTAAATGAAATTAAATTAATTTTTAAGTTTAAACTTAAATATTTAACTTGATACAAAAAGCACTGAAGCACAGCAACTAACCTTTTCCTCTCTGCTTTTTTTCTTTCTGTTCACTGAGCTTATCCAAGGGTAGGTTTGTCATTTCCACCCCATATACGGTTCTTGCTAGCACTGCTGTTAGAGAGTCCATTATATTGGCCCACTCATTTATGAGCTCCTCCCAGTCCGTCAGGGCAGACAGAACGCTGAGCAGCTCATCCCACAGCTCCCGAGAAATGTAAACACTCAGGTTTGCTCTGATCCAAGCCACAATGAGGGTCTGAGAGAAAAGAAATAAGGGACAGTTCATGCATTTCTGTCATGGCGAACACAGCACACCAACACCAACCCACACATTGATAGTCAACACTGATCTGCATATTATCATTGATTATTCGTGATGCGCAGATACTATGCATAGATATTTTCCATCAAAAAAGCATTCCCAGAAACTGGTGGGTAAATAATTGTGATAGTTACTGACTATAAAAATCTAAATTCTGAAAAATATGTTTCAGGTGTTCTGTATGTTGTCTGGTAAAATGAAATCATGTGTATAATAGTAATAAAATGAAGAACTGTCTCCTATACCTTGAGAATGACTGTAGTGATTGAGCTACACCAGCGACACTCAATGATAGACCCTGTAGCTGAGCATGCAAAGAACAATACAATGTACTAAGGTCTTCATCTCCATGTAACTCAGCTTTGACTGGCCAGCTGAACTTCTGGAAAATGGTTACACTGAGCTCACACTTTTGAGATACTCATTGAAGATACCCCACAAATAGACTGCGTGCCTGCCTGTTCCACTATGGTTTGTAATAGAGTCCTAAGGAACAGGTGGTTCTACCTGGAATCTGTCTCCCTCTGTTAGGAACAGTTTACAAAATAATTACTTGTATTACTGCAAACGAGAGTTTTTTCATGTTTTACAAGTAGGTTTCACAGTACTGTGCAATAGTATAATACTTCACTAAAATTGTGGATAATCATCATGAAAAATCAATATAAAAAGAAAACAAATAAATGCAAAACACTTACTCGGAAAAGCAATCCTGACATGCTTTGAGCAAACGTATCCTTCATT
The DNA here is from genome assembly GCA_033558235.1 of Neomorphus geoffroyi. Classification (NCBI taxonomy): domain Eukaryota; kingdom Metazoa; phylum Chordata; class Aves; order Cuculiformes; family Neomorphidae; genus Neomorphus; species Neomorphus geoffroyi. The sequence continues at coordinate 98,456,041 of JAUMJM010000005.1, read as the reverse complement.
TGGTTTTCTTTTGGCTTCTGCATCACAGCTTCTGTTATTTTAAGGAGTATCTGTAACATCTGTTCCCTGGTTCCAAAACAAAATTGTAAATTATGTTCCCATGTTCTATCTATTCTAGTTATCAACTTTCATGTACCAGCACCCCCTTTTAATTCTCCAATACACCTTATATATTCAGAATATGATCACACTTCAGACTTGACAGATCATCTGCAAAATTTGCTGGCGGACTGTAAAAACTGATTTTTGAGAAAGTGAACTGGGGAACGGAAATACCAGCCAGAACCTTGAAGTCAAACATTATCATGTAGTAGACTCAGCAGAACATAAATCTCACAAAGCAATTCAGAGGCCAGTAACAAGCGTGACTGATACCGTAAGGTCTGCTCCTGAGAAAGTCCGTCTTTTCTCTACCCAGTAACTCTCCCATAAAGTTTAAATGTTGATGATTTTCTCTTAAAGGCAGAATATATTAAGCTTACCATGTCTTTTTATTCATTGATAGTTCCATTATCATGCGCCTAAAGATACTCAGAACTGCTTTGCAAGCATCAACTTGCTCCTTCAGAAGCACAGGGACTTCAATGCATGGTTCCAGTAAGAAAACATTCGCAGAGTTTGTCAAGAACACCTTCAAGACAGAAATTCACAGTCAGTAGTGTCAGGAATAAAAAAAAGTCAAGACTTACAATAAAATATTTGTCCTTCTCCAGTCAAATCTTTCACTTCCCTTAAAGCAAGTTTCATGTTTTACTCATAACTGTATTTTTCTACCTTATTCTAGCAAAGAGTCATCTGGCATTACAGATCCAACAAAAGCATGCATTGCACAGTATGTGTTTTGTAGGTATCTCTTCCAGGTGGTCAGGCAAGAGTACCATTCCTCTAGCCACTGATTTCCTGGCATTATTTGCTTGAGCAAGCAGCAATATTTCCAATAAATGAGGTTCAACGAAAGTAAACCATAGAATCATAAGGCTGGAAGAGACCTCTGAGATCATCGAGTCCAACCGTGCCTGTGTCCCTACTAAACCATGTCCCTAAGGAACTCGTCTACCCATCTTTTAAACACCTCCAGAGATGGTGACTCCACCAACTGCCTGGGCAGCTGTTCCAATCCCTGACCACCCTTTCAGTAAAGAAACTCTTCCTAATGTCTAGTCTAAACCTCCCCTGGCACAATGTACTGCTCTGATTAATTCCTAGTACCCACAGTAGAACAAAAAAAAAAAATGAACCCTCTGTCTAAAAATATAGATATCTCACTGTAAGACATGGTCACATGGATTAATATTAATTTTAAGGAAGTTATAAATGAAGTCCAAATCGTATCTTACAAAAGCCATAAACTGCTGGTAGCTGTTTTACTTAATCTCAGACTATATTATAATTAGTAGTGTAAATGACATAGGTTACAGCCTTGCACCCTTTATATCCATCACACCTGTAAGGCAGCTTGTGCACCAGCTTTAACATTTTTGTCCTCATCTTCTAATACACATCCTCTGTTAACAGCACTGGTAAAGGAGTACGTTCTTCCCCAGCTGGAGGATCGCTTATGTCCTGAGTGGTCTGAGGAAAGCTTTCAAAAACAGGATTCAGTTAGTGACAAAGCAGAACGCAGTATGTCCGTATTTGTTCAAAATTTCTTTGAATCTCAAAAGCAAAAAAAGGGGGAACTGGCATGTCCTATATTCATTTCTGCAACAAATACATGTCTATTATTTCTTAATCTCTGAACAGACAGTAAATGGAATTTAAAAGTTCATAAAAGCTTTAAAAGCTGTTATTTAAAATAACTGATATCACATTTTGTAGTCACTGATTGCAGTAGTATCTGAATTTAAGCCTGGCAAAACTATAAATCCCCTATGAAAATAATCTGTAAACCTTGTAATTCTCACTATGTTTTTACAACTTGAACCTCTTTCTCAGTACAACAAAACTTCCCTTTAAAAAGTTTCAAAGTGTCAATAGCGCCAAAGTCAACTTCTACTGATGGTGCAATACAGGATACTAAAAAGATGATACACAGAATTTGTATCTACACTTTAAGTGTCTGAATCCAAATATTTCATCCAGTACAGACAGAACTGTAGAAATTTTCAAATTCTTAAGTAATTAGCACCAACAGGAAATAGTCTTACAAACACCAGTCCAGCAGGCAGTGCACATTTCAACACTGCAGAACATACTAGTATTTCTTCCATTAAGTTCTTGCTATCGTATTTGTTTGGACAAGGAATAATCAACAAACTATATTTTTCAAAATTACTGCAATCTTTCCCTGCACCTAGTCAGGGCTACTGAACACTCAATATTTATTTAGATTTCTGGACTTTAAATAAAAGCATTTTTAAACTGTGATTTCCCACACCACATTTTTTAAATTGTTACTCATTTACAAAGCGAGTTTCAAATTTAAATCATATATTGTAGGCAAACAGAATAAGGTAAGTAACACTGATGCCATACATGTTTACCATCCGTTTGCACTGATGAATCCTCTAAGTTGACAACAGCATCCTGACCGTCATCCTTTTTGTCTGGCTCCTCCATGAACACAGGTTTTTCTTGCAATATCCACTTTCGATACACCTTAACCACTTTTCGTGTTGCAGATACATCAGAAGGTGGCAATAAAAAAGCCTAAATTGAAAAGTTAACTGATTTAACTATATGTAGAACACATGTGCATGCATACATAAACACACTCACATACCTCCACCCATAAATAATACAGCTCAGAAAAGAAAGGATACTTTTATGTCTGAACTAGAAGAATTTATGATTAATCATCAACCTACGCATCATTCATATCAATCACAATTCCATAACTATTAATTCCAAATTACTTCCATGTTGTATTCATTCAGACAAAACCAAAGAGGCTGTTTTTCCTCTTTGTAAGCTCTCTAAGTTAACATGGGTTCACCCCACAAGCCAATAGTAGAGTAGCCCTAGAGGTCTGGTACACTAAACTCAGGTACCCTGCTACACTTTCTTGAGCAGATAACTTCAAATTACATCAGCGGTGTACAATGTGACATGCCATTTCAACAAGTGTAGGGAGAGACAAAACAGTAAGCTGTGATGACAATAATGGTGGCTGGCATTCAATACTCTCACTAGTTTTGGAGAAAAGCACAATAAATTAATTTTTAACATGCTATTCAATGTCTGCATTTGGGATTCATTCTGTAATGAAGACTTCTCCAAAGGCTTACAGAGGCTGGACTGGCTGCTTCCCCACAGACCCTTCTGAATGCTGTAGGAGATAAAAATAAAATATAGAAGAACTTTGCACTGCAGTGAACAGGCACAGAAATCAATGTCTGAAAACTTCATCTGGTACAAAAAAAAGTGTATTTTGCCAACAAAAAATTGTAACATCAATATGCATTATATTACAAAACCACCGAAAGAGATGAAAATACTTTTTTTTAAATACAAAAAAAAAAATGGTCCTTCCAATAGGTAGAGATTACCCACTCTCCCTGATCAAGGGGGCCAAAAACTAAAGCACTGCATTTCAAAGTATTCGCTCATAGTATATTTTCCTATAGCCAGTTCAGCTGCAAAAACATCACAAAGGTATCTTGCTCAGGTTGGGGAAAATATTTCTATCATACAGTATATTTAAGCACCAACTGCAACACCCAACAGCTGATTTCAACAGAAAATGAACAGTTAAGCAAAGCAAGTTCAAATATGCCGTACAGCAGGAGCAATGAAATTTCTGAAAATGTCTCCACAGACATCATCAAGTTATTAAGGATGAGGATGCAGAAACTAGAAAAGCCAGAAGCAAACTGCTAGGATATTGCAGAAACAGCAGCTCATCAGTGGGATGAATGGGCACTATGCAGAATGCTTTCAGAAAGGCTAAAAAAGTACGGTAGAAAAGACCAAAAAACAGAGAGTAGAGAAATTCACTCTGCTGTAAGGCAGAGATAAACACAAAAAAGATCCAAATACCATTATCTCTTTCAATTACTGATCCCAAATAAAAATTAAAGTACTGCATCACATTGGCTATTGTTCTTTAACCTTCCATACTCTGAACAAACACCAGAAGAGGGCAGCATGCCCCAGCAGTTCTTAAAGCACGCAAGTGTGCCCTCTCAGCTGCTTCTACCCATTTATGTGACCTGTAACTGCTGCTTCAACCAAATTCTACTTTAATACTGGACAAAAATAAAAAGAAGATTGGGACTCTCTAATATATCTGCAGTATTTTTATCCCAAACAATTGAAAAGATGTCAAATTTATGAAAAATACTTGTAGGAGCAATCAATGTTCAAATAGATATTAAATACTCACTTCGATCATAGGAACAAGAATCTTACTAATCCAAAGAACACAGTTACAAGCTAAAAGCCCTTTTCTTACCTTTAAATTACATCATAACACCAAGAAAAAAAAAATAATAAAGTGACCCATTCAAATAACACACATTGCTGCCTGGCATCCGCAATGAGCTTCAGTTCCTATAAAAATCTCATAGTTTTACCTTTAAAACTAGACCTAGGAAGGACTCCAAACCAAAAGGGTTCTGGTGTGATTAGCATCAAGTTCGACCAGTTAGCTGACCAGCAGCCTTTGCAATGTTCTTTCTCACAACCATGACATTCCCTTTTAGAAAAAATAATACATACAATAGCAACTAAACATACACACTTACTTGTCGAAACACCTCGTTAACAAAGTTAACATATCCTCGAGTGGATAAGAGGATTCTCTGCACCATCTCATAGACACTCCGGTGCTGCTCGTCAATGCTGCAGAGGCTGGAATTGCTGAGTCTTCTGTCGGACAAGGTGCTGCTGTTAGAATGGCTTCTCTCCTGCTCGCTTGCGTAAGACACACTGGTTTCCAGCTCCGTATTTTTATCTTGGTTTACAACACCAACAGTCTACACAGAGGAAAATACGTGCTTAATTAAATAAGTGAAACAGCATACACCAAAAATCCCAAACATTTATGCAGAACTCAAGGTATTAGTGATCTTTTTCACACCATAAACTGGAATCCCAGCAGTCAGGAAGTGCAATTTTCAGTCTACTACTTGATCTGAGAAGAAGTTTGGTCTTAAACTCTCCATGACACACATTTCATATTGCTCCCCCCCCCTCCCAGCCCATAACAGCTGACTGACCTATCCACTCCATAAGACAAAAAAATGGGAGGGTGCAGAGTTGGGAGTGGAGTAACGCTCAGACAAAATGGAGAAGAATCGTCAAATCTCTTTGTTTTCAAGAAAAAAACGATCATACCATTATACATGGCTCATACTCTTCCCCATTATTATTCCCAACAGCTCTTTGTTAGATTTTGTTCAGGCACTGCACATATTTTGCACCATCTTGAACTGTGTCTAGCTAAAATGACTGAGACAGGAGAAGACAGAGGACAAAACAACTGCTTTTGGGAGAAAGAGAACCCCAGCTTACACCAACTCAAAGCATCACCTAAATACAGTCCTGCTTTATGATTACATTAATAAGGCTGCCCTCTGTTCAACCAACTGAGCAATAACAGAGCAGCAATAACATCTCTACTGCATTTCAAAATGAACTTTGTTGGTACAATTCAGGCACAGGGTTCAGTCAGTGAACTTCAAAACCACGATGAGTTCAACAGGCGCCAAAAGCTGGCACGCAGCTTCAGCTATGTGATAACTTTGGACCAGTTTCCATTTTGAAGGTAGCAATACCTTTATCCAACCTAAATTTTTATTTGGTGTCAGTTGTCTATAAAATTCAGTGAAAAGAAAATAAAATTATTTTTCCAGGACATCTGTTACAATGGCACAACCTTTTATACACAAGGTGGAATTTCCAAGGAGAAAGAAAAATTAAATTAAAAGGCACTTTCCGTAGTTAAGTTGCACTTGGCTGCTTTAAGGTTTCAAAATTCTACAATGAAGAGTTCCAAAAACAATTGACATGAAAATAAACAGTTCTACCATAACAGCTAACGTATGCGTCATCAGATTTGACACTGACTTCCAATTCAAGAGAATGTAAGTTGACATTGACCATAAATTTTTAACATGAAGCTAGAGAGTTTCTTAAAAGAAAAAGCATCTATTTCTATAAAATTCATTGTGAAGTCCCCAACTCCAGAGAAGCCTCAACCAGCAATTTGATAGTGGAATGTTTTCTAATATCTCATTGTAAACAGCTGCTATAATCAAAGGAAAACAAAGCAGCCTTTGATGTTGCTGGGAAATGGTCCTTGGCACAAACAAGTCTGACAGTTTACAGATGAAATTCCAGAAGTCTAAATATAATAATGAAACCGGTAAGGCAAACAAATATGAGAAAAAGATATCTAGTAAATTACTAAAGGATTTCCCTTGGAGATTCCCTCCTCCAAAGAAAAAAAAATCAAATAATCAAGTATAACATTTATTCACTCAGGGGTAGCCTTTCTTGCTTCAGTGCATCGTGATCATTTGCAAGGTTAGCAGATACAGAAGAACAGAGGTAAATTTTGAAACACACCTGAATAATTTTAGGGAGCATTTCTCCTCCATTTTTTGTATTCTGTACAGCAGTTAAATATTTCTTTTCAAGAAAGAAGGTAACAAGCCACTTAATGAAAACAACTCGAGCTGCCATAAACGGGATTTTTGCACTATAGACATTTTCATTGTTTCGTGTTGCAGCAATGTAAACTGGTCTTGGTCTTATATCAGGAATATCTGGTGAGATAAAAAGAGAAGATATAAAGAAAATGTAATCTTAAAAAGCTGTAATTACTTCCAGACTCTGGTTAAATTGAACATGTCACCAACAACGTTTTCTCCATGTGAAATAATAGATACAACAACTGACTGCTTTTATTACATTAATGTTTATATTTGATCATAATTTAATTACTCCTAAAGAAAAGAAAGAACATAAAAGCACAGACATTTCCTAAAGGTTATAATTTGTATCACACAAAACAAAGGAAATCAAAAGAGAAGGGAAGCAAAAAGAAGGGCAAAGCAGGAAACAGAGAAATACTCCTGCTACAATGTAAGTTAATTATATTTTTCACAGAGTGTTATTAATAAAGTGCAGTTAGAAAGAGAAGATGGTTCTGGAATACTCAATAGTGCAAGGATTAAGAAGTAAAAGGACACTTAGTGGCCTGGAAAGGGAAGTTAACTTGGGTGCAAAGAGCACTGCACAAGCTGAAATAAAAAACCAAATGGGAAGAAGCGGACGATTACCAAAGGGACATAGGCTGGGTCATAATTCATTGAGAGGCTTAGATTTAGGGAAAAATCACTTGTACACAGCTGAAAAAACGTGGAAGGCCTGGACTCTAGCTACGAACAACACAGGTGAAGTGGCACAGAGGTGATTTTAGAGACTAAGTATTAAAGTACAAAGGACAGGAACTGAAAGTCAGAAGAGAGGGGAAGGATGACGAAGAAGAGGCTGCAATAAACCAGGTGAGAATTAACAGCACCTTTCCTATGGACTCTCAAACTCAGTAGAAAACTTGGAAAAATGTGAGTGCTTCTGAAATAATATGCTATTAATCCTACAACTGTAGTTGTACATCACCATTTCCTTTCATTTGGCCCTTCAGGCTCATTTTCTCTTCAAGAAATAAGAGTAACTAAGTCAGCTACTCCCTCTACTCCAGCTACTGCCCTACTTAGGCAGTTGGCTGACTCTTTAAAAAAAACCTGTTGGAGACCATGTTCTGTCTTCATTACGTATCACAGAGTCCTCGCTCACTCCATATAAATGCTATGCCAGAGGAAAAATCCTTAGGAATGGAGAATCAGGCCCTTATGCAGCGATTCAACCAAACTGTAGAGACACACCAGCACGTACTAGAGATGCTGCTGAGAACAGTTGTCCTTATTTCTTTTCCTACTTAAAGACAAAACTCACTACTTACCAAGAACAGGTTTGTAGAGGTTGGTTAGCTTTGTAAAGGATGGAAACAAGTGAGGAAGATAGTATTTCCTAAACAAGGTAAAGAGGAACTTAAAACCAGTGTCTTGGTTCTCCTTATTCTTCCACTCTAAGCTTGCAGCCTTTGTCATGGAATTTAAGAGAAACAAAAAGCTTTCAGTTACCATGTTATACTGACAGTCATCGCACACTGAATACAAAAGATTAACAATTACACTCTAACAACAGATAGAAAACATTAGCTCTGTCCCAAAAAAACTTTACAAATTGCAGTAAGAATATAAGATGCTACCACGAGGGCGTTAGCGTATCAAATAAAGCAGGCTTATTAGAAGCCAGCGTATTTGTGCTGTTACCAATGCAATGAAGAAAAGAAAAGCAGCAAATTAGTTAAAGTTACTCTGGGCTGCACCTTTTTTACAAATGCATTTGTCATCAGAAACATACTGAACACCCATCTGAAATACGGTTGTACACATACACACAACACTCCTTTGCAAAATTTGACTCAAGACACAAGAAGCTTCCACTGAGAAGTACAAGGCTGATATTTAGGTTTGTTTTTAAAGGTTGTTGCAAAGATCAACAACAGAGCCATACACACGCTTTCATGTTGCTCTTCACTAACAATTTTGAACGACAGTTCCTTGGAAGGCTGTGCCAAATTTCCAGAGTTGCCCTTTTCAAATTAAAACACCTTCAATTTGGACTAAGTCGCACTATATAGGTGTGTTTTCTTTATTTGTATAAGCAAATCCAATCCAATTTCAAACAAGAAAGGTAAAAGTAGGCATCTCTACAACAAAGCACTTTTTCCAGTGATGACTTAAACCCACTTGGGCTTTAGTCTCTTATATCACTTCTGGTTTTGTGAAACTCAAGTGAGCACTAGAAGTGTTTCTCTTTTGATATATACTTTAAATTCAGGCCCACCTCTTTTTTACTTTCCTTTTTGTTCCTAAGCAACATCAAAAGACTACAGAATTCTTAATTTTTTTGCAATTAAAAGCTCTTAGAAAATCTTGTCCAACTGTACAGAGCAGGTATGTTCACTGAATCTGTATCCAAGATGATAGTTTACTGTTAAACTGATTTGTTTACATAAGTCACATGAGATTTACTTATTTGTTTTCCTGTAAACACATTCCCTTACTTTAATCTGCAGAAGATCTTTTTCCAAATCTCTAAAAATTACGGAACTTGCAATGTCCCACTTTTGCAAAATATACATGTAGAGCTTGGAAACAAGACTACTGAGTTTTTGTATAATTTTATTTGTTATGTAAATAAACTGATTCACTGAACTCTACCCAGACACAGACAGAAAATTTTTTTTAAGATATAGATCTGCTCTGTGTTTCGGCTCTGAGCAATCATTCTTATCACCCTCTACAACTACCTGAAAGGAGGTTGTAGCAAGGTATCTTCTCCCAAGTAAGAAGTGATAGTATGAGAGAAAATGGCCTCAAATTCTGCCAGGGGAGGTTTAAATTGGATATAAGGGAAAATTTCTTTACTGAAAGAGTGGTGAAGCAGTGGCAGAGGCTGCCCAGGGCAGTGGTGGAATCTCCATTCCTGGAGGTGTTCAAGAAGCATGTAGACCTGGCACTTCAGGACATGCTTTAGCAGGCATGGTGGTGTTGGGCTAATGGTTGAACTGGATGATCTTACATGTCTTTTCCAACCTTAATGATTCTGTGATTCTGCATGTGCATCAGATTATTTTAATCTCACCTCTTGCCTGTAGCAAGGTTACTGCCCAACTTTGCTCCCCTCTACTGAGCGAGACAAATAAATGGATGGTGATGAACAACAAGGCAATTGGATTTATAGTGCAGTTAACTTTTTCAGATCCTAAGCACATAGTAAGAGCATAAAAACAACAGTGAAAACATTTTAACTTAAGTGTTGTGAGACTCTGATATGCAAAACAAAGAGCACTGTGTAGGAAGTTGTTTCATACAGCTACTTTTCAAAATAAAGCATTTACTCAAGATGACAAAGCCCCTTCCAAACATCATTTTGGTCTGGGTTTTTGATGTGAAGAACGTATCTCAAAGTATTTCATTATCTTTTATCTTTTTTTTTAATACTGAGTAATGTTCATTGTCTATACAGTTTCTACTTTATTTAAAATGTTGCTTAATTTGTACTTTTTAAATATATACATTATCTTAATTTCTTTTCTCTACAGATTGATCTAATTAAAATTTTTATGTACACGTTGCTTGAATTCTTTTGCAAACATCTCAAAAGCCATCTCTCCTTTTTTTAGCTTTCGCCAGTGGTCCTTTACATGTCTTCTCAGTTATGTATGTGTCTAGAGAGAACCCATATCAGTTTTTGAAATGCAGCCATAAGGCACATAATATAGTCAGTTAACCTTTAGGTTTGGATGACATTCATTAATTCTTATCACAACTCTGAAAACCTTATTTTCACGAAAAATGGCACAGGAAGTAGCTTTGGAATTATTTAAAAAAAAACAAAACAAAACAAACCACCAAGAATACAACAGTGCAGAAGACAGCTTCTCCCTAGGGAGGGCCAAAACCAGCTCCATATAGATACAGTGTAGAATTAGTTTTCTACCACAAGTACATTCCTCCAAATATAATAGTTAAATATATATAATACACATATAACATATAAAAATACATATACTTATTTGTATAATATATAATATATTCTCCACACCTGAATTACCATATATTTTAACAGTAACTGAAGAAAATAGCAAGTTTGGTCTTCAGCAATTTTCTCTCCAGAGACAGCTGGCAAAAGTGGTGTTATTTCTTCTGGAAAAATCTTAGCTAAAATAAAAAGAAAATGTTTTAAACATAGAAAACCTGAAAAAAAGCTAAATTACACATATTTTCTATAAAAATATTAATTTAGAAATAATCATTAATGCACTACTAAGCTGTACAAAGTCAAACTCTAGTAACTGCTTGGGCTTCCCACATTTGTCTCCTGCATACAATCAATGATAGCACAAACATCTGATTTACTGCAGTTTGGAAGGGTTAACACGAGCAATCACCACAGATTAAGGGCCATGAAGATGATGGAGCTGGAGCAACTCCAACAGGAGGACAGGCCGAGAGAGATGGGCTTGTTCAGCCTAGAGATGGGAAAACTCTGGGGAGACCTTAGATCAGCCTTCCAGTACTGAAAGGGGCTCCAGTAAAGCTGGGGAGGGGCTCTTTATCAAGGAGTGCAGGGATAGGATAAGGGGGAACGGTTTTAAGCTGGAAGACGGGAGATTGAGATGAGATCTTAAGAAGAAATATTTTCCTATGAAGGTGGTGAGGCCCTGGCACAGGTTGCCCAAAGAAGTTGTGGATGCCCCATCCCTGGAGGTGTTCAAGGTCAGGTTGGATGGGGGTTTGAGCAACCTTGCCCATGGCAAGGGAGGCTGGAACTTGATGATCTTTATGGTACTTTCCAACCCAAACCATTCTGTGATTCTATGATTAACCAAAAAGCTAAGTCTACACGCCTACTTGTTCTGCAGTAACATGTTCACAAAGCTGCAACTCAATTAAAAAACAAAGCAGAGAAACAATGAAACCCAACTGTTTCGAACTTGGAACAAGAAGCTGAGAAGGCTATACAGCTGCAACAAATAGAGCAGATTAACAAATTCAGAATATCTCTGAATTATGAAATCAAACAGCATTAGCCATGCGAGATCCTCCCCACAAGAAACTCTACGGCTCCACAATGCTCTGTCATGGAAATACTGTTCATTTACTCACCGTCCGGCGAATTAGGAGGACTAATGAGGCTATCTAGTGTACAGGGACCTCGTGAGGACACAATGGATGGAAAGCCAGGCACAAGGCATGCAAATATTAATATCTGCTCTTCTGCACAGTTAGTCTGAAGCGCTTGAAGCCAGAGAAGAAACAGTCGGATTCCTTCACATCTTATCTACAGAGGGATGATTTTGTAGAAAAAAAGATGTTAAAACAAATCTGTAAGTACAGTAAAACAGTTAAATAGTTTAGAAAACGCAGGGCAACTATTATCAGCCCCGCTACGTTCCGGTAGGTCTTTCCATTGAACCAAGAGTAATTACATTACTAATTTAATCATGAGCAGACAAGGGTAGCAGCAAGCTGTACCCAAGGTGGTAGCAAGCTGTACCCAAGGTGGTAGCTCTCCAAGGAGACAGCATTACCCCTCCAGCTTCAGTCAGAGACCAAAAAAATTCTGGTTCCACTCCCCCTGTTGCTGAGGTCAAATGCATTGCAGCTAGTCTCAAGATCCACCCAACCTTAAAAGGGGCTTTGGAAGTACAGTAGCAAGTGTAACGCATAATCAGGGAGGTGCCAAGACTTCATGCCCTACCAAGTCTGAAAATCTGGCTCCACAGATGTCAAAGCGAGCTGTTGTCCTCAGCATTACTGGGATCAAAAGATCCTCATTACAAGTAAGACAAAACAAAACCCCCTAAGGTAGGGTATTCAGTAAGTTACTAAGTTTACTTACTTACTCTATTTACTTTTTTGTTAACAAGATAAAATTTTAATTTTGGCAATGCACTTAGAAAAAGAAAAATTGATTTTGAACTCTTCAGCAAGTAGGAACACAATACATTTAATACATTATACATACATTGATACCTTCTTCAGGTAACTTTACAAAGGTCATTAGAACAGCAAAATGAGTGAAAAAAATAAAAATTAAAATAATCTAGGATTACAATAATAAAATGTATGATTAAGAGGTAAGTAAAACTACAAAGCCTAAAAATCTGAAAAACACTGACATTGGAAAAAAATAAAGTAATACGCTTCATAAGAATTATAGTGAAAAGAAACATGAATATATCAAAGAAATACCTTGAGCGAATTTCCAGAGTGCAAAAGTTTCTTCAGAATTGACCCTGGATCAGAAAAATCAAATAGGCACTTATCAAATAAAAAGACAGGCTCTTTCCACCAATATGTTTTTTAAAAAACACAATGGAAAAGGCTAAATAAATACCATTTACTACATGGCTACTGTGCCACAGGTGCTTATGGAAAACAAAACTATGTGGTGAAAAAAACCGTGACACTAATTACCCCCATCATCAATGGTGTTATAAGATTAAATATAATGTATCTTTAGAGTGAGGTATTTTGGTTTTAGTCAGATGGCAACCTCTCAAATTAGTTTCATTAAAAATAAGGTAATCTAGGGGAAATTTTAACTTATTAGATTTGGAGAAATCAAGAAGTCCAACCTGTATGATTAATGCATTCAAATGCACCAATATTGACAAAAATCATAGGAAAACGATGCTAGCAAACTACAGTACAGTCATGTCTACAAAACAAAACTGTTAAAATTGCAAAATATTTTTATTCTGGTTTTAGAAATTCTAGGCTAACTGCCCTTAACATCAAATGTCTGACCTGAAGATCAGAGAGAGATGATACACCAAATGCTTCAGGTAAAAAAATGTTTTAATCCAATTCTGAGAAAAATAACACCGTAGCACTCAGCTGTTATTTCTCTTGGATTTGTCAATTATGTACATGTCTCAAATGTGATCCTTCCCTCAAGATCTCGCTATTTCACAGTAATAAGTTGAAATTATGAACATATACAGCAAATATATATTAATGCACATGCATTAAGCAAAAAGCAAATCACAAGATACAGGTGTAAATAATTACACCACCAAATTTTCTCAGTTATTTATTGTACACAGTTAAATTATCCAAATATGGGTATTCAAGAGAAGCCTAAATATAAAGAATCTTAGCTATAAAGCAACTGACTAAAACCAATTTGTTCTGGACTAATTCAGATGAAACGGTAGTAAAGTGGTCAAGCAGATGTCTCCTTTTATTTTTGTCAGTGCTAACTGGAAATGTGGCAACAGCCCTTTCCTTGACCTTTAACTTCTACTCATTATTTCTTCTGCAACAGCAAATTCATTGTTCTGACGAAAACCATGGCAGTTGATGAAATAATACTTTAAACCAAACCAAACAGCAATAAAAAAGTGCTACTTTAAAAAAATATACACCCACCCCCCCAAAGCAGCACAAAATTTACTTTAATAAATCGTAAAACAAAAAGTTGTGACCACTTGGGGAGCATCCAGAAGGAGGATTTTCAAAGCAGCGTTTAATCAAAGATATTTAAGCCAGAGGAAATTATCAAGTTAAACTACTTGATTGGATTTCAAGGTGCTCTGACTATTAACATACACGTATTTCACCTCTCAACATTTCTGCGCCCATCTGACTCCAGCTTTATTCAATCTGGTCAAACAAGAGAATAATTTTTGCTTTCTGGCTCCTGGACGTGACCACAAGGTCAAAACATTCACTACATAACACAATGTGGGCCACATGGAATATTTAAATCATTAAAAAGTTAACTATCTGCAAAATAAAGACAATAAAACTTTTTTCCCCATAGCATTAATGTTCAAATCTGATTTTAAAATCTTGTTGAAAGATCTATACAAACTGTACGAAGTCTTTTAAAAAACATGATAGCTGTTGAGAAAAATGAATCCTGGTTTTCTTATTTAGATTTCCAAAGTTCATGAGTGACTAAATCAAGCCTGTTGGATATTGATTACCTTTACACTTAAGGGAAACAACTGTAGTGGAAGAACTTTAAGTGCCAAACACTCCAAGAATGTGCCTTAACTAAAATGACAACTTTATTTTGTGCAGTTTTTTTATGCATGTGTTGCAATCCAATCTCCGGCAGAAATGACAGGAGACTGAGAAAAAAAAAAAAAAAGCAGAGTTTTCCTAACTCCAAGCCTTCTCTCTGCCAGACTCCTTTTAATTCTTCCCTTGCTCCTGAAGGCAGGATACGTACTGCAGAGGCATAGGGAAAGAATGGATAGTCTCTCTGTTTGACTAAGTGAATGCCATCCATAAGTATGTCTGTTATGGCCAATGTCATATTACAACGTGATGCTTGGCAAACCCTCCATTATATGGGAATCAGAGAAAGACAGCTGAGACCAAACTTGCAGAAATACCACCTATTCGTAATTCCATTTATAAAGGCCAGCATAATCATCTATCACTAATTAGAAGAAAAAAATTACCTAAACAGAGTTACTACAAAGTTTATTTCTGTCTTTAATCACTTTCCTTCACTATCCCCGCTATAAACTAGAAATTCCTCATTTAATTCTCACTAATAGTGTGACAACTGAGTGTCTCACAAATATTAATGAACTAAGCTGCACAGAGAACTCAGGAATATCAGAAAAGAAGTTAAGCTCCTGTTCACTGCAGCAGCCCAAGCGCTTGCATTCGGTTTAGCACGGCTGGTGCTCAACTACCAAACAGTCACCAATTCACAGTGTAAGTCTTACTGAATAAATTTCCAGGAGGCAGCAAAGGTTGAGTTCATCACAGCATCTATCGTTAGGCGAAGAGCAATACTTAGTACTATGAATCTGTATGGCCATCTTGTATACAATCACTTGCAAAAGACTATCATAATGCAAATTTGCAAGAGTCACATACACATTTGCCACCCTCCTCAATCTTAATTTTTGATGTCAGTCTGTGAATACAAAGGGAAACTTCATTACAAAAAGGTGTGTCGGTTTATAACCCCAATCATCTTGATAGCTGCTAGCACATGAAAGAGAAGAAAAGGAGGAGGACCTAGGTAAATCTAGGAATACAAAATTTGAAAAGGATTTGTGCAAAATAAAAATAAAGCACAGGGAACCCAAACCACACAAATTGAGGAAAACAGAGTAGTTATAGCAAGCAAAAAGATTTTTCCATAGGCTCCAAGAATTTCCAGCTGCAAGTGTGTAAGTACTATTGGTGTGTGGGCAATGCTAAGGGATTCTGTGGTTAACAGGACTTGCATATCCAGAGAAGTGACTGCAGAAAACATTGATTTTGTACTTGAATGTTTTTAAACCATTCCTTCTTACCTATACTGCGAAAATGCCATCGATAAAAAATCCTCTCAGGTAGTAGCTGCAATATTTTCTGCAGGAAACAAAACTAAATAGTCAAATTTTCCATAATAAACTGGCTCATTCAGAGGATACAGAAAAACTAATATACAAGACATAAATGAAATGGTAATATATACATAGAGAATACAATAGAAAGCAAATACCTATCATAGCAAGGATTCCCGCCCATTACTTTACTCCCTTGTTATGGAGAAAGATACTTGGAATGGTCCTGAACAAATATCATGACGCTGTCACGAATTGCTTTTCCCTTCCCACTGTCTTGCAAAACACTAGTATTCCAGAATATAAACTGATTTCTAATGAAGGAGTTACACATTTGTAAGAGGCTCACTTGGGGTTACATTTTTCTGAAGTGCCTGGTAATGACTACTGCTAGATTGACACAGTCTAGATTTGGAGCTCCAGTGGCTTAGCTCTGTCTTTTCATCAGCTAATGGGGTCTCATCTCCCAGCTACGGCAGAGATGAACAGCAGTGCAGTTATTGTTACTGTGAGATGATTTACCTGTGTTTTCAGCTGGTGAGTGAAACCGAGCCAAATTACACAAAGCTAGACTAATTCAATTCACAGCACACGCAGTTAATAAAGCACTTATGTGGAATAATATGTAGTGGTCTTCCTCTGCTGTTTTAAGCTGATCCTAACAGAGGTAGATCAAACAAAGAAAGAGGCTGTGGTCAAAACCTTTTCCTTTTAGTGTTATTACGCTACAGGGCACCAAAAAAGCAAAGCAATTTAACCATAAGCTTAACTGCTTTCCTGAACAGGGTCTTATAATCTTAGTCGCGAAGAAAGAAGTTGGGGCTACCAAACATTGTTCTTGGAACCACTGAATGGTTTGGGTTGGAAGGGACCTTAAAGATCATCCCGTCCCAACCCCCCTACCCTGGGCAGGGACACCTTCCACTGGATCAGGTTGTGCAAAGCCTCTTCCAACCTGGTCTTGGCTGGTAATGCTAATACATAATCAGGATAAATCAAAATTATTTGAGGGTCCTACTTGGGTAAATATAGCTTTTTAAAAGGACTTTAAGTTAAAAGGCTCCATGACACCTTTATTTTTTTTCCCCTTTTTTTCCTTTGTTTTATTAGCAATACAGACTAGTGCTCGGCACATAGGTGTATTAGGGCTACAGGACAGCTAATTTAGTGCTGCTTAGCCTCCCAAAGAAAGTGAGAGAACCAGCATGGTTTCACTTCGATTTCACAGGAAAATGTGCCTCGGTCTTACAATTTTTCAACCAGAGAAATATGAAATTAGAAGATATATTTAAATGGGAAATAGTTTTCAATATCTACTTCCAGAAATTAAATTAAACAATGTTATAAATTACTAACAGTCATTCCTTGTAATTATCAAACACAACCATTGGAACAAATTTCAGCACAACAAAGCGCCATTAAGTTTTCTGAAATACTACATGCAGGATGCAAAATGAATGAGAAGTCATTAAAGCAACGGTGACCCATTTGTTGGTCTTTTGCACATAAAAGCTCACAAGAGGAAATAAAGCGTCACAGCCAAGAAAGCAAGAATTGGCATTTTAGGCAATCCTTCTGAGACGGCCAACACATGAATCATTATTGCTGTTAAAAACAGTATGCTCGAGAGATGGAATAAGACGGACTTTTCTTATTTTGACAACAGAGTGCTTCAGAAATTATATACAACACTCAAAACAGTCTTTTTTGAAATGGAACATTCTTTTCTCTATGGCAGAAGATGGAAGTCATGCCAAGGTCATAGACTTAGGGAACTAGACCTCAGGTCACACAGACAGACTGGTCATCCTTCACTTCTTTACCATAGTGCATGCTCCCCAAGCAGTATTTGGCATTTCTAAAAGTTTACCTAAAATAAAAATATAAATCAGGCACCTCTCTATGTTCTTGTCATATTTTGTTTCAGCATTACTCCCACAGCTCCCACAGGACACCATGGCAGCAGGGACCGAAGGAGTGGGCAGCTGGTGGTCAGAGGTCTAGCTCCTTGTCCATGGGCAGGAGGAATGCACTTGGGATGAAGGATCCGACTGGCTAAAAATGAGGCCATGATTCACATTTGGTTTTACCTGTTAGTTAAGGACCATGTTTCTGCCAGTCAGATTGCGGGATCCACAGACAAAGAATTATCATTATCCATCTAAATATGAAAATACTAGCAGCCACCACTTTTCAAAGCTATTTCTGACATTAATCTTTACCCAACTTGGCAGAGGGCAGACAGGAGCTGCTAACCTACATCACAAATACTTCAGGTCACTGCAGGAGTGGTGGCACCCTGCACACAGAGTTCGGTCTGTATCCAGGCATACGTTAGACTGACCCCATATCACATGGCCAAAGAGCATGAGGAAAGGCTCCATTAAACAAAACCCTAACACCACTGGCAACAAAAAAAAAGTCTAAACTCAAGTATCTGAACATACTGCAGGGAGCAACCTTTAAACATCTTCATGTTTTTTAAAGAAAACCAGGCAAAACCACATGTAGTTTGTTTCTATTGTTTAAGACATTATAAGAAGTACAGTAGATTGTTAAAGCAAACCCCATTTCCTTCTACAGGTCACACTAGCAAGACATCTTCAAGCTTCTCTTTGGCTGTAAGTCCTCTCTCATTTGTTTTGAAACATGAACTTTTGAGAAGCAATTGTATTAAACTTCAAAAAAAAAATCAAACACCATTTCTGAATCACAACATTTTATTAGAAATTTGTCAAAACCTAGTAATACTACTGGTAAAAACAGAATACACTATTTCAGATGTTACAGTAAAGCTCTTTATTGTAAAACAAAAACTATATTTAGGAAATATAAGTCTACTTCACTATATGTCTGATGTATACTTAAACCTCAGGCATGGCATACTTCTGCATAATGAATGAAAGTTTGTGAAATTAATTTGATGATGTACAAATAAATTTGACTTAGCTACCAAAAGAAACAATATGTATTTCCCAAGAGCTTCAGCAATGTTCTTAAGTTTACACATCCCAATTGATTCAGGATCAAAATCAATAAACACCACTTGTGAGTTGTTTCAAGACACAACAGCATATTGGAGAAAGACAAGTTTTACTACGACCTTTCTGCAAGGTGCAAAGCACTTCAATCATTATTTAGGAAAGGGCAAAGGCATGATGGCACCCAGTAAAGGCAGTATCTTACATGTGACACATCTAAACCTGAACAAAAAAATCACTTCCAGAAAGCAAACTCTGATATAGTGTAAGCTGGTAAGGTGGCAAAGCTGCATAATAAAACCCCATTTTGATAAAGAACTTGACTCTTGCATCTGAGTTTTAGTGAATTTTAGGTTATGCCCAGAGAAAACCTGGAAAACAAATGTGGTTGCAGCATACAATCACCACCAGGGAAAGCAAGTTTAAATTCTAAATTGCATGAAGCTGGAAGGGCTGCGAAAGAAAAGAACACCCTTAGAGATTTTTTGCTTTATAACAAAAGGTGACTGAATCAGATGACTGAATCAAAACAATCCAAGGGTTGAAACAAATAGTTAGAGGACAGAATCTCTTATCTGAGGAAGGCTTCCAGATCCAAAATTTTTTCATATAGCAAAAATTGAGACACTTCAGTAATTTCCCATGCCATTCTCCTCTCAGCATCTCAGAGCCAGGAAAAAACCCATATATATATATATATATGGATGCTCTCTGAAAAAATGCAAAGATGCAGTTCATCATCTGCACAGTGCTACTAAGTAATAAACAGAAGACACTTTAAAAAAAGCAAATAAGATTGCTAGCATCACAGCTACCTACAGAAGATATGAGAGCTTTGCAGCAGATTAGAATGAATACAAATAATCTAAACACAGAGTCCACATTTGCTCCAGCAATGCAAAAATGTTACCAGGGTATAAGTATCACACTACTAAACAAAAACTTCTGAATGTTATAAGTTAATTCAAAGTTATGGCTAGAATACCTTGTAACTAGTAATTTTCGCATGTGTGCATTAGTCCTAGACTAAGATAGTGTTACGAGCGTGACATAAGATTGCATAAGTCATGAACAAGCTCCAGATGTTGTCCTTTCAACTTAGCATTTCCAAGAACATTTTCTACACCCTCGTAACCCCTGGTGTTCTGAAAAAATGCATATTGCTATTGCTATAAAACAAATGATAGTTTCTCCCACTCCAGCCTAGACTTTTAGTAACACCGCTGTGAATCCAAACTGGCTATTGACATCTTGCTTCTAGTTTCGCAGCACACTAATAAGAAATATTTTAAGAAACCCCACAGTGTGAAATAATATTGCTTTTTCAGAAAACACATAGATCTATTTAATGCTTAGTGCTTTGCTGCATCTATATGGTAATCCATTATAGCACACTTGAAATAGAAATTAGGTATTACTACTGATCAACACATCAGGGTATCTGTCAGTTCTTTTAACTGATTATCCATAGTTCTTTTTCTTCTGGACTTCCTGCATGACTAGGAATAATGTTAAGTTTAAATCTTAGTTTACACAGGATGCTGCTTTTTTAAAGATAGATCTCCATTTTAACAAAGTAAAATAAAAAAATACCAAGGTTTCTGTTTCAACAGATTCAATCTAACTTAACCAATACTACAATTTCTTTTTAAAAGTCCTTTTTTTGCTAACTTTGTTGAATCACATCACGATTGATAGCTTTATGCCTGTAACTGTGCACTGTGCTACCCTGTCGTAGAACATAGAGAAGGCTAAGGCTGTTATCAAATCGTACACTGAAGATCCCTACAGCCCAAAATGTTTTCCAGCTTAACTTACACAAAAGTGAAACAACGAGCATTGTTGTTCTGCTTTCCAGAGCTACAAGGAGTTGTTCTCTAACACGCTAAGCAGTCTCTCCTATTAGACAATAACAAACCCAAACATGTTCTTGCTGCTTGAACATGCTCTCAGATGCAATGTCAGTGACAAGTTCATTCCAGAAGAATGGCTTTTGAGCAAAAAACCCAACACGATCTGATAAAGAGTTTATATTTAGTCAGTGACAGATGCACCTACTTCAACCCAAGGCAAATGCAAAACAGCTCTCCTGTGCCTATGTGTTCAGGTACTGTTTGGAGGAGTTTGAGTGTTCCGTTACTAAAATCTCCATTAATTTACAAATATTCCAGGTAGTATTCACTGATTCAGGTGTAGCCAATAGCCCAATGAAGTTAGTAAGCCTGCAGCAGCTCAATCTAAACAAAGGGATACTCCATTTACTCCATCAATAAATTATTTACAGATATACACTGAAGGAAAATATCTGCCCAAAGCACACAAGGTACTTATTCTTGCCTTAGGCATAACATTAAACAGCAACATCTCTGAAGCTGAACATACACAACATAGAGTTAGAATTTACAACAGAATGCTGTAATAATATCATCAATGTTCTCATAAGAGCAACAACAGATGAACTGATCAGACTTGCTGTAGAACAAACTGCAGATGGTTTAAAAAGTAATTTCTATGTGTAAGGAAGAAGGGCTATAAGCAATTTGATTGTTATAAACAAATAAGCCCTTTTTACTCTATTGAGCTTGACAATTAGCAAACCAAGCCTGTGTGACAGACTTGAGGTTAAACAGTGGAAGTGGCGATCACAGCAGGCACAGGGAACCAATTGCAAAGCTACAACAGAACCTACAACCTGAATTTAAAGCTGTGACTCTTAATGGTGATTTGATTTCAAGTGTAAGATTACCTGCAGATGAGGAAATTAAGCCTCTGCGTTGTACAGACATGAGGAAAATGCAAATAGTAGAAAAGGAAGTTAAATAAAGAGGAAAAGTTAAATAAAGGGGATAATCCCAAGAAATAAGAAACTAGGACTCGTGGCAATAAGAACTGAACAATAACTTGACTTGATTTTTGCTTGTAAAGAATATTATAAGTACATTTCACATTCATAAGTCAATACACAATTTATTTCTGCAGAATTCAGTTTTACTTAGTTTCATTACAAATCTAGGAATTAATTAGGAGCAACAACCTAAGACAAACAAACCACACTAATAAAATGCTACAGATATAAAAAGAACATCTTTTTGCACATTCATAAAAACAGCAACATGGCACTAAAGTCCTCTAAAAGAGTTATAAATCAAAAACTGCTGAAATTTTAACTGACACAGGTCTTTATTAAACTGAAAATTGCAGAACCATAGAATGGTTTGGGTCAGAAGAGACCTTAAAGATCATCCAGTTCCAACCCCCCTGCCATGGACAGGGACACCTCTCACTGGATCAAGGTGCTCAAAGCCCCATCCAACCTGCCCTTGAACACCTCCAGGGATGGGGCAGCCACCACTTCTCTGGGCAACCTGTGCCAGGGCCTCACCACCCTCACAGGAAAAAATGTCTTTCTTATATCTCATCTCAATCCCCCCTTTTCAGCTTAAAACCATTCCCCCTCGTGCTATCCCTGCACTCCGCTTCTTTCCTGTAGGCCACTTTTTAGTACCGGAACAGTGCTATAAAATGATGTCTGAAAAATCACCACTGGCTTTGAGATTTTAAAATGCTTAACCAATACTGCCAATTCACACAGCAGTCTGTATAAAGCAGACCTACAATGCAAGAAGTTAGTATTTAAAATTTTTGCGCATTACCAGGCAGTACTTAAAAAGCAACGCATATTCCTAAGCGGCATCAGCGCACAGAGCTCTCTGGTCACCCACCGCCACGGCAGGTGTTCCTTTGACAGATGCAGAGTATTTACTGTGTACAGTCTGTAATCTACTTTTCAAAAGGCTTGCTAACAGACTATAGCCAATTATAACCCTATATTGAATTATCATTAGCATTTGCAGAACAAGTAACTTGTGCACATCTGCAGTAATAAATTTGGGCTATACAGCTGCTTCTGTAATCTTTTCATTCACATTCTGATAGCAGACCAACCCGTGTTTCAGTAGACTTATACCACATCTTAATCTTCTGAGTATGTGGCCATTTGTAGATTATATTTAGATGTGCTTCTAAGGACAACAATGGTGTATTAAAATCAGCAGCTACTGCTACAAAATAAAAAGCTCAAGGTATGGTTGGGCAAGTTCTAACAGTTTATTGATTATCATCTCTGCAAAAACGCTTAGTGTTATAAAAAAAGCTAAAGCAGACCCTGAGTTTGATTGTGTATAATACAAATACCACAGAGGCTATCAGCGTATTTATTTTCCGTTTTACATCCACTCAACATTTGAATCCATGAATCCACCTGCTATACACAAGCTCAGGATACTCCAAATCAGACCGAGGAATGATACATTAAAATTTTGCTGCTGAACTTGTAAGGAAGGTCAAAACAGACTGCTGTGTCTGTTCCTGTTTATAACCACAGCCAGCCACTCCTCATTGAACAGGGCAAGAGGAAGGTCAGGCTTGACAGAGAGAAGGGTCGAGAAGTATAATCACAGCCAAGGACAGCACGAGTTACATTAGAAACCTTTTCAGAGTTACAATTGCGTAGGTTCTTAAAAGAAGGAAAAAGAAAATAAATGTATGCTTACTCTGTGTCTGGACCGGGGACTTGCACCACTCACATCTTCACCAAGTTCAACAAACAAGAAGTTCCATACAAAGCACAGACTTAGTGAAATTAAGAGATTATAGCATAAACAAACTTTTTTGCACAAGCGACAGGAAAAAAACAGTAAGCTTTTATAAGTAAGGACCTGTGAAACAGAAGGGCATGTCATGTTATATTAATGTGCACCAGTAAAAATAAAGAATGAAAACAATCCATACAAAGAAGCTTCCAGCACATATCATCTGTGGGAGGTGGGAGCACCTACCCCATCTTCTCTGCCACCTATAGAACTGCAGTGAGACCTGAACTGCACTGACAGTAAGTTAAAAATTTCTAGCAACAATAGCAGCTACTGTAAGCAGCTTTAGGAAGCTTTACTATATTAGAAAGGGGATCTGAAAAATTCTAAGAATAAAATATTCTTGTATTAAATATTCTTATAATAAAAATTCATACCGTGAACATGTTAAATCAGTGAAATTTATTTTGAGTGCATCACCATAAGAGGTGTGGCTGTTCTTAACTAATAGAGCATAATTATAAAGACTGAAAAGAAATTGATCTATATATTATATCAAAACCATCACTCTGCTTATTCCACTACAGATGTAAAAATCCTGCAGTGACAGATCAATCAGCATCTGATGCTGCAAGAAAAAAAACCCCAACTTTATTATAAAAAAAACCCAAACAAACAAGCCTTCAACAGTGAAATAATGGCATAAAACAATTACAGGACCTAGAAAATTCACATAACTGTAGTGCACCATTCCTGAGTTTTGTGGCACAGGAGCACTCAGCTACAGCTATAACAAAGAATTCTCTCAAATCATAGAGAACAGTGATAAAAGAAAAAATACTACAAATCTAGAGATAACTAAGCCTTACCAGAGAAAAAGTAAATTTGCCTTTCACATCATTTTGGCCTTTTAGTTGAAACATGGAAAACAAATACAATTAATTAGAGTTGCTGTGTCATTTCCAGAATTTGGAAAAAGACAAGGCCATAGCACCCTAGAAAATATAAAATTAAATCTAAGAACTTCATAATGTTAATTGTAAAAAAAGCACTTTACAAAACTGTTAACCTTTCATATTACTCCCTTTGGCTCAATATCTCTTCTTTGATTGAGATGATGTTTGATGTTATTGTTGAGTGGCCAGACTACGTAGCTGATCAATAAAATTAAGACTTCAATAAACTGCAGCTGCGTAAACTTGTCTTTCAGAGCATTCGTGGAAAAGCACTTGTTATTTTTTGCTTAATATACACACTAGGTGTCACTCAACAGCAGCAAAATACCCTCAGACTACACTAGAAAAGGCAAAAGTCAGTTCTTTTGAAAATCAATAAAAATATTTATGAAACTGTGAACCCTCAGCACCTGGATTCAGGATCTGTTAATCCTAAGTAATTACCTACTTAGCTAATTAGAAGCAAACTCTAGGAAACCTCTGGCTCACGCTGACATCAGATTAAATATAGCAAGATTAACAATCAATTAGTTTTGCTTCCTACGGCTTACAATATGAATGTTTAATTACTTTGTATTTACATTTTTTCGAGTCCCATGTTCGGGCTGATGTATGCTTGCTCTGTGCATTAAAAGGCCCTCTAAAAGCTGTTTTCCTACAATGCCTTAAGTTATCAAGTGTTAAAGATTTATAAGAGGATTGCAAACCTATTTCCAGGACATAAACACTATTAAGAAGATTGCTCCAAATTTCACACAAATATGATTTCTTCTTCTCAAAGCCTTTGACATCGAGGTTGTAATATAGTTCTCAATCGGGACCCAAACCAACACTTTTTTATATGTAACTGTTTATTTTTGTCCTCAAGCAGTGTTTTCAACTGATGTTTTTAACCACTACTAAACATGTGGTTATTCACCACCCGGTTTCAAGGCACAGGAATACATATTTATTCACTTTAACTGGGTGAGTAAGCATTAGCTATTTTCCATTCGATGACATGGCCACAGAAATGTAATTACTTATTCAAGACCACAGAGTAAGTGTATTAATGAGCTCCAATTAAATTGCACAGCCTTCTCAGTAAACATGGTGTTACCTTCTCCACTGGGGGTGGGGAGAGAGGAGGGAGCAGAATTTCTCCTGCCCCAAATACAATCCTAGCAGACATATGAGCTCACGTTCTTTGTCTCATGGAAAATCCTAAAGCAGACCCTTTACTAATATCCTAAGTAGCAGGAAACACAACTTGATTTTCAGATTTCAGTCTGAAAATGCAGCCCTGTAGTTAAAGGAGCAAAAGGAGGGAGAAGAGGAAGACATGAACTTGCTACATCATACAAGTCAGGAGATAAGATCACAAAAATCCAGGATTTCATGTCATCATTTTCATGGCCATTTTCCATAGTACAGGCATGTCAAGCTAAACAGCATCATCCTTATTGTCAATATAGATATTATTCTAACTAGTCTATACGTTAATGCAAAAAAATGAAGCCATATACTTCAGAGGTTTCTGGTTTGGATTGAGTTTTGCCATTTTTAGAGAGAGGGATAAAAGTTGAGAATATCCAACCTTTGTTTTAATTTCAATTTCCAGAGTCCTATTGAAAGCAGCTTTTTTCTACCACCTCTACCAAAAATATCCCACAATACAAACACAGATAAGATTTCTATGATGCAATACTCAAGTGAAAAGTTAGTAGTTAGATTTACAAAGAGAAATCAATAGAAGATGTATTTACCCTTAAGAAAGGAATCAGGCCATTTATTTACCTAATGAATTGTTTAAAAAAGCCTCCAGACAACTAAAGGCACCACTGATCTGTGATTTCCGAGACAGGCAGAGTTTATGCTAAGACTTCTGGTGTGCATTAGAAAAACTCTTTTATATGTTAGGCTTTCACCTGGTCCAACAATATTTTCTCACATCCAAATATATTTAGGTAGTAACACTAATTAAAGTGGTCCCTTGGAAAATTAGCTATCACAGTCTATTCTTCTTCAAATTAAAAACATCCTAATTTGATTATGCAAAAGTTAGCTAAGCTAATACTTCCTCCCTAGATACTGTAATGCTACAGCAACCAGTCCTGGGAAGAACGTGTTTCTGGAAGTAAAAGAAGCTCTACAAAATTAAAAAAAGAAGTTAGACATTCACATTTCACACATGGAGATCAAACTAATATGCAGTAGTTGACAACTCTTATCCTTTTATTTTCCTTGTGCTGCAAGACAAAATACTGCAATCGTAACAGATGCCTCCACCTGGAAGAAGTAGAGCCTGGACGCCTGCTGACACATTTGAAATATACCTAACACTGAACTTCATTCTGACAAAGTGTAGGGAAGAAGTATTGTTTTGAACTCACCTCACATCAATACAGAAGCAAGAACATATTTAATAAAAAAAAAAAAAAAAAAACAGAAGAAAAAAAACCCAGCAGCACATTTTCAAGGAGTTGACCCTCTGTTCCCTAGGACAGATACCTTACTATATGATTTCCAAATAATTATTTGCAAATAATTTTGATTCAATAAACCAGCATCCCCACAGCATAATAACAATTTTACTGTTGTTGTATCTGAAAAGTTTTTGCACACCCCTGTTCTTTCCTGCCTTTCACCTTGTACAGCCACAGATCCCTGCTGGCATTTGAAACGTTACCTGCTTTCACCCCTTGTTGTAAAGGTGCCAGTCACCATACAACCACAATGAGACTTACAATAAAAATTAGTTTCATGGTATGGAAAACTTACTTCAAAAAGAAAGAGAATGGAGTCCAGCTCCTCCCTTTGTGATTTATTCCCTGCAAGACAGAAAACAACATTGTTTGCTGTAAATATACGGTACAAGACAGATGGCAAAATTACACTGTTGTTACACAACTGAAGTCAAAGATGCTGCACTCAGTTTATTTTTCTTCATGTTTATCTAATATCAAAAGAGCAAGCTGCTTCCAGACTTCAGTGCCTCTCACTTTTGATTATGAATGAGATCCCAAAGCATGGCCACTGTGCTGATCTCCAAGTAAGCAGCTATTCCTACCAACGTATCTTCAACACTGAGATCTGTTCTGGGGATGTCCAACAATGCTCCAGTTGAACAGACATCTGCTTAATTGTAGGATGAAGGCCTTCAGTACTTCAAAACAAGACGGGAGGGTAGGTATATAAATGCACAAGAACAGATTTTTGTGCTGAAATGACACTTAAAGCCTTAAAGATGTGTTTAGAATTCTTTTCAGTTACTTATGACATTTCAGAGAGCAATATTCCATGCTCATCTCTACTGATACCATAAAATTAAAATATTTAATAGTAATAATGTTACTGCATGAAGCTATTAGTGTAAATACAGGTAATTGTGGACTTCGGAGTCATTAGATAAGCTCTAGTAGAATGATTTTGAGAACAGTTAGGGAAACCTGACGCAATTGCTAGCAAAATTTTTACCTTTTTGTTTCAAGCTGTTTTCCAGTGTTATGAAGTTTTCATAGAATATAAAATAAATTTGAGAATAATTATTCTCAAAAAATTGCTTCAAGTCACTTCCATCCACAATATCTGAAAAGAGGAACAAAGAGATTTATTACACAACACCAGAAAGCTGAAAGTTGTTGTCTTGGTGTAAATTCAGTATTACAGAATGAAATAAATGCAAAGTGAAACAATTTTAATTACTTCATTAAATATAGTACAATGAATTGTGATTCCATCCTTGGAAGTAAAATAGCAAAATTTCTATTTTCACCTAATTTATGAAAGTTTACAGTGTGGCTTAGGTTCATTTGTTTTCCATTAAAAAAAAATGCTATGTGTCTTATGTATCTAATCAAATGGCTTATGTACCATCAAAACAAGCAGTTACTGCTGGAAAAAGACAAACTGCAGCAATGATCCCTGTATGCAAATTGCAAATACAGCTCTTAAATTTATCTGACAAGTGGATAAATTCAGAAAACTGCGTATTTCCAATTAATTTAGAAAATAAAGGAAACCCAAGCATGCATCACTTCCCTAAGTCATAGCTCGGGTTGAAAATTAATGATTTCTCAACCTGACACTTGCAAGACACACTTTAACATCATCTGTTCAACGTCATATTTTAACTGATTTCATCAAAAAGACAGATGTTTCCACCCATAATTAAGAGGATTTAGGGCAAGAATTATTAACAACATGTCTTCTCATTGAAGTTTCACCTCTCAAGAGAACTATGCATTCATCAAGACAACAAAGCTGATTACAACAAGAAGACCCAACAGTATCATACAACTACAGAAAAATGAATGGCTTCACCCTGGAACATTGGTTTGGGGTTTGAGTTTTGGTGGGGTTTGTTTTTTTTTTTTAAATTAGTATCTTTTCAGTAGTAAGGCGTTGTTTGGCTGATTGCACTATGGAAACAATTAGTGCATGGAAATTCTTTTATATGATATTCATTTCCTACCAACTGCTGGTCTTGGATTTACAAGCAAAGTGCAATTACTGCCCTCTATGAATGTGTTCTGTTAAATACAACTCTAGGAGAAAACAAGGCTTTCATTTACAAGGATTTCATACGAACGAATGAGGTCATTAAAATCTAAACAAAAAGGAAACTTCCCTTTAAATTGTGAAAGGAGGAGAAAGGAACTGCCTAATCAAAAAGTAAATTCTCCTTTTCTATAAATGCAGCATTTCAGTGGTGACTCATCCGTTATTCTGATGTAAGCATGCATTCTTACAGCTACATCCTTTCCTTATTGAACCACTTTATTCCTTATATTCCTTACCAAGATATACAGGAAAAATTTCCAGCCTTAAAAGAAGGCAAGAAGAATACTCCCATTTACTGTCCTAAGAGCTGATATTCATTCAGAAAGTAGTATTTCCTTGCAATTCTGCATGTGAGTTGTCATCCTGATACCAGTGCCCACTTCACTTAAAAATAACTAATCCAAAATACAAAAAATAAGCCACCCCCCAATGATTCCAGTGCACAGAAACAGAGCTTTCTTGTGCATTTCACTACCAAATTCCTTATTTTCTACATACTTTGAGAAAACACCATTTGTCAGCCCTTCCACCAGTGTGAGGGGTCAGAAGGCAGCACTGACCATGAATGATTCGCCCTGCTCCTCTGGGCACCGGAGAGGCAGGCGATGTGTTTGCCTGCTAAGCCAACCTCTGGCCGGTAGGATGACCAGCCAAGCTGGTGACAACATCCTTCCCAGCAGCCTCTCTCCCCTCTACATCACATCAGGTTGTAGGGAAAGCACCTCCAGGCAGGCAGCACCACTGCAAGCACATCCAAGTCTCACACAGTCCTTTATTCGGCTCTCCCCACAATGCAGCTTCTCCCACCCATTTCACACACAAAAAAAAATAATTATCACAAACAAACAGAGACCACGACAAGGAAGACTGCTTTTAAAAAGGATCTACTAAAAGCTGGCAGGAAGCCTAAGCCAGTAACATGGATCACTGCCATATATATGTTTAACTTGTAGCAGGATAAGGGTCATTCTTCTGTTTTCCAAAAGGAAAACATCAGTGAAAGTTTCATGCTGTATTTATTCTTTACCATACAATACTGACTTTTTGACTGAGAATGATTTTATAAGCATTCAAGGAAATGAAACAGGAAGGCTTGAACTGAATTGCAGGTATTAGGTCATATTTTTATATTTATATTTTTATATTTACTCACAAACAGCTCTCAGATTGCTACTGTTGAAAACAGCCACATGGTGAATTCCAGACTCTGAGCACCAAAATCTAAGGCAAGCTGGCAAACATCAGCCATCAGATCCCCGGTGGTTTTCTAAAAACACATATAATCTCGCTCTGTTCTCCGAACAAGGATAGATGATCCACTGCTAATGCTTCTGATAAACCCTTTACAGCTTTTACAGCAACAGACAGGAAAGAGTGAGGCATTCATGTGGGCACACACGACATTTTTTCACTATAAAATATGAAACAGTTGGTGCATTAGATGATGGCAAGACATTCTTACTTACTTTACCACTTAAGCTTAAAATTTAGAGAAGCAAACTACTCAGGTTCCATTTAAGAAGAATCCGCATTTAGTGCCAAGCTCTTTCCACTCCTCATCTAAAAAATGAGGACAACAGTCATGTCCTTAGCAGACCAGCTTTTCTGTTATTTTTCTGTTAACTACCAAATGTTATTGCATTCATTTAAGCGTTAGAAACTCTCTTAATTTGATGAACATCCAAAGTCATATGGCTTTATGTTATCTATACAAAGTTCTCTAGGTCCTGAGGGGTTTTCTTTATCTCCAGTACTTAAGACATTGAAGGAGATGAAGAGACAGCTTTGCAGTCATACCCTGGTTAATGATGAACTTTTAATACTCGCCTCACCCCAGAAACTGTGTACTTACCTTCAAATCAAACCCCCAAAAACTCCAACATCACACTTTTTGAGACTGTAACTTTAAATGCTAAATAAAAAACCTAGAAGATAGCTTTCTTCCATTTTTTTTCCACAGAAATGTCAGTATGGAAACACACTATTACTAAAAAAACTCTCCAATTAGAACTACTTCTAAAATAATTTTAACAACTCAAATTCCATATGAAATTTAAGGAACATCAGCTGTTCTACATTCAGCAGGAAGTTTAGAAGCACTCACTTACTTTTAAATGTCTCTAAATAAAAATTTCTACTAAGCTTGTGTTTATCAAATCATTAAGGTTGGGAAAGATCTCTATGATCATTCAGTCCAATCATCAGTCCAACACTATCGTGTCTACTAAACCATTTCCCACATTGCCAAGACTACACACTTTTTGATCACCTCCAAGGATGGAGACTCCACCACTGCCCTGGGCAGCCTCTTCCGAAGCTCCACCACCATTTTTTTTTCCAGCTCTACAGTACTGTGCAAACCAAGACAGTGCCATAACTAAAAAACCCCACTACTCTCCTTGATCATCTCATTTTTGATTCCTAGAGTTAAATGGAAAACAGGGGTTCTCTTAATTTATATTTTTTTAAAAGAAATATTTAAGGATTGGACTCAGTAACCTACCAAATATCATAGTCAATATGACCTGAAGGCTGTGTGAGGCTGTATCAGGTCTACCATATATTTGCCCACTGCTCAACAGAGAAAAGGATAAAAGCAACAGACATAAGCAGCACCCCTTATCTGTTGGCAATATTTTGTGCTCCTGCTGTTTTTGTGTTCAAGATTTAAATACAGTTCCTTCAATAACATGGCTCAACAAACCCGTAAAGCACTAACTCTGTAAACAGCCCAGCTTTTATGCACACATCCAGGAGTGAAGTGCCACAGAATAGGCTCTCAAGTGTCAGTTATTGATTCCAACACCAGCCTGCCCCCAGTCTTTTGATGCGCAGTTTAGTCCATCAAGACACCAAGTGCGAGTACATACATGGTCTAACAACCCATCCCAGAGAATATCAAAGTTCATCCTGAACACAATCCATAAATTTGTGAAACAATTTAGGTCTGGCAATGGCACCAAGTGGGTGCTGCTTTCAAAACAAGGTTGTCATCCTTTAGATCATTCAGTATAAAAAAAAAGGAAAATCCAGTCCCTTAATTCAACTGAATTGTAATCACCATCTCCCAGGCAGCTCACAGTGTATTCGACAGCAGCTATGGCTCAGCTCCTGTTTTCTCTAATTTCCAAGTGTAACCTGAATGGTGGTGGCCAACTTATACCACCACAGGTTGTTCACAGGGACTGTCTTTAACTTTATCAATTCCAGCCTTAAACAAAGTTTTCAAGATAAATTACACTCTGAAATTAGCAAGAATAACAATACCACAAACAAAAAAAGCCTTGTGACCTTCAGGAAGTAAACAGTATCATGTGATACCTCTTGCCGTTTTATGCATGAGCAAAGCCTAACATCACCTAAATTACTGGAGAAGCACAGCAAAAAATGGCTGTTGCTCCCATTGCATCATTCCTCATAAAAGATACTGTGTCACAATAGAGTAATTCTTGAAACCAGAAGAAAAATTCAAGGGAAATACACTAAGCCATGTAAAGGCATTATACTAAACATTTCAATTATATCTGAGGAGAAAACATTGAAAGAGATGTTTCAATTAAAAAAAAGAATGTTTTTGCACAAGAACAGCCACAGAACGAAGTCTTAAAGACCAGAGAGATATTTTTATGCTAAAAAAAAAAAAAGTCAAAACTACTACAAGAAAGAGTGTAGAATTAATCAACAGAATTAATGTATAGATCAGTAAAAATAAATAAATAATTAACAGAATTAATTTATAGATCAGTGTGAAAGAGCCAAACTTGTACATCACCACCACCATCATTTATAAGACCATTATTTTTCAAGTCTATCCTGAAAGACCACATTATTGACACTTCCAGACAGTGTATTTGGAAAAAGGTTCCTACTGACTTTACAGAAGTTCTGAAAATTCATCTTCACAGCAATTAAAAAAATTTTTTAAAAAAAAAAAGAAAGGAAAATGTTTGGTTATTTACCTAACGCAAATGACCATCCACATTAAAATAATGTTATTCTGATTGGCATTTTGTATTTTCATGCAGGCAGACTACCTCCCAGAAGCAGGAACTCTGCTCCTTGAAGACATTAGAGACCTGAGAGATGTCACAAGCAACACAAATCTAAAGGCATTCTTCTCTTTCAGTTTGAGTATGGGATAAACTCACACAGATGGTAGCTAAGAGACCCAACACAATCAACGACTGGGTGTTATCAATGTGCTCACACAACCCCTTATTTACGGAAACTACACATTCCTTTCCCTCATCCCACCCCTATTATCATCTTTTCTCTGATTTTTATCCTCCTACATCAGTAGGATCTCAGAAGAGTAACTGACATTTTGTTTACGATTTAATTCCTGTGATTTTATACTAACAAAGGAAGAGAAGATGGCATCCGCTAAAGAAACTTTAAAAAGAGGGGCTATTTTGAAAACATGTGCCAGTACGGACAGAGTGAAGCAGTTGGGGACAGGAAGTAAAATGACTGGGGTGGGAGGAACAGTAAGACACACATTCCTATCCCTGTCTGGCCCAAGGAGTGCCAGAAAAAGAGAAACATCCATTTTTGAGCTTTTACACCAAAAGCTTTCGTTTACTTAAATACAGGAGAGGTTCTAAACATGGGTAGCTTAATTTACTGTGCTGAATAATACCGTAAAACACGCACTTGCAAGGATATCTACAAAGATACTACCTTGCAAAAGCCACCGCCTTATTATCTAAAGTGTTTTACATTGATGCTCTCCAAAGCAGACATCTCGAGAACATAATCAGAGCCTGCTTTGACACTGTCCCTGCAACAAAACACATTCACTAGGAGAGAGACAGCTGTCATAGCACAGCACTGCAGCCAATAAACCATTAATACACTACCCAGCCTGCTGGCACTGACAACAATTTCCACTTAAAACCAATGTTTGATAATAAGTTTAATCAAAAAATCAGGTCATAACCTCCAAATGTAACAGACACTTGGAAGAAAAGATATTTCCTGAGAAGTGGCAGGTGTATTTTTCCCCCTCTTGCCAACTGGGTAATAAGTATCTGTACAGAAAACCACCAGACAGCACCTTCTGTACCATCTGGTTTGGGACATAAATTAATTTTGTCACGCTAATAGGCATATTTTTCCATTTGTTCCACCCATCAGGTCCGTCACAGGAGCCTGACAACATCCTCCGTACCACACAAAAACACAACGCTCCCAGGAGATGGGTATAACTGAAAGCTAGCAAGTCCAATATTTCATCTTAAACCAGCCATGTCTTGGTTTCAGGTGCATCTTTCCAAGAGGCTGTAAGGGGAACATTAACAGAAAGTTACTCTATTTCTTATTTAAGGTCCATTTATTTTAGTGAGGCTGGTGGTAAAGGAAGAAATATAAGCTCTGTGAGCTCACACGACAGTCTCTTAGACCAAGCTTTCTCAAGATTTCACAAAACATTCTAAATCTCATCCAGTAAACAATTTTGCAAAGTTTTTTTTACAATGAAATCTGACATTATTTTGATATTCTTTGCACAGCACACAAGCAATAAGATACACACAGTTAAAAGGCAAATCATAATGCAGGTAAGGTAATTTCTCCCGTCTTTTCAAATTCCTGCCCTTAGGCACTGAAATACATACACTTATGGAATAGCAGGAATTTATAACCGGAGCAGACACGTACCCTTCACTCACAGCTAACTCCAAACAAAGCTTCAATACTATTCGCCAAAAACGTGAAGACTGCAGGTAGTGAGGGACTACAACACGAGCCTCGCATCTTCCAACACCAGGCACACTGGTCAGAACTGTCTCTCTACTTCAGAGTCCACATCATCAAGTTTAAGTATCTACGGACTGTGCACGTTGAACTAACTTGTATTGTTGCTCAGAAGATGAGCAAGACCTGGCCACTTTGAATGTGACACAAGACCACTTAGAGTTTTCTCCAGCACTTTGTCCATTGATCAATTACACATAAAATCTCTTTTTTCAGATTAGCCACTTAAATGCAGTAGATCACAGGGGAGTAACATCTTTAAACCAGTGATGCATACTCACACCCGTAAGAAACACACCCCCAAAAAATCAGAAAGATGCCCATAACAAGCTGAACTATCAGAGTCTTCTACTCTTTCATTTCCGCACTCTGACAGAGTACAACCTTTCCAAATGGACCATCCTGAGGGAGACTAATCGCTCATCTTCTCACTCAGGATCCTCAAAAAAGCTCCTCGTTTTGCTACAGTACATTCAGAACTTCTTTTGTGTATTTTCTTCCATCAGCAAAGTGTCACAGCAAAAAGCTTTTAATCTCAAACTCTATCTCAAGCACCACGGATGACCCCATGCTCCAAACCACAGTGAGGTTTCTAGTGCAAACCTTGCAGCCCGGTGCACACACCAGGTGGAGAATGGAACAGGAGCTCCTCAGCTCTGCAAGGCCTGAACTGCCTCCTGGGCAGTAACTCAGGCTCCATGCATCCTTCACACGAGCAAGAGCAAGCACACCGAGGGTCTGAGGGGAACAACACGGACACTGACTGACCAGAGAGCTGCTCCTCAGCAGAAGGTACAGAACTTTGTTCTTCCTCCATGAGCCATCAACCTCAGGCCCTCTCCTCCAGCCATCCACCTACTTCTCACAGCTCACAACACAACGCCTTTGAGGCACTTTCATACCTGCCAAATGTGACTCAAACAGCAGACCAAAAATTATTAGAGTACACAAGAAGTACAAATCAGATCATCTTCTCCTCGTGTCTCAGAACAAACTAAAATGAGATCAACAAACACTAACACTGCCACTGATTCTCCTGAACTGGAACAGTGCACAAAAGCTCTTAAGAGCCCTTTCTTGCTGCAGTTTGCTGGCTAACAGAGAACACGAGGCTATCCAAATCCTTGCAGATCATAGCTCAAAGTGGAAACACATAACTGGATTCAGTGTTCAGATAAAAGGACCAGGGTTAAGGCTTCAACTGTAAGGTGACATTAGAGGAAGAAGTGTAACCTTGCCACAGACACGGGAAGGGCATCACAAAATACCATTACTTTAAACATCCCTTTAAACTTTTTAAAATAAAAAAACCCAAACCACAAACTAGTCCCGTTGACAAAAGCAGAGCTTCTAAGAATGTATTACTCAAAGAACCCTGCAGAAAACACATTTATGTATTATGTGGTACCCAAATAACAATGCTGCATCACAAATATTTTGATACCAGGTGTCTCGAGTTTCCAAACCCCAGAGCAGTGAAACCCATCAGCTTTAACAGCTCCTGTAACTTTGAAAGGACGCGCACTGCTACATTTCAACAACTACAACCAGGAAAGCTTACAGAGCTCCCCAAAACAGCGAAGGAAGATGGAAGCTGAAGAAACCTGTGGCAGGAAAAGGGTACTGTTGTCTTGAGGACAACTCCTACCCAGCTGCCCCAAACAGCATCATAAAACAGGTCAAAGTGCACTGAAAGGCGAGTGGTAAAGGGTGAGCCCCAAAATGTGAGCGGTGATGGAAGAGCAAGTGAGGATGGGGCAGCCCTGAAGGGTGAGCAATGAAGGAAGGATGAGCGGCGATGGTGGAGGCCCAAAGGCCAAGCCCCGAAGGGACTGGGACAAAGGACAGGTAAGCAGCAATGAGGGAGCCTCAAAAGGAGAGTTGTGAAGGAGGGGTGAAAAGCAAAGTGTGAGCCCCAAGGAGTGAGTGGCGGAGCAAGGGCGAACGGTGATTGGGGAGCCCTGAAGGGCGAGTGGTGAAGGAAGAGTGAGGAGCGATGGGCAAGCAGTGAAGGACGGGCAAGCGGCAATGAGGGAGCCCCAAAGGACGAGCAGTGAAGGAAGGACAAGTGGTGAAGGATGAGAGACAAAGGGCAAGTGGCAAACGAAGGGCAAGCAGCAATGGGGGAGCCCCATAAGGTAGGCAGTGAAGGAAGGGTGAGTGGTGATGGGAGAGCTCCGAAGGGTAAATGGTGGAGAGTGAGCCCTGAAGGGTGAGCAGCAATGGAGGAGCCCCAAAGAGCAAGCAGTGAAGAGGTGAGTGGTGAAGAGTTAGCCCCAAAACACAATGAGGGAGCCCCATATGGTGAGTGGCCGAGGCAAGGGTGCTCGGTGATGGGGGACCCCAAAGAGTGAGTGGTGAAGGAATAGTGAGCAGTGATGGGGGAGCCCCAAAGGGTGGGGTAATAAAGGAAAGGTGAGAAGTGCTGGTAGAACCCCAAAGGACAAGTGGCTAAGGAAAGGTAAGCAGCAATGGGGGACCCTGAAGGATGAGTGGCAAAGGAAGAGTGAGCGGCGATGAGCAAGTGGTGAAGGAAGGGCAAGTGGTGAAGGTTTAGCCCCAAAGGGCAAGTGGTGAAGGGCAAGTGCACAGCAATGGGACAACCCTGCACGGTGAGTGGTGAAGCAAGGGGGAGCAGTGATGGGGGATCCCGAAAGGTGACCAGCGAAGCAAGGGTAAGCAGCAATAAGGAATGAATGCTGAATAGTGAACATCAAAGGGTGAAGGGTGAAGGAAGAGTGCGCAGTAATGGGAGAGCCCAGAAGGGTGAGCTGTGAAGGAAGGGTGAGCAGTGATAGAGGAGCCCCAAAGGGTGAGCAATAGGGGAAGGGTGAGCAGTGATGGGGGACCCTGAAGGGCAAGTGGTGATGGAAGGGTGAGCCCTGAAAAGGCAAGCGGCGAAGGAAGGGCGAGCTCCGAATGGCGAGCAATAGAGGAAAGGTAAGCACCGATGGGAGAGCCCCAAACAGTGAGAGGTGAAGGAAGGTTGAGTGGCAATGGGGGAGCCCCAGAGGGCGAGTGCCAAAGGAAGGGCGAGCCCCGAAGGGCGAACCCCGCGGCTCCGAGGTCCTGGCGGTCATAACCAGCGTCTTCTCCCTTCGGGAGAGCAAAGCGGCTCCTTCCCGCGCTGCCCGGGATGCCCCTGCCCGCCGTCCCGGGGCGATGCGCAGGGCAGGTGCCGCCGCGAGGAACCCGGAACGGAGGGTCCGGGTTCTCCCCCCACCCCCGACTCACCCAGCAGCGCCCGGAGGTGCTTGAGGCGGGTGAGCACGTCCCGCTTGGGGTCCAGCGCCTTCTGCGTGGATTTCCTGACATCGGCGTGGCCCTTCCTGGAGAACATCCCGGCGGCAGAGGAGGAGGAGAAGGAGGGGAAGGGACTTCTCCCTGCGGGAGGGAGCCCGGGCAGGTGCGGGGGGACGGGCGGGCGGGCGGGCGCCCGCAGCCACGCCCGCTGCGGCCGGGGAGGGGACAGGATGGGAGGGGACAGGATGGGCGCGATCGAGCTGACCAGCCTCCAACCTCCTCCTCCACCACCGCCGCACGAGTAGGCGTTCCCGCACCGCCCCGCTCTGCGCAGCCGCGCGGGAAAACTACAGCTCCCGGCGGCAATTGCGGCGCGCCGGGCGGGGGGGAGGGGGTGCCGTGACGTCACGATGGCGTCACGGCGCGGGGGCTCCCGGCTGTCTGGCAGCCCCTGTGCGGGCACTGAGGTTTGCGGGCATCCTGCAGTACTGGGACCACGCTAGGAGGGATAATAGAATGGTTTGAGTTGGAAGGGACCTCAAAGCCCATCCAATTCCAACCTCCCTGCCATGGGCAGGGACACCTCCCACCAGACCAGGCTGCTCAAAGCCCCATCCAGCCTGGCCTTGAACATGGGGCAGCCATGACTTCCCTGGGCAACCTGTGCCAGCGCCTCACCACCCTCACTGTGAAGAATTTCTTCCTGATGTCTAATCTAAATCTTCCCCCTTTCAATTTAAAGCCGTTCCCCCTCATCCCGTCACTCCAGGCCCTTGGAAAAAGTCCCTCCCCAGCTTTTCTGTAGCCCCTTTCAGTACTGGAAGGCCGCTGTGAGGTCTTCCCAGAGCCTTCTCCAGGCTGAACAACCCCAACTCTCTCAGCCTGTCCTCATAGCAGTGGTGATCCAGCCCTCTGATCATGGGATGGTTTAGGGTATGGAGATGGTGAATCATAAAATCATAGAATTGCTTGCTTGGAAAAGACCTTTGAGATCATCAATTCCAACCATATCTGTCCAGCGCTAAACTGCATCCTTAAACACTTCATCTGCCCATCTTTTAAATCCCTCCAGGGATGGTAACTCAACCAACTCCCTGGAGTACTGTGTCCAGTTTTGGAATCCCCAACATAAGAAGGGTATGGAACTGTTGGAATGGGTCCAGAGGAGGGCGTGAAGATGATCCAAGGGCTGAAGAACCTCTGCTATGAGGACAAGCTGCGAGAGTTGGAGTTGTTCAGCATGGAGATGAGAAGGCTCCGGGGAGACCTTAGAGCAAGCCTTGTAGAACATGAAGAGGGCCTACAAGGAAGCTAGGGAGGGACTTTTTACAAGGGCCTGCAGTGATAGGATGAGGGGGAATGTTTTTAAACTGAAAGTTGGGGGATTTAGATTGGATATTAGGAAGGAATTTTCATGGCCTCTTCTGGACTCGCTCCAACAGATCCATGTCCTTCCTGTGCTAAGGACTCCAGAACTGAATGCAGGACTCCTGCTGTCATGAGGTGAGCTGTCATGAGAGCAGAAGCTGTGAAGCCCAGCTTTGTGTGGGATGCAGGACAGCGATGGCCAGGAGCAGGATTCCCAGTGAGGCAGGGTGGAGCTGAGAGAGCTGCATGAATGCCAGAGGCAGGGTAGCACACTGATATGTTTGAAACAGACACACCATTGGTAAGTGACACCTAACAACGTCTCTATTTATTTATGGGAAAAACTTTCTGGTTTTGAATAACTGCACTGTAAATATGTAAATATCGGGTGCTGTCTTTACTCCCATGACATGTATGGAAGGTAAATGACTGAGCAGATTCATGGTTGCACAACAGAGGAAATGGACTCAAGTTGCACCATGGGAGGTTTAGATTGGATATTAGGAAAAATTCTGTACTGAAAGAGTGGTAAAGCACTGGAAGAGGCTGCTCAGAGAAGCAATGGAGACTCCACCCCTGTAGGTGTTTAAAAAATGTGTAGATGTGGCACTTTGGGACATGGTTTAATAGGCACATTGATGTTGGGCTGGCAGTTGGAGTGGATGAGCTTAGAAGTCTTTCCCAACCTTTATGATTCTAAAAAGCAGAGTTTTCCCCAGAATTAGAAGCTGGCAGGGTTTCAGTGAAAGGCCCTCAGATCCACTCAGTAAAAATCCTGGTAGAAAAGTAAATTTTAATAAGATCCAAGGCAGCATGAGGTCCTAAAAAAGAAAACAATGTGTTTCAGATAAATAAATTGCACATATACTTCTTAGTTTTTAACAAAATTATTTTAAATATAATTTACATCTCATATATTTATAGAAATTATTTTTCAGCCATAAATCCTTGTAGAAAAATAAAATGTCACAAGAATTATTATTGTTAGGACTGGAAAATATATCACTGCCATGTCTTGCTTCCTGTGAGCCCTCTCAGGGATTGTTCCTTCCGTGAAGGCCTGGAGTCACCAAAGTAACATGTCAAAAAGCTCTAAACATGTCCCACTAGCGACAGGACAGTCTCAGCTTCTCCGCAGTAAGGGCACCAGTCTTTGTATGGCATTAGGGAACTGGTCTGGATGAAAATTAATCTGGCAAAACAAACAAATGAATAAGCTAGCAGCAGAAGTTTGTGGTGAAATGGGTTGTAGTTGGTGCTTTTGGGTGCTGCTGGTTGCACAATGTGGTTGGGATCATGGTGTGGCTTTTCGCCCTTGGAAGCACAGATGGATTCTGGAAGGTAGAGAGCGGAGAGCAAAGGCTGGCCATGTCTTATAGTGCTACCCTGTAAAGTCGCCAAACTTTTGGGGGTTCCTGCCGCTCCTGAAGAATTCACTTCCTGAAGTCACAGGAAGATGAATAGTGCTGACACACAGCATTTTTATTTTTAAAAAAATATTTTTTTTTCTTACACAAAACAGTTTGGATGCGTGACCTTGG
Organism: Neomorphus geoffroyi; assembly: GCA_033558235.1. NCBI lineage: Eukaryota > Metazoa > Chordata > Aves > Cuculiformes > Neomorphidae > Neomorphus > Neomorphus geoffroyi. Next base: position 98,415,178 of record JAUMJM010000005.1, on the reverse strand, counting down.
AATCAAACACAGAGGATTTATTGTTGCCTAATGGTCTATTGTTTTGGAACCTGTTTAAGGCTTACAGTAATTCATATTGGATATTCTTCCCATAACAGTGTTACACAATGTCATATTCTAGACAAGTTATAAATCTTCAACAATTGTCTAAAAGTTTGAGTCACGTGTTGCAAATAGAGTATCTGCAGCTTCCTGAGAAGAGCAAACTGGGGCATTCCAGCTTTTCCCTTTCATTGCCACAAATCAATATGTGCAGTTGGCTGAGGAAGCAGATGGCTAAAATCTTGGCTTGCTCTTTTCTTTTTTCTTTTCCCACTCTCCCCTCTCTTTTGTTTTAATTGACTTATAAAATCAACTTTCAGTTTGTCTCTCCTGGCAATTTATGATCGTTCCATGCTTTTGTCTTTTTCTGTTTTGTTAAAAAAAAAAATCATTGTTATTGCAGATAAAGAAATTGTGATTATATTACTGCTCTAATGTCTAATACCTTTTGCGGTAGCTAGGAAAGCATTTTGGTGCTTAGCACCCAACTGCATAGCTTTAGGCACTCAGTGTTTTAAGGTTTGCCAGAAATTCTTCTCATGAAAAGCTCCACGGAATATAGATTTTGTGAATTGAATTGGACTGCTCAAGGATGGCAGTCCCTTCTTTCCCAATTAGGTCCTGGAAAATGTGGTCACGTGAATAGCTCAGTGAGTCAGCATCGTTTAACACCAGTGTAATTAGAGTGGTTTAGGTTTGGTTTTTTTCACTTGTGTGCTTTAATCACAGAATTAAGGTTATTTGAACTCAGTTCTTGTGCATCATTAAGCTGCAGCGAGGAAAATGTGCCCCTGCTGCTGGATGTGCATGGTTGGGAGTTCATCCACTCTGGGGCAGGACTTTCATATCTGGAGGCTGTAGGATTGACACTGGTGAGCAGATTTGTTGTGGTATCCAGCTGCAAGCAACCAGAAGAGGTTTGAAGACCACCTTCTTGTTTCCAGCAGAGTTGAAAAGCCCAGTGCAGGTCACAAGGACCGAATTCAACCCTGCACCTATTACAGTTACAGTGTTAATGTGCTGTCTGCTTAGATGAGGACTAAATCTCATCTCAGAATCACTAGTGGCTTTTCTGAAATAAGAAATAAGCAGGCTTGTAAACACTGACATAATTCAGTAGATTCCTGTGAGAAGGAGTTTTGGCCACTTGGCTGGGACAAGGAAAATTCGAAGCTCCCAGAAATTAAGATGCTTCCATATGGGTTGTGATGATAGACTTTGCTTCTCAAAAGTTTCTTCTCATAGTTTTCAGAGTGTATATTACCTGGAAATACACAGTATGATAAAAGCTTTTAAAAATTGAAGTTATCCTAAAGATTTCTGACAATTTTCCTGGTTATTTTTGATAGATCTTTGTATTGTCCAGAGAAGCCATGGCTACCCGCCCCATCCCTGGAGGTGTTTAAGGCCGGGTTGCATGAGGCTTTGAGCAACCTGATTCAGTGGGAAGTGTCCGTGCCCATGACAGGGGTGGTGGAAGTGCCTTCTGACCTAAACTGTTACATGATTCTATTAGCTGAATCATCACGGTACAAAACAGAATGAGAAGCCATGGATGTTGTAACTCATGTTCTTCTGCATATCCTGTGACATGAGAATATTTTGTTCTGGATATAAGTGCAGCACCATACTTAGGCCAGTCTTTGTGGTGTAATATCCCTTTTATTACAAACAAGCAGTGAGTGTAGAAGGAAGTTGAAAACTCATTGAACAGTTTCTCCTCTGAGTTTTAGGTAAGCAGATATATCCAAATGAGTACATTCCTTTACAAACTCACAGTAATATGCAACTAACTTTTAATCTGTTAGTTAAAACATCATAAATATAGCCTTTCAAATGATTCATTTATGAGTTGAGGTAGCATAATGCAAACAAGAAATCCCAGTAAACTTGCAGCAATGATTTCAGCCAGTGTAGGGGAATCGCTTGTAAAATCCCATGACTTGTGTTTTCCAACAATATAACAGTTGCAATTTCCCAGAAAGTCAGATGATGTGTTTCCGAAAGTTGATGCTTAAGGTAGAATAATTTCCTGAAAGAGATCTTGTCATCCAGCTTTCAGGATCTGAAGTAAAATCTATATAAAGCAGTCATTTAAGAGGACAAAGCAGTAATCACTTATCACAGAATTGAATTTTAAAAGGTCACAGCACAATGTGACATCCTAAGTGAGCTGAACATACATAAGCACGGCAGCAATGTGAATGGATTCAGGATTTAGATAGATAAATCACTCCCTTGTGCAGGAATCTGCATTTTTAGCTGTGCGCTTGTTCTGATAATATGGTAGTAGGACCCCTACTTTTGCTGGCTCTAGTGGAGGAAGGCCAGTGTTGCATCAAGACAGAGATTTCAGGAAAGTTGTAGCACAGCCAAGACCTCATAGACAACAGAGAAACTAATGACCTTGAAAATGATGTCACTGCCGTGCCTGCCCTGAGGAGGAGATTCTGCCTGCTGGTCCCAGCCCTTCTTGGCTGTACACTCCCTTCTTGCTGGAGAGAGAGAGCTATTAAAGAAGTTCCTATTTCAGGCACTCATTCTATATAAGCAATACAGGTAAGGGGAAGCACATTACCAGGCTAAAATACAGTAGCTTAAATTATTAATATGCATTTGTGCTAAAGGCAGGCACGTTATCCCTGAATTGCACAGCTCATGCATTTTGTTCCTTCCCTCTTGGAAACAACATGGTACTTCCAGGGAGTAGTGTGGTCATGCCAACAGTGATGGCATGCCTTGCCTTTTGTAGCTGATGCCTGCTGCTGGTAATCAGTGCCTGTCTTTTGCACCTCAAGGACACTGTGAGGCATGAAAGGGGGAACAGAAGTGAAGTGCACAGCATTGATCTTTCGTTGTGTTTTCTACCCTCCCTTCAGCCAGCTGCCTGGGTGCAGGCAGTCGGCTCACACGAGCCCATGCAGCAGCAGCAGGACACTTCCCCAGCACGTTTTGTGCTGGGACAACTCACTAGAGCACACGTTGCATGAAGGGGAGGATGCTGAGCAGCGCTATCCCCACAGAGTTTTACCTTGGAAAGGAAAAAGCTTCCTGAAATTCTGCAAGACACAAAAGCTGCAGGTCCATTATTGCGCCCTCCGAGGAAGGATGTTTTCCCACGCCCTGTACGTCCGCTTGCTTGCGTGTCTTCCTGATGTCAGGCATGCCCAAGGCCTGAGCAATATCTGAAGGATAGAGGATAATCTTGTCAAGGTCTCGAGCCCAAATAGAGCCCCATGGCTGCGCAGGAACGCCTCTTCTGCCCCACAGCCATCTGCTTGCTGTGGGTGGAGAGTGAACTTATAAGAGACCAGGGAGAGACCAGGGCAGCACCTCTTGCGATCCTTTTAGAGACCACTCCACAGCAGCATGCACTGGCCTGCTGCTGGCTCGTGGAAGCCTGAATCTGCTGGTCCTTGAGCCTTACACACTTGGCTTGCCACAGATCACTTACACAAATAACAAGTGATAGGACAAGAGGAAATGGCCTCAGGTTGTGCCAGGGGAGGTTTAGAGTGAATATTTGGAAAAATGTCTTTACTGAAAGAGTGCTGAAGCATTGGAACAGGCTGCCCAGGGAAGTGGTGGAATTTTCATTCCTGGAGGTGTTCAAAAAGTGTGTAGACCTGGCATTTCAGGATATGGTTTAGTAGGCACAATTGTGTTAGGCTGATGATTGGACTGGATGATCTTAGAGGTCTTTTCCAACCTTAATGATTCTGTGATTCTAAGACCCAAGGGTAAAAGTACATCTCATATTGTCCTCATTCCATGTCAATGCATCGTGTGAGAGCATAGCAGTCCTGAAGAGTGAAGGCTAGCTATGGGTCTCAGGGTTTTGCTTCTCATCATAGTGAAAACTTGCTTGCTTTCTAACTTCCGTATCAGAAAGATAACACAAATCACATTTCAATGGTCATAGAGCAGTGACTTCCATGGTGTAGAACAAAATGTATCAAACAGAATCATAGTCAAAGTAATAAAAACCCAAGATGTTCTGCCTTTACTTTAATCTTTTGACTTCAGTGGGCCAGGGGAAGCAGGAGTTGGCTTGCATTTCTGTGCTTTTAATACGTTAAGCTCCTCAGTCACAATAGAACCTCTGTCCTGTTTTCTTACCTGCCCTAAGCAAGGGCAGGCGGTACGAAACTCTGCCTCTTGCTACAAACTTTGTGGAAAGGTGAAACCCGCCACTGCAGATGGAGATAGGGCTGCCTGAATTTCAGGGGACCTGATGAACAGGCAAGGCTACTTTTCCTGTTGAGTCTGAAATTTTAATGACGGAGATTAAGTTACGGAACTGCTCTGATTACTTGTGGCAATATAAGACTTCATAGTGAGCCTGGAAAAAAGGGTAGGGAAAAAGTAAATAAAGGAGACTTGCCTCCTAAGGAGCATATAGGTGAGATAACAATTTCCTTACCATAGGATGCTATTTGTCCTTCAAACTAAATGCTTCAAACTATATTTAGAGAGTTATTTTTTATGTCCTGTTGCATATGCTTGGTCTGACACATTCATTAAGGCTTCTTATTCCTGCATTTGAATCAACTAACTTGATGCTTCCCGACTTAGGTGCGGTGCACGGTGGCTTGGCAGAGCCTTGGTGCTGTGCCAGCGAGCTGCATATGGAAATGAGACTCAGGTCTCTCTGTCTTGATATGACTAAGCTTGTGTAAAAGATTTTTCCAGCTGGCTCTGGGTTTGATGGGTTTGTTTTCCTAACAATGTTCCTATAGTGTGCACAGACATGGATCCCTGCACCTACAAGGTGCTGCTTTAGATGCAAAGCCATGCAGTTAGTGATTGATTTCTATCATATGCCTGACTTTTCCTAAGTCTGGATCCTGCAAACTGCTTTCTGTGGATCAGCTTCTGCAAAGGTTCAGAGTTTTACTGGGTTTGTGAAAGCAAAGGCACTTATTCCTTTTACACTCACTGAGGATCAACCCCATGACTCTCATTCGCGTTTCTTACTGTCCCATTGCCTGTTGCAGCTGAAATGATGAATGACACAGATAGCGAGGTGTTCCAGGGGCTGGTGGTGCAAAGGAAGTCGGGAGAGGTGTGACCAGGGCCCAGCTTATCAGGTGGGTGGAGAAAAGCAGTTCAAAGGTGTACAGCGCCAGCCAAGGGTATCTCCTTAAGAAGCATGCTGGCTTCTCAGATGAGCACACAGGCTTCCAGAAAACAGTTAATTATTTAGCATGAGTTACTTATTTAGTCCTTGCTTCTTATCAGTTGAATATTTACTTTAGGAAAAGCAGATGGGACTCTTTGGTAAACAAAGTGCTTCCTCCTTGGAGGGATTTAGTTCTGGTGTAAGCTGAAGGAGTGGTCTGGACTGGGGTCTAGCAGCAGCGTTTTGTCTGGTTACTTTGGAGATAGGCTGGACATTTAGACAGGACATTAGGAAGAATTTCTTTACTGAAAGGGTGGTCAGGGATTGGAACAGGCTGCCCAGGGAGGTGGTGGAGTTGCCATCCCTGGAGGTGTTTAAAAGACAGGTAGATGAGTTCCTCAGGGACAGGGTTTAGTAGGGAGTCAGGTACGGCTGGACTCGATGATCTCGGAGGTCTCTTCCAGCCTTATGATTCTATAGTTCTATGATTCTGTGATTCTAGGCTACAACAGGACATGAAGATCTTCAGCCATGGGATCAGCACCGGAATAATCTGCTATATCTAGTCATTTGCAAACGATATAATTACAGTGGAGGAATCAAACACCAGCTACAGATGTCTGAGCATGAAGTTGTGTAATTTTCCGTTCCAACCATAGCAAGAGCACCAGATGTGAGCCTCTGCACACAGCAACAGGGACTCAAAGCTCAGAGACTGACATAGCAGGGTGAAGGTCAGTGGTCCCATAGAGGGATGGCCCTAGTCCTGTTCTGAGCACAAATTCCAGGAGGCTGCAGGAGTGCAAACAGCAGATAATAGCACTGAAATAAAGTGTGCTGAAATAAAGCACGTGTAAAGCTGGGAACAGGAGTGTCCCTAAGACAAGAAGTGGTTAGGAACACTATTTTCAGAAGTTCCTAATCCTGGGAATCTGGCAGTAAAAGGGAATGGAACTTCTGGGTCTTGGGCTATTTAGAAAAATCTGATGGAAAATTTCTAACCGTTGCAACACGTGAGGCATTAAAATGCTGTTCATGTGGTAAGAATGATAGACAGGAAAAAAGCACTATGAAAAAAAGACATCAGAGTTCCTTCTGCCAGAATTGCAAACTGTATATAGAGGGATAGAGAATTTATGTCTATGGATGGAAAAAAATCCAAAATAGAAGGAACGTGGATTGCATGTCCCTTGATGCCTTCCAAAAGGAAATGGCATGGAGAATGAGGAAATTTCATGGAGTAAAAATATCAACTCACTAAGGAGAGATCAAACTACACGTACAAAAGGTTAAACTGCATGAAGAAGTTTATGATGAGTTGTGAAAGCCCGTAACCTACTGCCCTGGCCAAGATCTTTCCGTGAGAGCTATTACAGCTCAACTTCAGGCCAGACTAAGAAAGCAGAGATGGTTTACACTGTAAAAGCAGGAAAACCACTACCCTGCTCCATGTGCCGCAGTACAGAGATAAAGTGCTGCTTGTCTCAACAGTACTAAATCTGAGATAAGTGTTGTTTACTTCACTCCTCTCCAAGAGGAAAGGTCACTCATGGTCTTGGAGGAGCCCAACAGTTTCCTTCTGGCAGCGCTCACCTCTGCCCTGCCGGCATCAGCAGAGGTCCCGAGAGCCCCTGCTCCCCTCCTTTGGCTGCCTAGCTGTATCCTGGCTTTTAGAGACATGTTTTAACCCTCTCCCTGCTGGCCTATGCCCCTCTGTCTTCCCTAGAGGTGGCTCTGAACAGAGGGGCAAAATATGTCTGTGGTACGGGTTTAAATAGCAGTGAGATGCTGACAGTCAGACTTACAGAAATACTTCCATCCTAAGGAATAATGCACACAGGGTACAAAATAAAGCTAGTTTTTCAGTTGAAGGTACAGGCGAGATGTTCTCCCACATGAAATAAGAGTATTCTTTTGTCTCTTGTCCTCTGCTCAGCTTTCTTCTTTTGTTTTTCATATTGCCATCTATTTAACCTAAGCTCTCTTTTCTTGACTCAATAGTATTTTCCTGGTTTCATTTTTCTCTCGGCTTGTGTTTGCTCTTTATCACTCTAAGGAACAATAAATGAGGAAGGAAATAGTTGACTGGGATCACCCTGAAGGTGAGCTTTGTTAACATCAAGAATGACCATACAGATTGTCTTAACCTTGAGTGCCATTTGTACTGGCAAACCAGACTTTATCGAGTGGCTGTGTAATATGTTAAATTTTCCTTTTGAAGCCGAGATCTCAAGTTCTCTTGTACATAAGGAACAGAACAAAAAAAGCTTCAGAATAAACCAAAAACACACAAAGCAACTGCTTCTTCCTTATTTTCTTCTTTTGCAAATAAATGACGGCAGAAAGCAGCGCAGTAATTATAGCCTTCAGAAATGGCTCAGGTTTTCCTCCATGGACAAGCAAGACAAAAAATAACAAAAAATAATTTTTAACAACACAGCTGGTGTTCAGATGAAATTATGTGGTTAGCTTTGAAATTATATTAAAAGAGAAATTTTAATTAACCTGTACCAGTGAGTCAGAAGATAATATCTGCTGCATAGAACAGGCATACAGACAAAATATGATAAAATAATTATTTGCAATTAGATATATGCATTACAGACAATGCTGTAATTAAAATGTACTTAATGTCACAGGAGGTCCTTTATTATCAAAATAATTTGTAGAAGGACTGTGGAAACAATGTGATGATTATCCACCACTCTGGAAAAAATCTTGGATGCTCTGGAAGCATTTCTGGTTTTGGAGCAGATACTGGTACAGGCAAACAACCAGACTTATTCCCAGTGCCAAAGCCATTGGTCACTGAAGTGCACATAGGTCATCCATTTCTTCACAGAATCATAGAATGGTTTGGGTTGGAAGACACCTTCAAGATCATCCCGTTCCAACCTTCTGCCATGGGCAGGAACACCTCCCATTGGATCAGGTTGCTCAAAACCCCATCCAACCTGGCCTTGAACACCTCCAGGGATGGGGCATCCACGGCTTTTCTGGGCAACCTGTGCCAGGACCTCAGCACCCTCACAGGAAAACATTTCTTCCTAAGTTCTTCTTGATGTGCTTCTCTTCTGTGGTCCCCTGGCAGGTGATGGCCAGCTGGTGTCATCCCTGTGCCGCTGCACAGCTGGGAGCGGGATGCACTTCTGAAAATGAGCTTATTTCTGTGCGGGTTAGTGGGAGTGAGAGATGCCACAAAGTGCTGTGCCATTCTGCTGGGAAAACAAATCTCTTTTTTTTTCATTATTTGATTGCTAGCAGGGTTTAGGTGAGATGAGCTGCAATAAAACTGTATGATTCAGTTTACTGGAGCTGATTCTTTCCTCTGCTGTGGTCCTTCCAAGGCACTCAGGTCATGAAAAAGGGCCAAAACCAAGGAAAAATTACATTCATACTTGCTTGAACGACTTCTTTTCACTTTTACATCTATGGAAGAGTTAGCAGAGTGAGGGTGAAATAAGCACATCCTAGTAAATCTGGGGGGATTACTGAGGTGCGAGGCACAGCTCAGCCTCCAAGAGCTGTGTTTGTACAATCAGAGGCCAATACAGTCATAGGAACATAAACATAGTCCTTTGCGATAGACCTGACAAAAGATGCAGCGAATCTTGAGGAACAGCCGGGCATGAGCTCTGCTCTTCTGCCTGAGGATAGGCTGCTGCTGCTACATCTTAAATAATCTCTCAGCCCAGGTAGTTCCTCAGCTGAGAAAAACTGGTGCCCATTTGTCTCTACAAGGGATACTGACTTCTTGGAGTGGACAATTTGCCAGTTTTCAATAGGAAGGGAAAACCTCATTTTACCCAAAGCATTAATTCTGAGATGATGTAAAGATTTCATTCTGCCACCTCACACACTGGCTGCTTTCAATTACTGATTTTAATGAGTTAAGCCAATTCTTGGAGGTTTTTTGGGACCCTGTGTCCCCAGGCTGTGAGGAAGCCCCTCCTCACTAGTTCAGCCTCTGCTCCCCCCCAGCAGCCAGCATAACCCTGGGTACCAGCTGCTCCTAATGCACCGAAAAAGAGGTTTCATCTTTGGACAGATCTTGGTACCCCAAGTGATGCCAAGCATCTTGCCCATCACTTCAGGAATAGTATGTGCCTCAGCTTTTGCTGGCAGCTGATCTTTGCAGCTCCACATTGAACAACTCGAGGTGCCAAGGTCAGTTCCCAGCGCCAGATGCTCACTCTGGGGCCTGACCTTATTGGTGCTAATGAAGGTTTTGGCAAACCTCCCCATCTGATTAACATTTCCCTGTTCAGAGCCACCGTGCTGTAATTGTGGGGGCTGTTTTGCTGATCCTTAGGCAGACCTTTTCTCATCACCGCTTTCTGGATTTGTGCCCCCACACTTGTAAAATTCCTCTTGAAGTCAATGGAGATTTTGCCTGAGTGGAAGAAGAATGCAGCCTCCTTAAAGGTGCAACTTACCCTGGTGACAAGTCTTTCTGGGAAGGATAGGGAGGAGCCATCAAACATGATGAAAATGTTTCTTTATGGAAATATTTATTTCTTCAAATTGTAAATATTAAGTAAAATTGCTGCAAAACATATTAAACTGAAGGAATGGCTTGAGGGGAAAACAACCCCCCTAGTATATCATCAGCTGCTTCTTTATCTCCCCTTGGCTTCTCCACTTCCCTGTTTTCAAAAGAACAAAGAGACTGTGCCAAAGCTGCTTTCGGATTTCAATGAAAAATAATGAGAATTCATTGCTAATTAGGGCTCCAATTAAAAACCCTGATCTTTGCAGGGACACTGTTAATGAACTTGCAAATTGCAGCTGCAGACTTGCATCCCTATAAACATTCCCCTTGTTTGATTCCATTTGTGTATGCAGAATTGGTGAGCAGGGGCTGCTGGCTTGTGCGCAGGGATGGCAGTTGTCACTTGGCCCCCGAGTCCAGCAATCTCTGCCGGAGAGAGCAGTGCAGTCTGATTTTTGGTCACTTTGGGGACACGAGTGGCATATCAATGCTGATGGCGTGTGTTGCAGGACTGGATACAAAAGGCTGCAGTGTTCCATGGCTCCATATATGACCCTGCAGACAGCATCACACTCCTCTCGGTGGGAAGGTCCCACCCTGCCCTGTGCCTGTTCACTTGCTCTCTGGCAAACAGGGACAGTACGCCAAGTTGAAATGAAGAGGAGAAAAGCGAATACTGTGGACCAAGGAGGATAAAAAGGGGGGTGCTGGACATGCAGCAAGACACGGATGTGAGTTGAGACTGACCAAGGTCTGTCCTTACCCACCACAGTGCACGCTGGGAGGTTTGCCCTTCCCACTCAGCATCCTCACTCACCAGGACCACTGGAGAGGGGAAGTATAGCTCGTGGAGCCGTGTCTCCTTGTGGACTGGCGATGGCCTCTCAGTGTCCAGAGTTGTCAACAGCACTTTACAAGTGGGAAACGGCAACAGATAATAGTAGGAATTACTGAACGCTAAAATGAAGGTTTAAATTAGGATGGCATTTGTCTCACAAAGTATTTGGTTTTGTGAAAAAGAAGAACGATAATTACATATTTTTGCTTAGTCTTTACCTAATTAGAAACCTCTTTATTTATTCATGTAGGACATTGTTAAGACTGGTAGACAATCACAGGTACTTCAGGGTGTTGAGTGAATGCATCTTTGCTTGTGACAACGAAGAGTCAAGTTGTGTAAATCTGCATCTTTATGCACTCTAAGGGGTATTTAAATTAGGATAAATGGCTACCACAGCCTTCCTTCTAGTACTTAGTGGTTTCTGCCAGTGGTGGGCTGTATGTGAGGTACTGCAGCTCTCAGGCTGGGGAAGGAGGAACTTGCAGAAGTACATGAAAATGAAAATGTGCTGGGGGAAAAAAATCACCTTCTTTTTGTCCAACTGCTGACTCAAGTACAAAGCAAACAGAGCCAAACCCAGCCATTCTGGAAGTCCACTAGCTACGACAGTGGCTGCATGCATCTAGCTGCATGCAAGCACGCATAGATGTTTGCACTGGGAAGCATGTACTCAGCCAGACTGATGCAGCTGCAACCAAGCCCTGCTTGAGTGATCATTCCTCCCTCTTTCTTGGCTTGCCAACATTTGCCAGGAGGCACATCTCCATGGTAGTTTGTGCCATCAACCTGTTTTCCTGTTCGCATTTCTGGAGGGCTTTTTCTCCTGGGGGAATGGTATGAAACCATTGGAGGGCAATTAGGAGGGGGTCTGAGACACTCCTTAAACCTGATCAGAGGTTGGAGATGGCAGAGTATGGATAAAATTCATGTTACTTGTACACATTTTCATATGAACTAACAATGAAACAGAAACCCACACAGTGGCTGATATTGATGGGCACCTGTGGAGATCGCCTAGTCCAAGCAAAAGACGGGTAATGGGGATATCCCAGGTTCTTGGGTGAGAGCCTCTCCTAAAGTCAGATACAGCTAGGGGACATGACAGGTAGTTATTCTGCTCCCTTTGCCATCATTGAGGTCATTCACTCCAGAAGAGCTGAGTTCACCTTGGGGATCAAAAGCAGGGACTGGCCAGGAGGCAGAGGTGTTTGGGAGCAGCCTGGGAAGCAGCCTCTTCAAGAAGGAGAGCTTAGGAGGCTGACGCAGGATGAGAAGATATCTACTCCTGCACTGGTCTGTCCTGCTTGGGGGTTTGTGGGTGTGGACGTGTATGGACCTGTGCTGTGCTGCTGCAGTTATTAGAGGGGAATGGTTGTGTCCAGCTCTCAACACCCTCAGGTTTTGGATGTTCTGGGAGCTAAAGGTCTAAGGACCCTGGAGTGCCAAACTCCTGCATGTCCTGCTACCCTCTGGAGCCCAAGCTTCAAACCCTGGGGTTGCAGTATAGCCTCGTCCATGCATGAAGGATCCTTAGGGATGAGCTGATCACAGCCAGGAGCCTGGTGCAAGGTGATCAGGTGGCCCTGACAGGATGCACTGCCTCAGGGGCGTCCTGCACCCCAGAAACACCCCACCTACATGTTTTTTGAACACCTCCATGGATGGTGACTGCACCACTTCCCTGAGCAGCCTCTTCCAGTGTTTCACCACTCTTTCAGTAATGAAATTTTTCCTAGTATCCAGTCTAAACCTTCCCTGGTACAACAGGAGGAACTTGAGGAACTTTCAGACTAGTGCTGAGGACCCTGTGCCTGAGGCACTAAATCACACTACACCTCACTGATGCCCCATGTACAGAGCAGTAGGGATGAATTGCAGCATAAATATCAGCAGCACAGGAGGGAAGTGGAACATTTCATCCTTGTTCTGGAGTCTGATATTAATTTTTTCTATTTCATTCAGATACATAGATCTTATTTCTGGTAGCAGAAATTCTGATAACATACATAATGGAGCCATTCAGGGCCATCTCTGAACATACACTTTTCTCACATATAAAAAAAATACCTGAAATTTTCGAAGATTGAATACTCATTTGCCAATTTAAAAAGAAAATGGAGAGAACAAGAGAAAGAGGCTTGTAGAGTTGTAAGTCTTCATAGCAAACCAAGGGAAAAGCACATGCACATTTAGAATGATGTTGACATTTCTGAAATAAGAGATATGATGTTTTATCTAAATTATACCAAAGCCCTTCAAGATAATATGCTGTGTAATAGCTACAGTTTTAGACACTATTTCATTTTCAAACAATTTTCTAGACAAAAAGCTTGATTCTTATCCACAATTTCAGTTCAGTGTTTGGCAAATTATTAGCATATACTTCGCAACTCCATCTAATATAGGGAAAGCTCTATTTTAGGGAAAAAGGCTACATTTTCAACTTCCTCTCCAGCTTTTTTCATCATTTTATGCTAGGTGGAGAGAAGGTAGAGGCTCATAAAGCCCAGAGTGAAAGGAGATGTAGGAACACTGTGGGCACTAATAAGCCCTGAGGAGCATCACTGGGGCCTGCAGCCCCTGCACATTTCTTTGGAAGCTCTATTTAAGCTCAGGGCTTAGACTCATTACCCCTTGCTTGAGCTGTGCTGGGGGTATTTCTATGCTCAGCTCTGCTCCTGGCTCTCCTGGCTTCTTCTCTCCTCTTCCTGGCTGGATCTTGGACCTGTGCAGCAGGTAGCTCCTCTCTTGGTCTTTACTGCTTTCTCCCCTAGATTTGGCCCACCACCTTGGCCAGTCTGGGGCTGGGCCGGGGCTGGGCTCTGGCCCTGCTTGGCAGGAGTGGGTGCTGTGGGTGCTCACTGCTCCTTCTCCTTCTCTTCATCCTCCTTCTGCATCTCCTTCTCTGTTCAGTCGCTATGTGCATATTTGCAAACGGCACCTTGCTCAGCGGTGCCACTGACTCCAGTGGGGTGGGGGAGGTACCTTGCTCCCATCCCAGGCTTAATGTGAGCCACGTACCCCTCATGGTGTGTGCTGGTTGCTGAGGCTGGTAGGCAAGAAAGACCTCCAGACACACTGAATACTGTAGTAAACCCTTGTAATTCACTGGCAGGGCATGCACAGGCAGGTTTTGTTGCTTTGAAGGGTTTTAAAGCACCAAAGCAGCAGAGAAGTCTAGTCTGAGTCAAGACAGCTCCTTAGGAGCTTCTTAGAGGAGTTATTTTGGTGTTTGTAAGTAGGTTCTGGGCATGTACATTTGCAACCCCCTGTGTGAGTCGTTCCTATCTGCAGGGCTGGCTGTGAGTACTTGTGTGTGGCTTGTGCTGATGGGTCTGGTCTCATGTTACAAAGGTAACTTCTGGCAGCTGAAAAAGTATAAATCCTTTTGACACCCACTTGGCATCAGCATGGCCTTGTCTTTATCTGGAAACAAAGAACTATGAGCTCTGGAGGCCACTACACAGGGGAACCTCACCTTGCATCTGCAGTGTGTTGAGGCTTGATTGAGAGGTCTCTGCAAAGTTGTACCAGGGTTCCCATCTATGGGGCAGGGTGTACGATGTAAAATAATTACTGAGACAGAGAAAGCTTGGTCTTTTCTTGTGGGTATCCAAATGAATCTGCATGTTCTGGTGTGAGATGCCCTTGGGAGGGCAGTGAGATAGCCTTAACCCACCGGATTCCCTTGAGCTGATACTCTTCTTGCCAGCACTATTTAACCAATGTTCTAGAAGAGTTTGGCAGTGCGGGAAAGTTATTTCCTTATTCTGCATGTGGGTGTGCTTCATGCTAGTGATGGTGAATAAGGAATACTGGAGCCCCAAGTCAGAAATTCTGTTTGATTCTCATTTGAAGAGCAAACTACCTTGACTGAGTGGGAAATGCTCAGCAAATAAGTTAGGTGATAGATGTCTTGGGCTTATCTGAAAGGTGTTATTTCTGCTCCCATCTGGTGAAGTGACTGGAGTGTCCTGGGTGTGATGGGATGATGAGCCTGCTTCCTCTGCAGGAGTCTTGACTTTGGTGGTATTCATTTCTCTTCAGTGTAAAGGTAGAAAAAAATCTTTTCTCCTCAGAAGTCCCTTCCAAGATGCCAGTAAACAAAATCTGAAAGGATGTTGGGTTTTGCATATGTACTTACTAGCAGGCAGTCTTTGTGGGGATGGAGGTGGTGCCCCAGCCCCCTTAAGAGCTGGTGGTCTGCTGAGTAGGAGGAGGAGATGTCAGCACACCTTATGATTAATGGGGAGAGGAAGGTTTTCATGACAACTGTAAAGCAACAACATGGAAAGTCAACTCTGCTAGGAAACTATATTCAAGGAACAGAAATAGTTTCCTTGGCAAGCCAAGAATAATGCTGGCAACACTCAAACTGGTTGCTAAGTGAGCGGGCAGAGCAAGAAAAGGGTAACATTAGCTGTGATCATTGCTACCTTAATAAATACTTGCATTAGAGGTAATAAAATTATGCTTTTAGAACTATGCAGCTTCCCAGTGTCACAAGGATTTCTCTGTTTGTAAACAGAGCAAGGGAGTCAAGGGTCAGCAAAGACTTGGTATGCATCCTAGAGGTAATCTGTCCATGGCCAAAAATAAATCTGTTGGTCACTAGGATGGTTATTCTCCCTCTATAAATATGCAGGGGGATTTTTCTTTGCAAGGTTTAAATGTGTGCATGTATTTTGATAATAGCAGCTTGTGATCAGAAGGGGGAACTATTCTAAAGAGCAGCTAATTGCTGGGCTCACAGGCAGTGCAAGTGAAATTACACTCATTAATCTATGCCTTTACATAGAACGCATGGGCCTTGATCCAGGTTCCCCCAGAGATGAAGGAAGAGCTTCCCTCTGACCACAGTGGGTGTGGGATCAAGGCTGTGCGAAGTGCCCTCTGGAGGAGACTAAGAAAGAAATGGAAATTGCTATATTTTGGTCCTATTCGTAAACAATTTAATGGTATGACCTTTGGTTTAATGGTATTTGTCAGTCTTCATCAAATGTTAAGATCCATGCCTAGGAGACTGCTGCATAAGTGTTAAATACTTATGGAAAATGCTTTTGGCACAAATAGTGCAAACATGCCCCAAATCGGGGGGGGGGGGGTTGTGCATCTTAGAATCATAGAATGGTTTGAGTAGGAAGGGACCTTAAAGCCCATCTGGTTCCACCCCCCTGCCACAAGCAGGGACACCTCCCACTGGATCAGGGTGCTCAAAGACCCATCCAACCTGGCCTTGAACACGGTTCAGGGATGGGGCAGCCATCACTTCTCTAGGCAACCTGTGCCAGGGTCTCCCCACCCTCACAAGAAAACATTTCTTCCTAAGATCTTATCTCAATTTCCCCTCTTTCAGCTTAAAACCACTTTTCCTTATAGTTTCCCGCACTCCCTGATAAAAAGCCCCTCCCCAGCTCTTCTGTAGGCAAAACAATCTTCTGGGACTCACATAAAACCTGCATCATCTTAAGCCAGGGCATAACAGAAATGCCTCTGCAGTTGAGGTTACTGACTAAATAAACTGAACTGCTATTTTAGGGCAGGTATTCCTTTCAATAAACGTGACGGGGCAGAGATCCCTTAATATTTCCCATGTTGCATGGTAATAGCTATCCTTATAAAAGGGTGTTACAGGTGTAGATCTTTCTGAGCCAGGCTGGCTTGGATCCAAACTCAGATGCAAAATATAACTTGTTACTAGTTAAAGTCCATCCCAGTGTGTATTGTGATCTCTTGAAGACACAGTTAAGTTGTGATGTGCAGTGCCCGTGTTAGCCCTGCAGACTTCACTACAGCCTCCGTCTTCCTGCTTGCTCATGATCCCCTTGTTCCCCAGCTGACTGGAGTTAGCTTTCACCCACACTCACACAGTTCTAGAGAACACAAAAGGGATAGATTGTGCTTAAACACAGCTCTCTGCTAATTAAGAGGATCTCTGCTTAAATATAGTACAGAAATTCCCATCTGCTTGTCAAGTTCTCTTTAACAAGAATATTTTAACCAAATAGACGCCTTACACTGTAGTTCAGCTTGCTGATTGCACTGATTCCCTGAGGTCTGAGAATCAGGTGCCAGAAGAACTTTAGGGATGAGCTGAAGTGTTTAAGATGTATTCAGCAGCAGCAATGGAGTTGAACAAAATCTGTCTGTGAGTTCACTTTCTGCATACCCTGATGTTTGCCAGAGACTGAACAACATGAAATGTGCCTGTAACAAATATGTGTGCTTATGCCCTCCCTGCTGCAGGCGAAGGAGTTAGAAGGGCTATGTGGTGCTGCAGGGACACAGGGACTTTATCTCAGGGCTCACTTAGAGTCATAGAATGGTTTGGATTGGAAGGGACCTTAAACACCGCTCCCTGCCATGGATCAGATTGCTCAAAGCCTCATCCAATCTGGCCTTGAACCACTGTCACAGGAGAACATTTCTTCCTAATCTTTAATCTCAATCTCCCCTCTTTCATCTTAAAACTATTCCACCTTGTCCTATCCCTGCGCTTTCTGACTAAGAGCCCCTCCCCAGTGTTTCTGTAGCCCCTTTCAGTACTGGAAGCTGCTCTAAGGTCTCCCCGGAGCCTTCTCTTCTCTAGGCTGAACAAGCCCAACTCTCTCAGCCTGTCCTTGTATGGGAGGTGTTCCAGCCCTTGGATCATCTTTGTGGCCTCTTCTGGATTCACTCTAACGGATCCATGTCTTTGCTGTGCTGAGGACTCCAGAACTGAACACAGGACTCCAGGTGAGGTCTTGTGGCACTTGGCAGGAACTGTAATATGCAGGCTTCTCAAAAGAGCCATTTTCTTATTGAGGGTCTTCACTGCAACATCAAAAGAAAAAATAGCATGGGGTAAGTCTCTGGGAAAACCTGAGTGTTGAGTTTGATTGGATAATAGCTGTATACATGATGTACACGGTACTGAGTGTTCACTTCAGCATGGACTTAAATGATGTTTTTAGTAATTTGACTTCAGCATGTAACAAAATAGTTTGTGTTTGGGCTTCACTTAGGACAGTTTACTAACCATTGAACATGAATATGTTAATATTTAGGTTTGTCTTAAAGTAACAAACTTGGACAAAGCCAGATGTCTTGCTTGTGTAACATCGACAGGCATAGGTTGCTGAAAGGGGAGGATCTGGCTCTAATTTCTTTGTGCAAATTTAAAGTATCAAAACAAGCATTCTGCTAAATTTCAGCATAAGAGAGCATTTTGCTAGTTCTAAGTAGGAACTAGATGAATAAAATGTGAATGTATAATAGATTTGATCTTCATATATCCACCTAAAACCAACTGTGTAAGCTGGTAACCAGAGTGCTGCAGGGATAATGCTTGAGGAGCTTGTCCTGGGTCTGGAGTTAGTGGGGGATTTTTGCTGTAGCATGGGGCCTGCTGCATCCCTGACTGAGGTGACAGTGACAGTTCTGACTTTGCTTTGTGGAGGGCCAAGACATCTGTGATGAAAGATCTTCTCAGGAGCGTTTCTACTGGTTTTAGTATAAATAAAGCATTTAATTCTGTCTTTAGGAAAAAAAGAGGCATAACTGGATGGCAAAATGATTAACCCTCATGGAGAACTTGCAAAATTAGATCTCTCCTTGGTCATTAGGCCAGACACTTGTGCAGCCAGAAAAGCTTCAAAAATTGTCTGTAGTGTAAAAGATGATAGACTCTTAACTACCTGCTTTAGCTGGTACCACTATAGTACACTGTAATTTGAATTACTATTTGGTTTTCCATCCTACGATTGTTGGCAGTTCCCATACAGAATCCTTGTTTTAATGTTTATTTGAATGTTTAATTACTCTATAATAGCACAATAATTACCATGTAGCTACAGAGGAATTACACGGTTGTCTGTACTCTGTAAACCAGTGTCAACCTCATCTGCAAACAAATAATTATGCAGCTACCATACATGTTTAACTTAAACAGTAATTAGTGGAGAAATAGGAGATATGTGGAAAATGCAGTTGCTGCTTTTATAAATATTCCCATGTGCAAAATTCTTTAGTTCCCTGGTGTCTTTTACTACCACAATGTTAGACAATACAAACTGGAACCAGGAAAAAATGTTACTATGAAGTTAAAAGCTGATAAAACCACCTCTGAGTTGTGTAACTCTAGGCAGTGGTATTTCATAGCCTGTTATTTCTCTCACTGCAGTTTGTGAATCAAGCAAATGAAAGTATTTCCAAATAGCTTCACATGCTCTGGCTGCGTATCTAAATTCTGGAGCCTCTTCTAGAAACTAGGAGGAAAACCACAAGGTGGCAATGTGCACAAGGGAATAAAAGTGCTCTGAAAGCTGCAGCACTCCAAAGATCAGCTTTGAGGTTCAGCTGTATTGACACTTGTTCTGTTACAGGAGTTATGATAGGATTTTAATAATTTTTGTGCAAGTGTAAGAATGTAAATTTTCCAAGAAAAAAGCCAAAACTGTAAGGGTGAACATGTCAGTAAACCTCTGTGTTTGCTTTAGGTTCAAATGTTCCCTATTGAATATTTGGAAAACATATTCCTCTGTTGCCAGTTTCCCACCTGGAGACACATTCTAACCCAGCCTGTTTATCTAGGCTGCTTCTAGCATTGCTGGTGCTCTGTCTGGGTATCAGTCATAGGAACAGCATTGCAGCTTCTGACCTCTCCACCTTCCTTTGCTTTTGGTGGGGAATGTTTCCGGATTGGAACCCATGGTAGAGGAATTATTGCGGGTTTTGGCTACAGCAGGACCTACTGATACACTATGTGTGCTGGTGATTGAGACAAACTGGTTTTACCCAGTGTAAATCAATTTGCAGAACTGGATTATCCCCAGGGATGCTGGAAAACAAAACCCTGAATGGTGCTTCCTCCTAAAGAGTGCTGAGTTTATTTCCTGTTGTTTTGCTTTAGGTACAGCAAAACTGGCTAAATGCAAGGGAATGTGGCTTGGAAACATGGAAACAATTTTCCGGGTTATCCTGGCACTGCAGGACCAGTGTGTGCCCTGCTGTGACTTATGCACCACTTGGCAGCAGATGTTTGATATGGGATCGTAGTGAGTCTGAGCAGCTCAGGGTGTGCTGGCCACTGGCCATCCCCTGTGTTAGTCTGCTGTTCTGGAGCCCTGCCTGGCTGCTAGGGCTGGGATCTCTGGTGTGCCAAGGTGGGATAAAAATAGGCAGGGTTCAAGGGTGGGCAGCTGGAGTGCATGGCATGGGAAGGCAAATTCCCTGTCCTGCAGCCAGAGCAGTGCTTGGGCTGGAAGTTGTCTGTGAGGCTGCCTGCCTTCAGGGAGTTGAAATAGGGAAAACAGGGATGGAACTGGTTTTAGGGGAACATGATTTCCCATTAAGCATCAATCAATGGTAACGAGTTGGACTTTAGTCTCTTGATGCATGATTTCCAGAGAGAAACAGAGCAAAGTTTACCCTGTCTCCTGGAACGTAGGAATGAACTGCAGGAAATTTTGAGATGAAAGGTCAGCAATCACCTTCCTAGCAGGAGAGATGGGGTTTTTTTGTTTGGGTGTTTGGGGTTTTTTTAGGGAGTCACTATCCACAAAACCATTGTTGTCAGTTCTTTTCAAAGCAGACTTATTTCTACTCAGACTTATTTCTCTGAGGGAAGGAGGATACTTGGTTCCTTGCTTTTTTTATGAAGTCAACTCATTTATTCGCTCTTCAGAAAGACTCTTTATAGCCCCTTTAGGACCAGCAGCGTGTGACTCTGGGATGGGAGGCTGCTCTGGTGCTGTGTGCTGTGCCAGGACAGCTCTCCAGCAGGGAAGTCTGCAGTCCAGAGCAGCAAATCCCCATCCAATGGAAACATTAGCAAAGTTAAGAGTGTTACCCACATTCTCCTTGAAGCCCAACCTAAAGCTTTAAGACATGTTGATGGCTTGTGAGTAAGTTGCAGTGCAAGGGGAATGTTAATCTTCTGGCACAATAAATGCTGTGAATTATGGTGTGTTTACTTATCTGAGGGCTGCTTATTCCCCCATGAATATCTCCTGAACTCTTTGCCCAGAATCCCTGACGCTGCTGGGGAGTGCCTGGTTTTACTGCCTGTAAGCACCAGGTGGCATCGCGTTTGAGTGATGGGAACCGGGAACTGAGCAGAGTCAGGAGGAAGCTCAGCTTTGAGGTTTTCTGGGCATGGTTCCAGGCAATAATATCTTTTCCCACCAGTTGTGAGGGATCTGAACTTTAGTTTGCATGAGAAGCTTTAAAAAGCAACTGTTTAAAAAACAGAATCCCTTTTCTAGCTTGTATTGGTGCTTGGGGGAGATCTGGTTGGCAGAGCAAGGCTCCTGAGCAGTCAACTGACTGCATGCGAAGAGACTGGAAATGAGTCCTTAGGTTCCCTGAACCTCATGGGGCTTGGTGTGGGTCTGGGGCTTTCCTGACTTAATGTCAGGGTCACTGCCTAAGTCATTAATAGCATGAAACAAGAAGAGTTTTTAAAACATAGTAATACATAGTGCTGAGGCACTGGCACAGGTTGTGCAGAGAACTCGTGGATGCCCCATCCCTGGAGGCCTTCAAGACCAGATTGGATGAGGCTTTGAGCAATTGGATTCATTGGAAGAGGGGTGGGAACTGGATGATCTTGAAGGTGTCTTTGACCCAAAACATTCTATGATCTTGGCCATGTGGAGAGTAGAATCAAGCACCTGAAAGCAGCCCTGAAGCACAATTTTTACACCACCTTCTTGACAGATCTTGAACATCCAAATCTGGCCACCTTCTATCAGTGTTTCTACCCCTCTAACCATTATACAGACGTCATGTTGGGCACTTGCAGCTAAAATACCACTGGCCCATTCCAAAAAGCTCTCCAAACCCACAAATATTCACAAAGCAGCTCTGGGTTCTTGAGTCCTAGGCCCCAGCATCCACTGGTAATGTCAGGGAAGATGTGGAGACCAGGACGAGGGTGTGCTGCTGTGTTGGGCAACCTGGGAGCAGAAGAGGCAACTGAAACCCATCCTGCTGAGCCGCTACTCTTGTCTTTCCTTTTCCACCTTTGCTGGTCATGTTTTTCAAAATGTTTATATTCTTTTTCTGTTATTTGGGCTTTTTTTAATGTGTAGGTGGGAAGCTGTGAAAATGCAAGGGGTTGCCCTCCAAAAAGCCTCGAAATTTTGATTATGGAACAAATCAGCCCTTTAAATCAGGCTCTCTAAAGATAATATTAGGAAAAAGCTATGCTCTTCCCAGCACAGCCCCTTGGTAGGGGCAGGTCAACGGGAGGCGAAACTGCACACTGTCCAATACATCCACGAGCTTTAGCCACTTGATTTGAAACAATTGCTTTTTTTCTGTGGATTTATAAGGGCTCAGTTCAGCTCAGAAACAAAGAGCAAAGATGATGTTCACTTAACATTCATCTGTGTCCTGCAGGAGAGGAAAGCAAGCTTCACCAGCCCAGATGATTTTCCAACGAATTGCAGGGCTGGGTGGGGAAGTCAGAGGCTCTTTTCTGAAGAATAGAGCCTGTAGTGTCTGTGCTGCAACACTATTCCTCTTCTGTCTCTCTTTAGCTCTTTGTTATGTCAACATCTGTAGCTGTGAGTAAATAGCATAAGGGGAGAATACATATTGTGCTCCTGCTAAAGCAGCCAGGTTGGGTGGGGGCCAGATGACTGCAGGAACTGTGCTGCCTCTGTCTGCAGTGAGGACCTCTGGAGCAAACGCATGTATAGGGCTCCCAAAGACCCTCAGTTTATGATGAATGATATTGCTTAGTGCTTCATTGACGGGATCCTCAGGCTGTGCAAGCCAGAATAGCCCTAGTGTCAGTCCTGTGGACGCGCTGGCTTACTGGAGCCGAGCACCTGATGCTGTAATCAAGATAGGATGCAAGTACTTGTCTAGTTAACCTATGAAACATTCATGTTTTCTTTTGTCAGCTCCCTCCAGATATCTTTTCAGCCATGCTGATTCTTATAAATAGAAAATGTAAATATGTATAATTTTATAAATGCTCAAAACTAGTAGGAGAACTCATTTTATCAAGAAGAACTAAAATTCAACTCTGCGTGCAGCTAATGCCACCTTCTCATCCTCCTCCCAATCAGTTCCTGGCAAAGCTGGTAGCAGAACGGGTCTCAAAGCAAATGAGCTGTGCTGTTTTTGTGGAAATAAGCAGCTGAGGGAGAGGAGAGGGAGATGGCTTGTGACTGCGGAGGGGATGGCTGCTGTGATCACAGCTCTTGCAGGCCCCCAGAGATGTTTTGCAGGAGATTGACAGCAAGATGTTCACTACCTCTGGGGCTTACAGAGACCAGTTAAATGTCACTGGGCTGCAGTAGGGACACAGCCCAGGCAGAGCATTTTCTCTGGATTTGCTGTGCATGGGGAGCAGCCTAGATAGTGCTAACATTGCTCTGTGTGGCATTTCCCTGCTCAGGGAGCCAACTAATGAGCAGGTGATCTGTTTCAGTGCAACCTAGGAGCACACTCTTTGCTAAGGAAAAATAAGGCCACAAATTCTTGCCGAGTAAATAGCGTTGTGACCTATTAGTTAGGCTACAAGAGTAAACTTTGAAATTATAGAATCGCAGCATGGTTTAGGTTGGAAGGGACCTTAAAGATCATCCAGTTCCACCCCCCCCTTCCTGTCCCCTAGGCAGGGACAGCTTCCACTGGATCAGGCTGCTGAAAGTCTCATCCAGCCTGGCCTTGAACACCTTCAGGGATGGAGCAACCATGACTTTTCTAGGCAACCTGTGCCAAGTCCTCCCCACCCTCACAGGAAAACATTTCTTCTTAATATCTAATCTAAATCTCCCCCCTTTCAGCTTAAAACCATTCCCCCTCATCCTATCCCTGCAATCCCTGATCAAGAGCCCCTCCCCAGCTTTTCTGGAGACCCTTTCAGTACTGGAAGGCTGCTCCAAGGTGCCCTTGGAGCCTTCTTTTCTCTAGTATGAACAACCCTAACTCTCTCAGCCAAAAATGTGCTTCATCTCTCTTCTCCATGTGATTGCTGTTTTATAGCTCTTAAATTAAAATGCTACATTCCTAGGAGTTCTTTCTGGCCGTCCTAGTTTCCTCCATACAGAGCGTGCTTTTGCTGGGTGAGGCTGCATTTGAGCTGTTCTCCTTTACCCCTACCTCATTTGTGTGTTCAGCTTAAAAGATGGGACGTTTATTTGCAGCATCCTTGCGTCTAAAGATTGCAGGACATCTGTAGGTGCTGTGGTGTGAGGAATCTGTCTCCAAAGTGTTGATGAACTCATTAGGCGAAGGACAAGCAAGATCCTAGGGGTGAGGCAGCAGTTCTAGGCATGGACATTAAATCTAATGTTGCTGGCACAAGCTGAAGGCTGGAGTGCAGGTGAAACATGCTTAGACCTGTGATCAAAATGTGTCCTGTAGCTCCTTTTGAACATGGTGTTAGTGGCTGGGAGTCTGCAGAAATAACCAGGCTGCTCCGGTGAGCCACTTGTTTCCCACACCTAAGGGCTCGTTTGCATCACAAGTCATGGAAGCTGAATCAGCTGTGCTGTGGGACTGTGGCCTGCCTCAGCTGGGTGAAGGGTCTCGGGGGTTCCTCTGTCTGGTTCTGCCATCTAGCTGTGTGTTAAGTACAGACATTTAAAAATAGAGTATTTGTTACACAGCCCAAAGGGGGAATATGGGTCAGTTCTCTGAACAAAAATACACTTTTCTCCATTTTCAGGTGAGCTATTTCTATATCCTCTATTAAATTAAGCTGTGTAATTGTTCCTTCCACTGAAGCTTGCATTTGTTGGCTTCCACAGGCTGTGTTTTGTGTGTATGTGTTGGGCTAATACATTGCATTTCTCTGTAGCATAGCCAACTTGAAAGGCCCAGGCCTCAGATTTCTCTATTTCACAAAGTGCTGGAAAGAACTAGCTGGAAGCTCTGGCTACATAACTGGATTTGCAACTTCCTTATTTTCTTTTACAAGGCTAGAGAGATGAGGGGGTCTTCAAGGGAAGTTCTCTGCAGCCCAGGATACAGTTGGCTTTCTGGGCTGCAAGTGCACGTTGCCAGCTCGTGTTGAGCTTCTCATCCACCAACACCTCCAAGTCCTTCTCTTCAGGGCTGCTCCTAATCCATTCTCTGCCCAGGCAGAGAATTTTCTCAATTTTATTTTCTCAATTTTGTGTTCTCTATTTTGATGTTTTTCGCTAATATAACACATGCTAGAAAAGACACTTTGCAAGGAGCCTTTACTTGTCTTTTCTTTTGGTTTAGTGCATTCAGAAATGTTGTTTGCAGACCCACAAACCATCTTCTTGGTCGTAGCTAATATTTTTTTCCTTCCTTTAGAGGCTGAACAGTAGATTTTATTTCCATTGAGCATAAGGGGAAGACTTTTAAAAACACAGAGGACCGTAAAAAACCTAATTTTACTGGAAGGCTGGGTGCCTAATTGCCCTTTGTGCCATTAAAAAAATCTCCCCATATGTGTTTTGTTTTGCTCCTGGGCTTTTCCCTCCCCACACAGGCAAAAATTGATTGATCAATGTTTGTTACAAAGTTAGGAACAAACGTCTCTAGTCTCCTTGATGTCAGCGCAGTGTGTTCTCCTCGCGAACAAAATGAGTTGCAAAGTCAGCAGGAGGCTTGCGAGAACATAGAGCGTGGGTTGTGTTTGCATAGCACACAGGGCTGGCTGCTGCTTAAATAACAAATCATCCCCCTCTGCTCACAGATCTTCTGGCCATGGTGGGTTTTGGTTTTATTTTAGGGATTGTTGTTGGAATAAAAGGTCATTTACTGCCTTATTGAGGGGAGAAACAACAGTGGAAACGGTATGTGGCACATTAGGGCGTTTCTGCAGGCCCACGAAGGAGATGGTGTGTGGGAGATGGAAACAGCCCCATTGCATGTGTTGCCTGTGGGTGCTGAGCAGAGTGCATGGGGTTCTCAGCACCTTCGTGGGACCAAGCTTGGTAGAGACAGATGGCATGAACAAAGTGCTGAGCACCTTCATGAGACCCAGTGCTGCAGAAGCAGGTGGGATGCACAAGAATGCTCAGCGCCTTCATAGGACCCAGCACTGCAGAGACAGATGAGATACACATAGGACTCAGCAATACAGAGACAAACAGGATGAACAGGATGCTCAGCACCATCATGGAACCCAGTGGTGCAGAAACAGGTGAGATGTGAGGGGTGCTCAGCACCTTAATGGGACCTAGCACGTCAGAGACAGGCAAGCGGGGAAGCTGCCAATCAATGCAGACAATGGGAGTCACATCCTGGTCCTATGCAGGACCTCCCTTGTAGAGGTGCCCTGGAGTGGAAAGCCAGGGAGAGCTGGGAGTTTGAGGGCCTTGGTGCTAGCACTGCTGCCTTTAGCTTCTTTTGCCCCAGTGGGCTCAGTTCTAGCAGGTGCTGAGTGCTTGGTCTCTGATTAGCAAGGCACAGTTGCTGTTGTCGCTGGGATGTGGCACGTGTCCAGTGCTAAGGATGCAATTGGTGACTCAGGACACTGGCAGCCTGCAGAAACATGCTCAGGACAAGATTATTCTGCCACTCAGCTCCCAGTGGAGATGCTGACAAGGACTTCATTCATACTATAACTTGCGAAAACAAAGACTGGTTATGGTCAGTCTGGACAAACATTTCGCCTTCAACTGCTCTTGGTTCCATGGGTGACTGGTCCCTTGAAAGACTTGGGCTGGAATGGCACAGGTCTTGAACACAGTGGTCAAACTGGCTGCCACTGGAGCAATGATGTATTGGTGCTCTAACCAACCCCTCCTCCATGTGCTCTGCCAATATTTAACCTGCACGTTTACCAGGGCTCATCCTTGTTAAGTGCTCTGCCTGAGACTTGGTGTCAATGACTAATAAACCAGATGGTATTTGCCATCCTAGATGTTTCCATTTAACCCCTGCTTCTCCCTTGGGGCTTCCTGCTGGCTGGGTGCAAGTCCCCTCCTGACACAAGGTGGAGATTCCTGGGGATGGGCTTCAGAGCTGAGTGGGATCAGGCACCTGGAGTAGCCTCAGGTCCTGCTGTTCCCTGTTGCTCCCCTAGTCAAACTGCTGCTTGGTGCAACACCTCCACCATGGCTGCTGCTTCTGTCTGCAACCTATTTGCAGCAAGACAAGAAAGTAAAAACAGTTTGGTATTGGCTGCTTTGGGCATCTTCACCTCCTTGCCTGGTCTGCGGAGCACAATGTGCATGAATGATGGAAAGATGGCTTGCTGGCAGTTCCGCATCTTCTGCTTGCTCATAGATCATTTGTGATGAGCTTCTTATCCACTGTACATTTACAGCTTTTATATTTCTCTTTTCCTTCTCTTTTCAGTCTAAGTTTTTCAGTAGTATTAAGCTGTCTTATATTGTGCTTCACTCAATATTTGCATGCTATTTTAATGTATGTAAACAAACATGTACTGTAACAAAATGCAGTTATCACTTCCTCCCACCTCTTTCTCCCGTGTTTCTTGAGTTTCTGCTGTAACAGCAGGAACTGAAAATGTGCAAAATGAAGGGATATATTTTTAATTTATGTGCGTTCTTAAAAGGCTTCTTTGGGTTCAGATTAAACCCTACCACTGGTTCAAGGGAAAGTTTAAGAAAATCAATTTTCCCAGGCTAAAAAGAGCAAAACCACTGCAGTTTATAGTGTGTCCTTTGTTACTTGAATCAATAGCTCTGTTTCCATGAATGGCTGAATAATCACTTTTTTATATAATGTTAGTACACACACAGACTTATCTCCTCCAGACTTTGTTGTTGAACCTGCAGTAAAATATTTTTGATCATTAACAGTTTCTTGCTCTTATCCTTGTTTAATTTTTTTTTCCTGTATCTGAGTCTTACTCTGAGCTTGAAGCGTGATGATTGTTCCCTGCTGTGATACTGCCATGAAGTATAAAAATGTTTCAAATTAATGTTTTCCAAGAAATCATAAGAAATGTCACACATAACAGTAGCTAAATGCAGCATCATTTGGGTTTCTTTTTGGTTGGAAATATTTTCAAATTGTCTGTTACAAAGCTGCTAACTGTGAAAGAAACCATCCCCATCTTGGCAAACAGACATGTTTCAAAGAAACTGCTTGGGTAAAATGGACCTGAGGAAGAGCTGATAGAATAGGATATCCTGAGTTGGAAGGCACCCACAAGGATCATTGAGCCCAACTCCTGTCCCTGCACAGAACAACCCCAACATTCACACCATGTGTCTGAGGGTGATGTCCAAATGCTTCTGGAATGTTGTCAGACTTGGCACCATGACTGCTTCTCTGGGGAGCTGTTCCAGTGCTCTACTACCCTCTGGGTGAAGAACCTTTTCCTAATGTCCAACCTCACCCTCCCCTGGCACATCTTCCTGCCGTTCCCTTGGGTCCTGTCACTGGTCACCGTCGAGAAGAGCTCAGTTCCTGCTCCTCCTCCCCATGTGATGAAGCTGTAGACTGCAATGAGGTCTCCCCTCAGTCTCCTCCAGGCTGAAAAGACTAAGTGACTCCAGCTGCTGCTCGTACAGCTTCCCCTCTAGACTGTTCACCCACTCTGTGCCCTCCTCTGGACACTCTCCAGTAGCTCTAGCCTTTTTATCCTGTGGCGCCCAAAACTGCACCCAATGCTCAAGGTGGGACCTCACCATTGCAGAGCAGAGTGGGACAATCCCCTCCCTCGACGGTCTTGCAATGCAGAGCTTGATGCACCCGAGGATGCTGTTGGCCCTCTTGGCTGCCAGGGCTCACTATTGGCTCAACTGGTCACTGGTTTGCTTTTGTCCTGTCCTGAATCCAGGTGGGTACTGCTTTCAGCGCTGTGGTGCCTGCAGATGCTGTGAAGGGTCCCTTTCCCTCTGTGGGATGAGTTATTTTTCCTCCAGGTATTCTTACCCCTAGATGTGGATGGGAGTGTAGGAGCAGAGGTCACAAGCCCATAGCAGGATGGATGTGCTGGTACCCTTGTGTTAGAGGTGCGATGGGAGGACCTTCTAGTAGGAGGGTTATTGTCTTTAGTGGTTCTGCTTTATTAATTACGATATTGCAAATTGCCTTGCAAGGACATGATCCCTTCAAGAACCACGCAGGACATGCCTTGGCAAGGCGGACTATAAACAAAAGGCTTTCTCTGTTTTGTTTCAGTAATTCCTACTTTATTACTACTTTGTATTTTAAGCATCACTTTTTCCACTTACAAACAGTTACATTATTAAAAAGATATTTTCAGCTGATAGTAACCCTGGCAGTAGTTGTCAAGGCTAATAGTTTGACATTTCAGATCACCCACAACTAATCAGCCGAATGCAGCAGCACATCTGAGAGAGCCATTAGGGATGTTTGGCTGCAGCACAGCATGCCCAGGCAGCGCTAGTGGCTGCTGTGTAACCTGCTGTATCGCCCTTGTGCCTGGGCACGTGGCAGAAGGAAAAGGGCTTTTGAAGGGCTGGGGAGCATCCAGCCAACAGGGTGTGAGCGGTACGCCCTGCTCTTGAATGGCATGTCTTCACCTAGTCTTCCTTTCCAGATTCTGCAAGGGGCTTCCTCTATCTCCTGAATGACTGGAGTTGTGGAGACCTTCCACAGGATCTCCAGTCTGTCACCCAAAATTATCTGTAGCAAATGGTTTCCATGGCTGTCTTTGCCTTTCTGGAAGCTCAAGGAAGTTCCAAAAAGCCATGCATTGCATCCAGTCTCTCTGAAATCCTCCAGTGCCCACATGTGGGAGCCCAAAAATAGAACAAAAAGAAAGAAATGTGTCTTGCTTCTCAGGTCTCCTATGTAGCAAAGTTATTCAGGATATTTCTTGAAGTGTTTGAGCTTGTTGAATCCTGAGGAAATAGCGTTTCTGTTCCAATGCTGGCCAGACTTCACATCTCGAGTTTATTGAAGAAGAGCTTGGTGCCCTTTGGAAGCCATCTGAGCAGCTGCAGCTATATACCAGGATCTGCTGCAGACCCCTCTGGATCTCTGAATTTGTCCAAGTTGAGGGTCATGGCAGACATCTCATTCTGCAAAATGCTCTGAGGAGTTAGGGTAAGAAATTAC
Organism: Neomorphus geoffroyi; assembly: GCA_033558235.1. Taxonomy (NCBI): domain Eukaryota; kingdom Metazoa; phylum Chordata; class Aves; order Cuculiformes; family Neomorphidae; genus Neomorphus; species Neomorphus geoffroyi. The sequence goes on along the minus strand of JAUMJM010000005.1, from coordinate 98,385,703 downwards.
TTTAAGCACAAGTGTGAGGTGGTCTATAGTATGTTGGAGTGTAGGGCAGGGGTGTTCTGAGTTGAGAATAAGATTCTCCAAAAGTCTTGGCATGGGCTTGGGACTGCAAAGAGGAAAAAATCCTAACTTGGCATCTCATTAGCTGGCTGCTGGGTGATGGTGTGGATACGGACAGGATAGGCTGAGTGACATTGGTCACTCTGTTTCTGAGAAAGCTCAGCTGATGTTGCTGCATTTCCAGGAGTGCTCCCAGGGTAAACCCTCATTGGATGGCCTGTTACGTCCAGCATGCAAAACTAGCCTTCTGGGTGCATCTCCACTAGTGACTTCCCTTTGATCCACTGTGGAGCTCTCAGTGGCTGCTCTGGTTTCAGAAAGGGCACAAGCAACTGCCTATCCTTCCTCTTTATTAAATAGAACAAAATCATAAAGTCTATAAAGAGTTCAAGGCTTCTTTGTGGTGTTTTCTTTGTAAGGAGATTTGCTGCAGAGCATGTAAGCTGAAAGAGGGGAGATTTAGATGAGGTTTTAGAAAGAAATGTTTTCCTGTGAGGGTCGTGAGGCACTGGCACAGGTTGCCCAGAGAAGTGGTGGCTGCCCCCTCCCTGGAAATGTTCAAGGCCAGGTTGGATGGGGCTTTGAGCACCCTGATCCAATGGGAGGTGTCCCTGCCTGTGGCAGGAGAGGTGGAACTGGATGAGCTTTAAGGTCCCTTCCAACCCAAACCATTCTATGTCCAAACCACACTGAACTGGCTGAGAAAGATGCGGGTGAGATTTGTGCTAACCTCCACTTAAACCTTCAAATGATTGAAGTACCCAGTCTTAGTGATGGCATGGAGAAGTCAATGTTATGTGTGATTCCTCCAGTGCCCACTTAAAGATAATGTGTTTTCATGGATGCAGTTCAGCATATAAAAGACAAGTTTCTACCTGGTTACAGCACCTTGGGGTAAATGATGAATCCTAGGACTCTTTGTGTATTTTTTCCTCTTTAGAAACACTGAAATAGAAGTAGCTCAATACAACTAACAGTTCTCTAACTAAACATTTGCTTGACATCCAGCTGAAATCGTTAAAGAAAAGGTGCAAGGTCTTTGGAAAGCAAGTCTCGTGTCACAAATAAGCTCTTTTTCCCAAGTTTGTTTGAATCAGCAGCACTGCCTGTCTGTTATGTGTGAAACTGAGGGGCTGTATCCCTCCCCACAGGAAGATCTTATTTGTGATCTGTCATGGTCTGGAGGGGAAAAAGTTTGTTGAGGATTTGTTCAATATGAATGTTTCAGTGAGATCCTTATTCATTTTCCCTGGGATTTTGTGAAGCTTGGAGCATAACATCCTTGTGTCCCTGGTGTCTTGTCCAAATAGCTGAAGCTTGGAAGAAAGCACTGATTTTTCTCGACTCCATTGGCCACTGACTTCCAATGCCAGCTGGGATGCCTCAGCCTTCTGGGGCCAATTAGACATCAGTATTTCAGCACGGACTTGTGGCTTTTTCAGGCAAGCATTTTACATCCTGAATCTATCCATTCCTGTGTGCTCCCAATGCAGTCCAGCTCACTTGCCTAAGCTGCTATGGCAGTTAAGTTGTCCCCATATATAGTTAAGTATTACGTTAGACTTTTAACTAAGCTGTTATGAAAATATTTTCCATATATGTATCATGACTTTAAAAGTAGCCAGATAATTTGTAGGTATCTCTTCCTTGCAAGATTCATCCAGTGACTGGTGATGGACACCATGTTGGCCAGGAATGGTTAAAAACAGCTGATTGACTTTGGTATGGAGGCCACTTAACAAGAACATGCATCCCATTTATCTAAGACTGTAGAATAAACAAGGCAGCCAAAACCTTGGTTGGTTTAGCTGCTATATGTCTCTGTTTCTGATGTCTTTTCCTGATGTATATATACCGTTTTTCTGCTCTGGACATGGCGGTATTGCCTTGCTACCCGGGCTTATGCATTCCAGATACATAAAAAGCATCCAGTGCGTTAAATTCAGAGGCAATTGGAGCTGTGGCTGCAGGAAGGATAACTTGGGTGGATGCTGAGAATGCAGGGAGCAAAAGTCTCCAGTATAGCTGGTGGCAAATTCCCACTGGAGTATCCTAGCATGTCACATTCCATCATCAGAAGGATGCCTGGATATCTGGACCATTTTTGGCTATATCTCATGATTAAACAATGCTTGTTCTCGCTCCTGTATGCCCTCAGCACGTAACTTGTTAGGGAGTTGGGAGAAAAAAACCCTGTCAGCTATGGGTTTGTGTTGCTTCTGAGCTCCTGCTGTTTGCAGGCGCCTTCTACTAATGGAAACACTTCTGCTGTTCTGCCCTTTGACAACTGCTTGAGTTTTGGGAAAAGAATAAGAAGAAAGCATGAACTAAATATATTTGTTTTCTGAGATTTTTTTCCTCATTGGGCTTAATTGCAATAACATTTATATCACATAATATAGTGCAGCAGGGTTGTAATTTTCCTATCATCTAAATTGCAGGCTGAAAATTGTGTTAAGAAAGGACTGTACAGAATGAATTGCTGCTTTCAAAATGACTACTGTTAGCTGACAATGTGACTGGCAAATGGTTACCAAACGCAGGGTGGGTTTGTGTAGCACGTTAGTGAACTCTAGCATGGTGTTTCTAAACACATCTCGGCACACACTGAATAATACATTTTTAACTAAAAGCAACTGTCTCGCTTCAAACGTGTCGATATTTCTTGCAGGCACTTGGAAAAAAAGGGCCACGTTCAATATTCCTCATTCTGTGTCAGTTTATTACTGAAGGAAATACAATTAAAAGGGAATTTTAAAATTCAGTTTTCATTGTTTGTGAATGTTTTTATGTCCCTACGAGACCCATCAGCTTCACCTGTTTCTAAGCAGCTTGGCTTTCCTGGGGCAGGGATTTCAGTGATGTTTATATGTGACAGGGAGAAGCTGAACAGTCAATTGGAGGAGTTAGAGAAACTCATTTGGGTTATTTAGGTCCTTTATGAAACCCCAGTACTTCAGCTCTGACCTCTGAAGTACCTGTCTGCTTTGGCACTGGTAAGAGATGGGCTGCAAACCCTGCTTTGACGTTTTGTGTATTTCTTTTATATATTTGAATATTAGTAGAATACGGAAGTCAAAAAGATAGCCATTTAAAAAGTTTTAACACAAATTAAGTCCTGTCTAGATAGAGGGTTTTCAAAATATTCTGTGTTCGTAGAAAAATATTTTCACAGATTTTAAGTTCATGGTTTCTCAGAGGGTTTGGGTTGTTTATTTTATTACATTTTAGCTACTAACAGAGGGGTTTGCTGAGGATTAGAAACACAAATGTTGCAAAGCTGGCTTTTTAAAAAGGAACTTAATTCCAGAAAGCAGACTGTGGCAGTGCATCCTCTGGATTTTCAAGCCCGTCGTTTTGGGCCTGGGAGATTTGCTTGGATCCCATTCAGTTGGTCCTGTTGGGCCATTCATCCCCTTTGGGTCTTGGTTTTGCACAGAGATCCTGGAACATCTTGGTGTTCTGGTTCAGGCCCATGCCTAATGTTAATGGGAAAGGGGTTTATTTGTGGAATGAATGGGAGCGCTGTGTGATCAGGGAGAACAAAAAGCAGACAGTTTAGTTACTGTACGCTCCGATTCGCTTTCAGGCTTTTCTGGTTCAGTCAACTGCGATGCTTTGCTGGACACGTTAAAATGCATTAAAGGGCCTGGCACATCAAACACCAAAAGCTCCGTGGTGTAGCGGGGAGGTGTTCCAGCATCCATATTCACAGAGCCTTGGCAGGAGACATCAGGGAGCGTTGCTCCTGATAAATGACCAGTTCACTTAATGTGATGGATATTTGAATAATTCTTATTAATTGTGTTGAAAAACACCGACATAGTCTTACTCAGAAAGAATGCAATCAGCTTGTGAGATTGCCAGTTTAATTAGTGGGGTTTGCAAGGGAGAAAAAAAATTGCTGAATTAACTTGTCTTCTCATTGAAAGTCGAACTCCGTATGTGTAACCGTGTTTTATCGCTGCCCTGCTTCCAAGCTTAATTTTAGCTGTTAGAAAAAAACTGATATTTGAGTCTTTCTTTAATTTTTATATAATATTCCACAACACCCTCATAGTTTCTTTTTTTCCCAAAGGCACTAAACAGGGTTACTTTAGGAAAAAACTTTCTCACCCATGCTCTGGTTGGTCTGTAAATTAGTTCTGTAAACACAACTTACAGCAAGTATTAAGCTCCTTGTACCAGATAAAGGAACTAAATGTGCTGGGAATAAAGCCTTCTGCATGTATAATTCTGCCACAAAAAGCCCCAAAATACTTTTGATTATTTAAACCTTAATTTTTTTCTTTCTTCCACGACTTCTCGCTGGGAGAACTTTTTTGCATGTTGCGTGAGTCTTAAAGTTTTGAAGCACCAGGTGAAGAAAGCAATTTCATGGTTGATGCCACTGTTAATGCGCTGTTGTAATCTCCAGCGAGCAAGCCCCTTCCGCTGAAGTTTGGAATAATGAAGGGTTTAACTTTTCGGTTCTGTCAAATTAGTTGTGGGAGTGAGGAGGGAGGCCCGCTTCCCTTTTTGGTTTTGCGGAGATTGCCTGCGCAGACAAATAAGTGAGCGTTACAGGTGATTCTTTCCTTGCGCGGAGGTAGAGAGGTTCCATTTATTGCCATCAAATGCATTAAGCTGGAAGTCAAAGCCCTTCGCTTTTTGCTTGCTGCTAGTCTGGACCAGAAGACAATCAAACCATAAGGGTCATTTTCTGCATGAGCTAACCTTTTCCTCTCTTATGGTTTGAAGCCTTTGTTGACAATGAGATGCTCAGTGGGAACATTAAATTAACACTTCATATTCGTGGCTGTAAATTTACTGGCAAGCTGAGGAAAAGTCAGGGAAAACAAACACTCTATCATTTCTGCTTCATTTAGCCACTGAATGGGGACACTCTCACCTGCAGAGAAAAGAGGTCAGGGCAAACAGAGATAATTTTAATCTGACTCTCAGCCTAGTCTTTAGTGGCAGTGGATTGTGTTGCATTCTGTGCTGAAAGTAAAGGTGAGAGCGAGGTGAGAGCAAGAAAATGGATAAGTACCATGTGAAATGCTTAAGAGACCTTGTCGCAGGCAGGCAGGGATGGATGGCGGGGCCGGTTACTACGGAAACTAGCAGGCTAAATACTATTAATTTTGCAAACTACAAAATCAGTTTGCTCTCGGATAATAGCCACGTTAAGATTTCCTCGTGTCAGCCAGGAGATAGCACTGAATTCCTTCAGTGACAGTTTAAAAAAACGAACAGTTCTTCTTTCCCTGAGAGATAATGATGCTCGATGGTGACTTCATCTTTTGAAGCCATGTGTTAAATGTCTCCTTTCTCTTTCCCAGGTCATGGCAGTGGCTTCCAGGGACTGATGAGTGAATAATGCTGGCTTGCCACAGTGCTGAGTAACGTGACTTGGCTATCAGTGCATGTGACATTGGTGCCCAAGTTCCTGAAACAGCCAGGGCATCTTAGAATGGGATGTTTGTGAGGTTTGCTTATTCTGTCAGCAGATCATAGAATCGTAGAATGGTTGGGTTGGAAGAGACCTTAGAGATCATCCAGTTCCAACTCCCCTGCCAGGGGCAGGGACACCTCCCACCAAACCAGGCCACTCAAAGCCCCATCCAACCTGGTCTTAAACACCTCCAGGGCTGGGGCATCCACAGCTTCCCTGGGCAGCCTGTGCCAGTGCCTCACCACCTTCATTGTGAAGAATTTCTTCCTAATGTCTAACCTAAATCTTCCCCTTTACAATTTAAGGCCCTTCGCCCTCATCCTATCACTACTCGCCCTTGTAGAAAGTTCCTCCCCAGCTTTCCTGGAGCCCCTTCCAGTACTGGGAGGCTGCTCTAAGGTCACCCTGGAGCCTTCTTTTCTCCAGCTGAATAACACCAACTCTCTCAGCCTGTCCTCATAGCAGGGAAACTTTGATTACAGAAAGGTGCTTGGAGATCAGGAGATGGCTGGAACAAGGCATGTGTGATCTGCGGCACTTGTGTGTGCTCGTGTTGCTAAATATCCATGTTTGTCAAAAATCTGTCAGCAAAGGGCTGGAGGTATTTGGATTACTTTTGGTGGGTGGTGCTTCTCCAGTAGGTTTAAGAAGGAAAATGTCCCACCTCTGGATGTGGAGCAGGGTTTGAGGCACCTTGCAGCAGGATGGCATTTTTTTGGAGGATGGGGTTTCTCCCAGGTGGAGTGTTGGGTGTTTCCATAGGGAAACGCCTTTCTTCCAGCACTTCCCGTGTCCCCCCGCCCAGGGGCAGGGCTGCTCCTGGGGAAAGGGCCCCTGCCCGGTGGTCCTGGGCGGTGTGTGCCTCGTTTCCCGGGGTGCGGGGGGTCAGGCTGCTCTTTAGCCCGCGGTGAGGATCTCGTTAGGGAGCCGAATGGACCACCGGCCGCCCCGTCCCGTCTGGCGGGGGGGAGCCCGGGGCACGCTGTAGCATCCATGACGAAGGGCACGGCGGAGGGAGCGGCTGGGATGGGCATCCCTGGGCGGGGAGCGGCTGGGATGAGCATCCCTGGGCGGGGAGCAGCTGGGATGAGCATGCCTGGGGGGGAAGCGGCTGGGATGGGCATTCCTTGGGGGGGAGCGGCTGGGATGAGCATCCCTGGGAGGGGAGCGGCTGGGATGAGCATCCCTGGCGGGGGGAGCGGCTGGGATGAGCATCCTCGGGGGCGGCGGGGGGAGCGTCCGGGATACTCATCCCTGGGGAAGGGGGCAGCGGGCGGAGCGCCAGGGCCGAGCATCCTCGGGAAGGAGGGGTAGGAGTGGCGGGGGAAGAGACCGGGATGAGCAGCCTGGCTGAGCATCCTTGGGGAAGGAGGTGGCGGGGGAGCGGCTCAAATGAAGCATCCTTGTGGGAGAGTGGCCGGGCTGAGCATCCCCGCGGAGTAGGGAGGTGGCGGCGCGGGGGGGAGGGACCCAAGTTGAGCATCCCTGGGAGAGGGCGGCCCGGCTGAGCATCCTCGGGGGGGGAGAGGTGGCAGGGGGAGCGGCTGGGCTAAGCATCCCCGGGGGAGGAGGTGGCGGGGGGAGCAGCTCGGCATCTTTGGGGGGGGGGGGGGGTCAAGGGGATTTGCCCAGCTGAGCATCCCCGGAGGGCGGTGGGAGAGCCTGTGAGAGAGAGGCAGTGAGCAGCAAGAGAGGAGATTAAGAAGCTGAGAAAGTGACAAGGCGATAATAGAAAACACTTTCAATAGCCGTAATCCTTGACATGCAAGGACAAATAGGAATGCTTTTGTTCTCGAATTTAGATTAACTTTCGGTTCAGGAATAAAACTTCGTTGGTTCGTCCGCATCTCCTGGTGTACCACGCAAAACACAGGTCTGTAGTTCATTGCCGCTGACCTCCTGGAAGTGCTCCTTTACGCAGCAATTGAGGGACGCAATGTGGGCAGACAACGGCGAGGGGTTGCATCGTGAAGCACGAGACGATGTTTCAAAATTATCTTTTCCTCCAAGTGGTATTGGGCTGGCTTTTTCACAGCTGCAGCATCCCCAGCCTGTCTGTTCATGCCAAGCAGAGCTGGAAGCACCGTTTCATAAATTTCTTAGTGCACTTAGGAGAAAACAGGCTTCAACAAGAGGGCTTTGCAAATCAGGCAGTTTGTATGGGCACATGACTCCTCAGGAAAGTCTGAGGCAATGAGAAAAGATACTTAGGTGGAGCAGTGACATTTTTATGATAATTAGAGATGTTATGGGGTGTAACAGTGAAGGCAACTGCATGGGATAAAAATATAATAAATCCAAATATAACTTATTTTTGGCCAAATGGCTTTCTGATCCAATTGAAGAGAATTGAAATACCATACAGATATTTTAATTAGCTTTTCTTGCCTGCTGACAGGCCAGAATAAATGTCTATTTACCTGTGCTTGGGAATTTGGAATGTGAGCAAGGGTCTTGAGAGGACATGATGCTTCCCTGATGGCAGAAAGGGGGAGATTTTAAGATCCTTAAAGCAAATTGGGAAGAGGAGGAGGGTCAATTAACTAAAAATCTCTTTGAAGGTTACCAAGTATTGCTGGGAATACTGTGCATGGCTTCTCCCCACTGCTGTGAAAAAGGCGGCTGTGAAATAAACAGCAAAAGAAATGAGCTACATTAGCCAGACTAATGAATTCACAAATTGTTAGCAGACTAGGGGTGCCTGACATCCTTACCGAGGAGGGCAAAGGCATCAAAACACATCCCCCTGCCTGGGAATTCCTGCTGGTGGCCAAGGAGATGAGCTGAGGTTCCCTTAAAGGCTGGTGCCGAGGGAGAAGAGAAAAATGCAGGCAAGATATGTGAGCTGAGCATGGTGGACTGGCGTGGGCAGCATCCCTGGGCTGGCAGACTATGGTACTCCACCGAGGTAGGGCTCCTGAGGCTGAATAAGGATGACTGACAGCCTCACCTTGTGCTTTACTAGCTGCTGAGGATTTCCCTGTGCTGGGCACCCCAGGGAGTCTCGCTGGGACTGTGCTGGAGGAGGGGCAGGGAAGCCTGGGAGGTAGGCTTTTTATTTTCTCTCTTTTAGCTGCAATGGGCATTTGTCACAGGTGTTTCTGGAAGTGCTGTCTTTGTGCAGCCCCCAACACATCAGAGCCCTCAGGCCAGGTTTCAGGACCTGCTGGGTGCTGTGCTGTGTTGGACACTGGGATGGGATGGCTGGCACCCCATGTGCCTCCTCTTTCCTCCTGCCTTGGACATGCTAGTCTCTGCAAGGCTGAGGGTACTTCCCCAGGTAGCCTACCTCATGGGGCACATTGCTTTACAAATCCATAATGTGTGCAAAATCATTAATTGGGAGCTTTAATTCCTTATCCAAGCCCAGTCTGACACAAGTGTTCTGGGAAGTCTGAGGAAGCCTGGCCTTTTTGAACCTTAGCATTTGATAGTGGCCCCAAGTCGGTAGCAGCTTATGTTGGAGTTTTCCTGCTGATCTTTACTCTTTAGCCTCAGAGAGCTCAGCAAGCTCCAGTTCTGCTGCTGTGCACAGTCCTCAAAGACACGGTCCTGCCACGGCTGTGGAAAATTTGCCTTACTCTGAGTTGGACTATCTCCTTGGACTTAATTTTCAACAAAGATCAGGTTAACTACATTCACTCCTTCTGTTCGGAGTCCACTTAATGTGGGCTTAGGAGCAGGAGGGCTGGTGAGTGTTTATCATACTCAGTTATCAGTGCGTTTATGGATTATGGCAAAAATGTGGTCTCTGTTGTAAACCCAAACTGCGAACTCGCTGCTCATCCACTGGAAGAGAGCAAAAGGGGCCATTCCTAATTATTGCTTGAATTTTGGACCCTGGGTTGGAGTCACACTTGACTGCTCCAAAAAATCCGTAACTGTTCAAGTTACTTGAAAGAATCTGTGGGGTTCAGATGCAGCCTTGTGCAGAGAGATAACACTCAGCTCCCACATAAGCTGGAATGGAGTATCGTAGGCCTGCCTCATGGGCATTTTGCCTTTGGAGAACGCTTCAAACACCAGGAAAATCTGCAGAGCTCAAGGATGTGGGAGCCTTAAGTCAAAGAATCATTTGGTTGGAAAACACCTTTGAGATCATAGAGTCCAATCATACCTGTCCAACTGCAGCAGTCATTGCTGCCAAGGACATTTCGGGCTGATGGCAAGCTCAAAGATAAAAATAATCTGAGATTTTCCCTGGGGCCTTTTGCCTGTAGTAGGACAAACATCCTCCTTGAGCGAAGTGCTCCTTTCAGGTATCTTGGGTAATGGTGAGTGTGTGGATCTGGGGAGTAGTGTAGGGGAAAGAGAGATCAGCCTGGCATCAGGGCCCAGAGATGGAGCGCTCTGGTCCCATGCTGGACACAGCTAAATGTCTGAGACATCAGAAGAGTGAAGAGGAACAGAGGAGTTTGTTTCCCTTTGTCTCTGAGCAACTCTTTCATGGGTGCAAGGCCAGAGATGTTACGGATGGGTGTTCATGTCCAAACCCAACAGTGCTGCTGGGGAGCTGCCATCATCTAGGGAGGAATGTCTTTCTCAGAACCATAGAACCATGGAATGGTTTGGGTTGGAAGGGATCTTAAAACCCATACAGTTCCAACCTCCCTGCCCTGGGCAAGGACACCTCCCACAAGACCAGGCTGCACAAGGACCCATCCAACCTGGCCTTGAACACCTCCAGGGATGGGGCATCCAGGACTTCTCTGAGCAACCTGTGCCGATGCCTCACCTCCCTCACAGGAAAATATTTGTTCCTGATATCTAATTAGAATCTCCCCTCTTTCACCTTAAAACAATTCCCCCTTGTCCTGTCCCTGCACTCCCTGATCAAGAGCTCCCCCCAGCTTTCCTGTAGATCACCTTCAGGTACAGGAAGGCTGCTCTGAGGTCTCCCCCACAGCCTTCTCTTCTCCAGGCTTGAACAAGCCGAATTCTCTTAGCCTGTCCTCATATGGGAGGTGCTCCAGCCCTCTGATCATCTTCGTGGCCTCCTCTGGGCTCACTCTAACATACTCGTGTCCTTCCTGTGCTGAGGGCTCCAGAACTGAGCACAAGACTCCAGGTGAGGCCTCACAAGAGCAGAACAGAGGAGCAGAATCACCTCCCTTGCCCTGCTGGTACCACTGCTTTGGATGCAACCCAAAATGTGGTTGGCTTTTTGGCTCAAGTGCACATTGATGATCTTGTTGAGTTTTTTATCCACTAGAAGAAGGTGTTGCTCAGCCCAAAGCTCGAGTTACTGTTTCCACAACAGTAACTTGCTTGCTGGAACAAGCACCATGAGTGAAGCTAGCAGAGCTCCCCAGCTGCCCCAAGGAGTGGTATGTGCGGCGTAGGCAGGTCCTGCAGTGTGGGCAGCCCTGGAGCAGGATCTCAGCACAGCTTTGAGTAGTCCTGTAATCTCCTCGGAGTCCATGGGGTGGGTTTACAGCAGCTGATCCCCCCTTTGGTGCAGAGCAGGAGTTTCTTTGCCTCTGTGAAAATATTACCATTTATTTTACAGGCCTCTTAAAAGATAAGGCTGAAACATGCAGTCCTGCAATTGAGAAGAGAAAATAAAGAGGATCAGACACAACCCCCATGTACACATGACGATAATTTCTAGTCTCAGCTTATCTTGTAGGAATTATAAGATACTGAGTAGGAAATAAATCATAATGTCAGGACCAAATGCTGTTTTCTCTATTCGGTGTGATTTGCAGCATCATAGTCAAACAGATTTCATTCCCTCTCTTAGGATTCTCCCCTTTAATTGAATTATCCCCTGACTAGCAAATGGGATTCGTTCTTTGAGATACAAGGAAATTACCATTTGATGAAACAATGCTTTACTCCGTTCTCACCTGCACAAACATCCTTCAGGAAAACTATTATGCAGATATCCTTGATTACAGGCTATTGTTCCTTTTGATCTCTAGCTTCGTTTATCATAATCAACAACAGTGTAATGCCGCATGAATATTATACCGCAAGTGCACAGATGCATTTGAACTGTCCTCGACAATTGTTTGCTGGCTATTTCCTTAGAACTTCAAAAGAATTTTTGGTTCTATTCAATTAAAATGCTCTCTGCTGCAGACAGCTAATTGACAGGCAGATAATGTATCAGGGAATCTCTTGGTGTATCGCAGCATCTTTATTCACTCCTCCTTCTTAGAGGCGGGGAATTTAGGAATCATTAATGCTAACAACCCCAGGAACCTGATTTTCTGATAAATTATGAACTCCAATAATCTGAAGTGATAGAGATACTTCTATGCTCAACTCAGTTGCTACCACAAGTGATATAGTGAGTATTACAATTATTACAATTCAAAATTTGGAGTATTGACTCTTGTAGCTATAACCTTTTGAGGTCTATTTTCAGGTTTGTTATTTTAAGTGATCTTTGTCTTGGATTCGAACTTTGACTTCATTCCTCATTCTTGTGGCTGAGAAGTCATTGAGAGCTTTAAGTTCAAACCACAGAAGGCAAGTGAGAGAAGCCAACCTGTATAATCATTAATTTGCAGCTGGTGCAATGATTTGGGAGGGAAAAGGCTGGCGGTTCTGCAGGAGGCATCATGTTGTTAGCTGACCTGTGGAGGGAATGTGTAAGGCAAGGGAGGAGAACTGGGTTCCTGGGTCTTCAAATCAGAAACATACAACTGTTTGTGTTGGAAGGGACACTAAAGCCCATCCTGTTCTGACACCCCTGCCATGGGCAGGGACACTTTCCACTGGATCAGGTTGCTAAAAGCCTCATCCAACCTGGCCTTGAACACCTCCAGGGATGGGGCAACCTGTGCCAGTGCCTCACCATGCTCACAGGAAAACATTTCTTCTTAATATCTAATCTAAATATCCTTTCTTTTAGCTTAAAACCATTATCCCTTATCCTACTCCTGCACTCCCTAATCAAGAGCCCCTCCCCAGTTTTCTTTAGACCCCGTTTAAGTACTGGAAGGCTGCTATAAGGGCATCTTGCTCATGTCTGACCTTACACTGTGCAGAGCACCTGCTCGGTGATGTGTGACCCTGCTCCGCAGGGGCAGAGAACTCTGGGGAGCATCTTTGGTGAGAAGGGGCATGTCTTACAATGATAGATTAATTACATTAAATAAACTAGCCATGACAAACTTGTGAAGGTTTTAAAACCATTTTCTACTGGTCCTGAATATGTACCTAGTGCTGCAGATCCTCCTTTCTGTATAAACTTGCCAGATTATCTTTCTAATGGAGTTTGAGAAATCAGCAGGCAAACCTGGAAAGGTTGGTAACAAAATTTATCTCAATCTACAAGGTGGAGGGATGGCAACTAATCTGATTACAGTAATACCATTTCTAATTAATTTACTTAAAGCAGCGACTGCTGACCTGTACCATTATTAGCAAGCTTATGCTGTTTACAGGAGTTACAGTAAATATGCAAAAATCTGTCTCCACCGTGTGGGCACAGTACCCATCAGAGTGGAGGCTGGGCATTTTCCTCTTGTGTGCAGTGTCATCCCTGTCAAAAGCCCAGGAGGTCAGCACTGCCCAGGTAACCACTTGCCCCTCAAATGTGAGAGCCTCTCACGTTCACGCACCCACACAAAGGGATTTCTGCAGCATCCCAGCCTAACATCAGCTCCAAGAATCTGGTGTGCACCTGCCTCAACCAAGGACCTCTAGAGGCTGCCTGTTCCATGTGCATAATGGGTTGGTTCACCTGCCCCATAATTACTCCATCTGTAATTCCTAAGATGGATTATTCTTTAACACATTCAGGCAATTAATTTACCACCAAGTGCAAAATATTATAAGGAACTTTGAACCCACAAGCTCTTTTTTGAGGTTTTCTGGGCTCTGTCAGTGCATGTCTGAGGCTTGACCGTTCCTCAGGTTCCACCATAACCCGCTTCCAGCCACCTCTGCCCTGCACAAGCTGTCGGGCTGCTTGCTCCCAGCCCCATGCTTTCCCAAGGCAGATATATGCCATTTCATTCCAAGCATAAAATCAATGCTTACTCCAGAAATATGAGAAGCAAAAGGAAGAAAGCATAAAGATAATTATTTACTGATTCAGTAGCTAGTTGCATTTATTAGTTTCACATCTCTTACAGAGCTAATTACAGAGAATCTCATTAACAGCATGGAGTGGGTTGGAGAGTGGCTTCCCTGCAGCTCGCTGCTGATGTAGTCTTAGTGCCTCTGCGCTGGTAGTGATCATCAAGAAATCTTGATATCCCAAGGCAACAGGCTTGGTGCTAATTTACATGGTCAGTTTTAACACGTGCTGATGTACAGTGGTGGAGACTTAAAGCTCTGCTTGTCCTGTCAGGTGAATTCCGTGTGCTTCTATAGCAATCCCCCTTCCTGAAGAACAAATATAACTTCAAGGCCAGACACCTTCCAGTAACATCAGTGTTGCATTTGGAATGAATCTGAGAATATTTTGCAGTCATTCCCAAACTGCTGCCTATAAAATGTGCTGGTATGGTTCAGAGCCACTCAAAACCACCTACCCTGTAGCTCTTGGGCCACTGGAGACCTTTAGAGTCCTCCAACCTGCAACAGTGCTCATCTTTGCGTTTCCCTGCAGCAGAGTGTAACCCTTATAGCATCCCTCTCCAAAGCTCAGGGAAAGGAGGTACCTCCAGAGGAGGCTGTCATCAACACTTAAGAGCTTTTGGGATCCTTTCCATCACACAGTGACTCTGCTAATCATGCTGGTGGGAATGGGTAAATTAAAGCTTAAACATGTAAATATTTTATTTCAAGAAATTATCTGTTTGGTATCTCCTGATGGGAACGAGCCTTAGATGTGCAGAGAGGCCAGGAGTCCTGTTGTAATACCGATTCCTCAGCAGGGTGTTTGCTGTCTCTACGTTAAACTACTGCTATACTGAGATGAGGGGCACCACTGGTCATGACCCTGCCTGGCAGCAATCTGTGGCGCCTGTCGTCCATCACCTTCCTCAGGGTGGAAAGCAAAGCAGAAGTTCAGAAATCCATTCCTGAGTCTTGTTCTTAAGCAGTCAAAAAAAGACAGAATCAGGTTTTTTTAAGCCTTGCCAAAACTTGAGGGGGTTTTAGGAAGGCAGCTGCAAGAAATGATTTTTAACTAAAAACAAAGTACACCAACAGACTCCAACTACTGGAAGGTTCAAGGAAAAGTAAAATTTTCTTTCTTTTGAGATAAATGGATAGCACTGCTGATGGTAGTTGTCCAACAGACCATCTGGAGTTTTGCTGTGTCTTCCCTTTGGCTGTTAGCAGGTTTAGAGGGGTGGAAAGGGCTGTGCTTGATCTATAACGCAGCATGGAGCAAGTCTGGGGGGTTCACTGCAGCTGGTCAGACTTCCAGGCCCCTGACTTGGTTTTTTGATTCAAACCAACATTGTGTTTCTGCCTTTCAAGAGCTGTGTGGTGGGTGCGAGATAGTGCAGCGCTGCAGGAAGGCTTTGATGGCCGCAACTTTCAGCACATGCCGATGGCTCCATTTGATTCCCAACAATAAAACCTGTGTTTGACTTCTAGTCTAGAAACCGCCTTTGGCAAGAGATCGGGCTTTGGCTGGGGGCTGAAACATGAATAGCAGCTCCATCCAGCCTTCGAAGTGAGGAAATTACATTTTTAGGCTGGATAGGATTATAGTAACAGCCTCTTTGCAGCCTGTATTTTCACAGAACTCGAGCAAACTTTCATTTATGCTCCTTGCCTTGACTAAAGCTTAAGGGTTTGTTGCTGCTTACTCCTCTAGTGCTTTTTTGTGCTGATAGGCAAAGAAAACCAATGCAGAAGGGCTATTGTTTTCCTGCTATTTAGTGGGCATGCAGTTTACAGGGGGTTATTTTCATATTTTTGTCTAAGAGATGAATAAAGAATAAATTTGGACTCAATGCATGTGTCCTGCAATTAATCTTTCAAACTAATCTGAGATTAGTAAGAATCTCAACAGATAAAAGTGGGATAATTTCTTTTAATCCAAGAAGCCAGGTCCCACCTCTGAAAATATGTAGGTCCTTACTCCTATAAATGGGTGCTAAGTGTGGAAATGGCTTCAAAGGCCTGCGTCGTAAGTAGTTAGCAAATGATTTAGCAAGTGTACTTCTTGCTGTATAACAAGATCCATCATTGTTAGATGAAGCCCTGCCAGGTTTCTGTAGCCAAGAGTGTGCCAGGGATGATGGGGCTGGCATGGCAACCCCATGTTTCTAAAAAGATGTGTTTTCGTTGAACGTTTTTGATGGCCGTGGCTTAATCCCGAGCACGGAAGAGAGGAAGTCCACAGCTCAAGCTGCTCGTCAGGTTTGCTTGGATGCAGTTGCTGTCGTATTTGCATTTTGCGATGACTCCCAAGACTTTGGGTTCTTTAAGAGTTGAATGCTAATGGCAGCAGAAGCAGCTATTGCGAAGGTGAGTGCATTTCAGAACGAATACAAATTGTTCCGCTACCAATTTTTTTTCTTGACCGTACAGTAACTTTGTAATTAATGTGTTAGCTGGTTGCCAATTAACAAGCAAAATTTTCTCAGCTGCTGAATGCTTTTCCACTCCCACTATATTCCCTTTTTCCCTCCTGCCTTTCATCTCTGCAGTCAGTCAGATACCACTGCTGAAGCCATCTGCCCCTTCACTCTGGGAATTGCTGTCAGAGCTTCTGGTCCCTTACTGCATAAGATCGAGCCCTCCTTGGGCTTACCTTACTGCTTCATGATTTTTCTGCCTCTCTGCATCTCTGATCCTGCTTTTCTCCACTCTTGGATGTCTGTCTAGCCCTTTGGGATCCTTTCCCTCCACTTCATATACAAAAATCCTGATGCCTTATGCCAAACTCTCCCCTTACTGACATTCCAAGCAGTGCTGTGTTGGTGGTTGAGGTAGATGAGTCTCATATTTTTCCTGTTGCTCCAAAGGCATCACTGGCTCTTTGGGGGTATTCCTCTAATAAGCCAGATGGTGGCCAACTCTTATGCCAGTTTGTTGTGGAGGTGAGGGGGAGACTTCTGTGTTGCTGAGAAGGGGTGGTGGCTTCACCTCCATGCAGGTGGGTTGGGAATCAAGAGAGCGGGTTAACTGTCCTGTCCCCAAAAGGCTGCGTGTTGCTGTGGAGATGCAAAAGCCTCAACTGCAGCCCAGGCTGAATAACAGCTGGGGCCGGGTTTGAAGCATGGGAAGGAACTGAAGATAGGTATGGCCATGCTGCTATGGTATGCTGCATTGGAAGAAGCTGCCCAGGGAAGAGGTGATGTCTCCTTCCTTGGAGGTGTCCAAAAAATACGTAGACATGGCACTTTGGAACATGGTTTAGTAGGCAAGGTAGTGTTGGACTGATGGTTGTACTGGATGAGCTTAGAGGTCTTTTCCAACCTTAATGATTCTATGTCCTTCTGCCCTGTGATAGCAGGATGTCTCCGAGTCATATGCACCAGCAAGGCAGACAAAGAGGGACTTCAAATGGTCTTTCCATCAACATGGCTCTGAAGTGAGATGCCTGCTCGTGCTGGGCACTGTTCTTGTGACAGCACACCTCTGAGGTGGCCTCTAACCATGGGAGGCTGCAGTGGGCAGAGTGGGGACTGCATGGGACACACATGGGGTAGGGCTTGTCTGCCAGACATGGCTGCAGGTGATGGGTTTCATCCACTCACTTGGCACTGGGTAAGGATGGAAATAGGTTCTTCCAGGGCATGGTTCATCTCAGCCACAAAACAAAAGACCCAAGCCAATCAGCTAAGTTGTACATTAAATAGTCTTTGGTGGCAGGAGTCTAGCGCAGGTGCTGATCTCCACAGCTTGCACTGTGGTCACATCAGGGCTGAGGGCATCTGATGGTGCAGAAGCCAATTTGCTCCCTCCATCAGCACCTCCCAGGGTGCAAGCGCTACCTTGGCTCAAGGGATGCCCCTGAACCCTCTGATTCTGTTCTCCAGTTTTATTATAGCACCAGCAAAAATCCCTCGCGTATCTCATTCGGTTACCTGTTTACTCTCTGTGTATGTGTTGTGTGTGTTTCCGGCATGTATATTTGTATAAATTCTTATTACCCGTGAGTGGGGTTGGGGGGGGGTGATGCAGATGCACAAGAGGAAATGTTTCATATCTCAAGGAGTGCCGTATGTGCCCCCCTGCAACCCCTCCCTCCTGCCTATCAGATGTAGGGCTTAATGGGCTTAAGAATTAGAGCAGCTGCTTGGTGCAGAATTTATTGACTGACTGTGCATAACAAGGGGAATTAAAACCCTAATTGGCTGAGCTGCTCCCTGTCAGTTTGAGAATTTTTACTTTTCTAGGGGCTTGATGTTTTTATCAAGTCTCCTGGACTCTTCCATCCCTCCCATTTTGTTTTTAAACTTCTCTTTGTTTTACAAGTCTGAGATGCAAGCAAGTAGAAAGCCTGCCCATCTCTTTGGGATGATGCCACCCTCTTCACTGTTTGTCTCGGGAAGAAAGCAATGGTGTCCATGTTGTCTTATGTCCCGATCCCAGCTGGAGTTTGGCTGGCATATAGGTTGGGTTGCCTTGCAAGGCATGAGATTAAAAGACAGATGTGGGGTGCAGAACCTCTTCATAGGTCACCTCCCAGAGCAGAAGGCGTGTTCCTTGCAGTGGCATTGGTAAATGCCTTGGCATAGCCTGGAGTATTCTGTCCCTTCCAGAATAAACTTCACTTGGCTGCTCAGTGCCAGCGCAGAACTAGAGCTGGCTGGCTGTATTAAGAAGGTAGGAAAGGGTCAAAGCGTGCTTAATGTCCTGCTCTGTGCTGCAAGACACAGTGCTGCAAAGGAGCCGTAATAGCTTTCTTTTCCATAAAGCTGGCTTGTTAAATGCCTCCCTGGAGAAGCTCTCCTGTATTTTCTGCTTCCCTTTTCCAACTGTGTACATGGAAGGAGAAAATAAGCTTGAATTTCAGATCTCTATATGTGTAAAAGAGGGGAGATTTAGATTAGATATGAGAAAGAAATTTTTTACTATGAGGATGAGGAGGCCCTGGCACAGGCTGCCCAGGGAAGTGGTGACTGCCCCATCCCTGGAGGTGTTCAGGGACAGGTTGGATGAGGTTTTGAGCACCCTGATCCAGTGGGAGGTGTCCGTGTCCATGGCAGGGGGGTTGGAACTGGATGGACTTTATGTTCCTTTCCAACCCAAACCATTCCATGATTCTGTGGTTCTTACTGTGGACTTCTGAGGCAGCATGCGAAGGGCTGTGCTGCTGGTCAGGCACTGCTCCCTTGGCCCAGAGTCTGAGTCCCTTGGGACCTGCAGGGGGCAAAGCCATGGGGTTGTCACCTCTGTACCAATGAACCCTTGCAGGTACCCATTGAAAAGTCAGTTTCTGTGCCTCATCCAGAGCACCACAACCCAAACTGAAGCTGATCTTGCACAATGATACCTCACTGATGTGCAGCACTCCTCATCCAGTGCACGTATGGGGCTTAACTGTCAGCTCTTCTCTGAAACTGGCCATACTGATTTTCACTGGCAAGAGACTGGTGTTGCATGGCTCCTTCCAGACCACACAAGCTGTGAGAAGCCCCCAGCCCTGACTTCAGCCCAGGCAACCTCACTGCCCAAGTCCTGCAGTACGTTGCTCCCTTGAGGGATGGTGTGGTATCATGCGTTTGAGATCTGGAAGGAATTGGTTTGTTTTCTAAATAGGTTCCTCCTAGGCCCTCTCTAGAGATGCTGTGGTGGTGTAACTTTCTGAAGACACATTTTTAGCTGATTTCTTGGTGTTACCTGTTGCCCTTCTAGTATCGCAGTATCACAGTATCACGGTATCGTAAGGTTGGAAAAGACCTTTGAGATCATCGAGTCCAACCTATGACCCAACACCTACACCTACTCCTACTTGTCAACTACACCATGTCACTAAGTGCCTCATCCAATTTCTCTTTGAACACCTCCAGGGATGGTGACTCGACCACCTCCCTAGGCAATGCATTCCAATGAACAATTACCCTCTCAGTAAAAGTGTGTTGCGTAAAAGAAGTCTTGTGTAGCTGTGGCCACACAGATCCTCCTGCTGTATGTCATGGTAGTTGTAGCCAGGTCTCTGCTCCAGGCTCTGACATGCCATCTCCAGCTCACAGAGACCAGGAGAGGTTTTTCTTCCTGCTTCTCTTGCTCTTGGAGAGGCTGAATGGGCACAGAAATAGCCTCACTTAAGGCTATGTCTCATTACTACATTAAGTCAACAACCACTTGAGTATCCAAGGATTTTGATCAAAGCTAGATATTGAAAGGAGGGACAAAGAGTGGCAAACTTATTTGACTTCCACTTATTTCCAGAGCCTGTTGAGCACATGGCTGTACTCCTCACCAGTGTGAAGTGTGTTCCCAGCAGAGCAATCGCCTGCTCTCTGCATCCCCCGTGGTCAGGAGAAAGGCTCCTCCAGGAGCTCCAGCCTGTGAGCAAGGGCAGCCATCTCCCTGCTTGTGCCTCTCCTCTGGCACCTGGTGAGGGAGAGGAGAAGTGGTCACCTGTCCCATCTCTGGGGGCAGCCACCCTCTGGAGCAGCCATTCTGCAGGAGACCCTGTGGGCACATAGGGGCGCGCTTCGGGCAGGCATTGAATGTTGTTCTGAATTCCAGTGGAAACAGTCAAAAAGAAGCAAATCCAAATTACCAATTGCTGCTTTATTTAGTGTAAGGAGCAAGCCAACTTTTTGTGGCTCCTTGCTGTATCTTTTTGAAATGTGAAGAGTAAGGAGTTAAATGCAGTTTACCAATGTGAGCTTCAAAGCATGGGTACTATGCAGGCTCCTTAGGTGACCTTTTGCCACCTAAATAATTTTGGATTTTGGGGCATTTCCCTTGCTGTGTGCAGTTCTCCCATCTTTAATATGGACCCTCCTCTGTCTCTGGCAGCCTTGCTTGTCAAGACTGCGTGCAGTTGCACAAGGTGTCGGTACAGCACAAAGTACCACAAAGCTGCCAGCATAGCAGCAGAAAGTCTTTGTGTTTTTTACATGGAAATCATATCAGTATTTCAGACTATATGAAGGCAAGACCAAGGGGTTTTACTGCAGCTGAGCTTGTTGTGGTCACCCCTGTATCCTCAGTCCTCTGTATCTAACGATGCTGCAGTAAAAATAAAAGTAATCTACAGTAAATGTATCCTGGGTACCTATTTCATAATAAAAACACCTCAGTGCAATGAAAATAAAGTGTTAGTGAGTCTCAGTAGTGTCTACAAAGAGGGTACTATCTCTTGAATTGATTTTGAGTCTCCTCCAACAATCCTCAGTGTTATTTGCAGAAGGAAAACAGTAAGAGTAGCAGCAGCTTTGATGCATCCTTTTTTTTTTTCCCTTGCAGGCATGTCTGTGGGCATCATCACTTAGGGCTGAATTAGACCTGTCTGATTATTCATGCTCCTATTAGAGAAGAAGAAAGGGATGTAACGGGGCCTGAGAGGTACTCCCGCTTTGCATTAAAAAACACTTTTGTTAACATCCTAGTAACCCTTTGGAAATATGAAAGCAGAATCAGAAATCTGGTTTTGCGGTGGCTGAAAGGCTATTGAAACCCACAGAAACCCCAAGTTTAACGTGAGAAGTCATGGTGAGGGAAGAGCAGAGCATGGGAATTTACATTCAAGAGGGAGGAAAATGAGGGATTTGGGCAGAGAATAACTGATAGGTGCTGTGAATTCATTAAAAATAGGCTATAAAAGATACACGACAAGGTTCTGGTGACAGACCAACAAAGCTTTTTTCTTCCCCTTCATTGTTTATACTGCCACAGGATCTTCACAATAGCTGATAGTTTAGCCTTGTACTCCATGCTTCATTATCTATTATTCTATTTATTAATGCATTCTTGGGTCTTAGTGATGTGATAAACCATCCATGCTTTTCTTTTATGGTTTAATAGGATTCTTCTAAAACCCCCTCCATGTTTACATAACCTTGCAATTCACAGTTATCTATCATTTATTTCCTACTTTACCCACACTCAATAAAGCCAAGACAGCCGAGGGGCATTCTGCCAGCACGGTCCAGCAGTGGTGTATTTCCAGTTCGTGTTCTTCATAACGAATGTTTCCATGAAATCACATTCAGGATGACTTTCTGGGAGGGGCTGCCCCTCTGCAAGAGCAAGAGGAAATCCAGCTTCCACAGCACATGGGGTTTAGTGGCACCAGCAGATCTCCATCCTCTCCAAGAGGATGACCAGGGCTTGTGCTTGTGCTTGTGCTGGTCTCTGATCTTCAGCCAAAGGGCTGTGGAAGAACCCAACTCGTGGAGGTGCTGTGCTTGACTTTAATAGGAAATAAACAAGGATTCGATGTTGATTTGATACTTTCTCTGGGAAACATTTGGGGCTCCTTTTGAGAAGCTTGGGTGATATGATGGTTTGCTAACTAGCAGAGCTGAGGCAGAACCCCATGGTTTAAGCACTGGAGAGGCATCCAGAACTTTTTTCATTAAGTACCCTTTGGAGAACGGAGAAGCAGCATCACTTCGGGGATGTTCTCCATCAGAGGCAGAAAATCATCTGAACATGACACCAATCCTTTATTAACAATACCAGGGAACTGGATGCGAGACCTCATTTATGATTTCATTCATAATCCCTTCAAAATGAGTTGGTACCAGTATGTGATAAGTGGATTATGTGTTAGGCCCAAGTAAAGCCAGACACAATTAGTGCTTTAATAAACTGGTTGTATGCATTACTAACAACTAAGTCATAAGGGAATTGGTGTATTTACAAACCCTAATTAGTAGTTTGTTACTGTGATACCAAATTTAAACAAATCTGTAGCATCACTGACCATCTGGGTTAGAAATCTCTGTTTTGAATTTAATTAGGAAATAGTTGTGACACAAAATTGGTCCTTATTAGTTAGCTAACGATCAGCATTCCCCTAATTGAAATGAAGAACTGTCTGTCAGGTTTGTGAAATGTTTAGATACGAGCAGAGACAATTAAAAAATATTCTCTCACTTAGGACTTAGTAAGCTGCGATGATTGATTAAAAAATTTCCCCAAAATTTTTAGCAAATAAAATGCAAATGACAGTTCTGAATGTGTTTGATTAAAATGTGGCAATTAGAGAGATTCTCATGTTTCTGGTTTTGCTTTTAAAAATGGTTACAAAGGAGCTGGCCTGGGCAGGGGTTGTGGATGCGGCTGCTCCCCTGCCCGAGCATGGGTTGCTGGAGGGACCATTCTCCCCCTGTGCATCCTTGGGAAAGGCGTTTCTCATCCCAGAGCAGGAGCCAGGCTGCGTTCATAGTCTCTTTCCCCAAGAAAGCAGCTTGGTGCCACAGCACCACAGAACCAGCCTAATTCTGTCTCCCACTTATTTCACCAGGAGTTGACTGTGTCCACAAACTGTAGGGTCCACACGGCTGAGAGTCCTCCACGTGCCCTGCGCGGAGCAGATTGTGGGCATTTAACGGTTGATCCTAATGGGGGAATCTGATATGTATTATTTTCTGCAAGCACACTTAGAGCATAAGTGAGCATCTCAACCTTGCAATCTAAATACAGATAGTTCCTTTAAAACACAGACTGTGGTGCTTAATTAATTTTTGCTTCCTCCCTTTATAGTTCTCTGCAGGACTCTGGATATTAGGATTCCTGGTAAACTTTCCAGATTAAAGAAAACGTACACTGGTAATAATAAACAGCCCAATGGCTGCTGTTGTAGCCTTACTTGATACTGAGAAACTCTTTATATATTGTAACAGACAATGAAGTTTCTGTAGGGGCTTTAAATCACTTAATGTTGAAAGGAATTCCCAGACGGCTTTATCGGTCACTGTGTAAAATTGTTAGAGATCTCCACCAGCTAATAAATTTGATTTGGGGTTTGTTTTGCTGGCATTTGCACAAACCCTCTGAGAACTATAGTTACTGTATTCCTATACAGTATTTGAATTCAAAATTGAAATGCCTGTTTCCCTCTCCTCTGGGAGGGGAAATAAAACTTTGCAATAGAATATGAATGTCGGTTGTTTTTCTTTTTAAGCCGGTGCATTATTATTTGAGGAGATATAGTGTTTGACAAAACCATTCATTTTGCTTCAAATATTTTATTGAGTAATAAAACTAGTTTACATTGCTGCCACATATGGGGATTTGTGCCTGTTAATATGTAAGGGAGATGAGGAAAGGAATTTGTTCCCTGGCCCCACCGTTTTTCACTGTGACTGTGGCCTCCCTGCCCCATGCCATGCAAATACAGCTGGTGAAGTGCAGAGTGGGCTGTGCTGAGCCCATCCGGAGCCCTTGCTGAGGCTCCTGTCAAGGTGCATCATCTCTGGAACAGCTACCAGGGACTCAGTAGGCAGTGCCGAAAAATAAAGGCAATGTTGTTTTCTGGGGTGATTTTTTTTTACTACCCAGCCCTCACAAATTTGTCATGAATGACTTCTTTTCATGAGTGTTCCCAGTCTGAATGGGAGAGAAGCAAGATTTTTAATCTAGAAAAATCCCCTCTAAGTAAAGCCAATCACAGCATCAGCTGGGCTGAAACTGCCCTGCGAGGAACCCTTCTCCTGGCTCAGCCCTCATATGTGATCCCTGACTGAGATGTCCCTGTGCTCACAGCAGTGCCAGAAATGCAGAGCATGGACAACCTCTCTCAGAATAGAAAGTCAGTTTGTTGGTTTTTTTTTTAAACACCCCTGACTTGGAGGAGCTGGGCTGGGGTTCAACAAGTCTTGCTTCAAGCCCCAGTTTGTTTTACACTTTTGTTGGGCTCCCTCTCCTGCCTTGGCATCTACCTAGGTCAGAGTCTCTCATCTGCAAGACAGCAATTCTCTTCCATTGCATGGCTGCTATGGACTTGGGGATGTGATGCCCTTGAAGGACTGTGCAGAGCACCCAGGGTGAGGGGTGCTTGTCTGAACTCCCAAGCAGCTGTGTCTGGATGGAATAACCCGCACTTTATTCCCCCACTATCATTACCACAATGGCCATCACCTGCGAGACCAGTGTCAGACAAGCAGGGACAGCCCCGTGGCCTGGACATGGTTGGGAGCAGCCTCCAGCCTGGACAGGAATGGGTTTGCCCAAGTTACAAGCTGACAGGAGAAGCCCGCAAATCCTGGCTTGTGATTTTGCAATGCTCTGCTGGTTTATTTCTTTATTTTAGATAAAGGTGTTCACTTTAAGGGATTGTAGGGAGTAGGAAGGTTTGAATCCCTGGAGGTGTTCCAGGCAAGGCTGAGTGAGGTTATGAGCAACCTGATCCAGTGGAAGATGTCCCTGCCCATGGCAGGGGGGTTAGAACTGGCTGGACTTTAAGGTCCTTTCCAACCAAACCCATTCTATGATTCTATGAATTCACTTCTTTTAAAGCAATCTGAACTGTCCTTTCCTTGAATCTTCCCAGGACAGTGCATGGGAAACTGTGTATAAGTGTGTACAGTTGTGTGTACATATCGGCACGCTGCTGTACCTCCCCACATCAGTGATAGATGCTCTCACATCTCCATTTCAGGCCAGTAATGACAAACCCACAGGCACAGGCTGGCAATGCTCCCTGGTAGCGGGCATGGCAGGGCCGCCTCGTCCTTCATCCACCGATGGCTCCAGAGTGACACTGATGGTCTCCAGGGGGAAGCCCACCCGTCCACCCCCCTCAAGGAGGATGACAGCTGCTGTGAAGCTTTTTGAGGGGGGATAGAGTTTAATGCCCTGGAAAATCCAGGACCCTGTGGAGCACACAGAGGATTCACAAATGGGGTGCGTTGCAAAGGCTGCTCCACAAGTCAGTTAGCAGGCATCTGTGTCATCTGCAAGGTGGGGTTTGAGCATTTTCTATGGAAAACAGCACATGGGGCTGAAATTTCCCCAGACCTGAGTCTCAGCCCTCTGATAACATGACATGTTGTTGTCCTGCGAAGTGTCCCTTGTGCCATTTACTTCTGGAAGCTGAATTCAGGCACTCTGGGGAATACAAGTATTTTTCTGCTAATGATGAGTCCAGCTCAAATCATTTCAGTGTTTCTGTTCTGTACATTCAGCATCATTTTTAGCTCACCCTCTAACTAGTATTGACTTCAAAGCCATTTTACTTCCCGTACAAGAGCCAAGTCTGCAGGGAAGGCCAGCAACCTTTCCTGCACACTGCTTGTCCCCTCCCAAAATTGATTCTTGTTCTGTCTATAAGAAAGTGCTTGCCTTCACGGCTGACCTTGTTGTAGAGCTCTGCATCTCTCTTGGGCAGTAATTTCATATGATTTTAATGCTGGCACACTCTTCTGCTTTTCTGAAAAGGTACCTCAGTTTTTGGATGCCTGATGGGAGTTAAGTGGGAGCGGGATGCTTGTCCTACATGTGCATGCAATAGCTGCAGGAGGGTGGTTCTTTTTCCTGGAGGTTGCTGCCATAAAACAGCACGTGAGGCAGTTTCTAGGTAGGGTTTGGATGTATATTTTGTACTTGAACAGCCTGAAGGCAGTATTTTAAGCTGAAAGACGAGAGATTTAGATTAAATTTTATGAAGCATTTTTTTTCTGTGAGGGTGGTGAGGCCCTGGCACAGGTTGCCCAGAGAAGTGGTGGCTGCCCCATCCCTGGAGGTGTTCGAGGCCAGACTGGATTGGGCTCTGAACACCCTGATCCAGTGGGAGGTGTCCCTGCCCATGGCAGTGGGGTTGGAACTGGATGGGCTTTAAGATCCCTTCAAATCCAAACCATTGTATGATTCGTCTGCAGGCCACATTATCTGTAGAAAATGGTCTGAGATCCACAAATACAAGTAAACCGGGGTGTGCCACCTGGGCAACCCAGTCATCCGGTTTGGTTGGCTTTTTTCTTGTTTTAAGAATATTCTTCTAAAGTAGAGCTTTGAAATTGTTTCCTTGGTTGGTACCAAGTGATGTGCTTCACCTTCATATCTGTGCCAAGCAAAGATGCCAAGATGTCTGGAGGGCACGTCCTGGCACCATGGGGTTCTTCATCACCACCGAGGTCATCACCAGTGGGCACAGGGACCTGTGGCTTGCCCAGGAGATGGATGGAGGCTCAAGTTTCCCGCAGCTTGTCATTAGTCTTTGCTCTGGAAAGGCTTAGCAATTCCTACCCAGTAAATTATGTGCCATTCCTCAAAAAAGTGGATTGAATAAATGGGGCTAGAGCATGTCTTTTTTGCTCTTAGCTTGAACGTATTGATTTGAACATATTTTCAGGCCAAGAGTAATCAATTCTTGGGTAGATGGGCAGAATAAAATAATTTCAGGCAAACTCTTTGAACGACTTGTCATTAATTTGCCTTTTGCTGGAGCTCGTTGAGGCCAGGCGAGATGTGCTCAGCATCTTCCGGGCGCCAGTAGAGCGGTGCCCTGGGGATCTCTTGGGGCTGCTCGGCCGGGAGGGAAGGAGGGGGCCTTCGGGGCTAATGAATGTGCTGTGTTTGCTCATCTTTACAGAGTCACTTATTACCGCTAATTGGGAGGGACAGTTCAAACAAGCACAGAGGAGCAGTTGTTGTTGGAGCGTGACATGGGTTTAAAGAAGCGACCGGGGAGGACTGTGCTGCCTGGCCCAGCCTGGCCGCATCCTGGTCTGGTGCCGGGGGTGCATCCTGCCTTTGTTGGGGACCCCCTCTGGAGCCAGAGGTCCCAAGAAATCCAGGCAGGACAAGGCATCTATGGGCGCCACAGACAGATGCGCAGCTGTCCGGGACACTTAGGAAGTCACCAGCTGAGGGAAGGGGTGGGTTCCTGGCTCGGCCATACATGGGTTCAGAGATGTGCTCTGCATTAATGCACTGAGCATCGTCTGGGCTTGTTCTCCTAAAGAGCCCCTTTGATTTGGGAGGGCTGGCCGGCGCAGGAGGACGCGCTGGCACTGGAGAATGCTTTGTGCCTTCTTTCAGAGTTGATGGGAAGGGCAAAAAACACTCCTTTCTGGAGGGAGATCTCCCCTCCAAGCAAAAATATATCTCATCTTTCTGGGTTATTTCAAGTGTTCTCATCCAAGCTTGTATTCTTTTATTTGTTGCTGTTTCCCCTAATTAAAGCCTTTTGAATTATTCGCCTGCAAGCTGAGTACTTCTCACACCTGTGTACAAGTGTACAAATTCCATTTCTATAGCAGGATTGACCCCTTACACACATATTTAAGAGATATTTTTTAATGTTACTTGGGGAAAATAACTAAGGATAAATGTTTTAGAAATAAGAGCAATAGTAGCGATGTTTCTCAGCCACGCTTTGGGTTTATACTGTTGAACAGAAGATCAGTGGGATCAGAGAAGCAGGTACATTGCAGTGGCAAGGAGTTGTGCAGAAGGGCAGGAGGGAACAGCTCTGCAAGGCAGTAGGGTGGGATGAAGCTGCTGTGCTGGACTGGAACCCTGCAGGTACCAAGACTAAACCAATGGGGCTGTTTGACAGGATGGGCTGAGACAAAGGTCTCACCTGGTTCCTGTGACTGTCCCTCCCTGCAGCCCTCACGCTGCTGTGATAGGAAGGGTAACATCTGTTCTGGGGATGTGGAAGTAGAAGATGCTGTGCTGGAATCACCTGCTGCACCTCTATCCTTTTTGGGGTCAGATCTGGACATGCTGCTTTGACTTAGGTTTAATGTGTGCCAAAATGTGTTACGGAGCTGATGGGGACCCCCCAGCTGGACTCAGGGCTGCTGGTGGGAGATGGGGAGAGGATATAGATGAGTTCTGGAGGCTTCGAGTTCCCCTGGCACATGGGAGAAACAGACGATGGGCTGGTAGAGGTGACTTACTCGTTTGTTCACCCTTGGCTATTGCCTTATTTTGAGAAATTGAGTCTGGTTTGAGTCTACATTTCCAGTTTCAGTTTTGCCTTTTTTTTTTAAAGTAAAAACAAATATTACTAAGGTGAAAATTAAAAACTCCATTTCTCTTTGAATGAGTAATTCCCCTTCTTTTTAAACAAACCCAAACCTCCAAGTTTCCTCTTTGAAATGCAGGAAGACAGAGATTATGTGCATCTGTAGCCTGATTTTAAATATACTCTAAAGGCATATTGTACCCACATCGTCACTGAAGAGGATAAACCTAAGGAAACAATCTTAATCTAAGAAGTTAGCATCAACAGCTAAAGCACCAGCAAAAAAATTCTCTATGTGTGGCTTGAATTCTAAGCGCTGGACAAGAGGCGTGCGAGCCAAACCCGCCCGTCAAAGGATGCTCTAATCAGAACAGCTAACAAGAGAAATTTTTTCTTTTGCATGTGTGGCGAAGATAAATCGAGTTTGTTTTGCAGCCTATTCTGTTTTAGATTTCCTGTGTCATAACAGAATGAATTTGTTGTTCATTGATACCTTAATATATAGGTTGTTGGGGTTTTTTTTTTTGTTTTTCCAAGGAGGAAAACAATGTCCCCTTCACTTTTGGATGAATGAATTCATTTATTCTCTTTAACCTCCGGAAGTCATTTATTTCGCCCTGCGACAGCTGCAGGGTCTGTTTGTGTAGGAGGGTTGCAGGCACTTGGAAAGATCCCAGCCCTTCCTCGTTCCCCGTGCCCAGTGCCGGCAGGGCAAGAGCAGGCCAGCCGCTCTTGAACGGTGCTTTTTGATGGGTCTTGCCAGAAACCTGCAGTTTGAATATCAGAAATGACTCTGCTCTACTTGGGGCAAAATGGCACCGGCTGCAAGCCCTGGCGCAGTTCTGCTTTCTTCTCCCGAGTGATGCTTCTGACTGTGTGTTTCAATTCTGATCTACATACTGTGAATCACTGCTGAGTTCCCATTAATAGCAATTTAATTAATATAAATGCTTTTACAGGTGATGTTCTTCATTGTAACTTAGCAGTAACTAAGGTCCATGTGATGGGTAGCTGGGATGTTTTCTCTTGATTAAAGAAGGAAGGAAATTAGAATCATAGAATGATTTGGGTTGAAAGGGACCTTAAAAACCATCAAGTTCCAACTTCCCTTCCTTAGGCAGGGACATCTCCCACTGGATCAGGTTGCTCAAAGCCCCATCCAACCTGGCCTTGGACATCTCCAAGGATGAGGCAGCCACCACTTCTCTGGGCAATCTGTGCCAGGGCCTCACCACCCTCAGAGAAAAAATGATTTCCTAAAATGTAATCTGAATCTTCCCTCTTTCAGCTTAAAAACATTCCCCCTCTTCCTATCCCTGCACTTCCTGACAAAGAACCCCTCCCCAACTTTCCTGTAGGCCTCTTTAAATACTGGATGAAGAGACTTCAGGGTCGGTCCTCTGTAGCCTATGGCTGCGTTTATTGAAATTCATCCCACAGGTCTATGTATTTAAATAATTAAAATAAACAAAATCCATTTGCTCCCCAAAAACCCTTCCAAAACGTCAAAAAAATTTAGTAAGAAAGAAAAATTCTGTATTTTTGCAGGCTAATATGGTGCCATGCCCTACAGGTTCTCCTCCATCAGCTTGTAAACAGCTGTCGGATTTGATGTAGAAATGTGAGAGGGAGGAACCCATGTTAGCGTTGTGTCAGCTGCAGCAAGGCAGCGTCTGGTCTCTTTAGACATGTTAAAAGCATCTCTTAGCATCACTTCTGTGAATTCAGTTTGTTAAGGTAAGAAATGCTAAAATAGGCTTATTAAAGCATGGAAATGAAAAAGAAAACCCACAGTAGATGTGACAGACTTTAGGCTGTGGATCTATAGCCGGCAAAGTGTGTAATATCATAGAGTGGTTTGGTTCAGAAGGATCTTTAAAGCCCATCCAGTTCCAGCCCTCCTGCAATGAGCAGGGACACCTTCCACTGGATCAGGGTGCTCAAAGACCCATCCAACCTGGCCTTGAACACCTCCAGGGATGGGCAGCCACAACTTCTCTGGGCAACCTGTGCCAGGGCCTCCCCACCCTCACAGGAAAATATTTCTTCCTAATATCCATTCTAAATATCTACTGAACTGGAGATGCCTGCCCTCAGCTCTCCCATCTGAGCGGTGTGCTTCAGCACATGTTTAACTTCTAAATCCTTGTGGAAGGTACGTGTGTGCGAAGCGTCAAGCTGGCCTGAGACTGAGTTCCTCCCAAAGTAAAAGACTGCAGCTCATCCACAGTCCAGCCAAATGCTCATTCCTTCCCACCATGCCTTCTCCCTGCCATCTGGGAGAAAACCCAGACTGCTGAGATTTGAGGTTGTGTTGCCAAATTCAGAGTACATTCATCTCCTGTTGTTTTTTCCCCCACCTGTGCTGTCATCAGGGTGCACCACGGTATCTCTCCCCAAGCAGGAGCTCCAGGCTTCTGCTGCCTTTGGGGACCAGAGCAAGGATACTCTTATCTGTGGGTAGCTCAGCCCTGTTGCATCGTGGTTCAGGGGCTGCATCCATCACCCTCTGTCTTTTGGGCTGCTGCCTGGGCTTGGGTGCTGGGTCTCCGTGGGTGGGCAGGATGGAGGAGCTCAGTGGGCTCAGCTTGTGGCTTTTCTCATTCTCTGTCACTGGGTTGTAAATGCAGCAGCACTTTACCGGCTGTGCTAATCAGAAATAATGTGTGGCTTAATAGAACTTCTCCATTAAAAGGTTTTGGAAATAATCTATAAAATGAATGGTTCACCCGTCGAGTTTCAAACGGCTGAGGAGGGAGGGGAGCCCCGGCTCACCCGCAGACCTCCACCACACCGCACACACAGTCGCGCTACGCCTAAAACTGAAGCTGGAAATTGGGTTTGATTTTGATTTAAAATTCAAATGTCTGATGTTCTTAAATTGAACAAATGATATTTTAAAAAAATATATCAGGCGCCAACATCTGCAGATTATGATTTGCATTTTGAAATTGGCTGCTTGAATTGAACAAGGATGAATACTGTCACTCTTCTTTTATTCGCTCGGTTTATTTAATGAAATGCTAGAGGTCAACCCTTTGTCCTTAAATTAGTTACTATAAAAATCTTTTTGTACTTTTCTGCTTGTTATGATGTCTTCTAAGCAGAAGAAAAGGTTGCCATTAATTATGTCTTTGTTGAATATAGATATCTATTCATAGTTAGTTAAACAGTTTCAAACAAAATTAGCATTGAGCAACTCTAAGGCCAGCTTTAGGTTGGTTATCAAGAATTTTTTGCTAAGAGAATGCTCTTCTGCAAGTGTGCATTATCTAATATATTCAGCTTTCAGTTGCTAATTTTTTTTCCAGATGAAGATGGGCTTAATTGAGGTTGTGCTTTTAAGTTTGTAGAGCTCTTCAGCATCTCATACAAAAGCATCTAGAGGCTTTTCATTTGTCTTGAGTATGTTTTAGATGTACAAATATTATTTACTTTAAACTCCAAATCAAAAGGCGCACTGTAACTATTTTAAATAAAACATTATTCTCTGCTGAAATATATATAAATTCAAAGCGGGACTTTTTTCATTATCACTTCATAATTTATTTGAAAGAGCTGCTATTAGCAAATTTTAGGATAATACTGAAATAGCAGTTTAGTAGCTGGGCTCAAACAGGCATTTAGTAATGTAATTTACTTGTCAAAGATAGAGGATGTATATTAACGTTAAGATATAGCTCCAGTTTCATGTCGAACTCCTAGCTAAGTGCCATTTTGAATAGAGCTTTAAAGATTAATCTGCCTTAGTTTTTAGGAAGGTCTCAATGTGACAATAAAGCTAAATTTTTCAATAAGAGCGGCGTTGGGTGACCGTCTCTTTTGTGACGGGGTTTGGGTTCTTTTATGTTATTTTCCAGTCTCTTCAGGGCAGCAGTGGCTTCTGGGGGGTGATGGGGACTGTGAGGTGGGTGCAACCTTCCCCATCTCAGAGTGGTCTCCGAGCCATGGATGCCCCATGCTGGGGGGAACCACACAACCCCTCTGCCCAGACCCTGCCTCAAGGATGTGGCAAAAATCCCTCTGCTTACTCGAACGCAGACGTGTTTCTGATAGTGAAGTGCCCTGGCAGGGGACCCAGACTCTGAGAGGGGCAGCTGAGGGGCAGCAGCACAGGGGATATGCACCCATATTTTTAAGGGGCGGTGGCATGAAGGTATGCACCCACATTTTAAGGAGCAGTGGCATGAGGAGATGCACCCGCGTTTTTAAGGAGCAGTGGCATGAGGGAATGCACCCAAATTTATAAACACCAGCAGCACAGAGGGATGCACCCACGTTTTTAAGGGGCTGCATGCACTGACTGGTGTAGACGGGCCATCGTTAGCCCGTGGTCGTCCAGCCCCGAACCAGACAATAACACGTTGGGTAGTTGGAAATGGGGAGGAGTAGGGAATGAAGAGAGGAGAAAAAGCTACAAAGAAAAAATAGAAGATAATTAGGAAAAAGTAATAAGAAAATATAAATGTGGTAGCAGAGGATTAGTCCCAGTCATTGGAAATGCAAATGAACTCTATGCTTGCTCCCAACATCTTTTTTCTAAGCTTGTATTTCAGAACGGATTTTTCTCTTCTTTTTTCCCCCCCTTTCTTCCTCCTCAGTGCAACAGCGCTGCTTTCCCAGCAGCATTAAATATTCTCAGAGATGAGACTGTAACCTTGTAACGCTTTTAGGTATAATATACATATTTTTTTCATTTTAAATGCTAGCTCATAATGACATTGTGAAGTAGGGATCCCGAGTCAGCCTTATTATCATGGTGTCTCCTTGAGCTGAACCTCTGAGAAATGTGAAGGGGAGACCTTTTGGAATGAACAAATCCTTTAGCTGCCTATAATTATTTATTAAAATAGACTACCGGGATAAAGGACGGGGAGGGGGAGGGAGGAGCAGCATTCCTTTCTCTGTGCATCCCCTCCATGCAACTATATGTATGTACCCATCGCCAGCGACCAAGCGATGTCCAAGCACTGTATTTTAAAAATATAAAGTAAAGGATGTGATGAAAGAAAAGATAAAACATAAGCAGAGCACACACAGTTTTATGAACCAAAAGGAAAACGCCGCGTCCTGCTCACAGAGAGAGCATCCTGAGCATTCAGTGTGGCTGCTGGGGATATTCATGGAAGCTCCTGGTACCAGGTTGGGAGGAATGCCGTTCTTTACCTATGGTTGTGGCTCCATATGAAAATAAGGATGTGATCAATGTTTTTCCCTACCGTGTGTGAGCGGTGAAAGAGAAACCATCCTACTTCATTTTCTGGGCTAGATAAAAGAAAAACAAAAAACAAACATCCCCCCCACCTCCCCAAAAAATGAAGAAAAAAAAAAAAATCCCCTTTTTGTCATTTTGTTAAATGAATTGCACGGATTGCTGCAGTTTTGTCTGACTTCATTAACCAGCCAAACCCGCACGTGTTCGCTTTGTGCTGTCGAGTATTCCTGAAGTAACGGAACCCCCTCCCTGTGTCTTCAGAAATTTTATAAACTTAGCAGGCTATTAAAAAAAAATCTTCGGGGTCAACTTTCCACTTGTGCCTTTAGCTCTTGAACAAGTACTTTTATGGTTTCTTCTAATATATAGGATTTATCTGCGGCTCTGTGAAGAGCTTTCAAATTTAATCCAGCGTTGAAGTAGTAATTTGTTGCTAGCGCTTCCTAACAGGCTTTTCTTTTAACTTTCCCGGGATGCGGGCTCTTTGTGTGGGCTAATCTGTCATCCACAATGCCAATCTGCTCGGGGTATCTCGGGTTTGGACCTCAGATGTCCTCAAAAATACCAGGAATGAAAGTGAGGGAGTGCGTTATGAGCGGAATGGTAAGATGGGAATTGTCTGGCAGCAGCGCTCCGGGGACAACGCATGGATGGGGGGGAGACTGGGGGGAGCAGCACCCATCGGCGGCTCAGAAAGCTCCGGCACTGTTGTGTTTCCTGTTGCACTGGCGTTACATTTATAACCTGATCAGGATCTGGGCATTTTTAACATGTGTGCACAGAGCTGTCGGTGTACAGAATTTATAGGAGCTCCTGCAGCTTTTCTGGAAAGTCTGTAATTTTTTTCAGTCTACTTGGATAATAATTTTAAAAATAATTCCTTAAATTCCTTTTATCTTGGTAATAACATGTTTTGGGTTTTTTATCCTGGAGGAAGCAGTGGTATAGGCTGTCATTTTAATTTTTTTCGAAGAGGGGGAAAAAGCATGATGATAGAAAAGAATCTTCTACCACTTATTTTAATTGAGGAATCCACAATTTTAAAAATAGTTTTTAAAGCAAGAGTGTCACCGTTCTTCATATCTTTCTTTTTTGTTATTAAAAATAGTATTTTTGATGCTAGCTGATTAATGATATTTTATTCCAGATACAGAAACATACTGGGGACATAGTGTAAGCATTCAAAATAATGCACAACAAATATGAAATAGGGTATCATAAATAAAGATACCGAAGTCACAGTATTAAAAATGGGAGTAGTTCTGCCCACTTCTCTTTTATCAGGAACATTTCTAAACTAGACTGATATTGCAGGAGACTTTTTGGCAGCTGTGACTCAGGCAAGAA
Organism: Neomorphus geoffroyi; assembly: GCA_033558235.1. Classification (NCBI taxonomy): domain Eukaryota; kingdom Metazoa; phylum Chordata; class Aves; order Cuculiformes; family Neomorphidae; genus Neomorphus; species Neomorphus geoffroyi. The sequence goes on along the minus strand of JAUMJM010000005.1, from coordinate 98,350,900 downwards.
ATATTGATGTATTTACATGAATCATATCTGTACTTTGTGTTTTTATGTCTGGGGGAAAATGGATCCCTTTAATATGTTGTGTAAATTTGCGGCACAGCATACAGCTGCCTTTTTGCTTCTCTTACAATGCAGTCAAAACTCTGCTTTTGGGAGCTCTGTGCACCCACACCTTGTCCTGTTCCCCACCGAACAGGGACAATTCCCTTGCGCCGTTGTTGCCTGGTCCTTATGCCTTTTTCGTGCCAGCTCCCAGTGCACAGGCATTAATTAATTACAGCCCCAACCGTACGTTTCCTAAAGGATGAACCACAGCCCAGAAATATTTTTTGAGCCATAAAGCGGGGAGCTCGCAGGTACGGCAGCACGTGTGGAGGTTTATAGGGATGATTTAGTGAATATGAGAACATATTTTGTGCTCCATTGTTTAGACTCAAGAAGGCATAAAATCTTTAACATCTATTTATCATGTAGCTATTTTAATGTAAACATTTGTCTATTTGGATGAAGTGTTTTCATTATTAAGCTAATTTCCACATGTTTCAGATAGACTGATGAGTTCGAAGCAGAGCACTTGCTGATGAGAAACGAAATTCTGCCTTGGCTCAGCCTGCTGTCAGATACATCTTCATTAGTTTTTGTCATTCACCGATGGCAAATGCTCTATAAATGAGATGACGATCAGGTCCGCCTTGATAACTTGCCTTATCTCATTAGTTTTCACATCAAAGTTAATCAGCAATGTGAATTGTAATTGCTGGAAGAGACAATGCAATAGATCACTCGGCCTTTTTTTTCTGTATGGCATCTTGAAACATCAGCAGGCTGGTGTGAGTAGATAGGCTCAGAAAGAAAATGATGTGGAAAGCATAATAAGCAAGCTGCTCAGAATTAATGAGCTTACCCAATAAGAAAAGAATAACCAATCAATGTGAGTTGGGCAAATATAATTTAGGAATAATTGCTTGATTGGTTGTCTATAGTAGACTGATTTGACCACACACAAGGATTAAGAATTAAGATGTCAAGGCAAAAAATAATTTGGCAACTGAGGGCATGTAATTTTTTGTTTCCTTCCCTTTATGACTGAAAGTGATTGCTGTTTGATATGTTATTCCCCAAGAATGAAAACATTAGATAGACACATACTGGTGGCTGGATTTTTTTTTTCCTCCTTTATGCTTCTTTTATAATACAAGCTCTTTCAAACCTCAGTGGGGATATTTCAGTATGGGACATTAAAAATGAATAGAGTTTAAAAAAAAGCCACCAAACTCAAATGTCTTCATTTGTAAGCGTTGCATTGAAAAGAGCTGTGAGTTGGAAAGTGCTGTGTACAAAAACGCTGGTTGCTGGCAACACGACGTGCCTCGGTGTTTGCAAAGCCCAGCCATTACTTGATCCAAATCTGAAACACAATTCTTGCGGTACGCAATGCTTTTAATATAATTTTCCCCACAGCCATTGGCCAATTAGTAAAGAACCCTTATATTCTTCTATCTAAACTATGGGGAAGGTTCAGCCAGAAGGTAAATTTGCTTTGATCTACATTACACCTAATTGAGTCACCACCAATGTCTCTATCCCAACATCAAGAAATGTGAAAATGTTAGATTATTTCACTGGGGATTAAACCTAATTTTCGCGTGTTCTGCATTAACCTATTAGGCTGACTCATCTGCATTGCTAATACGGCTCAGGCAGCTGTCACCGCTAAAGAAAAACATGATCATGCAATCCTTGAATGAATGATTCCAGCTCTGATTAGTGTTAGTGAAGTTAGCTGAGCCCTGGTGATAAGGCAGGAAAATTCCCAGGTTGCCAATAGCTTTGAAAATTATCAGACTGTGGGCAAAAATGTACCTCGCTGCTCGCGGGCCTCCCTCCAAAGGCGACATTATTTAAGGCTGTCTTTTTCAGCTGCTTGCATAAACGTGTTTGCTTCTTTTAAGGGGCTGATGCCAGGGGTACGTATTAAAATGCTAATGGGAAACAACCTGAGCGCAGCCCGGTGTGGAAAGCAGAGGTTTTTCCCTCTCTGGGTGCATTAGCCTTTGGGTTAAATGCCATTTCTAGAGGCAGCAGTGGAGATGCCAGACCCCTTCAGCCAGCACGGACCACCACACCACGTCCTGTGCCTCTAACAGCCCCACTCTTTGTTTGCAGGGTGGCGGGCACCGCCATCATCTCAAGCCTTATTTCTTTCTATCCATCAGATTTAAATAGTTAAAAAAAAAAAAAAAAAAGACAACAATCATGCATCCCCTTGAGATGGGAAAAATTTAGGAATGAGTTAGCCTTCCCTGCTATAGAGCCAGGAGCCAATTTAATCCGATTAGTGCCTGCCAACAATAGATGCTCCTAACCCATTGTGGACAGAAGCTTTCACTTTATTTGTTTCAATTAGCCAAGAATCCGAGATATCGGAAAAGTGGAATTTTGCCCCATCAGATCACTCAGACGATCAACAAAAAAACAAATTGAGGAAAACAGTCTAATGTGTCAATATTTATCTTTTGGCCCTAATTGTCTGCGGAGAGGACTTGTTGAGTGTGCAAAGTTTGCAGCTCTGGTTTATCTGTGTGCTCTTGATTCCCCCCATTGTATGGATATAGTAGCAGCTCCTCACAATGTAATGATGTTTAAGAAGGGCAGTAACTGCAGAGGCATAATAGAGGCATTTTAATGGAAAAAGGCTTGCAGTTGTCGACCAGACTGCAATGCTTGATAGAAAACATAAGAGGGCTTTAAACTGATATATATATTTTTATATAAATTTACAGTTTCTTTGTGAATACACTTACTGCAGGTTTAGGCAGAGGCTCGTTCCTGTCAAATTTGATAGCAAGAAACTAATTTTCAAATACTCCTGAATGCATTCTCTTCTCTCACACCAAAGCCCATCGTGGCGTTGGTATCATTTACTACCAGCAGCATAAATCAGTATCACTGGGGCTCCTGCCCTTATGTGTGTGTTTGTGGCATCACTTTGACAAGGAAAAGCCCTACCTGGACTCAGTGTGGTACTGCTGGGAGGATCTCCTCTTCCTCCTGTACCGAAGTTTTGCCTTCTACTCTGGGTGAAGCCACCCCTGGTATCACCCTTTGTGCTGATCCCCAAGGATACTCCAGAAATCCCTGCCCTGCTAATAGTTTCCTTCTCTGGTTGACTTTTCAAAGTCTGCTAGGTATCTGGTTTTTAGTCAGTGTGGCACACGGATCGGTTTGTTGTAGTGCAAATGTTCCCCAAGGCTGCTGTGAAATGCTTTGCACAAATCTGCTCAATGTTGGCGAGGGGGGATATTTCTTTGATGATTCTACAAGTGTAGTCAATTAATTAAAGTAGGGAACCTGGCTGGTTTGACAAGACCTGATTTACTACAATGCTATGTTGGCCTGGTTTGTTTTGCTTGCTCTTTGTGAGAAGTGAGACACCCATTGGCCCAGAGCTGCTCTTCTCAAACCCTGAGGCTGCGAAGCCATTAAACATCCCCAGCTGCTTCCCAGGAGCTGAAGGAGAAAGTCTGTCTGGGAATGCAACACAGAATCACAGAATGGTTTGGGTCAGAAGGGACACTAAAAATCATCCAGTTCCAATCCCCCTGCCATGGGCAGAGACACTTCCCACTGGATGAGGTTGCTCAAAACCTCATCCCACTTGGCCTTGAAGGCTTCCAGGGATGGGACAGCCACCACTTCTCTGGGCAACCTGTGCCTCACAGGAAAACATTTCTTCCTGAGATCTCATCTAAATCCCCCTTCTTTCAGCTTAAAACCATTCCCCCTTGCCCTATCCCTGCACTCTCTGATAAAGAGCCCCTTCCCAGCTTTCCTGGAGCCCCTTTCAGTACTGAAAGGCTGCTCTAAGGTTTACCAGGAATCTTCTCTTTTCCAGGCTGAACAATCCCAACTCTCTCAGCTTGTCCTCATATAGGAGTTTCTCCAGCCCTTGGATCATCTTTATGGCCTCCTCTGGACTCATTCCAACAGATCCATGTCCTTCCACAGATCCATGTCCTTCCTGCACTTAACATCATAGATGTTTGAGCCTCACAGTCATAGCCAGGCACTGAAGAACAGAATTCACATCAGCTGCAGCCATCTAGAGTAGGTGGTTGGTTTGCAGACCCCAGAGATGGAGACAAAGGTCTGCAGAGGGTAACCCATCCTCTCTGCATGTGTGGGCTCTCACAGTCTCCACAAGCACCCATCTCCCACCAGCTGTGGAGGAATGAGCTTCCTGGTGCCCTCCTTTTGGTAGCAAGATAGTTCCGGGCCATGGGCTGGAAAGGGCTTCACCATCCCTGTCTAGTGTGAGAACCCAACAGAGGTGTCCATCAAACCCAACTGCCTTTTCACCACCCAGAGGTTTAGCTTCCTTAAATGGCAGCCCCGCACCGCTGCTAGGTGCTGGGTTGTGATTCTTCCCAGCCCAGCCCCGATGAAATCTTGTGATTTCATCTTACCCACCCTGACCCCACCATATCCCATGGATGGGCACCCCTACATGTGCAATAACAACCAACCTGCCGCATGAAAAGCAATGATGTTTGAGAGTTTAAAGGAAAGCACTGTTCTGTACCATGGTGATTCACTTGTGATGCTTACACAGTATTGCTAGAGCGGAGTTTTGGAGGATTTAACAAAAAAAGGATTAGATTGTTGTATTAGATACAGTTAAAAGCGTTATAAAACCTCATTGTTCTGGCAGTCAACCAGCAAGAAATCTCTTTTAGGTGTCTTATTTTATAATTGTTCCCTATGAAATCTATTACCGCTTTCTCTTAATGCCTGTTCAGGTGATTGTTTTCACTGGTGGGACATTGTCCCTGCCCTCACCTCTGCCATCCATGGTCAGAGCTGCATTTTGGGGTCCCCTCAGGGTATTCCCCAAGAGGCAGCAGCACGGGTATTAAAACAGAACCCCCAGAGCCCTGGGTAGAGAAATACTGACTGTAGAGGAAGGAATGCCACAAAAATGGCATAAAGAGGTACTTAGTAAAGCCAAGGGGAATAGGAGAAGGACGTGGGACACGGGGAGCTATCCTCTGCCCTGAGGGGTCTCCCTGGGAACCCTCACCCTAGTTCAGGAGTGCTGGTGAGGGCTGATGGACCCAGCTGTGCCCTTGAGCTCCCAGCACCAGGAACATGCAGTGGAGATCCTTGAAGTTTGGGGGTTTACCCCAATTTGCTATATGGAGGAGCCCCTGTCCTCTGTGAAGACCTGTGCCACCTGGAAAAGGGTCTAAATTGCAATTTGGGGGTGGTGTGACAGTTGGACTTGATGATCTTAGAGGTCTTTTCCAACTTTAATGATTCTATGATTCTATGAACATCACAGGCTCCTTAAGTAGCTGCTGACCAGAATTTCATCCTTCTGGTCCAAATCCTTTAAGGCAATCATTGATTCTGCAGATGGAGAGTGAATTTACTTGCAGAAGCTGGGAGCAGGTCTTCCCTGGGCAGTTGGGTTAGCGCTCTTCCCTCTGTTTCACTGGTGAATGCTGATCTGTAAGCAACAACCCTGCATGGGGAAAAGTTATCAAACTGAATTATTCATAGAATCATAGAATGGTTTGGGTCAGAAGGGACAATAAAAATCATCCAGTTCCAAACCCCCTGCCATGGGCAGGGACACCTCCCACTGGATCAGGGTGCTCAAAGCCCCATCTAACCTGGCTTTGAAGGCTTCCAGGGATGGGGCATCCACAACTTCTCTGGGAAACCTGTGCCAGGGCCTCACCACCCTCACAGGAAATTCTTCCTAAGATCTCATCTCAATCTCCCCTCTTTCAAGTTAAAACGGTTCCCCCTCGTCCTACCACTGCAGTCCCCAATAAAGGGCCCATGCCCAGCTTTCCTGCAGGCCTCATTTAAGTACTGGAAGGAGTTATTCCCTATAGCTACTCCAGAAAAAAGCTCCGGGGGTAGATACTGTTATCCTAAAATGGGATTTCCACCCCAACTCCCATTACGGTGATTACCTTCAGGTGTTGGCTGAGCCAAGTCAGGAAAAAGTGTGGTTATTCTAGAGTATGTATCCATGTGTGGAATGTTCTGGAATAGATATTTCACTTTAAATTCATGTCCTGTCTTATTCCAGAATATTTTCCCTGTGTAGAGGAGCACTTAGCTGGGGTCTCTGCTTGCTGCCGTGCTGGTGATAAGATGGATTGGCTGATCTAATAGGTCTTTTCAATCTCTGATTTTGAAAGCTAAGATTGGGAAATTAATTTCAGAAAGGTCAAAACAGAGCAAGGCTATCCTGCTGCTGTGTGATGGATCCTATTTTTTTAAAATCTATCTATTGAAGGAAAGGTTAGTTATTCAGCATTCTGCAAAAAAAAAGAAATAAATAAACCAAGCGGAGGGAATACAAAAAGTGTACAGATCTGCTGACCCATTCGCAATCTTCAGTTAATGAAAATGCCGGGGAACAGGAGTGGTAAGAGCCTGCCGAGCTGGAAGGCGCTGACCCCGCGGCTGCTGGAAGCTGAATGCTCCCAGTTTCGAACCCCTACCCAGCCACAATGCACGTGCCTGCAGGGCTGCCCAAGGGTCTTAGGAGCAGCCGCAGCAGCAGAAGCCTTGCTGGCGGCTGTGGTGGCCGAAGTGTGGGAGGTCTGCTTCCACCTCTGTCCTCTGCTGGGGGGATCATTGAGATCTTTTGAGGGCAGTTTGCAGAAATGCTGAGCAAATCCCAGTAGCTTGAACTGAAAATCTAGCTTGAGGCATAAGGGCATCAGAAACAGCCAGGGGCATCATTCCAGGTTCACTTGAGTCATGAAGAGGGTTCAAGAGTTGTGTCATGTGTTAGTGGAAAGTGCAAAAATAAAAAGAAAACACAAAAGAAAAGGGGGGGGGAATAAAAAACCAAAGGCTTCACATAGGTATTTCCTTTGGTTTTATTCATTTTCTTCCAAACAGTAAAACTAAAACCAAATTGTTTCCTTTTTTCTTTTAAACCAAGTAATCATGAGGAGGAAAAACGGGCCTCTTGAGGGGGTAATTGCTTCTTAATGAGTAAGAAAATAGCTTTTTTTAATTTGGTTGCCTTTTCTTTTGCCTCTTCACCTGTTATATTCAATAAACTGCTGAGCTGTCCCTTCCTCTGTCTTCTTCTCTTCTTATGGATAAATAGGTGATGTTGCAATTTTTGGAAGCAGGGAGAAATTAATTAGTTTTGGTATCAGTGATCACAACTTTGTCCCGACCTAACTCCACTTTGTATATTGTGTTGAGCCTTGAGGCTAACACGTGGTGAGAGTCCTGAGGCGAAACCAGGCAGCAACTATTGCTGGGTGTTGACGTGAAGCTCCATATCATTATAGAGAGGGAAACGTAGCAAAAACGTACCTGGAAGCTGATGCAAAAAGCAAGGTGCTGTTGCAGGGTGGGGAGCAGTGGGTGACACGCTGAGGCATGTGAAGAAGTGACTTTCAGCCATCCCAGAAGTAGTGATGCACCTTTCTCTTTTTTGTTCAGGACAAAATACACCATAAGCACTCAGATCTCCTCTGAGCAAATTCAAGTTCTGCTGATTCCTCTGGAGACTGGATCCTGCTTTGAATACCTAGCCCTGGCAAGGTGTTAATTGCACTCATTAATTCCACTCTTCAATTAACATTGTCATAGAATGAATCATAGAATGAATCATAGAATGAATCATAGAATGAATCATAGAACGAATCATAGAATGGTTTGGGTTGGGAGGGATCTTAAAACTCATCCAGTTCCAACCCCCCTGCCATGGGCACGGACACCTCCCACTGGATCAGGTTGCTTAAAGCCCCATCCAACCTGGCCTTGAACACCTCCAGGGATGGGGCAGCCACCACTTCTCTGGGCAACCTGTGCCAGCGCCTCACCACTCTTACAGGAAAACATTTCTTCATAAAATCTAATCTAAACCTCCTCTCTTTCAGCTTAAAACCTTTCTCCCCTTGTGCTACACCTGCACTTCCTGATCAAGAGCCCCTCCTCAGCTTTCCTGTAGCCCCTTTCAGTGCTGGAAGGTGTTCTAAGGTCTCCCTGGTGCCTTCTCTTCTCCAGGCTCAACGACACCAACTCTCTCAGCCTGTCCTCATATGGGAAGTGCTCCAGCCCTCGGATCATCTTTGTGGCCTACTCTGGACTTTCTCTAACAGACCTATGTCCTTCCTCTCCTGTCAAACCTGTATGAGCCAATCTCACTTTAAATTTCAGTCTGTACAGACAAATTTTAGACCCATGGATATCTGGAGTTGTACCCATGTGGCAGCATATTTCGTATCCATTATTGAAACTCTCCATTTGTTGCTCATGCATTTTCCTGTTGCTGTCTGCAATCAGTTATACAAAAACAATACAGCAATACATGAACAAAATAAGTAAATATCTCCAGTTGAGGATTACATTAACAAGTTCGGTAATAAATGACAATTATTTGTCAATATATACAAATTACTTAATTCTTTTAACACATTGAGCAACACTGGAGATAAAGAATAACTTCAGAAACTGGTTGCATATTTCATTCTGAACAGAAGATGTGAAGAAAAATGTCAGAGCAAGCAAACACATCTGGCTCATTAATGTGATTATCTTTTCCCAGTAAAGAATCTCAAGCAGATTTGAATGGACATTGGAGCATCCCTATAAATCAGATTTAACTCCCCACAACAAGTGCTGAGGAAGCTGCCAGGCATCAGTTAACCTGTCCTATGCAACATTTCTCTCGCTGCTAATTCCAGAAATACCGGGGCAATTCATGTGTAAAGAAGTTTCCATAGTCCCAAATATGTCTTGCTTCCCAAACCTGATACTGGAAGTAGGCATGGACTAATCTTCTGGCATCCAGTGAAAAAAATAGGAACTTAAGTCTCTGTAAGTAGAAAAATAGATATTTTACTGTCTTAGGTTGAATGTTGGCTTAAATGGAGGAATCTGTCTGGGGGAAAAATAAAGGCAGGTTCATGCCTTATCTTATATGTGGTATAATCTGTGTGTAAGGGATTGTTGTTGGCAGGATGCTGTTGGCGCGGGAAGGCATCTCCTAACACACATTGTAGGGTGTGCATGTGGTCCAGGAAACCTCCGGGACTGAGGTTTGTTTGCTATTAATACGTACACACATAGATGCGGCTCAGCAGGCTTTTAGAAAGGCTTTTGTAGGGACGCGTGTGTGGTCCCTTGACAGTGAGAAGGCGGTGAAGAGTCACCGGCTCTGAGAGCATCTCCCCCTCCTGCAAGGACTCCCCATGCAGTGAGTTTCCCGTGGGACGACTTATCCCTGGGAGCTGTGGCTTTCCCTCTTGCGTTGGGGCTGGGAGAGGGGATGCACTCGGTATGTAATGCAGCAAGGCCATTCACCTGCAAAATTATTAACAAGACTTTTTATTATCTATGATCCTTATAAATGTCTTGTTCAGCAGAGGAGCATCGAGCCAAATTATGTCAAGTCTCCAGGTCTGTTCACAGCGCCAAAGGAAGACATTTATTTTGGTCATGAGTGGTGAAAAAGGAATTTAGCTCCATGCCATGACTTAGGGGGAACGTTTGCTAAATCAATTTGAAAGTAGATCTGGCTTCTAAAATTTACTTTTAAAAACTGAGCACTGAAATTGATACCCAGGGATGTGTGCTCCTGTGTGATGTTTCCCAAGGGAAACCCTTAAAGTGGTGCCTGTGTGCTCACTGCCTGTCAGGGGCCATGAGATCTGGCTCAAGTAAAGTGACCATGGGAGTTCAGAGCTGCCAAACTGGGAACAACTGGGTGGAGGGAAGTGACTGATCACTAGACGCACTAGGGATGCTTATCTGACCCTGCCGCAGCACCTGTAATCACAGAGACTCTCCTGCCTGCTGCAGGTAATAGGATGAGGTATCTGTTAACACCTTCACCTTATCAGTTAACACCTTCCTGATCACAGTTTCCCTGAGCTTTGGCTGTTTGGAAAATTCCTGGGTTTTTGCAGGTAGGATTATTGTTTGCATTAGAAACAAACAAAAAACAAACACAAAACTGTATTTTTTTAAGCTCTTGGCTTTAAATTATCTTATATTTGATAATTTCCAAGCATAAACATCAACTCAAGCCTAACCAAGACGAGGTGCTGCAGCTTGGAGGCAGGGCACCTTTCTCATGTGAATCAGAGATGTTGACTCTTTACCGGTGTGTAAGTGGGACCCGTTCCTACCCTGCTGCGGAGACAGGACCAGGACTGCCACAAATCAGAATTTTCCCAGCACTTTTTGTCCTTTTAAGTTTTTTTTAAAAAAGCCCTTATGTGATACAGAGCAGAGTTCTTGTATCTTGGGACTTATTCCCGTGGCTTCCAGGGGAGATTTTCCCAAGTCCTTGTTTTCTTCTGCTATTAAAGTGCACACTCATCTGCAAGAGGATCCAAGTATTTGATATTTAGGCTTAGAGCTGCAAACGCGTTTCAGGTTTTGTATCCCTCTAGGATTTTTTTTTATGTGTGCTAGGCTTTTGTGAATTCAACCCCTGTTTAAACATAGCAGTTACATAATAATTTCATTTTTTAATTATTATTATTTATGTAATAATTTCACATTAAATATGCACTCAGAGCAAATTTTTATGGGGAAATGTAGTGATCCTTGGTGCAGGAGTGTCTGTGGAGTTTGTGAGGGCATGGAAGAAGCAGGCAGAGCTCCTTCCACAGGGTCTGTTCCCTTGCCCCTCCTCCTCATTGCCTTGGCAGTGTCCCCACTCTCACCTGGACCAGGCTGGCTGTCCCACTTGCACGGTGCATTTGAACATCACACATGTGAGGTTCTTGCAGAGGGTGATGGGTGAGATGCCAGAAATGGCGTAACTGTCTGTCAGCAGAGCTGGGCAATGAATGCGGTGCAGGGCATGACGTCCCTCATTGCTACTGAGACAGCACGTGCTGGCATGTGGCTCCAGACCCTCCTCGGGTCCAGCCCTGAGTGATTTATTTGCCCAGGGAAGTGGTGGATTCTCCTTCCCTGGAGGTATTTAGAAAATGTGTAGTGTGGCACTTCGAGACACGTCTTAGTAGGCACAGTGGGGTTGGGCTGACAGTTGGACTGGATGATCTTAGAAGTCTCTTCCACCATTTATGATTATATGATTTGCCTGCACAGAGGAGCACAGCCCCATTGCAGTCCTTCCTGCTGGCTCTCTCCCCTACTCTGCCAAGAGGAGGGAGCTGAAGGGTGGTAAAACAAATAACCTGCATTTCTAGAAAGCAAAATAATAGACACACTGTAGGAGCTGTTGTTGAAGCCAAGGTGCTGCTCTTCCCCTCTGCTGCAGAGCAGGTGTTAAAACGTTGCCTCCACCAACTGTGTGGGAATCAGTGGAGCTGCAGCCAGTAGCAGATGCTACAGGTCCCCCTCACTCACCCCTCAATGCGCGGGAGATGTTGTTAACTGCCTTCTAGGAGACGGTGTCCAGGGCAGATGCCAAAGAACCACGGGTTTGGTGAATCCGGTGCATTCCCTTGACTGAGGATCCTGGTACCAGTGCTGGCCACGGGGCTGGCATGCAAGGCAAGGGTCCTTAACCTCCAGTGGATCCCAGGAACACCAGGGGGAATAGCTCTAAACCCCATTTAAATAGGGAGCCAGGGGGAGGGAGAGTGGGACATTTATTAACAACTAATCCTGTTAAGATTTTCTACACCATATGTCTGAGCAACAGAACATGTGAAATGTGTACTAATTACTCCTGCCTGTGTCATGTGTGTATATTTTATATGCAGTCCCTGACCTTTTTGTTAATAACTTCACATTATATTCATTGACCTGAAACAAATTGAATTCAGTGGCACTCACTCAAGAATTGAATTACATAGTCTTCTTAATTGGTCTCTTATTTAAATGTGGAAAAGTAACAGTTTACCACCTGTAATTTTTTTTCCTTAAAAAGTTCCTGCAGAGACTACATGTGTGCATGCAGGGGTTGTGGCCAGGGGGAAATTAGCACAGAAATCCCAAGCCTAGCATGCACCATGTAGCTGAACACCGCCCCGCCCCCCCCCAAAAAAAAAATAAAAAAGAAAGGGTTTTAGCCCTCTGAAGCAAAAAACACTTGTAAAAGCACACAAATAATCTCTCCTCCTCAGGGGAAAGGGCAGCACCTACAGTAAGTTGCCCCCCCAACTCCTGGGAGCTGCAGTGCTAGGTGAGCATCTCTGCTCAGCACCAATGTGCACAAGCTGTCTGTCCCCCCACCTTGGCCAGGTCCCATCTCCAGCCTCCTTGTCAGCTCCCGAGGGAAGAAAACCGAGGCAGGGAACAGCAAGATGCTTTGCCTGCCAGCAGCTGTCCAGGGAATGCTGACCCACGCCATGGAGGAGATGGGGGCCGGCTGAAATTTCTGCTTTGCTTTTCTTCTTCCAATGCTGAGTTAATTGCCAAAGCCGCAAAAAAAGAGCCTTACTCTTTACTTACTATATTTAACTTAAAAATGCAAATGTTATTAGTGTCCCGATCATTGATAAGAGTGCCTTTGTGCCATGCTTTAACCTCTATTAGGGGGGATTATGAGAACGTATCCACATTGGCATTTTCTAAGTGTCACTATGACAGCACTTGCTGCACAAATGCCTGGCTGTCACACTGAGGTTTATCACTAGGTTTTTTCCTCCGAATGCAGACTAATAAGCCCAGAAATTACAATTGCCTCCCTGCCGAATCTGTGATAGGCGGAAATAATGATATCAGTGCCCTGCTAATCTCCTTGCCTCCGCGCTTGGCACCATCCTATTGAGTCACCTGTCATACGCCGCTTTGATGAGGCGAATTCAATCTCTCAGCTATAATGACAATGGAGCCATTTTAATGTTTGGAAATGATTATGTGAAGGTTTCTCTTTGCTCTGTCTTGGCAAGCAAACCAGGTCAATGTTCAGGCTGTGTCTCCTGCCGCCGCTAACGACTTGGAAGGAGCCTGGCTGTATTAAGTGAATATGCCAAGTTATTAGAAAGGAGGCACTGAAGGCAGCTTCGTAGGGGGAGACACTTTTTATTTCCTTTTTCACAGTAAAGCACGAGCCTGAGAAGATGCTTTATATGCGTGAGCATCTCACGCGCCTATGTGGGCCCCAGCAGTGGCATCCTGGGGTGCGTGTGCTTCACAAGCTGCATGCACACAGCCACAGGCACCTCGCAGCACCCCTGGGTGCCCCATGGCCATCGTGTTATCCTCAGTGCTTTGTACACTTTTCCAGTGCTAATACCAAGGCTGGTACTCCAGGATGGGTGCAAGGATGGATGCAAGCGCATCCCCAGCCCCAACTCAGTTCTTGACAGCTTGTTGGGTAAAGCATGATGTGACAACAGAGTGGGAGCAAGCAAGGGATCCCCTTGTGTTGCAGGAGAAAGCCCAGCAAGTGCTGGTGATGCTGGGCCATGCCTGCAGGCAACTGGTTTGGTGCTGGCCGGTCACTCCTACATTCATTCTCTACACCATGCTGGGTAAATGTAGATATCGTGCCTGTGCTGGAGGGCAGGGCTGGCTGCTGAATTTGCTTTCAGAAAACCTCCAGGCTCTCAAAGAGGGTTTCTGCCCTTCAGCATCATTGCATAAGAGTGATGGACTTATCTTTATTGACCAGCCCAAAATATGGATGAGCAGCATTGTGGCCGGGGTTGGAGCAGGGATGCTGGCTCAGTGCACTGCAGGAGCAGCCAGATAAGGCATGAATTGTGTGGAATGTCATCTTTTCCTTAAAAAATTCAAGAAAGCAACTTCCTCTTCCTTGGGCTGTGATTTGTCACGAATCACAAAGACAAGAAAATGTGCCCAGCTAAGTGATGACCTTTCTGCCCAAACCAACATACACAAAATGCATTTGCAAATCTATGTGTTGACACAACAGGCTGCAGGGAGCTTGAAGTCTGTGTAACTTGAAAAAACAAGCACTAAAACCTGTTGGAAGATGTATTTCGTCCCTTCAGTCTGCTCAGGTGTTGGGTTAAATGGGGAAGTGAGCTCTGCTGCTGCCAGAGGGGTGGCAGCGAGATGTGCATCCAGCTTGGCAGTGTTGGGGAGAGTCCCACAAGGTATAGGGTGTCATGCATGAGATTCCTACCTGTGTGTGGATTTCAGTTTTGGTGATAGAGGAACTGAATTTCTTCCCTTCTGAAACACCCGTGTCTCTGACAGTGGTCTCTGAAACCAGGTTTCATTCATGCCTTTAAATACAAGCTGAAATGCTTTATTTGTTTATTTTAATGTAAAAGGAAAACAGCACCTCTTCAAGCTGTTGGAGGTCCCAAATTCACTTAGGATATGTCTCCAGACTAAATGAGAGTTTAAAGTAATCTTGGAGAAGTGCAGGGTCCGTTGGGGCCCACGGTTGGAATTCCATTTATTGTGTAAAATCTGGGGACTCTCCGTGCCACTGCAGCTGCCTTCTGGACAGTCTCTCCCTTGCATGGAATCGTAGACTCATAGAATCATGGAATGGTTAAGGTTGGAAAAAGACCACTAAGCTGATCCAGTCCAACCATCAACCTTGCCTACTGAACCATGTCCTAAAGTGCCAGGCCTACACAGTTTTTGAACGCCTCCAGAGGTGGAGACTCCACCACTTCCTTGGGCAGCCTGTTCCAATACTTCACCACTTTTTCAGCCAACAAATTTTTCCGAGTATCCAATCTAAACTTCCCCTGGTGCAGCTTGGAGACAGTTTTCCCTCATCCTATCACTTGTTACTTAGTTGAAGAGACCAGCACCCACCTCGCTACAACGTTTGGTAAGATCATAGGGGATGTGGGTGACATAGATGCAGCCTAGTCCTGCAGACATGTGAATCCCAGCTGGAAGCAGTGTTTCTCATGCAGTTTCCATTGCTGCCCCTCCATGTGTAGCTTCTCCAGCTTGCAGCCCATGCTCTGGCACTGAGGTGCGGTACCCCTGGCACCGGGCACAAGGATGCTGCAGCAACGAGTCAAGGCTTTTCTTCCTCATCTTCCCGCTGGTGTTCACTGCTGACTTAATAGTGTTTATTAATATGACATTAATTTTCTGAAATCTTGACCAACTCTTTGATAAGAGAGGAATAAAGAAGTAGAATTTCAGATGTCAAGCTTTTATTAACGCAAGTGTTCAAGGCCACCTCTGGATGGATATTACAGGCTGCTTTCACTCTGCTCTTCAGTTTATGAAAAGCAATTGTTTAGCTGTATAGAGAGTATAGAGCAGAATCAAATTGACCTGCGTGATACAGAAAGTAGCACTGAGCCCATTTAACTAAGGGTCCTTTGAAAGAAATCTTTTTTATTATAGATGAGTGCTGAAATTATTTCAAGGAAGTGATTATCTGTCTAATAATTTTAAATGCATGAGTGACTTCCACATATAAAATTAAGGCAACCCACAGCAGCAGATTTGGAGATAGGCTTAACACATGACAAGCAGAATGGTGACACGACAGCCTGGGGTTCTTCTCCCCGGATTTTTTTTAGAGGTGCTCCTGGTAGGAGATTGGCTCTGTACAGTCACTCTGATGGGGATGATATTGATGGGGATGGATGCTTGGATGGGATGGATACATGTATGGGATGGATGTGTGTATGGGATGGATGCTTGGATGGGATGGATGCATGGATGTGATGGATGCCTGGATTGAATGGATGCGTGGATGGGATGGATGCTCGGATGGGATGGATGCTGGATGGGATGGATGCGTGGATGGGATGGATACACGTATGGGATGGATGCGTGGATGGGATGAATGCATGGATGTCGGTGTTTGGGGCATGTGGATCCTCTGGTGTTGGTTATATCCTTGCAAGCCCAGTGGGGCCTAGTTCAGGGCTGGCTTCATCGTGCACATCTGGGCAGCCTCAGGATACACAAGCCCCACACTTGCCTGCATAGCGGGGAGCTCGGCACTGCCACCCCCCCATGCACCCCCACATCTCCCTTAATTAAGGCAGCCAATCTAATTAGGGTGGCGCCCTGCCGCAGCCACCCCGTGAGGGCGCATCAAAGCCCGTGTGGGGCACGCGTGGGGGGCGGCGCACGGGCAGCGCAATTACCCAAGTTAAGAAAACATCCCTGTAATTAGCGAGGCAACTCGAAGCACAAGGAATGGAAATTAGTCACAGCGCAATAAATTAGTCAGTGCATATATTACGTGCCGTGAGCACCCCGGGGGCCTCCTGTTTGTAAGGCTTTGGTTTGCAACCCCATGCCTCTCAATAAAGCATTCATCCCTAGGTGATTATGTTCCGGCAAAAGGAGTTTTTAACTGAATTACAAATTTTCTTGTCTGATTTTTTTGTAGGCAGAACTGGGATCCCTTACTTTTTTCTCTCCTCTCTGTTTTTTTTAAAAAGGTCTGGGGAGCAAAGCTACTTCCCTCCCCCTTCAGCTAATAATTAATTTTCAGCTTTTCAGGGTGCTTCAACACCCTGCATTGTTTGCTTTAATTAGGAGCAGTAGTTAAGGAACTATTTCAAAATCCCTCCCCAATTTTGAACTATTTTAGCTGTTGTTTCTTTACTGGGGGAAGAAAAAGGGGGGGGCAAAGCAGGAAATTGGACTGTAGCAGCACATAACATTTGCATCAAAATAATACAGCCAGCAACAGAAAATCACAATCACATCACTCAGAAGGAAGGAACAGAATACAAATTAAAGGAATAATGTAAATTTTTTGCCATTAAGCTTCAATGACCATTTGAAATGGTGCAAGGCACAAAGGTTTTGATGAGCATCATCCAGTTTGATTATTCATACTTGTGCTTCTGCTTGAATTAAAGTAGGAGTGCTAGAGCCTGTTAAAGCAAAATATTTGAATTGGTAGTGAACTCTCACCTTTACTTGCATCCATTTACTTTTCAAATGAATACCAGATAAGTTAGTGCATTTTATAATCGGCCTGTTTTCCAGTGAGTGCTGTCATTACATACCAATTTCTTTTAGAAGTGCTTCCTAAGAAACATTAAATACTTACAAATAAGGATCTGTCCATCACTGGCAGCAATACTATTTGAGCAACATTAGGCGACTCAGGCAGGTTCCGTGCCTTCCCTTTATTAGTTGTGTGCCCAACTTCTTCGGCCCCACGCGTGGCTGCTGCCAGCATTAAATGCCATCCGTTGGCTGCCTGGAGGGCTCTGCTCCCCACTGGGCTCCACGCAAACACCTCACCAGTCTGCAAACACCCGGCCAGTTTGCAAACCCCCAGCCAGCTTGCAAACAATGTGCCTCGCCAATGTGTGCCCTTGCCTTGCTGCTTGTAGAAGGAGCTGCTTTCAAATCTAAAGAATGGTATGGTATTTTATTTTATTTTATTTTATTTTATTTTATTTTATTTTATTTTAATATATTTTTATATTACTTATTTATTAATTTTTATTTTTAATTTAATTTTTTTTTTATTATTATTATTATTATTATTTTATTTAGGTAGTATTACTGCATTCTCCGAAGAACAGGGCTGGATCCACAGTCCATGGAGGGAGACACCTGAATGAGCCTAATTTCGAAGGGAAGAGCTGCTTAAAGCTGGGCTTCGAAGACCTATGGCAAAGGCTTAGCCAGCTCTTCCCACTGATGGAGGTGCAGCTACTGCACAGGTTTTGCAGAGTTATACACAAGAACATCCCTGGCTTTCACTAGCTGGAATTTCCATCAGCAGGTATGAGAAGAAAGAGCATTTTGGCATTCAGAGACACTGGAACACATTGCCCAGGCAAGTTGTGGATGTCCCTCCCTGGAGATGTTCAAGGACAGGCTGGATGGGGCTTTGAGCAACCTGATCCATTGGGAGGTGTCCCTGCCTATGGCAGGGGGGGTGGAGCTGGATGGACTTGAGGTTCCTTCCAACCCAAACCTTTCTTTGATTCTCTTCTATGATTCTATGTTCAGGAGTTACCGCTCGACTCCCAACCTGCAGGGTGGCACAGGGAATGCAGACATCATTTCCTGGGGATGGGGCAGCAGGACAGCACTGTCCCCCTGAAACCTGGAGCCACTCGGCCAGGGCTCTTCCGATGTTCTGCACCTGCTTTCTTCCCCTAGTGATCCGTGGCTTTAGCCTATTTTTAGCATTTATCATTAAGAAACACAGATCACTTTCAGGGTGGAAAAACAATAGGAAAGAATAGTATTTAATGTGGTTTTCACATACTATGTTGCAAATAATGATGGAAGCAGAGGAAAAACATGGAACATTAAGAAAAGCAGAAACTACCCCAGAGCAACTTCCCTGGGGTCTCGATGCTGACCAGCTTGATAATGCTGGTAAGTTTGCTGTTTACCTAAACGAGAGCAAAACTGGCCAGGTGTTTGTTAACCACAAATGAAGAAGTTACAGTAGGATTTTGAAATTGAGCTTTTTATAAAAGACACAGGCTGAGAGAGTTGGGGTTGTTCAGCCTGGAGAAGAGAAGGCTCCAGGGAGACCTTAGAGCAGCCTCCCAGTACTGAAAGGGGATCCAGGAAAGCTGGGGAGGGGCTCTTGATCAGGGAGCACAGGGACAGGACGAGGGGGAATGGTTTTAAGCTGAAAGAGGGGAGATCTTTGGAAGAATTTCTTTCCTGTGAGGGTGGTGAGGCCCTGGCACAGGTTGCCCAGAGAAGTGGTGGCTGCCCCATCCCTGGAGGTGTTCAAGGTCAGATTGGATGGGGCTTTGAGCAACCTGATCCAGTGGGAGGTGTCCCTGCCCATGGCAGGGGGTTGGGACTGAGTGGGCTTTAAGGTCCCTTCTGACCCAAATGGTTCCACAATTCTATGATTTTAAATTAACTTGGGATTTCTGCTTCGAATAAAAATAAATCCATTTATTCCAGAGGTCAGATTTCAGATTATTTATATACAAATACCAGTGCAGGTTTATAAACGGAGACAATCCAGCCCTGGGAGTTTATCAGCTCTCTGTGTGTTAACTATAACAGTGCACAAGAGATCTAGCAGCTCACTCTGAGTTACTAATGGCAGGGCTCACTCCTTGATACAAAGTTTAAAAAGCAGACTTGGACTAGGGGATGCAATTATGTTGGACTGTATGATCTTAGAGGTCTTTTCCAAACTTAATGATTCTATGATGTTTTTACCCATTACTGGAAACACCTACAGGGCTGGGCCAAGGAGTTGAAGGAATTTTAATAGCGTGATGCACTTCTTCACTGCGGTAAGGCATTGTTGGGCAGGAGTTTTGGGAAAGCCCGCTGCTTCCAGGAGAAAAGTCCCAGGTCCCTATTTTCTCTTTTGTGTTTACAGGCCCCGTGCTGGTGCTGGTGAGTTTTTCCTGACAGTCATTGTTATCTCATGATCCCAAGGCTTTGGCCAGCCTTGGGCCAGGTTTGATGGCCGACTGAAGGCACAGCCCATTCTCACTTCCCATTGGGTGCCTTCCAGAGCAGGCAGGGCAGGCAGGGCTCCTCAGCAAGCGCTGCTGAGGCATCATGAGGTTAATTTTGCTGCACTGCCCTCAGCTTAGCAGCTTGTTCCTAATGAGCAAGGAGCCAGTGATCCCACTTGGATGCATCCTTCAACTCCACCAGTTTGTCGATGTCAGCAGAGATGGAAGCACAGCAAGGACAGCATCAGTGACCATGGATGGGGCATTGAACAGCAATTATTTTGCTTTTCTGCTGTAACAGAGGGATCTCTGTGCTCTTTGGTAAAGCATGACGACCGATGTGGGGGTCTTGGTGCCATGGACACAGTGTCACCTCCCCATACCTTCTCTGACTTCATCAGCACAGGGACAGGGTCTGTTCCTGCCTGTCTGGGGCAGGTCTGCCCCTCTGCACGGGGGAACATGTCCATCTCTGTTGGCCAAGCTGGGAGCTGCAGGATGTTTTACCGTGGTTCACATTGCCCCTCTATAAAATGTCTTTTATTAAAATGAGGGGAAAAAACCAAATCAATGCAACTACACATCAAAAACAAACAAACCTCGTTTTTGCAATTTTAAAGCAATCCATCAGAGGCTAATGAAGGCCAGGTTATTTAAATGATAAAGGATAGGGAATGAATGCATACCATTGTCTCTGCTGCGTTTTCCAAGGTGATGTGGGTTAAGACTGTGCTCTCAGGGTTAATTTTGTGCTGCTTTTCTTTTAAAAATGTTTTTTTTCTTATTGAAAGAGGGGGGTTGATTTATGTCATATCCGTAATAATTCCCAGATTTCTGTAGATTACAAGGTTACCCCCATGAATGCCTCTGCTAGCAGAGGGATGCCTTACCAGCCGTGGGCTCAACACTGGCCTCGCATTCAGCACCAAGGGGACAGCAGGGTCCAACCATCACCACTCGCCCTCCATGCCTGCAGCCCTTCACTTCCCTCATTAGTTAAGGACTCTTAATACGCAGCACTCCAGGGTGCAATTTAAAACAAATAAAATTAAAAGACGCCATGGAAAACTGCAGCCCTGCTTTTTCCTTCCACTTTTCCCCCCTCTCTGGATTTTATGTCACCTTTTCAGCTCCCCTGCGGGTGGTTTCTGGAGATCACCAGCAACAACAACACGGGAGCCCAGACTGGCTGCCCCCATTGGGTTCTCTCTGAATGGAGAGACTGGGTTCCCCCTGTGTACAATGTGGAATCATGTCTATGTAAGGCAGTACCAGGGGTTCTGTCCTGGCCGCATCAGTGGTTTAATAAACACGCTGAATAAGAGACCAGATTGAGGTCCAGCTCTCCAAAACAGATCTCTCAAGCCTGAAAGACCCAGTTCCTAGGGACGAGGGGCGATGCCTGCTGTCCTACCAGCCAAAACTGGTGGCAAAACAAAGCTCTGACCCCCAAACATACTGAGAGCTGAAATGAGCTGTAATAACTGGGAGGTTTCCTCGCGGCTTGGTGGAGGAACACCAGGCACAGGAGCAGGAGGAGATGAGACTTGCAGGGTGGAATGCCAGCAGCAGCCATAAAGGCTTATGAGGACCAAAGAAAACCTTTGGGAATTTATACTACCTTGGGCTTGGCTCCTTCATGTTAGTTTTCTCTATATACTTATGTTTTTCCTCCTCTCCTTGTGTTTTCTGCTGCTCTGTCCCTCCCGAGCACTTCAAAGCCCCACTCTCTTTCCAGGCACTTTACCACGTCCTTGTTATCCGGACACGAATCCTCCTAAGCCACCCTGTTGTCCGCTGGCGTGCGTGTGGGCAATCACAAATTTATGACGATGCTGAGACTTCGGGGGGAGAAAGCCAAGCGAATTTCTACCACAAACCGCTGCTTTCAGGGATCATTCCACTCGACTGGCTGAGAAGAAAACTGCTCTGATAGAAACTATGTTATAATAGTTGGGAACGGGATAACAATGCCCTACTGACGAAGCTGATTTATTCTCATACACCAGCGTGGGGAACTGGTATGCACCAAAGCAGAAAATGGAGCTAGCTTTTCTGAAGTGTTTAAAATCGAGCAGCTCAGGAGTCACCAACTGGTTATTTAGGTAATCTTTCAGTGGCCAAGCCACCCCATTTCATTAAGGATGGTGCTATTCAGCAAAGCAAATATTGCACATGATCAAAATGAAGCAACATCTCCCCCACCACCCCCATTAAACTTTAACTTTGCTTATCAGCTTCCCGCAAAGAAGCACCAGCTGGAGGCTGTAAAGGTGCCGGTACCTCACAGGAGTACCTGGGAGAGGGAAAAGGGATGAAGTTTAAGAGCAGCAGCCTGAGTGATGATGAGAGGAATGACATATGTTATCAATTTACTCAGAAATTAAGAACATCTGCCTAGGTTTGCTCTGGAAAGAAAGAGATGAGGGGGCTGTGTGAAAGCGAGGGCTGGGTATTGCTGCCTGAGCTTGGGGTGAGGGATGGGAGAGTGACATGGGGTGACACAGCCACCAATAGAGCAATATAGGATAATCCCACTGCATCTGGGTGTTAGACATGGGCATCCCTGCGTGCATCCATACCTCTGCATCTGTGGGGCTGCGGTGCAAGCCCCGTCTCTCTTTCCTGTCTGCCTCCCATAGGTGGGCACATAACCGATGTGTTATGGGGCAGCATGTATAATTCATGTGCACTTTTTTGCTTTTCCCCAGGACTTTTGCTCCAGTGGAGGCACAAGGCCTAGCAGAAAAGTGGCTGCTTGCAGCAGGCAGTAACTCCAAAGGCATTAGCAAGGACAAGCTGCTCTGCTCGTTGAGAAGGGGCAGAGGAGCTGCTGCCTGCTCAGCATCCACCTTCAGCACACATTCTTGGGACATATTCTGGGGGTGCTGGTCGACAGCCAACTGAACACGAACCAGCAGTGTCCCATGTGGCCAAGAAAGTCAACTGCATCCTGGCTTGGAACAGAAATAGTGTGGCCAGCAAGAGCAGGGAAGGGATCATCCCCTGGTACTCAGCACTGCTGAGGCTGCACCTCGACTCCTGTGTTCGGTTTTGGGCCCCTCACTGCAAGAAGGACATTGAGGGCCTGGAGCGCATCCAGAGGAGGGCAACGAGGCTGGTGAGGGGGCTGGAGAACAAGTGTTATGAGGAGTGGCTGAGGCACCTGGAGTTGTTTAGTCTGGAGAAAAGGAGGCTGAGGGGAGACCTCATTGCTCTACAGCTCCCTGAAAGGAGGTTGGAGTAAGGTGGATGTTGGTCTTTTCTCCCAAGTAGCAAGTGATAGGACAAGAGGAAATGGCCTCAAGTTGCACAGGGGAGGTTTAGATTGGAAATTAGGAAAAATGTATTATTCTACAGGGGGAGGTATAATCCCACTTGTACAGGGAACAGCATTCCCCATCCTCTGGGCTATTCCTTACAGACCCCACTGCTCTGGGGTCTGCAGAGGAGGGACAGGCAGCAGGCAGGAGGGGTGGCTGCCAGTCCAGAGCAGCATTAGTTCCCACAGGCAGGTCTCAGCTGGGAAAAGCAATGTCCAGCCCAGGTAATTTCTCAATAACCTTGGTTATTTGAGGAATAGGGATACAACTGGGTTTAAAACCAAGCCCGAGCGTCGCTGATGTTGCTACCAAAGGAAAAAGAAGTGAGGGAGCTGAGAAATGCTGTCATGAAGAGCTGAGTGAGAGCTGAGTGGGCATGATGTGTGATGGTGTATGCTGGGAAGGGCTTCTCAGGCTGAGGGATGTCAAAGAGACATCCTGGAAGAGCTGAATGTAGGGTTTTGTTCGGGGGAGGTTTGCCATAATAGGTTTTGACGGGTCTGAAATTGGTCCTATGGAGGCTAACAATGAGGGTGAGCAGAAAATCCACCCCCCCAGGCACCCGTGTGCTGGCGGTGACCTGCTGCTCAGCTGATGTGAGGAGATAAGCACCGCCAAGCTGTCACTCTTCCTGGCCACATCCACAGTTATTTCAGCTCAGTGGTGCTACCAGGCCAGCAAGAAGAGCTGGGGCTGCTGCTCGTGGGACTGGCTGACCGTGGGATTGCTCTTCTCCCTTAATAATTGGGAGAATTATTTTAATTCTGGGTCTCAAATTTGTGAAGGCCATCACACAACCATCCAGCCCACGGACTCCCAAAGGCAGCACATTGTCCAGCACAGCAAATATCTTCCAGTTACTCATCCCAACTGGATGCCATTTTGCAAAGCAATATTTTGTGATTACTCGGATGCCAATTCACCCAGATGCTAAAAAGCAATAATTGCATGGGGTTTTTTGTTACTCTGTTTTCCCTGGCGTACTTTGTGCAGCTGGAGTTGGCTTATGCGATAAATGGACGAAGTTCAAAAATATGACTCCTCTGAACTTTTTAACCTTAGACGAAAGGGAGGAATTCTAAGAGCAATGGATAAAATTCAATTAACTGAGATGACAGAAAATAATCTACTAAGCGAATACATCAGGCAATTGGAAGCTTTCATACCTTTCAAAAAGGAAATAACCTATTTCTTTCCTTGTTATCTAATGACACAGGAGTTTATTTCTCTGGAAGCAGTTACAAATCTACCTAATGGGGCCTAAATGCTGTTGCCAGGCAATTAGAGGTTTATTGTGTAGCTAATTCTTTCATATCCGTCTCTGGTGATTGTCATTACAGGACTGGCGAGCTGTCCCCCTCAGCCGAGAGCCTGTGTTTACCCATAGGCACATGCATGTGCACCTGGGTATACGTCCACACCTGTGAGCACACACAGAGCTTTGTGTGTGTACGTGCACATTTGCACAACTGTGGCTTACAGTGAGCAACGTGCCTCACATGTCACCTTGCATAGAACCATAGAATGGTTTGGGTTGGAAGGGACCTCAAAGTCCATCCGATTCCAACTCCCTGCTATGGGCAGGGACACCTCCCATTGGATCAGACTGCTCAAAGCCCCATCCAACCTGGCCTTGAAGACTTCCAGGGATGGGGCAGCCACAGCCTCCCTGGGCAACCTGTGTCAGTGCCTCCCCACCCTCGCAGGAAAACATTTCTGCCTAAAATCTCATTTAAACCCCTCCTTCAGCTAAAAACTGTTCCCTCTGGTCCTATCCCTCCACTCCCCAATAAAGAGCCTCTCCCCAGCTTTCCTGTAGGCCCTTTCAAGTGCTGGAAGGGCACTCTAAGGTCTCCTCAGAGCATTCTTTTCTCGAGGCTGAATAACCCCAACTGTCCTCATATGGGAGGCGCTCCAGTCCTTTCAAACTGTCTGTTCCCCTGCCCGTACCGCTTAGCCCAGTCCATAAGGCCATCCGTTGGGTTCTCCTGGCACCTCTGCCTCTGTCGCAGCAGGGAAATTGAGGAGATGGAAGGCACAGGCTCTGTGCCTGGTACGTGGTCCCTGCAGCCCCTGGTACCAGGGACACAACTGGCTGCTGTCTATGGCAGTTGCAGCAGAATTCCAGGAGGAAAGAGCTCCATTTCTTTCCACAAGTGACTTCCCTGTTTGTCCCTGTGGCCAATGGTGCAGACAACTGTAGAGGCCTGGCACGCATACTCAACTTGATCCCCTTCTCACAGGTTATCAGTCTTGCAAACCTGCCTTGGACCCCAAACCTCTGCTCTTTCTCCAGAGTCTGATGGGGATGGTGAGCAGCTTGGCTGGAGGGCTGGGACAGGGTTTGTTGTCCCTCGCCCATCCCTGTCTCCTTCAGAGCAGAGCTGGCTGCTTGCTCCAGACTGGTCCTGTCTGGGGAGAAGGGGCAGCCGGGTGCTGTTTTACAGCCAGAAATTATTTGAATTTTTTCTCACTGAAATGTTTTGTTTTGTGGAAAAATAAGTGTTGGCCAAGGGAGAAAACTTACACAGGAGTCTGGACACACTTGGACCCTGCAAGTGAGCATTTCCTGCTCCCAAGCAGCGGGGGCCAAGGCTGGGCTGGGCTCTCCCACCCCCAGCCTCCTGCAAAGAGGGACAAGTCTCCTTACTGGTAGCGGGGAACCTCTGTGAGTGCTGGAGCTTGGTGATCCTGGCCATGGGGAGATGATGGTGGTGGTGGCAGCACATTCCCCAGCACCTCACAGGTAACACCATCTGCCCCAGACCACATCCAGCAACTGCGGTTGGCAGCGTGGGCTCTTCCCCGCAGCCCTCCGTGGATCTGCCAGCTGGGGGCATGCTGAGACAGTGGGAGAGCCATCACCATGCCACATGCTCCCACCACTCATTGATTGGGTGCTCGTCCCCAGCTCTCTCCAAGCCTCAGCCAAGGCACACTTCCTCAGAGCATCCCCTGCCTGCACCACCCACCCTCAGACTGCACACTGCTGGGCAGTTTTCTCTTCTTTAATGATACCGTAAGTTGCTCTGGCGATAATTGTGGGTTGCTAATTAAAGATACCAAGGGGGTACAAGCTTTGGCTGAAATAGGGTATTTGGTGTTTCAATAGAACGCTGCTACATCTGTGAACTGGCCGTTTCCCACTGAAACGCTTCCAGCCACAAGACCTAAAGGCAGAGCTGTAGAAAGATGAGCTTTTCTGGTGGGCAGCAATGAGACCACAAATCGGAGAAGGATCAAATGCAATTAGTGCAGTGCACCAGAGGGAGCAGGGATGCAGGACCTGATGCCTGCCCGTGCCTCCTGCACCACACTGCAGCCCAGTGGCACGGGAGGCACTGGCTTTGCGGACCTGAGCTGACCCGTGCCTGGTGTGGAGCCCATCATTGGGGTGACAGGCCAGCCCCTGGGCTAGGGACACTCCTTCACCATTCCAGCCCCAGGTGGGAAGCAGGAGGTGGGTGCATGGCTGGGGTTCTCTAGCTCAGGTGTAATTCAGTCCCACGTGAGCATCAGCAAGTTCAAATGGCGAAGTTATTTAAGCCAGCCCAACTGGGTTGGTCTGAGCCTCTTTACTGGGTGTTGTGACCCTGTCTGGAGTCCCTGGGGACTGTGGAGCTGCAGGGCTGTGCTATTGTGTTTCATACAAGGTAGGGGAACAAGACAGCAGAGCTTTTGCTGGGAGGCTCCACCAGGCTTCAGGGGATAAGTGAGCAATGGAAAGTGCTGGGAAGCCTCTGTCTGCAGAGGCAGGGTAGTTTGTGGTGGTGCTGAGAGCTAGCGTGAGTGTGAAAGCTTGGATGCGAGGAATGGCAGGCTGTACTCCTTAATCCAGCATGTGCATACATGGCTGAGCAAGCTCTGGAGCAGAGCATGTGTCCTTCATGATGGAGGCAGCAGTAGCCCTGGACTAGAAGCTGGTTAAAGGCTCTGGTGCAGTTGTTGCCAATGGGTGATGGTGGGGTCCCTCCAGCACCCAGCCCTGGTTCAGAGCACTTCTCAGCTGGCCTTCGACAGTGGGCTGGCTACTTGCTGCTAGGGACGTACAGCTGCAAAAGTAGACATAACTTTTTCAAAATAAGGCAGGAAAGGGAGGGGGGGGGGGAAAAAAGCCCTCCATTTGCAGCCAGCCAAGCCACCTCTCCAGATGCTGAGGCTGTTCTTGCAGATGGCAATGTGGAGCCCTGATAACTCCTTGGCATTCCTTGCAGCTGCCCATGCGATGGTGGTGTCAACCTTGGATGTGCCAGGGCTGGATTTGTCCCCTGTGGAGGGCTGTGCCTCCCCAGGAGCCAGCAGCAGGGCTTGGCACGGGGGGGGGGAGCAGCAGCTGGAGCCCCCAGGCACCCGCAAGGAGAGCGTGATGCTGCGATAACGGGCTTGCCTTATCGCCTTGGAGTGAGTTGTATTGTGGCAGAGAAAGCCCGTCAGCCGTATGAAGGACTGAAATAACAACTGTTATCTCGTCATCTATTGACTGTCTTCTATGGCTTACCATTCTACAAGGTAAGAGCGCTGTTTGAGGAATTAATGTAGCTACACGGAGGTATTTAAGGCCAGGGTTGCTATTACCAGTTGGAAAGGGCTGTATTAATGAGTCGATACTGTAGCAGTATGGGGAGGGAGAAAGTGATGCTCAGGAACGTGTGCGAGGGGAATGAGTTCTTTTGGAGAGGCTTTGGGGACTCTCCTTTGCTTGCCTGCTGGTGCCACTAATGACAGTGAAGTGCTTTTTCTCCTGGCAGCATCCAGGGTTGGGGAGCGGGGGGTTATGGTGTTTTAAATAAAATAATAGTAACTTTGAGGCACTTACACTATTTCTTTATTTGCTGGCAGGTTTGCTGTTGAGGACTTCAGCATCCTTGCAAGTCCTACCCATTTTCTTTTTAAAAAAGAAAAAAAAAAAAAGAAAGCTGAGTTTCTCAAGGAAGCCATGCTCCATCCAGCAGCTGGGAATTCAGGGAAAGCTAACAACAACCCAACAAACCTCATCCTCAACAGGGTAGGGTGAATTTCAGGGATGCTTGAGTAAGCCCATCTCGGGAAGGAGGAGCAGGACAGGGCAGAGGCAACCCAGCTTTTCAAAGCCACATGAGATCCACCTGTGGTTCAGTGATGCCACAGGTTAAATCACAGACTTGTAGAATCAGAATAGTTTGGGTTGGAAGAGACCTTAAAGATCATCCAGTTCCAACTCCCTACCATGGGCGGGGACACCTCCCACTGGATCCAGTAGGCTTAACCCACCTTCCTTCTGCGTGTACATTTTCATCTTGTAATTACAGGCTTCCGTATGCTTGTTTAAAACACATGGAGCTGCCCCTGCAGAGCTTTTCCAGGGCAGGGAAGGTTTGCAGAGTTCAGGGCCCGTGCTATTGACAGTGATGATGGGAAATAATTCTCCAAGTCAGTATTAGGGTCAGACCTTCTGTGCAAATCTTTATTTAAATGCCAGAGGTGTCTCCTTTCCAATGCCATAGGCTGTAACATCTCCTTATAAAGTAAATGCGTAGAGACCTTAAGTCACTGTATCGTAAGGCTGTCACCTGTGATGAGTCTGCCTGGTCTAAACCTTCCTGAAACTTCCATTACAAAATGAATATAAATGTTCAGCGCATTCACAACCCACCAAACTGGAAAGCTGCCTGGCGATAAAGGACGTGGGGGTGCACATCAACAGCAGCTGAACATGAGCCAGCAGTGGCCCAGGTGGCCAAGAAGGCCAACAGTGCTCTGGATTGGATCAGCCATGGTGTGGCCAGCAGGAGTAGGGAAGGGATTGTCTCCCTGTACTTGGCGCTGGTGAGGCTGTACCTCAAATCCTGTGTTCAGTTTTTGGCCTCTCAGTAGAAGGACATTGAGAGGCTGGAGTGTGTCCAGAGAAGGGGCTGGAGCTGGGGAAGGGGCTGGAGCACCGGGTTATGGGGAGCAGCTGAAGGTACTGGGAATGTTTAGTCTGGAGGAGGCTGAGGGAAGACCTCATCGCTGTCTACAGCTCCCTGAAAGAAGGTTGTAGTGAGGTGGGCGCTGGTCTCTTCTCCCAAGTAACCAGTGATAGAATGTGAGTTGCGCCAGGGGAGGTTTACATCAGACATTAGGAAAATCTTCTTTACTGAAGGGTTGATGAAGCATTGGGACAGGGAAGCAATGGAGTCTCCATCCCTGGAGGGGTTAAAACAACTTGTAGGTGTGGTGCTTCAGGACATGGTTTAATAGGCGCAGTGGTCTCAGGTGGACAGTTGGATTTGATGATCTTAGAGGTCTTTTCCAATCTTAATGACTGTATGATTCTGTGAAAATGGGCTGTTTAAATATGACGTTGCCCTGCAGAAAGCCACCAGGCACCCCAGGGCCCAGCCAGAGCCACAGGGTCTGGGAACATCCATCAACTCATTTTGAGCCACAGTGGTTCAGTGGCAGAGAACAGCAACAAAGTGAGTTCAAAATCAGCTGGGCTTTGAAGTATCTTTAATTAAATAGATCTGAACAAATCCAAAAGTATTACCAGAGGTCCAGGCAGCAGCTTTAAAGCCATCGTACCAGTCTAAAACTCTGGGTCCTGAATTTGAATCTAGAGCAATTTTTTTTCTCCTGGTGAGCAGGACCATAAGCCTTGAATGCCAGCACGATGGTTTTGTAGTTACTTTGCGGAGCAGGTCCCCTTTGCCGGTCTTCTACAAGCAGAGGGCACAGGGAGGCCCTTCCCAGGGAGGTGGAGGTGTTACAGAGGTGGGAGCAGAGCCCTTCCAGCTGCCCTGGGGAGCACAGCCAATGACCACAGCAGGTGCTGGAGGTGTCCCCTCACCCGTAGCAAGTGGCATATGCTGCCAGCATCCCATGCAGCTCGATGACACAGGTGATGCTCTCTGCAGGCTGGACTCTGCCAGAGGTGTTGCATGGCCGTGGCAGAGGCTCCCAGGATGCTGGTCATCTCCCCACCACAGAGAAAGCATTGTCAGCTCCTGACCCCGGCAACACCCGCTCTCACAGCAGGGACCTGTCTCCCACTGGGTTTTCCTCCTGTATCAGCAGAGCAGCATCAGTTTGATGCACACCAACTACATTGCACAGCTTTCAAAGAGCCCTTGCAATCTCCTTATCAGTTGCAAACGTTTAATACACCCAGGTAAATTAAGAGTGTGCTTAATTTCTTATCATACTTTTCACTCCTTATTTTTTACCGAGGAACTTCCCTTGTGTGAGAATTTGTGTTCTTTTGTTGTGTCAGTCTGCTGATAAAAGCCTGTCATGGATTGCATTGTGCTGTTAATTTTCCTTTTGGTATGCTTGCTATGATGACTTATTTTGTGTCTGATATATTAGTGATCCAATTTTTGTAAGCTGATTTTAAATATGTTACTACACCAACTCTTTTTACAGCCTGTGCAGCTTTTGATTATGAATGAGTGCAGAGATACACACAGGAGTATTATTTATATAAAATATATAAGCAGGAAGAATCTTCATAAATCACAAATGCTATTATCCTCGGGGTTCATGACAGCCGTATCTTTTTTTTTTCCTTATGGAAAATCAGAATACATTAAACACCCCAGGCATTCAAAAGGGGCATTTCAGAATCTGTACAATTCCTCTGTTTATTTCATTTGTTTAGGAGGTAACATTTAATATCTAAAGTCTGGTTTACACAAATAAATCTTCATTTTAAGATTTAAGTAACAATTTATTGAGGGAGGCTACTGTATCTGCCTGCAATAATATTATGGTTTATGACCTAAGGAATACAGTATTTAATTCTGGAGGGAGAGCTTTCAGAAAGCTATTTTACATAAGGCTCTGCTGGTGATCTCATGCCCGTTTGGGAGTACCCTCATGTGTATGGGTACGCACAGAGCCCCGCTTGCCGAGAGGCTCTGCTGAGGTGGCTGTGCTCAGACTGGGGTGCTGCAGGAGGTCAGGATGCTGCGGGAGGACTCGGATGCTGCAGGAGCATCGCTGCCCTGCGACACCACCTCACTAGATCTGTTACAGAAAACCCTTGCTTGGGTTGCACTAATCAATAGCTGTGCCTAACAGTTTACTATACCGTTTAATTAAACAAATTTACCTTTTGAAGGCAAACCCATTGCAAGCAATTTAGATTCTGGTGTATTGCAACCTTTTTTGAGGTTACTAGTGCTTTTAACCACTGTCTAAAGTGCATACAGTGTTAATTAGCATATTTAGGATTAAGTAGATTTACCATGCAGTAATCATTCTCTAATTCAGTAAGAACTATCTCTGGTGAATAGTGGACATTAATGACAGTTGCAAGAGCTTAGATATTACATAATCACTAATTACATTCTGCACAATTAGCGGCGACTCCTCAATGTGAATCGCTAATGGCTGATTCGTGTCAGCAGCCTGTTCTGGCTGTAAAGAAATATAAACAGTCTGCATAATTTTTGGATGGTCATTAGCATAGGGAAGGAGGTTATTAATGAAGTTGGGAGGCTGGGAGGAGTGCTGATGGATGGGGTGAGCCCAAAGACGGTGTCACTCTGCTGTACCCTGCCTTGATATATCCCTGTGCTTCCTGATGAATGGTGCTGGCAATGCTGCCACCTCTTTCTAGTTTCTCGGCTTCCTTCTGGTGATCGGAGGATAAAACTGACACCTAACAGGCATTAGCAAAAGTCTAGGCACTGTTTTATTATGCACTGAGTCAAGGGGTGCAGAACTGGCTCCTTTGATCTTCAGAAAGCTTGGGCTTGGTTTACTGCTAAAAAGTTGGGAACAATGTGTAGGTGCTATGGCAAGCATAGAGAAAGATCAACTGACATGAAAGTGCTGGGTAGTTTATTTTGGGTTCTTTTTAGGATCATAGAATCATAGAATGGTTTGGGCTGGAAGGGAGCTTAAATCTCACCCAGTTCCAACACTCGTGCCATGGGCAGGGACACCTCCCACTGGATCAGGCTGCTCAAAGCCTCATCCAACCTGGCCTTGAACACCTCCAGGGATGGGGCAGCCACCACTTCTCTGGGCAACCTGTGCCAGGGCCTCACCACCCTCACAGGAAAACATTTCTTCCTAAGATCTAAACTAAGACTCCTCTCTTTCAGCTTAAAATAATTTTCACTTTTCAGTCTTTGGAAAAGAAAACCACAGTTTCTTGGACTCCTGTGTTTAGCAATTTATTCCTTTTAACCAATTTCTATAAAAAAAAAAAAAAAGAATAAAAATGCTAAATTTTGCTTTTAGCCCCATCTTGCATGTTAAAGCTGGCTGTGGAAGGAGAGGACCTTTCTTACTAGTTGAATGTGACAAAGGTTTGGGCAGAACTGAGGTGGCAGGCAGGCTTCACTTCTTTAAAGAATAAATCTTTGCTCAATTGATTTTTTCAGTGATGTTTGGATCAGGTCCAAGGTTTCTTACAAGTTGAATTCAGCCTCCCATGTTTGTTGTGTGATTAAAATGAGGAATAGTGGTACTAAGCCAGTGGAATTGCTTTGGACAAATCCCAAACTGGAGACCATCATTGGGCCCCTATACCTTTAGGTATTAGGTATTTTAAATTAAGATTGCATGTGGTTTTAAAAGGCATTGTCAGAGCAAAAGCAATTTAACAAAAGGCAATCTATCTGGCGACTACTCTTCTCCCTGCCAAGTGCTCTTCTCCGCGAGTGCATTGTAGGGATGGCAGATTACATCTCCTGAATATTTTTGTCTGTTGCTTGGTTCATTTTCATAATAATAACTTGCATCCTTCTATATCCTTTCATGTTGAAGGGTTGCAAACTATTATACAAACAGAACCACTCCTGAGATGCAGCCGCCTCCAAGGGGAAAGACGACAGCTTTCAGGGAGTGGGAAGCAGCCAGCCCTGTGGAGATGCAGGGGAATAGTGAGCAGTGGCCTCAGGATGGGGTGCCAAGGGCTTTCTGGGGAGCCCCTGTCTGCAGTGCACCCCGCCTTATAGCACCACCATATAACTTGGTGCGGAGAAACTCAGAGCCTGTGCATCCCTGTCCTGCCTGTGCTCGGGCAGCGAACCCACAAAGGGGGCTGAGCTATCAGCAAGCTCTGCACTTGCTCTTGGGGCAGCATTTGTGGTTGGGGGAAAAACAAACCAAATCCAAAGCATAAATAGCCCTTATTTTCAATGTTGTGTATGAATCATTCTGTATCGGTGGAAGTATGGGCTTTGCAGCAGTGTCAAATGGGAGCAATGCGTGCTGAAGCATCCTCTGCAACTGGGTTGCAGACAGAGCCTCTGCTCATCCTTGTTTAAAAACAAGACCCAAAATACTGTTTCGCTGGCAGCAATAAAAGAGCTAGCTGCTTATTCAGACCTGTGCATGTCATTGTTAATGTGCCTTAGATAACGAATCAATAACTAATGGTCATGTCCCAACAGTAACACTTCAGAGCTCCGAAAACCTTTGTGAGGCTGCCAGGCTGCCTCTGCCCTGGCAAATGAGTTGCTCTGCTCAGTTTCACCACACCAGGTAGGATTTTGAAAAGGCTTATAACCTCCTTAATGTTGTTTCCCAACAGCTAGGATGGCAGAGTGTTCATATTCCAGTCTGAAAATATTGGCCTTTAAGTGCCTTGTTTAGAAAGTCCATTTTTTATCTTTCTGGGGCCAGCGGCTGGGCTGATGTGAATTAAGGCCACCCCAGTGAGCAGCAGTGGAAGATGAGGCCAGCAGGCTTTCTGCTAAATGTGCTTGGAAAGAGCAATTAAGTGGTGCAGATGCAGCACAGTAAATGTTGTTTTTACTTACAGATGTTTCAAAACCACACTTTCAGTGTTAGCGATATATTTTTTTTTTTCCAGTGTTTTGACACCCAAGCACCATGCGTGCCCTCCCCACCGCGGGGTTTGGAGCTTCCCAATTCCTCCAGGCCTGGTGCTGGGGGTCTGGAGATTAAAAACAGACCCCCGCGTGGGGCGGCATTTCCGTAAGTGCTGTTTGCGAAGGCAGGTGCTATTCCTTACATTATCACCAGAACATTTAAATCTTAATGACTGGCATTGTTGTCTCCAAGTCGGTGTTTTTCCTGCTGAGAAACTGCATTAGATTGGAGAAACCGAGCTCATTTCCATTCACTCAGCAGTCTCTCTAGAAATGACATGCAGTGCTTGAAACTGTTTATTTCCAAATTCAGGCCTCCTCCGCATCAGTCATCAGCTTCAATTACCAGTTTTCCGGAGCTGAGCCATCAGGCAGTCTGACACGAGGGTCCAACCTAATTCCCACCTTCTCCAAAGTCAAGAGCATAATGTGCAGATGAAAAGGTGGAAAATAGCCTGGACTTCATTAGCATGCAGAGCCCGGCTGTTCATTTGCTTGCTGCGAATGGAAGTTCTGACACTCGGCGCCTTCTGCAATATGAGAAAAGTCCTCTTCAGAGTATATGATGTCCTTACCAGCCAGGAAAGGTCATCAAAAAGGCAGGCGCTGACCTTGCTCCCTGCTCTTCATGACTAGTTTATTGATTCCAGGAACACCTCATTACATGCCGGATCAACATATTATTGCCATGTTCAGCGGCTGAATTGTTTACAAGTGTCTTTATAACCAGCAAAAGCCTTCCGGATGATGCATGACTACACTCATTTGGATGTGACCTGCCAATTATATGTTATCCGATATGGTGCTGTGTGTCTTGATCCCTGACCGGGCCTGCTGCCCTGCATCAGCACGGGCCCATTTACTACTTCTTTCTAACCGCTCTTTGGGAAAGTGTCCATTAGCCTGTCAGTCTGTAAATATTTTATTTTTTTTTTTTACCTCTGCTGCAGGCGACACGAGCGTTATTGCTCTGTCATTTGCTATGCATGAGGTTCATAATCAGTTGGGGAAGAGGGTTGGTTTTTTTTTTATGGCGGTGGACGATAACCCACCCAATTTGCAGTCAGTATGCATGGCGAGCGGTGCGACTTGTTACAGAGCCGCGTGCTGGCCCTGGAAGAGAGACCTGTCATATTTTATTCAGGCGCAAGCACTGCGAGGCCAGTGATTTATTTGCGGGAGGGAAGGCAGGAGCAAATCCCCGCCTTTCTCCCCCCTCCCTGGCCTCTCCATTCCCTGCCTCTAAAGGTCCAATAACTTACACCCAGCAAATGCATTTTCCTCTGTACATATTTTTCTGTGGTTTGCATTCTCGTTCTCTAAATATATTGCAATGCATTATTTATCCTCAGTCTGCAGCCGAGTGAGTTGGTGCAGTTTACACACATGTATACATAAGAATTTAAAAAATAAATCACTGGGCACAACTACTGTTTTAATCTCTCATTATAGACACTTCCATGGCACAGTAAAGAAAGAGAGCACAGTAACTCGATTAGCAAGTCCTAGCAGTTGGTCTTGGATGATCTTAGAGGTCTTTTCCAACCTTAATGATACTATGAAAGAGAGCTCGCTCCAAAAAGTGGCACTGAGAAAGCGCTCACGTGCACCCATCAGCACAGACTTGCTTTGCTTTGTAATGCCTCTGCTGCCTTGTCAACAGCCTTGGGTGATGATTTGGCTGGGTGTGCAAATGGCTTGCAATGCCAGCAATTTGGCACTGGAGAGGGGTTGCTTGGATTTTCCTGCACCCCCCAGTACAGTAGCTCATGGGGAAAAGGGATAATTGTCCTTCATCACTGGTAGAGATTATCTTTCTTGACATTTGATTTCCACATGTGACTAGAAGCAAACGTGAAGGGGCTTGTGTGTGTGAAATAGGAAGAGCATGGGCACGGGAGAGACCTGTGGGACTGGGAGCAGGCAGAGTTCAAACACCTGGCATAAGGTCCAATACCCTGAATCCAAATGAGATGAATGTTCTTTTAAATTTGTCTTTGCCTGGGGAAAACACTTGAGAGTGAACTCAAAGCTGTGCCCAAAGGAGCTGTGGCTGTCCCATCCCTGGAGGTGTTCAAGGCCAGGTTGGATGGGGCTTTGAGCACCCTGATCCAGTGGGAGGTGTCCCTGCCCATGGCAGTGGGGATGGAACTGGCTGATCTTTAAGGTCCCTTCCAATCCAAACCGTTCTGTGGTATGAAAGAGAGCCGTTAGGTGTTTGCCTGTCCAGGGATGCTCCCCTGTATCAGATCTGCAGGACCTTACACTGATTTCTGTCTTTTTGAACTGGTACAGAATGGTTGAGTTGCGTGAGTGAAAGGCAATGGGTCCCCCGGTATCTTATCCCTTCTTGCATTCCTGCAGCATCTCATCCTGCCTTCACAGGGTCTGAGAATTGGTTTAAAACAAAAAAAAAAAAGAAAAGAAACCCACAAAATATCCCACAGCACTTGAAGATTTTTGGTACCCTGTTTATTTTGTATTTACACCTTTACAGCTGGTTTTCTTTAAAAGTATTTGAAGATTTGTATTAGCTGTGGTATCAGGGTTGGTGATGGTGAGTATTTGACAAGTAGAGCAAAGTTGGTTTCTGCTCAATTATCTTAAAAAGCTAAGATGTGTGAGGGCTGCCAATGTGTTCATGCCTCTTGCAGGGTTTTCTGGAGGAGCCGCGGGCCAGTTGGGCTCCTGGAGCCTCAGCATCACTGCTGCCCTCTGGTTCTGGGTTGCATCATCCCTGAGATGCTGAAGGAAACTCCTCGCAGAGGAGGTGCATCCATCACATCCCAGCTGATGTGGCAGTGCCAGGATTTCCATGGGCTTTGTGGCCTGACTGGAATAAGACAAAATTTATGCATGTATAGAGCTGTCTGCTCAAAGCTCTGCAAACATTAATTAAGGTGCCTAACACCGCTTGGCAAGTGTTAGTGTTGAAATCCTCTAGCTGTGGTTAAATTGAGGGACCAAAGGGGCTTAAGAGATTGGAGGGTGAACCGATGGCAGCAAAGATGCAGGGTCTCTAGTGTCCTGGCTCTTGAGAACCAGCATTTCATCTTCCTGATTTTAAAACCCACTATGCCAGGCCCCAGGCTGCCCTAAAAACCAACCCTGTGTCATAAGAAGTGCATGAGGAGCTGGGGGATGCTCATTGCTGGGGTGATAGAAGACAGCTAGGGGTCCAGTTCCCTCCTTAGAACTTGGATTGTTTGGATTTGGAGACTGCAGAAGGGGGACCTGAATTTCTTAAAGCATGCTGTTTAGCTTCCAAAATAAAAACTGGGTTTGCATTTTGTTTTTTAATCAGATCTGGGGCAAAACACAGTCTCAGGTCAGAACTGCCTCAGGCTCTGGAGACAGCACGGTGCATTGATCTGAATCTGAATTTTGGAAAGGAGAAAAAAGCATCCATTTACTGGCAAATCCCTGGGTCTGAGCAGCCCTGAAGCTGCAGGTGTTGAATATTCAACAGGCTGATTCACCATGGTGAGCTCTGGGGTTTATGCTGGTGCGATGCTGCTGAATCCAGCGCTGCAGTCGGGTAACACCATGCCCCAGCATGGGTTGACAACAGCAGGAATTGAGTCTGCAACCGCTGAATCTCACTGCTGGGTCTCTGCCGCGCACTGGGATCTCGCTCCTGCAGGTGAGGTACCAGCTAATTCACTATTTGGCCTGTCCCACACAACTGGTGAGTGTTGCATTGAGTCTGGCACCGGGATAAGCCTGCAGTGGTTTATCAAGCCCCAGACATCCTTCCAAATTTGGCACTTTATCCTTTCATTTCTGCTTATGCCACTATTTCTGGATTCCTATTCATTGTGTAAATTTCCTCTTCAAAAGGGAGAGAAAAATCAACTCCTCTTTATGATAGCAGGCAGGGAAGTTGCATGACTAGGGAGAGGAGCATTAACCTTTCCTTTAGCCTGAAGAACATCATAATCTTTTTAAAATCAACTTTTTATTAATTTTGGAGTGATACTTAATGCCTGAATGGAGTGAAAAGCAGTGGCATCACCAGGGGAACTCTTGGCAACTTCTCATATGTGTAATTTAAGATCATGACTAAACTGAACATGCCCGTGGGTGCTCCATCACCCCACTGCCCAGGTGGGGCCAT
Source organism: Neomorphus geoffroyi (assembly GCA_033558235.1). Classification (NCBI taxonomy): domain Eukaryota; kingdom Metazoa; phylum Chordata; class Aves; order Cuculiformes; family Neomorphidae; genus Neomorphus; species Neomorphus geoffroyi. The sequence goes on along the minus strand of JAUMJM010000005.1, from coordinate 98,313,363 downwards.
ACCCCCTGTTACACTGATGCCTTGTGCAGGCTCTGGACCAGTGAGTTTGCAGCCCCTCATGTCCCACCTTCTGCAATTTTTTTTCCTTTTGCAAACTGAGTGCAGACTTGAGGCAGTCGAGCAGCAGGGGAGCTGTCTGAGGCTTTGCTGTGGTCCTGCTGGGGTGAATTTCCATCCTTTGGCCTGGCACCTTCTAATGTTCCCACGCCTACAGGCAAGTAGCATTTTCTCCAGACACGCCACTGACTGCAAGTGGCTGGAAAACCAGGCTGCCATTCAGAGCGGCCCTAGCTCCACTGCTAGGAGCCCACCCAGCACGGGCAGCGTGGGACCCAGTGATGCGGCTCCAATGGTTGGACAGGCCTTCCCTTCGGGGCCAGGAGAGCAGAGGGGAGAAGCTGAGCAACATCAGGAGATGTCACAGCGCTACCCCTTGGTGGCCTCGTCAGGAGGCTTGTTAGCAGAAAAATGAGGTGGTCACTGGATTTATTAACAGCACCCAATGTGCAAATTTAATGTAATTGCACTCCAGCAGAGTAATTGGACAAACAGTCCAGGGCAGGGACAAAAGACAAGGTCAGTTACTTGTCTGGCAAATACAATTATAAGTAGCTCTAAGAAATTTAGAAACAGTATTCCCTGGCTGCGTCCCACAGTGTTTCACCCTCCATAAAAATCCTGGAGCATGAGCTGGAAACGTTCTCCCTTGCAATCCACCCCAGGGAATGATCCCCTTCATCATAGAATCATTGAATTATAGAATGGTTTGGGTTGGAAAGGACCTTCAAGATCATCCAGTTCCAACCCCCCTGCCATGGGCAGGGACACCTCCCACTGGATCAGGTTGCTCAAAGCCTCATCCAACCTGGCCTTAAATACCTCTAGGGATGGGGCATCCATGACTTCTCTGGGCAACCTGTGCCAGTGCCTCACCATCAGTGCATGGCCAAAAAGCAGACGCACAAGTTGAAGTGCAACTCTTCCTCAAGCAAATTCACCTGAGATGAATGCTCATGGGTAGTAGGTGCTCCCCTGGTGTAATGACCTTGCAGCAGCGTCCGGGGCATGTTGTGCTTGCCACGGCCCCATTGTGCCGCCACATATCGAAACCTCTGCTTTGGAGAATGTTTGCACCATTTAAAGATCAATGCGAGGGACTCTTGTTACAGTGTAAGGATGCTGAGCCTAGCACTTCTTATCAAGCCCACTCAAAACTTCGGTGTAGTTTTCAATTGCTTTGAGCACTTCTGCCGCCCATGTTGCATTAACTGGAAAAAAGAATTGTTCTGTACATTCAATTTAGCCCCGTGAATGCAGGTGCTAGAATAACAATCTGAAATACAGTGCCACCACCGTGCCAGGAAGAAAATTTGTTTACAAAACCAGCATTGGGGTGGGAAGGAGATCCTTCCTGCCGAGCACCCGGCACCCACTCCTCAGCCTGCTCTGCTCCCACTGCAAATGAAGGTGGCAGATTGCAATACATTGGAACAAATTAGCCCCTCCGTTCATCTTCATTAGCCACATGGTTTCACTGGATCTGAGCTCATGACAAGTGGGTTCCCAATCTCTATGTAAATCCTTCTCTTCCTACGCATATTCACTCACTTTTATTAACACGTTCCAGAAGCGATGCTAAAAGTACAAGCCATGCAGAAGAGGAAATTAGTGAAGGCCATCTGTGTCTGCAAGGTTATCGTCCCGATTACACCACAGAGTGTGGAGCATTTATGTGTTACCCCTGTAATTATTGTTGCTGGTTGTGCATTAAATGGCTGTATTTAAAGTTAACCAGGCCAGTCCAGCAGAGTCACAGCAGTTTGATTCATCACTATGGCTTGTTTCAGAAGATGTGGTGGTTGGTCAACGTGAAATTGGACCTCTGTATCTCTGCTGGGATGGATGAAGGAGTCATCTTGATTTCCTAAGTCTGGATCTCTCCTGGAAATCAGTGAGTAAAAATCAGGATGCCCTCCTTAGGTGGAAATTTGGATTTAGCATGGCTACCTTCAGCCAATCCTCCTTTGAGACCTGGGCTGGGGGACAGCCAGGACTTTCAGAAAAACTTGTCCCTTTTCAGTTTGTTTTGTAGGAAAGGAAGCAGCCAAGGGGCTGTAAATCCTGCAGCCATAGAAAGGGGCCCATGCCAAAACCCAGCAAGAGCTATTCCTCTCTCATTTGTGCAAGCACCCACACCAGCCGCAAAACCTTACACAGAGATGAAGCTCTGGAGCCCCAGAGGTGGGGACGGAGGACCCCAGCCCCGCGGCAGCCCCAGCACACACCACGCTGTTTGCTCAGCGCTTGCGAGCCTCTCCATCCCAGTGGGCTGCAGCTCCCTCCTACACAACAGCACCCTGTGCCTCATGCAGTGGGAGCACGAGGGGGGGACTTTTATTAATTACTGGTAATTAGTTATTTTACATATCGTTATTGATATTTTCTTGTTGCGAATAGCTGATTATGTTTAAGAGATAAGGAGGGAAAATGTCAGCCTGGGCAGCTAAATAACTGGAACAAGGCTACAAAGCCCCGACCGCACGTCGCAGACCTTGCCAAGTGTTTCCAAACTGAATAGTCATTGGGTTGGCAGATAATTCAGAAACTATTTGTATGAGCTGTTTATCAAATTATTAACTGCACAGATGTTGTTTGGTTGAAGAGCAGCTGAACCTTCTCTCTGCCAGCCGTGGAGACAAAGGTCTGCAGGAATAATTGGAGATGTGCATGGAATATTAAATTAATTTACTGCTCTTAATTCTTATGCAAATCCTGACCTCTGATAGAGCCTATCAATTACCCTGCATACAGGGAAAAGAAAGGAGAACAGTTTCTTTCTTTTCTTTTCCCCCCTCTTCTTTTTTTCCTGTTGTTCCTCAGTTTGGGGTTTTGTTTCTTTTTTTTCCCCCTGTTTCTGAAAAGGAAACTTGGGAAAGGAAATATTTGGGGGAGGGAAAAAAAGCCATTTGTGGGAGAAGCAAAGGAATGGATTATTTAATTGAATCTCTTGGTTGCAGCGATGTCCTCTGGGAGTCGGGACACAGTTTTTAACATAGCAGTGGGGCATGGCGGAGGCCTGGGAATGGAGGCCAGGGCCAGGCTGAAATAGCTCCACATGCTTCGGCAGGAGGGGATGGAGGGGCCCAACTTGGCTCATGCCATCGTCACTTGGAGCGAGAGACGTCGCTTGGAGTGGGAGACGACTGGAGACCCTTACTACTCTCAGGTGGATTTGGTGGGAATGGGGGCAGGATGGGGCCCCTGGCTCTGCTGGTGGTTGCAGGCAGGGTTTTGGATGGGTTATCTGGGGAGGGGTTCACGCCGCTGGGAACGTGGCTGATTCTGCCAGTAATTAACAGTGAAGAAGAAAGGCAATTTGTTGTCAAGTCTATTGTGAGATCCCAGGTAAAATGAAGTACGATTTAATTGGTCCTCGTTAAAAAGAGCTATTTTTCTAATATGGAGAAAAGGCCTCATCTTGGGCACTTTTTTTAATTGGGGTTGTGTATGCACTGTTTAGTCAATGTTTAAAAAAGACTCTGGGCCTTATTCTTTCATCATATTTTCTAATAAGGATAAATAAATAGGATGAATAATGCGATCGGTCTCTGCCTCGACCTCTGAAAGACCTCAGCAGCGAAATGATGTTTCAAGCTCCTGTCGTCACATCCAATATGCGCTGCCTTTCAGCTCTCCGCAGCCCAAACAAAAGCCATACAACAATATCAATTAATCATGCAGCAGGCAAACAAGGAGATTTATTCCACTACAAATAGCCTCACAGAGAGATGCTGAATGGGCTTGATTAGCATGAGAAAAGAGGAGCAAAACTCCACAGTTCAACAGCTAAAGAGCAATTTGATGGGGCTGGGATTGGGAAATTACTTGATTAGTGTCTGTCGGAGGAGAACACGATTAGGACGCGAGGGATGGGGGGCTCGGGGGTGGCCTGGCCAGGGGGGGAAAATAAAAAGGGGGGGAAATAATAGAATTTTTCTCCCGTTTTTTTTTTTTTTCCTTCCCCCCCCCTCCCCCGTAAATCCCGGAAAGCGCCGGGAGACTCCGCTCCCCCTCCCACGCATCCCATTCGGGTAATTTCATTTATCCCGCAAATCTAATTAGTAATTCGCGGATGACATTAATACCGATATAATGAAGCTTGTGATGACCAGATTAGCAGGAGAGCGCGGATAGCCTTAAAGGCGCATCGCACCTTGGCATCCGCGGGACTCGGGCGGGAATGGGGCGAAATCTTGCTTTAAAAGAGAAGAGAAAGAAAACAAAAAACGAAAAAAAAAAAAAAAAAAAAAGAAGGGAGATGAGGAGGGAAGAAAAAGCAGGAGCAAGACCCGAGCAGGTCGGGTTTAGCGACTTCAGCGCCCATTAAGAGAGTGAGAGCTTTGCTCCTCCATCAGCACCCAAGTTATTCCCGTAATATTGAAGAAAAGAGGAGGGGGTAAAAAAAAAAAAAAAAGAGAAGCCAGAGCCGAAAGAGTCGCTCTGCAATTTATTCCAATGGGTGGCTTTTAAGAAGCTGGCAATTTGAGACGGCTGGGTGTTATTTAGTGCAATATGAAATCAAATGATCCTATTTCTCAAATAACAGTGTCTGGGAGGAGAAGTGAATGCTCTGAAAAGGTAATTGTCTCCTGATGATATTTCCATTATACCCCAATCCTGGCCTAAAATTCTATCAGCGCCGGGATGAAATCGATACGGGGAGGAAGGATGGGTTCTTCCCACCTCATCCTGCCGGGATCCCGGCCGCTTCTCGCACCTCCTAGCTGGGAAGTGTCCCGAGGGTGGTGAGGGAAAGCATCCTTAACATTTACACCCCATATCTTTGCAAGCGGGCTTTGGGGAGAGTCCTAACTATTATTCCTGATTTTTTTCCTTGTCCCCGTGGATCGCTGCCCGCGACGGGGAGCGAAGTAACATCCTCGCCCGCAGCATCCGAATGCGGAGGAGCCGGAGGGCAGGTAAGGAGCGCGGGGGAGCGGGACAGCTCCGCAGAAGAAACCTCCCTGATGGCAAAATCCACCGACGAGCCTCCATCCCCCTCCTCACCTCGCTGTAGGTGCTGTCCCAGCGCTTCGGCTGGGATCGGGCAAAGGAAATGCAGTCCCTTGCCCAGGCGAAAAAACGAACCGATTCTTCAGTGTTTTCCCCCCAAACCGCAGCCTGTCGGGTGTGTATGCCACCCCAGCGAGGCAGTTTTCGGGATGCTCTAACCCCCGTACCAGAGTTGCAAGCCCCCGGGCAGCCCTTGGGTCGCATAAGCCTTCGGTTGTAGATAGTTATTGTGGGTCCCATTAGCCCTGTGACGCTGGAAAAAGCAACGGGAATTAGCCCAACTCAGCGCAGCGTTTTGGCAACGCTCTCCCGGAATGCCTCTGCATCTTAATTTTGTGAAATACCCTTATTTTTGAATGGGAGTGAGCGTCCCTTTCGCTGGATGCTATACGGGCGCGCTGCCGAAATGATAAAATCGACAGAATTAATTGACTCGAGAGAAACGATGGGGGAAAAAGAAAGAGAAAAGAAGGTGGAAAAAAGAAGGAAGAATCAAAGCAGGGGGGACCTACCTGGATCCGGTAGCTGCCTCAGCTCTCGCTCCAAGCGCATCCAGCGGGAGGGAGCTGCTGCACGGCTGCTTCGCCGCATATTTTTTTTTTTTTTTTTTTTTTTGGTAATCATCATTGCAACAGCAGGGATTAAACGCTCCTGGCTCTCCTATCCCCAGAGCCTTTAGGAGCCGAGATGCGAATTTATAGTTTTGCAGCAGCTCCCGAAAATTACATTCGTTCTTTCCCCCACGTCGCCTTTCAGGTGAACGGGATTTTCCTTCGGTTGCTTCCTTGGAGTTGGGGGGTGTTGGGTTGCTTGCTTTTATCTTTTTTTTTTTTTCCTTTCTCTTTTTTCTTTTTCTTTTTCTTTTCCTTTTCTCTTTTCTCTTTTTGTTTTCTTTTTCTCTTTTCTCCCCTTTTCTCTCTTTCTCTTTTTTTTTTTTTTTTTTTTCTTCCTTTTTTTCCTTTTTAAGCCCCTTTGCCCAGGCTGGAGGTGGGAGGGGGGCTCGATGTGAGCCTAGATGTGTCCCTGGCCTTTGGATAATTCCTGTGTGATGGATATTAAAGGGTCGGGCAAGCTTGCAGCACATCCCTGGACACTTCAGGGAGCAGCAAATACACGTAGTCCTGGAAAAACAAAACAAAACAAAACCCACAGCGAGCGAGATGTATTAATTGAGAAGGAATGGAGGCTTGGTCATTAAAAAGTTTATTGGATGGTTGGAATTATCTGTGCTGCTCCTGGGGGGGCAAGAACTTGCCTTTCAATATGAAACACCCAAAACTTGTAGTACAGCGCTACTGCACAAGGGGGGACACCGAGGGTGAATGCTTGGGACCACACTAAGATGCTCAAGCATCCTCCCCTCCGGGGGAAAGAGGGCACCCTTCAGGCCACCATCCTGTGCTTGGAGAAGTCGTGTATGGGATGTGCATCCGCAAATAGCCAGAACATTTTGGACCTTAAGGCTGTAAATCAACTCAGACCTTAGCTGTTCCCAGCTCCGACCTGTTTATCCCACTGACCTAAGTATTTCCTCAAAAGTAGATCCAAAACGATTTTTTTGAGCGTTAGCTAAATGGATTGTTGGAATATTTTCCACCTTAACCCTTTTTTCAGCTGCTTCTTCAGATTCCTATCTATGTTTGGCATGATTATTTGCTGTTGCATATACTAAATGAAGCACAAAGGACAGGGCCCAGTGATGCTGAGCTCTGAGCAGACATGCTGTAATTAATTTATTACTCTTATGCTTGTTCTCCATTTCAAGTGAATGAACTGTTTATACATATGGATCCTTTCATTCATTACCAGAACAATCTTCTGCACAGGGGTAAATGCTTAATAAATCACAGAAAAACAGCACGGTTGTTTGGGACAAGAAGTGAAAAAAGTCCGCTTGAAACTGGGTTTCAAAGAAACAGAGAATTTGGAGAAGCAGCATATAGTTACTGCTCTGTGTGATATTTCTCCTGGCTCTGCAGACAGCGCTTGCTGAAAAATAAGCCAGCTTTAAGGTCCTTTCCAACCCAAACTATTCTATGATTCCACAGCACTTTGTAGGGTCTGGATGTTCAACTCCAAACCTAAGGCAGAAGTAAAACCAAAATGTAGCCAGCAATCAAAGAGTGAGCAGAAATAAGTTCAGATTTACAGAGAATTTTAGCACAGGGGAAAACATTTATTTCCCACTGCCGTTTTGCTCACTTGGGTTTTTTGTTTTGTTTTGGTTTTTTTTCAGAGTCACTGATGACTTGCAAACATTTCTACTGAAATAAAGCTGTCTATCGGGATTTAAATATTTTGGTTTAAGGTAGCAAGGGATTCTCAAGAGACACTGTTTATCGGTGTCTGTCTGAAGAGCAGCAGCTCGCTATCTGTGCCATCGGTCAGGAACAGCCGTCGGATCTTATTTCCCTTGCCCCACTAAACTGCAAGGCTCACCCAAGTACTTCCCTTTGTTTCAAACCCTTGTAGCTTGGAGCACTTGTTGAACCTGATGACAAGTGCATCAAAGTGGCTGACAATTATGAAATAAACAAATATCATTTGAGGCATTTTTGAGCAGAATCCAGTAATACATAGATTAGCTTATTGATGTTGTTATCATACTGAATATTATTCATGCTTCTAATATTTCTGCTGTGCAGCAGCATTCCCTGCTCAGTAAACACCATATTATCTCACTATGCAAAAGACTTCATTAATCAAAACAGACAATAGGCCAGACGTTCTCCCTTTGAGTCTGGGGTTTTGGATCTTACAAGCTTTTTACCTTGTCAAAATGCCTTGTCCCTGCTAGCGCAGAAAGCAACTCTTCAAAATGGATTGCTATGAATTGTGGTGCTAAAAGGAAAACATTATCTAATTCAGTTAAAATAATTTCCCAGTTATTTTATATTTTTCCTGTAATTTTTTATGACTTGCAGAAGAAGAACTTTTTCAGAGTTTCAGTTAGTACATGAGATCAATCCACTTATTTATTAAAATACTAATGAAAAAGTCTGATGGTGTTCTGTCCTTTAAAACAGCAGCAGCAGCAAGTGTTCAGATGAGGAAAGATGGAGCTGACTGGTCAACTTGTGATCATGCTGCCTACCTCCTTTGTTGGAGATAGGGAATAATGTGGCCACGAAGCTGCTTTCTGTTCTCCAGAAAGCAGATGCTGGCAAAAACATTGGCACCTGGGACAAGGGATCACATGCTGAAGACGAAGTAGAGCACTTCTATGGCTAGGAAAAGGCTAGGGCGCAAAACATCCACTTTGCCTCTGTAGGCTCACTGTAATATCTGGACCATAAGGCTCAGTTCTGTGAGGATGGAGGCACAAAAAACTAAGAACAGAGCGAGACACTTGGGCACACAAAGGTATCAATTCATTTGGAGAGTTTGGTGGGGAGATGTGAACGTTGTGATGGATGTTCTGCATTCCAGGGCTTGTAACAAAGTTGAATGCTTGGTGGTTGCAGTTTGTGATGTGTGGAATGCTTTGCTATGACACATTGGGTCAAACTGAAGCCTGCACAGGGAGTAATGCTCCATCCTGTGGGACCCGAATGGGCACTTGTAAGGTTGATTTTGGCTACATACTTGTGAGCAGTCTTCTTTCTTTTTGGTTACTGCAGGCCCAAAAGAGACACTCTATAATGTTCTAAAATACCACAAAATAGACTTTCCTGCACAGAAATTTGTCCACACTGTTTCAGACTGTGCAACAGAAATTAAAGCCGTGGTTCAGTGGTTGTGTAGGGCACTCCAGAGCATAAGGCATAGATGATTTCAGAGAAGACAGGAATAGAGCCTTTGGACGGTCTGCTGAGAGTGGTTTCGTTCAAACTCAGCCTCTTGTCTCACATCTCGGAAAACCTAAATTCAGTTCTCATATCTCCAGGGACAGGGAAACTCAACACCGTCAATCTCCTCTTTCCTCTTCAGACAACAGCAGACACTTAAATGGAGACTGGTTAATTCCTCGTGTCTACAGCTTAGAAACAGAAGTGACTTTGAATTATTGGAAAAGCAGAGAGACCCGAAACCTCTCGGATATCCTCTCCAGATCCTTGGCCTTGGAAAAGCCTGAGTCAGGTCATATCTGATCCCTTCTGCTCTTGGAGCCTCATATGCTATGTAGGAGACTCAAAAAGCACTTTGAAGATAGTGGAGAGGAGGGATACTTATTGCAAACAGTCTCTAAACTGGTCCCCTCCCTGTGCCACAGCATTTCTGTTGCTCATTAAAAACATGGATCTGTAAACAATGGCATGTGCTTGTACCTAAATTCTCTGGGATTAATTCAAAATCCATTGACAATGACATTACTGGAGACTTTTCAATTATTTCAATAGGCTGTGGATAAGGCCCTTACATTCTTAATAAACATTATATAGTTTTAAATGCTGTAGTCTCCTTCATAAGTTTTTTATTTAATCAGCCATTATCGTTGGCTTCTGTGTTGACAAGTTCTTGCTGCAGGAACTCATTTCACCTGTCCTGTCAACAGCAGAAACCACTTTCTTCAGAAAGACAATGTTTTTTCCTATTTATGCATCAGAAAAGAGTAATAATAGGTTTCAAGGAACTGTAACATTTAATAAAAGCATTTTATTACATTTAAATTTATTAAAATTTAAACATTAAATTCAACATGTTAATTACCATTTCCAGGCATTAACACTGACAGTTGGAAATGGATCCACACAACTGCTCTGCTGAGATATGTTCAGTGGTGTTATTTGCTCTTTGATTACTAATGTATTATTAGTGCTCTTCATTTGGGACTTGATTCATTAACAAAAAGACTTATAAGGGCATTATGTAAATGTTTTGTATGTCTTTTACATAGCTACCAGGGCATGTATTATGAATCTAATTGAAAACAAAAAAAAAGGAGAAAAGAAAATGTATTCAGTGCTGTCCTGAATTGTGGGCCAGCTCTAGCTGGGTGTATGGTTGCTCTCAGAAATCAAAGAGCAGAGAGGAAAAGCCTCTCCTCAGTACAGTTTCTGCAAATCCCTTTCCAGAGAAACCATGCACAAACCCCAGCCTGCTGCGTTTCGGCAGGAACAGCCAAATGGTGACAAGGAACGAAGCTGAGAGTTCAGGCTCTCTCGCATATCTCATCCATGCTGTACACATAGGTGCTTGCAGCTAATTGCCCCTTTTGGGTTTAATCACTCATTTCTCATTAATGCTTTTGAAGTCATGATGTGGTTTATTCTAATCCAGGTGTTGTCACGCGATATTTGTATTTCCTGCGTTAAGTTAAACTCAGCCAAAATCAGAGGGCCCTTAATCTGTAAAAGCTCATCATTATCATTAGGGCAGCAGTGTGAGGAGGGAGGCTCTGTCCCCAGACACCTTACACCGATAATTTCTGCTTTTATATAAAGAGTTTCTCATGTTTCCTGGACCAAGTGGCGTCCCTTCTATTTTCTGGGTTTAGACCAGAGGCCGTGGCAAGACAACCTGTAGTAAGTACATACGGTGCATGGATCTATCACTCAAGAAAACTGGCAAACGCTGTGACAGTGATTTCTGATAGGCATAGTCAAGGGCTGGTGACAGGTGAGAGGGGACAGGCCAAGGGTGAGATGGGCAGACAATCTGTAGCACTGGGATGACAAAGCATGGAGCATAGTAGAGGTAAGCAGGGCAAAAAAACCCCTGTGGCAGAGATCTTTGGAAAGATCCCAATAGTAGAAGAGGCAGAAATGTATGATTTTTTAACTCCAGTTTTCCTGCCACTGTGTGACCCCAGCCTACCACAGACACTGAGTGCTTCTGCGGATGCAGCTTCTGGCTGGACCAGCTCCTTTCTGTGCTGCAGCATCCATCAGGCTCTCACAGCCAGGAAGGTGCCCTGCAAACCATCGCAGCCATGCTGCTGGGCACAGCCTGATGGTGCCCTTAAGCATGGGGACACAGGGTGACACTTGGCCTTTTGCTGGAAGAGAGCAACACAGGCTGTCTCTCTGGAGGCATGCGCTGTCAGTCCCTCACCCTCTTTTATTTTTCCCCCACAAAGACATCGTGTTATTTTTCACTTTTTTCTCTTTGCCTCATCTCTTTTGTCTCTTGCAGGTGAGCACCCTTTCAGCCAGATGCTCATCACAATGAGGTGAATTCTGCACCTTCCAGGATACTGTTACCACCTCCAAAGGAAAGCAGGATGCTAAAAGCACACATGGTTTCCTCCCTAAATTAAAAAGCTTGTGTAAAGCTGTTAAGATTAGTGCACATCAATCCCTGCATTTGAATCAAGAGATACTTTCTTTTGGCAGCTATTGCAGGGAAGAAAACCCATCATTTAATTCAAAGTGTATTTAATAAGACAGAAGGAGACAGATTTGTTTCACAATTTTACAGCTCTTATCAGATTACATTAAAATTAAATTAAAACAATCTAAAAGAAGTGTTAAGTACTGAAGGGAGAACACAAACAAAACACTCCTCTTTGTAGGCTTTCAGGGATGGGGTACTGATGTTAGTTATCAGGGATGGGAGTAATAAGATTATTCCTGAGTCAATTATGAGCCCATCAGTGCCCACGCTCGGGGATCTTGTCACAGGCCTGGGGCTGTAGAAGGTGAGCGCGTGCCCTGCACTGAGGCAAGGAACAGCAGGACAAGAGGAACAAAATGGGAAATATACTGGGGGAACCAGGCTAAGGCTTCTTATATCCTTATTTTTTTTTGTTTAATAAAACACCAGGGTGTTAAACCCCATCTGCTTTTCTCGACTGCTTTTCTTTCTTCAAATTTGACTTTACTTCTAATTTTTTCTTCTCCTCTGAACTCCCTGCAGTGCTGGGACTGGTGAGGCCAGGTTAGCACCATCCCTGTTGGCGTTACACCCCTTCACACCCAACATAATTACCCAGCCCCTCCTGGCCTCTCTTCTCAACCAGGACCATTTTGCTACCATCTTCTCCGTTTGTCACCATGACCCCTAATGCTCCGTCCCAGCTCTTTCCCAGTCAGACAACATTCCGCTGTGTCCCTTGCTCTTTACCCCAACGGAGAGGTTTAGAGCAAGAGATGCCGTGGGATGTGGACAGCATCTCCAAGCAGGCACCTCGGCATGGAGCACACCTCCTCTTGAACAGCAGCTCCTGTGCCTCTGTACAGCTGAGCACCCTTGAGGCCCCTGCCCCTCATGTCTGCTCCACCAGGGTTGGAAAGATCTGTTAAAAAAATAAACCATGTAGTCCTATGGATCTTGCCTCCCACACTGAGCTGTAAGGTGGAGATCAACCCCTTTCCACCGAAGCCTGGAAATCTTAGTTTGGGAATAAGGTTTTCCAGTAAGTAAATATAATATGTTTGTAATTTTAGACAGTACTAGCAGCGTTTGAAAATTTTGATATTATTTTAGCAAGCACAAATATTTTCAAAAGCAGTTTAGTCTTCCAGAACCAAACTGGTATGTCCCTGGTACAGGCTTAAGAAAGCCAGAGTCTTTGCCTGTTTTGAAAAATAACAAAATTGTAGTATGTGAAAGTATTTTCTTGTTCAGAAGCCACACAGCACTTGACAGTTTTCTGCACTGACAATCAGCGATGCATTCAAAATATGTGTCAGCCTGACAGAGCGTGGTTCATGGCTGACATTCTGAAATAACAGGTTTTTAGTGTCTCACCTTGGTGTCAAAAGGGGAGACTATTTATTTTGATGTAGATATTAGCAATGAGAGCTGTTATGAGGGACCTTCTAGGGGGAAAAAAAAGCAATCTAACTATGAAGCGACTATGAAAACCTTTTTATTTCCAGTTTATCTGCCCCTGAGACTGAGCAGGAACATCATGCTGCCAGAAGGGCTCCAGCAAAGTCTTAGTACCAAGTAATTCTCAAGGAGAGCTGGGGATTGTGTCCATGGCTGAAATGCCAAAGCTCCATTTTTTCCCTACATATTTTTACAGGAAAGAACAAGCCATGGTGGAAGTGGGTTGCAAAGTCAGGATCTGGAGAAAAAATGTCTAACTTTGGGAATTTAGGCAAGCTCAGACCCAGATTTCACCTGTCAGTTCTTGTGAAGATGTGTGGTGGAGTTCTCCTTAACATATCTGTGCTTTCAGTAAGCAGAAGAAAGAACAGCACATCTTTTATGATGAGTGTGTTTTATGCAAATTCAATAATAAAGGGCTCCCAAACCTGCAAATCCTTTGTGTATGCATTTTCTTGAGTAGGTAAGCTCTTACAGGAGCTAAAGCTTTCCATATCATATTGAGCCACTTATTTATAGCAGATACACAAAGGCTAAGCCAGACAGCAGCTATGGTTATTCAAGTGACAGAAGCTAATTTGGGGACTGTTAAGTGCCGCTACATCAATTCAGCAAAGCTTTTTACTTTACATTTAAATTTGGTTTATCCAGGTTTGAGGCTGAAGGTTTTGAAAAACACCAGGAACACGGTCACACGACACTGAAACCTGGCAGAGGAACCCTGGCTCTGGCATGTGGCTTGAGCCGTATCCTCAGCCGTGCCGTTACTGCCTCACAACTGCAGCTGATGCTTTCATGTGGCAGTTGTTGGACAGAAGTTCTAATGAAGGGTAATTATGGTGATGATCTCGTACTAATTGTATACTGATTGCTGTTGTAATTATGCTTAAGCATTTCATAGCTATCTGCAATTTTGTGTATTGATGTAGCATTTCTTCTCCTTAAATTCAAATACTCTTGCAGTATTTGAACTTCCTTTATTGGGGCACTGAAATTTAAGCACTAATTTGGCAATTCCCTTTCAAAGGGATCCAAGTTTTTATCTGAGAATGAAAAAATGTGGTTTCCTTTTCTGCTTTGTTTACCAGCTGGAGACATAAATGCAGGGTTTGTCAGGCCTGGTCCAGTGCTCGCTGAAGGTGGTGTGGCTTCTTCCACCGATCAACAGATTTTGGTGAGAGGACATCAATGAGCTCTGCCAACTGGACAAAGTGACAATTCAGAGAAGGAAGAATCGGGGTTTTATTGAAATGTTTGATTTCTATACAAATGGAAAGAAGATATTTGCATTTTCTGGTTAGTTTTTTTCCTGAAAAACACAGTGAACAATAAGCTCAGTGAAACGAACTCTTAAAGGGGACTCTGTTTTGGTAACTGTTCAGTAGCTCCTGACTATTTTGGGAATTAATGTCCTACCACCTTGCAAAGTCCATATTTCCTTGCTTTTCCAGGGACATGGAGATTACAGCCTCACTCCAGGTCACCGAACAGACTGGGGCCCAGTTCTCCCTAGCTCCACTTCGGAGACTTGACTGGGCATTACTGCCATAGTGCCATATCTACAAATGTTTTGAACACCTCCAGGAATGGAGACTTCACCATGTCTTTGGGCAGCCTGTTCCAATGCATAACCACTCTTTCAGTAAAAAAAATTTTCCTAATATCCAATTTAAACCTCCCCTGGCACAACTTGAGGCCATTTCCTCTCGTTCTATAATTTCTTACTTGGGAGAAGAGACTAACACCCATGTGTCTTTCTTGTACTCATACTCCTGTGCTCCAGACCTTTCCACAGCTCCCTTCTCCTTCTCTGGACACACTCCAGCCTCTCAATGTCCTTCTTGTACTGAGGGGCCAAAAACTGAATACAAGAATTTGAGGTACAGCCTCACCAGCGCCGAGTACAGGGAGACAATCCCTTCCCTACTCCTGCTGGCCACACCATGGCTGATCCAATCCAGAGCACTGTTGGCCTTCTTGGCCACCTGGGCCACTGCTGGCTCATGTTCAGCTGCTGTTGATGTGCACCCCCACGTCCTTTATCGCCAGGCAGCTTTCCAGTTTGGTGGGTTGTGAATGCGCTGAACATTTATATTCATTTTGTAATGGAAGTTTCAGGAAGGTTTAGACCAGGCAGACTCATCACAGGTGACAGCCTTACGATACAGTGACTTAAGGTCTCTATGCATTTACTTTATAAGGAGATGTTACAGCCTATGGCATTGGAAAGGAGACACCTCTGGCATCTAAATAAAGATTTGCACAGAAGGTCTGACCCTAATACTGACTTGGAGAATTATTTCCCATCATCACTGTCAATAGCACGGGCCCTGAACTCTGCAAACCTTCCCTGCCCTGGAAAAGCTCTGCAGGGGCAGCTCCATGTGTTTTAAACAAGCATACAGAAGCCTGTAATTACAAGATGAAAATGTACACGCAGAAGGAAGGTGGGTTAAGCCTACTGGATCCAGTGGGAGGTGTCCCCGCCCATGGTAGGGAGTTGGAACTGGATGATCTTTAAGGTCTCTTCCAACCCAAACTATTCTGATTCTACAAGTCTGTGATTTCACCTGTGGCATCGCTGAACCACAGGTGGATCTCATGTGGCTTTGAAAAGCTGGGTTGCCTCTGCCCTGTCCTGCTCCTCCTTCCCGAGATGGGCTTACCCAAGCATCCCTGAAATTCACCCTACCCTGTTGAGGATGAGGTTTGTTGGGTTGTTGTTGGCTTTCCCTGAATTCCCAGCTGCTGGATGGAGCATGGCTTCCTTGAGAAACTCAGCTTTCTTTTTTTTTTTTCTTTTTTAAAAAGAAAATGGGTAGGACTTGCAAGGATGCTGAAGTCCTCAACAGCAAACCTGCCAGCAAATAAAGAAATAGTGTAAGTGCCTCAAAGTTACTATTATTTTATTTAAAACACCATAACCCCCCGCTCCCCAACCCTGGATGCTGCCAGGCGAAGAAGTCTCTAATTACTACGTAAAACTATATGTGCAGAAGGGGGTAAGAAGCAGGGTGGGTTAAGCATAGGGAATCCAGTGGGAGGTGCCCCTGCCTATGGCAAGGGGTTTGGACCTGCGTGATCTTTAAGATCCCTTCTAACCTAAACCGTTCCATGATCTTATAAGGCTGCGAATTCGCAGGTGGCACCACTGTCAGTAGCACCGGCCCTGGATCGCAGGCACCACACAAGCACCGCACACAGGGACGGACCTCCAGCCCCGCGGGGGGGAAGCGGGAGCCCCCGCCCCCTCCCGGCGCTCGGGAAGTGGGAGGCCTCCCCCCCCCCGGCCCGCGTCCCGGAAGCCCCGTCCCCACCGGCACCGCCTCGGGGCGGGGTTCCGGCGCGAGGCCGCTGCGGGTCACGCTGGGAGTCGTCGCTCCGGTCACCGCTGTAAACAGCGCGGCATGGGCAGTCTTGGCGGCTCCCGGCCCGGTGCCGCCTCGCGCAAGGGGCCTGACTGCGTCTTGCGGCGGCTGCGGGACAGGTGAGGGCTCCGCGCTCCTCGAGTCGGCCGCCCCGCGGGCCGCGCCATGAGAGGGGTGTCGCCCGCCCAGGTGTGCGGCGCTGCGGTGTGGGAAGGGGGTGGCTGGGGCTTGGTGAGGGGTGGGGGGGCAGCCAGGGACCCCAGCGCTTCTGTCACGTCCTCTGCTTCATCAGCTGCTCTCGGCTGAGTGCGAGTGGACTGTGGGGGGTGAGGGAGGGTGTGGGTCTGTGTGTGTGTGGACAGGAGGAGCGTGAGGGGTGTGTGGGGAGGGAATGTGGGAGGGTGGAGTTGGGGAAGGTGTGGGGCGGCGTGGGGGAACGGATGGGTGGCTGTGTGGAGGGGTTGTGGGTCTGTGTGTGTGGAGGGCGGGTGGGGGGAGTGTTGGGGGTGATGTCTTCCTAGACATTAGGAAGAATTTCTTCCCTGAAAGGGTGGTCAGGGACTGGAACAGGCTGTCCAGGGAGGTGGTGGAGTCACCATCCCTGGAGGTGTTTAAAAGACGGGTGGGTGAGTTCCTTAGAGACATGGCTTAGTGGGGAGACAGGTACGGTTTGACTCGATGATGCCAGAGGTCTCTTCCAACCTTATGTTTCTATGTGTGTGTGTGGAAGGGGGATGGGGGTGGAGTGTGAGGGGTGTGGGAGGCAGCGTGGGGGATGCGTGTATGAGTGAGTGTGAGGAGAGTGAGGTGGGTCTGCAGGGGTGTATGTGGGGGGTGGATCTGTATGTGATGGGGGTGTGTGGGAGTGTGATTCCGTCCCTGTGGAGGAAGTGTGATGGGGCGGTGCAGGGGGGAGGTGAAGAAGTGTGGGGGTGTTGGGTGTTTGTGTGTGTATGTATGGTAGAGTGAGAGGGAGAGTGTCTGTGTGAGGGTGTGTGGATATGTCTGGAGGTGTGGGTCTGTGCAGGTTTGTGGATGTCTGTGGATGTGCACTTGTTTGGAGGGAGGGTCTGTGGATGACTGTGTGTCTGTATGTGTCCTTAAAACAGCATCCAACTTGTGTTTTCGGTCCTTCTGCTGTATAACCCCTCTGTTAGCCTATTGGGTGACTTTTGGAAGGACTTTGGACTGGTTACTGCTTGTCTGGGAAGTTCTCCTGAAGGAATTCCAGCAATATTTACAAAATTACTTGTTAACTTTAAACCAATGAGCAAATATAAATGATGGTTTTTCAGAGCTGGCTTGTTGATGAATGGTTGTGTGCAGATGTTCCACCTACAGACATATTTTTATCTTAAAAAAAGGTTGGTTTAGGTGTTTCAATTTATGGGTGCTTCAAAAAAAAAAAGCGAGTGTACGCAGTGATGTAAGATTTCGGAAGGAGCTTTGCCCTGAGGAATGTCAGTCACCAGTCAGTTCCTCTGAAACTCCTCTGTTACTGCAATAACCACAGTGTCAATGGTGACAATTAGCACTTTTTTTCTGCCGAAAGGAAGATCAATTATGCTGTACTGTTATGAAGGTGCTTTTTAAGCAGTACCTATGTAATACAGAAGACTTTGATTTGTGTGTCTCATGCTGGCATCTCAAACATACAGAATTAACAGATAGTACTTTTACAAAAATGCTGTGTATATCTGTACTAATATCCTGTTCTGGTCTAGAAGACTGCTGACGAATGAAACAAGAATAACTTACTGTTTAAAAGACTGGATAAGAATATACACAGTATACTTTTGTTGTATATAAATTATTAAAGATGCAAGTCCTAGATAGGGAAGACACTTTATCTAAATTGCAGTGTTAGAAAATGAAGGAAGAGGGCAGATTAAAATCTGAGTGTTCTAGACTCCATGCTGTGTTAAACTATGTCTTTGTGTGCTGACATCCCTCCTGTTAGGAGCAGAGATGTCTTGTGCTTCCTGAGACCCCCATCTGCACTAAGTTTGGTCACCTCTTTTCTAGCTTTTCTGCTTTCTGAGCCTGTGACTGAGCTCATGCTGCATGAATGGACTTGCCTTCTTCAGCTCCTCTGAAATTTCTGGGAACTTAATACGACATCAGCTCCTCTGCTTGGTTTGTGCCAACAGGTCTGGAGTTATTTGAGGAAGGGGAGTTATAGGCAGGCAGCATGCCTGGCATGCTTCTGTTCTATGTACTTTGAAATGTAAAATAAAAGATATTTGTACTTGATGGTGTTGACAAACAAGGAGTAACTTTTATGCCAGACTTGAAGTTGTGTGCTGCTGTCACTTGTGGGAATGCATTGCAGAGGCAGTTGCCTTTTCAGTGTGTCTCAAAGTGATACCTTTTATCTAAACAACTTTTTAAAGTATAAAATATAAAACATTTTGTTAAATCACTGGATCATTTTAGCTTTTTAAGACCTGCTTTTGAGTTCTGCAATGATGTAATATCAAGTAACCTGTTCGAAGACCTACAGTACCCAACGGCCGTTTGCCTCCTGACTACAGCCCTGTTGTCACCTTGCACTTGTGCTTAAGCAAACAACGAGCTGCTGCTAATAATCTGTGTGTGCAAGAGCTTGAATCATAGAAATAAGGTTGGCAAAGACCTCTAAGATCACATGGTGGAGGAATCTGCTACGTGGTTATGTCCCCCATCTGACTCTTGGTGAACTAAAAGGGAGAATGTTTCTTTCCCACATGTTCTCGTAAATATGTTTCTTTCTTTAAATACTTGAATTCTGAAGTGCTTGACAAATTAGCCACCAGGTATTAAGCTTCTGATAAACAGTCATCATGGACTGCCTTGAGACTTGTGCAAAAAATATGTAACTGTACCTTAAATTACATGTTAGATTTTGTTTGCTGTATTTTATTTCCTAATGCTGGTATTTTTTCCAATCTAAATATAATGTGTTCTGTGCACAATTATAAAGAATTAGGTTTGACATGTCTAAGATAAGTGAAATGGGGTGAAGAGTTTACATTCTGTTTATTACACAGCACTGACCATGTTGTGATTACTCAGCATTTACTCTTTAGTGGTTGCTGGTGAGAAAGGCAGTGTTGGAGTGGCGTGGGTGATGAGGCAAATAAATTGTATAGTTAAGTGCTGTACTTAACACTGGGACTAACTGTAGTTAGCATTGCTTTTCTGACAGTGAGGCCAGATATTTCTCACTAAAGATAATTTGCAGTAAGATGTACAAATACTGAGATGTCTGATAGAACAGAGGATGTAAACCAGGTAGGATTATTATTGGAACAGGTCCAGAGGAGGCCATGAAGAAGTTCTTAGGGCTGGAGCACCTCTGCTATGAGGACAGGCTGAGAGAGTTTGGGTTATTCATCCTAGAGAAGAGAAGGCACCAGGGAGACCTTGTAGTGGCCTTGCAGTACCTGAAGGGGGCTGCAGGAAAGCTGGGGACGGACTTTTTACAAGGGCAGGTAGTGACAGGACAAGGGGGAACGGCCTTCAATTGGCAGAGGCAAGATTTAGATTAGACATTAAGAAGAAATTCTTCACGATGAGAGTGTAGGCCCTGGCACAGGTTGCCCAGAGAAGTGGTGGCTGCCCCATCCCTGGAAGCATTCAAGGCCAGGTTGGATGGGGCTTTGAGAAACCTGATCCAGTGGGAGGTATCCGTGCCCATGACAGGGGATTTGGAACTGGGTTGGCTTAAAAGCCTTTCCAACCCAAACCATTCGGTTAGTTTGGAAATACTGGCTGGTGTCAGTTGTGTGTAGAAGATGGTGCTAAACAACCCCACTCTAACCCACCCAGGGGACCAGTCTGGTTGGCTGAGTCTTGAGTAAGCTCTGGCCAGGCTTCAGGCTAGTAAGGTGTATGCAGCTCAGTACTCAACAGTTGATTTAATGTCAGATTGATGTAGAAAAACAACTATAAAAATAACATTTCTTACTTTTATGGGAAGATTGCATTGTGCCCAAGTGTTGCACAATTTTCTATGTACTTATCTCAACAGGGTATCATGACAGGAGTACTGTTTTCCTACATTATCGATGCGGAACTGAAGCACAAAGACTTTAAGGGCTGGTATCTCAAAAAATATTGAGGCATCTTAGTCCTGCTGGTTTAAATGGGAGGTGAGGGATCAAATATCACTACAGATCGATGCCTGGTGAAATGCCAGAGATTAGAGCGAGCCTGTGGCTGACTAGGGAGTTTAATTCTGCTCTCAAATACCAAACTAACACTCTTTCTCTGTAAACTGAAGGTTCAGGGTTGTTTCAAAATGAGCTGCCTGCATCCTTAAAGTTATGAAGTGTGCTGTTTTTGTCCATTTCAGAAAAAAAATTTGATAACTGACTGTTTGCACCATTTTAGCTTAATGAAAACTGCGGGAACAAACAAAATTTTCAGGCTGAGTGCTTTGGGTTTTTGTGTTAAAGAAAAAAAAGAAAAGAGCTGGTGGTGCAATGGAGTGGCCGGAATGATCCCTTTACTGCTTCGAGTTTTACTTGTGTCACTGACACAAAGGAAGGGCGCTGGAACCTTGCCAGAACCTGGGCGAGCAAACCTACATGTCAAGTCTCGATTGCCTCTAATTCAGTGCTTGGGCAGAGCTGTGTTGCAAAACACGAACTGTGTGGTACCCATTTTAGGCACCCGTAATGATGATACTCAAATGCTGAGAGGCTCTTACTTGATAGTTTTTTTTTATACTGCTTTGTCTTGCCTTGAGAAGAGCTTGGTTATATATTCAGGTGCAGTCTAAACAGCTGTAACAGACTAATGAATGGCATACTGAAAAACCATGCTGGTGGAAGGGAAACGATCTTTCAGGAGCTAAGGAATGTGATGTACTCTACCTGTGGTATCAGAGAACAAGAAATGGGATTGGAGCCAATGGCTGTTGGCATCCGTCGGCTTTTACATCCATCAGGATATCAGTGTTCTTCATTGAGTCATGAAAATTACTTCTAGAAGTGTAAAAACAAGATCTTGAAATCTGCTTTTGCTTAGCTGTCCATCATGTAAAAGGAAATTGAAAGGATGAGATCCCAGATGAAGCGTGGCTTTTAAATTGCATACATGACATGAAAACCTAATCTTGTTTCAGACAGTGGCAGGATCAGATGGGTAAAATGGATGCCTTGATCTCTCAGGCTAAGAAGCAGAAAGGGGATTTTTTTTTCCTAGTTTTCCTCTGTGCAGGGCAATTGGGAGGAGGCAGATGTGTGCGGCTGTGACATGGACATGTTTGTGGGGGAGCACATGAATCCATCTAAGTATGCCTAGAGGTATGGGTGCGTGCAGTCTCATGTATGTGCCCGTATCCCTCGCACATGTACAACCTTCCTGGCTAAACCAATTGCATATTATTTTTTAATAAAGGTACTTGCTTTGATTGTTGCAGGGTTTGCTCTGTGAATCCACTGGAAGCCTCTATCTTATCAATTGATTATTTTAATTGTTTTTGCTTATGGAACGATTGCTTATCTTCAGATGCTGTTTATAATTATTAAATAATGTCAGCTTTACTCTATTCTCTTTTTGGAAATAGATTCTCTGAAATGAGACAGTTGGGTTTGTTTAGCCTAGAGAAGAGAACGCTCCGGGGAGACCTTATAGCATCTTTCCAGTACTGGAAGGGGCTACAGAAAAGCTGGGGAGGGGCTTTTGATCAGGGATTGCAGGCATACGATGAGGGGGAACAGTTTTAAACTGAAAGAGGGGAGATGATACAGATTAGAGAGTATGAAAAAATTCTTTCCTATGAGGGTAGTGAGGCACTGGCACAGGTTGCCCAGAGAAGTTGTGGCTGCCCCATCCCTGGAGGTGTTCAAGGCCAGGCTGGATGGGGTCTTGAGCAACCTGATCCAGTGGGAGATGTCGCTGCCCATGGCAGGGAGGTTGGAACTACATGATTCAGATACAGGCGGCCTCATCGCAGCTTCACAACCATGGATATTTTTGAAATATGTACTTGATTTTAAGTTCAGATTGCTAAATAAAATACTTGGATAGTACACTGAGTTTGAAAGCCAGGAAAGAGCTGGGATTTTTTGGAAATGTATTTTAACATGTTGCTATATTCCAGTGAGAAATTCTGTGGAGCTGCCCAGTTGCAGAAGTACAGCTAGGTGTTTCCTGCATTGAAAGTGGTCTGCTTTGGGACTAGGAGTGGGGGAGAAAGGGAGAGATTAACTCCTGAAGGG
The DNA here is from genome assembly GCA_033558235.1 of Neomorphus geoffroyi. NCBI lineage: Eukaryota > Metazoa > Chordata > Aves > Cuculiformes > Neomorphidae > Neomorphus > Neomorphus geoffroyi. The sequence goes on along the minus strand of JAUMJM010000005.1, from coordinate 98,290,997 downwards.
CCAGCCTTGAGGTTTAGAACTTTTCCTGAGGCTGCTGGGTGTGGGACTTGAAAAGAGCAACTTAAATTGAGCAGAAGCGTCTGGCTGTTTTGGTGGGTCTTGAGTGGATGTATACATGTTCAGGCATCTTTTCCCTTTAAAACAACCTGACTCATTCCAGTGAGGGACAAAGAGAAGTAAAAGCTTTGAGGTTTGTGTTTTTGTGATAGGCTTGGCTGGCAGATAAATCTGTAAGGCTACCAATCTAGCAAAAATGTGCTATTCGTTTTGAAAAGTTTATGCTCCTTGAAATGCCTTATTTCTTGTATTTAGAAATTTACATTGGGAGATAGTTTTATCTGACTGTATGTTCTTTGTTTTCTTCCAGTGAAGCCAAAAGGCTAGAATTAGGAAGAAAACTGATGGAATACACCAAGTCTGATGCGTACCTGTAAGCCTACTTAAAAGCTTCTTATAGGTTATTCTGTTTTAGTTACAAAGACTTAGGTATCATGGAATGCTTTTAGGATGTTATCTTGAAGTTTTTTATAACACTAAATTTATATTCTCATGTTAAATATAATGTAAAAGTCATGTTTTTAAGTTACTGATGAAATAACATCAGCAATAACATAACTACGTTGTTCTCAGTAACACACAAGTTTGTTTTATGCAACTTTTTCAAAATCACTGTAGCATATTTTGTGCTAGAAAATCCTAAGGTCCTAAAGTCTGGAAGTTTTAGGAAGTCCTAGAGGATATTACAGGTTCTGCTTCTTGGATTGTTTCTGTGTTATCTACTTAATGTCAAATGCATATACAGTCTGTACAAAAAACCCCCCAAACAACAAACCACGGCAAATAAGTAAAATTATGAGCAACAAAAAGCTGAAAAGTGTCTTGTAAAGACCATAGAGGTATGACTTTTCTGTCTTGGCACAAGGAAATGAGAGCTAGGTGCAATAATGGCCAGTTCCTTAGGAACTGCTCTTCTGAAAGAGGCCCTTTACTTTATGAAATGGTATGAGTTTAGGAAAAAAGAAAATGCCTGAACAGGTGGAGAAGCATCACATGTAGTTTGTGTTCTTTTTTTATTTCATTTCTTTTAATCTAACATGTTTTGAACTGAAGTTTTTTCCAAAAATATTAGGAGCCTGGGGGATTTAGGTTGCAATTTCACTACTGATTTAAGTAGACCTTTAGGCAGATTTAGACCAAAAGATGCTCCTGGCTGCCCCTTGTTCGCATTTTCCGTTTGTTGGCACTAATGCTTGTGTGGCTGCCCTGTAATCCGATAAGAAAATTGGTCTGGCTGAAAGTGAATCTGTGTTTTGGGTGGGTGAGAACTGGTTTAGATGGATTTCCAGCTGGATTACTCTTGGCCTAATTTGCCATGAGGCCACATAGCAGATAGTACTGACACAAAAAGAAAGGCTTGGAGCGAGATGCCCCATTTGGTGGCAGCATGGATTTAGGTTGGCTTAATGTAGTTGTGAAACTGCAGCCTTAATGTTACAATTTATATGACTTTTGGAGCATGTTCTTTGAAATACAATTTTCATTTTGATTTAATGTGATTAGAATTGACTAAAACACAATCCATTCAAAACAAATTTACGAGAGTTTATTAATATACTTACCCTTTTGAAATCCGAAACTCCTTTTAAATCTGAGGTTATAAAGGAGATGATTTGTCAGTTGTATAATGTAACTTTGGACAGTTGTGCAAAAAGATTTGTGTATTCCTTTGGGGGGGCAGATCCTACCTAAGTGTTAGTATGTGTGTGTCTGGAGAACAGTAATTTTAATAGGTGTGCTTGATTTATTTTCCTACCCTTTACGTGCATTTTCTTTTTCCCATGTAGAATGAAACTGAAGTACATGAAGCTAAAAAAATACTTGAAAGAAATAGATGAACGACAAAAAGAAGCTCATCTGCGAAACCAGGCCCTTTTAAAGGAATTGAGCCAATTGGAAGCTCATATGAAAACTTCAAGTTCAGCGTTGATTCAGAAGATGGAAGTAACTTTCTATAAGACTTAATACGTTAGTGCTTACTGTTATTACAGGGTTGCTAAATTGATTTTGTCTGAATATTATGCACATCAAGACCTCAGACATGAGTGAAACCTCATCACATGTTTTGGAATGCTTAAAGTGGTAATGTTTGGGAATGTTAAATGAGCCCAAGCTCTGCTAATATATGATGTGACAAACCCTACTGTAGCTGCAGAGGTAGTCAACAACAGTTCACAGAACTCTATATTTAACCTACAGTAAAGGGCCCAGTGCTTCTGAGACTCCCTGAAGCAAAGAACTGAAATAAAAAAGAATGTGGAAGTGGATCATATGTTTGGAATGTTAGTGCTAAGATAATAAACCAGCAACACCTAAGTTAGGACAAAAAGGATCTGACTTGTAGTATTTTCATAAAGACTTTGTTATAAAACTGTATTTTATTAAGGTTTTTATTACTTAAAAATACCCAAATACATTTAATGGAAGTTGTTTCAGGACATAGTTTTAATTTTGCTGTGTGAACACCCTAAGTAGCCATAGTCAGTTTTGGACATGATTATTGCTCTGCCTTCATCAGCAGAGGAAGTAACTAGTTAGTTACTAAGATAATGAGTAAATAACTTTATGTTAGTTCGTACACAGTAATTGGTTGAATCTGGACTAAAGCAGAGCTAAAATGAGGTCATATTTAGTTCTATTACTAAACAGTCAACTAACAATACTTGAACAGTGGTTAGAGAAATTTCTCCCTCCAACATCACTCAGATCTTTGCTTTTGGTAATGTTTTTGCATGTATTCAGAGATCTGATTCATGTGCTTTCAGAGTTGGAGATGTTGAACTTTCCTTCTAGGGTGATAAAGTAAAACCCAAGGAGTGTTTCATCACCTTGTGTGCTTAAATTGTGAATCATAACTGACTGGGTAGGAATGTAGTGGTACCAAATGTCTACTTTAAAAGAGTCAGTACCCAGCAGAATATACTTCTTACTGTCTTTGTAGCACCTTTGTTATCCAAGTGCTGCTTTTCCTTTGTCCGCTCATAGCCTTGACTGCTGTCAGCTTAAAGGTCTACATTTGCAAAAGGAGTCTTATTGCTGACTTCACTGAATGTCAACAGTTGGAGAACTCGTGCTGGGATGAATTAGCCTTGTGAAAGAGGCTGTTGAGCTAATACGCACCTCTTCTCTTCTGTTTTTAAATGACTCATTTCTTAAAAGTTACTGCAACAGGCAGAAAACATGCGTGACTGTTACATTTTAAAAGAGAATAAAAGCTCTCACGAGAATAAAGGGAGGTGACCATTCAACAGCTACATTAGCCACCCTCTGCCACTTGTTCTGCCTGTTTCAGTTGTTCCGGTCTGTAATTCTCATTGCTGAAACAATTGTCAAAAGTCAGCTACACTCTGTGGCATTTTCTTTTCGGAGAGAAGTCTTCTGGCAAGTCCCTACTGGAATCTCTCTCCCAGTGATGAGTAGAACTGATAAGGAAATAGAATTTCTGTACCTCCAATATGGAGTCAATCTGCTTTAAAATAGTGTATGTGGGGGGGAAAATGCTATGGAAATTAAAAAAGCATTTATAGTAATTTCATTTGTGTTGAGATTAAAAGATCAGTTACCCCTAGGTCTGAACTACTATGATTTGTTTTCCATACTGAAGTAAAATTTGATGATTTTCTTAGTTTTGCGATCTTTCAAACCCTCATTTGCAAATATGAACAGACTTTGATTTTCCTGTTTAGCCCTGTTGAGTAAATGGCTTAAGTCTTTTCCTGGTAGTTATGCATCAGTAACACTATTTGTAAGATGAATAGTTACATTTGTATCACTTTTTTACGATTAATACAGAAATAACATTAAACTATTCCTTGATAGTAAAGATATATCTTCATGTCTTAATGTTTAAAACAAACTTCATCAGGAACTATATTTAAGGTTTTATAATAGACAGGATTTTTTTATCATATCTTGTATCTGCAGTACATTCAGTTCAATAGGCTACTGTAAGAAATAGCCAAGCTCTGAAGGTTTTTTTAATTGTATTGCTAATGTGTTGTCTTGCTATTTACTGAGGAACAGTTTGGGGTATTGCAAAGCAACACAGATTGGTAATAATCTCAGATGAAAAAAACCAAGTCACATGCTTGTGCCATTAATGTATGGAGTCAGATTTTTGAGGAGGTGAAAACTGAAGGAAACAGGTTTATATCTGCCCTCTAAGAGCAGTGTCATTCTTGAGAAATATTTGGCGGGGACTGTTTCTGTCCCTCTGCCACTCCCCTTTTAAAACTTGCTGTAAGAGTGGAGGGAAGGAAACAAATTACTTGAGGCATTTTAAGCCCCTGTAATGTGGTACTGACACAAGACTTATTTTTTCCTGGCTGTCCAGAACTCGGCTGTGATTGTTTTTTATTTCTCTGAAATGCAGTTTGAATTAAAACAGTGGGTTTGGAGCATACTTTTTTCTCCTTCTCTTCTGTTCAGGAGTGCACACAGCTTGATCTGAGACAATAAAACTTACTGTCATCCTCTTAAAAGCCTGGTCCATGTACCAGAAAATGCAAATGTGCAACAGCACCCTTGGGTGACAATGGTACAGGACTGAAAGAAAAGTGTGGAGTGGCTGAGGTGCTCAGACACTGCAAGAGTATGAAAAGAAATACATAAGCACTTCTGAAAACAGCTAAGAGGAGGAAAGAATCAGACTGCAACATAAAAACGGGGTGGAAAGAGAAAGAAATAGAAAATTATGCAGAAGGATGAAAACCAGTGAGCAAACCTTACTTTAAAATATTTTTTTAAACTTTTCTTCTAATCTACTTTGGAAATGCCGCACTCGGAGGCGTTGTTGAAGTAGGGAGATAGAAGCAGCAAGGTTCTATTTTCTGTTTCTTTCCTACTGCCTGATTTGGCTTTCGCTAGCTGCATCACAGTAAAGGGCAAGAAACCTTTTGTATGCAGTTCTTGCATTAGAAAAGTTCCATTCTTGCAATAGATAAATGTAGGGCCTGAAGTGTGAGCCTTTGTCCTTCTAAAAATACACACTCCTTTTAGCCAGGGATGTTAATGCAATGTCTGGTCCTTCTGGAATCCTCATAAGCTTTTTGTCAGATCAGTCTAATGTGACAACCAGCCCTATACAGTAACTTTGTACAGGCTAAAACAAACACTTCACTTTTTAAATTAGTTTTCTTTGATTTCATTGAAAAAATCTTCTTGATTTTTTTTTTTTTTTTTTTTTTTTTTTTTTTTTTTAAATTAAGAACAGTGACAAGTAGCTGGCCCAGACAGTTCTGGTGTTTTTGGTATCACCTATGTTAGCTGTAACTTGGAGTGCATTAACTTTGCATCCTGTTGTTCATATTAAACAGCCCTAATCTTTGCTTTTTTCTGCTCTTTTTATATGTGATATTTGAGATGGGGTGGTGAGACCCATTAATGTTAATTAATTGTCCTCTGAAATGGCAGTAGGTTCATACATACATTACCTATTTGGCAGGTGCTGTCCTTGACTCCAGTGTTCAGAGGAGGGGACTGGGGGGTGTTAGCTGGTCTCCCTGGCTTTGGAAGTAAGGGGGATCTAAGGAAAAGATGCAGCTATCTCTTATGGTGACAATTGATTTCCACTCTAATAAACCAGTGGGCTGGCTGACATCCTGTGGTTGCATATCCACGTTAATAAATTCCTTGCCACAACTATAGCCCAGGTAGTGCTTGGTAGTTCTTTTAAACCTGTTTGGTCTGGTGACATTCACGCAGCATGTTTTCCTTGCTTTGGCTTCGTAAAGAGTTTAGACACTGTTCGGGGGAGTGTGTGTTTGATTTTCCCCACTTTTAATTGGTTTTATTTGTATTTAAAGCAGAGCAGGACTTGGGGGTGGGGAGGAGCAGTGGTGGTGGTAGTGTTATGATGCTATCTTTCCCCTGCCGTTTTTAATGGGATGGGTTTTTTTATGAGTAACCTCAATGCACACCAGTTTGATTAATGGTAGATGGTTATAACATACTGGTGTGAGTTACAGTGATGCCATGGGTTGATCTACATGCAGGAGTTTTGTTCATTGCTTCCATTTTGCTGTTTCAATGCCATCCATTTTATTTTTGCCAGGTTAGACTTATTTTTCTGAGCTGTTGAAAAAGGCACAGATTACATATCCTTTATGTTACAGTTATGAAAGGCCCCCTTGTTGTGGATTGCATAAGAATTATGAAGCATATAATCATTTAATCTATCATGGAAGTACACAGAAATTATTACTTTTTTTTTTTCCGTAGAGATAGAATGCCCTTTAGGAGTGCTTTATCATCACTATGGGCACAGTTTATTATGTGGCCGTAGCTGACAAAACTACTTTTGTTTCTGAAAGACTCACTTTTTTTTTTCCCCGTCTTTGAGTCTGCAATTTGTTCAGTAATTTTGGGGAATATAAATAAATGCACTTAAGCTTTCAGGGAAATCCAGTTTTTAAATTTGAGTTTATTTCAAGCATTATGTGGTTAGTTTTGGTTTCTTAAAATTTTGTTTCCAATTTTACGAACAGCTTCTACTCCCTGGGAAATAGCAGACTTGCTGAAATGCAGTGAAGTGCAAACCTGGTTAAGTTAATTGTTTTAGAGACTTATTTCCATGCATATTACCTGATGCAGAATAGGTACTGAAGTGCTTTCATTCAGGGCCGATGTAACTTGTTATTGGGGTTTACAATTACTAACATTGGATTAATTATAGGTGCTGCATGTGCTTGGCTTTTAAGCAGTAGTCCTACTATGAATGCATTACATTTGGTCAATTAAACAATGTAGTGGAGGTGAAGATGGTTTGTGCAGTTGTTTGTTAGTAACACTACAGCAAGTTGCCTGTCACGCTGGGTTGCTTTTTATAGCATCTGCCATATATTTTTCCTTATAATAGCTCAGTGAGTTGTTAGGTGATATAAAACAAAACCAAATTCTAAAGCTCATTTCCTTCCAAAGCAGCAAAGTCATTGTCTGGATACAACAGAAATAATTTGGCCTTACAAATACTTGTTGAGTTGAAATGAATTTGAGTCAACAAGTTATTACTATTTTGTAGGGTTCTAAATTGCATGAATGAATAAATGGGTGTTTAAAAACCTGCTGAAGATTGTGTACAGGCCACATCATTTGTTCAGGGAAGTGGAGAAATTAGGAGGAAATGGAATCTCTGTTTTTTTTAAATATAGTCCAAGTTAAAAATGCTGCTAGGACATTACATTTACAAGTGCACGATTTGCCAAGTAGTATTTGTTGATTTGTGGTGGGGGGTTTTTTTGGCCCTCAAGTTTATGTAATGGATTTGTTCACATTTAGGCATGGTATGGAAGAGAAATTAAAAGTGTGTTAGCACTTCAAGAGGGTGACTTGACAGCAGAAAGTGACGAGGAAGAATACAGCAAGCAGGTAATGCAAAATAAGGCGGGGGAGGCGCAGGAAATGTGTTTTATTACATTGATATGCTTTCCTCTGAGTTGCTGCATGAAGAGCAGGCATTGCTAAGCAGTCTTTGCATGGGGATTTTTGTTGTGACATTTGTAGTGTGAAATACGGTTTAATGCCTGAGTGAAGTAGAATAACCTGGGTAAAAGCCGCAATTGTTTCAACTAGAGAACTAGAATTAAAAAGAAGGGAGAACTCTGACTGTTTTTCTTCTTTTTTTTATTGTTTTTTATAATTCCTATGCCAAATAGTGTGAAAATTATCTTGACCGAGGAGGAAATACTCTTAATGACTGATATTTTTTAAAAAATGCAGTGGTCAATTCCTACAGTGTATTTATAATTTTGTGCATTTTGACCTTTTCTCAGAAGTAGCAAAAAGTGATTGCATATCTAAGTCACAGACAAAAAGACTGACAAGGAATACTTAAATATATTCTGCTATATATCTGCAGTAATGCAGGCTTCTAATCCCTCCTCCTATCTCCATATAAATGATACAGTTCAAGACCATAGCTGTTTTCTTCACTAAAAGCAGTAAAGCTCTTTTAGATGAAATGTCTAAAAACATCTTGTAATAACTTGGAGCATGCTGGCAAGAGTAGTCACTTGTGACTATGTGTGAAACCCCCTCAGCTAGTCGATATTGTAATAAGCAAAAATGGTAGCATCACTCCATTATTCAGAAAAGCCAACAGCATGCTTGTCCCTTAGGCTACAGCATTCATTAAGAAAAGCTTACTGGGCTGAAAGCTGGAAACAGATGATAACGGGATATGATTTTCATATTTAATGCATTCCTTGGAAGAGTATGTGTGCTGCAGATTGATAGAAGAATCAACTGCTACTTTACTAAAAGACTTTCTAGTTTGCCCTATAGCTACCGATGGAATCATTCAGCCAAGAAATTAACTTTTTCTCCTTTTACCTGCTTTATATATCTGCTAAGCAGGCTGCCTGGCTGCCAGTAAATGTTATTATGCAGTTAAATGTTTGGTATTTAAGACTCTTATCAGAAAAGAAACAGAGGCCACACTATTTTGTTTTTATAGTAGGAGGAAGGTTTTTGGTTTTCTTTCTTCAGTGCATTAGCAGTCGTTAATCTGAGTTTATAGGAAGTTTTCCCCATAGATTAAAAAGTTAAAAACCTTGAATTTAGAGCATTCTTTAAACTGTAATATACAAAGCAATGAACCCGAGCAACCTTGACCTATATAAGCAGGCCTCCAGCAGTTTACGAATTACGGTTTTAATTCAGATGTACGTGAAAAGGTGAGTTTATTTTTGAATGCTGGATTCTTCAAATAGAAGCAGTCAGCATAGTAGACCAGATTTCTAACCTATGGAAAAGTTTACATATATACTAGAACATCAAAGACTCACAGCGTGACTTAGAGTTTTAAAAACTCTTGGCAGGTTTTGGACAGTAGAAGAACTTGGTGCATACTCAAAGATGTCACTTTATGTTGGATTACAGTTAATAGCTTGGTTGTGGACTCTTTCCTACCATGTCCCCTTCTTTTTCCTTGTCATTTCCCTCTATAACTGCAAAGGTAACTGTATTTAAATTGTGCATGCTTTTGCTTTGTCTGTGTGCTGTGTCTCAAATCTTAATCTGTAACTCCATTTTTTTCAGACTGATTTTTGTGCCTGTTTCCCACCAAATTCACCTTATTTAAAACTGCTTATTCTTATGTCCAAAATACAAGAGTTTGTTCTTGGTGATATGGTACCGACTAAGTCACAGCGAGCACATACAGTTAGCAGGTGGTATATCCAGGATGCAAATCACAGCTTGGAAGTGGTTTTATTTACCAACACTGGTTTCACAGTGGTTTCCTTCAGGCTACTCAGGATGCCAGTGGTTGTTTGATAACTTCATCAGTGATGCATCTTGGAGACCAAGAAGGACAATCACAGAAGCAATCATCTGGAGATGGTCAGTATCTCATTGTCCCTAAAACACCAGTTTGAGTATCTGGTACTTTTCTGAGTCATGGGATATGCACCCTGTTGGACTCTCAATTTTTATGGGAGCCCTTAAGCTCAGAAATCATGTTCCCGAACAGCATTTGTCTAGAAAACCATATTTCTGCACGGAAAGGACTTCAGCACCGGTCTTTTGAAGCTCAGTGTCATGAAAATGTGGTGTTACAAGTTGGAGGAGAGGTCCCATACTGAAGAGATCCTTCTCATCTGGAAGAGATGTATAATCTGGGCTTCAGAAACCTTTGTGCAATGATGTCTGGCTTCTTCAAATTGAAAGCGCTTTCGTGAAGTCTTTTGAAGATTTTGGACTTGTATATCTTGGCACTGCCATGTCTGTTGGACATAGGGCATGTCTCGGAAACATCTGTGGCCGGCAGAGCATCCTTCTCTGAGAAAGGAGGAGGTGTCACCAGGTGAAAGTAATGCCTGGCACCTGGAAGAGACAAGCCTCTGGCTCAACTTGACCTCCATTGCTTTCACATTGTCATCTACTGCTGGAGGAGCCTGGGCCCTTTTCTAAGTCCTAGTGAAACGGATTTTTTTTTCTCTTATCTTTCTTCTCTTCAAAACACTTCAATGATAATAAAAAGTTTGTTACTGAAGGAAGAAGTGGGGAGTCTGAACTCCACAACCAAAAAGAGGATTGTAAGTGTGCTTTGTGCAGCGACTTAATTTAACTCCTAGCTGGAGTGACATGAAGTTTAGTAATTTTCTTGACTGTTTTAGATCCCCATGTTTTCACTCTTTTGGTTTTGGTGGTAAAAACAGTACCTAGACCAATGTTACCTGTCATACTTTTGCTTCGAGAATGCAAAGGCAGTGAAGAGATGGGTTTGTTGTTTTTTTTTTTCCCAAAGAAGAGCTTCTCAGAGATGTGTGCTTGCTATGACTCTGCCAAGCACTCGTACCTGTTTGAATTGCATTTGTTTTGGAACACTACATCCAGGAGCTGCTAAATCCATAAAGTACTTGCTAGATGCATTTTAAAGCAGCAAATCCAAGGCCCAAAAAGTAATTAGGAGGAACCCAAGACCAGTGGTGATGGAATAAGCTGTGAACTTAATCTAAGTAGCAGACCTTTACTCCTTAAAATAACTTCATGGCTTTTTGTTCTGTTTCTTGTTATGTGGAATTTGATCTTTTTTAATGAAACTTGGTCACAGACTAGACAAGATGCCTTTGTTTCCTTTAAGCTTGCCTTGGCAGCTGACTTTGTGTGGTAGGAAGAGGTCAGGCAGTGAAAGAGAGGAGAGAGGTGTGGAGGTGACTGTAAATTGTCCTGCTGTGATTTGGGGCTGAAAAGTAAGCCCTGCTTAGTATGAACAATGGCATTACGATAGCTAATTTTGGCTTTGCATAAACTGCTGGTGACCTTTTAGTAGTAGTGGTGGCAGTAGCCACTCCTCCTAAATTGTTCTGATTGAGTAGGTTTACAAAGAGAAAAAAGCAAGTATTAAAAATACTGGGATTTAGAAGCAAAGTGGTTGTAGCGTTGAAACGATTTTTTATGCAAGTTCAACAGTTCTTGGAGGAAGGTACCATTTAAAATGTTTCTGCTCAATGCCCAAAGTTGCCTTGTGGAAAGTACAATTTCATCTACGTGATGTTAGATGAGTAGTTGTTGTTCTTCCCTTTTGGTCGGATTTAACTCGAAAGTGCAGAAGGAAGATAATACAGTGAGGTTTTGCCTCATTCTTATTTGGGTGTTGACATGCTGCAAGCAAAGCTGGATATGTAGACAAGTAAGCCATGGCAAATGTTCGTTTCAATCTCTTCATCCTGTTGCCTTCTAGAGAAGACCATGAGGAGAGCAACAGGAATAGGTCGCTCAGAGCAGCAGCTACTGGTGGCTTCAGAAAGGCCAGCTGTGCCATGGACACTGCAATGGGGTCCTAAGTTACATGTCTTGACTTCAGGATGCTGTGATGCCTAAACCACAGGCTGCCAACAGCTGTGCAAAGTCATACGCAAGTGGAGCGAAAGGGTTCTGCTCGAGTCAGTAACACAGTGTTTTCAGTGGGTTGATCTAAATGTTGTGCTTTGGTCCAGGGTCTTAAAATCTTTTGTGGGAATCTAATCTTGAAAGTTTGCCTGTTTGTAAAAAACCAGTTATTTTTTAGATTAGTTTGAGTCCTTTGAGTATTTCAGTCCCTTTTAGTCAGCTTGAGGGTGCAGTGCGTGTTTTACCCGTGGTTATTCTGGCTCCCAGGGCTTCAGTTTTAGGTCATTTTCACACCAGGATGTGAGAAAGTTGTGCCAAGCATTTGTGTAATAAAAATACTGTACAAAATGCTTTAATTCTGTGACATATTCCTCTCCAGAAACCAACATGCGATCCTCTGGAAGCTCTACTTGCAGCATGCCATCTGTGTTTTTCAGATGCCGTGTGTTGGAAGACAGGCAAGAATTAGCACTGGTGCAGCCATGCCAGGAAGACTGTATCATCCAGCAACAGTCTTTATGGGCTGCCACACATCAGCTGTCTCAGCTGCTGAAAGTTTAGGCATGCTGCAGAAAACCCCCCAACCCACAGAGAGCCACTCAGCGTCCGACTCACCTTCGTGCTCTTCGTCACTTGAAGGACTTGAAGAATGCAGAAGCTCTGATTTAGAGAGTAATGCATCAGTGGAGGGAACAGCGAGATGTGGGGAACTGGCAGCCAGTGGGGAAGGCTTCAAGCAGCTCATCTCCTCTGCATCTGATCCCAAACCAGCTGCCCTTGATGAGAATCAGCCACGAGGAACTGTCCCAGGTAAGGCAGAGCGTGTGCCTGTCTACCTCTGCTCAGCACTGGAGCACGCGTGTCCCAACTAGAGCAATGCCCATGGCTGCTAGTTTCTCCTGTGTGTGTTGCACTCTGGTTGAAGAATGGCAGCACTCTCTTTTTTTTATTTTTTTTTTTTTATTTTTTTTAATCTTTATTTATTTATTTTATTTTGACTTCATTTTTGACTCCAGGCCTCTCATCTGGACAGGCAAGGGCCTGCTAGACTCTAAGCCTGTTCAGATTCACTATTAGAAAGTGAAGAATACTTCACTGCTGTAGTCTGAGTCTTGTTTTAAGAGGTTTAATGTGAACCTGCTTCACTGGAAGAGTACATCACTTCTGTTTCAGATTGATTTCTTTCTTCCTCAGACTCTTGTGCACAGTAGTTCATCTATTTCCAGAAATGGAATTTGGTAATGTAGGCTGAACTCCTCCTTCCTGGTGGTTCTCTGCCTTGTTTCTGGACTTACCTGAGAAATGCAGTACATACCCTTGCAGCTGAGATACTCTTGCTGTGGGATGAGATGCACTGCTTTCTAAGGCTTCATTTCAACTTCTCATTCCCTCTTTTTTTTCCTTCTGGTTTTTTTTCCTCTCTGTCTTGGCAAAGTGTGTTCTCTCCGGTTTCACTGACTTGGTCAGTTACTTTGAAGCAAGGTAATGAATGGACTTGGTTTCGAAGTCACAGTGACAAAGATTTGTCACTAAGTAATAATTTATTCCTTCTTTAAGACCTTAGAGAAATACACTCCCCTGCCTTGCCAGTTAATGTAGCAATTTTCAACTTAAGCCAGTTTTATGAGCCTGATAACAATTGCTAAAATGGAGCTGCTTATACTGGAAAGTGGTGGCAACCCTGATGATGCAGAGGCTTCTGTAATGACTGTGGGTTTCTTTACAGAGGAAAGCTGGCATCCCCATCAGATGTTCTTCTGTACATCCTCCTTGGGATTTTTCTGGCATCCCTTTCTTTTTCCATTCCTTTTTCTTAGTCTGAGAAATTTATTTGCCTCTCATTTTCTTTCATCTGATGCATTTACGACTTCTCTGTTTTAATGAAAGCCTGTCCTTACTGGCACTGGAAGGAGACCAGTCCAGTCTGGCTTATGTCAGCCCCAGGCTCTGCCTGTGGCTCTGCAGAGTGCTGGTTTCTCCCCGCAGGGAAGGCTGAGGTGGCCAGCATTGTGTCTGGGAAAGAAATATCCATTTAATTTCTGCAATGCAATATCTCTGCCTTCAGAGAAATCGTACAGTTGGGTTGGAAATCAGAATGAGTTTGTCAAACGACACGGTAATCACCTCGGACCGCCTGGGGGGCTTTTTATGTCTATCTGCTGCCAAACGCATGTTGTGAAGTGAACAGGCTAATGCGGTCCAGGTTTGAATGTGTGCAGGGGACTGGCTTGTTCCAACTCTCCTATGCTTGACCTTCCATGCTGCAAATGATGGTGGGAACTGATGAAGACGCCTGGCTGTGCCATAGCAGGAGCGAGCATGCACCAGGCTCTGCTGCCCACTGGGTGCAGCACCGCACTCGCCAGGCCTCTCCCTGCTGCTCCCTGGCCCTACTCAGCAGTGGCAGCACAAAATGTATAATAGACCTTAAGTGATTCGCTTCCCATGAAACTCTGACCAAGACAAACAGAAGTGCTGGTGCTGTAGTGTTAGCAGGTGTGCAAATGTTGATTAATTTAAATCCATGGTGAATTTTATGGAAAGCTGGGAATTTGAGAGGCAATGCTAATTTGTTACAGCACTAGCTGATCCATTAACTTTTGACATTTTATGAAATGATAAGAAGTGTATATCTGTGATCTTAGAAGCATGATTCAGCCCCGTACTCTCCTCTTTTGAAGAAGTTAATAAATATGTAGAGTTTAAAAGCTTCCAGGTGTGTATTTCTTTTGCAAGATTTAAAAAATGAGTACAATATTAACCTCTTCAGGTGCACTTTTTTACCCCTAAGAAAAGCTTTGTCCAACTTTTCTGTTTTATTCATTTAAGGAAGTAGCTGGTCTTCATGCGGGTGGTGGGTTTTGAGAAGTGCCAGATTTGGAGCTGCAAACCCAAAAGGCATGAGCATGGAGGCTGAAGCCTCCCCAGACTCCCCCTTGTGAGAGGAGTGCAGAAGGACACGGGACAGTGGGCATGGAAACTCAAAGCGAAGGGAGAGCTGACGTTCTCACGTGTTAAGTGGAAAGAGGTGATCAAACAGCATAGGTAACCTTAGTTTAGTTTCCTAAACCATGAGGTCCTCCTTGGTCCTGCTAATGTTTGGGAATAATTTATTGTTATTTTTGTTCTACAGGTGCAAAGCCTCACCTGGGTAACTGGCAGACATGCATGGGGGCGAGCCAGGAGAGCAGCGTTGAGCTCCCAGTCCCCACAAGTGCTGAGGAGGTGATGCTGAGCGCTCCCGGTGTACCACAGGGAATGGCCCCACCAGCAGACGTCTGGGAGCAGGACAAGCGTGCTCACACTGCAAAGAGCTCCTCTCTGAAACCACCAAACGCTCCCATGGTGCAAGAAGAGCCCTCTGTCAGCTCAGCACCAGCTGGGTATGTCCTTATGTATTTTCCCTCTGCCAGTACTCATTTGTTAGCCTGTGCCCTGGAGGCTGTTTTCACAGCTTGGCTGATGTGTGACACTAAAGCTTGCATACAGGTGAGCAAACTTCTTACCTTATTTATTTAGTATTTCTAGAAACTCACTTGAGCTAACTCATTCTAGTCACACTTGCACAAGTTAAGTGTTTGCTGTTTAAATGCAATAGGTATTCTTTAAAAGTACACAAATCTTATTTCAACAAGTTTATATAATATTTACTAAATAGTATGTTTTGTGTGGATTAAGATTCCATTTGGTTAAATTTCTTAAGCATTTTATTTGGAAGTAATGAATACAGAACAAGAGAAAGAATGAGGAAAGTGCAACACAGATGCATGACTTTTCCTCTGCTGCTGTGTGAAAGTGGTGGGGGTTTATTGCCAACAACTGCAATACTAGGGCATCAGCTGGTTTTTTTAGCCTTGCAACACCCTTGTAAGACAGGGAAGCACATCACTGTCCTGGTGGGGCAATACCCACTACGAGATGGTCCACAGGGTTTGCCTGGGTCACACAGGAGGGCTGGCTTTGCTCCCTCGCTGTGTTTGAACAGCTCCGTGCCAGCCACCATTATCCCTTCCTGGGTCCACACCTTATGGTGCCCTGTTGGTGTGGGAGCATCCTTCCTGCTGTCTCCTGTCTGTTAGTTCTTTTGAAAGTGCATTTAATGCCAGTTCCCTCTGCAGTGCTTCATGTCCACGTCCTACTTCCCCTCAGCCATCCTACCACTGCCTGACCCCACAGTTTTGTGACCTACCACTGCTGCCTTTTACTGCCTGCTCTCCCTTAGTGGCACTCTTCTGTTTCCTTGTACTACTCTTTGATGGTTGGGTTTGTTCTTCCTTTTTGGTTGTTGCAGCTTTTTAATCTCCTTAACCCATCTCTTCCTCCCGCATTCATGGTCATGTCATCTCAGGTATTGATTTCAATATTAGTCTGTATTCTAATAGATGGCAGTTGAGCAGAAACTAGTGGCCATCAATATACACTTCTGTAACTTTATCATTTCACATTTACATGAGACTGTTGCTTGCTATGGAAACATCATCTAATTTACATCTAAATAGCTTTTACCCAGTTTTTCTTTTGTGTAACACCTGTTAATTATAACACTTTGGAGGCAAGTTGCATAGAGTACCTGCCTTTGTTGGAGAAGTCATAGCTGAGCGATGGTAATTTAACCTTTTGTTCTCTCCCTGTTGATGCTAGTGATGCCTCACTGTTCATAAACTGATGAAAATACTGTGCAATGCTCTTGAAGTCGAGCTAAATTATACAAAAGGTTTCACTGCTTGCATTATCTCCAGAGCACAACTGAAATCAGAACATGGAGATTTCCTCTTGCATTATGCCAAGCTGAATACCTCAGTTTCTCAAGGCCATGGAAGTGGGATTGCCTCCGTTAGCTGTTTCTGCAGAAATATACAACTTTTAATTTGTTTTGAAAATTAAAACAAAGATAAAATTTCAAAAATGGCAGGCACACAAAGTTAGGCAGCCTTTTCTGTTGTCTTGCTTATAACTAGGTGGGCTTTCCAAATCCATCTTTCCAATGCATGTGAAACGCAGTGTGCAGACACACTCAAGTCTTGCAAAATAATTCCTGAGCTGAAAAGTACAAGAATTTCAATTATATAAATTACACAACTATGAGAATGCAATTTTTTTTGGTCTAATTATGTCACGCTAGAGGTTCACACAATGAATATCACAGATCTTGCAATGTCCCTTCAGTCCATGTGTTTTTCTCTTATGAAATTAAAATCACAGAATGGTTTGGCTTGGAAGGGACCTCAAAGCCCATCCAGTTCCAACTCCACTGCAATGGGCAGGGACACCCACCACTGGATCAGGTTGCTCAAAGCCCTATCCAACCTGGCCTTGAACACCACAGATGGGGCAGCCACCACTTCTCTGGGCAACCTGTGCCAGTGCCTCCCCATTCTCACAGGGAAACATTTCTTCCTAAGATCTCATCCAAATCTCCCCTCTTGCAGCTTAAATTCCTACATTGGCTGAATATTTCTGTATATTTATGCAAAAATTTTGTAGAATTATTTATATTTGTTGCCCTAAATTAAAATATTTGTAGCTTGGACTTTCCCAATGCAGCTCTGTTGCTGCTGTGGCATCTGAACAAAGTACTGTTCCTTGCCAGTTTTCTTTGGGCCAGTCATACGCTTTTGGTGTATTATTTGAAATTAATATGAATGATGG
The DNA here is from genome assembly GCA_033558235.1 of Neomorphus geoffroyi. Taxonomy (NCBI): domain Eukaryota; kingdom Metazoa; phylum Chordata; class Aves; order Cuculiformes; family Neomorphidae; genus Neomorphus; species Neomorphus geoffroyi. The sequence continues at coordinate 98,273,960 of JAUMJM010000005.1, read as the reverse complement.
AGGGGAGACAAGCCCTTGTGTTTAGGGATCATAACTCACTTGAAAGGCAAAACAAAATCCTTGTTACGTGTCAGGAAGTCTAAAGTTTATATTTCTGGAGAAAATACCTTTCCTACCTTAATACAGAAATACTACTGTCTTTTTTAAAAAAAATTTGGGTCATCCTCCCCCTAGTAAGTGTTTGCAGATCATATTTTACCTCTGGGTGAGTTTAGCCTAATTTCAAACTGCCTTTTCCAGCTAAAGTAATGGTTATGATAACATCATCAGATTATTAATCAAAGAACAATAGTGTTGCTACGAGAGGTTGTTCAGAATAAGCTTTGCATCTTGGTCACAACTCACAGTAGGGTGCTGTGATTTTGATACCTTATTTTCTAAAATCATCATTTTTAATAACTAAATTCTGTGGTTTGGAGCACTGCTGAGTGGGTTCATTGAGCAGAGGTTGTACACACACTTCTTCAGACTTGTCCCAGCAGCTCAGACCCTTTCAGGAGCCTGATCCATGTATTTTTCCATTTGGATCTGCAGCCCAGGAGCCCACTGGTGAGCGGGGAGCTTGCCTGACTTTTTCAAGTGGCACCGTAAAGGCACCCGATTTCCCCTCCTGCCAGGTGAAGCCACCCAACAGCTCCGGTCCCTGGCTGCTTTTTGCTGGTCTGAGCTGCTGAACCGGAGGTGAAAGGCTCCGTATCCTCTTACCATTCCTTACAGCACCCGGCCCTTTCTTTAAGGGCTTAAACCCAGGGAGCAGGAAGGGGGGAGAGGGTCTCAGAGAATTAGCGCAGAGAAAGATGATGACTATTTTAAGGCCTACACTGAGGGGGAGGAAAAAGGCAGAGCTTATGCCTGTGCTGCTTCAGCTGCATTGAAGAGGACTTAGCACAGATGGATTGTGCATTACAAAATGTAACACATAATTCAAGCTGTCAGCTTAATCAGACTGTTTCCAGGAAGCAACCTGTAAAAGAGAAGGACCTCTTGTTTGCTGACCTCTGATCCGTAGCCTGCTGCAGATTGTCATACATTTTGTTTTTCTTTATGTTGGTGTCCCTTCCTTCCCCTTCCCTTTTTATTATTGTATCCCTCTCGAGTGGCACCCTGGAAAGACCACCCAGCGGGAGGAAAACAATGGGAAACGAGACGGCTGCTAAAATACAGGGTTTGTAAGACTAGGGGAAAAGAAAAAGCACTGTTTAACTGCATATGTGATCTCCCTGGTATTGTTTTGCTTATTAAATGTCTTGGAAACTCGACTAAATGCACGGCAGCTCCTACTTAATTGTTCACTGTTGCCCAACAATCTGATGGAAAACACAACTTTCAGCACAGCTTAAGCACGACTGCAAAAAATGACGCAAGTTTCATGTACAGAGCTTTTCCCTCGAGGGCGCATAAGTCCAGGTTAACAGCGTAACTATGTCAGAGTCTATATAAAGAAAAAAAAAAAAAAGAAAAATCATCTTTATTTTGCCGTGGGGCTCTGTGGGCACAGGCCCAGCTGGGGCATTGCTGTTGGAGACCTGGCCTGGAAAGTCCTCAACAAAGCAGGCAGCCGGGCTGGACCTGAATAGCCATTTACACCTCTGTTCAAGGATTAGCCTGCTGTATTGTTTCAATGTTTAAGTCCTAATTTGCATCATTATAGAGGTGCAGCTTCATCAAAACCCCTCTGAGGTCCCAGTTATGTCCTCATACCTGTAGGTGGTCACCAGATTTATTTAAATTGTTGAGGTGAAGGAATTAAACTACTCGGTGCAGGGATAATTTCAATGCAGCGTCTTGGGCCCTTACTGATTTTTGGGTGGTTTGTTCACTCGTACTTTTTTTAATTCCTACAAAGGTCAAGCAACATGATTTTTGCTGTTTGCGTTGAAAAACTAAAATAAGGGTGTTTGTTTTTCCAACTGGTGTATTGGGAATCATTTAAAATACCTGTTGCAACTCAAGTCACCTCAAACCCTGTTTGCTTTCTGTCCACAGGCACCACGGGATGATGGCAGGACTCTCTCAGGCAATGCAGTTGATAGAAGACATGGTGGTGAGGATAAGCCCCCAGCACCGGGTGCTGTACCAGGGTGAGCACGTGGAGATGAAAGGGACAGCAGAGCTGCTCAGGTTAGTGCTTTTTCTGTGTGAACTCCCTCTTCTCTCCACTGCCCTTGCAGAGCAGGCAGGAACTGGGGAGAAGGGCAGTGCTGCCTACGCCTCAATCCTATCCCCTTAATTCTTGTTTGCTTGCTGCCATACATCCAACCTAATGCTTTTAATAATTTTGTTGTTGATTGCTTACACGCTTCTAATTGAATTCAGGTGATCAATGGTGAGAGGCTGTTACCGGGCAGCTTTGCAGGAGCCTGTTGAGATTTGAGCTGGGGGTCCTGGCTCTTGTGGTGACAAATGGCCAGTGCAAAGAGCAAGCAGGCTCCTGCAAACAAACACCACCAGTTGTTAAGAGGCCGCTGTCCCCTTCTGCTGTTTTAATATCATCAGACAGCTGAAATATGGCACTTAGAAGCACGTACACAAATTACTCCAACAAATACTCTTTCCTAAATGTAGACTTTTTGCAGCCTTGCTCCACAGATCCCTTAGGTGAAGTAAACACTTATTTCCAAGAATGAGAGCATCCCCTTAGCTAGTAACACTAATATGATTTACTGAGGTAGACAAAAATAATCAGAAAAATAATCTAGTAATTGAGGTAAAAGAGCAAAGGGAATCTCCTAAACCCACATGTTAACAAAAATGGGGTCAGAGTGCTGTCATTGTCCCTCCATGCTCTTAATTAGAAGAACTGGGTATGGCTTTGTAATTTTATTTAAAATCATATGTCAGCCTCCATAAACTAGGATTCTCATAAGCACTTAGTTGTTAGAGTATTTCTAGGGTTTTAGAAGGAAGGGTTCTCGAACTGACCTGGCCCCTTCAGTCATTAATGGTGAGTTCTGACGATGCAACTGCTTTGGCCATGGCACATTTGGGGCTATCTGGCCAAGAAGTGGTTTCACTGAGTGAATGTGCACCGATTCCTCTCTCCATTTCAAAAGACAAAGGGGAGAGATTAAACCTGGTGTTTTATAAGCGCTGGGTTTGGCCCCTCTGTCCTATTCTGCATCTTTTGCAGAGAGCGTTACGGACATTGTACCTCTGGGCTGTCCCACTGGTAGTCCATTAGCCAGGAGAAGCATTACTGATTCTGCCTCCAAACCGATGCTGGCTGGGCTTGAAATAAACGTTGCGTGTAATACCTGCTTTATTTTGTAGCTTTTGTGATCAGACCAGCAGTATGAAAAAAGACGACCTTGAAGCATGCGAAGCAGTCGTCCTTCATCAGCTTCGGGCTTTATTACAAAGCGTGCAGAATGGATGCCTCCTACCTGAGAAAACACTTGATGCTGAAGGTAGAGCAGTGGTTGAAAAGCAAACCAGGTATCGCAGATATAAAACTTATGTATGGATGTGATTAACATTCTTTTCTTTCCTTCCTAAGTCTGCTCTGCCTCTCTGATGCAGAGAAAGCAGACCTGAGGCCAGACCTCCGATCACACTGGAAAATAAAGACGTCTGAGTGCTGATCTTTATGCATCTTGGTAGCAGCCGTGCGACTCAAAATGAGAACATTAAGCAAATACATTTATTTTCCTTCCCATTCACTGATGGTGAATCTTATTCTAGCAGCCAGCACTCAGGTTGGGTCCTTCTGTCTCACCCAGTCCGCAGCATCTCTGGCAGCTCCGGCAGGGAGGGAAACGTATTAACTTCAGAGACCTCTTAGCCAGTAATTTCTGTAATCTTCAGTGCGAGTCTCTGGCACGTAAGAATGGGGAATGTAATTTTGAGAAGCAAATTATTTTTCTGTGAAGCAGAAGATGCATAGAGCCTTTAAAAACAATAAACTGTAGTTATTCAGAATGTTTTTTTTCTTTCCTGTGTGTATGCCACAAGGACAAGTGAGAATTGATTTTTTTTTTCCTTTTTTAAGGTCTCTTTAATGCAGTAATGAAAACAATTTCCATTCTTTCTTACTTAGCTTTTGTCTAGACCTTCTTCCCTGTTACAAGCTCAGCATGCTCAAGTGTTAGCAGGATCGGGGCACTTGTGAGTGCTGAAGAATGGTCTATTTAACTTATACCTGATTCTCCTTTCAAGGCTGATACGCCTGTGAGCACTAATACGTTGTATTTCCTGAATGGTTTCTTAGGGACAAACACTTGTGGAGTTAATTGGAATTCACTCTCTTGTTTGTGAAACTTGATTGGAGCAACTGGAAAAACAAATACCTTTGGCAAACGAGATTTCAGTATTTATATTTTCTGCTTTGAAAAGAAAAGATGCTTTTGCTCAAAAATAAAGAAAAGAATTTGGAAAAAAAAAGTCAGACAGGCCTGGGGAAGTGGGCACCCAGCAGAGTGCCTGGTGGAGTAAGGGATGTCTGCCTAAGGCTGAGACTGGGACTGCAGAAAGAGTTTAATGTCTCCTGATCCATAGTCTCAGGAAAGACCTGGGGGACAGAGCTGATGACGATCGCCCCTGCGTGCCTTCCCCACGTTTGCAGAAATCATGAGTGACTTCTTACATTTTCCACTTTGGACATTTTTTTAAAAGAAAAAGTATGCATTAAGGACAAAATGTGTGATGTTTTTTCCCACTGTGTTGGACCCACTTGCCCAGATAAATTAGTACAGCACCTGTGTGAGTCTTGACTGCTAATGGTGCTTGGGTTTGTTTCTCAGGCCAGACCGGCAGTCGGATGTGGACATGCTGTGGACTTGCTTGAGCAACCATGCCTTGTTCTTGAAAAAGCACCAGGTTCAGCTTACGGAAGAAGTGGCAGAGATGTTTGAACGCTTGCTGGTTTCCGACGAGAAGGCACAGGATGACCAGGTTGGCACTTGCATCTAATAATATCTAAGTTGATGAGATCTAGAGACTAATTTGCACCATTAAGGTGAGATGGGCCCTGTGCTGCTTATGCGGTCCGGTGTGTGGGCTTTAAGGGCAATGTCCAGCAGTCTGCATTCATTAATCAGCCTTAAAGACAGTTAGGAGGTGGGTAAGGAGAGAATAGGAGTTTTCAGTTGTTGTGGGGTAAACATGTACAGCACTTCATGCAATGAAGGAAATGGTCGCTTTAAGGTCTCCAGCAGGGTGTCTGTTTTTCACCCTTCAAACCAGTTATTTATTTAAACAAGCTCACACATTTGCTGTGGTGCGAATTTATCATAAGGCTTATATCATCTGTCCTTTCTCTGTGGCTTAGTAGCTTTTTATCATGAATGATGTATTTTGATTTGTTTTTTTTTAAACAGAGTTATGTTTGGTACACTGAATACGCAGAGCATTTTACAAATAGTAGCATGGTCATTTTTTTAAACATCGATACAAAAGGATATAAACTCACTTTTTCAAAGAAAAAAAATGTTGGCGTTTGGTAGTCCCATGAGTGCATCATCTCTTTTGTTGCAAACCTAGTGCAGCACAGGGAGGACAGGGCTCCAATCCCAGCTACCTCCAGACACAGCCATGCCAGGAGAGCTGGAACCATGATACTGGGGCTGCTTCTACCCCCAAAATATTGGCAAAAAACCATTTTTTCCTCTATTTAATAAGAAATTAAAAAGCAGTTTATACTGCTTTGCCATTATCTAGTTATAATAGCATTTGAAACAAATACTGAGGATGCAATATTTTATAGCCAGGGTAACTTCTTTTCCTGTATGTAGATAAGTAATTTGTATTCTGTCCTTAAAACATTCAGTCAAGTAGAAGAGATGAGCAAGGAATGTATCATTGCGCTGGTGACAGATAAACAAATACCAGACATAAATTTATAATTGCACGTAAAAACTTTTACAAAGTCAAAGCTCAATAACACAAGCTTTATGAGTGAATATAAGCAGTAATAATTTGTTTATCACTACATGTTAGTGCAGCCCAGACACATACATTTAACATTTGTATTACCTGTTAATTGCATCTAGTCAATTAAATGTAATGCCAGGATGCATCCTCTACTTTGAAGCACTTTATTTTGATGCAGGTTGCACTGAACAGGATCAATATAAATTGCACAACATGCACATACAAGAACAGTTTCTTTACCATAAAGATGTCTCTAATGCAGTAGTGAACTCGTAAGTGATCTGCACCTAAGGTTCTTAAGTATTTGCAACTCCAAAGCTTAATTTTTTGCCCACGTTGATGACTTCTTTCTCTGAAGGCCTAAAGATCTGTCAAGAGCCCCACTGGATCATAGTCGCATATAGCCAGGCAGCAAAGTGGAAGTGCACAAGGATGCTTTGAGCTCCTGAGTGTAAAAATAGACCTGTAAAGTCTGCCAGCTTTATCCCCTCGGGCACTTGTGCTCAACGTAGGTTTGGTGATAATCAACAGCAGGTCCACAGCGTCCTCCAGTGCATCTCACAGATTCCAAAGGTCCACAGAGTCTGTCTGTCCACTTGCCTATCTTCTCCTCATCTCTTATGACTAAATATCTTCTGTTCTCTTACATCTTACTAACCCTCTCCCCTCTCCCCTCTCCCCTCTCCCCTCTCCCCTCTCCCCTCTCCCCTCTCCCCTCTCCCCTCTCCCCTCTCCCCTCTCCCCTCTCCCCTCTCCCCTCTCCCCTCTCCCCTCTCCCCTCTCCCCTCTCCCCTCTCCCCTCTCCCCTCTCCCCTCTCCTTGATCTCTGGGTATTGTTCCTGTGGACACAGGCCAGCCATAGGGAGCTGGTGTGATAGGAACACCTTTTCTGAGCAGTGTTCCACATCTTCTGAGGAAGATGTGGAATCCAATGCCCTTTTCAGCTACATTATGCTCCTGTAAGAATAAGACCCGCGTGGCTGATGCAGGATGTTAGGTGGCTTCATGCCCCTATGGAGATGTTGGCCCACACCAGTTTCCCTGGTCCCTGTGAGTCTCAACACTGTGCTTTGGTTCTCCTGGTGAGACCTTTCCTTCTGCCTGGATAAATTATGTTGTTAGAGTTTATACTGATTGCTTGTGATGTTCCTGATGGTTCATGCCTATTTGGATGTTAATGATACTGCAAATAGATAAACAAAGTACTTCTGGTGTTGGAAATCCACACTGAGATTAACTGCTGCATGGGAAGTAATTTATTCCAATAATGATTTCCCGATCCTACCTGTAATTTAAGGCATTCTTTACATTAAGACAATGCAACTTAAACTCCCCATTTTTTGGATGAAGTAGCAGCTCGCTCGCATTGGTTTTATATGGAGACATCCCATGTGTAAGTTTAATAAAAGAAAAAAAAATTCAGCAAGCTATTTGCTTAAGACAGAAAAGTTGCCATTCTGGGCTCCTGACCAAATATGAGTTAATGAGCAGGGGGCAGATGCAGGAGAGTAAAACTTTTTATGATTCCAAAATGTTTTGGCTTGAAGCTGTTGAATACTCTTAAGTCAGTAAACATAAAATAAGTTACTAAACCTGGAGTTCTCAGAGTTGTCGCTCCTCATTGCTGAAAACTTACTGTTTTATTAAACAATTGTTTTATTAAACAATTAGATAATTACAACAGAAAATCTAGTAGCTTATAAAGACTCAAATCTGTATTTTGTGTTGCAAAATCAAACCCAGAGGAACACCTTACAAGTAAAGAGGAGATAGGAAGGATGCCTAGAAAGCCTTTGCTGCTCTTTTTGAAATAATAAGCGCCAGCAAGAATGACTTCTGCACTTGGGAAGAGCTTTATAAAGCCACACACAGTACTTTTAACACAAGTGGATGGTAACCTAAGAAGTGCTTGCTTTATTTTAAGCCTGCATTTAACTCAGCTGTATTTACGGTACATTCAGCTCCCTGTAAAGACACCGGCTTCCAACTTAATTTTTTGCATCAAAAATACATTTAACTACTGATGGCTGAACCATGCTGCTGCAGAGAGCTGCATGCACAAGCAGGAGAGAGCTAACTTTATGAACATGCAGGAATAATCAGAGCCTCTCGCTTGGGCAAGTTGTGCATCAGGTTCTCTGCCTTCAGGTTCATTGGTCTCAGTGTTTTAAGCCTCAGCTACTGCTACTGCCATGGGTTAATTTTCCTTCTTAGTCCGTCTCTGAAACAGAGAGATTTCTTTTCAGTCTGTCGCTCTTGTAGCGTATTCGATGCATTCTTCTGTTTTGCTTACCCTGAATGCATAAGGCAGGAAATACAGAGAATTCCCAGCAAAGATAGTGATTAAAAGAATAATTCAGTGTTTGTGGTACGTCAAGGCAGAATGCAATTCCTAAAAAAGCACCAATTTAACTCGGAGGTAATTTAACATCTAACAAAAACACCCTGGAAATAGTTTGCACGGTGAGATATAGATTAGCCTAAATCTGTGTTGGAAAATGCTAGAGTCGAAAGACAATGGGGCTGTGGTTATTTATATTTTTTGTATTGCTGCAGGCTCTCCCACTGTTGAGAGAGGTCCTTCCAGAAGAGTGTGAGGATAGGTTGTATATTCAGAGTAATGAACCATCTTACAGCTCGCCATTGATCCCAAATGACGGTGGGGAAATAAAGCAGGCAAAACACGCTCCCTGGCTCACTCGCATGGGAGAACAAGGTAACAAGTGTTAAAAGGTCTGTCTGTGCGCTCAAAGTTACTGTCATTCTCTCAAAATATGTATTTTCTACCAAAATCTGCAGGGAACTGTATTATAACAACCGGTGGATTAATGTATATTTATAATGAACTTTGGGGGATACCTCAGTATCATTTGTCATTTTTGTTAGTTCTTAAAATGAGTGATACATATTGTGACTTTTTTGCTGCTGGAGTAGAAAAGCAAACTTTGTGGGCTTTATTAAATATGGATCTGTAGGTGTGCATGTATTTAAAAAATGTCTACCTTTTAGAAATATGTTTGCCCTTTATTATAAAGCCAGACTGCAAAATTTTCAAAATTAAAAGGATTCATGCTGAGAAGGGTGTGTGGTGCCATTTCAGAGCTTATAAGGTGAATGTATTTCTGAAAAACTTGTTAATTTCTTTAGATAAGGAAGTAATATAGTAATCCAGCATAATAACCGGCGACGGCAAGTTGCTCGATCTGCTCTCAGAGCATCCCTTGCGTCAAAGTCTGGAAGAGACAGGCAATTAGGTTCCAATGCTCTTTACACAGCAAATGTAAACAAACTGCTTTAGGCCTCCTAAATTCAGGCGACTTTTTATCCACGGAGGAGATGGAGACTTTGATTTAAACTAATTTTCCGCAGTCGGTATGATATATGCTGCTGCTGTCAGGCTGCTGGACGAGATCGCAGAGTTACTGTGGGTTGTTTGTTTCCTAAATCCCATTGGGTCCTAAATTATTTAAGACATTTGGTTAGCTTGTCCTTTTCTCTGGAAGCTACAGAGAGGCAGGGTAGCCTCGCCTGTGAGGAAAGTTCACAGTAGGTGCCTCTTTTAAGAACGGTAATGGATAGTTTAGATCAATAAACAAGAGATAACAAAAGTGAGAAATTAAAGGGAGTAGGGCTTGAAAGCAAACAAACCAGTCTGATCACTGCGACTTTGAAATGTGTTTCATTATGGTGTGTTCACATCCAGAAGTCACAAGCTGGTGTGAAGATGAGAGCAAGGAAGAAAGCACGGTCGAAAAGATTGCTATTACAGGTAAAAGTAATGGCTGCATATTAACCTCAAATCCAGTATTCAACTTTATTATATAATCAAAACATGGCATTTTAGTGGTTTGGGTCCGCTAATAGTGAGTAAATTCAACTACTACATACTGAGCACGAAGATTAAACATAAGATCATAAAGTCCACGCTTACGTTAACATAAACCAAGATGGAAAATAACAGTGCCTATTTAATTCCTTGTAATCATGTTATACATTTTAAACCATGTGAATATCCTGTCATTTAGCCTTTCAGGTCCCGGTATCAGTGTTACAAAGGTCAGTCTCCATGGGGAAGATCCAGTAATTATATGGCAAACTACAGATGTTTCTGATTTGATTCTTTTCTTTTCTCGAGTAATTGAATGTGTATCATTAGAATAAGCGCAGGGAAAAACCCCGCTAACTGGGAAGCCTTTGCCTCTGTTACAAAAGCTGCCTGATAACACAAATTTTTTACCAATAAGGTTTTATCAAGATGTGTTCAGATCCTCCTGCAGCAGATGTAGGAGGCTCGCTCATGATCCCGAGATGTCACTGCTTTTTGGTCGTGGGGTATCAATAACACATCAGTATTCAGGGCAGGACTCTTTGCAAAGAGTCTCAATTTGTTTTGCGTGATTTTTTAAAGTAGTGGCCTGCTTCCTTATAAATTTTGATGTTTGACTAAATCTTTATTTATGCAGGTGTGTACTCTGACAGAAAGGTGCGAGGGCATCTGCTTATGCAATGCCTGCTGTTGCTTTTCTGCTTTTTTACAGCTTCAGAATAGCCTGTCTTTCGGAGAGCAATTCATTTCTCTATAGAGGCTTTCCTCTGCTGCTTTTTGAGCCTAATTTGCAACTGAAATATAACAATGTGCTTCTCGTATTCCTGCATTATACTGCAGCAATAATATTCCTGTGTTAGCCCAATAAAACTTTGATTTTATTTTTTTTCTAGAGAGTAAAATGCTTTGCATTTTCCTGCCCATTAAAATGTCCCTTCAGTCACACATGGCAACGTATTTCAAAACTGATTTTTCAGAGGAATTAAAAGCCACTTAAATCTTTTTTTCATTAAACAAAACACACTTCTAATTTGAAAATTAACCTAAATTTTGCAAATCTTGGGATTGGTTCAATTTTGTTTGTAATTTAAGAGGATTCAGATTTGAAGATGGGGGTTTAAGCTCTCTAAACTGTGGAGAATGCCAGTAAGAACATCAGAAACGGTGACTCGCTCCAACTGATGCTATCACTGATGCTATTTTTTTAAAGAGAATCTTAGCTCTTCAGCTTGTATCTCTGTAGCTGCCAATGCTTTTGGCTTGCTTCTACCCACCCTGAATTTTATGACTTACCAGTACTGGTTTTAGCTATGATTTTGCATACAGATTTGTCAGGGAATTCTCTGTTGCATTTTTTCATGCTGGAGACCCCAATGGTCTATGCCTGTGTCAGACATCAATTGGTCAAAAGCCAATCCACAATGGACATCCACCTTCCACAGCTTTCTTACTGAATGGGCAAGCAAATACAAATACTTCCTATTTGTAAAAGTGCTGAGAAACTCTCCCTAACCTAAACCGTGAAACCAGTAACTTCAGTTTGAAATCTGATCTTTCTGAATCTGCTTAATTTACTGCTTCATTGCTGTCTGTTTCTAGTAGCCAGCAGTCGCGTTGTCTCTAGGAGTGAGGCTTTTCATATCTCACTTGAAAGCAAAGTTGCTCTTTTCAGATGCGATTCATCTTCAACCCATGATCTTCTCTGGGCTTCTTTTTCTCTTCTGGCTCCTCGCCCTTCCAGCCTGTTGCTTTTTTCCTTTTTTGCTCATCATTATTTGCTGTAGGCTGTGGCCCTGAAGCACTGAAATTGTTCAGTGCCTAAAATTGAGGCAGCATCTCTGTGGGTTGTCTTTTGGGCTCAAATGACTTGTTTGCAGGTTTGGCTTTGTGCTTTTAGATGAACGGATATTTTATGTTCATTCTATACGTGACCATTTTGCTGTACAACTTTTTTCTAAGCTTAATGGTTACAAATCTTGGATTTTTTCAGTACTTGCTGCATTCTTTAAGGGCTTTAAGTGTTTGAAACACTGGAAGCCTTGGGGCTTTTGGATCTTGATGGACTTCATTGTGAGAGCTGGGTGGTTGTGCTTCCATGATGGCACTTTACAAACGCTTGTGTAGTTTTGATTTATTTCTCTTCTACTTCTGTTACAGAAAACAAAATGAAAACAAAATATTTATTTATTTTTAATGTTCTGTAAATATTACAGAAGTGTCTATATTTTGTCTTTAGTGCCTGTAGAGGAGGAAGGAGATAAGTGTGTGGTTTTTGGGAAAAGGGCTGCTTTAGAGTCATAGCTGGTGTCCCTTAGAGAGAGCCTGTGTTGGTACCTGAAACTCCTTGTGCAAGGACTGACTTCACCTGGAGCTCTTCTAAACAGAGACTTGGGCTGAAACACCTGCTGAGTTGTTCTCATCTCTGGCAGGACACGTGAGCATTGCAAACCCATAGTCAGCTGGGGACACGCAGGCAATGTAACATAAAGATGTTTTATTTCCTAGAGCCTTCTCCTAAGCTTGTGGAAGGCCACGTTGTAATAATTGACTTTAAAAGGATTACGTTTTGTGACAGAGAAGAGTTAGCTATTAATAGCCATCTCATTTTATACCAGGTTATATGAGGATAAAGGAGGATATGTGGGCTCGTTCTTATTTTCTTCATGGATGCTTTGTTTTTTATCTTGGGAAGACATGTAAAATAACTTGTTCAGCTTTTTTGCTTTTCCTGTGATAGGCAAATAATGCAAGATTAAAAAGAAAGGATAAAATCCATTATTTTTTGTTTTGCTGGATGACTGTTTAAGAGACTCATTTATGAGTAGGAAAGTGCTGATTTTATTGAAGGGGCAGGTTTGTTAAATCTTGAGCAAAACCAGATTCTCTCCCTACCCTTCTTTAATGTCTTTGATTTAAATAGATGTTAAAGCTATAAAACATTTGAATAAAAATGGTGTTACTTCTCTACTGATCAAGCTTCACTTTCACAACATCCTGAATGTCACCTTCCATCTACTCTCCAGGTATAAAAACGCCAATGTAGGAAAAAAAAGGAGGAAAAACCCACTTAAGAAGAAAAAAAAATTAGCCCTTCTTTATGTATTGTGGGGGAACATGAAAGGGCACAAAGCCAATTCCGCTTTCCTTTTTAGGTCACCTTTAATGAGCCAATAATCCTGCCAACACTCTTCCCACGCCCACGCATCCTTCCTGGTGAGGTTGTCCTTTGAGCTTGAAGTTAAAAGGTTCCTGAGGTTCTACTTGGAGTGCACTAATAAAGGCATTAATAAGTCTACCCAACTTTTTGCTTCATTTGATATCAACCCATTCGCAACTGCTGTTATGAAAAAAAGTTCATCTGTACAGGATTAATCACTGTGGCCGTTGTGGTCTCGGAGAACTACCTTGGGCAGCGTAAGATTGTGTGTTTCACTTAAATTAGTTTGGATTATGTACTCCAGTAGGTGATATTTTGTGCTTCTCAAATTAAGATCCTGAAAGACCTCAGAGTGTTTTTATAGTTATGAATTCTAGGTGAAAATTCTTTTTTGATCTTGTCAACAGAGGCAGGCAGCTTCTAGCACTATTCTTGCTGGATGGCTTGCTCCATTGGAATTTCCCAAGGCCACTGGTCATCCACATGTCTCCACTTGAGAGGATTGCATTGTATGCTGGTATATTATTATGATCAAGAGTATTTTATCCCTTTTCATTTAAAGGAAAGGAGGCAATACTTGTTGGTATTTGATCTCCTTCTTGATACTGGTTACTGCAGAGTTCTGCTCAGGTTTTAATTTGGAGATTTTTTCCCATCTGTTCACTCATCCAAAGAGCACATCCTTCTTTCAGATTTGCAGGTAGCCTTTATCCTCTCTCTGTATGCAAGTTTTTTTCACTCTTACAAGGGAAATCAGTGTGTGTAAGAGCTCGTGTGTGGTTGTCTGGCACTTGCACCTCTGGTCCCAAGGCAGAGGTGTGCACAGTGGCTGTTTGTGTGCTGGCAGTGGTGTGGCAGTTGACAGCCCACCTTTATTCCATGTAGCTCTTTGTAGATTATCAGCAAGTGCTGTAATTAGTGTTAACGTGGTGGAGGAGCTTGTTCAGATTTAAAGTTCCTCTGGACAGGAGCTATCATTAGTTTTCTATTTTGGTCCAGGACCTAGCAGTATGGCAGCCCAGACCTACCAGCACCTCTGAATGCTAATGCAGCAACTATTGCTAAGGTAACTGTAAAACTACACCGCTTACAGACTCAGCTGATCCTGATAATATTCTTTTCAAGGCATTATTGACTTTGAAGTCTAGTGACAGCTGAAATACCAAGCTGCTAACTATTTTATTGGTGATAAAAGCACACAGAAAAAGCAAAGTTCCTTTTGGTGTAGGCTCTCACTTGCGTCCAGGAGGAAGATGCAGATACATGTCTGTGTTTAGTCTCCAAAAGCACTGGGGTCTTTTGCCCTCCAACTCCTTCTGTTCACATATGGGATTATTATTGATTGTTATTGGAAATAGTGAATGATAGCTCTTTATAGCTTTTGAGTGCATACAAAGTGCTCTTGTGCCTCTCCTGTTGGAGCAATGTCTACTGAATCTACAGCTTGTTTACATGCTTTGCCACTTAGGTGGAAGGTTTTGGTTTTGCTCACAGACTATAGGGGCCACGCATGAACCCTACGATGAACACAGTGATATTTCTGTTTTCCCAGTCTTCATTTTAAAATCCACATACCTGGTGAGTTACCTCTCCTGCAGGCAGAGCCAAGTACTTAGGGATCATTTGTAGAAAGACAGTTTGATGTCTGGAGATGACACATGTACGCTGGGACTCTAGCTACAGCAAAGGGCTTTAATGCCAGTTTTGATGTTTAAAAACTTCTCTGTGAGAGAAGTAATACAATGGGCAAGATATAAATGTTGCAAGTATGAGGCCAAGAGCTGTCTTATTTCTTTATTTGCAGAAAATTGCATGATATTTGGCTATAAATTGATAGATGCCGCAACCTATGCCATAGGGGAAACACAGGGAGAAAATACCTTATTTTCTGTTCTGTGCTGGTACAGTATGTTCTGGGTTAAAGATCACTAACTGATAGAACAAAAAAAAAGTAGTGGTTTGTTATGCAACAATGGTGTTACTTTCTGGGTATTGTTGGCTAATGAAGAAAACTACACAGAACGAAATTATAAAAGCTGACATGAAAGCTGCTTTAACTCATGCCGACTGCATGATTAATTCAAAGTTGAAAAGTGTGGAGTGGTTTTAATTAATAGTGATATCGCATATCCTTTGCTCTCTCTGAGTGGAAGGAACAATGCATAGGGAAAAAGGCACAAGGTGAGTGGTGTTGTATGGGACACAGCAGCTCCCATTCTACTGCGTTATTGCTCAAACGATTGGATTAAGAACTTTCCATTATTAACATCCCAGTTTGAGTTTAAAGACCAAGTTTTATGAAACGTTTTGGGTTGTGTCTGTGAAGTACAAACTGGCCATCCAGACTGAGTAAATGCTCAAAGGACCCTGTCTGGACAACCTCACCCCTGTGTGCCTACATTGCTTCTGAACACAAGAGCTGGTGGTCTGGTGAGGCCACTCCTTCCAAAAACATCTTAGAAAGACAACATCAAGCAGATGGTATCTCTCATTTATTCAGTGTAGCAACAATTTACTAAATTTGGATGGGAAAAGAGAGGTGCTTTTTAGCGAGCCTGTGTTCGGCCCAGGAGGTGTTACAAGACACCATCAGGAGCTGCCGCTCTCCAGTAGCACCGTTGCAGCCCACAGCCCTTCTCTTGCTTCTGGTTTTCAGCACTGCTGCTTCCTGCCTAATGATTTCTACAGTGCTGGCAATTCTTTTATTCAGGAGTTTCAGTCTGCATGCTGCAGATGGGATCTAAACTGATCTTTTCCTGTTTTCTTTTTTGCCTCCATTTGGTGCATCTTTCGTGCCAGGACTACTGTATTCTGCTGTGTGCTCAAGGAAAAACCGTGTGCTTGTGTTTCTGCACGGTTCACCTCTGTCTGTCCTCAGCCTGTGACAGGGAGAGCGCACTTGGCTGTTATAACATGGCAAAGTAGATGCTTCTGGCAAAACACGCACATACTGTAGAATCAAAGTGTCTTTTTGAATGAAGTTGCATTTAAACTTTAACGTGACAAATGGTTTTATGAAGGAAATACAAGAGGGGCTAATGGTTTTAAGATAAAAGAGGGGAAATTTAGATTAGATATTAGGAAGAAATGTTTTCCTGTGTGGGTGGTGAGGCACTGGCACAGGTTACTCAGGGAAATTGTGGATGCTCCATCCCTGGAGGTGTTCATGGCCAGGCTGGAGAAGGCTATGCACAACCTGATCCATTGGAAGGTGTTCCTGCCCGCGGTAGAGGGGTTGGAACTGGGTGGGCTTTAAGGTCCTTTTCAATCCAAACCATTCTGTGATTCTATGAAATACACTGATCTGCATAAGGGTTTTATTGCATGATGGAGTTCTATCAGGAGCAAAGAAAAGTGCTTAAAGGCTTTCTGTCCTAGCAGCTTATTTATTCTGTCTTCTCTGCCTCGTGCATTGGACCAGTCACTTGTGCTTCCTCACAAAGATGAAGCAAGTACTACCGTGTGTCCAAGTTGGATTGGTTTTGTTATCAGTGCTGCACATCTGTAACCGAGGCTCTTCCTTTCCTCTGACTTACAATGTGGATGTGTTGTTGAAGGTGTGAGGGTTAAACAGATGAGTGGGGTAAGAGGAAGTAAGAGCCAGGTGATTGCTCAGCACACAAAGCAGTGGTCGCTGCACACCAACTGCTTATGCTTTGTCAGGTGCTTTGTAGATGCCACAACCCAAAAGAATCATCACAGCAGGCTTTCCAGGGAGGTGAGCTGGTGAGCTTAGGACTTCCTAGAAGGATCTCCCATTCCTATAGGATACGTAGGATGTAAGTCAACACAAAGATGTTCAAGGGGAATGGCTGGACTAATTAGCAAGGCAGTTTGGTGTAACTAAGAGAGATACCTCAGCATTGTATTATAATTGGCAGGTAGGGCAAAGCTGGGCTCCGAAGGGTCTTAATGGCGAAGAACAAGTAGTTAGTCTTACTGTTTTATGTGGTGAAGAAAAGGGAGCCAGTACAGACTGGAAAGCATGGAGGAATGGTCTTTTGAGACTGATATGTCCGCAAAAGCCATAGGAAGAGCTGCATAACGGGCCCAGCTTGAGTTTTGGTAGAGCTGGCAAAGACTTGGACACTGAAGTGTCAAGTGGAAAGTTGTGGCGAGTATGCCTGGCTGAAAGATGGGCTCCATGTCACTGCCCTGAGAGGCAAGAAAAGCATTAAACAACAGAGCAAGTTACTTTTGCACAGGTTGAAGCTCTTCCCTGAGTCTGTGGATGTGTTCCTATTGCAGGGGACCCCATCAACAGCAAGTTGGGTGTTGGGTCCCTGCTCAGGGTGGGGTTCCCAGGCTTACCCTGAAACAAAGGGAAGTCTTTGAGAGGCACACATCAATGCAGCTGCTTAACCAGTGTGCTGACACCCCCTGAAGCTACAATCTGCTCTGGAAACTCTACCTGTCGTGATTGGGAAGAAGAAAAAGCGTCCAGTCCATTAACAGAGTGTGTCGAGGTGGATGTGTTCCTTTGCACTTGCATAGCTGAAATGGGGAAAGTGAGTAAAGCTGATGATTCATGTGGAGGATGTTTGCTTCATCTTCTCCCTCGTAGAAAGAACAAGCCATGGACGTGCTAGAGCCACGTCTGAGGGTGCCAATAACTGGACCTTGAACATCTGCAGAGTCTCTGGCTCATGGTGTTCTGTAAGCAGGGCATAACTCACTTTGCACAAAGCTTTCTTAAGGCAGATAGATGCTCTCCCAAAGGAAAGCCCGCTCTATACCCAGCAAGAAATGAGCACATAATCTCAGCTGTGTTGTATGTTATAGTTTGAGTCCATGCATGAGGAGCCCTGAAAAATACACCCGTGCTAAGAGCTTTCATGCTGGAGTGAAAAGCAGTTTCTGGGAGTTCTGATTTGATTAGATTAAACCAGCTTGGTTTGCTTTCCCAAAGTAATCCACAAACAAGCACTGAATACTTGTTCCTCTGTGGTCAGTGGTTTCTCAATGCATGCCAACATCACTCAGCCTGCAGCTCTGAGCTGCTGTCAGCCTTGCATCTGGGACGTCTTCAGTGATCTCCACAAGTCCCTGCTCCTTTCCACATGTGAAAGGGAGAGGGGTGGCACCCCTTTTTTTCCTTTTTCTTCCCCCCCCCTCCATTCTTGATTTTTCTTTTTCCTTCGTGCATTCTCTGTGAAGCGATCAGACTTTGTTCTGCAAAGCCACACACTGCTGCTGCTGCTCCTCCTGTGCCCGAGCTCTGCCATCCCTGTGCCAGTCAGGCATCTTGCATCTCTTTGCTGGAAGTGCCTGAGACTGGGCAGGTTTTGTGCCACTAAAATCCAAAGCTTAGAGTGGTGTGATCCATTGGAGCAATGTGGTAATGTGCACAGCCAGTTAGAAAGTAGGAGTGTCCAAGATGTACAGAAATACTAAATCTTCCTGGGTCAGAATAAAGTTGGTAACAGTTAGGGCTTGTTTTTGGTTTTAGTACTAATATATATATATATATGCAAAGTAACCTTTTAAAGTGGGATTTGTATTTGAGCATCATGTTCTTTAGAAATGGGTACAAAGATGAGCAATTGTACAATTCCAGTGAATTGATTCATTTACCTCCTCTTTTTTTTTAATCAATCTCTACAGAATGGAGAGACAGAGCAGGGAGAAAGAAAGGAAAGCGTGGATAAAAGATTTTGAAATAGTTGGGCGTTTGGCTGTTTAAGTCATGACAATCCCAAGATTTGTGTCTCCTAAACATAGCTCTAATTCAAGAGAATGGTTGAAAATACTGATGTGTCAAATGATATTAAGCGAGCTGTGGCTATCCAAAATAATTTTCATTTAATCTCGCTTCCTGATTTACTAAAACAAATGAGAACTTGGGGATTAAAAAAAAAAAAATGTAGAAAGACCCCAGAAATCCTTTAAGTTTTGCTTAAAGTTGCCACAATGCAATACAGCTCTTGAGAATGCCACTATTTGCTCTTTCTTCTAAAATTTCACTATTCACAAAGAATCAGATAACTGATAGTGAGGGAGTCTTGCTTTTTAAGTTTTTAACTAATTTCCTTTAATCATGAGCAAACAATCCTGAAGCAGATACCATAACTGCGTGGTACATGCTCTTCTCTCGACTTTGTCATCAAACCAAGAGTTTGGCTGTTACGTGCTCTATTTGAAAATAAGAATGTGGTGCTGCTGGGCACTGTGCTGCTGTAAGGTCCAGCCACTATTATTTGAAAAATTTATATGTTTTTACTTAACAGATTGGGACAGCGGCAGTAATAGTTCCAAAGCAAAAGCAAGCCAAGAAATGCATTTGGAAACTGGGAACGCAAGGAGTCCTCCCTTCTCAAGGTAAATCATTAAATCCTTTAACATTTGAAATGCTGCTGTAGAATGAGAAACACCAGTAGAAAAGAACTGAAGCTCTGATTATTTTTTCACTTGGTCTAGGGGTAAGATTCATATTTATGTTTATCTAATAAAGCATCTTAAACTTTGGTACACCTTAGAAAATATTTGTGCCACAGCCAAGTATTGTTTTGCAGCTGTTGTTTTCTCATTTTAAGACTCAATTGACATCTCAGTGAACCACAAATTAGCGTGTACAGCTGCTCTCAGTAGGGCTACTCAGGGGCCAGACAATAGGAGTTGTCAGGAGAGGGACAGACATAACACATAAAGTCTTCAAGAAATAAAGTGGTGGGTTTTTTCTCCATGCATCCAAGATGTAAACTAGCTGTAACTGGATAATGTTTTTCATGGGCTCAGGGGGTTTTATATTTGATACTGTATATTTATAACATGTCTTTCTTGCTTTCACACCGAGTATGTTTAATTAATGTCCTTACATGTACCTAAAGAGCACTATTTGTTGTTGGGTTTTTTGTTTGTTTTTTTTTTTCCCTCTTAAAATATAAGTTGGTTTGTGTTTTGTGTTTAAACGGCAGCCGCTCCTTTTGGGTCCCTGAGCAGTTCTGTGGGATGTTCCTTGTATTCTTCATTGGCATGTAACAGTAATCGAAGAGCAGCAATCAAATTAGTGGTCAAGAAGCAGCAGAAAATAGGATATAACACAGCCATCTCATGAAATATTGGCTGGGCTTTAGATCCTTATCTGCTCTTATTAGAACAGCTCGGCGAGTGGGTGCTACTGCTCCCGGTCTGAGAACTCCATCCCTAGCACTCGGAAAGAGACTTTAAAGCAGTTGGAATTTTTAACTTATTTTGTTTATACATCGCTGTCTTCTGTAGCTTTTTTATTGATGAGATTGCTTTTGATGTGAGATGCAGTCCCAGTTTTGCAAATATTGTTCAGTATTTTGCGTTAAAAACACAGTATTTCTGTAGTTCAAGTACAGTAAATAAAGACAAGCTGTAATACAATATTGATGAATGACATCCATAGTTTTGTTTAGGATTAATTCTATAGTCTTATATTCAGACTCTTTTCTTTTTATTTTTGATGTACCAGACCCTGCTGCCTAATACTATAAAATGCAAGGGTGTTCCTACATATGAATCTTTAAAATGTTAAATTTCAGCCATTCATTGAAGCACAGGACAGCCGGAAGAGAAGGATCAGGCCCTGAATACCTTGCTTTACAGGATCATTGTTAAATTAATAAAATATGTATAATTTAACAGGAACTTTTTTCTTAAAAAGTCATTTTTTTATTTTAAAAAAAAGGTCTCCCAAGTTTTTTGTCCTCTGGATGTTGCACTGTTTGCTAATAATGTATTTGGTGACTTCGCTGTTTTTCAGGTGCTTTTTTTTAGGGCATACATTTTTTTTCCACTGGTTTTCAAATTATTTGCGATAGATTTTTAAATCATTCTCTCTGCCCTATAACTTCATGCACCAATACACGATGATGCTACTTCAAAAAGATCTCTTAAAACAGCTTAAAGTCAGGGTTTTTTAAATGAGGCAAAACCAGCACAGCTGTGTAAGCGTGAAGTTTGTTAACAGCCTTTACGTTTGGACACTGTGAGACAGAGAGCAGCAAAAGCAGTGAGAAAGGGAGAAAGGGAAGGGGCAGCCGGCTGCTTGTTTGCAGCCAGGACGCAGTGCAATTTCTTTGCCGCTCGCATTTAAGCGCTCCACTTACTGCAGTCACTTTTCGGGCTTTATTGCTTTTACAAGTGGTCTCGAAACCCACTACTTGAGAATAAACATAACTGTGTAGCACTGCCGTGGTACTTTTTATAAATTCTTCTTTGCTCCGTTTTGTCACTGAGCTGATGAGTGACCTTGCAAAAGACCCTGCTGGACCTAAATAAAAAAAATGGCTTCCTCTGATGTCCTCCAGACAATAATTATGATGTGCCAGTTAAGCCCAAACTACAGCTGAGGGATTTTACTTTAAAGCAGAGGCTGGGGCGCAAAAATGCATTTATAGCTCTTTGTCTGGCACCTCATTATGTGTGGGCCTGATTCATTAAGTAATTGGTTTGCAGTTGTTTACATGAGTATTAAGGCTTTCTATTCAGCAGCCTTTGAGAGATACATTGTGCAAATGTTGCATGTTATGAATGCTGAATGAGGGGCAGGGGACCGGTCCTATTGGCTAAACACTGCGCTCTGTTGAAAAGCAAGAGAAAGAGATTGGGTGCTGCTTTGCATAGCAATGACTTTCTTAATAAGCTTTACAGATTAATACACACAAGCTATAAAAGATGCAAAGAGATACTCTTAGCACATTTATACATGCTCATTTCACTATTATGGTACTGGAGACGGGAAGAATTGAGGGCTTTCATATTCGGTTTTTCAGTGCATGTCTTCAGTGCATGAGACTTAATAGAATCCGATGTTTATTGTATTATAAATCATGGGGAAGTAGGCAGATCTGCAACAGTTTATTATTAAAGATTCTTTCAATGTAAATCTTTTTCTGCTATTGTATTTCCACAGCAAAATCATTTTGTGGTTGAGTGGGGATGAAAGGCATAATGTACGAAGGAGTGAGTCTTAATAGGAAGCTGCTCTCTGAGTAAAGACCACTTGTTCCCTTTTGTTCGGAGGTGCATGCCAGAGCTTCCTCTTCTCCCACAAATACCGTCCTGCACTACATTCAGCTATAAAACTACTTTTTCATTTACTTCATTTACTTTACCGAGGGAATATTTACACACATGGAGATGCAACTTTGGTTTGAAGAGTTAGCATTTTGCAGTGGAAAAGAGTGTGTTAAATCATACAATTACTTGCCGGGGGGGAAAGGTATCAGAAGTCAGGACTGAATCTCTCCGCGAGATGGGGCGGCAGGCGATGTGTGTGGCATTTCGTGGTCCTGTAGCGATGGATGCAGCCAGTGGAGGTCACTAGCTTTCTGGGTAATTCCAAATTTTTGATGCAAGCAGTTCATTTTTCTTTGACTTGTTTGCGCTGTCTCGTTTCAAAATAATCTGGAGATTAAAGATGCATTATTATCTGAGAACCAAATAACAGTTTTAATTTGTCAGGACATAAACATGGTGTGAAGTATTTTAGACTTCGATTAATCTGTCTTCTGGAAGTAATCCGGTCTGGTCTCCAAAGGCTGTTTTTTAGTCGAAAGCCGCCTTTACCAAACACAGATGTAATGCTATGCAAATAAAAGTTGGCAGATTATAATTCATCCTCTTGATTATTCTCGGGGGCGATGTTTAACACTGAGCCCACAGCTCACTGGGCGCGCCGAGGCAGGCTGGCCATCGGGGGGCACTCCGGCTCTGTGCATCCCCCCTCATCTCCTGCATCCCCCTCTCTGCATCCCTGCATCCCCCCACATCCCTGCACTCCCACCTTCAAAACCAGCCCTGACATAGCATCACTGACTGGGGAGCATCCTACCCTGCGTTGGCCGGGGCGCTGAGGAGAGACTCCAAAGGTTTGAGGTGGGAGAGTTCAGGAGTTGTATTTGTCAGGAAATCTAGAGAAGGTGGCTGTTGCAGAAATAGTAGCATTGCAGCAGCGATGTTCTACAATCTTGATGAGCAACGATCTGTGAGGACAGGTGACAACATCTATCTCAATGCATTGCCATTGTAGTACAGAGCAAATAAGAGTTTATTTTTGCAATGTTGCCCTATGCTTTTCCGACACAGCTGCGATGCAGTCTTTGTGTTAGCGGTTTCTCTAGGCAAGAATGTGGTTTTTTCCTTCAGCATGGTATATCTAAACAGAGAACAGTCTTAAATGTAGCTCGATAGGCATCTTTGTATCCTAAAATAAAGGTCATCCTATTTGTGGTCTAATTACTTAAATTTTTAATGTTATTACTCCAGTTCTGGCGAGATGAATAGATTGGTTGGTCTGTGCTGATTTTCCAGGGTGGGGAGCACTTGGGTGATGCCCAATTTCTTCTAGTAAAGGATTAGCAGGAAATGACAGAGCGATCGGGCTTCTGCAGAAACTGGCAGGAAAGCGTATGATCGCGGAGGTCCCCAGCTGAGAGCGTCAAATCAGAGGCGCTGCCACGCAGCAGCCAGGCTTGCTTACTGCCAACAGGGTTGTACGTGTTGTCAAAGAAGGATTTTTAAAGATGGAACTGCGACTCCGCATCCTCATGTATTGCCGAGGAGAAGCTTCATCGATTCTGTCACTGAGGGTTAATAAGCACAGCTTGTTTTCTGTGGTGTGCTGCCTTGGCAATGCGTGTGCTGGACGGAGGCGCAGGCTTGCAGATGAGCTGGAGTATCCTTGTTCCTGAGGCTGCTGCATTGCACTTTGTTTTTCTGATAAAACTTGGCATTTGGGTGGCGGGTTTTTTTCTCTTGGCAGCTGAGTGGATTTTGGGGTGGTTTTTCCCTCGATGTTTGGGAAGGTTTCTTTGTGTCTTGTATTTTATTTTATTTTTTTTTTTTTTTTTTTTGCAATTGGGTATCTTTTCTTTTTTCTTTGGTGTTTGGATGTCTTTTTTCACTTGACACTAAAACATAGAGGTTCAACAGGTGCTTTAACAAAATGATACTTGGGCTGAAGTAAACATTTTCTGCTGTTTTTCAGTGAGCCATCTCTATTAAATTGGCTCTTGTTGACCTGGTATTTTCCTCTTAATATTAATTTTCTTTACAGAGAAATATATTTTCTTGAAGCTTTTTCATTTCTTATTGTTGCAGCATCTTCAATACAAAAAGCCCATTTCATCAGAGTAAAGGAGAGATTAAAAGGCCCTTTGAAGTTAAACTGGTTTGGGTTTTTTCTTTGTTAGAGCCTGGGTTCAGTTTGGAATTATTTTAGGGAAGAAGCAAATGTGTAAATGGATATCGAAGGGTCATGATGGGGGATTAGTCGAGGCAGTGAAACTGGCCTTCCTTCATTTATGCTCCTAAAATTTCTCCACGGAGGTCTGTGTGGTTATTGTGTGCTCAGTATGCCCAGTGATAACTTTCATGATTGAATTTGCCGATTTCTGAATACAAATGTTTTGCAGAGTAGAGATCTTCTTGCATCTTACGAGCCTTGACTAACACTTCAGGCGTAATTCAGGAATTTTATTCCCTGTTACAAAGCTATCTCGCAGCGTTTTCCAGGCTTGGTCTGGCAATTTCCAGTCTGGCCTTTCTGATGTCCCGGCTCCTTTTCGCTATCTCCCCAAGCGTTTCTCTTTGCGGAAAGCTTTCATGCCCAGCCATTGCTGAAACCCTGTTCCCCATCTCTCTCTTTACTGACTGCGGTGTCACACTAACCCTGCTCCCAATGTGCAGCATTACAGCTCTGTGCTGTCTGGGAATGAATCCCATTCTGTGTGTTCTGGATTTGCCCTGGGAGGATGAAACCAAACAAATGGATGGTTTTGGTAGAATACAACCATCTTTCTTTTCCCCGATCCCATCAGCACTGATCTTTTTCTTCATGGGAAGTTGAGGTTTTCAGACCTTCCTATAGGCATGGTGGTCTTGTCCACTACAATTTCTACCAAGTAAGAAGTGATAAGATGGGAGGAAATAGACTCAGGTTGCACCAGGGGAGGTTTAGATTGGATGTGAGGAACACTGTCTTTACTGAGAGAGTGGCGAAGCATTGGCAGAGGCTGCCCAGGGAAGTGCTGGAGTCTCCATCCCTGGAGGTGTTCAAGAAACATGCAAATGTGGCACTTCAGGACATGGTTTAGTAGGCGCGGTGATGTTGGGCTAGTGATTGGACTGGATGATCTCAGAGGTTTTTTCCAGCTTTAATGATTCTATGAGCCTATGAACTTCTCCATGAGACCGCTGCCCTTCAGCCAGACCTGGAACACCTTGCAGTGCTTTGAACTGCCTGAGACCTGGGCAGGCCTCAGCTGGTGGTCTCACACTCCACATTGTGCATGGTGGTCCTTGGCAATGTATGACTTTGGGCCCAAATGACCAGCCCTCTTGGGCTTCATCTGGGCTTGAACCACGGAGAGAAGTGGAGCAAAAAATCAATCCTAGGGACCTCCTCAATGGTGGAATAATGAATCCCCATGCTCCTCCCCTCTTGACAATGGGAGCTGAAGCAGCAGGCACTGAAAGTGGTAGCTGCCAGCTGCCCGATCTTGTTTGACTGAACTACTTGAAGATAAAATGGTTCTTGTGCAGTCTGCCACAAAAGTCACCTCTCGGTTTGTAGCTCAGCAACAAGTGGTTTCTTGCTCTGCACCCAGGGGAAAAATGACACAACTGCCAGAGTTGCAGCCTCTTGAGCACATTTTTATGGGCTAAGCCTGGGATATGTGGAGCACCTCCTGGAAAACGCTGATGGTCGTGAAATCTCACCAAAGTGAGCAAGAGTTAAGGGCATTCAAGCGTGTTGCAGGAGTCAGCACAGAAGCTCTGACTGAAAATCCTTGCTGGAAATACCATTGAGTAAATGCATTTGAAGGAGAAGTTGAAGTGTGCAGCGTAGGGTTTGACTCTGAATAGAACAGAAAGGCACTTGGATGGCATGTGAACAAAACATCAGAGAAACATTGGAAGGCTAACATTTTAAAGTTTTTTACTTAAAGAAATAAAAAGTTAATAAATCGTTATGTTGCCATTAATGCTCCACTAGTACTGTTAGTTGTTACTAGTGCTTAAACCTTGGTTTGGTGTCTTGGTTGAATTTTGACTGTGTTTAATATTCTGTGTCCTAGGGGGTTTGTGTATCTGCAAAGAAGGAGTGCTGACAGCATTCACAGCTTGTAGGAAAGGAATACGATTTAAACAATATGAACTTCCATTTAAGAGAAGTTTCTGTAGCATTGATAGCTGTAATGCACTGAAACTTCCCCCTTTAGGTTTAGCTTTCCAGCTGCAATTGCCAGCTCTTACTGAATACAGTGGTACAGGACAAGCAATGAATCATCCCTGCTTCTTTTTTTGTGTTTTTCCTTCACAAATACCTCCACAATAGCAGTTAGAATATGTTTAACTCCCCACTTTAAGCAATTCTGTATTAGCTGCCACATCTTTAAACGAAATGCAGCAAATTGTATGAAATTTTTGACAGCTGATTGAGTCCTGTTTTGACTGTGACAACAGCTTCAAATTGCAGCTTGACATTAGCTTATCTTTTACTAGTTCGTGTGGTAATGTCACAAATATCTCCTATTTGATCTTCCTGATTAAAATCAGCTGAAGCTTTATTTTTAGAGCTTATTGCAGGACTGTTAATATAACAGTTAATTCTCCTACATCATTGCCCCTGTGTGATTATTTCAGAGCACCAACACAATACACACGCTACACACAAAAGATCAAAATGATTCCAGCTTGTTTGAGAGATTCAAAAGGGCCTGTGATGCTCTAGGCACAAGAGCAGTCATTTAACAGAACAGAATCGCAACTGCATATACATCAAGGTAGATCAAAGGCAGCTGGGAGATTGCACATTTACATAGGGACGTGGACGATGCTATGGGAACCCAGTAGCCGGGCCAGAGGAGTCCACTGGCGGGAAGGGAAATAAGGAAGTTCAGTGAGCAGCAGTGGGGGGTGCTTTTATTTTTGTTTGGATTTTTTCTTTACTTTCTTTGCATTATCTGAAAGCCCGCAAAAGATAGACAGAGCTCTCATCCTTCGTGCCCTGAATTCTCTGCGGGTGTAAATGGGTGTCATGACCAAGGAATGACTCCAGTTCACGCTGCCTGAACATCTGGACCAGTGTTCCTCCTGCATGTTAATTTCTCCACCTTTTAAAAACATAAAGGTGAAGAAACGCTTGATAAAATAATTGGGGTTTTTTAAAAAAATTAGTTACAGAAGTTACTGATTGTTTTTAAAATCATCTTACGGTTTGTTTTTTTAAATAAGTCAACTTACATTCTTTTAATTTTGTGACATTGTACTGATTTTTTTAAATCCTTCTCTTTTACAGGACTGAAACCAGGAAGAGAATGGTAACTGCTATAAAATCCAAAGGTAAGACACCAATGTTATGCTATTTAGATATCTTCCTAAGTGTGATTTATATTGTAGAAAACCTCTAAGGACACCACTATGGAAGGTGTATAATAATATGAGCATAAGGAGATGGGAAAGTGTGGAGTTAACCTGTTTCAACACAGGAACTAGCAAATAGTTGACAATGACCAGTTCTGGACCAGAGAGGATGTGTTTCAAAGTGTGGGAGGAGTAGTGATATTTGTTTCAGGGCTTAAATCAAAAAGTCGTGAATAGCCGGTAGGAGACAACCTAGAGAAGGCAAAACCTTATGTTTCCTTGATCCTCCCTTTGAAATGTGGCTTGCAGAAGGGGGTGGGCACAGTTACCATAGGTGGGCACACAAAGGTGCCTGTGCACCTGTCTGTACACATCTGGAACAATTTTTTTTTCCATGAGCAAGGAGGCGTTCTTCTAAATTGCTGTTTGGACCCTGCATGCTTTCCTCCTTCCCTGGGTTTCATTCTTCTCTTTCAATGACCATAACAACAACTGGTGTCTGAAGCCACCTCTGATCGAACCTCACATAAGTGCTGGGAGCAAGGAGCTTTGCCTGGCGCTGAGCTTTAGGCACTACACACTCCTGAATGGTACAGAATGGGTTTGAGGGATGCAGCACCCAAGCTGACTCAAGGATGCCAGAAACGATATCTGCTGTGGTGCCATTTGAAAGGCCTCTCTCACATCCCCAGCCTGTTTCCTTCTCCACTAGGGAGTTTCATTTTTTGGAGCCTTTCAGCATGTTCAGCCTCTTCCCACACATTCAGCTTAGGAGCGAGCGCAGGATACAGCCAGTGCCACTCTGATGTTCCCCGCTGAGCACAAACCTGCGTTGCAGGGGGCCAGGGATATAGGATGAAAGATGCAGCTGCTGCGTTTGTAGATAAAATGTTTATATAGCTTGTGCCATCAAAAGCACCAAACGCATTAACAGTGCCTCAGTCACACACGAGCTTGAAATTTCTGTATGAGGTATGACAGCCTTCTCCTCTCCTGCTGCCTGAATCCCTGAGTCTTATGCCTCATTTAGGGCATTGCAGCAATTGCGCTGACTTTGGACAAACAGATTGCCTTCTGGAAGTGGTTAGAAACAGGCAGACAGCACAGCTCTGTAAGTGACTGCAGGCTTGACTTGTGCTTCCCCTTGTGCCATGCTTTTCACTTTGTTTTCATGGGTCAAATGAATTTACATATTGAGGAATCTCCCAGGCAGTCCGAATTTAAAAGTGATTTTTTTTTAGTTCAGTGAAATTGTTCGCTTATTCCCAGAGCTGTTTGTTACAGCCATACAGTTTTTTTAAGTCAATATTGCCTGTATTTGATCCTATCTCAAAGTGGTTATTTTTCGTTTGTGATGTCATTGCCATTTTTATGCCAACTGTGTGATGTCATGGTCTGATTCTGACTTCACCGCAGGGTCAAGCAGAGAGAGAGAAAGTGGAACATAATAGACAAAGCTGTAATTCAGGCAGCAGCTGGTCAAGTAAATTGCTTGGAGTGGAAATGTTCTCTCCAGCTACCTTGAGGAACAATGAAGTGGGACCTCTGAATGAGCCCACTGTTTGGCCACAGCAGCTCTCTTACTGGAAATGACAACATGTTGACAGCATGCTGTATGGGAAATGCACACCTACGTCTTGCAGTCTTCAAAACTCTAACCTTCTCTATAAGCCATGGTGTCCGCCTGCCTCCAGAGAGCTGTAAAATGATCGTGTCTGTGGGAGAAATGATATAAATTATTAAACCTTTACGGTGTTTTTGTTTTCTTCTATCCTCAGCTTTCTGGGGCGAATCTGATGACAGCAGCTCTGAGATTGAGGCAGCTTTGCGCCCACAAACTCACAGCACAGAAGCAGACGATTTTGATGACTTCTATGATTAAGATTCCCCTGCTCACTTTTGGGAAGAAATAAACAATATCATCTTGTACATACTGAGAGTGCCACTGCCTGAAGTGCAGCTCATCACTTCATCATCAAAGGCAATTTAAATACAAAATAAATATTGCTTGGTACTACAAACAGCCTCCTTGTGTTTGTGCTTTCTCTTAACCACTAAGTGTTTTCCTGAACTGACGGCAGTCCCATCCCATGAGACTGAGCCTTTTTGTAATATATTTGGTTTGGGGGAATAAATGAAGATCTGTCCTGAGAGGTCCACGTGCTCCGAGATGCTTGTGCAGTGCTTGTCTCCAAGCATTATCACCTCAGAGGGTGGAGTATGTTGATAAAACAGCCCCCTCCTCGGGGAAGGAGCTGCGTCCCTCCATACAGTGCTCTGTCTCTTTGTTCCTGGGGCTGGGAGCTGGTTTTCTGCAGTCACTTGCTCATGGTGAGCACCTGATGCCAGCAGGAAAGGTGCAGGACACAGCTGCGCCGCAGAGATGTAGAGGTTGTCAGAGGTGAGGTGTCAACCAGAAGCAATCTGGAACTGACTGCACTGTCTAATAGCCAAATCAGCCTTGCCTGTGTTTGCCTGGACGCTGCTCAGCAGGGACGCTTCCTCCAACCAGCCTGGCCGCTGCTTTTGTGAATGCAAAGAGCATCCACTTCTGCTGGTCGTGTGCATTTCAATACTTCAACTAAAGAGCTAGATGTGGTTTTGAAAAAAGACAGCAAGCATTCTGGGTATGCATACATACGCTGCTCAGGGCGGGCTGGCATGTTTGATCTTTATCTTCTTCTGCAACAGATCAAGAAGAAGAAATGCATAAAACGTACATTTCTAATTCAGCGCATTTTGGAATAGAGCAGCATTTACATGTGGTGAGCCCCAGTGATTTTTTGCTTTTACTTGCTTTGTAAAATCCACGCTGGCGTTGCTGTGTGGACATCACAGTAATTGGATGACTCTAGGAGCTTCATACATTTTTAATTTTCCTCTTTTAATTCCTTTTATCTAAAATTAAGTTCATTAAACATGAGATTTTTCTTTCGAAGGGAGAAACCAGGGGACATATTAAAAAAAAAAATCTGTTCATAATTATGATAAGTTCAAAAGCAAAAACAGCACCCCAATTAAACTCTGCTGCAAAGCAGTGCTGCGGCTTTGAATGCAGGCACCAATCGGTGGGCCCAGTCCATCAAAAACAACTTTAAAAAACAGTATTCAGCATAAAAAAAAGAGCGTGTAGGTCTGAGACAAGCTCAAGAATATGAAATAAAGGCTCGCAGAAGGCTTGAAAATGAGAAGAAACCATTAGTACAGCTGTCTGCTAACTTGCTTTTAATACTGTGGTTTTTGGTTTGATGTGGGCAATGGTATTGAATGTTCCAACAACGGGGAAAACAGTTGCACAAAGCATGGAGCTGGGTGAGTGTAGGACCAGGGCTGATGCCATGTGAGATGGCTGGGATGAACTAAAGGACTAAAGCTGGGCTTTACTGCAGGCTTTAACATCCTTCCACACTGTGCGGGGGTTTCTGTGCCTGCTCTGCCACAGGTATATTTCGATGAAACTCCTGTGATCCCTCCCTTCAGAGGCTGGTGAGCTGATACAGTCTGGGCCAGCAAAGACTCCTTCCCAGGCTGAGTCCCCATGTCCAGTGGGACCGCTGCCCCACTGAGAGGGACGGGCAAGTGGGTTGAGGAACAGGAGGTGTGCAGACAGGAGGAGGAGAGGAGAAAGCAGCCCATGGGCACCACAGAAGGTCTCCTGCTTCCTAAAGCATCCATTCCCACGTGCCAAGCAATGGCATGAGCAATGCCAGGCTGCTGGAGAGGGTGGTATAGCTCCCAACTCCTTGCTCTGGCCAACCTCAGCCAACACTTAGATATCAAAGCCTTGGGGTGGGAGGGTGTAGGGGGGATTGCAGGACTGTCCTGCAAATTGTGGCACTTGAAAACAAATTCTGCAGTGCGGTGGCAATATGATTGTGCCCTGGTTTGGTTTAAAACCGAACCAATTCTCTGACTTTTCAGTGAAACCTTTTCTAAGTGACTGCATTTTCTGAAGACTAAGAACATGCTTTTCAGATAGTGTCTGACAAAGAGTGAAAAAGGGTCACACCGGCAGGGAGAACTGGACAGGACAGGTGACCCAAAACTGACCAAGAAAGTATTCTGCTATGTATATATCGTACTCAATGAAAAGCTTAGGGATCAGGAGGGTCAAGGTCTTCCTCAATGGCCAACACCCACTGAGGTCCTCATCAATCCCTCTGCTCCTAATCCCAATCCATGTGTTCCCTGACCTAGTCCTGAATCTAGTTCCCATCTGGCACTGAGTCCAGCCTGGGACTTTCCCTGTGCCTGCCCTGCACCATATGTAGTGACATAATTGGCACGGAGGGGCTTCAATACTGGTCCTGTATATACTGTTATATATTTTATTATTTTTTTATTAATATTATTGTCTTTTCTTTTTATTGTTACTGACTCATTAAAGCTGATCAACTTTTAGTTTCCAAACCACAAGTCTCACTCTCCCTATTCTTTTCTCTGGGATCACACTGTCCAGCGTTCAGCTGCTGACCAACCAGGGTGGGGGCTAAACCAGGACAGACCAGAAGGGTGAGCACCCAACAAGCTGCTGCTCTTCATGGACCACGTGATAGGCACAGGGGCTTCTCAGGAATCTCCTAGCAGCACACTGGAGGATTATTGTCCTTCGTGTAGCATAGGCTGTCAGCCAGGAGACCTGTACAGAACTGATGTCTAAATCCACCATCCAAGGGCTGGTGTGGATCATCACTCCTGGCTGTGTTTTTCTTATCATCCCTAAGCCACGGTAATTCATTCCTGATGGTCCTTACCATCTACTAAATGTACGGTACATCCCACCAGTACATCCCACTGCAGCCAGACTATTGCTACACAAGCTTTCCATGAAAGTCAGCCCAAGGTTCACCTGGAAGAAACCTCTCCAGCAGCCTGCACTGCTAAGTTACATTGCATCAAATCCACGGTGCCTTTGTAGTTTTAAGCTCTTCTGAGTGATTTCGGGTTCTTGATGTCAGTCCACTTTATATCTCCTTGCGTGATACAAGGCACCCATCACCAGTCTTTGGTGCTTTCCATTCCCTCAGTCCAGCTCAGGCACAGACGCACAACTTGTGACAGGTGACGGATGGCTTTGGGAGCTTCTGCTCAGGCAATCTTTCTCTCGTGGTGCTGAAGCGATAGCCGAGTTCCTCCAGAGCATTATTTATTATACCCTTATTGTGCACAGGCTCATTAGATGCAAAACATTCTGCCAGTCAACTTTATTCCACTCCTTCACAGCTGTCATACTGGCAGCCCAAAGATGATGGCAGATGATGTTGATGGACAGGGGGACTGCAATCAATACAGCCTCAACAGATTTAAATCAGCATGCCACTCATCTATGGAAAATGCCGTAACGAAAAGTCTTCCCGTATTCCTGCTGGGTATACGCAATGACTTGGTGCTGTGTTCTTTTTTTGCCTGTCACTTGCACTTAGTTGTGAGGCAAAACTTTCTCTCATGCCCCTGTACATCTGCTGGCAAAACCAAGTGAGCACATAAGGGCTGACAAAAAAAATGTCAGATGAATGCTGGTGAGCCAAAAGGGAGTCTGTGCAGGCACACAGCCCTGACTCCGAGACCCTGCATGGAGAAGTGTGACATGCAGAGTCAGTAGCTCTACTCAGGAGAGCTCCGGGAGCTAAGAACCACTGTTGCCTTCAGCCGATGGAGCTCGCAGTGACTTCCCAACAGAGAAGATCACGCTGAGAAAGCAGCTCATCCTCACTCCAAATTGGACGTCAGGCAGAAACTGTTGCTGTTGTTTGTCAATGGGATTATTTTTCTCTCTGCTTCTTGCACTAGAGAACACTCCGTATTTCCCAGTTCGCTGGTGCACACCTGGCACAACAGCAGCCCTCCTGCTCAGCTGCCTCTGCCTCACCCATCTTGTTCTTACAAAGTTGTGCTTTCACCTCCTTCATTGAGGATGCCAGGTCGTGTTTCTGCAAAGGGAATTTTGCTGTAGGATATTTGTAAGAGTCTGGGGTTTGTTTTGGGGGTTGGTTTTTTTGGAAAACACAGATTGACTTTTCAAGGAAATGTTTGTTGCAGTATTGTTTTTTTCAGCACTTGTTTACACAAGTAATTATAAGATAAGATGATCATATTTCATTTGCATTTGTTATTGCCGCTGCCTTCTGTTTTCTTTACCATTATCAGAAAAACAAGTGATTGCCCATCAATACAAACAAAATATTAATACTAAGCTGTCTTACTCTACGCAAAATTCCAGGAGGAGAAGCACTACAATAGGAAACTTCAATCAGGATACATTTTGTAAGGAACAGATAAAGGACAATCTTTAGCTGATACCACAGATGTGGTGCCACAAAGTTGCTGGGGAAATTTATTCAAGTCACAGATTTTATTAAGAGGAGTGACAACAGAAAACGGCTTAACAACAGCTAAGTGAGACTAAGAATAATGAGAAATACAATATTGGGTTAAATTGTTCTACAGCAAATTAGCAAAGTAGCAAGGTTCCTCTCCCCTCCCCAAATCAGCAGCGTTGACTCAATAAGCACTGCTGAGATTTTGTTATTTTTGTTAATGATTCCTAGGCTGGTTTTTCATGTCCTCACCCCCATCCCTGCCCTCCTAATGAAGTTGGGAGTGCAGTGACAGGACACAGCAGAGCACAAAATCTTCCTTGTGTTAATCCCATTTAATATGTGAAGGTTTAATTCCATTTCAAAATCATCAAACGGAGAACTTAATACTATTTACTTATGCAATGGGGAAAGCGATGGGATGGGGTTTCTTTACCTCTTGTGGCTGTCATGAATTCCACCAAGCAATTTTATACTCGCTGCTTCTGGCAACGTTCCCTCAGCTTCTGCTGGCCCTCCGTCCTCCTGCCAGCACTCATTTTTAAACTGCTGTTCGCAGCCCCTCTGCTTTCCAAGGGGGAAAGGCCTCTTCCAGCACCTCACACTTCAGTCCAATTCCTTACTGTAGAAGCAGCCTCACTGAAACTTAAAGCAGCTCCTTCCCAAGGGGAAAAGGCCTCTTCCAATGCCTCACCCTTCAGTCTGATTCCTGAAGCACAGAATCATTTGGTTGGAAAATACCTTTGAGATAAAGTCCAAAGTCTTTTGAGTCAAAGACGCTTGAGTCATCAAGTCCAAGAAGCCTCGCTGGAACTGAATGCAGCCCCACTCTCTCCTTCCCAAGGGGAAAGGTCTCTTCCAGAGTCTCATCCTCAGTCCAATTCCTCACCGAGGAGTCCAATTCCACAGCTGAGGCAGCCTGTCTAGAATTGCAAGCAGCCCCACACCATTAGCTTTGACCGAGCAGCCATGCTTTCCATCACTTTTGACACCTGTCTTCTGCCTAAACCACCCAACTCAAGATACTTGGTTTTCATCTAACGAGATGATTAAGCAAGGGTAAGTTTTCACACAGAGCATTCCTTAAGTGCAAAGGCAGCGTGTGGTGCTGTGTCAAATGCCAGCCTGACACCTGATTTTCCCCTCTGCCTGCCCTCTTTGTGCCTCAAGACCTACCTTACTGATACAATTAGTTACCATTACAAAAAGTGGAGTATTTTGATTTAAGCTAAAGTAAGTTAAATTTCATCTAAGCAACTGTATTTTTTGAGAGTCTGACAGAATGTCCCTCTGATACCATGTTTTTTTATATAGCAAGTTTCTTCCAAACAGTGTTATTCCAGATACTGTTCTTTGGGAAATGATAATGTCTTGTGTTTAGTAAGGTATGTGCTGAATAGATGTGTCTTGTTCAGCAATCACCTCTGCTTGCAGTCTTTCCCAATCTAAAATGAAAGGTCAGACAGAGCTGGCTCCGAAGCTCCAATTAGCAGAGATTTGGGTGTTGTGAAGTTCATAGTAACATTAAAATTAGTCCTTGGAAAGCAATAGAATATGCATAAGATTTCAGGCAAAATTTATACATATGCATATAAGTGGGAAATATATCCTGTAAGCAGCTCTTATCTCGTTACACATTATTGATGGAAATAATTTCCTCATGCGTCCAGTGCTGAAGTAGAATCATAGAACGGTTTGGGTTGGAAGGGACCTTAAAGCCCATCCAGTTCCAACCACCTACCATGGGCAGGGACACCTCCCATCAGACCAGGCTGCTCAAAGCCCCATCCAACCTGGCCTTGAACACCTCCAGGGATGAAGCATCCAGGACTTCTTTGCACAACCTGTGCCAGTGCCTCAGCACCCTCAGAGTGAATAATTTCTTCCTAATATCTCATCTAAATCTTCCTCCTTCCAATTTAAAGCCACTCCCCCTCATCATATCACTACTTGTCCTTGTAAAAATCCCTCTCAGCTTTTCTGTAGCACTTTTCAGTATTGGGAGGCCGATCTAAGGTCCCCCCAGAGCCTTCCCTTCTCCGGGCTGAACAAGCCCAGCTCTCTCAGCCTGTCTTTGGTAGCAGAGCAGCTCCAGCCCTTGGATCATCTTTGTAGCCTCCTCTCACCCATTCCAATGGTTCCATATCCTTCTTATGTTGGGGATTCCAGAACTGGACATTGGACTCCAAGTGGAGTCTTATGAGAGTGGAGCAGAGGGTGGGGAATCACCTCCCTCAACTTGCTGGCCACATTTGTTTGGATGCAGCCTAAGACACGGTTGGCTTTTTGGCCTGTGAACACACATTGCTGGCTAAAGTCACACTTCTCATCAATGAGATGAGAACTCCAAAATGAATGTTAAGAGAATTTATTTGCTGGCATTTTCGGTATCATTACAACTCCGCCTGGAGAAGACTGAGGGTGGACCTCATTGCAGTTTGCTGTTTCCTCACAATGGGAGGAGTAGGAGCAGGTGCTGCTCTCTTCTCTCCAGTGACCCATGACAGGACTCAAGGGAATATCAGGAAGATGTGCGAGGGGAGGGTTAGGTTGGACCTTAGGAAAAGGTTCTTCCCCCAGAGGGTGGTGGAGCAGTTGAACAGCTCCCCAGGGAAGCAGTCACGGCCAGCGCGCTCAGACACACGGTGTGAAAGTTGGGGTTGTCCTGTGCAGGGATGAGCTGGACTCGATGATGATACTGGGCCCCTTCCAACTCGGGTCACTCCGTGACTGTGTAACTCCAGGGTCGAGGGGGCGCCGCGGACCCCTCAGGGCAGGACCCAAGATGCCCCTTCCCCGCTCCCTACGTCAGAGTTCCCACTGCGCTCCCTCAGCCCCGCGCCCGCCCCCAAGATGGCGGGACAGCGGGGAGGCCTTGCGCGCCTCACGTCACGGGCGGTGCGCGCCCTCCCATGATGCCCAGCGGCGCCCCCTGCTCCCGGAAGCGCCTCTCGCCACCGCCTGCGCCCGCCCCGTGCCCCGAGTGCCGGGCCCGCCATGGGAGTGCCGGCCTTCTTCCGCTGGCTCAGCCGCAAGTACCCCTCCATCATCGTCAACTGCGTGGAGGAGAAGGTAGGGCGGGCTGAGCAGGACGGAGGCGGGACGGGTGAGGGGCGCCAGGACCCTGATACCAGTACCAGGGCGGGGTGGCGTCTGGTACCGAGCCCAGAGGGGCCCTGGCTGGGGAAACCGGTGCCAGGGACCGAGGTGGGGAGGGAGCCGGGGGAGGTCCGGTGCCAGGGCCGGAGGAGCGGGTGCCGTGGGGAGGTGGGGGTCAGGTACCAGGCCTGTGGGTGGAGGTGAGAAAACCAGTGCTAGGGGGATCCGGTGCCAGGGGTCCGGGTAGGGGGAGGAATCTGGTACCGGGGCGCCGCGGGAGCTCTAGTGCCAGGACTCCGGATGGGGAGGAACTAGAGGGGAGTCCGGTGCCAGGGACCGGATGGGGTGGGGGGGTACAATGCTATGTCCAGAGGAGGGAGATCCAGTTCCAGGACCGGAGAAACCGGTGTCATGGAGAAGGGAGGGGGTCTGCTGCCAGGCCCAGAGGATCCAGTGGTAGGGCTCTAGGTGAGGGTGACAGAACTAGTGCCAGGGCCCAGGGGAAGGGGAGGATTCCAGTGCTAGGGCTGGGAGGAAGGCAGGAGGAACTGGGGGCTGGTTTTAGTCGCTGCATGGATTTGTCTAATATCCATGTGGCCATACACGTTTCTTCATGATGAGGGTGGTGAGGCACTGGCACAGGTTGCCCAGGGAAGCTGTAGCTTCCCCTTCCCTGGAAGTGTTCAAGGCCTTGAGCAGGCTGGTCTGGTGGGATACATCCCTGCCAGTGGCAGTGGGGTTTGAACTGGATGGGCTTTAAGGTTCCTTCCAACCGAAAACATTCTATGATTCTGGACGCTTCCTTTGGCCTCTCATTCTCACAGCATTGGAATACCTCTCACTTGTATCACCTTCAGGTTTTAATAATTGCGTTTGTTAGTCTTTTCTCTCATGTGTTAGTCTTTCTGCAGCTTCTTTGTTTGCTCTGAGTGTTTTTTTTAGTGTATCTGCCTTGAACAGCTTCAGCTTTTTTTTGTCTTGTTGCTGATCCTGGGCTGCATCCAAAGCTGTGTAACCAGCAGGTCGGGGGAAGGGAGTCTGCCCCACTACTCCACTCTTATGAGACCTCACTTGGAGTCTTTGTGTTCAGTTATGGAGTCCTCGGCACAGGAAGGACGTGGATCTGTTAGAGCCAATCCAGAGGAGGCCATGAAGACAATCTGAGAGCTGGAGCGCCTCCCATCTGAGGACAGGCTGAGATGAGAGAGTTGGAGTTGTTCAGCCTGGAGAACAGAAGGCTCCGTAGAGACCTTAGAGCAGTTTCCCAGTACTTAAAGGGGGCTACAGAAATGCTGTGGAGGGGCTCTTGATCAGGGAGTGCAAGGATAGGATGAGAGGAACTGTTTTAAGTTGAAAGAGGGTTCGTTTAGATTAGAGATAAGGAAGACTTCTTCACAGTGAGGGTGGTGAGACACTGGCATAGGTTGCCCAGAGAAACTGTGGCTGCCCCATCCCTGGAGGTGTTCAAGGCCAGGTTGGATGAAGCTTTGACTAGCCTGATTCAGTGGAAGGTGTCCCTGCCTGTGGCAAGGGGGTTGGAACTGGATGATCTTTAAGCTCCCGTCCAATGCAAACGATTCTGTGGTGTTTTCTAGAATAGAAGTATCTCTTTCCTGAACAAGAAGCTGATTTTTCCAAAGACATCCTCTAAAATCTGTCTTTTTGTAGCAACAGAAGGCATCCTTTGGTGAAGACTTAGTCCCAGCCTGGCTGTTGGACTCCACAGGTGATCTTCACTAACTTGCAACTAGTAGTAGGTATGGTTTGTTGATTACTTTAATCTGCTAGTCACTAGCTTCAGCTCATCATTGATACTCCTCCTTGCATAAGCACAGAGGTCTGTATGGTCACCTGGGGAAGTACCACAGCTGAAATAATGTTTGTTTATGTTGTTTTGCTAAGCAGGTTCTCAGATTGGCTGGCTTTTTTCTGTGTGTTGCTGCAGGCCTGTGAATGTTTGTCCCATCCGAAGGGACACAGTAGGAGGTGAAAGGTGACAAGAGGGTGGAGGTGTCTCCCTTTGGCAGCTGCACAGACTTGCTTTGGATTTCAAAAGCTGCTCTGTAATAGCTTCACAGTGCAATGAATGAAGCAAGTTATTCTCTTCAGGGCTGACAAAGCTTTTCTGAGTAAACAGACTCTTCAGTTCATGCTTCCCAAACTGTGTTTTCCTCAGCGCTTCTCCAGATAACTTGTATCATTCGTCTTCTGTTAGGATGTAGTAGCTTTAAAGTTCATGTTTCTGTGGCTTTGGTGCTGTCTCCTGTGCTTCCCTGGGAGACATGTGCCTCATATTTGGGAAACAGTACCATGAGAGAGAGAGGAACATGCAGGCAATGTAGAGAAGGTAAAGGAAAAGAGTGAAGTGATTGAATTACGTATTGCCACTGGGTTTTTTTGAGTACATATATTACCTGCCTGCCATCAGCAAGATTTCCGTGTGTGTGAATGTCAGGCAGATCAGTTATAGCATTCAGTTCTTACAGTCAGGGTGGTTTTGCATTTCAAATTATGATTCTGTTTCACAACCTGAGATCTAGATTAATTAAATATCGCAGAGTTAAAAGAGTTGTTCTCTTACATTGATTACTATTGTGGTTTCAGTTAGCCTCTCTTGGTGTGAAAGAACTATGATGTTTATTTTACCTGTAACAGCAAGATGTAAATTTTTTCTCCAGTGAATAGATAAGATGTGAGGATTTGTCTGCCTGGGGGAACTGTTGTAGAGCAAGGTGGCTTGTGAGTTTACGAGTACAGCTTTTTGATTACTCATAGGAATGCTTATTCTGGAATGAGATGTTGGCAGCTCGCAGTGATGGTTCTTATCAAAGCTTTATCAAACTCTTGGGGTTTTGTGTCTCTCTGGTCTATTCTGAGGATCTGGGTAACCCTTACATTAAAGCACTTTTGAGGACACCATGTCATGATTGCATCTGCCAGGGAAAAGCTTGTGGCAAAGGTATTGGGGGGAACTGGATAACGTCTCTGCCAGCTACATCTGTTGAGCATGGGACCGTTGATGTGGCATTGCCTTCTCCCATCTGCAGATCTTTGGAGAACTAAGTCTGAAGGCATACATATATATCCTACCTCTTGTCTTCAACTCTGGCCAGCTGATTGGCTTTATCCCCTTCTCACCAAAGTGGGGAACTTGCAAAGATGAACAGTTCAGTCTTTTGCCTTTAATCAGCATCACGACTGACTGTATGGTTCAAGCCTTTCATTTACCAAATCTACCTTTCCTTCACTACATCCAATGCTGACTTGTGTGAATGAACACCCATTCCAGCCGTACCGTTGTGATGTGGAGGCAGCAGCTCATTGATTATCTGTCGCATTTGTGGCTGTCCTGGCAAAACAGCCTTGGTGCTGAGGCACAGCAGAGGGCCCACGAGGTGAAGTTTAGCTGTGAAGTTTTGAAGCAGTGTTATTCTGACCAAAAGGGTGCAAATAGTGTTTTGACACTGTGAAGTATGTTCTTTTACAGTTTTATCTTCAGAGTAAATTGGTGTTTTACGTTTTTGTCTTGCAGTCTGTATTATCCAGCGGTTTCACAGCATGTATATCTACGATCTGTAACGATTAAGTACAGTTTTCTCTAAAAGCTAAAGACTTATCTTTTTCATCATGTTTGTAAACATTTAGATTAATCATTATTTAATCAAATCTGCTCTAGTGTTTAGGTAAAACAAAGACTTATGCAGCCTTGGGTTTGCTGGGTTTGTGATTATATATCCTTTTTTAATTAAGCTTGTAATAGAAAATGTTCTTTATTAAAATGAAAGGAAAAATATGACATCTAAGTAACTGAAGTATCAGATCCTGATGTCCTCATCCGTGTTGCTTTGTTCCAACTTAAGAGCACGTTGCAATTACAGTAAGGACAGCACATGGATAAATCATATTCATTACAATTTTTTCTATTCAAATATGGTCATAAATTTGAGAGCGGACTAGGACGGTAGTGGGAAGCTGTAGTTTGCCTTACTGTAGATTAATTTAAACTTCTGTCACGATGTAATCAGCTCTATGTGTATTTTAGGATTGCTTATAAGTCTCTCTAATCAGAAATTTTGTATCTCCTGGTAGCTTGTCTCTTTGAAATATTAAAAAGTTGATCCTTGTTCTCTTACCTTGCTAGATTATTTCTTTTGCTTAAATCTGATTAATCTTCTCCTTAAGCTGAGCAGGAAGAATAAGAGGACGATCTTAAAGATAATATAAAATCCAGGATAGAATATTCTTAATCAAATGCATACGAATTAATAAAGCTGCAACTAAAGTATCATATTTGAAGATCTATTTTCAATGGCTTCAAAAGAGGCTGTAGATTAAAAGTGAACAGTTTAGTTATCTCACAAGAGATATCTCTCCCAGATACTTAAACCTTTTACAAGGCTGTTACATTAAAAATCTGATAGGTTTATGAGGATGTAACGGTGAAGTTGCTGACATAGCAGTATACAGATGAAAACTGAATGGCTTTCGAAGCCATCTGAAAGAGGTCATGCTTATTTTCATTTACCTTAAAGACTGAAAATAAGATCTGTGACGGGGGGCAGTTTTATTTTCCATATCACATCGTTGTAAGCCTTTGATATCTTCTGAGTCGCAGTTAGCTCTAGCAAGAGGTTTGATGAAAGATCAAGTAGAACACAAGGCAAGCTTCTTGTCCTGTTATCTGATATAAACCAGAATGAATATTCTTCTTTTAAAATTGCAGGTCTTGGTTGCCCAGAGTAACTTTATTAGAGCCTCAAGCCACAGTACAGTGCTTGCACCTGACAATTAGTTCCTGCAAATTCTGTGTTCTAGAAAGTTCAGTAACGGAAGCAAAGAGTGGCCAGGATTTCATCTGTCAAAATTTGGCTGGTTTGGATGAAGACAATAAGAAAGATGTGAATTCGCAGAAATTTCACCCGTTCTAAAGGCGTGAAATAGAGAGACTTAGTGTTCACTTATTTAAAAATTACTTCAGAAAATTTCCCTGAAATAATTCCATATACCCATAACTGTGAAAAATGTAAATACTGAATAAAGACTTTGCTTTAGGGGTTTTGATTTTTGCGTTTTAAGACAGGTAAGTTCTGCTTGTCCTGCAGCTACTCTAAGCAGGAAAATTGTACAGACGTTGATGGTATGATCTCTACATTTTTCCTTTTAAATCTGATAGTTTGATCCCTGTATGAGAGATGCGGGGAAACTCATTAAGAGTAGCAGACAGAAAGCCTGCAAATACAAGTTCAGAATAAATGCTTGATGCTTGTTCATCAGCTGCTGCTAAGTTTCATGTGAACAAGAGGACCAGCAGT
Organism: Neomorphus geoffroyi; assembly: GCA_033558235.1. NCBI lineage: Eukaryota > Metazoa > Chordata > Aves > Cuculiformes > Neomorphidae > Neomorphus > Neomorphus geoffroyi. The sequence goes on along the minus strand of JAUMJM010000005.1, from coordinate 98,232,044 downwards.
ATCACATTTTCCCCTGCTGTCTCATGTAACCCTGTGATCATAGCTGTAATGTAGTAATGCAACACTCATTTTTAAATTTTCAGTTTATGCCAAGCTATTCAAGTGTGCCCTTTGTTCCAACTTGGTGATATAACCCTTTGCAGTCATGATTCTTCTAAAAAGGCTTTTAAGTCTTTCTTGATTGGTTCAGGTCCCATCTGTCACTGATGCTATTGGTGGCTAATTCAGTGGTTTATGTTTAGCTGGTGGAATTGCTTTGAAAGAGCAAATGTGGAGTTGTTCTCACTTGCTGGGAGTGTTGCTAATTGCCTTTTGACCAAAGTAAAAATTAAAACCAATACAAACAACAAAACCCCAAACAAAAAAAACCCAAACCAGACATGTGGCAAGGAAACAAAATGGAACTTGATTGCTAATCCACTTTGTAAAGGAGATGCTCAACAGTGTTTCAAAACTACTTGCTTTGATGTGTTGAGAGAAGAGGGAGAGGTTTTTGCATGTAGGTATGATAGTGCTGACTCCAGTCTATGGAGTTGATTAGAGAGACTGTTCTCTTCACCTAGTTACTTGTCACTGACATGAAAGTGGATGCAAAGTAAGGTAGTATTATTTATTACTTCCAGTTTAGCAAAGGTTTGTATTCTTTGTACTTCTGGGTTTACCTTGTATAGCCTGTTGTAAGCATTGAAGAATGTCGAAGCATTACAGGAACACAGATGACTATAGGTGGTTTAGATTGATTATAACCTAGCATTGAGTTTACCATCTGTCCTGTGCCCTGGGTTTTCTGCTCATCAGGCAGCAGCCCAACAGTAGAAAAAGCACTAATGCAGATGAAGTGAAGCGTTAGGGCCGAAAGTTTGCTTACATTCGGAAGTGGAAGATGTGACTGCATTTTATTTGGATATAAGGAGAAACTTTTTTCCTGTGAGGGTGGTGAGGCACTGGCACAGATTGCCCAGAGAAGTGGTGGCTGTCCCATCCCTGGAGGTGTTCAAGGCCAGGCTGGATGAGGCTTTGAGCAACCTGATCCAGTGGGAGGTGTCCCTGCCCATGGCAGGGAGGTTGGAACGGGATGATTTTTGAGGATCCTTCCAGCCCAAACCGTTCTGTGGGTCTATGATTTAAAATATATCCACAGAGGCACCAAGCAAAGTAATACACATAGACCCAAATTGCAGATTTGACGGGTGGGATCTGAAAGGATCTCCTTTCTTTGTGCCGAGGAATCTGGGAAAAGGCCTCTTTTTAATTAAATTTCGTCGTCCTGTGCTCAACAGGATGTGCTGGTGTACTTTGAGAAGCTTATCATGCCATCAGCTGGGCTCCAGTATGTCACCATCCATAGAGGAACCACTTTACTGCCCAACCTTCTCCTGTTGTGTGTGCCACTTAAATATCAGATTGCAGTGAGAAAAGGCAGCAGTTTGGATGTGTCCATCTGGGGAATTAAGTGCTTAAAGTAGAAAGATTTTGATGCTTCTTGGTTATAATATTAAAGTTATAGCATTATATTGTAAGCTTTGAATTCCCTTTGCTAAATCTTGAGGGAGTGAGCATGGTCCTGGCAGTGGGAGTGGCTTTCTTGAATAATATTGCAGTACAGAAACTTCTTGGTTTTAATACGTACTGATCAACGGAAATGAACAAACTCTGCTGTAACTCATCATAATATTTTCTAGTTGTGCTAGTTTATAAACATCTTTTTTAAAAAAAGCGTTATTTTAGTAGTGTAAGCGTGCATCTTCAGTTAATGATGTGGATAGCTTGTTGCTCTCTTTTTTTGCTGCTGGCCTTGGGAAAAATAAACTTTTTTGAGTCTGTACGTTAATACCTTTTCGGTTATTTGTGTTACTTCTCTAATCGGGTACTGAAATATTGTTTCACAGGCTAAAGAGTGCAATGGCGTCAAGGCTCCAATTGATACAAGCAAACCTAACCCTAATGAGGTGGAATTTGATAACCTGTATTTGGATATGAATGGTATCATTCACCCTTGTACACATCCAGAAGACAAGTAAGGCAATTTTTTTGTCTTTTCACAAATAGAATTTATTAATGGTGTTTCAGTTGTTATATTGAATGCTCTGTGTTTTAGGCCAGCACCCAAAAATGAAGATGAAATGATGGTTGCTATTTTTGAGTATATTGACAGGATATTCAACATTGTAAGACCAAGGCGACTTCTTTACATGGCGATAGATGGAGTAGTAAGTATTGCTGTATTTATTTCCGTGTAACGACTGTGTGTAAAATTAGGGTAGATGCCATGCGCTCTCTTCCTTTGGGGGAAATAGCTTTCTAAAATGAAAAACCACAGATAAAATACACTGTTAATTTAATTACAGTAAGGGTTATTAGAAGTGTTCCTGGGTTTTGTTCTCTGTGTGGTTATATGAGCGGTCTACCGCAATCTGAACTTTGCTTCTGGAAAGCAGGAAATTTCGTAAGACAGTTGCACTCTGAAACTATTTATGTTTGGCTGTTCTGTGGGTTTAGTAACAACGTATACTACAGACTGGGAGAGACCAGGAAACCATTTATGCAGATGCAGTTAAAATGGGCAGTGACTGAATTGTGCTGTGGAATATTTCACAGACTGGCCTTAAGGCACATTTTAAGCTGAAAGCTTATCTTTCTCCGTACCTGATCCTCATCTGCCTTTGGTACCTCAGTTAGTTTCCTGAAAGATATCACCTTTTCTTAATAACTTTGCTTTACTGAGTATTTTTCTATCCAGATTGCATAGTCTCACTGAGAGATGCCAAAATGGCCTAGCAGACTGCTGGTGGATATTGTAAGCCTTGGCTTTTTTCTGAGTTTTTTCTGTTTCTCAAAGGTAAAAATGAGTATCAAGTAAAACTATTTTAACCTGAATTCCTGAATTCAAGTGCAGGAATTCTGAACTTATGTATGTATATACAAGAAATTCCAACTAAATTTTGAAATACCTTTTTAAAAATCCCAGCATACCTGCCATCAGTAATAACTAACTACTGTCTGCTGTGGTGTTTTTATTTTCAAAAGAACTATGAATGCAATTGTAGGAATTTCTTGTTTAAGAAAGGATATGTAATAAATAGTGCTTCTCGGATACATATCACTGTAGTTCCATTTCTTTTGCAAGTGAATCTGGATCCTTGAGCACTGTGCATTTTTGAGGTGGGGATACAGCCATGCATGCCACTGGCTGACCTCATGGAGAAACTTGAGACCTATTTAGAAATGTGTTCAGCTCCCTGTGCTGCTATAACAGAGCTAGTGGCGACGTGAGGGAGAGACAACAGGAGTCCCTGTTTCAGTTAGACTGATATCTTGTTAAATGGTTGTATAATCACAGACTGTCCAATTTCAAAACACTTGTTCAGAAAGGAAACACTAGTCCAGTGCAATAACTGAACCAAGCTTAATGATACTTTTTTTAGGCTCCACGTGCAAAAATGAATCAACAGCGGTCGAGAAGATTCAGAGCATCAAAGGAAGGCATGGAAGCTGCTGAGGAGAAGCAAAAAATAAGACAAGAAATTCTGGCAAAAGGTAGAACTGTGGCCATATCTGAGGTTTATCAAGTGAGAATCACCTTGTTTGTCTTAAATGCTTCAGTAAGAGTTAGTAAAGGGATGTCTTGCTCAGTGGATATTTGTGTTACTTGAAGGAGCGGCTAGCAAGCCTACAGAAGGATAGATCTGTGTTTTCCAAAGTTAAGAACTAAGATAAAATGTTGCTTTTTTAATTAGTCTGTCTCCTGCCTGAAGCACATTCGTGATGAGTATTCTTAATCCCTGTAGAAAAAATTGAGTGGAAGAGGAAGGATAACTAAACTAAATGAAAGTCTTATGGAAGGAAGTATTAGGTTGGTGCAAAACTAATTGCTGGTTTTAACCAGCAACTTTAAAGCAAGTTTGTCTCAACTTAGAATAAAACTTATTAATCAAAATAAGACCCACTAGAATCTACACTTTTTTGCCAACAGGAAACAAGTCTATTTGTTCCAGTAACATACAGTTCTGGAGTCCTGGAACCGATTAATTCTTCAGAGACGTTTCGCTGCTGCTTGGTTGTGGAAAACCTTCTATTGCAGGAAGTTGTTGAGATGCTTGAAAATGTAGTAATTGGTGGGAGAGGGTTGTAGCAAGTGAGCTGGGAGAGGTAGAGCTTCATAGCCTGGTTCATGCAGCTTCTGCAGAGTCATTTGCAAGACAAGTAGTTGGGCGTTGTCATGGAGAAGACCTGGTCCTTTTCAGCTGACCAGTGTTGGACGTAAATGTTCTTGGTGCATTCTGTCAATTTCCTGGCAATCCTTCTCCGCTCTGGTTTCTTCAGGATTCAGTAAATTGTAGTGGGTGATTCCACTTGCTAACCACCAAAAAGTGACTATAATGACCTTTCTATGCAGCTTCAGTTTGGCAAGTATTTTTGTGCTTCACCTCAGTCCAGCCACTGTGGAAAGTCATTGGTTGTTGTATAAAATCCATTTTTTGTCATGTCACAATGCAATCAAGAAATGGATTGGTTTTATTGTGCAAAAGAGGCACAGAGCAGACTTCATAATGTTGATTTTTTTAAATTTTCTTTCAGCTTGTGTTTACCCATTTGTTGAGATTTTTGATTTTCCAGTTTGCTACAAATGTTGAACAACTGTTGAATGGCCAACCTTTAGTTCTTCTGCAACCTCTTAAGTTGTTTTGCTGGGATCTACTTTGATAATGACCTTCAGTGGTTTGTACTGTATGACAGAAGGACATCTGTGATGCTTCTCACCTAGAAGGCTCTCATGAGATTTTTGGAACTGATGTCGAGCTCTATGTTTGTTGATGGTCTCCTGGCCAAATGCTTGGTTGATACTGATAGCAGTCACTGCTGCTTTACTTCCTCTTTCAAACTCATACAAAAAAATTGCCCAGATTTGCTTCTTTCCCCATCTTTAATTTGACAGGATAATATAAAACAGAATAAACAGTAAAAACAAAACCATTAGCCTAAGTAAGTAGAGCAAATTTTGTACTTTGTTCATGTAGTGTACAATTTTACGGTTAAGTGAAAGCTAATAAGCCGAAATAAGCATCACAGTTTACAATGACAAAAGCAGCAGTTATTTTTGCACCAACCTAACACAGATCTGTAAGGCTTGATGAAAGGAGAGTTGAGGCTTAAAAGCAGAGATCAAATGAAAATACTACTGCACAGGAATAATGAACTGTGATCAAGGGTGGTTACTTGACAGTGGAAACTTAAAACTCAGTGAGGAAACAGAGTGAGTGCAACTTTCTACGTGTGATGGTGATATGACTCGAGTGAAAGGAGTGTGTGTAGCTGGACCATGTGGTCTGGGCTGGAGCAATTAATTCAGGTGACTGTAGGAGGAATGAATGGTGTAGGCCAAGTGAGAGGGCCACTGTGTAACTTAGAGATTAAAAAGGGAGGACAAAGACTTTTTAAACGCTTCTTCCTGTAACATTTCTAGACTACGAAGACTTTGTGAAGCTCAGATGAGCAAGTTGGTGTAATCCTGTTTGTGAGCCCAAGTGAATAGATAGTGGAAACATAGGGGAAAATATGTTAGCAAATAATTATTTCCTAACGTTTTATCTCATTTATCAAGCTTAGTTTCTTTGAGATTTCTTTCACAGTCTTTTGACAGAATAAGTAGTAAAATCACTCTTCTGAAGTTAACATTTGTTAATATACTAACACCTTACTCTAAGATGGAGAAAATATAATGGTAAAAGATGTTTTAGTTTTGTGTTGTTTTTCTTTTAAATAAATTTTCAGTAAATGCTAGTTGTTATCAGGGGAGCCATTTGGGTTTTTATCATGCGAAAATATTTTAATACTCTATATTGATTTGCTTCTGTTAAATGTTTTTATTGCTCTAGGTGGCATTCTTCCTCCAGAAGAAGTGAAAGAGAGATTTGACAGCAACTGTATCACCCCAGTATGTAATCTTGCACTTGAGTCAGCAATTGCCAGTGTCTGAATGAAGGCTTGATTTATTTTCTTCCGTCACTTTTTAGGGAACTGAGTTTATGGACAATCTTGCTAAATGTCTCCGCTATTACATCGCTGACCGTTTGAGCAGTGACCCAGGGTGGAAAAATTTGACAGTAAGTTTCACCATTTAATACTTAAGGAAAATTAAGGTGATTTATTAGGCTGGGTTGGGATATGATTGAAGGGTATAAATTTAACACATTTGTCTCATCTTCTGGCACTGTGCTGTTGTTAATAATGGACCAGCTTGCACATTCTGCTGGGACTGCCAAGATACATTTCATCCTAATAATGCAATCTAACAGTACCATTTGTTTTGATTTCATTTAAAAGCAGTGAAAAGATTTGATAGTAGAAGCCACAATTTGATATAATGGGAAGGCAGGGTTTTAGGAATACTTCTTTTGGGGAAGAGTGTCAAGATACATGGTATATATATTCTTTTCACTATTTCTTTTTGAACTCCTTTGCTACCTCAGCTAGGCTGCATTTTCTCCCTTATTGTCATGGTGGATGACAGGCAAGGAAAATAATACATATCAGCTGTCTTGCCTTTCTAGGCTTTGAAATTCTCTCCTCCTGTTCCTCAACCACTCCACTCCCAATGAGTTTTGTTTCTGACAACACTGTGTTTGCTCTGTACAAGAGGGCATTGTAGTAAGTCTTTGATGCAGGTGACTGTTTTATTTTCCCTAAGGTGACTGTTAAAGTGATCTAAGTAGAAGACAGTTGACTTTACTTAATACCCTCCATCAGACCTGGGTTTTGTAAACACTAATGCTCATCTGGACATCAGTGCAAGGAAGTGTGTAATGTGATAATGCCTCAGTGTATCTACAGGTTTAGAAAATCTGAAGGGAAGCAGGCGTACGTCTGCTTTGTCTATTAGTTCTTTAGTTTGTGTTTTGATTACCCTGATCATTTATGAGGAAACTTCAAGTATGTTAGTTAGTGATGTGATGATTTCGGTTGTGTTTGAATCAATTATTTAACTTCATCCTAGAATTAGTAGAGGAAAATGAAGGTCTGTTCATTGGTTCCAAACTATTAAATAATTTCATTTTGAATCACAACACTTTAGTTAAAATACAAATTAGGATTTCAGGTATTCATAAGACAGGTTCTGTGTATGATCTACATAAGTTGTTTTCTTTACTATGGCAGCATAAGTTGTTTACATCATTTAAATGTTTTGCAGGTTATTTTGTCTGATGCCAGTGCTCCTGGTGAAGGTGAACATAAAATCATGGATTACATTAGAAGGCAAAGAGGTAAAATTCAAATAAATGTGAACATTCTGTTTTAAATTAAGGTATGGTCAGTAATAATTTATTTTTGCTGACTAAACATAATTTTATTTTGTATAGCTCAACCAAACCATGACCCAAACACTCATCATTGTCTGTGTGGGGCTGATGGTGAGTTCACTTTTGCTACCTATTAAGCTTTCTGATTCTGTTTTGTGATTGAGTTGGGCTGTAGTTTTTAGGCTTTCACTTGTATTTGTGTAAATAGTCTATCGTATTTGTTTTTGAAAGCTCCATCTAATATATGGGGAAAGACCTAGTACCGTCTGTAGCTGAAGGACTAACTTTCGCTTAGTTGTCCTGTCTGAGTAGTTCATGGGTAAGCACATTGTGTGCATGCTGGCTTAAGGTAGAATGTACTTTCCTTTTAAATTCTTTTTTTAAGAAAGCTTTTATTCTTCTCTTTTGATTGGTAGCTGATCTGATTATGCTTGGGTTAGCTACACATGAACCAAACTTCACTATAATCAGGGAAGAGTTTAAACCAAATAAACCCAAGCCATGTGCTCTTTGTAACCAAATGGGTCATGAGGTGAAGGAGTGTCAAGGTTTGCCAAGAGAAAAACAAGGCAAGGTAAGAATTCTGCTGTTTCCAGGCATTCATTTTATCTGTAAACTAATTTGTTTTAATAAGACTCTCAAATTGTTCTTGTTGTTGGATTTGGCTGAAGCATAATGCTAATTTTGTTACTGGAATTACCTATCTTTCCTCTTATATTAATAAATAAAAATTGTACTTTTGTAACACAAAAATATTATGGAAGCCTAACATCCTCACCTGTGGTGATTTGTTGGAGTTTAGGTGTTTTTTCACTGGTGAGAGAAAATGGTCAGTAACGTCACAGATGTAAAGTAGGAAAATGCATACTTGGCGTAAGAACATGAGAAACTGTACTTGTATACCTTAACCAAGGTGAGCCTGGATGTAATGCCACTCTTTGCTTTTATTTTAGCATGATCAGTTTGCAGACAGTCTTCCTGTTGCTGAACAAGAATTTATCTTCATCCGGTTATGTGTTTTGCGAGAGGTATGTTCAAGCAGTTACTATATTTGCTTAATAGAAATAATATTTTTAAACTCCATGCAGTGTTTTCCAATGTCCCTTTTTTCTTTTGTGTGTGTTGCAGTATTTGGAAAGAGAACTCACTATGGCCAGTTTGCCTTTCACTTTTGATTTTGAAAGAAGTGTTGATGACTGGGTCTTTATGTGCTTCTTTGTGGGAAACGACTTTCTTCCTCATCTGCCATCTTTAGAGATCAGGTAGATAAGAATGTATGATTTATTTTCCTGCAAGTGTGCCTACTGTGGTTTTAAATTATACTAATCTCATGCTTCTCTCTCTGTTTTTAGGGAGGGAGCAATTGATCGCTTGGTTAACATATATAAAAATGTGGTGCACAAAACTGGGGTAAGTTTTTTTGCATTTTCTTTAAAAAGATTATCCATGTTTGCTAGAAAAATAGTCTTGTTTTTCAAATACATTATTTTCTGATTTGCAGGGGTACCTCACTGAAAGTGGTTTTGTCAACCTACAGCGGGTCCAGATGATCATGTTGGCTGTTGGAGAAGTTGAAGATAGTATTTTCAAGAAGAGAAAAGATGATGATGTAATTTTCTTTGTTGCATTCTTGGAGTTTGGTTTTAGTCACATGTTACCTTTACACTGTGACACTCCTTTAACAGAATAAGAGAAAACCCAAACTTTGTCTTTATTTATCAGAATCTGTAGTGAATTCCTCCATATTCAAGGAATTGTGTGCTTCCAGGTGATTTTATTTTCCTGGACTGCAAGGCCTGTTTTTCTGATTGTTATCCCAAGCTACAGCAAAATGAAAACTGTATATATATAGGGTTCTGTTATTGCCTGCAGCTTTTTCAAAAGCTACTATGAAAACTGAAGAAAGAATTGCTTTGTAATTTGCTGCAACCTGTGGAAGTGCCAGCCATGAGGATGGGTGAAATACTAAATTTGAATTCCATGTACATTCTTGCCTTGCAGTACCTCCTGCCATTTTTAATGTGTCCGTAAATTGTTGTTGTTTTGGTCTGTCTCTGCAGCTTGTGCAGATTTTTGCAGATGTATTCTAGTTTGTTTGTTAACTATGTGGGCTAAAACACAAGCAGAATTGTATTTACTTTCCAGTCAAAAAATACTGTGGCAGTGCTGGCAAAATGTTTTGTTTATAACTGCCCCAGCTTGCACCTCTCTTGAAGTGGAAATGCCAGTTTGCTGTTTAAGTTTTCAGTTTCTATGGCCCAAGAATAGGAAGTATCTTTCCTGGACCCTCCTCTTTTCCGGTTTCTAGGACTTTAATGTCTCTCCTACTTGTTTTTTGGTGATTGTTCCAATGAAGGCAAGCCACCTGTGTCCTTTAACACTGCTGTCACCTTGAAGTAAGGCTATAGCTAAACTCAAGATATGATATAAGCCGTTACTGAAATTGTAGGACTTTGAATACACAACTACTTTTTTTCCCCCCAGTAGGTTTTCAGGGTAGGGTAGAAAATTCTAACGCATTTCTATTGAATTCACAGACACAAGAATTGACCTATGTCTTATTTAGAAAGTCACGTAAAAAACTTTATGTCATTCTGGTCAGTAGAGGATTAAAATGAAATATTTTTCCAAGAAATCTCTATGCTAAACTTTTTATTCTCTATTTAGGATAACTTTAAAAGACGGCAGAAGGAAAAAAGAAAAAGAATGAAGGTAAATTAATTCCTTTTACAATGGAACAACTAGCAGGAATTAAATACATGCTAGAGCTTTCAGCGTATGTGTTGGTTGAAACAGCAGTTGTAATCGTGGTATTTTCTGGCCTGTGTAAATTATTTTAAAGAGGTTTTAATGGCTTTTTGTAGACTTGAACTTTGAAAGAAGGAATTGCATATTAAAGGTTTCTTAAAAGGGAAAGGAGGGAGAGTGTTGAATGTGCTGGATGATAGCTGTATGTTGTGCCTGTCACATCTACACTTTCATAATTATTTAGTGGTGCTTCAGCATGACCACTGTACAGGAATTGCTTTTGCAATTGACATAAGTCTTCTCAGCAATTGTGTTGCTGAGGGCGGTGGAGTTTAGCGTAAGAGTTTAGGTTTAAATATGAAGACTGGTTTGCATTAAATATATTTGCTTGATTAGAGGCATGCTTCCAAAAAACCAAGGAAGGCTTACCCCAAACTATAGTTACCTCGCATTCTTCTGGCAAGCAAGTCAGTGTTGCCAAATATCTCTCAAATGTAATAGAGAGGCACTAGCAGTTGTGAGAACGTGTTTGTCCTCTCCAATCCATGTAAGCCTAATTCTTTAAAATTCTGTAATTGGAATGATGTTGAGTTTTCTTATCTTCACAAAATACTCTGATATTTTAAAAATGAGCTCTTGTATGTTCATTTCAATACAGCTTTGTTCTTAGGTTAGAACATTCACAGAATCATAGAATGGTTTGGGTTGGAAGGGACCTTAAAGATCATTTGGTTCCAGGCCCACTGCCACTGGATTAGGTTGCTCAAAGCCTCATCCAACCTGGCCTTGAACACCTCCAGGGATGGAGCATCCACAACTACTCTGGGCAGCCTATGCCAGGGCCTCCCCACCCTCACAGGAAAGTATTTCTTCCTAAGATCTCATCTAAGTCTGCCCTCTTTCAGCTTAAAACTGTTCCCCCTTGTCCTATCCCTGCAATTCCCTGATAAAGAGCCCCTCCACAGCTTTCTGGGTAGGCAAATGTAGCAAGACAAGGGTAGCTTCAAAAACTTGCATGGCATATGATATCCCCACTCTGAGTGCCATCTAGATCTTGTGTTTATTTTTTAATGTACATATATTCTAACTATCCCTATTAGAGTGGAAGAGGTCATTCACTTTGCTTACACAGAATACCTTCTTCCCAGTGAGCTCAATGAAGAGTCACTTCTCCAAAAAAACTACTTTTCAACCCACGTAGAAAGGGCTTGTTTGCTTGTTTTTGTAAGAGCACTTAAGAAATTATAGAAATATAAGAGTCTCACTTTTAAGTGCCGTCTTTTGTCTGGTTGAGATTGTTAAACATAACTGATTTAAAGCTGAACTGAGAGAATGAGCATATTATGCTTGGTTTGTAGAACATGTTAATCTTAAAATTGTGAGAGTGCATCATCACACTGTTGTGGAGATTACATGTCTTTTTCAGTGTACCTGTATATATTTATCTTTAGAGGGATCAGCCTTCTTTTATTCCTGGAGGACAGTTTTCTCCTCAAGCTCTGGGAAATCGATCCAGTCCTCAGGCAATCAGTAACCCTAGACAAGCCGCCTTTGAGATGAGAATGCATGACAGACAGAATTCTGTAAGTAGATGTTCAAAGTTATTTCCACATAGAAGGGGAAATAATAACATCCTATGTTATGCTGTACACCTTTTTCTCTCCTCATTGAGCTTTTGTGAAAAGCAGGCACCAAAAATTGATTTTTCAAAGAAGTGGCTTTTAATAACCAAATATTGTGAGGTTACTTGAATAAAATGCTGTTCTTTATTTAAATGTTTTGTTTGATACTGCTTGTTAAGTAGATATGGGAGGGATGTGCAAGGTAAGTGCTTCGGAGTCAAATACAGTGGCGCTTCTCCCCCAAACTTGTTTGACAATTGTGAAATCAAACCTCCTTGTTTGGTTTAAGAACTTCCTCAGTAGGTTTGTGAGAGACACAAACTGGATACCTGAACTGGAAGTCTTTTAATATTCTTTCTGGAATTTATATACACACACAGACATAGATATTTGTGTTTTGGAAATTTGTGATTTGCATAGATATGTGTTTGTCAGATGCTTTTTCTTTCCAAAGCATTGTTTTTCACTGGTAAGAGGAGAAACTTAGATGAAATTTTTGGAAAGGTATTAGAAAGTAAGGGAAAATCAGAAATAAATTGAGTGGTCTGTTAGAATTCTTGATTGTTAACTTTAAATAACAATTATGACAAATATTTTCTTTCTGGGCACAAATCATCATCCAAACAGTGAAGAAATTTTTCATTAAAGGTGCTTTTTATTCTAAAGATATGCGTTTTTTGTCTCTCAAGTCTAAAGAAATAAAGTATGTTTTCAAAGTATTATTTCTTCTATATTTCCCTTTTAATCTTGAAACTATTGAACATGGGTTAAGCAAATGAGTTCTTTTGTAGAATGGGAGAAGTTTCTTTTAGCCTCTTTAAAATCAAAATAGATAACTTTGAAAGGAATTTAGAAGATCGGTTGTGAAGACACGTAGAACATTTCTGCCAGTTGGAATTAGAAGCAGTGTTTTTGCAGTAGTCTGTATATGCATTTTTCACTGTTGTTGTAAAATGAAGTTGGAATGTAAGCTGTAGGACTAGAGAAAACAGTTGTATTCCAAAATGGGAATATATAAAAATTACATCTTTTATCAATGTATGTTGTCCTTCTTATTGGATCTTTTTCTTTCTCAAATACAATTAACTTTTTGTACAATGCCTGCCTCTTTTAATACAAAGATGTGTTCTTTTCTTTTGCTACTTCAATTAATCATTTAAGCATTGTATAGCTTTTGCCTTGAGTTTTGGGGGAACTAAGAATAATGCATGCGATTATCACAAAGCTGTTTAATTTTAACTTGAATTCTAAATGCTTAATAAATCCTCCCCCTCCTCTCTATTTATCTGTAATAATTCTGACCCTAGACAACTTCACCATCTCCAAATACCAGCTTCACTTCTGATGGCAGCCCATCCCCAGCAGGAGGAATTAAGCGAAAAGCTGAAGATAGTGACAGTGAACCTGAGCCAGAGGATAATATCAGGTGAAGCCGTTTTTTGTAGCACTTTGTTAGCAAATTGCTGAAATAGATGCAGTCTAATTAATGCCATTTAGCTTAGAGCAGCAATGCCTTCATATGCTTCTCTATGATCTTTTTATCCACCAGTAATTAATGTGGAGGGTTAGAATGTTCAGTAAATTCCAGTGAGATGTGTAAGCTATAGCTGTTAAATCTAAGTATCTAGATTAGTATGCGTGCAGGTTTTCATCCTCCGAGCCACAACTCCCTTTGAGACCAAGCACTAGATTGGCTAGACGTTCACTGTTCAGCTTTGATTATGTGAGCTGAATGCCGCTGTTTTGCAGTTGAATTTTTGAGCTATTTAACCCATAAAATTCACTTACATTCATGTGTACAGCATTATTTATCTTGACTATCACAATATGCTTTCCTCCGTCTTTGATTTGTAGCAGGCCCTGTTTTGTCTACATTGAGTTCTTTAAATGTCTTAGAATGGCTGCTCCCTGGGTGATTAAGGGGTAGGGATTTTACGAGAACTGACTGGCAGTGAATTACTAGTGAGTACAAGTTTATCAAAGGTTTAAATCAAGCTATCTCGTTTTAAGTCAAGGACGAAGGCCCTTATATTTTTTTCTTAAAGATTTTGTCCTGATAAATGCAACCACTAGTTTTTTGTTTTCTGTAGAGCCAGGGGATGTAGGTGGACATGCGAAAACAGTAAGGGTTATTTCATGTCAAGTACTTATCACTTGTGTCCAGCACTGTTATCATAACTTACGTGTCATCTGGCCCAATATCAGATACTCTAGCTCTCATTCTTACTTTTTTCTGCATGTGCAGATCTGAATGGATTTTTTTTTTTTAATCAATCAAGCAAAATTTTTATTTAAAATCAGGATAAATTTAGTGTTGCTTTCCATTTGAATTTTAGCATACATTTAGAATGTTAGAGTTTCATAGCAAAAAGGTGTGAAAGAAATGTGGTGATTTACAAGTAGCAGTAGTTTTGGTATTTTCAAGGAAAAGGGTATGCTACGTTTGTCCACAGTTATTTAAGCTCTTTTGTAGCTCAGAATGGTCAGATCTTTTTCAGAGCGTAAAATAATTTTATGCTTTTCATTGTAAGTAAAAACCACAGGAATGAACTAGTGACAAGGGACTTGTTTACAAAAGTATGTTTTGTGTTTAGAATTACTTTAGAACAAATAATTCTAGTCAGCTAGCAAATTGGGTTTTATTATCTTATAGAAAAGTTTCTGAAATTTATTCAAGTGCTCGGATGCCAGAGAGTTCCCAGGGTCAGATGCACATAGAATGTAGATATTCTTGACTCTGTCCTTCAAGACTTCAGCACAAGCACCTCTGTCTTTGCTCACCTAGCTCTTTTAAACTCTTGAAAACATCTCTTGATTTCTCCACCTCCTCATCAGTTTGAATCATCTTTGAACTAGCACAGTCAGATTTTTAAGTCTCCCTTTACTGACCAACCAACTTGAAGCAGAAGCAAGGGAGGGTACTTTTTGCAAAATCAAAAGGATGTTATGCATCATGTGAAAAAGTATAAATCAGTCTTTGCTTTGAGTTGCAGGCTTCCTACCTATTTCACTATGAGATTCTGACAAGTGTAAGTTTGAGTTGACCTCTCAGGTTTCTTACATGCTTCAGACTTTCTGTAACTTAAAGTGGATACAGCCTTTATGAAAGTGTCTTGCATGATGGTTTTTAGATGTGACAATGAATGCCGAGTTTTGAACTGTTGAGGATGAAATTCTACTTAAAAAAATCATTATTAAGACATTATCTGATTTAACATGTTTCTAAATCAAATTTATAATTTGCTTTACTCTAGTTGGCTTGAATACCAAAATCCTTGTGAAGTTTATGTGAAATGCATGTACTATGGTGAATAATAGGTTTAAATTTAAAAAAAAAAAATACTAAAACACAACAAACCCAAAAAACCCCAAAACAAAACAACAAAAGCACCCAAACTTGCAACACAAAACCCCAACAAACCAAAACAAAACTCCAAAGCCAACCCAGATAGTTCTGTGAGGGAGGCCACCTCTGAAGGATGATACCATGATTGAACTAAATATTAAGTAGAGCTTAATGTTCCTGTTACTGAAACTATCTTTTTAGATGGCAGGCTATGAATTGAACTGGAATTTCTCCCCAGATTACATTGTTTCTGTGAGGATTGGCAACTTGAAGATTTATGTGCATATTCTTAGCTCCTTGATTGTGGCACAACTGTTCTCTCAAAATTGTCATGTTGCCTATTGAATGACAGGGCACACAGCAGATGAAGTGACTAGATAAAATGTCCAAAGAAGAAAAGCTCTGGTATCTGTAGGCAGTGATTCCTGTTCCTGCCCATGCTCACCACAGCTGTGTTCCTGCTTTCTCAGTTTTTAGAGGAGCTTATGGCCTGTATTTACTGTTAATCTTCACAGAATATCCTTGCTTGAAATGTAGCACAATATAGTACCCTATCCACTTTTTTCCTAACGTGATACAGCAGAGCTGAGGGATACAGATGCTTCTGTCACAGATGAGCAAGTGCTTATTTTCCCCTGCCCCATCCATAGACAGACATAAGGGGGAGCTGTGTGAAGTAAGGATAAATAGTGCCTCAGATTGATATTAGAGTCAAAACAGCAATCTCTGTCATGAAAGACTGAAAATCCCTCTGTAAAAAAGAACTCGTCTGATGTGAATCAGTAAGCATGGCATTCCTCAATTGCAGATAATTCTGCTTGTAATCACAGCTTGTCTGGAAAGCTGTAGAGTATAGAAATCAAGTTGCTGCTTATTTGTTTGCTTAATTTTTATTTTGAGTAGCAGGGAAGTTACTGCTTTTCTGCTTTAGAAGGGGTATCAAGAGTAGTGGAATGAACTTGATGTGAGAAGGTATTTCAGTAAGATGAAGGGTTTTGGCTGGAGTAGGTTAAACTAAGGAAAGGGGAGAGTTTGTTATCTTTCTTATGGCTGGAAGAGTTAAAGAACAAAGTTCAAACGGCACTTTTGGTAGTAGATTCCTGATAAGAAGATAAAATTGCAAACTAAGAACAGTACTGTTCTGAAAAATTCTGACAGTAGCAATTGTGTGTTTGAAAACCTACCCTGCAACTAATGAGTACTTTTAAGATATATTTATCAGGATGGTGGCTTGAGGATTCCCTCTGGACTTCCTGTGATGCCAAACGTCAAATTTTGTCTCACTGTTGAATATCAGTTTTTACAATTTCACTTAAATTGTATAAAAATGGGAATTGAAGTAAAAAGTGACTTTGGCTTGTATTTTAATTCAGATATGTGGATGGCCACGTACTAACATGTATTGATGTCTGTTTGTGTGTGTTATGCAGGTTATGGGAAACTGGTTGGAAACAGCGCTACTATAAAAACAAATTTGATGTTGATGCATCCGATGACAAATTCCGTCGTAAAGTTGTACAGTCCTATGTAGAAGGGCTTTGCTGGGTTCTCAGATACTATTACCAGGTATTTAAAAATTTCCTCTTTGAAACTGCAGGGTTTTTTTATGTCTGCACCCTATTTCTTTTCAGGAAATAATGATTATTCATTGCTCATTTTTGAAAAGCAGTGCTTTTTTGAAGCTATAAAATAAGTGGGTGCCCATTCTATGTGACGCTTGAGATTTGAATGCAGGTTTTGTTTCTCACATACAGTAACGGCGCTTGTTTAGTTTATTAAGGACTGATGCATATTTTTCCTTTGCAATACATAGCCATGCATAGTGAAATGCAGATGACTAAATGAGTGAACAAAGGACAAAGCTTGTGAAATGCTAGGAAGAATTTGAAGGGAACAGAGTTGTCAGTCTCCTCTAGGGATTGTAATGATGTTCTATGAAGTGTATTGTGATTGAAGTAATCTGTATCTGATTTAAATCTTTTGATAATTGAGATGTCAGATTGGTAAGAGATTAGTCAGACATATTGGGGTTGGTTGCACCGATGGTTAATAACTACCTTCGTGCCCTGAAGACTAAGTTATATTTTGCGTGTGACCTGGCTGCAGAATGTATGTGAGCTGATGAAGTTTATCTGTCTCAGCAGTGCTTTGTAGCTTCAACACAGTGCCATGTTGATAAAACCATGCACTTTTCATAGGTGGCTCGCAACTGTCCACCTTAGAACACGATGAGGATGGTGAGACACTGGAACAAGTTGCCCAGGGAAGTTGTAGGTGCCACCTCCTTGGAGGTGTTCAAGGTCAGGTTAGATGGGGTCTTGAGCAACCTGGTCTAGTGGGAGGTGTCCCTGTCCGTGTTAGGGGCATTGGAACTGGATGATCTTTAATTTCCTTTCTAACCCAAACCATTCTATGATTCTACATCAGGGCAAATACTTTGCATGCTTGCAAAAAACCTACAGCATCTTATAGTTGTTAGTCTATTTTAATGTGTACACACTTTTATTTCCCCTCAAAGAAACAAAACCAGGGTGTATCCCTTTCCCTTCCACTGTATTAATTAGTTGAGTTTTGAGCTGTCTTGAATGCGGATGAAAATCGCACTGTTTAAGATTTACAAGTCTGTTGTAATTGATCTTCAGGAGAGCTGAACTCTCCACATCCTTACAAAGAACAAAATCTCCATCTCCTTTTGCAAAGAACAAATGTCTCCTGGACACCTTTGTAGGTGGAAATTCCCATGATCCTGCACACAATTAAGC
The DNA here is from genome assembly GCA_033558235.1 of Neomorphus geoffroyi. NCBI lineage: Eukaryota > Metazoa > Chordata > Aves > Cuculiformes > Neomorphidae > Neomorphus > Neomorphus geoffroyi. Next base: position 98,214,268 of record JAUMJM010000005.1, on the reverse strand, counting down.
TCTGCTGGAAGTAAAGAATGTTGCGGTTAACTGTGGGAAGAGATATTGCTGGAAATCTGTGCATGCCCACATGTCTCCAACATGTGTAAATGAATTTTCAGATGAGCTGTAGACATTCACTTGTGGGAAAGTGTCAGTGTGGCTTTCAGTGATGCAGTAGTACAAAACCACTGTGAAAGGCATTCTAGGTTTTAAAGGAAACTGAAGGGCTTAGAGGAATGGCGTAAATGCCAAACCTGAAGTAAAATTTACAAGGTGACTTAAATATTTATGCTCATTTGTAGACTATAAAGTTAAGATTGTTTTATTCGAAGTGTGCATGGGGTGTGTTTTCAATGCTTTGTGATCAGTGACCACGTCCTTCTGTAGACATCACTGTCTGCTTTTGTAACTACTCAAACTAGGGTTGCTTTTGCATATGCACTGTTAAGAGACTTGTGGCTTTAAGTATGTAGGAGATAGAAGGTGGGCATATACCGAACTTATAACAGTGTGGACAAGTCCCTGAGCAACACTTACTAGTTTAGTTATTGAGACGTATGTAGATGACTCCTTGTCCTTCGGAATTTGTAGGCATTCTGACTGAAGTGACTAGTGCATATAGAAGGGGTAGATGATTGCAGCCACAAAGAAAATTGGTGAGGTTGATAACTTCAGGCAGGACCATAGTGCTGTCAAGAAAATTGAGGAGGAGTGCCTATAAGACTTCAAGGAAAAGTGACCATACAGAAAATGTTTTCTGATTTAGTAATGTTCCAAAGGAAAACTGGATGAAAGTACGTAAATGTTTAGGGCTTTGGTTTTGCCATTTTGCTTCACATTCAGATTATTCTAAAAGAAGGCAAATCTTTCTTTATATCTTATAAAATGTACGTTGCAGAGTGAAAATGCTGCAGCAGTGAAATGCTGCTTTTCATAACAGAACTGCGTGTAAGCAAGGTACTGTAACCTGCTATACATGCTACGAGGACAGGCTGAGAGAGTTGGGGTTGTTCAGTCTGGAGAAGAGAAGGCTTTGGGGAGGGACTTTTTACAAGGGTCTGTAGTGATAGGATGAGGGGGAACAGCTTCAAATTGGAAGAGGGAAGACTCAGATTAGACATTAGGAAGAAATTCTTTACAATGAGAGTGGTGAGGCCCTGGGACAGGTTGCCCGGGGAAGTTGTGGCTGGCCCCTCCCTGAAGGTGTTCAAGACCAGGTTGGATGGGGCTTTGAGCACCCTCATCCAGCGGGAGGTGTCCCTGCCCATGGGAGGGGGGCTGGAACTGGAGGATCTTTAAGTACCCTTCCAACCCAAACCATTCTGTGATTCTGTGGGCAGTCTTGTATCGCTGTGGAGCAGCAATCAAATCACTTTCTGCCCATAGAGAAGTTAGATTAGAAACCTGTTGTAATTACAAAATAGGTTTGCTTGGGGGATTTTGTGGTTTGTTTGTTCGGGTTTTTCTTTCTACCCTAATAAGAATTGCTTCCAATAACTTCTGCTCCTTGTCCATGAAACTTCTGACAGAATACATTATGTGCTTTTCTAGTCTTGTAAAATGTTACTAATGCAGAGCATGTTCCACTCTTGGGTGCATCTGTTGGGAGAGGAGAAAAAAAAAAAAAAAGGAAAGAAAGAAAAAATAAACTGATCCACCTGGCTTTTGAAACATACTGAAGCCATCTGAAGAATTGCATCTAATAATTATAGTCTCTGTAATTTTATACCAAAAATATCACTGGAGGAGCCTCGTTGACATTTACTTATTCAGAATTGGAAGTCAAAATAGTCAGCTTTTGTTTCAAGTACTGCTGCTAAGAAAAATAACTGAGGATGTGAAAACTTGACTTAGACCTTCTAGAGCCACATTTCCTTTACAAAGAGCATTGTGTTCTGCTGTGTTTGAGTTTACTGTATTTTCCCCTCTTTGAGAATTATTTAGCCTCTTCCAAGTGATTGCACTTTATATTTCCCAATATTAAGACAGAAGAGTAAGAGGGGAAAAGCAAAATGTTACTCAAAGTGTATATTAATGTTTGTGCTGAATAGAAAAGTAACAGTTGAAACCAGAGTACTTTTCAACCTGCAACAAATATTGTTCACATTTTCACACCTTGTAGAGTATATATCATGTTAGGGTTCTCTGGTTCCTCGGATCCCCTAGTTAGTGGTGGGTTTTTGCATGAAAAACAGTAATGTCTGTACGCTGCCAGAAAAATACTGCTTCTCTTCCTGTTGAGACCTCTGTAATGGCTTTGACAGGCATGATTCTGCCGTTTATACAGTTATGGAGAACTTGGAAATTCCTCCTCTGTCATCTGTGTGCATTTCCCTGTTTGATGTGTGGTAGCAACTCTATGCAAGTTGACAGTGTGCAAGGTTGTTCCAGGCTCAACCCTCAGCTCAGTCCCAGGGGCTGGTTAACTGTATGGGTAGCTGTGACTTCATACTCTTTGCAAGCAATTTTTGTGCATGGTTTTATGGAACTCTGTGCACATGTTTGTGTGTGGTGGGTTTTTTCTCTTGGGGGGGAGGAAAAAGGCATGAGGCACATTAAAGTGTCCTGAAGCTAAGGTTAAGATTCTACTATACGGTCTTTTGTGTCATTCTGGTGCTAGGTCCTGTCTCTCTGGTTGCCTCCCTTAGCGACTAGCACAGAGCAAGAGTACTTTGGCATAAAAATCTGTCTGCTTCTCTGTGCTGCCGAGGAAATGCCTGAGGTCTCCATTCACTGTCCTGTGAACTCGCTCTAGTCTGGCTATGAAAAGTTAAGTCCCAACCTGAAGTCCAGAGTACCTTTAGAGGCAAGAGCTCTTTCTTTTCTAACCATGGGGACTCCTCCTTGGCCTGGTTGATGCTGGGCTAAATTTTCTCGTCTTTAGGGACTGGGCTACATGATTTTGTTGGGTTTTTTCTTTTCTAATTTGCCTGATTTTGTTTCTCTTGTTTCTTTGAACTAGGGCTGCGCATCCTGGAACTGGTATTACCCTTTTCACTATGCTCCATTTGCTTCTGACTTCGAGGGTATTGCAGACATGCCTTCAGATTTTGAGAAGGGCTCAAAACCGGTAAGACATCTTCATCTACTTATTTATTTGTGATTTAACAGCTCATTAGAACTGTCCTACATCTGCTTGTTTAATTTCAACAGTTTAAGCCTCTTGAACAACTTATGGGAGTATTTCCAGCTGCAAGTGGAAATTTTCTGCCACCAACGTGGAGGAAGCTCATGACAGATCCGGTAAGAATCCTGGTTGTATTCCTCTCTGTAAGGTCATGTTGTCTTGTGGTTGTGTGAGCATGAGTTGCTGATTCTTACTTCAGGCAGGGAAATAATAGAGACCAGGATGGAACGTCTTTGGTAGATGGCAGAGATTTTCAAATATCCTTGAAAGTGATTCTTTGATTTCAGATGTTTCAGTAAGAAAGATTGTTTCCTGACTCTCTTCTGCTTTAGTAAGGTTGTTTACTTTGATAGAATCATAGAATATTGTGAGTGGGAAGGAACCCACGAGGATCATCGAGTCCATCTCCTGTCCTTGCACAGGACAACCCCAACAGTCACACCGTGTGTCTGAGGGTGTCGTCAAAATGCTTCTTGAAAGTTGTCAGACTTGGTGCTGTAACTGCTTCCCTGGGGAGCTGTTAGTGTTCCATCACCCTCTGGGTGTAGACCCTTTTCCTAATATCCAGCCTAACCTCCCCTGGCCCATCTTCCTGCCATTCCCTCGAGTCCTATCATTGGTTGCCAGAGAGAAGAAATCAGCCCCTGCTCCTCCTCCTCCCGTTGTGAGGAAGTGGCAGAGGGCAATGAGATCTCCCTTCAGTCTCCTCCAGTCTGAAGTGAGTTTAGCTGTTCCTCCTCCACTTTCCCCTCTAAACCCTTCTACAACTTTGTGGTCCATTCTTACATAAACCTTGCAAAACTTAACAGGAGAGCAGATACCGTAACGCAGTTATGTGGAGTTATGCTAACCTGTTTCACTTTTTGTTTTGATACTCTAAGTAATGGAAGTGCCCTACCATGCTTCATGTTTAGATGGCATTTAATATGAGATGTTTCTATTAGTGAAAGTCCTTTGCATTTACTTGCCCTCTGCCAAGTACAGTATTACATGGCATTCTGAATTAATTTCATAATTGGCTTTTTTATTATTATTATTTTCTTAAATACAGGAATCAAGCATAATCGACTTCTACCCTGAAGATTTTGCTATTGATTTAAATGGGAAGAAATATGCTTGGCAAGGTGAAATTTCAACTTTTTTTTTTTTTTTTTGAGCTATATTATACTGACCTTATTCTTAGGAATCTATGAAGTAATAGGAAGAAAATGTGAAATTATCTTGATGAGATTATGATGCACCAAATCACAGTGGTAACTTGAGTTACTGGGTGTGTGGGTGAAATATTTTGAAGCAGGTGTATTTTTGAAAAGAAATTTGTATGAAGAAACAATTATGGTTCAGTAACTGATTTCGGATTGACAATGATTAGTAGTAATTTCAGCAGTCATTCTAGATTTTTTAATTTCTCCTGAACTAGATTAATCATTTCTCTATTTTTATCAGCCTTACTCTGTAATTGTCTTTTGTCTCCTTTGCATTTAATTAATGGATCTTGTTCTGTTCAATCAGTGGCTCATTAGTACCTCGTGAAAAATGCGTTGGCAAATATAGAAGTATTTGGATGGATACAAAGAATGTGAAAACAGATACAGTATTTAATGCAGCTCCTTCTTTCTTTAGAGAATATTAATTTTAAAGGTCTGCTGAATTTTTTATCTGCTGTTCAGCCAATAGTCTAACATATATCTGTAAATAATTGTTTGGGCACAAAATGAAACACATCAAATTCCATCTGAGCATCAGAAAGCATGTTTTTTCTCTGAGGGTAGTCAGACACTGGAATGCATTGCCCAGAGAAGTTGTGGAGTCTCCGTCCTTGGAATTATTCCAAACCTAACTGGACATGATCCTGGAGCACCTGAGCAGCTCATGACAGTGCTGAAGCAGAGGAGTGGTGTTGAAGTTCTCCAGATGTTGCTACTGACATCAGTGTTTTTGTGATTCTTTCTCCAGGCAGCTTGCCTATGTTTTGAAATAGCCAGGGTTAGATACAGAAGTACCTTTCTTGGGACAGTGTTTCAAAATAAAAGACAATATTCCTGAGTATTATGAGATGCATTGCATAGCAGGTTTTCCCTCTGCAGCCCTTTCTTACCTCTCTTGCAGTTCTGGCAACTGTCCGTAGTCCTTTTGTCCAGTTATCAAATCCAGTCTAAAGCAGTAATGCTTTAAGTAGCTCCCACATGCTTTCAGCAGCCTGTAATGTTATTTTTTCGTTTGTTTAATCCTTAACTGCATTATAAACTCTTTGTTCTGGATTAACATCTGGAATTCTCGTGCTTAAAACAGTTCTTGTTTCACAATTCCGTTTTCCAAGCTGGAAGTACAGACTATCTGTCTTAAAAAGCATCTAAGTATACATTGTCCTCCTGATGAAATATTTGGAGATCGTCATTTTAGAGATGTGATTATGCTTCTGAAAACTCGGTATTGATCCTTCTTGCAGTCTCCTGCGTTATGCACACTTCCCATTTTGTTGTCTACCAGTGCGTTGTGAAGATGAAAACAAATTATTTATTTTCCAGGGTAGGGCTTGTCATTATTTCCCCTCATAAGTAGTTACATTCCAACTGAAATTTGAACATGGCTGAGGTCTGGTGCTGTCTTTGATGAAGGAGTAGTCAGACTGCATGGAGATCATCCTTGTGCTTCATAAGCAGGGACAGTGCCGTTTCCTGTTTGGTGTGGTTGGCAACAGCAGGCTGTACAACTCTACTCCTTTTTGTTTTAAAGTAGGCTAAATAATATTATGAGTCAGTCAAACTTCTGAAATATTTAACACTTTATTTGTGGCATATTCCAAACTGGCTTTGTCAGGAGAGGATGCAAGCTTTTGGTGTAATTACTCTTTGGGGCAAGTCTTAGGTTATCCCCTTTTCTTCAGCTCGAGGACAAAAGTATTTGTTTTAATAAAGCCACACAAGGATCTAACTTACGGAGCAAAAGTGTTTCAAGCAGACTAAGTTTTAGATCAGGAATCTAAGTCTGTGGGAGTCCAAATCTCTCAATGTTGTACTTTTAGAGTGATGACACATGTATCTGAGATCTGCCCACCAGTAGAACCAGTACAGGCACAATTATGAAGCTGTGAACATCAGTTTTGAAGAAAACCTTTCTTGTCATCTTGGTCAGCAAAAGCTCTAGTGTTCGTGGTAAGGGAAATAAAAAACCTAAAACATATACTCCATATTCTAGCTGATAATAAGGGTGACAGAAGTAAATATTTGAAGAATTTCCATAGTAAGTTTCTTAGTGCTTTTTTGATTTTATAATAAAAGAAGACATATACTGGAGCATGCCAGGGAAGGCCATTCTCCAGCTTCATGCAATTTGATTAAGACTGTGTTATGAGATGTGCTGTTTAGTGATGGATTTTGATCCTGAGAAGAGTTCTGTGTTATCTCAGTAAAATTAATAGTTGGTATGAATAGTACCTAATAGATAATATCTGTATTACGTTGTCACTGAACTTGGAATGATTTTGTCCATTGTTTTCTTTTAATAAATTAATTTACATAAAGTAGCATTGAGTTCTGTCAGGGGAGTATCTGTAGCAAATGAGACAAATAATGACTGTCTTACTGAACTCCTCTTGTTTCTAAATTAAGCAGGTGTGAGTAGCTGTTACTGCTTCCCTGTGCCTACTCAGGGCTGGGGAGGAGGATGGAGGAAGGAGCTTGGAGATAAGCTTCCCTTTTCAACCTGCACCACTGCTAAACTGTTTTTCTCTTAACAACCTGTAGGATCACAACCTCTGAAAATGTAGGGTTTTATTTTCTGTGGCTGATGCAACAGTTGTTTTTTGGGTAAAGAACTTACTGGAGCTTTCCATGCAAGTGTCGTGTTTAGGATTTTTTCCCCCCCAAAAAAGTATGAAAAAACAACGTTTTGGTTTTACTAGGTGTTGCATTATTGCCATTTGTTGACGAGCGACGCCTTAGAGCTGCCCTGGAAGAAGTCTACCCTGATCTTACTCCTGAAGAAAGTAAGAATTATGATATTTTGTTACAACTTGTTACTACTACTGTGTCATCCTAAATGAGGAAGGTATAATAGATGTTTGCTTGGATTGAATTATGGCAGGCTGTGTAGTCTCCATGTGTGGTGCTGGTAATTAAAATCGTCCTCAATGGATTTGATTTTGTAGCTGTCACATACTTCTGTTATACTGAAGTAGGCCTGCGTAAGACTGAACCTGAAAGTTAGATTGCAGCTTAATCATATGAAGGGCTTCTACCAGTATACACTGTCAAAATACTCATTAGATGAATATGTTCCAAGCAAAAGAATAAACTCTGATTCCAAGGTTAGAGTTGAAGGTAAGACTGATGGGTGTACTGGCTGTTCTCTGAGCCATTGGTAGGCTACGTCCAGTTACAATATGTGGAGCTTTATGTTCAACTTATAGACAAATGTATGTGTTACTTTCTCTATTGTGCAAAAATAATACTGATTCCTGTAGGTAAACTACTTGGGAGATGTGTGGTGGTTTGGGTTTTTTTCCCCAGCCTGTCTATATCTTCAGCGTTACTCTGTTCTATTGAACTTTTCTCCCATTGAACACAAGTTTCCCATTGTTTTACTGGCTCCAACACTTTCAATGAATGCTGAAAGCTTTCTCATAAATAATAGTGAAGCTTTCCTTTTTGTAGAGATATCAACAGGACAGTGTGCTGGTTTGCTGTATTCTCACCTTCCTTCTTTACTCTGAACTTTTATTCCATTCTCTTCATCTAGGCAGAAGGAATAGCCTTGGTGGTGATGTTCTCTTTGTTGGAAAACACCATCCACTTTGTGACTTTATTGTAGAGCAGTACAAGACAAAAAATACAGAGGTAGGTTGTAGTTGCTCTTAAGGGATTGTGTCGTTGATGAGGGTGGAGACCTCGAAGTGCTTCAGCTGAAAAGTTATTTCTTCCATAGCCAGTGGATATACCCCCAGAGCTGTGCCATGGAATCCAGGGAAAGCTTACACTGAATGAAAATGCTGTTCTTCCAGATCAGTGAGTATAGTTTTTGTATGGGTTGTTTGATGCTGAAGGGCATTTCCTTCAGTTATGTCTGCATTTAAATAAAAATCCTTGTGCCCACAATGAGAAACCTAAAACTCCTGACAAGGCAATGCATTTAGTCCTTAGGCCAAACATGCTTTTCACTAGGTTTTGTAATAAGTATTTATTATCATCAGTATATGTAAAACAAGTGAATCGTTCATTCTATGATCCTATTTTATTTCTGAACTAGGCTTTTAAAGCAGCATCAGAAATCTTTCAGGTGCTTTAATGTGTGTATTTAATTGGTGGTGAATCCTTTTTCCTTTGCTTGTCATCTCATCTATGGAAGACTGATTTTTATGTATTTACCAATGTTTGAACTTTTTAATAGGTAAACAGGGACTGTGTAATAAAAGTAGTAGTGAATGGTGGCCTTATTCAGTAATGTCATTTTGACCTCTGTTCTTTCGTATGCAAGTTAATTTAATGCAGTCTGTCACTTCCAATAGTGCATGCTGTTTAAAAAAAAATTCAAGAACTCTGCTTTTTATCTGTTAATCTTAATTGCATTAAAGAAAAAATCCAGATACAGATATATTTTGGCATTTTTCATTTAGGCCATAGCACTAAGTTGAAGACTGTTACCAGCTACACATACAAAAAATGGTAATATTTTTTGTTTTCTAGATAATGTGTTGAGTTTGAGAAATTACCAGTGTAATCTTCACATTGTAGGATATGCGTTAATTTATCTAACTTTGCTTAAAGGCATAAGCAGGTGTTCAGTAACTCATTTGCATTAAATGCACAAACCCTCCGATTTTGTTGGACAGATAATGTATCCTAGGTCACACTCGCTAATATACATTTCTCTATTCTTGTCATGGCTTGGGAAGAATATAGCAACTCAGAGCTGTTCTTGGAGGGAATAGCAATGTAGAAAAAAAGTCTTCTGGCATTATTTTCCCTTATGAGCCTTATGAGAGGCAGCTGAGGGAACTGGGATTGTTTAACCTAGAGAAAAGGAGGCTGAGAGTGAGACCTTATCATGTCTACAACTAACTGAAAGGAGGTTGTAGTGAGGTGGGTGTTGGTCTCTTCTCTCAAGTAACAAGTGATAGGTTGAGAGGAAATGGCCTCAAGTTGTGCCAGGGGAGGTTCTGATTGGATATTAGGAAAAAAATCCCTACTGAAAGAGTGGTGAAGCATTGGCATAGGCTGCCTGGGGAACTGGTGGAGTCGCCATCCCTGGAGAGGCAGGGCAGATTAGGTGTTCACAGATGTGATTTAGTAGTGGACAGGTAGGGTTGGACTCAATAATCTCAAAGGTCTTTTCCAACCAAATGATTCTATGATTCCCTAGACAGGGGCATGAGACATGGGTATTTTTTTTACCTAGAGCAATAGTTTGCTGGGAATTCTGTGAAGGTGAGCAGGCATTTGTTTCCACTTCAAAATAAGTCTTACTTTGCTAAAAAGGTTTGAATCAAATTCAGTCAGTGTGTGCATAGCATGTTACCCTTGTGTGTAACAGGAGTCTGTGACCGTTGTGAGAAGTAGGGTGAATGGAGGACTCTGGTTACTGATTGATAAGAGTAATTTTCTCGAGTATGTTAAGTTTGCCTGCTTGAATTGAAGGAATAAAATTCTCGGGAGGAAAACTTACTTAAAAGCCTCTTTCTTCCTAGTGAAGCAGGTTTGTGTCTTTATAGTGTCTGCATGCATGTCTGTGGTGGTCTTCTGCCCTTTTAGAACCTGTTGGCTCATTGTAATCAAACCTTAGCAGTATGGGGAGATTTCCAAGGTATGGAATAGTACCAAGGTTTGTAAACAGGCTGCTGGGGAGTGGGAAGTGTGTGAACCACGTGCTAGACAATAGAGAACCCACATAGATCAGCTGCAAAAGTAATGACAAAGAAATGTCAGTAATTAGTTCAGTAATTCCATTGCTTCTGGAGGTATTTGATTTAGGGGAAAGGTAAGTTAATTTTTAAATCCCTTTCACATGTATCAGGCATAGTTCACAGAGGAATTGGAGTGGTAGCAATGGAGCAAGTGGAGCAAACAGGCAGAAACATGTTACATGACATTTTGACAGAGGTTATTCTCTTTACCAGGACAGTAGAGTCTCCTGTTCCGATGCTGCGTGATCTTACACAAAATTCTGCAGTCAGGTCAGTAAACTCTGGGTTTTAATGCAATGGTTTACAAAATACAGCAATCAAAACTCAGTTTATTCTGGTGGTTTGTGTTGTTGAATTTGCAACAGAATCCATTTCTTAATAAAATTTAAGCTTTTACTTTAAACATTTCTGGGTTTCTCTGAGAACTGAATCAAAAACGTTGTGTTGTAACATAGTGGGCTTGGGTTGGGGTGGTTAAGCATAGCAGGTAGTGGCATGCCCTGCATAGATGTCTTAAATGGTCATTGCTCAGTGCATCAGACCCAGCGTGCTTCATCCCTTCAGTAATACCTCATCTTTCCTGCTTTTCTGCTTCCTCTTTGGTGGAACTTCAGGGTCTTTGGCAAGCAAAGAGCAACACCTACAGAACATAATAGTCTGTATCAAGCCTTTTAAAGTAAAGAAAATCAAATGTTCATGAGAGCAAACCTCTGAGAAAGAATTGGATATTCATTAAAAGCCCTCCAGCTCTTGATTTTTGCCTCTTGGATTTTTATCCATTTTTATCCCTAGCAATTCCCAAAGGATGCCTGAGAATACAAGCTTCGTGTCTTTAAGTAGTAATTCTAACTTTGCCTGAATGTGATGTTTGGGAAAATATTAAGAAACTTAATAATGAATAAAAAAACAATGCAGAGTTTCCAAGAATAAATCTTGTGGTTACAGAAGATTTTAATTACTTTTGCACTTGACAGCAAATTTCTGTACATCTAGTGTGTTCTATGTCACTCTCGCTTAATTTGGCACAATATAATAATGTTTGAGCCTGTAACCTTTCACTTCTTGAGACACCTAAAGCACTTGAGACACTGAAAATCACTTTTCTGTCTGCGTATATTTTTCCTCCAAGGAGGCATAAGTTGGTTCAACCGGAACAACTGTCTACGGGCAGTAAGCAATGCTAGGTTGTGGCTTGTCAGCTCATGATAAAAATAATGTTCTTAAATGGGAGTTTAGTTACTTTGAGTGATGAGCTAGAGGTAGTTTCTGGCTTTCCATCTGCCACTGTCAGGAGGTTTGAATTGTTTTACGTTTCTGTCCATTCCTCTATTGGCAAGATTTTTCTTCCTGTCTTTTGAGATGGTATGAGCAGTCATGGTCCTGCTCTTCAGTTCTTGTCACTTTGGCTGTATTTTCCAAGGAACTGTTATTCTCTTTCCTTCAATTCTCATTTGTTCTCGGTGCTGGAAACTAGATGTATTTCATCTGGAAGAGTGAGAGTATTCTGCTTAGTTGTTTGCTTTTGTCTTTCATGGCATCCCGAGCATTCTTTTTTATCAAATGGTAGGTAATGAGAGAATAGGAAGCATGTTGGTGTTGTGTACTTCAAATATGTTCCTGGTGGGACCTACCTGAGACCTGGGTACTTGTACTAGGGGACTGGAATTGCTTAGAATATGAATGAGTTTTCCTAGAGCAACCCACACTGCTGTACAATGCATTGTACCAGCAGAAATTAAAGCTTTCGGCCACTTGTTGCTCTGTTACTATTTAATTGGTCTAGACAGCTCAAAACGCAGGATTTGTGAGATGTCACTGAAAATAGGCGTGTATCCCTTCACAGGAACTGCATAAAACTGCAAAGCTGCCTTTCAGGATAAAAGCTCCTTGGCCCTGTCAGTCCCATGTCTAAGTTGTTTACACTTTAGACTAGACTGCATAGCAAGCCAATACCTTCCTGTCTGTTCTGTGGCAGCTTTTGAACTTAATCAATGCTTTGACTAGGGAATTTGTACTCAAGGGTCTTCAGAAGATACTTTCATTACCGTATACAGGACTGGCTGTTTTATACACATCAAACTTTCTTTTTGACTGGCTGTTGAAATAGGGAAGGAAAAAGGTCACATCTGAGAAAACAAAGACCAACATAGTGACTATTTCCATGTGCAAGAAATGCACTTTGCAATTGAAGTTATGTCTTCTTGAATATTATCTTTGCTGTTCTGTACATCACTGTTAATAAAGCAGCCATTACTTTTTCACCTTGCTTGTCTTAATTATCAAGTAAACCTAATCTTCAAATACTTTCTCCTAGTATCTCTTTCAAAGATCCACAATTTGATGAAGACTTTGTTTTCAAGGCTGTAGTGTTACCTGGTGCAAAGTAAGTATCAATTGTCAGTTTTCAAATAACTCCATTTTCATTTATTAATCTGAGTGTTTGCTCTGGTATTTAAGGAACTATTTTTCACATTAAGGAAACCTGCTCCAGTTCTGAAGCCCGGAGACTGGGAAAAAAACAACAGTGATGGCAGGCCTTGGAGACCGCAGCTTGGTTTTAACCGAGACAGAAAACCAGTCCATTTGGACCAGTCGGCATTTAGAACTTTAGGGTAAGACCAGCAGCATTATTAGTGACTGACTTGCTGAGACGACTGTACTCCTTTATTGCTTTTTAAGTTTAAAAAAGGAAAAGAAATCGGGTGTGAGTGGTCTGTCAGAGATTAGGTACTGGTGTTCCATGTCAGAAACTGATATATGATATTTAAAGACAATATGGTTGAAAATTGTATATTACAGTAATTTTGTCATAATACTTTGCATTCTTCTTGATTTTGGGGGGTTTTTTTCTACAAAATATTTCTAACTAGCTTTCCTGATTTTTTTTTTATATTTTTTGAAACTTTTTTGGTGGATACTTGCTCGAAGTGCAGAAGGTACAATAAGAATATTGCATACAAGTGATAATTAAGACTTATGAAGACAGGAATGTCTTATGCTTTTAAAATTGAATATGTTTTAAAAACTCTTGATAGAAGCACGTGTTGCTCAGTACAGTCTGATTGTCGCATTTCAAGGCATTGTCACAGTCAGTTTTTGTTAGTTCTCCAGAGGTCCAAGTAACTTTCTCAGGTATTGCAGTGTAGTTTGAGAATGCTTCAGAGTGCAGGATGAGAAAATGAGCTGGGGTTATGTATTACAGATCCAATTAAATACTCTTCCCTACTAGGGAGAGCAAGGAGCCATAAATTTATCAGAGCCAGAAAAAAAGGAGAAGTTTCAAAGGAGATTGCAATATTAGCAAATAAATTAAACTCTCTGAGCAACTGAACATGAGTGCTCAGGTAGCGACAATACCTTCTTTATCTTGAGACTCTGAAGGAGCCGGAAGAAGAAAAAACAACACCCTTCCCTCCATTCCTGTGTGGGAAAGCATAATTGTTCCAGTGCTGGACTTGTGAACCGTCTTCTGTTCTTCCATGTCATAGTTATAAAAAAAGAAGAGTATAGCTGTGTTATTGATCACATATGATGTCTCATTAATTGCTCTCCAGGGTGGCAGACACCACAAGCATCGAAGTCTTAATGTGAATATTGTTCAGTGCAGGAAAGCAGAAAAAAAATTGACACACCAATATTTGCTGGTCCTGCATCTCTTAGGAATCTCTCACTTCTTAGGAAATGTGATGGCGGTTCAGTTTTACTGAATTCTTACACAATTTGCAGGACATATATGTTTTTCTGCTTATTGTAGTTTGCTGTAGAAACTTCAGCATTCTTGCTAGGACCAGCTCACAGAGCGTGTGCTGTGCTGATGGTGTGCCCAGAACCCCAGTCTAAAAGCAAGTCAGTGTGTTGTGCTTCTGCATGTCTCCACTGGAGAGAACTGGGGCATTTGCTGGGATGGATAGCAGCTGTACTGTAAGATGGCATTTATAAGAAACAACATCCTGTTCTTTTTTCCTTTCCATTTCTTACACATAATAGCCATACAATGCCAAGGGAAAGAGGGATGCCAGGCATGTATCCCAACGCAGTACCTCTTGGAACTTACGGGAGCCCATACGCCAGGCCACTTCTGGGTGGGCAGCAGCAGATTCCTAAACTGCTATCAAGTGAGTGAATTCTGGTTTCTACATTTCTGAGTTTGTTGTGTAGTCTTAACTGAGCATAAGCCCTAGTTAAGCCCTAGTTAAGTTTTTCTTTCTGCAAAATGTGAATACAATCCTAGAAAATAATGAAAATGCACTAGAAAAATCTTGAAAAACCTTCCCTCCCTTTAGCTGTTGGTTAATTGTCATCAATATGAGGGGGGGAATTTTTTAGTTAATTCACAGAACTATTTTGCTTAGACTGAGTTAAATGTCAAGTCACAGTTTGAATTGAGTGTGATTGTCATCTCCAAATATCTCTCTTGTGTGAGCTGGCAGCTTTTTTGGAAGAGTCTAGAACTTCTTACAAACTTTTAAGTTTTTTGTCTATTTGGAAATTGGGAAGTAAAGTGATTAACCTTATGTTGATCTTCTCTATTGCTCTTCATTTTTGCAGTTCCTGTAGTGCAATGTATTAAAACGTGATGATGTGACTGCTAGTGAGATCCCATTTTGAATACTACACACAATATTCAAATATAATAGGAAAAATAGCATTATGTCTATTAAGGGTTCCTAGTGTCCGTTATCCAGAATGTTTTCAGTATGTGGCTGAATCCCAACATCACCAAACTTAGTAGATGTTTGATGCTTTGTGGCTGAAGAGAATAGCAAGAGGAGGATGGTGGCAACAGAAAGCTCTTAATGCACAAGGCATGTTGGCAGATCGGGAGAGACTGCAGGACTGACAAGTGCTGTGGTTGATGCTGAGATGCCAGACAACCAGAATTGCTATTCTATAGTCCTGTGTTGGCTTCTGCCTGTGGTAGATGTGGCAACTTCTGGCCAAGAGGTGGTAGGAGAGGGTCGGGAATTCAGGGATGCCACTGCTGCTGGCTGGAGGAACAAGTGGTAGGACAAATCCTGTGTCATCTGGAGTTCTTCATTCTGGGAAGGAATTGGTTTTGTGAAGGCTCCCAAAAAGGGTGCTAGTTAGAAGTTCTGTCTCTTTGCCTGTGATCAGGAGCTGCATTTTTGTAGTGATGGGATTGAGACAGGAGGAAACTTGGCTAAACTACCTAAAAAGGTACTTTAAAGAAGTTCTGCTGAATTCTAGCAATATTGAATTATGCAAGAGTTTGACACTGACTGACACAGATACAGTTTGAACTCTGATGTTTTGTCACATACAGAAGACTAGATTACTGCATAATGAAGTTGTTATCTTTTTTGTACTTGACTTACATTTTTGCTGCGTATGAAAACAGCAAATAAATAATACCAGTTGCCACTCTGTATCAGACTTATTATCCAGTCCCAAAGCAGATGAAGTATAGTTGAGTAGTGGGTGAAGAAGCTTTCTTGTTCAAGGAATCAGATTGATTTAAGTGGAGAGACAGATTGAATATGAGAGCCTGGAACTATTAACTTTAATTAAAGGAAAACAAGTGGGTTTTTATAAACAAGCAAGAAATATGATCTAAAAAGAAGAGTGTGGAGAATGGGAAGGCAGAACTATCAATATCCAAAAAGAGAGAATCCGTGTCATTTTGGGGAGAGAGAAAGTATTCATGAGTCTGTCAGTCCCTGTGCTGCTGTTCAAGTCTTCTGAAGCTTGAGTATTGATGCTTTGTGGGAAATACTTACTGCAAAGCAGTTTTCTCTGCCTTACATATGTGGAGCTGATCTTGCCAATTAGGTACTTAGGAAGCTCTCGTCCTCATGGCATCTGAGCACCTTGTGTTGTATAGGAAGCACTCCACATGCAAATATGCCCCAGTGCCATCGTTCTTTCAAATTGAGGAGGCTTGAATCCACTGATCAATACGAAATCCCCATCCATCTGTTGGCCTCAGGAAAAACTATCTGGTGACTTTCTTTTATGCGTCCTTTCTTTCCCTCGTCCTATGCCCCTTCCTCACCCTGAAATTGCTTCGGGCATCCCCAGTTGCAGGTGTACCTGGCAAGGGTTTGGTTGGGGTTTTTTTCCTTTTTTTTCCCTTCTTTTTTTTTTTTTTTCAATTTATTTTTCTTTTTTCTTTCAAAAAGAGATGCCACTTCAACCTGCTGGTCCCTCCAGCTGCCATTGTGGTGCATGGCCTCGCACGCCGCTGGCAGTCATTGTACAAAGGCTTTTTCACAGAGCAGGAGTTGTGCGCCTGCTGTTTCTCTCCAGGGCTCTTCATCCCAGAATCGAGAAGCTGGTTCCTGGCACTCTCTGTTTTCATGGGAGACTGCGGTGCAACATGCTGCAAAGGCACTCTTTGTCAGTTAATTTTGTTGTGTTTCTCCTCTCCTGCTAACGATACCAAGATGTCCTAGGAGATTAGTCTTAAACTCTAATTAACTTTTGATTTAAACTGACTGCAGTAAGAAGTCCTTACAACTAATTACAGCAGTGGTTGACTTAATATTTGGAGATCATCTTTTTCAGTGCCTCATTCTCATTATTTAACTGAGGCACAAAGACAGGTGATGTCCCCAGTCAGTGGGACAATGATGGACTGTTTAAACAGCATGAGGGATGTGCTTGCTCCCTGGAAGGAGTTCCAGAAATGCATCCCGCTGCCTGGCTGGTGGGTCAGGACCATGCCCCAGCCACCTGAAGCTATCAATACCAAGTGAACCAGTGTATCTTAACTCCTCTTCTACCATATAGACAGACTTGCTTAATCCCTTTTTAGAAAAGTACTTCCAAGTGTCATAGCCCAGAATTTCTGATGAGATCAGTCTCTTGGACATTCACACTGAGGTATGCTTTTGCACGTGGGACAATACCCCAACACTGTAACATATCCTCAGTTATGGATTAGGTGGTGATCATCTTATTGAACAGAAACAGTCTGCATGGACAGTGTGTTTGCTCCAATGGAAATTTGTGGCCAGAATTGAGCACGTAAGCCAATTCCACCCAGACAGCGTTTTATATAGGGGTACTAAAAGGTGTTCCTAGTTCTGAGAGCACAGCTACCTTAGAATCATAGAAGTTGGAAAAGACCTCTAAGATTGAGTCCAACTGTCAGCCCAACACCACCATGTCCCAAAGTGTCATCTTGCATTTTGCAGTCACCCCCTTCAATTCAAGCACAAATGTCTCTGTCAAAGCACAGATATCTTCAAATGGAAAATCAAATTAGAAGTAGCAGGAAGGTGTATGCTGAGTTTTCTTAATGCGATGGGTTATCCCTTGTATCAGTTGCATTCATCAGCTGTTTAATTGTGAGAGAACAGCTCTATATTGTGGTCTAATTGGATTGTGGAGGATCCAGAAGCCACAGGTTCCTGAAAAACTAGAGAGGATGTGGTTAAAATTCCCATGTTTTGTGGGATTGATGCAGAGCAACTTTTCATTTCATGCATTATGTTTTTATATGTATGATGAAGTAAAATTAGACTCTAGAAGGGCAATGCGGTCAACCAAAGTACCATCTCTTCCTCAAGAGCCTGCTGTGGGTGTTCCTTACTGTTGTTCTCTGATTTGACTTCGATGTGCCAATTTTCAGTTGATGAATAATTGTCTGTGCTGATAACTTGGGGAGTCAAGTGCAGGATGGCAGCACTCTGTGAATGGCATATTTGGCTTCTGCAGCACACTATATCTGATTTATGACTTTCATTTCAGTCAGTAAACTTGTCAATTAGCTGCATTTGAAAACTGATTTTGATTAGTGCAATCAGTAAACACAAAATCTCGTCTTTGATTGCCGCGCTGATTAGATAAATTGTTACTTGAGGAGCTGCTAGAGAAGGCAGTTTATTTGGCCTTATAGCTCTAGGAAATGCCTAAGTTTTGAAGACTAAAGAAAATATTAATTGACATTTCTTCTCCAATTTTGTGCCATTTTGAAGTACAATTCACTGCTCCAAGATTTTTCCCTTAAAGATTGTTCTCAGTCAGAGCCGTACGAATGAATAGTAATAAGGTGGCTTTAAATGTTTTTATGATGATTTCATTAAACTCTTTCTTAAACCATTCCCTAGAACTGCAAAAAGATGTGGTTACAGCTGGAGAGCTGGATCCTTTCTTTTTCAGATGGAAAGAAAGTGATTAAATAGTACACAAGTTTTTAACAAGCCCTGTATGAATGGGATTCACCGTACCAGGGCAGGACCAGCGTCACCTCTCTCGGTTTCTCACTAGAGCATCATTTGACCCTGACAGTGTAATGGAAAATGGGTTAATAAACTTCAATTAAAATGTGAAGTTCTGACCAGGGAGGGTCAGGGAGGGAGAGACTGTGTTAGTCTGGGTCATAGTTCGTATGACTGGGCATCCTGCCTAGCTCAGCTCATGCAGAGGAGAAAGGTAGGGGAAACACAGCCGTTATTCTTCCTGGAATATAGGCGCTTTTTTCTGGAAGTTTTTGTCTCCCAGCAAGCAAAAGGAGAACCGAACAAGGCCTAGGACACCTGCAGGTCTGGTTCCGGTGATAGAGCCAAAACCTAGCCTCATCCTGGCAGCGGCAGAACTACGTTAGAACTACAGCGGCGTTAGTAACAACAGATAGAGAGGGGTTGTGCATCTGAAAATGTTTCTAGCAGAACTGAGTTCTTGCATGTATTTCTGTGGCTCTGGAGTCTGTGGAGCTAGGAAATAATTAGATATGAAGTCTTAGGATATTTTTGATTAAAAATAGTGACACTTTGGGGCTTTACCAAATTTTTTAATTTTTATTTCATCTTTGTACTTCGTATTTTTACGTTTCTGTTTAAGGTTGTGAATTAATTGCTGGCATTCCTCAAAGTAGTAGAAAACAGCATTAGGGGCCTGGGTTTTCTTGCGTTGCGCTAATCTTGTATTCAAAAGCAAACACGGCATCACTAAAGCATCATGTTAGTACAGCTTGTTTATGCATGTAAAAGTCCTTGTAATTCATAAGCTGACCAATGTAGAAGTGCCATGTACCCACCTTTAGTCCTTGTGGTGCTTTAGACTGATTTGGTTACAGTGTATATGAAATAATCAACTATACCTGATTATGAGCATCAGTTGGTAATAGTGTATATCTGTATGTATATGCCTATATAAAGAGAGAGAGAGATAGAGATATATATATATATATAAAGAGAAGGGGATAGAGAGAGAGCACAAGAGAGAGATGTATGTATTGGTTGGGGAGGTGTGTGTGTTTAATAGCTAAGTAAAATACAGCCCCTGTGCAGCTCAGGCTGGATTAGCTCTGCCCAGAGGAGGCCCAAGCAGGAACGGCAGAGTTGCTGGGAATCAGAATTTATTTCCCCTGACAAAACGGTGTTATCTTCGATGGGGGCTGCCCTCACCCTCCCCTGCACACTCAAGTGCTGCTGTGAAAGGTTTCTGTCCGGGTCAGACCATTACAGCCTGCAGACCATTCAGCCAGAGTTAGGAGAAGCGCACAGGTTTTTTGTTGGTTTTTTTTTCCTCTGTCTGTTTTTTATTTCCTCCTTTTTCTTTCAAATTATTGCAGAGCTTTAGTGTGCTTGAATATTGGCAGTTTAAACAAGGCGTTACTGTCCCGTTGCAGCGTGTCCATTAGACAACTTCTGGAACCAGCTGTTGAAATTAGGTCACACTTAAACACCATTGAAAATAATCAAAGGTGTCACTGAAACTGAAGCTTTTGATTGATGCACAATTTAAGTGTTGTGGGCTGACCAGGGAGCTATTGATTAGCCGTTTCTTTTATCCTGTTTACTGACCAGTTTACTTAGAAGAACAACAACCATTTAATTGCATGTCCTGTTAAAGCAATGTTGTTACTGCTACATCTTTGTAAAGAGTTAGTTTGGGTAGAAGAAACAATTGAGAAGTGGGTGGTCTTTTTCACTGCAGCTTCTTATAACTGCAGTGCTAGGTCTCTGGCCAAGTTTTATCCAAAAAGGTTTAATTCAGTTTGATTATGTTATCTGAGAGATCATTAGTATATTTTTATTATTGAATTATCATTCTCTAGGTTAACTTTTAAATACAGTTTTACCATCTTTAAATGTATCCAAAATATAACTATATATATATATATATTTAAATATGAATGAAGTGGAACTGTTCTCTTTATTATGTGCTCTGAATAACTTAGCCGAATCAGAGGGAGCCTCGCACATATTTTGAGTATTAAATATCTGTTGCTCACAAATACGGTGTGTTGTGATGATAACACAGTAATGTGTGTGTATATATATCTCTTTCATATAGCGTAGTGGTGAATGTACTTTTAAGAATTGTAAACTTTAAGTCTTCAGTTTTTACGGTAACAGATGTGGGTTTGCTTTTTTAAAAATTCAGAAGATACGTGTGGAATATCCAAACATAAACCAGTGCTAGTTCTAGCAATTAGAATTTGATCTTCTTATAACTTCAGGCTGATTGGACATATTAAAAAAAAAAAAAAAAAAGCCTTTTATTAATTAATAATAAGCTTGCTAGTCATGGACATAAGGGCTTTATCAAAATCAGCAATAATAACTAACTGTTTAGTAACTTATCCAGTTTGAACTTTTCTGTATGACTTCTTGGAATAAGTTCTCAGGCTTGTGTATGAGTAAGCGGAGCACTGTTCTTTAAGCACACTCCCCTTTTTTAATTTAATGTTTTGTTTTACCTTCTAGATCTTAGACCCCAGGAATCCTGGCGAGGTCCTACGCCCTTGTTTCAGACAACACCACAAAGGTAAGGCAGGAGGGGTTTGAAGTTTTTTAAAATCTGGCCAGGAGAATGTGCTTGGTTCTGCCAGGCCTCACAAAGTTTACTTTCTCTTTGGTTTGGACTTTGTTGTTGAAATGTATTTAAGTCATACTGTACAGCAGGGTTTTTTAAGTTAATGTCCATGATTTATTTATTTATATTTTGTGAGTGCACTGTGTGGTGTTCATCCTTTAAAAGGCCTGGGTATTTTGTATTAAAAAAGAAGGCAAAAACACTTTCCATTAAAACTCAGACTTCAAAATTAACTTTACTGTTTGGTGCTTTGGTACTGTTCTTCGTTCTTTGGCCTTTATCTTATTGAAGCTTTTGAGATACTATGAAATTGAACACAGAGAGCTTAAAACTGCATTAGATTTTTGGACAGGCTAAACAAATTTCTTTTTAGGAGGGCTGTGGAGCTTAATGAGGCATAACTAATGGTGTTCCACTTTTATCATTTCTGTGCCGCACCCGCAGCATTAGTACAGACCAGCCATTGATTCTTGCTACAAACCTCTTGAAGTCCTAATCAGCTTCTTTGGTACAAGTTTTTCAGGCCTGACAAGCCTATTGTAGGGCAGTGTCACTGTAGGTCAGTAGTTATTAGTTGCCACTGAAAACAGTTTCTTTAACTACTTAAGACTGAACTGAATTAAATGCAGAAGGGACTCAGAGAAGGATTATGGAATCTGCAGTCCAATAAGTGCCATCGAATAGAAGGAATGTGACATGGTTTGATAATAAGGGATGTTTTACATGCGTTCTTTCATTGATAGGTTGTATGTCCTTAAGTCAGACTTTATAAACTCGGCATACCTGTAAAAGCTATGAATAATTATCTTTATATTTATAGAGGAATGAGAGCATATCTGAGATCTTTGAAGTTTCTGCTGTGAGGCACAACTTTTTTTTTCCTGGTTTTATTTGCAAATGTTAACTGCTGAAAATAGCACCTTTGGGAGAATGTATTGAGCTCTCCGCAATCATGCTTTCCATGGCAACCATTTTGATCCCTATTGAAATAAGTCCAGCTCCCTTGTCCTGTGCCACATCCATGTGGAATATTGCCTTATAAATGAATCTTGCATTGCAAACTTTAATATTACTTTGTCCTTGGGAGTTGCTATTCCCACACCTTAATTAAATCAAATGTATATAGTACCAGTTTGTGAAATGCTGTTACAGGTCTGTAACTTGTCATTGCTTTTATAATTCCATACTTCTGTCATTTTATCAGACTGTTTACTTTTACAAAGTGAAAGAGTTTCTCAAGTTGTATATAAATAACTTCTTTCAGCCAGAAGTTCTGTCTGTTTCTGTCTTGAAATACACATTTGTAGTGATCAACTGTCTCTAAGCAAAATCCTGCCCTAAGGTTACTGTGCTGGGTTTGTGCTAGTATTTTTAGAAGTGACGACAGGCTGCCCAGGCACTTCAGAGCATTTCTGCAGATAGACAGTGTTTGCAATTCAGTCTTCTAACCTGCCCAGTGTGCTTCTAGTGTGGCAGTATTGACCTCGCTATTCAGTTCCCAAACTTGAGGAATCTGGTGTCTCCTAAGGTGACTTTAAATTCAAGATGCATCATCTTCACCTTGAAAGTAAGCTTTAGAGAAGCATGGATTATGCTGTTCTAGCTTTCAAGTGACAACAATGTATTTACAATGCTTTCTCTTCCTGGTGGTGCTTTGTTGTACCCCTGATGGTACTAATTTGCCAGTTTTGGTGCTGAGGATGAGTAATGCTGGTGTGTTCCTGGAAGGTATTTGATTTGAGAAATGAGAGAATTCAAACAGATGCTTAGAACTGATGTTGAATTAGTTACCATACCAAGTATAAGCATGGAGACTTAATTAAGTTTAAACAGAATTATAAAGATGGATAGGCTTGGTGCAGGAAAAAAAATGGCTGAACCTGTTGAACTGAGTCCCCCCCAAGAGCTTTTCAGTTTTCCAGTAATTCTCTGGGAGCTGCAAGGCTGCTGTTTTCCATACCACTAGCCCCAAGGCTGTCCCTGCTTGCCACTGCTTCAGGTGCCCCAGGAGAAACAACATGCTGCTGGGAAGAGCGGCAAGGAATTTCTGTTCTCCATTACCTCTGCTCCTGGGAAGAAAGTAATTGAGGGAGAGGCCAACCCCATGCTCCAGCCTTTTCAGATGAAGTGGGTTGGCAGGAGGCTGCTATATCCTTGATTTGCAGCATCAAGCAAGGGATAAGCAAGAAGCCCTGTCGCTGCCAGGAAAGCTTTGAGCCTTTGTGCTATTTCAGGGGTAGAGTACTGGGGCTAAACTACCTCTTGCTTCACAGGCCTGGGTGGAAAAAAAAAAAAAACAGTAGCGAAAAGTTGCTGCTTCATAATCCAGATAATCTTGTCTCCTGCATAAGAAATCTTACTCTTAAATTTAGTGATGCAATACAGTGTGCAGCAAGTAAAATAAAATCGTCGAGCTGCTGTTGACCAGGATACCTTTCAGTGTGTCCTGTTCAGGCCGTGCTCTGACTGGGCTGCATTACTGGAGATTGCAGAAAATTATTTCATGCCCTTGCCTTCAAGCGCTGGTGATAGATATGTATTTGCTACCTGTTTTCCTGCCTGATGTGAATTTGTAATCCAGTGAAGTAAATCCTTTTGCTTAATCTGCTTATAGAAGGCTGAGGTTGGAACACAGAAGTATTTTACTATATAAAGTTTCCTGAAGTTGTATTTTAGCTATCCTGTATGTATACGCTTCCATTTAATCCTAAATTGGTGTAACTCTGGATAGTGCGTTGGATTAACTCTGCCAGTGTGAACTTGTGATACTCCAAGTGGCACAAATCTTTTTTTTGTTACCTGTGAGGTAATTTGAATCACCAATTAATGCATCCGATAGACAAACATGAGGACTGTAATTTCCTGATTTCTGTTTACCAGATGAAAATCTAAAATATGTTGTTTTTTTAAAAAATAGTATGTAATTCTGTGAATTAAATACAGAAAAATAATGTGAGCTGCTTTTCTGGCTTTAAAATCAGAAAATACATTGCAGCTTATTTTTTCCTTTTTCTGCTAGATTTATGGTGATATATATCACTATACCTAGTGATTCTAATGGAAAATTGCTGATTTCACTCTTCCAGAGTGCCTTAAAGCAAAATGCCCCAATGTAATAGTGATATTAGTGTTAATCTGCTTCATTGTTAAATATCTCAACTTTTCACTAAGCAGCACTTCACTAAAATAAAAGGTTAAAAACTGTGCCAAATACGTACTAATGTCAAGTGAAATTTGTGACAACGTCTTCGCATTCCAGGCAGTAGCAGGTTTTGGTCTGTGATTTTCTGTCACTAAGGGTGTTTGTCACAAGCATGTTAGCAGAGTTGTAGAACCAGAGTGACTGTTAATGAAAGTCCTAGAGCTGGGGCTGTACAGGTGATTCACTGCAGTTTTCCTTAAGGCTGAGTAGCGTATTCTTCCTAGGGAATCTGCTGTTTTCTAGCAGTAATGAGGAGGAGGGGGTAGTACTCAAAATACATAGTCAAAAGGAATATCATTCTTAAAATACTGATTTTGAATGTTTAGTCCCTGGAAGTGTAATGTGCTATTAACTTCAAATTACAGTATTGCTCCTCCTGATGAATGATTTTGCTGTCGTTGTGCATTTCTGGGCATACCTCTGAGGCTAAAAATAAAGCCACACAATTCAGTATTGCCACTTAGCTTTTGTCCGTGTTCATTTTTAGTGCACGTATCACACATCGTATTTACCTGTTTATCAGGTAAGGCTCATACTTTTTAAACAAGAATCAAGCTATTTCATTTCTGGAGATGGTAGGAGTTTCTTTTGCCTGTGTATAATTAAGGCAGGTCTTAATCTGACCAGGTGGAGTAGCTGTCTTGCAGGCTTTAGTGTGAAACCAAAAACAACTTGCATCCAAAAGCAGAAAGCCTTCAAGTCCAAAATGCCTGTTTTCATTCATTTTAAGATTAAGTTACATATCTTCATTCCAACTTTGCCTCCATTGCAGCTGGTAAAATGTGTGTTTAGAAGTTCTTCCTCTCCCAGCATCACTTCTTCAGTTGCTCAAAGCTCTGCCCAGCATTGTATGGCTGGCTGTGAGTACTGCCTTGGTCATGAAATCCATACCTCCTCCCTGAACTGGATGTGTGTTGGGAAGAATAGATCAGCCTCTGATCTAGGGTTGCTACTCCAGGGCTGAAGTCCTGCCAATTTAATCCAGCAAATCTAGGCAGAGGCTCTTTGAAGATGTACAGAGTAACTTTCAGTTCAGCAGTGCAGCAGGTAAATATGAAGTGCAGTGCTCATGCTCTCTGCTGTTCCTGTCTTGCAGCAGGCTGACCACAGACTGTTCAATTGACTCTCTCTTAAACGGGGGTCAGAAAAGATTAACTGCTTCGACTATCCGATATTTTTCCTTTATGACAATATACTGTACTGCAAAACATAACTGCTATGAATTCTGTGAGGAATCATACCCTTACCCATGCCCAGCTTTAAAGAATATATCATGGCTATATCATTTTTCTAAATATTTTTAATCAAACAACGATTTGATGTATTATACCTGTGGCTTTATAATTGTAATGTTAGAATAGGTACTTGAAGGCAATTAAAACATTTCTTGCTGTTAGTAATCTAGGATGGCAAACTAGGTTATAATGGATGTTGAATTTGCGTTCCCATATAAACTGTACACTAAATGTCAGTCAGTCTATGCCAATTAGTGCTTATGTTGCTAGGTCACCGTGGTCAATTGAAAACAGCATCAATAGAACTTGAAAAGGTTTCTTCCCGATCAGACCTTCTGACATATTGAGCAGAATAATGGATGGGAAAAAGCAGCCAAGGCCCCTACCCTAGATTCAGAATACTCGCAGTAAGAATTCATTTGCAACCTGCAATTAACTAGAAAGAATGGACTCCCAGAAAGAGTCTGGACATTTAGAAAAGAAAGCCTCATTCTCCTATATCGCACATGTTTACTCTTTGGATGGTGCGTTACGATTAGCTAACTTGGTGATATCTGGGGTTGAATCTATGTTCAGGATCAGCATGGATGAATCGGCGAATTTACCCCTAAAATAAAAGATAGAATCTTTCTAAGGAATTTGAAAAATCTCTGATTTGTAAAATTGAATTTGCTGCTTGTACCTGATTCTGTAGCTTTCAAACCTATGATGAGGCAGTAAGCAATAATTAAATGTGGTCTTTTGGTAGGAGAATCTTAGAGGATTATTTTTTTCCCTCCATTTGTCTCTTAACGACTGGGCCATCTGCAGTATCAGTGTTCTGTTGTTTGGGGTTTTTTTTAAAACTGGACCTGACAATGGTTTTATTCTACAAGACTGTAGAAATTTGGGGTTTGTGGTATGAAACTTGCTGTAGGAGTGAAGTTCATGCTGCAGCATGTTTCTTGTTTACACAGAACGGCTGGGGCTGCTCCTCTACTTGCCTGGAACCGCATGCTGCAATCCCAAAATCAGTACCAGCCAAATCAGTTCCAAGGGCTGGGTGGACCAATGGGTTACCCACAGAGACCTGAAGATCGGATGGACAGGGGAAGACAGGTATGAAAACACCGCCCCATTTTGCATGTTTTGTTCTGCTCCTGAGGAAGGTTTCCTTCATGTGTGGCCGTGGAGAGTGCACACAGCCTAGGTAGGCATTTCTGAGCTGGTTTTAGCCCCGTAGCTGTGTCGCCAGTGAAAGCACTGACAGGTAAGCTTTCCAGCCTTGTCCAGCTCCTCTTTCTGTATCCCTGGTGAGAGGCCTAGGCTGTGGTGGTGCTGCCGCTGCTTTTCATTAAAAGTAGATCAAACATGCTACCAAGTCACACGCGTCTTGCAGCCTGAGAAGACATCATGTAAAAGCAAGTATTTCAACCAGAGTCATTGTCATACATAAAG
The DNA here is from genome assembly GCA_033558235.1 of Neomorphus geoffroyi. Classification (NCBI taxonomy): domain Eukaryota; kingdom Metazoa; phylum Chordata; class Aves; order Cuculiformes; family Neomorphidae; genus Neomorphus; species Neomorphus geoffroyi. The sequence continues at coordinate 98,187,599 of JAUMJM010000005.1, read as the reverse complement.
AAATCTATCAGCTACACATTTTTGGGATAGAAGGGTTTCTCCTCAGTATGTTTAAAATGTTAGTTCTTACGGCTTCATTATTTTTCCCCCCGGAATGTTTATTGGCTTTCTCTTAAATGAAAACCGGCTTAAATGCAAATGTTAGATTCTAGTAGCCAGAGAAATATCTGTGAAAGTACACATGAAAATAGCTTTGTGTGGTTAAAAGAAAACAAGTGAATGTGATAAGAGAACCTCATCAAAACTTATAGGTGACTTTGTGATTAGTTTATGAATGAATGAAAATGCTTCTTGAAACTAAAATCACCTGCTGCTTATGTGATTTGTGTGTGTGCGCGTTCCCAGTAAAAACATAATCTGCATATACTCTTTTGAGTATTTACAACACTGTATACTAGTTTAAAATAAATTTCAGACATCTATATTCAATTTTAATTCTGTTGCTGCTTTGGTAAGTCAGAACTGTTACTCAGCTGTGGGAAGGTTACTGACCAGTAATGGAAAAAGAGGAAGAAGAGCACTCAGCTGCTTTGTCACAGCACTATTTCCCAGTCTTTTGTATGGAAACTAAGGCACAAACTGTTGGCAATTTGCCTTCTGTTGGGAGCTGGTTCAGCTACCTCTCTCAAACGAGCTTAACTCACTTTTTAGTGTATGCTGGTCACTTTTCTTTTCTTCTTCTCACCCTGCCCATGTCCCCAGTGTGCAAACATTTGCACAGTACAGCACTCGCACGGTCCAGTTTGGTGTTTGATTTCCGAGACTGTTTTTCCATGCTATTGGTAGCATATAGTCATTTCAACATAGGTACGAATTGTCGTGCATTGTGTGTGTCAGATAATATCCCAATCCCCTCTGCTTATACAGCAGCTACTGCAAGTGCAATCCATATAAATTGTAATGTCAGACAGCATATGCAAAAATTGTGCTTCTACCACTTCTCTGATCCTTTGTCTGCTTTATATTTTCCTTTCTGTTCTGGTTGGGAGACTCTGGTAGCACTGTCTATCACAACCACTTTTGCACCGTGACATTGTTACTTGGGGTGGGGTTGAGGCAGCTATATAATAAAAACATGTACTGTCAAACCAAGTTTCTGAGAGCAGAGCATTTGGCCTTTGCTGGGGAACCTTTTTACAGAGTGCTGTGTGCTTCTCTGTCTGGTTCAGCTTGTCAGGACCGAAGCCTAGCAGAAACAGCCTGTGAGCTGCTAATACTGCTCTCAGCATTGTCTGCCGACAGCAGGATTACGTGGTGCTGCTGAAAAGACCTATAGCCAGCGAGCAAGTCTGCCCCAGTGCTCCCAACTCTGAAACTCTTGTTTAACTGAACCCTTGTTGGCAGCAGTGAGACTCCGATCTCCCTCACCCCAACTCCTACCCTGCATTTTTAGTGTAGAGGAGGTTTTTAAAACTGGGATAAGAATTGCCTTTAGCTCATTCAGTTGTGATATTGGTGTTACAGCAAGAAACGGGGTTAAAAAGAGAGGCAAGTATGCCGCTGTGCACTCTTGCTACAAGTATAGGAGGAAGGCATTACCAGTACAAATCCTTCCAGGACTGGTTTTGGCTACAAAGCAAAACTAGACAAGCATGGGTTATGATCACATTAGACTTCACGGGGAAACACTGAGTATTGAATTGTAGATGTGTTGCACAATCAGTCCCCAGTGGTTTTTTAAGGGTGTTTAAAATTTGGATGAGTTTTTGAAAACCTTTCACTTTGTGTTACACAAGTTTACCCAAAACACTGGAGACAAAGGAATAAATGCTGTAATAATGCAGAAAAATCAGCAGAGGATTTTGATGCTGGTGGAGTCTGGGTGGTGTTTAATTAGAACTGGAAAACAGATACTTGAAAAAAGTCTGTCTGCTATGCCATACTCTGCTCTACCCTCTATCTGGAGTAGCGTAGGTGGATATAATTGCAAAAGGAATCAGTGCTTAAAGTATTTCACTCCCAACCTTAAATGTTCATGCGTAACAGCTACAACTGGAATTGCAAAGGTGAACAGGAATTGTCATCCAGAAGTGGGAGGGCATCCCTGTTCGTGTTTGGAAAGCTGTCTCCTAACTGTGGGGTTTCAGAGCATTGTGGCTGTCTGCATCCTGGCAGTAACAGAGAACCTCTGCCCTCACCACTCTTCAGCGCTTTGCAACCCAAATGATTAAGTAGAAGGCAGATTGTTGTTTGATAATACTGCAGCGTTGCCCAAAACACAGTTCACCTATCACTAGCATGTTTCATGTCTGCTGGATCATAAACAAAGTTAAAACTGGATGGTGACAGTTTTTGTTTGCGTTCACATACATGATGGTTAAGGACAAATCTTTCAGCTCAGGTAAATTTACTTTCTTAAAAAATTTCCTTTGCAGTTGTGTTGCTTTCCAGCTGTTTTTTATCTCCTTTTAAATTTTTGTTGCCTTTTTTGTCCCTCTTTTGTTGTTATTTTTAAATTAACTTTCAAATGTAATTATTTCCTCAGGGCTGGCAGCACTGGAGTAAAATTAGAAGCTACCTTAAAGGTTTTAGGGTGCAAAACCAATAATTGAATCTCGCATTGCTGCCTGTAAATTTCAAAGCTTTAAAGCCTTGAAAAGGGATTCAAGTGGAAGTGGTGACACATAGCAGCATAAATAATTATCTTTGGTCCCTTTCACCTCTGAATTCTTTTTTTACAGCATACAGAACATGGTCTGAAGAGGTTAATAAACGCGCTGCTATAGAGTGCTTACAAAATTAATGCAACTGCTATGGATATGGGTTGTTCTGTGGAAGTGGATGTTTGTCGGTGTCTCGCAGCTATTCCAGAAAACTGGAATAGAATAACAGGGATGATGTGATGGTGTCTGAAATTTTTATTTTGGTCAACAATACACAACTGAATGTCCAGATAAAATCTCTTACAGGACCTCTGAATTTCAGTTCTGAACAAGGATTACTGTTATTCATGTAACTGGAATGATTTTTCAAGGGATATAGCCAACTTGTTTCTTTTCAGAATTGATTACAATCAAACCCCAAACCAAACATAAAACCCTCCCAATAGTGGCAACAGCCCCTTTCTTTCAGAGCCCTTTAAACCCATGGTGTAACAAATCAATTTCTGTTCAGCAAGTTATTTTTGCTTGCCTGTCAGAAGCAGGCTGAAGTGAACATCCCCTGTCACAGGTTTGCTCATGCTCTCTGCAGTTTCCCTGGGCTCTCTCAGCCCCCGTAAAACAGGGTAAGGATGGATTTCTCTTTTCAAGAAATGAAAGGAAGCCCCTCTTCCTCTGTGCGCCAAAGAAAACTCCAAGTAGGAAACAAACAAAGCCAGCCCTATAGCTCTTGTTAGTGCATCACATTTAATTAACTTTCTGGTCGCTGCAGTGTATCAGGTTTTGAAATAATTTTAAATGTTTCAAGAAGACTTCCAATGAAATTTTCCAATGAATTTTTCACTGGATAGTTCATGTCCAGAATGCCTCATCTAGATTTAAATACAAAATTACATCTGATTTACAGTGATTTCCAAGGTGGGATTTAGGCATCTTTCACCTATTATTTAAAATGAGCGAGTGCTGAAAACTGCTGCTTCTGTAACAAATACAATTTTTTTTTTTCCCTTAAAATAATTATGTTTAAAAATAGCTGTATTGCTTTATCACAAGATTGCACATAGCTAAAATAGAAAGCTGGTAGTTGAGGGAGAATATTTTTTTCCTCTAATAACTAAACCTGACTGATCCTGCTAACAGCACACAGGCAGATTGATGGTTCAGTTAGTCCTCAAGAATTACATTTACTCTAAGCATTACTCTATGTAAAGCTTGTGTCCTGCAAAGCCCACATTTCTGTAGGAATTAATCATTTGCATTTCAGATCTACCCTTCAGGTATGTGTGTGGCTTTAACATTTTATACCTATTTGCTTCCAGCATTGCTAAAAGCAAAGAATATGTCAAGGTGTTATAGCTTGAAAGCAACTTGTCCTCAGTGCTGTCATTTAGCAAGTTTATTTCTGATTTAGAAGCATTGCCTCTCCCATGGAAGCTGAGGCTGGTGCTGTATGCAGCCGCTCTCCGTTGGTGGAAGTTAAAGCTTGTGTTTTCAGGAGAGCATCCATAATTGCCATTAGAGACGTTCAGTTCTGCCTGTGGTACCTTTCTCTGCAAAGGATGCATTGTTTCATTTTTCTCTGGTGCCTTAAACTCAGCTAACCTGTTTACTGTGTTGTTAATCCAAAAAATAAATGCTTCCTTTTGTTTGTTTGCAGGCATATGGCCCTGGGAGGCCCTACCCACTACCACCTCCCTCAGGAAGATACGGCTGGAATTAGCTCTTTTATTTTATTTTTTTTTTTAATTATAGAAAATGTCTGGGGTTTTTGTTTTGTTCTTTTATTAATTGGGGGGGGGGGGTGGGAAATGGAATCCTTAAGACTCATCCCTGTAGTTTTTAAACTATGATACTTGTTATAAATGTGCACATTTCTTACCAAACTGATTATTTTGAGGGGGGGGGCTATGTTGCTTGGAAAATAGGGTATTGCAAAATATGAGTAAACTAGACTTGCTACTTTGCCTGTGATACATTTGATGAGGTAGGAGTGCTGTTTTGTCTTTATTACGTATACAAGCTGTGCTTAGCTCTGCCTGTCAATCCGAACTCCAAACATCCTTTGCTTCACTCATAAGAGCCTGAAAACAGACACAGAGTTTTAAAGAATGCATAGGAATTGGATTTTATTAACTCTTGAGGAAGTCACAGCAGGCAGCCTGCAGAGCATGGCGTTCACAGACACGTCCTTGTCGGATGCTGCTTCTTTGAATTTCTGACTGAGGGGGAAGATTTTTTGAATTCTGAAGTAAAACATTTCAACTTTTACAACTTGTGCCTGGTTTTGACTTTGTTATTGTAACATAAACAAGCACGGAAGGTGTATTTGTCTGGTTTGATATATAATTTAAAATAGCTGCAAGGTGCAGAATTTCTGTTCATTTTTAGGACTCTTTCTAGGGATTTTTCATGTGAGTGTACCAAATCAATAAATATTTTTATTTGCTTTATATAGTGGCTTTTGAAATTCTGAGCAGAGTCGAGTGGTTTCCTTCCAGCCCCCTCCATAACGCGTTTGTATCTTTTGTCTTCACCTGTGTACACACATTTATATTAATTTATCAGAAGGTGATTCCACACAGCCTCTACAATGGTGTTTAAAATATTTGTTTAATCAGAAAAAAAGATGAGAGCGTCCAGTTAAATGAGCAGCGTTAATGCTAGTATAGCATCTTTCCCATGTGCCACGCTTGGACTTTTCCATTAAGCACATTTATCATATACACCAAACTCCTTAGCTTTGTTGCTGTCCCTCCACAAGGTTGCAAGGCACGGCGCTCCAGTGAGTAGTTTTTCAGTCCTTTCCTTGGAGGGCCCAGATGTTAATCACCAGCAATGAGGAAAAAGACCAGACCAGTGTAACCTTGGGAGGAAGAAATCATGAAACTGGATTCATTATTTTCAAGTGATTGAGGGTGGAGCAGAATCCTTTATTGTAATGCAAGGAGTTGCCATCCTACTCTGAGCTGGAAAATGCCATTAGCCCTCACCAATGGCCTTATCTCTCTGCTAGGGAAAATATTTGGGTCTTAAAAAAGTAATTTTGCTTTTTCAGTAGAACAAAACCAGCAGCAAATAGGAATTTTCATGCAAATGTGGTTGTTTAGTGGGAGGCTGAAGGAAGGAGTGGGGTAGCTCATCCTCACACCACTGAAGGATGAACCTGGGGTGTAAGCGGGCTTTCATGCCTTGCTCCCCACGTTTGGGGTGGAGGCTATAAACATGGGGCTGCCTAAACATTTTGGTGGGCTGCTTTGGGAAGGGGTTGTCCCTGCAGGTTCCATCTTTCCCAGCTCTTACCATCAGCTACAAGTTTCAAAGCTGGTTGGTATTCCTGAGCCCTTGGCCCTGGGAGATGCAGTGCCCACCCTTGAAGCAACACGCTTGGGCAGGGGTTTCGATTCTTCTGTGCCAAGATGCAGGGGTGTGATACAGGCTCTGGCTGTGGAGCATTGCTGGCTCTTTGCTTAGTCTGCCTGTGCATACCCTCTGGCCAGGCGTGTGGTCCTGCTGCATCCCAGTGCTCTCCAGCACCCAGGGCCACTGAGTTTTGCAGGGCAAGCCCTTGGGGACAGGATCCCTGTAGCAAGCTTAGAGCTGCTCTACTTAATATGTATTTTAAAAAAAAAATATATATATACATATATATAAAATATGTATGTATTGAGATATATATATTAACGTGTGTATGTATATATACCTATATATACACGTTTTCCAAGCAGGAGCTGAGACTGATGCTTCTCCATTAGCTTTATCAGGATTTGAACGGGGTCTTACTCACCCCACGGGGCTTGGACCCCGTTCCCTTCCCAAGGACCATTCCAGGCATTCCCAGCCACATCCTGCAAGCTGTTCTCCGCAGGATCCAGCAGGGAGAAACGCTCCGTGCAAACGCAGCTGTGGAAAAGTGGGGAGACGTGGGGGTCCGTGGGCAGCCCCCCTTCCTCTCCCGACCCCTGAGCCGGCCCTTGGGAAGGGATCCACGAACCAGTCCCTGGGCTCGCAGCAACCGAAATCCTTTTTTTCCATCCCAGAATCGCCGGGAGCGGCTCTGGTCCCCGGGGCTGGGGACCCCTCAGAGTGGCTGGGGTTCTGCGAACCCCCTCAAAGATGGCAGAGCCGGGGGTTGTGGAACGAAATCCTCTTCCCGACTGGGAAGAAGAGGGGAAAAAAACGGGATTTGGGGAGGTCGAAACTCGTCTGAGAAGGAAGGAGGCAACTCTGGAGAACGGCGTTTCCTTTTATTGTAAAACAAAAAAATAAAATTTAAAATTAAAATCTTAAAAATAAAAGAAAGAAAAAATTGCCAGGAGCTCCCAATGTGTTGGATTTCCTCGGGAAAGAGGCGAGGGAACAAACCCCGCCGAACCGATCCGTCCCACAGCTTTCTATCCTTTCTCCTCCAGCCCGGCGGGCGCTGCGGGGCCCGATCCTTCCCCTTCTTCTCCCGCCGGGAAAGCGATGTCCAGCCCCGGGAATTGCTGAGGTCTCCGCGATCTCAGAAGTTTAGCAAAACGCCAGGATCTCTGCGACTGCACCCGCTTCCACCCCCGTACATTCATTTACTAAAGCAATAATCAATAATTGTAACAACGATAAAAACGTTTCCCCCCCTTAAATCTGAGCACCGGCGTTGCAGAGCTCTTCTCCCAACGCACCCCTCGCTGCTGCCAGGCTTGGAATTGTTTTATTCCCTTGCTCCAGCCGCTCCCCATCCTTCCAAAGGGCTCGCCCCGCTTGCTGCCTCCTCGACCCCGAGTTACAATTCAATTATTTCCCTCCAATCAAACAATAATGAAATTGCACTTCAGCGGGACCCCTTTATAAAATTAATTCTGCTGAGATAAGTTGCACTTCAGAAGATTTATTGTTCGCGGTCAGTGGGTCCGTAAGGTATCGCGGGCTCCCGGCTGTGGTCTGGTTTGGTTGCCCAGTGGCCCGGCTGCAAGAACCACCGGTTGCCCTTTGGGTCCACATCACTATCCAGACGCCCCGTCGGGGTGGCTCTGCTAGGTGGGGACCCCGGTGGCACCGAGGTGGCCGGGACGCGGGGCCACGAACACGCACACAGACACGTGCACAGATGTACAGACATCTGCACAGACAGACACACAGGCACCCGCACAGGAAGACAGACATTCGTACAGACAGATGCACAGACAGACACACAGACACCCGCAGACAGGCACACAGACACCCAAACAGACAGACATACAGGTACCCGCACAGACATACAGACAGACACACAGACACCCACACAAACACCTGCACAGGCAGACTTACAGACACCCGCACAGACAGATGCACAGACAGCTGCACAGACCCACACCCGCAGCCACGCCTGCCTGCTCCACCCCACTGTGGCTCTGCCTTCGGTTCCGAGTTCCCAAAACCCTGCCGAGTTTAAAATACTCGAAGCAAGGCTGGAGGGCGTGGGGGGTAGAAGGATGGACGAGGCGGGGGCCCACAGGCGGCCGTCGAGGCTCCCCACAGGCGCTTTACCAAGCCAGGGCAGCCGTCGCGGGTTCCCCATAGGCATCTTACCCGGCCGAGTCGGTTGTCGGGGGCCCCCACCGGTGCTTTACGGGGCCAGCGCAGCCATCGGGGATCCCCGTAGATGCCTTACCGGGATGGGGAAGCCACCGAGGGTCCCCGCAGGCATTTTACTGAGCCGGGGCAGCCGCTGAGTCTCCCTGCAAGCGCTTTACCCAGATGATGTGGCCGTCGGAGGTCCCCGCAGGTTCTTTCCTGAGCTGGTGCTGCAGTCGGGGGTCTCCATGGGTGCCTGGGGTGGCCGTCGGTGGTCCCCGCAGGCTCCTTATGGACTGATTCGGCCATCGGGGCTCCCTGCAGGTTCTTCACCTGCTCAATGCAGCTGTCAGGTCCGGGTCCGGAGGGCAGGGGTGATGCTGGGGCAGGGCGGTACACACACACACAGAGGGATTACCACATCCTGGGATTGCCATATCCTGGGATTACCATGTCCTGGGATTACCACGTCCTGCCGTAGAGCAGGTTGGGGCTGACCATGCCACTGTTGTAGTCGACGCCGGCCGAGTCCATCGGGGCCAGGGAGGGCACCTGGCCGTGCAGGGCCGGCGGGCTGGGCGACAGCTCCTCCAGGTCTGCCGCCTGCCCCAGCGAGCCGGGGTGCGGGTGGGAAGCGGGGGGCAGCGCCCCGGTGGGGGCTGCGGGGTTTGGGGGTGCGGGCTGCCCTGGGGCTGGGGTGCTGCTGCCCGGCTGCGGGCAGGGTTTGCCGTCCTTGACCAGCACGGGCACGGCAACACGGCGTGGTGAGTGCTGCTGGCACAGGCTGCCCGCCCCATCGGGGTGCAGCTGCTGGGTGGCTGCCTTGTCCTTGGCCTGGCGCTTCATCTTGTAGCGGTGGTTTTGGAACCAGATCTTCACCTGTGTGGGGGTGAGGTGGATCAAGCTGGCCAGGTGCTCCCGTTCAGGTGCAGATAGGTATTTCTGCTGCTTGAAACGCCGCTCCAGCTCGTAGACCTGTGCCTGGGAGAAGAGCACCCTTCTCTTCCTCCGTGGTGCTGCATGGAGGGGCACGATGGCTTTGGCACCCTCGGCGATGCCGCTCAGGCTGCCCATCCCAGCTACATTCATCCCCGCTGAGGGGCCCATGAACCTAGAAACTGAGCAAGACAGGAACCTCAGTGTCAGCGTACGCCCCGTCGAGGGTAACATCTCCCCAAACCCTCCCACCCTGCACCCACACTTACTGCTGGGGTACCGGGGGTCTCCACCAGCCCCATACCATCCTCCTCCTGCAGTCGCACCACTCCGCATCCCTTCAGGGTAGCCGGGCAGCTCACCCATGTTGCCTAACCCGCCGTTGCAGTAGCCCCCGACGGCGCCATGCGAGAACTGGGAGACTCCGTGGGGCATGTGGTAGGTGGCAGCTCCGGTGGGTCCCGCCACGACGTGCTGCGACACGGTGGCCCCGGCGGGGACCGGCGGCTGCCGGTAGGGCCCGAGGGATGCTCCCAGCCCGCCCCCCCCGTCCATGCTGCCGAACTTCTTGTAGCTCTCTTCCATCGGGCTGAGGATGTCGGTGACCGAGAAGGGCGTCGTGTGCTTGGGGCTCAGCGACATGGCTCGGTGGGGTGGGGTGGGATGCTATGGGCCGGGCCGGGCCGGGCGAACCGGCACCGGCGAGGCGAGGTGGCCACCAGCCCCGGGAGCCGGTAGCTCGCCGTTTCTTTTAGCCCGGAGCCCGGGTTTACGCCAGACACGGGGGGGCGGAGCGAGAGGGACCGGCGGGGGAGAGCGGCGGGCGGCCCCCCATCCCCTCCCCGCCTCCCACAGCCCTCCCGGCCCCCTCCTCCCGGCCATTGTCCTGCGCCCCACGGACGGCTCTTAAGCCCGGGCGACCCCGGGCACAGCCGGTGCGGATCCGAGCACCCCCAGCCCGGGGAGAGAGCTGTGGTCCTGCCCTGTAAGTACCTGCCTGCTTTTCCCCGGGATGCTCGGTACGGGAGGGGGGGCTCGGGCTGCACCTCTCTGTGTGTCTCCCCCAAAATAAACAATCCCTGGGCAGAGCTGGAGCGGATTCAAGCTTTCCTAGCCCGGCCAGAGCCCTGTGGTCCTCACTCGTGAGTACCTGTCCGCTCCCCTCAGGAGGCGATGCTCGGTGCAAGCGGGGAACTCGGACCACAACTCTGTATGTTTGTGTGTGTGTCCCAAAATAAACAATCCCTAGACAGAGCGGGAGAGGATTTGAGCATCCCTGGACCGGGCAAAGCCTCGTGGTCCCTGCCCGTGAGTACCTGCCGGTACTCCCCTTAAGTACCTGCCCACTCCCCCAGCCGGGATGCTCTGTGCGGGCGGGGGGCTCGGGCTGCACCTCTCTCTGGGTGTTTGTGTGTGTTGCGTGTGAATCCCCCAAAACAAACCATCCCAAGGGAGCAGCCGGAGCGGATCCGAGCATCCCTGGCTCGGGCAGAGCCCCGTGGTCCTCGCCCGTGAGTACCTGCCAGCTCTCCCCAGGATGCTCGGACTGCATCTCTGTGTGTGTTTGTGTGTTTTGTGTGTGTGTATCCCCCGAAATAAACCATCCCTGGGCACAGCCGGAGCGGATCCGAGCATCCTTGGCCCGGGCAGAGTCGGGTGGTACCTGCCCGTAAGTACCTGCCAGCTTCCCATCCCGGGATACACGATGCTGGCGGGGGCATGGCCAGCATCTCTCTGTGCTCCTGTGTGTTTGTGTGCGTATCTCCCCAAATAAACCATCCTCGGGGCAAAGTCGGAGCGGATCCGAGCATCCTTGGCCCGGGCAGAGCCCCGTGGTCCTCGCCTGTAAGTACATGCCTGCTCCCCCGGGATGCGATGCTCGGTGCGGGCGGGGGCTCGGGCTGCAACTCTGTGCGTGTGTTTGTGTGTGTGTATGCCCGAAAATAAACCGCCCCCAGGGCAGATGCAGAGCGAATCCCAGTATTCTTGGCCCGGGCAGAGCCCCGTGATTCTCGCCCGTGAGTATCTGCCCGTTCCCCGTAGGATGCGCGGCGCGGTTGGGGGGGACTCTGACTGCACTTCTCTGAGTGTGTGCGTGTGTATGCGTGTGTGTATCTCTCAAAATAAACCGCTCTAAGGGCAGACCCAGAGCGAATCCGAGCACCCTTGGCCCGCGCAGAGCCCCGTGGTCCTCGCCCCTAAGTACCTGCCTTCCGCGGGGGGCTCGGACAGCATCTCTGTGTGTGTGCTTGTGTGTGTAAATCCCCTAAAACAAACCGCCCCGAGGGCGCAGCCGGAGCGGATCCGAGTATCCCTGGCCCGGGCAGAGCCTCCTGGTCCTCGTCCGTGAGTACCTGCCCGCTCTCCCCAGGATGCGATGCTCGGTGCGGGAGGGGGGACTCGGAACGCACCTGTGTGTTTGTGTCTCTGTGTGCGTGTATTACCCAGGATAAGCCCCCTCGCCACCAAGGCAGCGGGACCTGACGGCAGGAGCCGGGAAAATCCCTCTCCCGTCCAGTTTTCCCCGACTCCGAGCCGGGAAGAGGCAATGGGACTGGTCCCGACCGCTCGGGGCCAGCGCTCCCCGGGGAATTCCCTTTCCCGTCCAGCTTTTCCCGAGTCTGAGCTGGAGCAAGGCACAGGGCTGGCCCCGTCCCCTCGAGGTGTTGGGATGGAGCCCCAGGGCCGCCGCTCCTCATCCCCATTCCACTGGGATGCTCGCCCGGGCGGGGACCCGCTCAGCACTGGGTGCCCTTTCAAGGATGATGCTTCGTTCGCGATTCGGTTTGGGATGGGGTTTTATTTGTCGTTGTTCGTTTATTCATTGTTTTTACTACAACGAAATGCTCCGTCGGGGCTGCCCCTGCCCCGGGCTGCGGGACGGGGCGGGTGCGGGAATGCGCTTCCCGGGATGCGGGGGCTCCTCCTGTCCGTCCCCTCCCGCTCCCGGAGGGCAGAAAGGAGCTGGGAGGGCTCTTTGGTGCCCTTTGCATGCTGAGAGGATGGGGTGCAGCCAGACCCCGCGGCCAAGCTTGTCCCCTTGCCTCCCGAGTTGGGTCAGGGACGTATGGGGAGGGGGTGGACAGGACTCTTGCCTGCGTAGGAGGGATGCGCCGCCAGGCAAACTCCGCACCAGGGAGCTGATCCCGCACAAACACCGTAAATGTATCCTCTGCAACAGCTGCCTGCGGCCCCTGACCTGCTCGCACGCGCTGGATGCTCTCTCTGGCATTGCCTGCCCTCCCCATGCCCTGCTCCGAGAGGGGCTGAGCCCTGCTTTGGGGAGCCAGGGATGTCCCACACCTCGATACTAGACTTTTCCCATCCTTGCCCCTCTGTAAACCCATCCTTTCCTCTCTCTAAACCTTATAAACCCATCCTTTCCCTCTCCAAACCCCATCCTCTCTCTAATCCCTTCAGTAAGATCTGCTGGGCAAAGCACCTCCAACACCGAAGTTGTTATCAAACAAATATAAAGGATAAAAAAACAGAGAGAGGACAGTTCTGCTTCTTAAATTCTGTGCTTCCCTCCCTGAAATTCTGAAGACGCCCCGTGCAGGGCAGTAGTTAAACACACCCAAGCCTCTGCATGTGCTGCTGCTCTTGTTGTCCATCTCTCCGAAACTCCCATTCTCTGCCGATTTTACCTGCAACATTTCATTCAGTTGCAATTTTCCCGTGGTTCAGGCACAATTTCTGGCACCTGCATTATTTTTTTCCTGTGCCTGTTTTCCCTCTCCCTGCTTCATAAAACCATTTATAACCCCCCCTGCCCACTGTTGGGAGCAGCGCAGAGGGCCTGCTGCCACCCCTCTCACTGCCCCTGCCGCTGAAGGGGACCCACTGGTGAGACCCGGAGAGGACACAGCTCTGCCTGCCTACCCTGTGGGACAAGACCCTGCAGCAGATACCCCACTGCCTGTGCCCATCAGCATTTCCAGTTACTGTCAGGACAACTGCACTGCACTCCATGCTGCTGAGCATTGTCTGAGCTCAGTGCTTGCTTTGCCAGTTTTCCTCAAAAGGCTGACAGTTTTATTTTATTTTATTTTATTTTATTTTATTTTATTTTATTTTATTTTATTTTATTTTATTTTTATTTTATTTTATTTTATTTTATTTTATTTTTTAACTGAAGAGAATTTTCTGTCCATTTTGGGGCTCTGTCCTCCTTGGACTCAGAGGTGTCCATTTATTGTCAGGGCAAGTGGCAGCTTGGCAGATGGAGATCAGTCCTGATGCCCCCTGATCCAGGTGGGAGGAAGGAGGGGGACCCCAATCAGGGCTGTGGAAAAGGAGTCCTGGGTTTAACTTGCAGCTTGGCAAATGAGACACCCCACAGCAGCCCTGGCTCCGTACAGGTCAAGACCCCTGGGAGGTGGATGGATGAAGACTGGCTGGGATAGGCAGAGCAGTGTTCCTGCTCCTCTCTGGGGAGGGGGGAGGCTACTCTTAGTGCCGTGAGGACAATTCCCTGCAAGTCTCCATGGCAAAAGGGAGTTTTGGGATCTCACTGAGGCCTCAGTGCTGCTCTGGTAACAAATGAGACAGAAATAAGGCAAAGGGATGAGCAGGACTGGCCCCACGCACGTGAGCCTGGCAGGTGTGACCTGGGTTTTCAGGATCTGGCACGAATGAGGTGTTCCATAAGGACTCGAGTGATGGGCAGGGTTCCAGCAGGTGCAGCCTGTACTTATGCACCACGGTGTGCGACTGAGGGCCTTGGCCACAAGGGGTGAGCAACCCAGGAAGGGTGAACCGGTAGGAAAATGACCCTGAACACAACAGCCGCAGCTGAACTCCTGGGATGAGGAGCGGTGCAGGGTGTTTCACCAGTGATGGGCTCTTAAGGTCTGTGGTGGATCCCTGGAGACACAGCAAGGATTGATTCAGTCTCCCGCCGGCTGGCTCCTCCAGAGACCCAGAGGGCACCTCTCGCCCTGATTCCCTGGGGGACAGAGGCCACTCCTCCCCGCATCCCCTTACAAAGCCAAGAGGGAAACTCAGCCAGAGGGGAGCTGAGCGAAATGCAGCCGACAAAATTCCTCATGTTTGTTTCACACTGAAAACATCCCAGAATTTTTCCCACACTACTAGTGTGATTTTTGTTTTTATAAAGAGCATAACATTGTAAGGAAAGCTTCCATCCTTTCTTAAAGAGAGCATTGCAACTTTCCTGAAACAGAGCCTTTTGGCAGGGTCCGTATCAAATATTTGGTCCCTGTTGAAATGAAGCATCGAAGTGATTTTGCCCTTTGCTGTTTACTCCAGCAGAAAGCCAACACGCCCCTTTGTTCCAGTTCAACTTTAGTAATGGGATTTTCTGATGGAGTGAAGATGTTTTATTTTGTTAGAATGTGCGGAAATATCCTATTGATATGGCAAATGTTTCACAACCAAATCCCTTAAAATTCATCTTCATTTACAGAACATATATTTTTATAACTTAAGCAGTCATTATACGGAAGTGCCATGCAAAAATGGACCGCATCCTTCCACAACCTGGGAAGATCAAGCTTTAGATTTCAAGAAAAGTAGTTTCAAAAGCAGATTTTTAAAAAGTGACATAACAAACACAATACATCTGAGAGTGATAGGAAAGAACCAACCAACAAGTCAAACCATTAGGTTTTAATTTCTTTGAATTATTTTCCTAGCTTCTTGATCACGCACCTTCCCCAAAAGGTCACCTTTATCTAAAGCTGTGGGAGTGCAGATGTTATTTCAGAGATCAGTTTGTCTTTCTGATAATAATGACATATTTTGGCCGTACGGTGCTCATTTCCACACGTAAGTTGTTCTTGCTATTTGAGACTGCACCTATTACAGTAAAGATATTGACCTTGGCAAGACACAATTGACACATAGATAGAGACTGAATCTTTTTTTTGGCGTTTTTCAATAATCCAGTATAAATGCTAATTTATTTCTGTGGCAGCTTGCCTAAAAGCAATAGTTTCTTCTAAATAATCAGCGATCGTCGCTCATTGCCCAGTTACAGTGCTGTGATCACAGTTGATGGCAGTTTGCCTTGATTCAGCTCTTACCAATAATTTGCAGAGATTAAAAGGGTCTTGGAAATGGAGGCTTAAAGAATTGCTTTCTAAAGACGTTGTTAGATTGAAAAAGGAACCTGGGGTTTCCAGTGCACTCTAAAATCATTTCCACATAAACCCCAGATTTAGTAGTTTTAAGTGTCACTAAATGGCCTGTTCACAGGGAAAGAAAGATATTTATGTGGCATAAAGAGATCTCTGCTCCTGCTGCAGATGTTGCTCTTGCTGCCTGCGTCTGAGTGGGAGCACGTCTCCCTTTCCCGGGGAAATCAAGCACTTAAAAAGTAATTGTGGGCAGGAATTAATGGCCGGGATGTTTGCTACGGGGGACTGGTGCTTGCCAGCAGGAATGTCTGGCGGTGCCACCGCAGGGGGTACGGTCACTGCAGGAGATGTTACTGCAGATTTGGGGGTTTCGCTTATAGTAAAGTCAATGCCAGGGAGGGAGGGAGTACTTTTCTCACTGCACCTGACATCTATCCCCCTTAGGGTTCCTGTCATCCTGCCTTTCCATACGTGATGACAATTACCATCAGATAGTTACCATTTGCGATATTTTTCCTTATGTCTGTAAGTTTTCATGATGTCACTTTTTGGGCAAAAAACCCCACTGAACATATTGAACTTCTCAAATCTTTCCCTGAAAGCAGATAGCTGGATTTTTTCCCTTGGGACTTTTTACCTGAGGGACCTTTCTTGCCCCTTTTCCCATCCCCTGCAGTGCCTCATGGATGCTGCGTGTTGGGATGAAATCAGCTCCCCAGCCCCTGACTATCCACCCCATCACATGCTGCTCATGGGACGCACAGCCTTGCAGAGGCTCTGTCGCTCTGAGCCTGTCCCATCCTCACCGACGGCTTGGGGCAGCGCCTGTCCCATCACCTGGGTGGGTGCTGGCTCTGCCCTCAAGAGAGCTTGGGAAAAAACCCACTGAACGTATTGAACTTCTCAAATCTTCCCCTGAAAGTCCTGTTTGCTGGATGGATTTTTTTTCCTTATTTTTTTTTTACCCGAGGAGCCTTTCTTGCCCTTTTCCCAGCACCCGCAACAAGCACGGTGTCCGCAGTGCCTGGCGGGTGCTGGCTGTGCCCTCAAGACAGCCTGCAAGGGTTCATGCCTCCTCTGCCCTTGGTGCCCAGGCACATGGATACTGCTTTGGGCTGCATTAAAACCGCAGTGTACAACCACAGCTGGGTCTTGCGTTACTGATCACATTTTGGAAGTAAAAGCTTCCTGTAGCCATTTATCATGCTGTTAATTTGGAAGGTGGCTGAAAATACTAGCGGTCCTCTTACATTTTGTTTCAAACCACTGGAAAAAAATGCTGAGCAGGACAAGACCCCTCTAGAAACACCCTGTGGGTTGGCAGTAGGTGCAGCTATTGCCTGAGATGAGTTGCTGATCCTGTTAACGAGGATTACATTGATTTCATCCAGTGCTGATTCCGTATTCAGTGAATCCCTTGGGCCTGGGTTAGATCATATCAGCAGTTACCTCCACTAAGCATGCTTTCCTCTCATGGAAATAATGACAAGATTGTTCACTCCAATGGGTTTTTGCACATTAATGGGCACCGACTCTGCTGCGAGTTCCCAATTCTTGCATTTCTTGCCAGTTGTTCATGCCCTGCCATGGAGCTGGCAGCCCGCGGGGATGAGTCGCTGCAGCCAGCTGCTTGCAGCTTGCACAGATGTGGGCTGTTATTAGCAGCCTTGATTGATTCCTACATGAAGACACTCAAGTTTATTAACATCTGTGGGCAGGTAGGGTGCTTCCTGGAGTTGTGACCCTCTTTTGCTTTGCCTGGAGCAGGGCTTGGGTGGCAGCTTCGGTAGCTGTTGAAGTACAAGCCAGTGTTGCCTAAGGGAAGGGATGTTGTCAGCTACAGAGATCCCAGGTAAAGACCTTTTGCCCTCAGATCTGGCTGGGAAAACTTTCTGGGAAGAGAAATACAGTGGTGTGCAGTGATGTGACAAAGCTGCCTACTGTAAGGCAGGTGCAGGGGACATTGGTGCTTCAAGTTAAACAAACTATCCAAGAACTGCTTTTAATGTATTCCTAGTTATTGATGCAATAGAAAGTACTATAGTGCTGTGTGATAGTAGCACATCACTGAGCTTTTCCTCAAATAATAGAACGTAAATATTTATTTGGCATCCAAGCCTTTTCTGCATGGTTCACTGAACCCCGCAGTGTCGCTGGCTACCAGTGGGCTTGTGCTACTGTCGGCTCCTTTGTGCTGTACAGCACCCTCCTGGCCAGCTTCCCCTTCTCTCTCTGTTGTTATAATGTTCTTTTATTCTGTATTGTTTTCCCTTCCTTTTTAATTAGAAGGGTTGAATAACAAGGTAGGTTTTCTCCATCACTGCAGCGTGGGGGGTCCATGATTTGTCTGTATGGGAATGCTGGTAAAATCTGGGCTTCTGAGCTACTGCTCAGGTTATTTTCTGTCACTGTTTAAAATGCCTTCCTGACGTACATTGCTCATAATTGCTTCTGGCTTTGGAAGAGGACCCCTTTCTCATGAGACGTGCCTGTTTGTCTGTCCACACATGGTACCTGGCCTGGGCTGTGCTTAGTGCTGGCAGAGGAATTATCAAACATATTCATGCTCCTTGGCAGCTTGATTAGATGCACGCACAGAATGACAGGGCTCTGTTATATTTTTGTGATGCTGGGGTGAATTTTAATGATGCCTCTCCTGTCCTGCTCTCTCATCGAGGAGAGACCTTTCTGCTGATGTGGAGGCTATCCAAGTCGATATAGCTTCTTTCTGCTGTCAAAGAAATCTCAGTTTTTCCCCTAAGTCCCCATACTTAAGTATTTTACTAATTTAACACTGGGGTTTTTTTCCCTCCCTGCATCCACCTTCCCCTGTGCCCAGGTCAGAGACCTGAGCTCTTTATCAAGTCAAAATTCATTACTAGTTTGTGAAACTCTAACCCCCAGTTTGTACTGGTGTTTGGTGTAAGCTTCTGGGTCCTCATCTGCAGGAGATTTTCGTGGCTGTGTTGCTCTAACTTCATACAGGAGGGCAAACTTTTCTGAAGTGCAGGAAGCCCCTCAGATATAGGTCTTTATGCACATTCAGGAGTCTGGTGTTGCAAAGTTTATTTAGAAAACAATATAAAATGTTCTATATTATCAGGGAGGATAAGGCATCAAAGGCTGCCCACACCCAGCCTGAATGGTAAGT
The DNA here is from genome assembly GCA_033558235.1 of Neomorphus geoffroyi. Lineage (NCBI taxonomy): Eukaryota > Metazoa > Chordata > Aves > Cuculiformes > Neomorphidae > Neomorphus > Neomorphus geoffroyi. Next base: position 98,169,279 of record JAUMJM010000005.1, on the reverse strand, counting down.
TGAGAATGGTTTGGGTTAGAAGGCGCCATGAAGGTCATTTAGTCTGAGGCCTCTGCAGTGAGCAGGGACATCTTTAACCAGATCAGGTTGCCCCATCCAACCTGGCCTTGAATGTGTTCAGGGATGGAGCATCTACCACCTCTCTAGCCAACTTGGGCCAGTGTTTCACCACTCTCAGTGCAAAAAAATTCTTCCTAATATCTGGTCTAAACCTCTGAAGTTGCCTTCACATACAGAGTTGCTCTATGCAAACTCACAAAAAGACATTTTCTTTGGAAAGAAAAAGAAACATGAAAAAACATCTATACTCATTTGATGATGTTTCCTGATTCTTTTTGTCGGCATCCTTAGGCCGGTACGTGGTTAGAGTGGCTCTTTGGGTTAGATTTAGGTACAGTGTGAGGAAATCACAAAGCAGAGAAACTTCCTGAAGAATCCTCTTCATGACTTTTGAAGAAACAATAATATTCCCTGCACAATTATAAGTAGCCATAGTTACTCAGTGCCCTAGCTCTAGGAGGCTGAGCAGAGCAAGGTGGCAACCAGAGAGGGGAGAAACCAAATCTTCATGGAAGAGGCTGATCCTGGGTGGGAGAGTTTTGGAGGAAGAGTTTCTGTGCAAACCCCATGGAGTAGGAGCACATCTGATGGGCAGTGCGGGTGCGAGACCTGGCACAGGCTGGGACATGGGGAATCGCAGAAGGGTTTGGGTTGGAAGGGACCTTAAAGATCATTCAGTTCCAACCCCCCTGCCACGGGTGTTGGGAAGCAGGTTGTTTCCCAGGGATGTGGAGAGCAAGGGAAGCTGGTCCATGAGGCTTTGTTTAGCAGTGGTGCGGGTGTTGGTGTTAAATGGCATGAAGCTGGGTTTTGAGGATATTTATCCCCCTGCCAATTTCCTGGGAAGGGAGGGCTCACCTTGTCTGGCCTGATGAAGTGAAGGGGAGCTCAGGAGCAGATGTTGCTCTTTTCTCCTGGGAGAAGAGGACATGGCCATTTCCACAGGGCAATGTGGATGTGTGAGGTGAGGCTGCCTCTCCAGTGACAACAGAGATATAGTTGTTTTGGAGGTGGGGATTATAATAGGGTCATCACTGACTGCCAAAACCAGTGGGTAAAAGGGTAGAAATGTGGTCTTCCCTCCCTCAGTGTTCACCCTGCAGTGAAGGTGTGCAGTACAGCAGTACATTCCATGGCGGCTTTGGGGCTTTGCTTCCTTGTTCCCTGGAGGGAGCCAGAGACCAGCCATGGTAGAGCTTTCCTGCTGGGATAGACCTACAGGAGCTGTGATGTGACAACCAGCTCTACTGTTGGATCACTTCCAGTCAGGACCTTGCAAAAGGACACCTGATCTTGCACATGACGTGTTGGCATCCCAGTCAGCTCTTCTGAATCAGCTGCCCCTGGTTTCTGTGTGTAGGTCCTTGGGTTGCTGGTGTTGGGCATTTACCAGTGGTGATGCTCCCTGTGATGAGAGGGCTGGAACACACAGAATAAAGGAACAACTGTTCTAAAGAAATCAGAGAGGAATAATGGAGCCACTAGAAAGATACTTTTCTAAAGAAGAAACCATATCTGAGATATTCTTTCCATTAAATTACACCAAGGGAAGTCAATGTGTATAAGATGACTTAACAGTGTTGGCTATCAGACAGAGCAGAGCTGGGCTGGCTTGGGAGGGGTGGCTGGTGATTGAGCGTAAGGTGGTCTTTGCCTTGGAGAGGGAGCCTCTGTGCCCTAGCTGCCGCATTTCTCTGCCCTTTTGTGCAAAGAAAGGTTTCCTGTTAGGTTATGCTGTGCCTGCTTGGAGGTGTCAAGGCTGTCTGATAATTTGTGATGTGAGTAGGGGTTTTCAGACCTCATGAAGGACCATAAACCCCAGTGAAAATTCAATGGGAGTCGTGCTCCTGACTGGGATGTAGTTTCTGTAGTGGTATTGGGCACTTCAGACTGCCATGTCCTGTTGCTGGACCACTCCAACACACACAGAGCATCTACGCATTCTTTAAATCTGATCTATATATCCAATGAGTCTGTAGTTTAGCATCTTGTGGCTCCCAATGCATATGAAAATGTGGACAGCTTTTTTGGTGGTGATCTGAATCCAGGAGAGCAGAGCAGTGGAGCGAACAACTGGAGATGGGAATAACGGCACAGGTCAGATTGAGTCAGGAGGAGTTGTTTGAACTGTTTTTATAGAATCATAGAATCATTAAGGTTGAAAAAGACCTCTAAGCTCATCCAGTTCAACCATTAGGCCAACACCACCACGCCTACGAAACCATGTCCTGATGTGCCATGTCTATGCGTTTTTTGAACACCTGCAGGGGTGGAGACTCTATCACTTCCCTGGGCAGCTTGTTCCAGTGTGTCACCACTCTTTCAGGAAAGATGCTTTTCTTAATATCCACTCTGAACCTCCCCTGGTAGAACTTGAGTGATGCCAGCCTGGAGACTAGTTCTGCTCTCAAATGGGCAAGTGGTGGTAAAAGGCACTCTGGGAAGATAGCTCTCAGAGTCCCTCCACACAAATCCTCATTGCTGCAGCCACATTTGTCTGGATCCAAAACTGTTTTACAGGGAAATTACCTCTGGGGTTTGGAAGGCTGCAGGGGGTGACTGCCCTGCTGATGCCTTCACAGCTTCTGGCATAGGCTGCTACATCTTGAGGAGTTGGGGTTCACAGGCTGAACCCCACGGTGTGTGGTAACATAATGACTGACGAATACAACCAAGCCATTATTTCACTGCTCTTACCTGCAGGAGGCAGCACTTCGGAGGGAAAAAAAAAAAAAAGCCTGAAAACGTCACATTTTAGAAGTGCTGAAATATGTCATTGACAGGCCAGGCATGTTAAAACAGCGGCGGTGCAGGAAAGAGAAGTTTGATACTTGAACAAAGAATTCAAGCAGATGTTTAAGAGGTGCTGGCCTCTTCCAGATTGTTTTAATAAAGGATTTCATTAGGTTAAAAAAAGAGGAAACTTAAGTTAAGGACCTTCTCTTCTCTGCTGCGTGTTTTCTCATCCTCAAGGCTATTCTTTTTTTCATACCCGGGGTTACTGCTTCGGTTCATTGTTTTCTTCCCTTGCTGCTGCACGTGCAGTGCAGGCTCTGACCCGTGAGTGTCACAGGTTTCCCAATGGTGCTTGTCACCATGGAGTTGCAGTCTGCAAAGCACTAGTGGCATTTAGAAAAAAAAAAAAAAAAGAAAAAAAGACTTAAAAATCAGCATTATCTTCCATGACCAGCAAAGCTGCCTGGGATGCTCTGGAGATGGGTGCTTGGCAGAGTGGCTTCATTTATCTGTTTATTCTGTAGCCCTGAAGGTCTCCCACAAGTGGATGTGGAAGAGAGGGGAGTTGTGGGTGCCTAGGTACCATGTGTGAAAGGAGCCATGGAAACATCTAAGATCCCCTCTCTTGGTTTTGGGGGGGGTTTGGGGTTTTTTTTCCTCTGCAGGAGCTTACTCTGCTCCAGAGCCCTTGGATCATTAAGGGTAGGAACTGCACCTCGGCTACTCTGTCATGCCTTGTAGGTTTGTGAGGTCTGGTTCAGAGTCCACGGGAGGGAGCGAGGTATCCCTTGCATAGCTGTCCTGTGCTGGTCTCCAAGTATTGGGTGAGTATGCTCTCCAGTGCCTGCAAGTGCTGGGCATAACTCTTCATGGAGCAAGGGTAGGGCCCAGTGTCTTCTAAGGGGTCTTCTTGGGTTTTTGTTCTTGCCAAAAGTCAGTCTCGATGATTTTTAATTATTTTAAAGTTCACTTTGCATGTCTGGTGTAAGGCACTGGGTTTGACTGAGGTCTGAAGCCCACCATCTGCATCGGTCTGAGGGAAAGCTGGTATGCACATGCTGCTATGATCCTTTTCTGTCTATGGGATGAGATTGCTCCTCATGCGAGGTTTTTGAAGGTTCTGGTCTACGTGCAAAAAATGGCTATGTCTTCGTATTTATCCCATGCAAGATGGGAACTGTGTTGAAAGAGGCCCTGGAAAACTGGCTGATGTCCATTGTCTCACCATTACGATCACTAAAAATACAGAAAATAAGTGTCATAGAACCATATAGTGGTTTGAGTTGGAAGGGACCTTAAATATCATCCAGTTCCAACCCCACTGCCATGAGCAGGGATACCTGCAACTGGATCAGGTTGCTCAAAACCCTTGAACACCTCCACAGATTGGGGCATCCACAACTTCTCTGGGCAACCTGTGCCAGTGCCTCACCACCCTTGCAGGAAAACATTTCTTCTGATGATCTGATCTCAATCTTCCCTCTTTCAGCTGAAAACCGTTCCTCCTTGTCCTATCCCTGCAATCCCTGACCAAGAGCCCCTCCCCAGCTTTTCTGTAGCCCCCTTTCAGTACTGGAAGCTGCTCTAAAGTCTCTCCAGAGCCTTCTCTTCTCCAGGCTGAACAAGATCAACTTTTTCAACCTGTCCTTGTATGGGAGGTGCTCCAGCCCTTGGATCATCTTTGTGGCCTCTTCTGGACTCGCTCTAACAGATCCACGTCCTTCCTGTGCTAAGGACTCCAGAACTGAAGACAAGAATCCAGGTGAGGTCTCACAAGAGCAGAGTGGAGGGGGACAATCCCCTCCCTCCACCTGCTGGTCACACTTCTTTTAATGCAGCCTAGGATATTGTTGGCAGGATAGTAGTAAAAATGGGATAGACCTTTTGGGCTATGCAAACCATCCCAAGCTCTAGGACCAACCAGGGCAGACATTGTGATGGTGTAGGAAATTCAAGCAGTGGAGAACACTGCCTGGTGTGAGCTTTCTCTGCACAGCTCCTCAGGGAAAGATAGCAGACAACACCAAGGTGGGAGATGACAGATCATTCCTCATTCCTCTGTGATTGCAGCTGAGCTTACCACTAAGGGATGGTGATTTGGAGCCCCGTTGTGTGGTCCCTGGCTTACGAAACCCCCAACATCCTCTCCGGGGTGGGCTTACACAGCAAGTGCACACTGGTGTGGAGATCCTTTTGCTTGAATATTTATAGCACTTTTGCTATGTTCATTCAAGCGTTAAACTGCTAATTAATTATGACATTTGTACTACTTCATTTTTCACTGTGAATCTGCAGAACCTGGCAGGCAGTTAATTAGCTCTCTCTATGCAAAGGATACTAAGGAAAAATAATTGCTCGAGGAATCATCATCGTGTTCTTTCAGAAAGGTCTTACCTATGAGCTGGCTTAAAGCTTGCTAGATTTTCACTTTGAAAGATGTCTCTGTCAAAGGCCAATCCTTTGGAAGAGAGATTTGAAGGAAAAGGTTATCTCAGAGATGTGGCTCAGTGGGTGTTATTTAGTGCTTGTAAGTCCAAGGGAAATCAATTATCTAAACAACTCCTGTTCTGGAATGGATTTCTTTATTCTTTTTTAAATATGTACTCATCTTTGTCTCTGTATTGATGTGCACAGCCAACAACCTGAGATTGCAGGAGGCAATCTCTCCTCCTCCAGGCTATTGCCTGGGAAAGGGTGAGCGTCTTCCCTGTCGGTGATTCTGTTTATTTGAAAATAGAATTTTTAAAACAGGAGCTGTGGGAGAATGGTGCTTAACAAACAGTCCCTGGTTTCATGCACCCATCTTCTCTTCCCAGATGTATCCTGACCACACAAATCTGTCGAAGCCCCTCAAAGGGTCTGGTGATATTGCTGAAAGTGATTGTGGGCTGACTGTTACGGTTCGTCCTGACTGTAGGTTTACACAGGCTTTTACAGAATCATAGAATGGTTTGGGTTGGAAGGGACCTTAAAGCCCATCCAGTTCCAACTCTCCTGCCATGGGCAGGGACAACTTCTGCTGGATCAGGTTGCTCAAAGTCCCTTCCAACCTGGCCTTGAACACCTCCAGGGATGAAGCATCCAGGACTTCTTTGCGCAACCTGTGCCAGGGCCTCATCACTCTCACAGGAAAAAATATCTTCCTACTATATAGTCTAAATCTCCCCTCTTTCAGCTTAAAAATGTTCCCCTTTGTCCTGTCCCTGCACTCCCTGATAAAGAGCCCCTCCCCAGCTTTCCTGTAACCCCTTTCTGTACTGGAAGGCTGCTGAGGTCTCCCAGGAGCCTTTTCTTCTCCACGCTGAACAACCCCAACTCTCTCAGCCTGTTCTTGTAGCAAAGGTTCTCCAGTCCTCGGATGATCTTCGTGGCCCACTCTGGACCCATTTGAACAGATCCATGTCCTTCCTGTGCTGAGGACTCCAGAATTGCATGCAGGACTCCAGGTGAGGTCTCACCAGAACAGAGGAGGGGGGCAGAATCCACTCCTTCACCCTCATGGTTACACTTGAGCTTAGAATATGGTTGGCCGATCTTTAGGGAGACAATTGACCCCCCCCAAAACCCCTTAGGGAATCTAGCAGCATGTTGAGGGGTCTCCTACCTAGAGCAAGATTCTGGGGCAATTGCTCCTCTATTTTTCCCATCTTTGCTGCTGTCTAATGCTGCTTTTTTTTTGTGGCCCTGCTGGCATGGCAGGCATTAATTTTCATGTTTTCTGGCTTCTTCTATAACAAGAACAGGTTTGTGACTAGCAAAGGCTCCTTGGGATAAAGAACAGGTTTTTATTTTGGGGCAACAAAGACAACCAGGAAAACAGAATATTGAAAATGGTATTGGTGTCTACAGGATAAACAGACATTTTCTTAACCAGATTGAAACCTGCAGCAGGAATGCTTGCCCTCAGCATTCCCTTTGAGAAAGTTGTTTTATTAGCAGATAGTTATGTGTTGAGGTTACAGAAGGAGCATTACAGTAATGGAGTTGACATCTATATAATGGAGTTGACATTTTATTGAAAAGGGAAAAGAAAAAACCCCTAACAAACAGAGTTCCCTTCCCTCCCCCTTTCTTTATTTCCTTATTTTGCTGTCATCAATTGCAATAAGGCACAGAAACTTTGAACAGCCGTCAACGCGGACAATTTAATAAAATTTCATACAACAGTAGGTGCTTCAGGAATGTTAGCAGGACTAATCAGTCTGCTGTAAACTTGAACTTTGCCGAGAAATCAAGGCAATAGCTTGTTCACAGCAAATCATAACAATTTGAATCAATTCTTGGCAGCATACTCTTGTTGTTAACTATTACGTGCAGTCTCAGCTTCCAGTTTGTGTTAGATGCTTTTAGCAAGAAGTTCAGAATAGAGATCTCTTCCTGGAGGACAATGCTTCATTTCTAAACTAGCAAATAGAAGGGCTTTGATCTGTTGAGGCTGATGGTTAGACTCTGCCCCATTTTCACGTTGAATTGGGCTGGAGTGTAGAGAAAATTCTTTGCATGCCAGACTCATTAGAGTGGGTTTAGGATAAGAGGGACAATCAAGCCCATCTGGACTTCTGAAGATCAAAGATGCCAGACCAGGATGCCAACAGAACTGTAAAAAAAAAAAAAAAGATAAAGAATGGAGGCACAAAAGCATCTTCATTCTTTGAGCCCACAGGGAGTGTTGATGAAGCATTGATCAAGTCTTGGTCTTCAAGATCATATTTTGGGATTCCCAGATTAAATTATGACAACTGAGTAGGTGCCTACTGCTGCACTGTCACTAAATGGTTATAAGAAATGGATCTTCCTCGCTGTGGAAGATGAGCCACTCAGGTCTTCATATCTCTGATTTGGGTGATCAAGAAATTGAAATGATCTACAGTTCTCTTTTCTGGTTGCATCCTCCTGTCCTTTTCTTGTTCTGAGTGTAGCAAATTGACCATTTAGGAAAAACAAAAGCTCTTGGCTTCTGAAATGCTTTTCAGTAGTAATATTTTTTTATTTAACAAAAGTTACAGTTCCCCTGTTGGCGTCTGCTCTTCCCTCTGTACTGTAATTTAAGTAACACATCCATTTTTTTCCGTCTCCTAACTTGGGTTACTCCAGCCCTTTGACATTTGTATTTCTAATGTAATAATCATATGCTAAAATACAGAGATTACATTTGGATCAACACGTTCAGTTCTTAAACCCTGAAAGTAATTATCTTTTCTCATGTACAATGAAATGAAAATATTATATTAACCATTAGCAGCTTTATTGTCTGAATATCAGCTGGTGACACCACTTGCAGTGTCATCCACTGCTTTTGTAGACTTAAACCTCACAAGTTTTCCCACAGCTGGAAACTTTTCAGGGAGCTGTGTGTGATCCTTATTCAGGAACCATGGCATGAGATGCACAGCTCTTCCTAGCAGATAATTGGCTTGAGTATAATGAAGTGTCGATGAAGTGATGAGGCTTTTCAAGACTTCATGGCTGATCATGTAGCTGAGGTCTGGTTAACTCTGTTCCTGACATCTAATTGATGGAAAACTTTTCAGAACTGTGCAGTTGAACTGAGCCCCTTGAAACATCCCAGGGTGCCCAGAGTGAGGCTTGATCTTAGCTGGGACTGCTTCTTGACCCACTAAATTCAAAACCACAGTGCAGAGAAGCCATTAAACCTCCAAAGAGCTTCTTGCAAATTCACATAAAATGGAAAGAAGGCAATTAATTGTGTGGAGAGGCTGGAACTGTTCCCAGCTGTTACGTGCCTGTTCGCACAGTATTGCTCATGTGATGATCATAAAATTGTTAAGGTTGAAAAAGACCTCTAAGATCATCCAGTCCAACCACCAACCCAACACCACTGTGCTTACTAAACCATGTCCCCAAGCGTCACATCTACTCGCTTTTGAGCACCTTCAGGGATGGAGACTCCACCACTTCCCTGGGCAACCTCTTCCAGTGCTATACCACTCCTTCCCTAAAGAAATTTTTCCTAATATCCAATTCAAACCTCCCCTGTCTCAACTTGAGGCCATTTCCTCTCTTCTTACTGCTTGTTACTCAGGAAGAAGCCATGATGCAGGAAGCAGTTTGTCCCTGGCTGAGGTGGAGCTTGGGTGCACCTGGCCATCACTACAGTGCGAGTTCTTTGCTGCAGAGATCCAACATCTCACCCAGGGCTGTGAATAGCTGTTGTAATTCCACATACTAGTGGCATTTTAATTCCTGAGCCAAAGCCCACCCAAACAAGTACAAAGTCTGTCACTGGTCCTTGCTGGCCGCTTGCATGGGTAAGCATCCAGTTTACCTTGGCAATTGTAGCTGTTGCCTGTGCAAACCAGAGGCACAGGAATGAGCTTAAACAAGGGTTTAATTTCTGACCATGTGAGGCTTCACTCTGTCGTGTGTTCCTGAGCACTCCTATGCATTGACAGCTTTGAAATTTTGAATTTTGACCTACTTGAAAGCAAAAAGCTGTCAAACTTTATACTGTTTGGAATAGATGTGAGTACTGTTTTTCGGAATGCTTTTCGACATTCACTAACATTCACCCCAACACTGATCTAGTGGAAGGTGTCCCTGCCCATGGCGGTGGGGTTGGAACTGGGTTATCTTTAAGGTCCCATCCAACCTAAACCATTTGATGATTCTATAATTCTGTTAATCTACACTTGATATTCACAGAGGCACAAGACACAACTGAAGTTTTAAAATATGATTGTGATCCATGGAGACCTAATGCAAGATTTCTAGAAAAGACTTTAAAGATCATATTTAATAGAAAACTGAACCCTCCATCAGCATGTTCCCACAGGCTTTTAAGAGGCAGGGATAAAGTTGTGAGTTCTTGTTGGCACTCGCTGATGCACAGCAGTGCTTAGGTCCTGTGAAAGGGATCCCATGTTAGTGTTTGTTGATGCAGTCTGGCATATAGCAGGTGCTGTTTGGTAAGTGGCTGTGCCTTTGCTGTGGAGGTGGTTGTTTGCAGCCTCAAATGATAGGAGCAATATCAATGCAACCTAGTGATGATCCATTGTGGTCCAGCTAGTGTTTAAGATATCATCGTGAAAGGCTGGTGCTAAACAAACTTTGTTGTTTGGGCAGCTCTCATGCATGCTTGTCCTAGATTGTCCTCAGCTGCAGCAGGACTGTCACACCAAAGGTGGGACAGCAGGACTTTTATGTATTACAGGTGGCAAACGGCCCTGGGAGCAGCACCTTGGCAAAAGGGTACCTTTTTATATTGAGGCAAATGCAACCTTCCCTATTCTTTTCCATTGGAAGAGTCTCAGAACTGGATAGTGAAGAACTGCAATGACCCCAGATAAAATGTGTTCAGTGCCAGGTTGGATGAGGCTTTGAGCAACCTGATCCAGTGGGAAGTGTCCCTGCCCATGGCAGGGGAGTTGGAACTGAATGATCTTTAAGGTCCATTTCAACCCAAACCGCTTTATGATTCTATGATCATTTATGTTGTGAGGGGCTCTCGGGTGGAAGGGCTACCCATATCCTCATCCAAAGGGCATTCCTGGCCCATGTAGAACTTGGAGCAAGCAGCTGGAGTTTGGGCTCACTGGGCACCTGAAAAAACTCCCACACCATGAGGAAATGACAGTATTAGCTGGTCACCTGCTTCAGAATAGAGAGGGGGAAAAAAGGGAGTTAGCCCTTATACTTCCTAATTTAGAGCAAAGTTTTAAATCTAGGAGACTGCTTTTAGGACCTTAGCTTGTATCTCTTGGTTTAAAATCATGGTTTAATTCCTTTGATTTCCTGACAAATCCAGCTAAATAACTAGGATTCAGCTGCTGACGCTGCTCTGTGTGCAGAACAGAGCCAGTGCATAGTGTAATCCCATGGTGGATGCCAGGCAGGCAGCACTGCAAGAAGCTGTCAGCCAATTCTGCCCATTCTTCCCAGTGTGAAGTGCAACTCTGCCACTGTCAGATGAAAAAGGGCCTTGAATGAAATTATGAAAATGCCTTGCCAGAGCCCAGGCTAGCAAGTGCTGTCCAGTTCTCCAAGCCAATGGTTCTCCACTTGAGTCCTCATGAAACAGGGATGTGATCAAGGCCCACCAAGTATACTCCAGAAAGCATTTGATGCAGGGAAATTGTGTGAGTTGATAAAGAAGTCGATAACGGTGTGTGTCTGAAGTGGAACTTAAGCTAACTGCTGAACATACTTTGAAAGGCACTGGCCACAATTAAGCACTTAATCAGGAGAGAGCTGCAATTTTCTGAGTCTCAAAGTACAAAAATCATGAAGTATAGATCCAGAGATATGAAGGAAAATGTCTCTTTGGCAATTAAGATCCATTCTGCTTAAAGGCTGAAAATGGTATCGTTGAATTACTTCTGTCGCACAGCTGATACGCTGAATTATCTAAAATGTAAACCATTGTGACCAAAATGCCACTCAATGAGTAAAACAGCTTCTGTTCAGCTGTTACTCAGCTCAGCGAATTGCCTTCTGATGGTATCTACTTTCCCTTCTTTAAAATAACATTTTAAATTGACTCTCTCCTCCCCCAGGAAATGAAGTGCTGGTTAGAAGGACCCAGGCAAGAATACCGAGGATGAGAGGTTTCTCAGGAACTTTTCTGTCTGCACATAGATGCAAAGCCCGCCCTGGACCTGATGTGGAAAGCCTCTGAGGAATTGTCAGTGATTCCACAGGAGAAAGTAATGGGGTACCTGTCCCACTGTTTCTTCACACTTATCATTTAGAGGCTGCCCTGTTCTTGACCCAGCAGGCAGATATGAATTGACTTTCTCTCCCTTTTATCTGATGTACATCCATGCAATGCAATGGCCAATGCAATCGTCCAAGCCAGTGACATGGTTGAAGAAGCCAAGTCCCCTTCCACATGGTGCTGAGAATCCTGAGTGGGTGTAGCCTCCTGACACTTGGTCCCCTGCTGGGAGTGCAGGTAAGGGAGGGTGACTGCAATCACCCACCACTGGAACACAGCAATCCTCCACAGTTCACCCCAAATCACACAGTAAAGGAAGGGGAGCCTGTATGTGCTCAGTGACTCCCAGCCTGTGATTTTGGGAAGGCTGGACTGCTGTGGTATGTGAGATGATTGACCTGCTGCAGAGAAAGCTAAGGAGTTTTTCTTGCAGGAGAATGCCAGTGATCTGCAAGAAGGAGGGGTCCCAGCCTCTATGTGTGGCTGCAGTCAGAGTCCCAGGCTCGACTTCACATTTGTGGAGCCTCTTTAGTGAAAGGTAGAGCCAGTGCTATGTAGGAAGATGCTATCCAAAGTACTCCACAGCTGTGCTGCTAGCACGTTATCAGCAGGAGGAACTGGCCTACAAGCCTACCATGGCAGGAGTTAGAGAGAAGACTATTACATGCTACTCCAGATATGATGGCGAATACCATGGTTCTCTGACCAGAGAGAGGAGAGGATGACACGATGCCTTCAAGTGGCACCAAAGCGCTGTCATAGGTGCGTCAGTTGCAGTCCCGTGTGTGTTTTGGTGGTGGAAGAAAGTATCTTGCAAGTGCACTATGCTGTTATCAGAGACGTGGTAAGTGCTGCCACCAATCAGAAGAGAATTGGCTTGAAGTGACGCTGTGCTAGAATTGCCTCTGGGTGTCTGTCCTATCTGTTATATCACAGCCATGACTGGAATTTGCTGATGATGGTTACGTGGGAAAAACAGCTCTGCTAAAAACAAGGACATGTACCCCTCACCCTTAGATCACCCTGGGTTTGAAGGACCTTGAGAGGAATCCTCTGGAAGAGCCTCTCAGTTTAGGTGAGTGCCAACTGGCCATCGAGGGGCTGATAGCAATCCAGTCACGTGGGGATCTGGCTGGAGGGCATCTGTCAGGAGTGGCAGGTAGGATTAAGAGCAAGGCAGGTGTCCTTTGATTGTTGGGTTTTTTCTCTCCTGGAGGAGCTGTTGCAGTGACTGAATCATTGCAAATCCAGCTCTGTTGTGAATCTCTCTGCTCTTATCCTTTTTAACCCCAACATGTTGGCAGCAGATCTGCAACAAGTACCACTGGAAGTACTTTGTGCTGCAACTGCCACTATTTTCACTTCTTTTACACTTGATTACAGGTGATGTTGTAGACTTTTATTGTTGATATATTTTTTTCATCTATGACTTGTCAGAACTCCCTGTTATGTCTCCAAGTGCCAGTAAATGTGAAACCTATATCCATCAGTCACTTCTTGTAGCTTGTCTTCCTTTAAGAGCCTGATTCAGTGTCTCCTGAAGTCAATTTGAGTTTTTCTGTTGATTCCAGCGATTCAAGTCAAGCTCTTCTTCAGACTGAGATGGCAGGCGCTGCTTTGAGTGTTGTACACCTTGTATGACTGAACTCTTATCTTGGGGCACGTAAGAGCTATTTTAACAATGACAGGAAAATCATCCTAGATGATGATTTTTGTTTGTCACAGACTTGGACAATAGGATTGAGTACATCCTCCACAAGTTTGCCAATGACACCAAGGTGTGTGGTGTGGTTGACATGCTGGAGGGAAGGGATGCCATCCAGAGGGGCCTTGAGAAGTGGGCCTGTGCAAACCTCATGAAGTTCAACAAAGCCAACTGCAAGGTCCTACAAGGTTGGGGCAATCCCAAGTACAAATACAGGCTGGCAGAGAATGGATTGAGAGCAGTCCTGCAGAGAAGGTCTTGAGGGTGCTGATGGATGAGAAGCACCACATGAGCTGGTAATGTATACTTGCAACCTAGAAAGACAAACATATCCTGGGCTGCATCCAAAGAAGTGTGAGCAGCAGATCAGGGGATTCTCCATCTCTATTCTACTCTCATGATACTTCATCTGGGTGCTTCAGCAAAGGAAGGACATGGATCTGAGTCCAGAGCTGGCCATGAAATTGATCCAAGGGCTGGAGAACCTCCCATACAAAGACAGGCTGAGAGAGTTGATCTTGTTCAGCCTGTAGAAGAGAAGGCTCTGGGAGACCTTAAAGCAGCCTTCCAGTAGTGAAAGGGGCTACAGGAAAGCTGGGGGGGGGCTTTTGATCAGGGAGTGCAGGGATAGGATGAGGGGGAATGGTTTTCAGCTGAAAGAGGGGAGATTGAGATGGGATCTTAGGAAGAAATGTTTTCCTGTGAGGGCGGTGAGGCACTGGCACAGATTGCCCAGGGAAGTCATGGATGCTACATTCCTGGAGATGTTCAAGGCCAGGCTGGATGGGGCTTTGAGCACCTTGATTGAGTGGAAGTTGTCCCTGCCCATTTCAGGGAGTTTGGAACTGGATGATCTTCAATGTCCCTTCCAACCCAAACCATTCTGATTCTATGTAATTCAGATTGAACCCTTGTTTCACTCCACATGTTATATTTTATTTTTGGAGGGGCATAGACAAAATGAGGATCACTATAACTACAAGTCACATCTTCGAGAGCTCTGTAGAACGTGTGCCTGCATGTATGTTTTTGCGTAGGCAATTTTGGAAGTGGGAGAATGCTGAAGTCGCATGTGTTATTTGTTAAAGACTGATAAGGTTGATAAACACTGTGGCAAACTATCTAGTTTGATGTACTTTTAGTTACTCTGTTCCCATGTTCATTTCCAAGGCTTCAGGAAGGAGCACAGTGTTACAGTAACACAGCCTGTAGAGGAGTTAAGGGTAGCTTTTATCCTCTGATGACTAACACGCTGCAGCCAGATGGAATGGTATAAATCTCTTCTTACACACAACGAAGCCAAAACAAATATTCTGCAATGATTAAGTGGCAACCCAAACAGAAGCAGGCGTCCTGTGGGCTGAAACAGGAAATCTTGAGTTACAAAACTCAAGATATGTTAATTTAATTTGATTATATATTTGATGGCTATCTGAAGTGGCCCATGAATAATTGATGAATACTAGAAAAGCTGTTGTTTGCCTTTAAAATCAAGCTGAAAAAAGCAGGAACTGAATATTTAGGACATAATTACTGTTTGCATGGGTCCTGTGAGAGGTCCCCACAGCACACCACTGTCCCTGGTGGTGATCGGTGGCAGGAGCTGATGGAGGAGCATATGTGGGATCTTCTCCAGCCTGGCTCCATTAGTGATTTATCATAAATTAAGTAAGGATACTTGCTCAGTCTAGCCAAGATCTGTAAATAACTGACTCTCACACTCACGAGGATGTGTCTGCAGTTTGGATGACTCATGAAGAGCCAGTAGTTCTGTTTCAGAAGGCAACATGAACTGCTGGCTGGAATTTCCATCCCCTTGCATGGGCTGTAAGCAGCAAAGCTCAGGAGCTACAACAGCTTTGACAACTGTAGTGCTACCTTTCTGAAAGTCACAGTGGGCTGCATCCTGCCAAAACACTAGTTAACACTTGCATCATACCCAATAAACTCAGAATAGCCATTTCATAGAATCATCTGATTAGAAAAGACCTCTGACATCATGGAGTCCAGCCATACCTGTCCGCTACTAAACCATGTCCCTAAGAAACTCATCTACCCATCTTTTAAACACCTCCAGGGATGGAGACTCCACCACCTCCCTGGGCAGCCTGTTCCAATCCCTGACCACCCTTACAGTGAAGAAATTTTTGCTGATGTCCAGTCTAAACCTCCCCTGGCCAACTTGTGGCCATTTCCTCTTGTCCTGTTGTTGTCACTTGTGAGAAGAGACCAGCACCCACCTTGCTACAACCTCCTTTCAGGTAGCTGTAGACAGTGATGAGGTCTCCCCTCAGCCTCCTCTTCTCCAGGCTAAACAACCCTAATTCCCTCAGCTGGTCCTCGTAGGACTTATTCTCCAGCCCCCTCACCAGCCTCGTTGCCCTTCTCTGCACACGCTCCAGCCCCTCAATGTCCTTGTAGTGAGGGGCCCAAAACTGAACCCAGCACTCGAGGTGCGGCCTCACCAGTGCCGAGTACAGGGGCACAATCACCTCCCTGCTCCTGCTGGCCACGCTGTGTCTGACACAGGCCAAGATGCCACTGGCCCTCTTGGCCACCTGGGCCACTGCTGGCTTGTGTTCAGCTGGCTGTCAACCAACACCCCCAGGTCCTTCTCTGCCAGGCCAAACACGTGAACGAAAGGCATTTGATAAGAGTGCTTGCCCTCCTCCACTACGGGTTCTTCAAGGGGGGAGAAAAATATTTTGTTTGTGTTTCTGGCAAGGGGTTATGGTGTAGTGCCATGCTCCTCTGCAGTAAGATGTTTCTTGTCCAGGAGTGGGCTATTTTTCCTGATTGCTTTTTAATGTGTTCTACAGGCTTTGAGAAAAAACTATTTGAAGACAGGTACAGGTGAGGAGGTGTACATACACAAGTAATCTTTAGCATGAGAAGGTTGCTTATCCTGTTCTTGTGATGTTAAGAGGCGAGAGCCATTGTCACATCAGCACAGTGACAGCCAAGAAGCCCCCTCCTGAGGGTGAACCCAAGCTGTGCTCTGCTTTGCCATTGCTCTTCTTTGGCTGAGGCAGTACAGGAACCTCCCAAAACCCAGGCAGGTGACACTTTCTTTATTTACCTGATGCAGCCAGAGGATGAGCAGAGGAGGGCATCGGGACCAAGCTAATTCTCATGCTTTGCATAGCCAAGTGTCTCCTCAGAACATGCAGTGACCTGAACATTCTTGGCGGTGCTACTGAGAAACAGGTCCTTCAAGTTTCCAAAACTTTTGATTCAAATATATATGAAGACTCATTTTCTTCAGTTTCTGAAGTTTCTCACGTGATGATGTGAGCAAAAGTTGCAATGGTGGAGCTCACCTGATGAGCTGTTCTTAGTCTGAGCTGGTCCCAGGTCCCCAACAGGCACCTCTAACACCTGTAACCAGCCCCGTGTCCCGTGTGATTGGTCACTTCTACCACCAGCACAAAGCTGGCCTCTGGCCAGGCATGTTCCCCAGTGAAGTTCCCAACCTTCCCAGTGAAGGCTGTTTGGCAAATAATAAGTCCTGTCTGGTGTACGTGGTGTGTGTGATTTAAAGGTAAGAAGGTAGATGAAACCCAATGGAAAGCTGGAGACATGACAAGGGTCAGATGGCAGCACTTTACCTAAAGAACTGAAGAAACTGTGGCATATTTTTTTTTCACTGAAACCACATAGCTCGTCTCAGAGCAAACAGCATGACCAAAGGCTACGCATCCTTACTTACCAAGGAGAAAGCTGAAATGAAAGGGATTACCTAGCAGTGACTTCTTGCTATTGTAAGAGGTAGTAAACAAGATAAAGGTAGAATAGGGAAGATGGATAAATAGTCATTCTTAAAATAGAATAAACATCAAACTTTTATTTGTCTGGGCCTTTGAAGGAGCACAATAACCAAAGGCACAAGGGGGAGGGCAGAAAACATTATTTACTCCAGGAAGCAATGATGAATTATACAGAAGGTTGTCTAGGAGCTTCTCCAGAGCTGTGACCTGTAGAGATTTTTGAAGACAAGAGCATGTTCGTAATGGTTTGCATTCAGCTGAAGGAAGTGTTACACCCCACGGGCTCTAATGGAGAGACGCTGGTTTCCACTAGCTGAAGATCTGACCTCAGTAGTAACTGAGAGTTAAAAGCAAACAGGTAGAGAGCAAAAAGCCTGTCTTTAGCATACTTTAAAGTCCTTAACCTGGATACAAAGCTTGGCTATAAATGAAGAGACAGCTCTAGAATTCTAGTTTAAGCCAAACAATATTGACTGATTATGAAAACAGTCTTATCTTGTTTACTGCCTAGATCCTTCTCTACATTTGAGCTGAAAAGGGGATAAGGTTTAACACTGACTACTTTTAAGTTCCTATTTAAATGCTTGCACAATGGTTTTAGCTGAATGGAAAGACTAATTTAGGATTTTTATGACGGGGTAAAAAAATGAAGATATGTTAGGCCAGATGGCTTGAAACATGTCAAAGAGTTGATTTATTTCTTCACAGATGTTTGAGTATCCAGAAAAAAAGTATTTTCCAAAGTCTTCCAGAAGCAGAAGCATTCTTTAATGAGGTTAATAGGTGTCTTCAGAGTGCAGTGGGCTTAGGATCAGCAGGAGATCATAGAATCATGAAATGATTGAGTTTGGAAGGGGCTTTGAAGATCATCTAGCTCCCAGCCCCCTGCCATGGGCAGGAACACCTTCCACTGGATCAAGTTGCTCAGAACCCCATCCAGCCTGGCCTTGAACACCTCCAGGGATGGGGCAGCCCCAACTTCTCTGGGCAGCCTGTGCCAGGGCCTCACCACCTTCAAAGGAAAAAAGTTCTATGGATGAAATTTCTTCTGTGGTGAACTATACGTATCAGTATAGATGGAGCTTGATGTTCGTGTGCTTTTTGCTGAAGCATTCTCCCAGAGCTGATGTGCCACTGATATGCCAACCTTTCTTTCTTTAAATCCCTTCCGAGAATTTACATTTGTGCTGAAGGCCATAATATTGTGATTTTGTGATCATGTGTACCTGCTGGAAAATGCTTATTTGCCCCTATTTTGTTCCAGAGTAAGTTTGGACAGACAAAATTTTGACTAGGTTTCTGTCAAACGGACTACACAACACTGAAACTGCAGTTAAATTATCAGGTGGGTATTATTTACAGCTTGAAAACACAGAAGTACTTGGTTCAGGAAGAACAGAGAAGAAAAAAATAATCGTGAGTGTCCTGGACTGCGAAAAGTCAAAATTACTTTCAATATCACCACTCCTCTGATGCTTTAGACTAATTATGTAACCCATCTATCTTCATTGATTTATTTTTCACCAAGCCTTTATACTGGGGGTTGTGTGTCATATTTACGGTACATGGGCAATACACAGCACAAAATGCACCAAGAGTGGTTGGATGCCTGCTGGTACAGACTGAGCGACCATACCCTCCTCACTTCTCCTTCCCCCCTCATCTTAATCAGCTTGATTGTTCTTTGCTGACTCTGAGTCAATAAAGTTTGAGTTGTTTATTTTTGCCTAGTTCTGAAGCACTTACCTTAAGAAAGCCCAAAATAGCAAAAGATGAGTGTGTTACAATTGCTATTTTTCTATAACATGAGTTTTTAAGTGGCCTCACTTGAGAGTGACAAATCAACTAGTCTTCTGAAAAAATGCAGCAAACAGCTGCTTTCCAAAGTCGTTGCTAATAATAACATTGAATCCTTTTTTGTACTGGATTTTTGTCCAGCTGTTGCCTAAATCTGAAAAGGACTATGAAAGGCAAATTCTGCATTTATCCATTACTTCAAAAATCATCCCATAAGCAAGTTTTTCTTTTGACCTTTTAAAGCCTTTGTCTTTGGAAAGTAGTGGTAAGAATTGCATGAACCTCATGTATTTTCATCTTGGCTGAAATGCTCCTATGGCAGGAGTAAATTAATGAGATGCCTAGCACTGCCAGCACCAATTTCCTTCCCTTTCTTAAATGCATATGTAGATTCATGCATGTTGCACACACAAGAGCATACGGTTTTAGATTGGTGGTGGTCACAATGGATGAGTGTGTGAAGGCAGCACCAGAGGAGCAAAGCATCTCTGAGACTGGAATGGATGGCAATAAATGCACAGCACTGTTTTCCCCTTAGCCCATTTGATGGATTTAAGGATGCCCTTTCCCACCTCCTACCTGAGAAGGTGTGCTTGGCTCTCCAGGGGCTTCAGGTCACTGCTGATGTAAGCTTGAGTGTGGTGATGCAGGGTGAGGTGACAGTGCTAGCCAGAGTCCTCTTGCTACTGGCTGTTACATGTGCTCAGGAGATGGGTTGAAGGAAGGAGGAGATCTCAGCTCTGCAAAACTTTGACTGGCTTCTGGTACAGCCAGGGTTTCACTCTAACATCGCTGTTTACTGGGAGATGCTGAAGATGTGCTTAGCTGGCATGCACGTGTGAGCAAAGTGCAAGAGGGGAAGGTTTGATGTGCTATTCCTTTGACTGGGGTTTGTGGCAACCTCTAAAATTGCTAGTAATTCCCTTGCCTTCCTCACCTATCATCAGAGTACCTGAGTGTGAAGGTGATAGTTCTGACTTGTTGCCACCACCTTTTTCCACCTGGGAGGCAGCAATGTGGGAATTCCAAAAATCTGTGGGATATAC
Organism: Neomorphus geoffroyi; assembly: GCA_033558235.1. NCBI lineage: Eukaryota > Metazoa > Chordata > Aves > Cuculiformes > Neomorphidae > Neomorphus > Neomorphus geoffroyi. The sequence continues at coordinate 98,149,494 of JAUMJM010000005.1, read as the reverse complement.
ACAGTGCATACTGGACTCTGCATGTGTCTCAGCAGAGGCAATGTCTCATGTCATTTCTCAGGCAAAACAAGGTCAGGTTAGAGGCCACTTTTTTATAAATGGGTCTTTTAGGATCACTCCATGGGCTGTGATTTACACCTGGTTCAGTCCAGGGGCCGACAATACACTCTAACTAGGTTCATGTGGCTGTTGCTGATGTGTGAAGACACCAGAGAAAAACCCTCAGGGGTTGCTTTGCTGCAGCTTTATCTGAATACATGTGTTTCGGGATGATTCCTACCAGGTTTTCTGAGCTGAGCATATTTCTGCTTGTGCCTAGGTTGTGGATGGAAAGCTGCACCACAGACAGGACTTTATAAACCTCTGGAGCAATTACGGAAGCAGAAACTTAAAAAGGAGGAAGATGAATAAACAAACCCAATGGCCACTGCAGGACATGAGTTTCCTTATCTGACACTGCTCCTCTGGGAACATCATCACACCGTATCCCTCTCATTTACCAAGCACAGAGCAGGGCAGGTCACAACTGCACCAAAGAGTCTCAGGGATTCTTTTTACCAAGTCGTACTCCATGGTGTAGCAGAGGATGAAGACTGGTCAAAGCCTTGGGTAAAGAGTATTACGGATTTAAGGGCATTTTTATCAGAAGTATATTGAAGCTGAATTACTTGGACTAATCTTGGGTAACAAATCATGTGTCTTTTTATCTTTTTTCAGGAGTTACTGATTTTCAGGCTTTTGCAGGGCAACTTTAAATGAATAGGAGAGAAAAAAATGTCTGAATAGGAAAATAGCCGGAAAGACCCACCACTGGGAAGCCTTCCAGGGTTTATTTTTTTAAGTCTTGGACACCAGGAGATGAACTATTTTAATACAAAAGGCTCTTTCCTGCAAGATTTGTACAATGCATCCTGAAGATCATGGGGAGAGAGAAGCTCTCTTGTGCACTATTTGCAGCCTGTGCATCTCCATCAGCCTTGGTGAATGCTCACATCAGCAGTGTGACTGCAGGACAGGAGGCTGGGGAACACAGCCTATGCCTCAACCATGGGGATGGCACTGAAAGGATGCTCCGGTAACCCTAGGAAGAGGCAAGGACTGTCCTGGATGTTCAGTGCTGTAGAGCACACTGTTCCAAGGAAAGATCATCAGCACTGCTTAGTTACTAGCACAGATACCACCCTAGATGCTAAAAAGATCCTATGCTTTAAGTCATCCAGACCTCCCCTGTATATCCCATGTGGCCAGAATGGATTTTGGTATGTTAGGGTACTTGAATTCTTTGTATGCTTGTTGCGCAGAGTTAGATATGTTAGATATATACTTTTGATTTGTGTTCTTTGCACCAAAAAAAAAATCAGCATATACATAGACTGGCTTCTTTCAACTGTTCTTTCCTTGAATAGTGGAAATAGTTCAGCCTCTTTGACTAGACTGTGGTGGCGATAACATGATTTTACAAAATTTATTCTGAGCAGTGTTGCTTGCAGTTTTTATCTCTTGAATAACTTTCTCCCTGAAATGCTGCTAAATCCCATGAAATACAGCAGATCTCTATGCAGAATCAAGGGACTCTGTTTAAGTGAATCTACAACAATTCAAGGCAAATTTGTCTGAGCTCTTGGATTTTTATTTCACATTTTGAAAGCTTTCTGTTGATAGCATTGACGTGATTTCTAGCAGTTAAATCCCAAATATGTAAGTAGACCTATTATATGTACCTCACCTCAAATCTTATTTGTGTAAAACAATAAAATACATTAAACATTAAAATGGAGATGTGATAACTCATGTTTTAAATTACTTTTTCCCGATGTGTAAAACCTTTTTAAAAGAATTTACTGTTGTATTTTCATGCCCTGTGGCACCCTGAGGGATACTGCAAGTTGATGCTCATTTTGATCCATGGGACATACCTGCAGAATGCTATGGAGCATGTGGTCAGCTTGGGAGCCTGCAGGTGGGGAGGATGCTGCACCTACTGCAACCCCCAGTCTTCAGGCTGAAATCCTTTGATTTCCAACCAAACACTTGCATTTCCACCCGGAGCACCCCAGGATCTCTGAATGTGCCAGTCATTGAAATATCTGGGGGACTAACCTGTCCCAGCCATAGGTGTGGCCAGGAAGGGAAGGAGGAGGGGAGGCTGCTTCCTGAGAGGACCATGGATGGAACAAAAGGAGAGGTCACTCCTGTCCAGCCCACTTGACCAGCTGGTGTAGGTAGCTTGAAGAAACCTGGAGCAGTAAGCTGCTGCTGGAAGCTGCCTCTGAAGCCTTTTGTGTTGGGGAGAGGAGTGATAGTCACCCGTCAGGTAAGATCTGAATACCTAGCAGAGACAGAACAAGAAATGTTCAAGTGTCACCCCAGGTGAGTGACGGCCACTGGGCCAGCTTGTCAGCAAAGTCATAGTCCTGGCTGTGCAAGGTGGGATCAGTGCTGTGTGTGGATGGATTGTGGGTGGATACGCCTCCAAGGGATGGCTGGCCAGCAAGGTCTTCACTCCAGTGTCCCCAGCTAGTGGGCACTGTTTTGTTTGTTTCTGGGTGATGTTATATATGTGTGTGTGTGTGTGTGTGTGTGTTTACACACGCAGACAAAAAAGCCAGAGTTGCTGGCTTGTTATGTATAAAAATATCATTACTTAACAATTGTTTTGCAAAACCCAGTAAATTTGTCATCCGTGGATGGTGAATCTGATGAATGAAAGTCTTGCTGTTTACTGAATTAAATGCAAAATATAGTGATGTATCACCTGGTGAGAAATAAGCACAGAATGGATAAGACTGTGAAGAAACGTACATCTTTCTGAGGCTGGAAATGAGTTGTCTCCTGGGGAAGAAATGGAGATATCAGGTTTGGAGAGGGTTGCTTGTGCTGCATCGCAGAGAGAACGGCAGAGCAATGCTGGCCATGTCCCAGCAGGGCTGCAGCACAGAGGTGAGCAGTGCCAGGCCTTTATTCTCACAGTTTACTTAAGTAAGGGCTGTATCTGTTTCTTCTGAAGCATCCTAATGGGGTCAGCCTGAGGAGGTCACTGTAAGGAGGGGTGAGCATGCAATGCTGCTCTTGGGAATGAGAGCTGACACTTTTCCAAATTGGGGGGTTTTGTTACTAGAAGTGTCCTAACTTGCTTTCTATGAGCTTTAACTTGATAGTCAGATACTTTCAAATGCCGGAAGTGGGGACAGACCATAGACTGGTGTCCTGATGTTGACAGCAAAAGTGACTTTTGGCTAACACAACAAACCGAATAGGAGAGAGGAGGAAAAAAGCTTTGTTGATCATCTCTGTGGCTATTGCAGAGTGCAACAGGCTTTCTGTTGGTGGTGGGGAGACTTGGTAAAGGCACAGCCAGGGGAGCTGTAGGCTACTATTTATTTAGCCTTTCCCAAAGCACTTTTGAGTTGTATCACTCAAAAATATGATTGTCCTTGACCACTTGCCTACCCTGCTTGGATTGTTTTGAGTGTGTGAGTTTTACGTGCATTAAAAAGCAGTAAGGCAACTGCAGACATTCCCATGGCTGCCAACACTCTAACTTCATGCAGGAGTGAGAAGAGATGGAGTGCTGGGAAGAAACCACACACGCACGCGTCGTCACTTCATCTTCAGCTCTCTGAAATGCTGCGATATCCTCACTGGTTGCTTTATTCTTCTGGTGCATAATTATTCATAAATGTATGAAATAGAAGTGAGTGCTTTGTACCAAACCCCGTGTAGGACTTGGAGGCACATGTTTTGCCCCAAAAATGGATTCCCAGCTCTTGGGGTTCTCCTTAGCTCCTGGGACTGCTGGGGGCAGAAGGAGCACCAGTAGCACCACAGGTGTGGGTGGCAGGAGTCACCCCCTTTTATGATGTCTTCCCCCACATAAGGATTACAGGACAGTTATTTTCACACCCTGAGCTCTATGCTGTATCGCAAAGAGATGGTTATCAGTGCAGGGCCAAAGATGTTCCCTCCAACAGCAAGGAGAGGCAGGGTGTTGGCAGGACCCTTCCCATTAACCCCTGGAGTGTTCCTTGTCCATCCTGGCTTGTATTAGAAACAATGTGGCCAGCAGGACCAGGGAAGTCATCTTGTCACCTGTTCTCAGCACTGGTGAGGCTGCACCTTGAATCCTGGTTTCAGTTTTGGGCCTCTCACTACAAGAAGGACATTGATGGGCTGAGGTCAACAAAGTAGGGGAAGGGTCTGAAGCACAAGACTTATGAGGAGTGGCTGAGGAAACTATGGTTGTTTATCCTGGACAAGAGGCTGAGGGAACACCTTATCACCCTCTACAACTGCCTGAAAGGAGGTTGTAGCGAGGTGGGTGCTCGTCTCTTTTCTCAAGTAACAAGTGATAGGACAAGAGGAAGTGGCCTCAAATTGCACCGGGGAGGTTTAGACTGGATATCAGGAAAAATTTCTTTACTGCAAGAGTGATGAAGCATTGGACCAGGCTGTTCAGGGAAGTGGTGGAGTCTCCATCCCTGGAGGCATTTAAAAGACAGGTAGATGAGATGCTCAGAGATAAGGTTCAGTGGTGAACAGGTATGGTTGGATGAGGTGCTTGGAGATATGGTTCAGTAGTGGACAGATATGGTTGGATGGGGTGATCAGGGATATGGTTCAGTGGTGAACAAGTGCAGTTGGATGAAGTGCTCAGGGATATGGTTTTAGTGGTCAACAGGTATGGCTGGATAAGATGCTCAGATATGGTTTAGTAGGGGACAGGTATGGTTGGACTCGATGATCTCAAAGGTCTTTTCCAACCAAACACTTCTATGATCTGTCCTGTCCGTGTCACCGGGTGGGTGTGAGGACCCTTTCCCCAGGGGTAACGCTGCGTGCAAGCTCCTGGCCGCTGCCGGAACCCCTCGGGGGATGATGGATGGGGGGGGCGGTCCGCGGAGGCAGTGCGTTATCCAGCAGCGCCGCCGTGCGGCCAGCAGGGAGGGAAGAGGGGGTCGGGGGTCGGTACTCATGGCCTCGGCTCCCGCGGGTCCCCCTCTCCCCAGCGCCGGGGGGAGCGAGGAGGGGTAGCGAGCCGTCGCCTCCTCCGCGCTGCGCGGGGCTCTGCTGCCTCCCGGCGGTCACCCAGCCCCGTAGTGGTGATGAGAGGGGGGGAGGATAATATCAAATCAATCCCTTCCGCTGCACGAAGCAATAAATCCTTCAATTCTTTCCTTTTAAGGGAGACGGCAATAAACTCTTCAATTGTTTCCTTTTCGGGGCTGCTTGGCTAGGAGAGAGTCGGGGTGTTTCTCTGCAGATGCTGGGATATAACGGGAGGTGATGCCGGGAGCATCGCGGTCCTGAAGCCACAAGTGCAACATTTCCTGAAATACAGCCCTGCTCCAGCCGGAAGCACCTCCGGAGCCGTTCCCAACCGGCCCCTTAATAAACACCGCCGAGAATTGCCCTTATACTTTGTAAATATTGGATTAGCTTTTCATTGACCGGCTCTCTTGAAAAGACCCGAAAAATCCACACCGGTTCCAAACTAAGCCAAACAGTCAATAGGTGACGAAAGTAAGTTATTTCCAGGGCTTAACGGGGCTTCCAGCTCATTATCAGGTTATCTGAGGCGCCTAAAGAGTTTCTTTCCTACAAGAGGGTGGAGAAAGGAAAAAAAAAGAGAGGAAAAATGGGGAAAAGCAAAAAAACAAAGGGAAAGGAGCCCTGGGAGTGGGGAGAAGAGGGAGTGAAGGTCAGGCTCAGCTTCTCACCCGCCCGGTTGTGCCCCAAGTCCTGGAGCGTGTGGCGATACAAACCTGGGGGGCAGCGGCAGCGGGGCAAGCCAGAGGACTGCTGCCAAACTGCAGGCGTTTGGGGTGTCTGGGGAGGGGGGCGTGAGTGCAGGACGCCCCAGCTAAAGCCTCATATGCGCTGCGGGCCCGCTCCAACACCAGATCAACTCTAGAGCTCAACAATGCTGCCACACCGTCCCTCTGCCTCTGCATGGGGGGGGGGGGGGCTGAAAATGCTAAGGATGGTAGAGTTGGGGGTTCCCCCCTCTTTTTTTTTTCTTCCCTTTTTTTCTTTTTTCCCCCCTTTTCCCCTTTTTCTTTTTTCCTTTTTTTCTTTTTCCCCTTTTTCCTTTTCCCTCGTTTTCCTCTTCCCTTTTTCATTTTTCATTTTTCATTTTTTCATTTTCTCTTTTTTATTTTTTCCTTTTTCTTTTCGTTATTTTTTTCTGCTTTCTTTATCATTACTTCTTTTTTCTTTTCCGTTTTCCTTATTTCTCTTTTTCTTCTCTTCTCTTTTCTTATTTATTTGCTATTTATTTTCTGTTTTGTTTTCTCTTTTTTCTGTTTTGTTTTTCCTCTTTTTTTCCCTTTTTATTTCTTTTTTCCTTTTAATTTCTATTTTTTTTTCTTATTTTTCTTTTTTTTTTTTTTTTTTTTTTACTATTTTGGCCTCTTCCCCCCCCTCCTCTGCCGGCCTGCCTTGCACACAACGAGAAGCCACGACAAGAAAGAGCCGTTTCTCCGGGGGCCAAGCGGGACGTGCCAGTCGGCCGCGCGGTACGGCCGGGCCGCGCAGGGAGGCAGCCTGCATAACATTACTGGCCCTGAATGCAGCCTTGTTCTGCTGCCCTCCACAGCCTCCGCGCAGCCTCCGCATTGCGCGGACAGCGGAGCTCCGCTACCAGGCTGGGGGCACAGGAGTGGGCATCGCTTTAGTTGTTATGGGGGAGATGCTCCTGAGTCTTTTTGGGGGTGAGGGGAGCCTAATTTCCTGTGAAACGAGAGAGAAACTTGTCAGCGGGAAGCAGGAGAAGAGGAGGGCCTCTGTTAGTCTTCAAAGAAGGAGAGAAAGAGAGAGGGATTCTTTTTCCTTGTCTCCCCCTTCTTTTTTTTTTTTTTTTTTCCAGAATAGATATAGCACGAATTTTTAATTCGTCTTCCTTTCACAGACAACAATGCTGGTTTTGAAAGCTGGGCACAATTTGGGTTTTGTGAGGGGGTCCCCCGGCCCAGCTGGCCATATGGGATACAACATGTAGAACATGCCTAACAATGAGCACGAGTGACAGCCCTAACAAAACGCAAAGGACACTGCTCCCTGACTCCGAGATGGACTGCCTCCCATAAATGAATTGAATGGCCCTAAAAAGAAGGAAAACCGGGGGGGGGGGGGGGGGGGGGGGGGGGCGGGGGGAGGCACAAGGAGAGCCCCCCCCCCCCCCAAACTGTCTCTCCTTTTTTTCTCCTCTCCTCTCCTCTCCGGCCCGGCCCTGGCTGCCTTTGCCTCCGTCTCTTTAATATGCACGCCTCTAACATGCTCACCTCCCTGCCTCCCCCATTGTGCTGTTTTGTGAAGTCTACTGTATATTGTGCAAAGATAGACTGCCCGGAGCTGGCCCGGCAGCATGGGAGATATAAGGCCACGGAGGTTAGGGCCACACAACTGGTTTTATAGACTTAGCAGAGCCTGGGGGAAAGAGGGGAAAAAAAAAAAAAGAAGAAGAAAAAAAGTGGCAATTTTCCTCCTCGCCCTCTCCTGGCTTGCTGGAAAGGGGAAAACCTGCACATGTCTGTGCAGCCCTGCAGTTTGACGACCCCAGCGGAGATGGAAAACCGGTTCCTCGGCTTGCCTGGCCGGCTTTTCCCCCGTGATTCAGCCCGGGATGCTTTGCTTGTGCGCAGGTTACAGGCACAGTGTCCACAGCAGAGCCCAGCAGCTCGCCAGCCTCGGGTGGGTTGGATAAGGGTTCGCTCTTATCCTTTATCCCCTTATCCCTTCCTCGAGGGCAAGAAGGAACAAGAAAAAAGGGTGAAAAAGTAAAAAAAATGGGAGGGGTGACAAATAAAAAAAGGGGGGGGAAAAAGAGGGGGGAATAAAAAAGGGGAGGATAAAATAAGAAGGGGGAATAAAAAAGAGGAAAAGGAAACAAAACCAAAACCAACTCAGCTGGAGCGCAGAGGCTGCGCGGGGGCGGAAAAGCGCTCAGGGTGTCAGGGGATGCTGCGATTCATCTCTTTGCTTTGGGCTTTGAGCTGAACAAGGCGCTGCCCCGGCCCCATCACACCGGACAAGACGCCGTTTGTTGTTATTTCTTTTTTAAATTATTTTCAAGCATCTGTATCAGCCTAAAAACTGCAAGGGAGGGCGATGGGGAACACAGCTTCCCTAAGCTCTGCCCAAATCCTGCCGTCAGTAACTTCTCTCGGGCCCCATTTCACCCGGGCTGAGCCTTTGCCCCGACTTGCCTGAGACTCCGAAGGGCTGAACCCCAAGTTTCCGCGCTCCCCTCCGTGCAAACAGCCCCCAGTCCAGGGAAGGGGACATTGTGAGGCTGCTGTTATCCAAAACTCCGCATCCAGAAGACCCCAGCTGCAAGGGGTGGGGGGGTGGGGGGCATTGGGATGTATAAAAGCACCATCACGACTATAAAATAATTCTCCCCCCTGCATTTTTTCGCTAGGTTCGGGTGTTGCGAAGGAGCCGAGTTGACGCCGATTGCCCTGAGAAGAAACCCGCTTTCCCCCACAAAAAAGAAATTATGGGCTGGGGAAGGATGTCCTGCTTGGCCATGTCTCCCCCCGGGAAAGGACCCTCCTGGCCGCACACCGGGCTAAGCCCGGCCGAAACTCCGCCGAAGGATGTTGGGATGTCAAATAAAAACACTGAGAAGTCGAATAAAACAGGTTCGTCCTTGTTATCCATTCCTTCTCTTATTTTTTTTCTGGAAACAGAGTTTTTTAAAAATTAAAATTCTTGTTAATATATAGAAAATCTGGGTTCATACACAGTAAAACGGTGAGCAGACGGAGCTTAATGTGCGTTTCTTTTCCCTCTGCTTGGAAATAGCTGTGCACAAACCCCAAATAAGATAAAACAAAACGAGTGCCCTGGCTGCTATAATCACCACGAGAAATAAAAATACGCCCGTTAATAATTGTCGGGGCTTACAGGCGGCCGAAATTGGTCCAAGGAGGGGAGCAATCGAGATGTTTTGGTGCCCTGAGCGGGGTTATGGCGCAGGATCCTCACGCAGGTTCCTCACAAAACCACAGGAGCAGCGGGGGGGCATTTTATTCTTTATTTTTTTGTTGTTTAAGTCTGACGATCCCCCCCCCCTTTTTTTTTTTTTATTTTAGTTGTAGGTAGACAGGACCACTCTGAATGGCGCAAAAATTTCTGTAAACAATGACGCACAAAAACACCTCCCCTCCCTTCCCCCCCGCCTCCCCCCGAAATGAAACCGAGCCCCCCAGAAAAATGGAGGGGAAAAGAAACGGGAGAGGGAAGAAACCCATAATAATAATAATAATAGCAATAATAATAATAATAATAATAGCGGTTCCCTCTCCATTCCTTCCCCCGCAGTTTTGATTTTATTTTTTGGAGCATCAGTCCGTCTCTTTCTCTCTCTCTCTTTATTATTTTTTTTTTTTTCTCCTTTTTTTTTCTGAGTGTGTGTGGGCAGCGTGTGCGTGTGCGGGCTCCCCTCCAGCCTTCACCAAGTCCATTGCTGAGCTTGTACCAAATGGTGTGCTGTGGGGTACTGGGGGTTGCTGGTAGCGCTGTACTGGGCGTTGTATTGCATATGCTGTAGAGACTGGGCGCTATAGGCGGAGAAGGGGATTCCCGTCTGGAAAGTCGCGGCTGCCAAGTCCTGAGCTTTGAGCGTGTGGCAGGGCTTGCCGTCCCTGACTAAGACCGGCACGGCCACCCGCCGCGGGGAGGGAAGAGGAGTCACTTCCATACCTTTCTCGGCCCGGGCTCGTTTCATCTTGTAGCGGTGGTTCTGGAACCAGATCTTCACCTGGGTGGGGGTGAGGCGGATCAGGCTGGCCAGGTGCTCCCGCTCGGGCGCCGACAGGTAACGCTGCTGCCGGAACCGCCTCTCTAGCTCGTAGGTCTGCGCCTTGGAGAACAGCACCCTCCTCTTCCTCTTCTTCCCCGCGTCCCCGCCGCCCGCCGCTTCCTTCTCGTTGTCGGGCGATTCATCGGCCGAAGGCTCCGGCGATTTGGCAGAGGCGTCCTGGCCACCGCCGCCAGCCGTCAACCCGTGCACTGCGGAGAGTTCGGTCCATCAGCGAGGAAAGTGGAGGGGGGGGACTCCGTGCTGTGCTCCCCTCCCCTTCTAGCTGTACATCCCTTTCGCTATCCCCTGCATCCCTTCTGCCACCCCCCGCAACCCTTCGTCCACCCCCCGCATCTCTTCTTCCACCTTCTCCACCCTTTTTTCTACCCCCTGCATCCCCTTTTCCACCCCCTGCATCCCTTCTTCCACCCCCTGCATCCCTCCCGCAACTCCCCCGCATTCCTCCTGCATCCCTCCCGCATCCCTGCCACATTCCTCCCGCACGGGACAGGGCGGATCTCCCGCGGCGTGGAGAGGGATGGAGACACCGGCCAAGCTGTGGTGAGAGATGAAGACACTAGCCAAGCCGTGGCGAGCGGTAGCCCACCCCTCCGACACCCCCTCGCCCCGCGGGCGCGGAGCATCTCGGCTCGGTGCTGCCCCATCCCGGTCCCCGCTGCGCGGTACTCACGGGAGTACTGGATGCCCTCGGCGCTCGCCAGCCAACGCGTGTAGGGATTATCGCTATTATCATAGAAAGGGTTCTTCAAAGGCAGCGTCTGAACAGTGTCCAAGGGGGTTTGTCCCAAAATTCCCGTTTTCTTGGGAGGCTCCGGCGCCTCGCTCTCTTCCTCGCCTCCCTCCGCGGCGGAGCCGTCCTCATCGTTGGTGTCGGGGAGGTCTAAAATGTCCTTCACCGAAAAGCCCGTCTTTGTGTTGGTCAAAGACATGTTCCGGCCAAATTTTTAGGCAGGAAAGTTGCAGAGGAAGCAGCTTCGCCAATCCGCTGTGGCACACGCACACACGGGACGGCGACAACAGCACCGCGCACGCAGCCGGGGGAGGGAAAGAAAAGCTCCACACGCGTGGAGGAGGGAGAGAGAAAAAAAAGTAGGATAATATAGATTTATAGAAAAATAACCGAAGGGTTTTGTGCAAAAAGAAGCAGCAAAGCCCCGGCCGCAACGGTGATGGTTTCTCTGGGCTTGTTCTGCCACGGGGGCGGGAGGGGGGGGAATTCAGAGAGCAGTAGCAGCAGCTGGCTTCGGAAATAGTTTGTAACTCCAGGGGAAAAGGGGAAAGAGACGCCAAAAAAAAAAGAAATAAAGAAAAAAAAAGGAAAAAAAAAAAAAAGATCACTTCTGGATCTTGCTTAAACACCCCAAACCCGCGCCTGCCGCTTGGAAAAACCGAGCCATTGCTGGAGCGAACAGTCCATATAAGGCTGGTCCCCACACATGAACCTGCCGAGAGGAGGGAGAAAAAAAAAATACATTAAACCCGGGAAAGGTTGGCCACGTGTGGGCGGGTCTTGGAAGTCAAGTGGATGAAGACAGTGTTTGCAGATGTGAAATTGCGGGTTTTGGGCGAGCTCCGAGCTTCCACCATTGGTGATGAGTGGTATAACGTGTCAGTTAATTACCGGCGTGGGGAGGGCCCTTCCGCGGGTGCGTGTGTGTGTGTCAGCGAGAGAGGGAGGGGGTGATTCTCCTTTTTTTTAAAAAAACACAGTATTTACATACAAAGAACCTCGCACCAGCTCGATATTCGCACACTCCAAAGTGTGTTTTTTTCCACCGATTGCCTTGAAAAGCAGGGAGGAAAAAAATAGGGGGTGATAAGGAGAGAGGGAGGCTGCTCGCGCTGTTTCCCACCCCTCCCGCGCAAGTTGCGCGCCCGCGCAACCCGAGGACAGCGGGTGGGTGGGTTTTTTTATTTTGCGCGGGGATGAACTGAAAGCCCCGCGCGGGATCGAAACGAGAGGCGGCTCAGATGGCAAGAGACCAACTTATCTAAACCGCCTAGGTCAATATTTTGGTTGAGGCTTAGGGATGAGCGCTGGAAATTAAACAGCAAGTAATTGATTCTAGTTTGCTCCGAAAATTAACCGAACTGGCAAAATGCGATCGTCAGTCACGACCCGAGGAGATCCGGGACGTGATTATTTGAGGGGGGGGAGTTATTTGAAGAGGTCTCATTGATTTTGCCTCCTTCTTCCAGGGGAATGAAATCCAACCCGGTTGGTTAATTTAATGGGCTGGAGCCCAGTGGACTTTCAAATACGACTTAATTAATTTATTAATTTTTTCTTTCTTTTTTTTTTCAGGTCCTGGGGAAGGAGAGGGATTAAAAGAAAAAGGAGTTGCTTTCCAAAAAGGGTGGTTTTGAAGGCCGGGTCTCCAGGCGTCACACAGCCACGGAGCTCCGCGGCATCTCTGTCAGAGCCGCGGGGCTGCAGACCGCCCTCATCCCCAACTTCTTTCCTCTCTAACTGGCTGCCACCAACTTTTATGTCAATTTTCCTTCCTCCTCCTTTTTCCTGCACCAGCCGAGGACTCTTGGCTGTGCGCATCCTCGCAGGGCACTAGTCGGACCTTCCCCTTCTCCACCCGCCTCTTTTTCCCTTTCTCCATCCCTTTCTTTTTCCCTTTCTCCTTCTCCTTCCCCTTCCCCTTCTTCTTCCCCTTCCCCGAACCGCCGCACAGCCAGACCCCAGCCCGGGACGGGTTTGTGCCTGGAGATGATGGTGATGATGATGTATAGAGCGGGGGGACGGGATTGGGGGGCGGAGGGGGCAGGCTACAAACTGGGAAGGGGCTTCTCACCACCACCTTTATTTCTGGGAAAGAAAAGTTACCCGAGTTTCTCTCCCAGGAGGAGGGAGCGGGAATGGGGCTTCTGGTGGTGGGAAGAGGATGAAGACAGTCCCTCAAACATCCTCCTGTTTGCCCATCAATGTATTCACACCTTCCCCTCCTCTCCCTCCCCACAACCCTCATCTTTCCTTCCCCAGCCCCCAGCCTGCCTCCCATAAAGTATGTGATGTGGCTGACAATACCCAGGGATTTTTTTTTTTTTGCCTTTTTCCCCCCATCTCTTTTTTTTTTTTTTTTTTTTTTTTTTTTTTTTTTTTTAAGCGAGCCCCTGAGCACATCCTGGGTGGTCGGACCCGCGCAAACACAAATACAACCCTATGGCTAAGCTGGAAACAATGTCCGCAATGTAGACAAATGTCCGGCTTCTGTTGGAACCCTTTGTCTCGGCGCAGTTTTTGCATTTATTTCAGTGGCGAAATAATACGTGATTGACGCCCTCTTTCAATGTGTCCTAACTGTTGGGAATAAATCTGAGGTTGTTCCTAGTTGTCATGGTATTCAACCGCACTCAATGCCTATCTCTTCATCCATTTCGGAGTCCTTCCCTGATATCGAGGGAACCCCTTTCGGGTGGGAGCTCCCCTTTCCCTTTCGCCGGGGGGGGGGAGGGGCTTGGGACACGCTCCAGAGCTTTAATTTCTAGCAAATCTCGGATTTATCAACTGATTTATATCCCACACCTCCCCGAATCGACCTACACGGAGCGGGGGGAGACGGCACCGTTTCCCTTGGATGGGGCAGGATGCGGTTTTAATTCCTTCCCGAGGGAAAAAAATAACCTTAATAACAGTGAACAATCGCGACAGCCACAGGACGATGATACAAGCTCCCGAATTAAAGAAGCCAAAGATGGGGGGGGGACACGACACACACATGCAGAGCATCTCTGCCAGTGGATTGACGGCTCGTTTCGCTTGGGCAGCTCCGCTCATCGGGCTGTTATTTAAAGCCACACTTTAAAAAACAATAAAAATAATAAAAACTCCCTAAACAAACGCAAACAGACGCTCAGATGCCACAACACGGACAGAGCATCCTGCAAACCCCCTCGCAACGGCGACCTCGACGGCGGCGGCAGTGGGAGATGCCCACGGGGCTCGCAGCGGGCTGACACATCCCGACCCCGCGGCGGGGGGGTGGGGGGGAGTTGGCAGAACACGGCAGATATTTTCCCGGTGGAGAGCTGGTGGCCCTTTTACCTGCGGGAAACGATGTTTCCCTGTGGGCACACGGAGCCCCGTGGGTCGCGGTCGCCTTCCCAAAGTATCCCCGTAGTTGGAGTTGGAGTGGAGGGGGTACCTCTTGCGGGTAACTGCAACGAGCGAGAGGCCCGGGACACCGTGACGTCACCGGCGGGGGGTTGACGTAAGAGCCACTCGAGCCCTTTGACGTCAGGAGGTGGTCGCCAAACCGGGATGCAGTCCCCACGCCACCCGTGCCCGGAGATGCTCGGCGGGGTGGAGGTGGGAAACACGACCATATCCCTGCTGCTATCGCGACAGTGCTGGGGGTTGGGGGGGATTGCTCCCTTCGTGCCTTTCCCCCCTCCTCCCGTGTTCCCTTCCCAGCATCCTGGCTGAACGGCCAGAAGCCGCGCAGCCCTTCCCACGCGCGGGACCAGCCGGGTGGGGAGGGATGCTCCAGCGCTAGGGATGCTCTCTAAGGGCAAGGCGGTGGCATGGAGAGGGGTGGGGGTGTTCAGACCCCAACGGAGAGGCCTTTCCAGCCCTCTCCGCCCCCGCGGTGTTATTTGCACAAGCCCACAGGAGGCTGCCGGCGCGGAGCGTGTACACAGGCTGAGTGGCTGCACTTCAGGACAAGTGCCTCTGCTAGCAGGGGAGTGTTTACCTGTTTACTTTCACAGGTAGCTCAAACACCCGCCGTTCGCCTCCTCTCCCTCTCCCCAGTTTATGTGTCCCCCTCTCCAGCTGCGTGGGTAGCACCCTTCCCAACCCAGGGAGCGGGTGTTGATTTTAGCGGCATTATAGCTTGCTTGTTGTTTGTTTTTGTTTTTTTTTTTTAAAGAGACACTCGGTGGGCATCAGACAGTCTCTTCTAAGCGGCTCTTCGCGGCTGCGGTGCCCGAGGAACCAGCGGTGTGTGAGGGATGCAGGATGCCCGCACTCCCCGGCCACGCGTGTGCGACCCAGTGAGCATCGCGTGGGGTTTTGCCACGCTACTGGCAACCCGTGGGTTGTGTTTTTAAGCGGCGAGGTGCCTTCTTTTGCATCATCGCATCTCTCCTCTGGCCGGCGGCCCTAGGGCTCCCACTCCCCGCAAAGCGCCGGGGTCTCTCCCTCTGTTTTCAGCCACCGACGCCCCTATATGTATCGTATACATAGAGATCTTCATCCCCTTCTCTGTCGAGCGATATCATAGACACATAGATCTATAAATTAATTAAAGGGTGTTTGGCAGGAGTCTTGCACTCTTCCTCTCCTCCCTGTGCGGTTCCCTCGCCCTGACCTCTAACCCACCCCCGCATCCCATCTCCGATAACAGCCGTCAAGTGGATTAGTTTATTGTTTGATTAGTCCAAAGGTGCGAGCTATTGTTTTCCTTCACCCCGGACCACAAATAAACAAACAACAAAAAAAGACTCCACCTTGCCGCTCGGTACGGATTAGCGAAGCCCACACAAAGCCTTTGTTAGGGGCACAGGTTTATTTTATCTCTTAGAATGAGCTACACTTGAAATAAATAGGGAAAGGGAAGCGCAGCCCATATCGCTTCTGGTAATTGTTATTAGGAACTTCACCTCTGGAACATCTCCTGTAAGCAACACCCTTTTTGTTTTAAAGTGTGGCGAGGGAATGGAGAGCCGTGTTATTAAAAAAAAGGACATCTTTTGTTGGACGTAAAACCTCCACCCACAAATCCCCTAAAAGTAAAAATAAAACTGTCGCTTCTAAATATCCCCTCCAGATGGTTTTAAACTGCATTTTTCCAGGGATAATGCGGCAGCTCCGCAGTGGTGCTGCGGGCTCAGCGGCGGCTCCGGCTCTTAGGCCGTGGGAAAGGGAGCGGGGATGGGAAACCCACGCCACCGGATTGCCTTGCCCACCAGCATCCCGGCCTCGGGAGGGAGTGAGTGTAAAAAAAAAACGGATGTCCCGAAATCGGGGCTAACCAGAGCCCTCTGAATCCTCTGTCGCTTTCGAGAACTTAATTGTAACGTGCGGGGCTCGGAGTTTCTGCGGGGTGAAATTCCCGTCTCTGTTCGCGGCTGGAAAAATGGCATTAACAAAGGCATTAAGGATATTTTGAGGGGGAGAAAGAAAAGGAAAAATAGAGATAAGATTCTCCCGCACGTAGAAAGGCAGCCTTCCCTATCGATGCTAAAGAACAAGCCCTTACCACCCCTAAAAATCCCGGCGCCGGCCTGCCTTTCTCTCGCAGACAATTAAATCTTCTCCAGGACATAGGAATCTAAATGAGCTTTCCTATTCTCACGATTACTCTATCTCCTTCCCCCCGAAGCTTCAAAGACGGAGAAATCCTTCCAATTCACCGATATTACTTATAAATTTGTAGATCTAGATCTCGCCTGCCCTCCAACCAACCTCCCGAGGTGGTGAATTGTAATAGAAATCGGGATTTTTTCCCCCCCCTCTCCTCCTCCCTGGGGGCTAACGGGGTTATGTCAGAGCCGGAGGGCACATGTTAGGGCTTTGATAAATGCACTTTAATGAGATCTTTGAAAATATTGCCAATAGTGGTGAAGGCAGTTTGTTAAGGCCATGCACAAAAGCTCCCCACATCCCGCGGCCGCCCTACCCAGATATTTGTTTATTTAATTCCTCTCCCCCCGGTGAAAGCTCTAAGCCCAGCCCGGGGCCTCCCTTCCCCTTCTCGTCTATTATAAACTGTTTCATTCGCCGGGCAAACGTTTCACCCCCAGCCCCAGCAAGCCCCCCGGCTGCATTCGTTCCCGTCTCTCTAATGATTAAACGTGTCCCAATGAGATTAAGCTTTGTCCGAAATGTTTCTCCTGCTTCGGGAAGGCAAACCCGACCCGTTCTGCCGAGGGCGATGGGAATGTGGAGGATTTACGCGCTGAGGGCACTTTCTTATCTGAATTTACTTCTCACACTCGCACGCACAACGCGGAGGGCTTAGAGGGGAGCCCTTGCAGGTGGGTGGGTGTCGCGAGTGGGGATGCTGGGCGTCCATGAGGAAGAGTCTGGTAGCCGCCTTGCGTAGGGAGGGGTCAGGATCTTTTCGGGAAGAAGATGGGGAAGGGGGAGAAGGAAGGATGGGGAAAGGGGAGAAGGAAGGGAAAGGGGGAGAAGGATGGGAAAGAGGGAGAAGGATGGGAAAGGGAGGAGAAGAGGGAGAAGGAAGGGGAAGGGGGAGAAGGAAGGGGAAGGGGGAGAAGGAAGGGGAAGGGGGAGAAGGAAGGGGAAGGGGGAGAAGGAAGGGGAAGGGAGAAGAGGGAGAAGGATGGGAAAGGGGGGGGCAGGAGGAGGATGGGCAAGGAGGAAGAGTGAGAAGGATGGGGAAACGGGGAGAAGGATGAGGAAAGGGGGACCAGGAGAAGGATGGGGAAAAAGGAGGGGTTCATCCCAGTCCCTCGGATCCGAGCGAATGCGCACACGCGCGGCGCGGGCAGCACCGAGTAAAGGATGGGGAGCAGTAAAGGAGGAGGGAACGACGCGAAGGGCAGGGGCCGGGCGGGGGCCAGGGCCATTCCCGGTCCTCTGGCGTACTCTGCCGTCGCAGCCGAGAAGTGTCCCACTGCCGGGGCAGCGGGGGGAGCGCCCCCGGCTCCCCCGTCCCCTGACCAGGCGGGCAGAGAGCCCCAAGGGAGGCTGCGCTTTCCCAAAGCCCCGTGGCCCTGGGCGAGGGTGGGTCTGGGATGCTCACCCAGAACTGGGGGGGCGTGGGGGATGGAGACCCCGCCGTCGGGGCAAGGAGATGCAACCCGCCCCCCCCTTCTCCAGCGGTCGCTCAGTATCAACTTCTACCCGACCTGTATCCCCTACAGACCCCCCCTACTCAAGCCCCTTCCCACCTGCTGCTCCCCATTCCTCTGGGTTTCCCCCCCTCCCGCTGTTCCTAGCGCACATCCTCCCTGCCCATCGCTCACCTGGGGGCCGGGGGTCCCTAAGGCGGAGGGGACTGAGCTCGTCGTCGTCTCCTCCGAGCCTCTCGCATTGTCTCCGCCGTGTGCAGGGGCGGCCGCTCCTTCCTCCGGCTTTACATCTTTCGCTCTGTTTGCTTTCCTCCCCGGCGGGTGACGCCAGGAGAAATACTGGCCATATGTTCAGCGGTAATAAATTGGTTATAAGCGCAAACACGCCGGTTCCTGGATGGCTCTTTTAAGCCTCCCTCGGCCCTGCCGATGAGCCAGCCCCTCTCTTCCCCCGGGGGACAGAGCCCTCCCCCCGCCCCCCCCTTTCCCCAAAGATGCGGAGAAAACGCTTTTCTGCTGGACCGGGGACTCCGGTTTCCACCACCCCCCCACACACACACCTCCGGTGATGTCCAAATCCTCCCTCTCCCACTTCGCTCCTTCACATCTCCCACCCTGCTCCTCCTCGGGGCAACCCGCAGCTTCCCCTGGCCAAGCCTGGGCTGCTCTTTAACAAGCTCGCCCTCTATAAATCGCTCGGTAGCCAAGACGCTATAAAAACGCGAATAGCCAGATGTGGCACGTTATTTATGTGTGAAAGCTCGTTTACATTAGATATGCTGATCCAAGCTTTGATAGTAGAGGTTTGTGAGAGATTAGAGCTGGGTTGCCAGAGACGGCTCCAGCTGCAGCCCCCCTCCCCTGCCCCTTTTTGATTTTCCTTTTTTTTTAATGGTAATTTTATTTATGTGTGGGGTTTTTTAAGGAGATGGTGAAGAAAATGTGATGGAGTTGGAGGAAGGGGCAAAGAGTAGCACTGTGTGACTTTCCTGGTTTCCTGGAGCTGGGGATGAAAAGCGGTACCCAGTTGCAAGAGGCTCCTGCAAAAGGTACGACCCCCTGTGAATATAGACAGAAATACGAAGAATTTATAGAATCACAGAATGACCCGAGTTGGATGGGAATTACAGGGATCATGGAGTCCAACTCCTGTCCCTGCACAGGACAACCCCAACACTCAGACCATGTGAGTGAGGGCATTGTCCAAATGCTTCTTGAACGTTTGCAGACTCGGTGCCGTGACTACTTCCCTGGGGAGCTGTTCCAGTGCTCCACCACCCTCTGGGTGAGGAACCTTTTCCTAAGATCCAACCTAACCCTCCCCTGGCACATCTTCCTGACATTCCATCCAGTCCTGTCATTATATCATTATAGCTGTCCAAAAGGGCTTTCTGGACAATCAAACCTGGTAGTCCATTTCCATTCCACAGGCTATGGCTTGGGTGAAACCTCTGCCAGGTGAGCCCTGGAGCTGCTGACCACCCCGAAGAGCCATTCACACCATTGTGCCTGGGTGAATTCAGGGCAGCTCCCTGGAAGTCAAGCCCCGTGCAGCAAAAGGCTATGCTGTCTCATTTTAACCCCAGTGGTGTGCAAACAGCATAACCTTTGAGGTATTCATCTGGCACCTTCAGGAAAGCTCCTGCCTCTTTAGGAAGAAGGGACATCACTGGTGGGGCTAGAGGAAGGGTTACAGAGACACTTCTCTGTCTCACCTCATCTGAATTCTCTCCATCACCTGCTATGTTTTTAAAAGTGTTGGAGAGACCTTGGACTCCCCTGTGAAACTCCCCAGGACACAGGACAGATAACTCCTAGCAAACTACCCTGGTCACAGGCAGCTCTAAGACAGCTGCCCACAGATAAAGTGATTGATCCTTATACTAATCAATAAAGATCTTGTTCTGGGCAATTAATAACTTTGGCAAGCTTTTTTTTTTTTTTTTTGGATAAAAAGTGCTCAGATTGCTGACTGAGAAAGTGAAATTAGGGGAAAATTATCCTTTTACCCACATAAAAATACAACTGTAAATAGCTCTGTAGACTTTGCAAAGTCTTCAGCTTTCATAACAAAAAATACACTCTGGATGGTTGGGTTGTATCTTACTACATTCCCTGGTAAAACTGCACAGAGGGTCTGAGCTTGCACTTTTACATATTTGGTTACAAACCTACATGAGAGGTGAGGCTGCCCATGCTAGGGATACCTGTGGAGCTCCTTGTGGTGGAGCCTGCTGTACCCTGGGATGTGGGAGCCATCCCACCACCACCACAGCTGTGGCTTCTGCCTCCCTGACATCCACAGAGAACAGCAGGAGGAGAAGCATGTGAGAAAGCCAGGAGTACAACAGCTGGATGTGGGGCAGGGGAGAGAGGGTCAAGGGGGAGCAAAGTGAGACCTTAGGGAGGGAGGGAGAATGAGGCTGGGAGCAGCTGGATGGGGAGATGGGGCTGGAGGTGTGGAAAGGAGAAGGATAGTTCATAACTACCAGAGCAGGAGGCTGATTCAAGCCTGGGCTCTAGGCTGCTGCCATCACTGACAGCAAACCTCCAGGCAAGGTATGGCTCTGAGTCCCAGCCTGATGCTGGGTGACACGGTCCCTGCTGTAGTGATGGTCCTCCACAGGCAAAGCCGTACCCGAGGTCCAGGCCCTGCGGATGTCCCCTGTGACAGTGATAAGTTCTCTCAGTCCATATTGGAAAACATGCAGTTACTATTTTATTAATAAAGCCATTTTGTATTCATGAAAGTAAACCTATTTTGGAGAGCTTTTTGACACCTGATGCCTGTGTCTCACGATCCCCTAGCACTGCTGAACACCAGACCTTCAAGCCTTGGGAAGAGGAGTAGAATGGACGATACGGATTTCCGCACCAAACCCTCATGGCCTTGTTTTGCTCAGTCATGGAAATTAGATCTTAATTGGTGAATAAAACAGTCTGGGTGGTTTATCAGAGGTTATGTTGTCACAGGTAGGGGAGGCTTTTTGGATATTTATTTGTTTGTAGGATATTCAGGAAATGTTACTTCAGGAAAAAAGGTTGAAGAGCAGAGGTCAAGATACCTTTTCTATGTAGGTTTGTTCTCTCTTCTTTAAAGAATCCTAATAGGGTGTGTCAGGAAGAGCTACCGAATCCCTTCCAGCACCAGAGAGCGAATAAATAACACTGAGCCAATGATAAGCTGCTGCTCAGCCCTCCCCCGTGGTCTCAGCATCTCCTCCTGCTTCGGTAGCTCTGTGGGACAGCAGATGTCTGTTTCCCAATCCATCCTTCCAACTTCCTTCCCAGTACCCAATACAAAGCCCATCTCAAAGAGGTAAGAGTGGAAACCCCTGCTCCTAAAATATCCTGCACAGCGTCTCTTGGAGAGGTGGCTGTGCAAGGTGGACACTGTAGACTCCAATTTGGAGAGGCTGGTAACCATATTGTTACAGGATAGTTATTTACAAATATCTACGATCACAGCCCAAACTTCTCTTGTGCAGAGTCCACTGATGCCTCTTTGTGCCCCTGGCTCTTGATAGGAGCATGAGTTACCCATTTCCATGCGCTCTGAAGTAGGTTTTCCCATTTCAAGGCTTAGCCAACTCCTCAGAAGACTCTTACAGTGCCAGTGGGTGATGGAGCTGCCTGCCCCCCTCCTGCTCATTGCTAAAAGGGTGGCAACTCCTGACTGCTGGTGGGTCTTATTTTGAGCAAGTTCAGGCTACCTTGGCCCTGTTAGTAACTCCCTTCCTACATTTCACATACATAGTCTGGTGCTTCCCAGGAAACGACGTCTGAGGCTGAGTTGAAGTAGTGGAGGCATAGCTCCAGCACAACATGCAGGAGGGCTTGTACTGCCGTGAGCATTTCTGAGCCAGCCTATGCTGCTTTGGCCTGTCCAGAGGCTGGGCTGATGGTACACGGAAGGCAAGCCTTGGGTATGGCTAAGGAGGCCTGAAGATGTGTGGGCGGCTGTTAAGCAACTACAGGCTCCAAGGAGATGCCTTCCCAGGGCTGCAATGCCTGGAGGGTTTTTTGGCATCTATGCCAGTTCAGGTCAGATCTGGAGCCTGAGCTGGGGCAGATGCAAGCCCAAACACTTGTCAGAGTGTCCTCCTGAGGACAAATCTTTTCTTGCAAATCAAAGGAAAATGCTAAAGGTTGGTGCCTGGACTTAGAATGCTCAGGGTTGATCAGGTAGAGTGAAATAAACGTGAGTTTTCCCTAGCTGAAGGAATATATTTCCACTTTCCATACAGACGCGCCCACTCCTTTCACAAATGCAAAGGAAGTCAAAACCACCAGAAGAACCTTCTCCCCTAGAGAGGAGAGAACTCAGGAAAGGTGCTCTTTTGGTACTGTATGGTGGGGGATGTCATGTTTTGGTGAAGAGCAAGAGCAGTTTCTGTGAAGTCTAGACTGAGTTGTCCCTTGTTCCAGCCTCATTTTTAAAATGAGTAGAAAAGACAACTTGTTTACCACCTCAGCTTTCAACCATAGTCCTCAGAGAATCTGAACGTGCTGGGACTGGTGATGGAGGAGATGGGAAAGCACACCCACATGCCACTTTAACAACCCTCATGCATGCCGAGTCGGGTGACCAGTATGTTTGAGGAACCAGGAGAAGACTATCTCTGCTGGCAGAGCTGCCGCGTGTACACACCTGGCATTAACAGATGGCCACGGGTTGTCCCTGCGGGTTTGAGCACACAGCACAATCTGGCAGCAGTAAAGCCCATTCTCCGGTGTAGGGGTTCACTCTGGCTCTTACCCATGCTGTCTCAGCTGGCTGGAAGTGGGGAGGGGGAAAGATCAAGTCTATGGAGGCGTTAATGTGACTTGCCCGTTTTGGTCTGGTTTGACCTGGAAGTGGGCATTCATTCTTTGTTTTCTTGGTTTATTTTACTTTTTCCTGGGGGCTGCAGTGGGAGGAGGAGGAGCAAGTGTTGGTGGGAACTGGCGAGGCACAGAGGCTGTTGCTGGGACAGTTGATGGGAACACTGAAGCCTCAAGTAACAACGTCTGTGCTCGGACACTAAACCTGGGCCATGGAAGGTGTGCCGTGAGGCTGGTGGGGAATAAGCAGGTCCTGTAACTTTGGTGGTTTTGCATAAGCTCTGAGCCCCCTTTGGGATGCTGCCGGCTTGTTCTGGTGGTCTCATCTGTCTGGCAAAGCCAGTGCTGTTCATAGCACATACAAAGAGAGAAGCTTCCCAGTGCTTTCAAGTGAAGGTCTATATCCATGGTGAGGAGGAGCTGTCAGCCCCCAAAAAGGGGAGAGATCTCCCAATGATGCCCCTAATGTTCCCACACAGACAGATTTTCTTCTCCCTTCTTAACAAAGCCCATCCATTCACTTCTCTTTGTCCATAACTAACTTCAGCCTTTCTACATGCACCCAAGTTTTTGGATGACACTTTGACTAAGAATTCCTATGGAAGAAGTTTTAGGTAGATTTGGCTCTCCGTGGATGAAAAATAGGTACCTGTCTGTTCAAACTCACCTGTTTCCCATGGACAGTTGGGAAAGATGGGTCTTACCAGAAGAGTTTGTTTGATTTTACTAATCCTGAAGATGAAATAGATTCACCGAGTGCGTGAATAGGTGTGAAAGAACCAAAGCAGGTTTAAAAAAAGGAAATCCAAGGGAAAGAAAGTGACATTGATGCTGTAAACCCCGCGAGCGACATGGGAACCAACTGGGATGCCACAGATAAGGAGCGCATCATGGCGTATCGCGGGCGCCCCATCAATCACTCGTCCATCTCCAGGCACCGGGACCCCTGTGTGGCAGGAGTGGATGGGAGCTTGGCTGCGGCATCACTGTCAGTAGGGATCACGGAGGCTGTTGGTGGGGATGCTGCTGACACGGGTTGCGTGCTGGCTGGCGTCAAAGGACAAATTGCAAGAGTGGCTGGTAAAATGGAGGTGGCATCACCCATTTCAGTGGCTTCCTGGGAATTGCCCAGGGAGGATTTGACCTAATATTATCCCCAATGTGCTGATGGAGATAGGACTTGCTGGCTACGGGGCTACTCTGAGAGATTTAGGAGCTGAAATAAAGTGCTGCTTAGCTCATTTTTGATCACTTTTCATTATTTTCCAGCTGAATTTGTCCACTGGTAATGACATTACCTGAGCTTCCCTGTGCAAAACCTCAGTGACAGTGGAAGCACTGACTGCTGACCCTCCCAGGCACATCCAGTGCTTGGCGTACTGGTATGCAGTGCAGAAACCCCATCTGGAGCAGGTCAACAGAGCCATGTGCTTCAAGGACTTCCCTGGGAAAACCGTGACACATCCAAAGTGATAGGGTAACAGAGAATACTGCAAGGGTTGTTCAAAGTTGGGTTGGGAGGGGGCTTACTGCCCAGTTTCTTTCATTTCCATGGAAACGGGATACAAATCTAGTGATAAGAAAAGTTGATCTCTGTCCCCAGTGAAACAGTGCAGCTCTTGTGGGGGCTGCCCAGATGGAGGGGTGGACAAACCTTGTTCCATACAGCTCTCCACCTTGAAGCCCAACACTAGGAAAGATGATTTGGGGAGGGAATGGGGAGCAGGAAGGTCTGCAAACAGGGGAAAGAGGGAGATAGGGGACTCTGAGGTCTGTGACAGCCCTAGCAGGAGTTTACACAGTCAGGATTGTCTGAGGGACCTTTCCTGAGAGCAAATTTCAATTTTCAAGTTTTCAAGTTTCCCTCTAAAGGCCTCTTCTGAGCCCAGGGAAAGGGTCCTCCTTGCATGCATAGGCACGATCAGGTGCCAAACGAGGCTCCCCACCCCTCCGTCACCACCTGCCCAGGGCTTTGCCCACCCAAAAAGTACATAAGCCCTGCCTGGGGTTTTGCTTAGGTTTTGCTGCCTTGACTGCTTTTCTCTAGGCTTTCTGGCAGATGCTGACACCAAAAAGCAGGCAAGCAGAAGGCAAGGTAAAGGTGGCATGAGCGTTACACATTAACAGTGTGACTGACTGCTTTTCCCTTCTGTCTCATAACCGTTCCTATTACCAGGGACCTTGGTGCGGCTGCTCTGGCTAATGTGTAATCCCAGATATTCACTGCTCCCTTCCATGAGGATGTCCTAGTAGCTAGGGTGGCTCTGTGAGGTGGGGGCTGTGCCTATGGAGGTAGGTAGTGTGTGCTGGAAAGAGTATTTGATGTTCTTGGTCTTTATGGATAAATATTTTTCTAATGTCCCTAAACGCTTCCTTGTAGGCATAAAGCAACCCTGGGGAGCTCTTGCACCAAAGTCAGCTTACACTGAGTCTGTTTTCCTGCTAAAACATGGCTAACAAGACAGCAGTGTTTCTCATGCCTGCTCAGCTGGGATCGCCTGGTCCATGGGGTCATGTTTAGTAGGGAATTGCAAACACTGAGCTGCCGGAGTTGAGTGGCATGGTGAACTTGTTCTGTATGCTTAGGCTTAAGGTGCTGTGTGGTTATTCTTTATACACACATCAAAACTAATACCATTGCTGTAGCTATTGCTAATCATAGTTTCACCACAGCAGTAATTAAAAAATACATCAGTTGGTCCTTCTCTTTGACGTAACTCTGAATTTCTTGCTGTAGAGATGCCTTTATTGATCTGCACTTGTTTTATTCTCTTAAGACTTATGTATCTGGGACTCCAAGCCCAAGAGGAAGTAGGACAAGTCACTGGCCAGCAGGTCTTGGGCAGGTGATGAGTTGTGATGTGTTCCTCCTTTTCTTTGAAACAAGCGAGAAGGAGAAAGTTCCCATTTTGGTTGCTTTTTCTCTCTCTCTCTTTTTTTTTTAAGTAGTTATGTTAGATAATGAATCTCAAGGGTTTGTTGATTTTTATTTTTTTTTTTGTTTCTTCTTGGTATAACTTAGTCAACTCTTTTGCTCATCAGATAGTGCTACAAACCCCATTTATTCCAATAGTAGGTCACACTATATACTAATCAGGATGCTAAATACTGCTTGTAAACCCAAGTTTTTCATCAAAGGAAAAGACCTGAGTGAACAGCTGAGTCAAGTAATGAATATCAGGAGGGTTCTGCTCTTCAAAGGCAAAAAAAATGTTGATTCTTTTTAAGATAAAAGCCTGATGTTTAAAAAAAAATAATTGGAAGTAAACCCAAAAGATTTACTTATCGCAAAATATTATTCATACCACCAGTAGCAGTCTCTTTTCTTCCCTCACAGCAGACTGGAGAGTGTTTTGTGGTTTCAAAAAACCCTGATTCAAGTGAGAGGCAGAGAGGCACAAAGCTGCTGTTGGGTAGAAACTGGCCAGACTGAGGGCTTTGGTTTAGGGGTCTTCCAGAAAACTGGGTACCTTTGAAGTTCTCCTTGCTGAGTGTGTAGAGATGCTGGCTGCTTGGCTTTGCTGGGAGGAGAACAGCAGCATTGGGAGGCCTGGTTTCATCTTCAGGGCTTACTAAATCTGTTTGCTGCAACTATTTGGAGGTGTAAAGGGAAGCTGGGAATTATGTCCTGCTTCTCCTGCTAAATGTGCAAAGAAAATCAGCGGGCAGGCCTTAAAAATGCAGAGATTAACTGAAAAGGGGGAGAGAAGACACCCTGCACCACTCTGTGAGCTATATAAGAGTGATTCTACTCTAGTCCTCTACAAATCCAAGCCTTTGCATGGAGCAGAGATGCTGGCAAAGCTTTTGACTAGCAGTTTAGCTGAATGCCTGACTCACATTATAATCGAGGGGTAATTAATAGGCTGTGATGTAGGTAGAGAGATGCTTTTTTTTATTCTACCTGAGTTGAGATTTCTTCCTCCAACTCTCAGGCAACACTCAAATGTAGTGGAATGAAACCAAATGAGCTTCTTGGAGTCATTTTTGTATTTTGCCTGTGTAATCTCTAGGTTTATTTAAATGTTCTCATTGCAGTTATTTTGAGACTTTTTTTTTCATGTTGAACATCTCCTGTTGAATAACTCCTCAGACACTATAATTTCAGGATCAACAATGATGCTGACAATAGATGAAAAAATTACATTGCGAGGCACAGTAATAGTCCATATCCCCATCTTTATTCTACTGTTCAGAGAGCATCTATGTATCCATATTCCAAATTAAGACAACGATAGACTTTTGCTTGGGCTACTTTGGTTCAATTTTTTTAAAAAGACAGGAATATACAGCACACTACAGCACACTAAATAACTGGAAGCATCATGGGACTTGGTACCTCAGACAGAAAAGGACACGATTTCAAATATATAAAGCCAAGGTTCTCTGGCAAAGGGGATCCTTCAGGCAGTAGTGAAAAATGGTTTATGTTTTTAAAGCCCAGGACTGAAAATCAGGCTCTTTGGTTTCTATTTCTCTGTCCACTCTTGCTCTGACATCCAAGCTGCCAGTGGCTTCAACTGAAGCTGTGGGTGGAGAGATGTCTGTAGGTATCAGGGTAAAGGCACTCGGAATTACTGCTTTTCTTGCTTGTAAAACTTGTCCAAGATTAATTCAGGTGCTGTTTCATCCACTGCATCCCTAGTAGAGGCGCTCTGGGAAGAGGCAGTGTGCTTGTTCATGGTACTTCTCTACCCTCCTGGCTATCATCAAACTCCTCAACAGGATCAGGATCTTTACTTTTTTTAAAAAAATAAATCTAACCCACAAAAAACACCCACCAAAACCAGAAGTGCCAAGGAAATGTATCGCTTCCCTTGCCCTCTGCAGAGAAAGGCAGTTAATATTTGCCTTGAGTCACCTGTGCTTGTGTTTGCAGGGCCCAGAGCTGCTGACTTAAGCAAAACGACTCAAAATCGGCCTCCTCCCTCTTACAATACCTTCATTTCAGGTGATGGCTGTAATCCTTGGGGAGCTTGGCCAGTTGCACCCTGCACCACAGCCTCCCTGGGCTGGTACCTCGTTAGGTGGAGTGGTCTCTACTCTTGAGGAGAAACAGGCTTATATAAGTCCATGGCAAGTTGCTGGCCTGATGTGTGCTACATAACCAGCTGAACAGTAATTTGTGTGGTGTGCTAAGCTGGCAGCCTTCCCTTTGCTACCCTACTCTGACTCCCTCCTGTTCCTGGGGGTTTGCTCCGAGCCTTGGGATTCCTCCCCTGTCTCTGGTTCTGAGGATGCCTTTTGTACCAACACTAAAACCAAAGCAAAGCTAAAAGTGAGCAGTATATTGGGTAAAGCTCTAACATATTGGACTCCTTCCCATGGCCAGGAAGCTCAGGCTGCCTCTTGAAAAGATTTAGAAGAAAATAGCCAACCTAAAAAACTATTTTGATGCAAAATATTTGCTGCTGTGTGTAGCAGGGTCACAAACAGATGATTTCTCTGTTTTTACACATCCCTGTTTCACTGGGCAACTTGCTTCAGTGGTACCAGAGGAGCATTTGGGCCACAGGCGTTATTCTATTTTTTTAAGCAGCAGCCCACATCACTCTGGTGCATAGGGCTGGCATTCAGCAGACTAAAGGCTTCAGTGCTGTTAATCATTATTCACTAAGGCAGAAGGCTGTCTGAAACCGGGGGTGCAGCGCACAAGCCGGAGGAAGAGATGACAGCTCAATGAAAGAGGTTCAATGACTTGTTCTTCATGTCCTGGACACCTGGAATATTTTCCTTGAACTTCCTGCATTCAGTCAAAAAGCCCTACATTGTTTTCTGAAGGACATCAGAGATAATTTTATTCATAACAGTATAAATTCTGTGACTGTCTGTAAAAGAATAAATGAAGAGACTTAACACAGCAGAGGATATGGAACATGTCACAACTGTGGCATTTCATTGAATATGCAGCACGTCTTTCTAGACTTAAGTGAATTGAAGAGCTTTAAATATATTCACTAACTCTTGTAACTACAAAAAAAGTAAAGCAAGTGCATTACTGAGGTGGCAGGTGTCAAGTGACTTAGCATTTTAACATTTTCATTATGTTCAGGAACAGTAAACAGAAAAGCAAGCCAAGGTTTTTTTCCTATAAATTGCATTAGGTTTCTAAACGATACGTGGTTAACCCAAAGCCAGCACAAAACTCCAGGGAATTGAAAGAGAAAGCAATAGGAAATAATTGGAGTTTTGTTCTCTGGGTGACAAGTGCACAAACACGGGCAGGTGGATTTGTCACAGCTGGAGTTTTCCTGTTCCCTTCCCCAGCCCCTACAGAAAAAAGGGCTGATCCTTGTGCCAGAAGCCCCTGGTTTTGGAAAGCACCTAGGGAGGGTTCCCAGCTTTCTGGGGCCACTTGGTGACTCTCTGCTCCCAGGGAATGTAGCAGCAAATGAACGAAAAGCTGAAGGATTTGGTCCTGGTGCGGATACAGCCTGGACGGTTGGGGCTGTGCTGGCTACCTCGGTGGGATGGGGCGAGTGGAACTTCTGGATGTTGGGGCACCGCTGAGGCCATGGCATCATGCTTGAGGCTGCTCCCACAGGCAGCTTGTGACTTGGGTTACTCTTGTAGCTGGGATGCATCAGGTAGGAGAAGGAAAGGGTTGGGGAAAGGGGACATTTCTTGAGACAAATATGCAATGGTGCTCACAAATAATTGAGGAAGATGCTGTTAGAGGGAGATGGCGATACTGTAACTCACCTCTGCAAATCTGCCTGTGGGTCAGTGCTAGCAAAACAAAGCAGCAGCTGATGATGGTCACCTGTGCGCGTGCCTTGGTGAGACTGGAGGTGCAACCGTATGAAGGATGGGTTAGTGTGCCAGAACACTAAGGCTCAGCTCTCCAAAGCTGCAGGAGAGATCTGTGGCACTGCATCCAAGCCCCAGTCTTGCAGCCCTTCAACTGCAGAAGTCCTGCACCTTCTTTCCTGGCTCCTGCTGTGCTGGAGCCCACCAGAGCCCCTGCGTGCTGCTCTGCTGCCATGGCTCAGCCTTGAAACACCCACTCCTTTCCCGAGCGCTGAGCAAAGCTGCACAGTTCGCAACCTCTGCTGAGATGCCAGCACCAACACGATGAACAATACGGAGCTCGGTGCGCCTTGGAGCTTGCGGCACAATGCGCTGGGCTCTTTTGTGACTCTCTGACTCGGGAGCTCTCTGCATCTGTTCGAGGCTGAAGTGGCTCTTGGGCTGTTTAAAGGTTGAGTGCTACTGCTCCAAACGACGGAAGACAGATTCGGTTAAATAAACACAGGGGCTTAGAAATAAATTGAAGGTTACGTGAAGAGCTGGATCAGAATATAATGTTGTCAGACACATTACAACATGCCGATTTGAATGCAGCTCTTCAGCCATATTACTCAGAAATGTGCTTTGACACATTCCCCATAAGTCCCTGCTGCTGGGAAGGCAGTGGGGAGGGGGGGGGGCAGCAGTGGGGGGCTCACACGTGAGCCAAGGGTGGGAGGAAGAGGATGGATGGCATGCGACCAGGAGCCCACTTGTTTAGACGGAAGGAAGTCAATAGCAGTCCTGCTGCCTCTTAATTACTGCACAATTAAATTTTTCACTCTATTAGGTGTGTAACTGCTCCATAAGTAGCTATGCAGGGTCTGTGAAGATGTCACAAATCTCCTGTTGTCAGCTCGGATCATCTCCTAGCTCCAGTGCCCTGTTGAGCAATATAGGCTTTATAAAGCTATATTCTTTCTTAATAACTAGAGATACTGTTTTACTGTCTGGGAAATTGTTTGGATTTAATTCCAGCAGCTCAACAACTTTCTGCAAGGCAAAGGCAACACACTGATTTAATTTGTGCCCCCTATAAACAGGTATATATTCTGGATGTTGCTTTTGTAGTGCTATAACAATTTTGATTTGCGGAGCACTTTTTTGGGGACTGAAATGGCCTCACTAATGTCACTCCTGTCACACTGGTACCAGCCTGCCTTGAGCAGAAGCAGCTTGTTTTCACACTCGCTGGTGAAAATGCTTTCCTGCTGACTGGCTCAGTAGTAAGCCAGAGCTGTAACTTTTGTGTTGAAGCAGTGCTAGTGGCAGTGGGAATGGTGCTGACCTGCATTCAACAATCCTCGACGTGCTGTGCCAGTGGGGGTTAGGGTTCAGCGTGCTGTTTGTTCAAGGTGTCTCATTGTGGAGCAGACCTCCTCTTTATGCCTGCGCGAGTGCACAGATTATCTTCTGCCTGAGAATAGCATTATGTGAAGTGTGTTTACGCTGGTGTCACAGAGAAGAGAGTCCCAGTGGATACACCAAAAGATTATTCTGCCGTGGCTTAGCCCAGTTTTCCACTTGTCTCCCTTTGCAGCGTTTTACACCATCCCAACTGTTTGTCTGCCCCAAGGTGAAAAATCCAATTTAGCCCACTGAAATTTTGCGTGGAGAGAACTTTTCCTATCAGAATATATATATATATATATGTATTGTTGTTGAAAGAGGATTGGTTTTCTGCAAAACCTGTGCTCTTTGTTCTGAAAAGGTATACAGACATTTTTCTTTCAGTTTCTAGTGAATGTTTCAAAGCAAACTGGTCATCTGTCCCCCCTGC
The DNA here is from genome assembly GCA_033558235.1 of Neomorphus geoffroyi. Lineage (NCBI taxonomy): Eukaryota > Metazoa > Chordata > Aves > Cuculiformes > Neomorphidae > Neomorphus > Neomorphus geoffroyi. The sequence goes on along the minus strand of JAUMJM010000005.1, from coordinate 98,118,505 downwards.
CTTTAGGTGGGGAGCCTTTGGCAGTACAGAGCTGCTGCCCTGCATGACTCCTGTGCATCCTGCATCACCATGCCCTCCCATCCCCACTGGCGAGGCAGAAGGAGTCCTATCTAACCCACCTGTACTCAGAGCCATCTGCTTAGATGCTGCTAAGAGCACCTTGCAATAATACAGGCAGGAAAAAAATATTGGCACAGCCCATCTTGGTGTTTAGTTGTTGTGTGATGGGTCTCGGTTTGTAATGGAGCTCCCCAGAGGATGGTTAGAACACCAGTGATGCAGGGGAAGAACTGATGGAACCAATGCCATACAGAACACATTTTGTGCCCAGGGCTCTTTGAATGCCCTGGCCTCTCCCAGGCTGATGAACCCTCCAGACTTCTAAGAAAAGTTCATTAAACGCTCTGACTTGGCGTAAATGTGTGCTGCGAAGTGTAGGGTTAGGCTGCTGAGTGCTGTTTGTCGCTATGGTTGCTCTAAGGGTGTTTGTCAACACTTGGCAACTCAGATACAAACTGGGACCTTGCTATGCTGGAAGTGGTGCAGTTCGGGCAGAAGAGGAGCGATTGCCTTTACTTAATTTCTGAAATTGCTCTTAGTAATTGTCTCTCTATGACTGCAAAGTGTCCAGGTGCCACGGGTGAATCAGTTTCATATTCCAGAAGGATTTAAAATTGTACTTGAGACTTATTGATCCCTTTTATTGGAAATTCCAGAATACGCATCTAGTTTTAGAGCCTCATTTGTTGGATTCTTGGTATTACATTCTTGTGCAATTTCTGTTCTTGTTTAAAGGGAGAGAAAAACTGGTATCTCTGCTGCCTGTAGTGGAAAAACTGAAACAGCTGCATTCAAAGGGCATGGACACCTGATCATGAGTGCAACCTACTGCATTTTAAAAATTGTGTTATGTTTGAAGCAGAACTCATTATTTTTCATGGCTTTCTATTGCTTGTTTGCACAAGAGTGAGATGGAAACTGTCTGGCCTGTGGCAAGTGCTGGCATTGCAAAACCAAAGGAGTCTGCGAACGCAGCCCAACCTTGGCTGTTGTGGGGCTCTTCTGAACATCTTCCCCTGAAAGCAGAAGGGGGGGATCTGATTGTCGCTGCTCACTGAAGGCAAATGCAGGATTAGGCATCTTGTGAGGGATCAAGTTGAAATGGTGTGAAAGCGCAGGCAGTCCAGGTGCTCACATGGGTCAGCGCTCAGCTTCCCTCTCTCCACACAATGGAATGGCTCTGTTTGCTTCAGCAGGTCAGGGAAATACGTGGGCTGATCTCGGATGATGTCTCAGTCATGGTGTGGGTTACAAAGCAGGATTCTGGAGAGGAGCCCTTTCTTGCTGCCAGGGAGAAATCCCTTGCTGGTGTGAGCCAAGAAGGATGTTCACAGTGCTCGCCAGTGGGCATGACCCACCTTGGTGATGGATCACAGGTGGTGATGGATCGCAGGAGTCAGAGCACACTGACAGCCTGACAGCACAGCTGGGCTTCATTTTGCTGTGAGTTTTCAGGTTTTGGCATTGGGAGACTTTTCCTGAGGGCTGCTGAGAGTCAGTGCTTGTGGTAGTTAACAGCCAGTGCTATTAAAAAGCTCATTTAAGGAAAATATCCCCTGAAACTCACATTATCATCTGTGTAGTCTCTTCTGCCTAGAAAAAAACTATCATTATACCATTTGAACATTTCCCATAACACTGCTGTGCCAGTGCCAGAAAAACCAGTGCATAAAGCAACAATTTGCTTGAAAAGTTCTGTTCATTTGGTAGTGTCTATTATGGTTTTCCGATTTGGGGTTGGCTAGTATAAATACCATGAAGTTATTTTTCAGATCTATATTTCCACGTAGTCCTGGAGCAAATCAGTAATGATACAAAGAGAGGGCTACATGTCTAGCACTCACCATGCTGATGTAGCACCATTAGAATAAGCTCAATAATCTAACTGACCAGCCATCTTAAAATGTAAGTACCCAAAATTAAAATATAAGCACAGAAGTAAGACTTCCCAGCAAGTAAACAGGCTATGCTGTGCCACGTGGGCTGTGTCCCCAGGCTAGGGAGCCTTTTGGCACGTGGAGGGAAAACCAGGGCTGGGGATGCTCTGGGGATGCTGGCAGCAGAAGATGGGTGGAAAAAGAAATACAGAAGAGAAGGAATGAATAGAAAGTGGGCAGAAAAAGGGAAAGGGAGGAGGAAGAGGAGGGAAAATCATCAGAGAGGAGGCAATACAGGTAGATCGACAATGCTGCTGATTGTCATCGTGTTTGCTCTAATTTGCCAATGCTTGAGAACAGGGGTACAAACTGGCACTTTTGCTGTGCTGGAAGTGATGCAGTTCTGGCCAAAGGGAGCGGTTGCCTTTACTGAATTTCTGTTTGCCAAGTGTCTGTTACGCTATTTGGACCCAGCTGGTCCCTGTCCATGTCACTGGCGTGGCACGCACTAGGGCTGAAAACTCTGTCTGGGACAACCTTGGCCTTTCCATTTCGGGGTTCCCTGGGATAAGGCACTGTCTGGAGCAGGACCAGGCACCGGGAAGCTGCCAGAAGCACCTTCTTCTGGATGGACATCAGTGGGACCCCTGGTTTTTTTCAGCGTGGTTGGAGCGGAGCTGAAGGGTCCACCGAGGAAAGAGACGGGACGTAGGACCAGGAGGCTGATGGGGAGCAGGGAAACCAAACGAAACCCTCTCGCACCCTCATTCTCCGGGCGGGCAGCCGGTGCGGCTGGGATGCTGCGATCTGCGCTGACACCGTGTGGCTGCTCCCCGCATCTCCGCCCCGGCAGCTGCGGCAGCTGCAGCCACCCAACAATGGGGATTTAAAAACCCCTCTGAATCCTCTCCAAATACCTTCTGAACAGAGACAAATGTCATTCAGTGGAGGGACAGAGTGTGCGGTGCTGGATTCAGGCTGCAGATCCCTTTCTCCCCACTCCTCTGCAGCTGTACTGAAAACAGCTCTACCAGGTTCCCGAATCCTTTGAAACGAATCAAATTCAGGCATTTCCCAGAAAGGCCTGCCTGGATCATCTTAACTGATGCGAGATATTTTTATTCCCCCTTCTTGCAATAATCACAAGTGCCGCATTCTTGAAAGCAAGCTGATTTCTGAAGGACAGGGACCTTTTATCTCCGATTTCGGTAGGCATGAGGCTCTGGAGAGGTGCCGTGCCTAATGTATTCAACAACGTGTATTCTTAGAAAAAGCTCTTTCTCCTTAGTCCCTTCCAGTCACAAGGATTTGGCACTGTAAAGCTCAGCTCTGCCTGTTTTGGGGTTCGAGGAGCAGAGCAATTCCCTGCCAGTCCTGTTGCAGTCAGCCTGCCTTGGTTTTGCTGGTGGATGGGGCTGAGGGACAGCAGGGCAGGTAGGGAGCCACCAAACCGGCTGCCAAAGAAGAGTCCTCCTTCTTGGGGGGGTGGGGGGGGGAAATGAAGTTACTCGTTGTTGCTACAATACAAAACCATTGATAAAAGGAGAGACCTTTACATGGCCCTCAGACAGGGAAGAAAATGTATTTAGGAGGATAAATATCCCCTTGCTCAGAGCAACGCCAGGATCCTGCGAAGGCACTTGCTGTGTTTGGAGGGTGTCTCTCCTCTTAAGGCCCTCGGACAGGCAGAGAGCAGAGCTAAAGGAAGATTTAGAGCTCAGGAAAGAGCCCCAACAATAGACAATGGAGCCATTTAAGGAACAACAAACAACTTTATGCCCTGTGAGTTTGTCCCATTGAAGTCACGGGGTGAGCACCACAGCAGAGGGGAATGAATGGGTGTTTTACTCTCCGTTTCAAGGGAGCCAGGGTTTTACCCACTGTGCAGCCACTTCAGATGCTGTGGCATTTATTTTTTTTTCACAGGATCAGGGCCAGGGAAAGAATGGGAACAAAAGCATCACATTTGCTGTCAAAAAGGAAGGAAGGGAGAGAAAAGGCTTTAAAATAGGGCACAGATGGGAAAATATGAATATTCCAACTAAGAAAGCTAAGCAGAAAGGGACTGAACCTCTCCCAGAAACTGCTCTGAGATGGATCTGAAGCCGGAGAGCCAGGGCAGCCCCTCTCCTGGAGCATCGGAGGCATGGAGGGATGTGGTGGAGTCAGCACAGGCTGGAAAGATGAAATCTGCGCCCAGTGCTGTTTGCAGAGTGCCTTGCCCCATGGGCTGGAAGCTGCAGAAGTATCTGTGTCCCATGCATCCCTGGATTAACAGCGCTTGGCTGGAGCAAATTCTGTGGCTGTTTGCTGTGAGTGAATTAAAGCTGGTAACACAAGCAAGGGCAGGAAGTTCGGGATGAAAATGTTCTGGACTCTCTTGTTCCCTTTCTGTATTGTTCTGCCACAGCTCAGTGTGGTGGGTTCTGGTAGCAGTTTTGTGCAGAAGGAATAACGAGGTGACACAAAGCTAGAGTCTTCTGGAGACAGGAAAAAATAGAACATGTTTCCTTCTCCTCTAATTCCAGCCCTGGCTGCCAGATGAAACAGGGCTGTGCTCTCACTCGAAGCACAATGGCTGCTTTAGTGACAGAGATGCTTAGGCTCTTGGTCTCCCTGACTTTCATTTGTCTTCTTTTTGTTGTGTTGTATACTCTAGGAATGAGCTGTGAGAACTGGAGAGACAACAGGAAAGTTAAAGGATTTTCCTGAAGTTTAGAAAGTTAAAAATAGAAATAATTTGAGAGGAATCAAAAAGGCCCTGAACAAACCCAAACTGAACAAGTGCAAATCTAGGAAGATGTAGGGTATGTGATGTGAGTGTCTGCTGGGTGGAGATGCATTGACCTGCTCTGTTTCCTCTGGGGCTTGGTTTCTGTAAGGACTCCAGTTCATTTTCAGGTATTGTAGGCCTGAGTTTGTTTCCAAAAATAATTGCTTTTAATCAAGCAGTCATGGGCAAATGCCTTTTCCCCATGCAAATGGTTACAGCAAAACCACCTGGCCATAATCATAAAAATCCACCTGGCTCACCTTCCCTTTCTCCCCAACTTTATATTTGTGCAATCTGGGGAAGATGCATTGTTCTCTGTGGTCTGAAATGTGTGGCAGCAGGGTGCTTCATGGATCTTCATGATGCTGTTAGCCCTGGTGCACTGTGCTCCTGCTGGCCAGGGAAACTCCCTGAAGCCGCTTCTCCCTCTGCCTGCTCCGGCAGCTGCTCTGTGCGTGAGGTTAATTAGCGCGATTAATAGTGAATGCTCTAATTGCAGACATTTAGTGGGAGAGTTTTATGATTATTGTTTTGTGTTGAACACTTGGGTGTCTCTTTATTAAAGGAAATAAAGCCGTAATTAGTCACAGTCTAATCGCAGCGCTGGCAGGAGACCTGCGGGGTTGTAACAACTCAGTCTGAAGCAAGGGGGTCCTTGGCAGATCCTGTCATTCCCTCACTTGCTGCCTAAATGACGTGGGATGTGAGAGGGACCGAGGTCATTTTGAGCCAAAAATGGTGGCTTTGACAGAGAAGTTTACAGCACCACGGGCCTTGATGCGAATCAAGCAAACAAAGGCTTAATAACATGCCCAGAAAGCCCTGGCTGGGTCAGTTCTCCCTCTGTAGAGATATGGTAATGAATTTCTCTTCTAAGTGAAATTAATGCACAGATTGTATAAGTATAGTAGTCCTACACTACGTTATGTGATATGAAGATGCGTCTGAGAGTTTCATCTATACTCTGGATGACACTATTCATACAAGTTTATCTCTTTTATGGATTTGAAGCTTTTTCAGATACATATCAAAGTCCTTTCCTTGCTTCCAACATGAATAATATATGCTGGCACAGCTTATAATAAATCATCTTGGTTCGCTGTGCAGCAGCAGTGAGGGAGCAGAACTATTTTAAGTACAGCCATCTGCATTACAGACCATGTCTAACATTATAGAACTATTTCCTACCTGCCTCCTGGCAGGCCCACCAGCTCTGAGCATGGTGCATGAGGTGGGTTGCAGCCAGGTGCATCCAGACCTGCTGTGCTGGGTCAGCCCATCAGCTGGGCAGGGGATGCCCAAGGGAAGGGTAAATCTTCTGTTCTACCCTTTAGGTTTCTTCACCTTTGAAAGTGAAGAGCATGGGCTTCTGGCTCTGCCTGCTTGCTCAGTGTTGGTCTTTTCCCAGCCATCAAAACCAGAAGGTTTTGTGAGAGGTCACAACCCTTGTGAGAGGTCACAGATACAGTTTTATTTGTTTTTTCCCTGGTGCTGGCCTGGGAGCACCTTGGTGCTGCTGAGGGAGGCCTACTGTGTCCACTGACCTGGCTGTTGCCTGAAATGGTTCTAGAAAGATGTAGTGACCTGGGAAGCCCTTTAACGTTAAAATAAAGCCAACAAAACCTAATGTGTTTCAGTGATTTGAGGGTGGGTTGGAGGAGTGTTGGGGACCCTGGGCTGAGAAGGTACTATCAGATGCCTAAACTCTGCTTTCCTCCCTTCTTGCAGCTCTAACCTTCACCCTCAGCCTCCTCCTCAGAGGCACTCAGCTTGACACCAGGTCAGGTGCCCTCTGAGGTGCCCATGGATATGCTTTAGAAGTGGACAGGTACAGTTGGACTCGATGACCTCAAAGGTCTTTTTCAACCAAACAATTCTATGATTCTATGACTGGAGGCTCTGCAGCACAGCAAAAATGTATGTGCTTCCACCCATGGGAGTGGCCAATCCTCCCTGATCAGTCAGCACTCGCACGTCCATACCCTGATTTGACTTACATACAAAATGTTTTCAAGGAAAAGCTTGCTGTGTATAAGGTGCAATATTATTCTCTTTAAAATCAATTATTTTGAGTTTACAGAGTGCATTTTCTATTACCTAATGTGCTGTAGCCAGTGTATATGTTGATTTCAAGGATATTTTTTTTTTCGATTTCACCTTGGCTTGTCTTTTATCAGAAATCATTTTGAAACTTTTTAATTTATGGGCTTTTATTACAATACTCAATTCATCCTGAGTAGTCTATTATTAAGTGTTCTAGAGGCTCTTATTGTCCTTTATCAGAGGATTGTATCTCTGTGCAATTCATCTGTAGTCATTCTTCATAGAGAAAATCTTTCATATTAGGTTTCTTTCATCATTCGATGACAACTCTTGAATACATCATTATTCAGCAATGGGTTTAGAAATTATAATCATTAGGCAATTTTTCATATAATCTGATTTTATAAACTGTTTCTTTCTATTATCTTTTGATGGAAAACAGTAAATGCATCTGTCTGTTTTGATCCTCTCTGATAACAGTAATAGAAAAACTAAGTAAGGACATCTTATTGAGGAAACAGCCTGGCTGCATTTCTTATATGCACAGAACCAAAGGTTATTTAGTTCAGAGTAAAACTCACTACTTCAGTGCAACACGTTGAGCGCAAAAACCAAACAGCAATACTGTGGTTCTCATGCATGATTTTGTCCCCTTGATTGACTTTGTTCTCCAGGTGGCTTATGCTGTCATGGAAAAATATTTATGCAATTAAAAGGGAAAAAAATAAGTGGGAAGGAGGAAAGGAGAATTGCACCCACATGTTTGGAACCAGGTTTTGGGGAACTAAGCGTCCCGTTTCCCCTGACCAGCTAGGTAAGGCACATGTAATATATATTTGCACACCCCCCCTGCCTCCCAAGTCTTATTTTGCTGGGATGATGGGGCTGCTTCTGCACTGGAATGTGGGAAAAGCAAGGATCTGCCCTGACTGGGTGCTGGGGCAAGCAGGGGACAGCTGGAGGGCTCGATGAAGTGGTGGTTGTGCTGGTGGATGAAGCATCATTTGTCCTCTTTGAGCCTGAAAAGAGAACCACATTGCACAGGAATGGGGCAAGGGCACCTCCAGCTGGAATCAGCACCAAAATGAAGGCAGCTCTGCTAGGTTACCGAGGTAGTCAGGCACACCACCTTCCTCACACTTCTTTTTCCCTCTTCCCCTTCTTTTTACTCATAATCTGCTCATTTTCCTTTCCCAGAATTCCTTGGTCCCTTTTCCTGTTGCACTGCAACCTTCAGCTCTGGGAGCCACTAGGAAAAAATGAAACTGGAAAGCAGAACTGGTAACAAACACTGGGTTTTCTCACGTGAGTGCAGAGGTGGGCAACGTCCATTGGAGCTGTAAATCCAATTTCTTTTAGAGCACCATAATAACCAGCATCGGCTGTTGGTCCAGCTGAGGGCTGCTGGGGGGTGGAATTTGAGGCTCCCTTGTAGAGATGTTTCCTTTTTTAAATACTTGTGCTTTTGCTTTATAATTCTGAAAAATCTATGGCAGTCATCTTATTTGCCAGTGTTTTTTCTCCATTGAAGATTTTTGTTCATCTCTATTTTAAGAGAAGTCAACTCAATGGCTGAAGGTGGAAATGGTTAGATCAAATCTCCACATATCTCCTTCCTTCTTGGAAACTCAGGAGAGTGGGGTGGAGGGTGCGGAGCCAAGCTTCCCCGCTGTTCAGATATGGCTGAATAAAGCAAACATGCTGCTTTATCGCTTCCCTGCTCAGGGACCATGAGGTCTGCGCAGCACTGGTGCTTCCAGACACATTCATCTTGACCCGAGACCTAGCTGCCCTTTTTGGGCCATCTCCTTGTTTCTGGGTGATTAGAAATAGTGATTTAAAACCAAACCTGTCTTTGTTACCGGGAGAAAAGGAGCTTGCCTAGGAGTTGTGGTTGTTGAAGGTAGGTCAAGGCTGGTGCCTCCTGAGGGATGACCCTGTCTCAATCTTTTTCAAAAATGGCCAAAGCCTGCTCTGAATTGAGCAGGGTGAGGAGACCAGCTTGTCACATGGCTTTGGGCTTTGGCAGGCCTGCTCCTGCTGGTCCTGATCACTGCAAATGGTCAGAGAGGTCTCCAGAGGTCACAGCCCCCACCCCTTTGCCCTCTTGTTCTGCTGTGGTTCGAGCATTCAGTTGCAGAGTGGTTGTTTCTATGATTTATCATTCTCCTCCACCTTCTAGAGGTGAGAAGGACCTTGTGCAATGGGAGACCTCTGAAAGGTGGGGTGCAAGTTCCTGGGTTGCTTTTTCTTTGTTGTATTTAAGCCTATTTGTAGAAACAGAATAGAGAAGCAGTGGTTAAACTAAAGCCTTTTCAACCTGGCAATGGTAACTGAAAGTGTGCTGTGGCCATCCCCTTCTCTTTCCCCTGTGGAGGAAACACTGTCCACTCTTTTGGCCTCTGCAGAAGGGAGGGAATGCTAGAAATCATGGTGCAATCCCCTCTCTCCTCTCCCCTCCTCAAAAAGCAGAGCTGTGGCTGCCCATGTAAGCATCACAGTGTTTCAGCCTGAGCTGCAGGCAGGACGGAGGGGGGCTTGATGTCTTATTTAGCTCAGTCGTAACCAGCCTTTAGTGACATGAACCAATAAAACATTGTTGATTCAAAGCTTAGTTCATGACGCCTCTAATCCTACTGCAGATAGCAAACAGATAACAGAGACACTCTAATTTTCTGTAGTTTATTCGAGAATATAGAGGGAGATAATGTGCTGCAGGGCAAATACACGTTATTGCTTTAAACACAAAAATAAATCCCCATTCATTTAAAAATGTTTAAGAGGTGTTTCCCTGTGCAGGACTTATCTGCGAGGCTGTCGAGTTTAATAGCTTTATTCCCTACGTGTTTTGGTAGCAGGCTTGCAGCTCCCTCCCTGGGCAGAGGGAGAGGGAAGATTGCCATCTCCCGGCACGCTGTGAAGCTGCACAGTGCTGCCGTGGCATCACTGGTTAGCAAAGCATCCTTGCAGGGCTCAGGTCCCGCGGGGACACACACCTTCCCCAACCCACGGTCAGGGGATACACCAGGTGTTTTCACCCCACCTATTACTCTTAGTTGTGTTTATCTCAACTCCCCTCTGTGATGTGAGGAGCACTCATCATTGACTTCACATCAAGTCACTTATTTCTCATTTTGGCTTAGTCTTCTGTCCATGAGCTTTTCTGTGCATGCAGATGCCACTTGGGCTCAGCAGAGGAGGTCAGGAGTGATTTTTGGAGTGGGGAATGGTGGTGGCTCATGACAGTGACCTCTCCATTCCGGCATGGCAACCCTCGATTAAACCTGTGACCAGATCCTGTCCTGCAAAGCTGTATTTTACAGGGTATGTGTGCAGGGAGAGGGCAGATACAGTGCTGTGTATTGACCTTGTTATGGGAGATTGATCCCACAACAAGGCACCTCTGCACACTCCAGAAGCTCTGGCCTTTGGGCAGCCCTTGACTTTCGAGCATCAAGCAAACCACAGTGGCCTCAGGCTGCTTCTCACTGGGAACAGGAGATTTAGAGTCTGAGACAGTCTCCAACCTGTGGGACAGTCTCTAAACTGCTGGCCAAATGCTTTGCCCTTGGTCCAGAGGGGCTGTGCTTTAGTACCTGACACCATCCCTTGCTCCAAGACGATGATGTTGGTGGCTGTAAAATTCTCCCTCGGAGGGGACATTGATGGGGCTGAAGAGGGCCCATGTGGAGCAGGGCAAAGCAGCTCAGTCTGATTTTGCTGGGTGCTGGGTCTGAGTTTCATAGAAGTAAATCAGCAGAGTTGCATTCCTTTTGGTGCGGGCGTTGATTGCGGTTCATATTGACTACACATGTGAGCCCCTCTCATTTATTTCAGTACCTCTTTGCAGATGAACAGAATCAGATTCCCTGGGCAAATATTTGATACGTAGCACTTCTGTGTGTGTTGGCAAGTACACAGGTATATAATTAAGGTACATAAACCGGGGCTTAGACTTCTCATTTACTATGTTTTTTAACACTTTCTTGGAATCAGCACAGAAAGACCATGGCAGGGAGTATGGTTAGACAAGAGCTGTGCTGCCCATCACTTCTTGAGGTCATCAGGAGGAGCTGGAGAAAACCCTGGCTGCCCTTCAAGGTCTAGTCCAGGTGATTTTGTTGCACTGGGTTGCAAATATGTCAGTGAAAGAGAATTTCAAGGGGTGGATGTGAGCATATTATCAACAGAGAATAGCAATTGTATCTGCAAGCATCTTGGGGTGAGTTATGCTTACTGAATCCCCAAAGAAGGTTTTCCTGCTCCAAGAGCATCTTCTGGTACCCAGCACCTGCCCGGCACCTCTTGGGGAACGGCACTAGAGGCAGTCACAGCCAGCCTTTCTACCGGCACAGTTTTGGGCTGTGCAAGTCGCAGGGTGTGAGCATGCTTCTTCATTTTCCTTTTAATCTTTTTTTTTCTCCTCTCTTTTCCCTGTTCTGAAGAACTTCCAGGTGATTCTGACAACCAGCTCGGCATGCCCTGACCTGCTCCAGAGGGGTGTGTGGAGAGGCAACCTGGCTCATAGATCCACCCCAAAGACTCTCCCACAAGTAAACAAACAAAAAAACCTCCCCAGCTCCAATATTATTTTTATCTTAGAAATTATATTTTGAGAAAAAAAGTACTTTTTTCCCTCTTAATTTAAAAATTTAAAGCTTTGCTCAAAATGCATGTGTAGGGGTAGTACTGACAATCTGTAAACGGTTCTAATTTTTGCCAAAGAAACCCTGCTGAACTTTATCTCCATGTTCAAATTTCAGACCGTTGCATTTCTAAAAATGTTGGCTGAGAAAATAAAGGCACCTCCTTCATCTTTACTTTTTCATTTGCCCTTAAATCTGGTAACATGGCCAAAAAGAAAAAAAGATTTAATGTAAATATATGTATATTTTTTTCAGTGACTTTTTGAGTTAGTGAGGGTTTAAAGAAGCTAACATTATTTTTCTTGCTCACGTGGCCTTCTCCCTTGATGTTGTTCCCATCCCTCAAGGGTTCGAAGCCACTGTGAGGCAGTCCCCCTGGCTATGTGGCTGGGAGATTGCCTGTGACAAAATGCAGGCATGGTGGGAGCAGGATGAAAGCAGCACCAGTGACTCCTTGGAGATCCTTCTTGGGCAAATCTTGATGGGAAACCTGGGGTCTGATAGTTCATAAAATTTCTTCTTGGCTATGAGCACCACTCTGACTTTGTAACTAGTTAGTGTGGTTTCCCCTGTACCACTGGACTGTATAGGCTGGGATCCAGAAAAGAGATCATAAAATGGTTTGTATTGGAAGGAACCTTAAAGCCCATCCAGTTCCACCCCCCTGCCATAGACAGGGACACCTCCCACCAGACCAGACTGCTCAAAGCTCTATCCAACCTCCCCTTGAACACCTCCAGAGAGGAGGCAGCCATGACTTCCCTGGGCAACCTGTGCCAGGGCCTCACCACCCTCACAGGAAAACATTTCTTCCTAAGATCTAACTGAAATTTCCCCTCTTTCTGGTTAAAACCATTACCCCTTGTCCTGTCGCTGCACTCCCTGATAATGAGTCTCTCCCCAAGTTTCCTGTAGTCGCCTTTAAGTACTGGAAGGCTGCTCTAAGGTCTCCCAGAACCTTCTCTTCTCCAGACTGCACAAGCCCAACTCTCTCAGCTCGTCCTCATAGCAGAGGTGCTCCAGCCCTCAGATCATTTTCATGGCCTCCTCTGTACACGCTCTAACAGATCCATGTCCTTCCTGTGCTGAGGACTCCAGAACTGAACGCAGGACTCCAGATGAGGTCTCACAAGAGCAGACCTCACTGGACCTGCTGGTCACACTGCTTTGGATGCAGCCCAGGATACAGTTGGCTTTTGGGGGCTGCAAGGACACACTGGATGTGCTTTGCTGGGCCATGGTATACACTGAGGTCAATGTGAGACTTTGGATGTGTAGCACATGGCTGCTGTCAGCCATGGTTTTCCCAAGTTCCTCTAAGTACAGTGTGGGTTGTGCCTCCCCTAAAATTACCCAGATTTGTCCAACAAATGAAAATGCTGCAGAATATGGGTATTTTTGCTCCAGAATGGTTTCAAGCAACACATTAGAGCCTGTATTTTAGTGTACTGCAGTGTGTTTGGTATACTGATGGCTGTTCTTCTCTGGATACGCTTTCTGCTACCTCCTTCTTTGCATGGATGCATTTGAACTTGCTGCTGGCTTTTGCTTTTTGAAAGGAAGGCTACAGGTGCTGTTAGTGGATTGAGCATCCATCCTGGGACCTTAAAAAGCACCTCCAAGGCAACAGGATCTTCAAAACCATGAACTTAGTCTGTGTGCTCCTGCTGTATTGAAGAAACAGGGTACTTGAAAGGCATTTCATGTTTGAAACACCCCCATGGACTAGTTCAACTTCGCCTGTTGCTTCTGAGAACCTCGGCCACCCTGCACCTGAGCTGACTGAATTTGCACAGGTATGCAATGAGAAATATCCTTCCACAAAGCAAACCACATGCCAAGCCCACTATCAGGGCTGAGGGCAGGAGACAGGGTTTCCACACAGACATCTCTTACAACAGCGTTTCTGGCGTAACCGGTTCCTCTTAATACAGAGATGGTATCAAGTTTGAAGTTCAGGCTATATTGACAGAGTTTTTGTCAACAAAAAGGTGTTGAAGGATGATGTATTTGTGGAAGAAGTCACAAAGAGGTGAAAGATATCCCCTTCAGGAGACCCTTTCCTACCAAATTGGCATTTGCTTGCTGCTATTTTTTCGGCAGAAGCTGGAGGTGTGGACGTAGTGGCTTATTCCTCCTCGTGCTCCCTCTGCCTTTGCAAACATCCATCCTAGAAGTGATGATGGTGACAGTAAAAACTGACAGAGCGGTTGATGAAGAGCAGACACCAGAGCCCTCACGCAACTGATCCACCCTGGAAAGCAGTCCAGGAAAATGGGCATTGTGGCTTTACCAAACCGTATTTGCAGACTCAAGCATCATAAATAAGACACAATGATACTGGTGCTATGCGGGCAGTAGGAGCTGACCCCAGAGAAACAAATTGAGTTGGTGAAAAGGGAGTTTTCCCTGTTTTCTCTCTGTCACTTTCTGTTCCTTTAATAAGTGATCCTGGGCCACTTCCTCACTCTGCCTGAGCTTCTGGTTCTCTGCTCATCTTGCCTCTTTTGCTGATTTCGGCAAGCGTTTTGGCATGGATCCTCTCCTTGGTAGGGCTGTGGATGGCACCCACAGTCAGGAGGTTATCTGAACCTAGTCTGATGAAAATTACTATAGACAGAGTAACAAGAAGTAGTCCTGGGGGCTTTTCTCATGTCCTCAGGGCTACTCATGGAAGCCACTTCGTTGGGATGGGGCACAGCTCAGGATCTCCCCCTGCTCCTATGTCTCATTGGTAGAAAATTAAGATTTTTAAGGCTGCTGCTGATGTTTGCAAGCAGATGGCAAATTGTGTGAGCAGCCACTGAGCAACAGGAGTCAAAAAGACAGAGGGATGAAAGGATGGACAGATGGATGGCCTGCCCCTGCCAGTCTTGGAAAGCCCTCCTCTTGGAAAGCCAAAAGAACTGCTCAGGTTCCTAGAGGAGATGGGAAAGCAATCCCAGGTGATTTCAACCATTGAGCTTTCTGAGGAAACACGTTCAGGTTTATTAGAGGCTTTATTAAATACAATGTCAAAAGTTTTCATCAGGAAAGCAGATTCATTGCAAGGAGCTGCACAGGACTAGATCTGTGCATCTTGTGTTCATTCATTTCTCTGCTAAATACTCAAGGGAATGAAATTAATTTTAAGTGTTATTTTTCAGATAGCTGTAATAAGAAGAAAAACAAGGCATTGTCTCTGCTCTTGAGATAATGATCAAAACAGGAGTGTGAGAGGCTGAATCTAGGCTGTTCTTACATTCATCCCAGCGCTGGGATCAGGTAACCCAGAACAAATGTTGTTTTAAGGCTTTTCCGGTCTCTCCCAGCACTGAGCAGGGTGAGCGGAGGGTGCTGCCTTCACATTAGCCCTCAGGTAGTGTGGGATACAGATAGTCTTCTCCTTCCTATAGGTGATCACAATGCAGGTGTGAATACAAGGCCACCTTTGCCCAAGTAAAAGCAACAGTCAACTTTCTGGTTTCCTCCAAAACCATTTTCACCCAAGGTTCTTCAAAGCCTCTGATTGGTCTGGGTGGCTGTGAGAAGGACTTGGCCCCATGGAGCAGCACATCAGCACCCCCTCCTCCTGCAGCTCCCTGCTAGGGCAGCCTGAATGTCACCATCACCTACCAGCTATGGTTTTATACCTCCTGCGAAGCTCGTAGCTCCCCTGCATCCAACTACAGCATGTAACACTTAACCCAGCGTGTTTGTGCTGCATACTGGTTTGTCTCCTGCAGCAGTAAAGCCAGATCCTTGTCTTGTCTAATCAGAGTCGGATGAGGAAACATTAAAAAACCCATGACAAAAAAAAAATTGACATAGTTCTGGCAGTTGTGAGTAGTTCATGGTCTGGTCCATGATGTTTGAATTTTCAGGAGGATGCACGTCAACTGGATGCAATCCCAACATGCTAAATGCAACTTGCCTCTAATTGCATTGTTTCCGCTGATCTCTGATGAAATTATTTATATGTATAACAAGCATGATTGGCTGAAATAGTCTTTAAACTTTATATGAATTTTCCACATGCTGGTTTGCTAAAATGGGACCAAATACTAGCAGGTTTGAGTTATTTTTTCCCCCCAATTATTTTGTTTTCTTTCGCTCCCTTGCATGTATTTTTACTCTCTCCCTCTTCTCTGGTAGTGCCAACAGCAGAACAGGAAGGGTGGCTGGAGAGAGGCCAAATTTTGCTTCAGATCATTTCTCTTCAACACACACTGGTCTCTGCAAAACCAGATTCTGTTTGTCATTTGCTTTGCTCTCCTAGCATTGTGTCATGGCGATGGTATTGCTGATGGATTTCAAGCTTCCCTCATAGAGCAGTGCACAAGGTTTTCATAAGCACATTAATCTTGAAAGAAAAACTGTCAGAAGCAAACAATACCCCTATGAATGATGTTGTAAAGACACGTACTAACTCTAAACATCCATTACCAAAGAATATTAACTTATAGAGGAACTCCATTTCCTCTTACTCCTTTTTAATAGGTACCTGAAATCCAAAGTACTTCCACATTGGAAAATCTGCTCAAAAATGTAAAATTGCCTGAGATAAAGTGCCTTAATAGGATCTTTTCCAGTTAAGCCCCAGCAGAACTCACGTTGGGCCAAAGAGGGGGTCTGAAAAGGCTGGGGGATGATGGCTTCTCCCAGAGTCTGCTTCATTTTGATGTCCTTCTGTGCCCTTAAACACATCGACTTGTGTCAGCTTGGCCATTGGCACAGTCAGGTACCACAGATATGCTCTGGAGAAGGGAAAGCAGTTGTGGCTACCAAGCCTCATCCCAATTCTCTTCTGCCTTGGAAGTGTTTTTTTTGTAATGCTCCCATGTTGGTGGCTTTATGCACACCCCCCCAATCCCAACAAGCACACACACTTTTTGTTCATAAGCAAGCAGCCTGTGTGGCAGGAATAAAACATCTGAGATCGCTTTAAATGTCACTTGGAGAGAGGCCAGCAGCATAGGCAAGGAAAAGCTGGTAGCTTGTTTTAATTTAATGGTGTTGAAGTGTTCTACTGCAATTAAGCATCTGAAAATTAAACAGAAACAGTCATTAAGTCTGGTGATACAAACCCACTAGACCAGAGAATATAAATTATTTCAAATGGTAAATGCCAAAGCAGTGTTTATGATAGGGATGTTTCCCCTTATTAGCCATTATCTGTTGTTTTAAATCAGAGGAACTTAATCCTGAGGAAATTAATCACTGCAGATGTTGAATCTTGGAGCCTAGAGCAGGTCACTCATTCAGCTGCGGGTTGCTAAAAGCCAGAGTGAGGGCTTGGAAGGGGCAAAATATATACATGCCAGAAGTGGACAAGGTGATGTCCATCTCTCCAGAGGATTTCCTGCTCTTGTGCTCTCCTAGTCCCTCTATCCCACCTTGAAGCCAACCCAAGGAATTCCATTCTTTCCCTGCCTGAGCTGGACACTTTTTTTGACTTGCCGACATTATTTGCTAGCAATAATGTACCAACCTGGCTGCAAGCAGTGTGTATCCAGGAGGGGATGCGGAGCCATTGGGCTCCTGTAGGACTTGCATTTACTCACTCAAAATTATATCATGTGCACAGGGGGCAATAACTTGGCCCAGACCTGCTGGAGCTTGCTCAAACCCCTCAGGGAAAAGCCAGGCTGCTTCAGAGGAAGGATTTTGGGGAGTAACTGGTGCTTTCACAGCAGGAAGGAATGAACCTGGGACACCTGAACACCCATTGGGAGCAAGACAGAGGTGTCTTTCCCCCTGAAGTGGTGGGGCGGTGTTGGCACAACTAGGAAGGTCTGTGCTTGGACACATGGCAGGAAGGCATGAGCCTCCATTAGGTTGGGAGCTTGTGCTCAGCCATGGATCAGGAGGGCTTTTTCCCCCCCAAAAAAACATCATGTTGTGAGGGAGTTGGAATGCACTTAAAACACATTAAGTGCATTTGGACAAATTGGCCTTTGGTGAAAAAGACGAGAAGAGTGGCTGAGGGCTATGACTGGAGTGCTGAGAATCATCCACTGAGCTTTGCTCATGCAGGGGAATGATGACTAAGAGGGAAAGAGTAGGGCAAGGCAGCCTCCCCAAAAGGCAGCTGGGGCTGTGCACCGGGAGGCTTACTGCTGGCCGGGCAAGTCAGTGGTGTTTACCCAGAAAATTTGGGGAAATTGGAGCAGACACAAATGCGTGTTGAACCCTGCCTTTGTCTGCAAAAGAACCTGGCTGGATAACACAGACGGACAACCTGGACCTGTAAAACTTCAAATGTGTGTTATTTCTGTAGTATTTCTTTTACGAGTCTCAGCTTTGCTCTGCTGCGAGCGCGAGCCAAGCTCTGATTCAGGTAAGCACATAAATGCTTGTTTAAATTCCTCATCTTTCAGCAAAAGCATACGCTTGCATCTAATGGACTTCAGTGAGACTTAAGCCTGGCTTTAAATTTAAGCATGTGTTTTAAGTGCATTCCTGAATTAGGGCTCTGAGATCCATTGACGTGAACAGAAAGATTCCCCATTGGCTTCAGTGGGATTTTTCTTGCCTGAAATGGAGTCCAGATCTCGTGAAATAAATACCCATGTCTTTGTAGATGTGGAACCACACGGAGACTTATGAATACTTGTTCCCAGAAAAGGATCCAGCTTATTCATATGCCTGCATCATGTGTATTAAATTCTCCTGACATCTACCACAATTCTAGCATATAAATGGAAAACAGAATAGATACTGTGCCCTGAAAGCACTCAGCTATTGATGCCTTTGAATTAATAGCAGGAAGCATTGTTTGTGCGCAGCCTTTACAAATTGTACTTACATTTTCGTCTTACATTGTTTCATTCATATTTCATCTGAATTACTGGCGTGGCCATCCATGAGGATCTTGCTCGTCTGGTTCTGGGCTGAGAGGGAGCCTTGCTTTGCAACAGCAATGCTGAATTCCTCGGGGTGGGGAGGAGAGGGCAAGATCTGGCACTCAGTGCACATCATGGGGGCCAAGGGCTGGCTTTGCTCATCCTGAGGCAGCAGCTGCCGGTCCTGACAGTGACAAGGGCAGCGAGCCTGGAGTGCTCCTAACCCCACTAAATCCTCATTGGAGAAGGAAGATTAAACAAAGGCAAAGGGGGTGTGGAGGAAATAAGGTTTGTGCCAGAAGACAGGACCATACACACCACGCAAATAAATCTTAACATGGAGAGCAGAGCTGTTCAGGTTAGATTTGGGAAAAGCAAATGGCTATATTGCTGTTTCTTCTGGCATTGCATATGTCCAATAACACACAATAACTCAAATAACCTGTATGCTTTCCCTACAGGAGCAGTGTTTGATTTAGAGAGGGAATTCCAGAAAGGAGCTGCTCTTTCTTTGTGGTCCATGGTCCCCATCCTGTTGATGGCAGCCAGTGATGCAGAAGTTCCTGTTCCAGCACTCGCCGCTCCTTCCTGCTGTTGCTGTTTCAGGAAAAGGGGAACTACCAGAAAGCATTCACATAATGTACAATGTGTTTCATTTTTTATTTAAAATCTTTAGGAGCTGGTATTGTGGGCACAGGTTTAACAGAAAGAAGGAGCCAACAGATCCATGCAGACTCCCTGAGAGATGCCTGGCTTCCTGCATGATGAAGTTACTGCAAGTTCAAATCAACTCCTAGTCAGGTCTGCTTTCATCTACCAGCTCCCCCCATCCACTGATGCTCATAGGACCAGACAAATTTACATAAGTTTAAACCCATTGGTGTGTTATGTAAAAAAAATTAGCAAGTCCATTATGGAGTTTGCTTAGAGGGTACAGAGCAAGAACGGGTCTTTTTATGCCCATTTCTGAGGACAAGGGGCTATGCAGCTTTCATCTGACTTGCTGCAACAAGTCTTACTCAACATCTGATTTCAAATGACATCTCTATTAGCTACATTCCAACACGCACCAGTGAAACCAGGTCTGGGCTTGGATTCTGCCTGGCAGGGATGAACACTAAGGCAGAGGTGAAGAGCAGCCAGAAGGAGATAAAATGTTTCACAGCACAATTGAAAGTGAGATCCTGGTTTGAAGAAGTGGCTGTGAAAACCCTACTATGTTATTCAACAACTCTTTTCCCACTCCATAAGCCCTCACAGCTACAGCCCAGTGCCATAAATGTATTTTTTACAAGAGCTTACTGTGAAATGTTGTGTTTGTTTTCCAGGAAAAATTCGAAATGAAACAAGTTAGGAGGATTTTTTCTCCTCTTTCAAAGCTAACTAATAGAGCACCTCCCATCAAACTCAAATCAAAGAGATGAAAAAATATTTTGGCTTTTCCCTGCAATTGATATAAAACTTTTCCAGCCATAGAGGATTAGTAATTTTCTTTTATCTGATCTGTCAAAAATAAATATAGTCAGAAAACCATCTTTTGCATCTCAAAACACTTCTACTCAACCCCATGCCTCTGCAAAAACCACTTATTTTTCTCAAAAGCCTTTTTGTCCCCCTGGAGAAAAACATCAATGAAAACAATTTATACGAATAAGAATAACTATTTTTTTGGTTGATTTTTTTTTGCCTCTTGCCAGCTCTGCATATTCAGGGAGATCCGAGCAATGGCTTCAATTCCAAAATATTTCCTGCCCACCCATGATCCAATTTGTGATCAATGCTGTGCAGCACCTACCACTACCTGTGAGTGCTTTTATTAAGTGAGCAGGGCATAAAGCCTGTATCAGCTGAGGGCAAATACTGGTTTCACCAAGAAGGGTGGGAAAGAGCCTTACACAAGTTCATCTTCCAGCATCAGGCCCCAGCTATTGCCAGCTGCATCTGAAGTAGTTCCTGCAAAGCAGCATCACCACCCATGTCACAGGCTTCCTTCTTTTCTATGGCAGGGGAAAAGGATCACCGTTGCACCACCAGCCCCATCTTTGTCCAGCCAAGGACCACAATGTACAGCATTTCCCTTGGAGCAAATGAGGTGGGAGGAGCTGATGGTTCTTCCTCCCTTTAGAGAGTTTGGGTTTCCCTCCTGTCATCTGCAGCTCATCCCTACAGCCACACCCCAATACTTGGAGCCACACCAAATGACCTGGTGGAGATCACCTGGCTGAGATGAAGCCTTGAAAAAAATCCTGCTGCCCCTGAGAGCTTTGCCCTCAAGTCATGGTGCATTGCTGTGGCCAGGAGGAGGGACGGGAGAATACCGGCAAACCTGGCCAATCAGCTCTAAGAGCTGGTGATGTTTAATTAGGGATGCATGTATGAAATACTACAGGATCATAAATGCATCAGTCTCACAGCTCTGTGGAGTGAATTGCAGTGTTTAACTGCTGTGCCCGTAGGAGGAGGAAGAAGGGCTCTGCCTTCATGCAACGTAATCTGTTGCTCACAATGCCCTCTCTTAGCCTTTGCTCAGTTTCTGGAGCAGTGAAGATAAGGTATTTTTTTCCCCTTCATCTTTAATTTTAAGGACCTTGTGTGAGGAGCACACTGCCAGCAGGAACAAGAAGCAAAGGGAGCATCACTGAAGCAGTCCCCAGAGAGGTGCTTCAGGGCTGAAGGAGCTGGCTAGAACAGACAAGGCACCTCTTCACAGCTTTATGTGCTGTAAATCCCATTTTATATCCCCTGTGCCACATAGGGAGAAATAAGCAGAGTTTTGTGATGATTATTCAGAGTCTTTATGATGGTTATAATGTTCTCTGCTGCTCACCTCACTCTTGCCTTGCTACCTCGGTACATTTTCATATTGATATAAGTTTCTGCTGTGAAATGATCCCTGAAAAGAGTTTACCTGCCACTAAATGGCTCCGAACTCTGTGAAATGCTTTGGTACAACACCGTGAAACACAGCTCTTAGCTTGCTGGAACAACACACTGAGCACATACCTCATACAGCACCCTTGTTAAGAGCTATGAAGTGTGGCACCAGGTTGTAAAGAGCTGCAGAAGACACATTATATCTGTAGCCCAGCTCTATAAAATTTAACCTGTTGCATCCTTTGCCACCCCTAATGCTAAGCCAGGTATTGAGCAAAACGCTTGAAGTCCAGCTAATTGGGAAGGTTTCTTCATTTGCCACAGCTCCAGCAAGTAGCATGCGAGGTCTTTGCAGCCAGTGGAGCAGGTGACACGTGAGGTAGCGGTCAGGGTTGCCCCCAGAGATGCCCTGGCTGGCGTTTGCATCAGCTGCACCTCAGCTGGCTGCTGAGTTTCACACCAGAAGGAGAACCTGACCTCAGTGGAGACCTCATCTTCAGGTTTGTGGAGCCCATTGCTGTCTGAAAGGCAGCACAGGTTATTCCTCTGTAAGATCTGGATGGATTATATCCCACCTTTCTTTCGGACCATTGGTTCAGGTCACCCTGATGTATGATGTATGTCCCCTCCTTTTTCTCCCCATGGTCTTTCTCCAGGATTCTCTAGGGATGAGAATGTCCTGCACAAAACTGATGGGGAACAAACTCCAAGAGCCGGGGGGGGGGGGGGGTAACGTGCCGGATGGATCTGTGCCATAAAGCCTGGCTGACTTAAGAGCAAGTAAAGGCATCCAATCTCATCCGAAATATTTTCCATAAGGAGGAGATTCCCTGCTCTTCCCCCAGGGCCACATGCACACCGTTCATCGTGCAGCCGCTCTCCGTACATGCGGTGCCAAATGCAACAAGCCGTCCTGATGCTATTTCAGCCTATTCGATGTGTTTTTCCACCAGTACAACTTAACATCCACTTCTTTGCCAAGTGTGCGGCCTTCCCACTTCATTATGGTCATGAGAAAACCATTTCAATAAGAAAACAAAGGAATAGGTTTAGCAGCCGTTCATCCCTTCTGTCGGCGAGCACGTGCGGCGTTTGTTTGCAAAGTTGGGCACAAGCTAATAAGCCGATCTTGCAAAGATTTACACTCAGGCAAAGACTTCCATATGGGCTTAACATTAAGCAAGACCTTAATCTAAAGGAAAATATTTGGGGTTTTTTTGTTTCTCTTTCAGTGCAGTGTAGGACCAATGAAATATTCACCAAAGTGAACAGAGAAACAGACACTGACTCCAGTGGTTTCGGGGCAGCTGGCCGGCTGGAGGATGAGGACTTCATCTGGTTGCCTCTCACGGCACCTACAGCCCACACCAAAGCCACAGTAATTGTGGGTTCTCAGTGCTCTGTGGTGCTGGGGCTGGAAGAACATTTGCAGGAGAGGGAGGGCTGTTTGCTTTCACCCTTGGAAGAGCACAGGAGGGGGCTGTGCAGATCGTGTCTTCAGTGTTGTAAAGGTGAGATGAAAAGAAAGGACATGAATGCAGAAGTTGAAAAGTGTCTTTTTACAATGGGCTTGACAAAGTGAGGAAATTGAAAAGCTGAGTGACACCGTGGGCTCTCAATTTCCACCATGAAGATTTTTTGGAACACAAAAGGACAGGTATCCGCCTCCTGGCCTGTAGCCAGCATGGCTGTGGTGCAAGACCTTGTTTCCCACCCATGGAAGCAGAGCACGAGCTGCCAGACACACCAGGAACCCCAGGGACAAACTCACTGCCTGCGAGAAGATACACCACCTGCCCAGAGCCTGTGCAACAACATTACACACTGGAGCACAGTTTCCACAATGGTTTGAATCTAAGCCCTAACAAAGCCAGAAAAAGAGGTGATCAGCTGCTGGTCTTCGGATTTTTGCTCCTGACTCCATGCAGCCATGGCCAGCAGTGTGAGACACTGCATGAGCTTGGGGAGAGCAGTGCTAACCTGTGCAGAATTAGGGCTTCATACCTGCTTTTTAAAGGATGCTTTCATCCTCCGAAAAATGCTCTGCTGGGAAGGCAGCCTGGAGCTGCAATGCTGTGATGCAGTGGTGCTTTGCTCCTGCCCTCACAGACCCACACTGCTGCAGAGGGGAGCTGGGACAGTCCATCCTGGTCCATCTCCAGGCATCTGAACTGAATTTCAATACCAACCCTGCTGTTTAATGAAGCCGTTCTTGTAAGCCAGTCCCCCTCGCATACGTCTGACAGATGTCTTTTTCGCAGTATTAAGCCTTTGCAAGGAAGAGGCTTCAGTTCACCCCTTCCTTTGAGAAACAGCCAGCCGGAGCAGGCAGCCCCCGTGCCATTCACCCGCTTCAACTGACAGCCCTCAAACTTCACTTCCAGGGAGGTGTTTGCATGCCGTTAAGGTTGAGAGTTTTTTAATATTGTTCTCAAACTGCTTTGCATTTTTTTAATTTCAATACCCAGTAAGGTAAGGTGCTGGCCTGCAACCGTGCACCTCTGCAGCTGATGGGAGACAGAAAGATTCAGGCTGCAGCTAAATAAAGCCTCCCACTGCCTTCGTGCTTCTCAGGGCATTAAAAGAGGTTTCAAATTCGCACACAATGACTTACAAGTGATCTGAAATTGTTTACAGGCAGAAAAGGAGAAGAAAATAATGATACTGTCAGTAAAAAGAAAGGTAGATATATAAAATATATACAAAAGGTTATATCCACTGCTATTTATTTAAGCAAAGGCAATAATTTTCAACAACCTCTATTGTCCTCAGCTCAGCCATGTTTTACACAAGAACTGGACAGACCTTATGAAGGATCCAGAACCTCACTACCATTTTCACTTTAAGAATCTGACTGTGTTCTAGATGTAGTCTTTCGGAAAAAAAATCCAAATTTAAAAATCAAGGGGTGGTGATATTTTTTTTTCTCCATGTGGAATTGAGGAGCCTGCTGGCTTGTAGTGGAATATATTTTATACAGCTAAATTGCTTTTGACAAATGAAACCGAGTTATTGTTAATTACTCAACCTGTGGCCTTTACCAAACTGAAATATATGATTAAACAAAATGGCTCAGACAGCACATTAAGCTTTGAAGAATGATTTTATTTTTTTGAGCTCTCAAAGCCCTTTCTGCAGAATACAGAGAGCATTTTTGTCATGACAGCTGGGTTTTTCGACTCTATATTTAGCTAGTGTCAAAATGCTCAAGAAAAAAATATTGTCAGAAGTAATTTTGTGATCCTTCTGACACAAAAAGCACACGCATGGGCACCCAGATAATATTGCACTCCGCTTCGCAAGGGAGAAACATTATGCTTTGCAGCGCGCCTTTTGTGAGCAGGCGCTCGTTTTGAACCCACTGCAATAGGATTTTCCCATTTTGATTGATTGTGACAGAAAATGAGCTCCATAACCGTGACTAAACTAAATAACCCCTCTAAGAGCCACGGTGTTTCTGAACCATTAATGAGTCTAGAATAAATAATGGGGAAACACAAGGAAACCCCTACATTTAACTAAACCAGCTGACAGATGCCACGGTAGAGTAATATTCCTGATATTTCTATTTAAGAATAAGAAAAGCTTTCAGAGATACCTGCTGATACATATTTTTATTCAGGAAAACTAACTGTAAAATCGTGCATCTGTCACACAGATCTCATCTCCCTGAAAGGCATTGTATAAAAATATATACAAATATCAAAAAAATTTTGCAAATACTATTAAAATAAGGGGATTTATTCCCCTCTTCCTCCCACCCCCCCCCCTCCCCCCCCCGAGCGGCAAGAAAAGAAAAGAAGAAAATAGTGTTTATCTGTTTCAGTGGCGAGGGCAGCGCACCTTTCCGAGCCCAGTGCTCCGAGGAGCTGCTGCTCCAGCTCCAGGTGTTTTCCCAGCCCGGAGCATCCTGCCCCTCATCCCGGTGGGGACAGAGACCTCCTTCCTGGATCCCAAGGCTGAGACCCAGCCTAGTTATTTTCTGTGCCGGACCATGAGTTTACGACGCTAAATCAAAACCGGAGGCGGGAGGGAGAGCCGATAAACCGAGAGGGTCGAGAGAGGAGAAAGAGGAAGTGGAAGGGGGGAAAAGAACCAGAGTAAATTAAAACCATCTCAGAGCAAAGACGGGGGGCGGGCGGGAGCAGGTTTAGGGGTGCGGGGAGCATCCATCTGTCCTTGGGACGCTGAGCACCACGAAGGGCACTTGTGGCATCTCGTTAATTACTTTATCGCGGGTTGGGTGAGCCGGGTTGGCACCACCAGCGGGAGCGCGGGTCCCCAGAGCTGCTGGCCCTTCTCCGGTCTCGGCTCGGCCCCTGCTGCACCCGGCGCATCTCCCCTCTCTCTTAGCGGCCTCTGCGAGGGGGAAACTAGAATCCCCCTGCCCGCATCCCTACCTGCGCCGCAGCCCCCACCCTGTCCTGCTTCCCGCAGGCCCTTGCCCTTCCTCGTCCTTTCTCCTTTTCTTTTCTTTTTTTCTTTTCTTTTCTTTTCTTTTCTTTTCTTTTCTTTTCTTTTCTTTTCTTTTCTTTTCTTTTCTTTTCTTTTCTTTTCTTTTCTTTTCTTTTCTTTTCTTTTCTTTTCTTTTCTTTTTTTCTTTTCTTTTTCCTTTTCTTTTTCCTTTTCTTTTTCACATTTTTATTTTTATTTTTTTATTTTATTTTTATTTTTCTTGCCATATTTATTGTTCTTTTTCTTCTTCTTTTTTCTTTTTCATTCAGGCTTCTTCTCCATTTTCTTTTTTTCCTTTCCCTCTCTTTTTTCCTTTTTAATTTTTATTTTTTCTTCTTCCTTTTATTTTTTTCGTTCGTTTTTCTTTTAACTCTTATTTTCCTTCTGCATTTTCTTCTTATTTTCCTCCATCTTCTTATTCTTTCACTTCTTCTTTGTTTTCTTCTCATTTTTTCTCTTCATTTTCTTCAGCTCTTCCCTCTTCATTTTATTCTCCTTTCCCCTCTTCGTTTTCTTTTTCTTTTCTTCGTTTCCTTCCCCATCATTTCCACGCACACATAGCTGCACTAGGCCGGTACAAAGGAGCCGCGCAGACCCCGCGGCCACGTCTCCCGGCCTTTTTAAAGAGCCCGAAATTTTCTTAACCTTTCTGGCTCAAATCTTGCAGAGGCCGAGGCCACCGGGGCAGCCCCTGGTCCCCTCGCCTGGGAAGAAACTCCGGCATGCGGCTGGGATGCGGTGCATGATGCTCTCCCACAGCAGGTGCCCGGCGGAGGGGCTGCCCGGGAACGAGAGGGGGGACGAGGTGGGGAGGGAGATGTCTTTCTGCTGCAGGGCGGGAGTAATTTTCCCTTTAAACACCTAGGGAAAGTCCCCCCTCCTTCCCCGAAGCAGCCCATCTCCACGGAGCAAGGCTGGGAGCTGGCTGTGATCACGGGTGTGCGTGGAGGTGGGCAAGAGCCCCCCAGGAGGAGAAGGAGGGGACAAAGCGCGGGGTTTCACGCGTGTTCGTTAATTCCGGTGGGCGCGGTGGGGAGCTCGGAGACGGATCCGCACATTCCGGGCTCGTTCCAAGGCTTTTCCCGAGCGGTCCCTGCCCAGACCCCCCAGATCCCCCCACTCGTGGCCTCCTCTCCGCCCCTCACCGCGGGCGGCGGATTTCTCCGCGCTTCCCAACAGAGGGAGACAAAAGATTGGCTCAGCCAAGGAGGGGCGGGTGGGCTCGAGGGGACCCCGGGCTGGGGCTCCAGGGCAGGAGCTGCTGCCCCAGGAGCGCTGCCGTCGGGCCGCCCGGGGATGCTCCTGCGCCAGGGATGCTCCAAGCAGCCTCGGAGGGACAGGGGGCTTCAACAACCCCTTCCAGTCCTCCCGGCTGGAGGCATCTCTCTACCTGGACCTGGAAGGGCAGAGGAGGAGGGCAAGTCCGGCTGCGGGCTGAGCACGGCCCCCAAGGGGGAAAATACTCTTCTGTGGGTGGAAGGAGACCCTCCATAAGCCTCGAAAAAATCGTCCCGTTAGATTACCAGGGCAAGGAGAAAGAAACCTGGTTTCCTCGGCCGCCTTTCGATTGCCTCCTTCCCGCAGGCTGCCGGCAGCCGCTCCCGCCGGAGGCTGAGAACGGTAAACTCATGACCAGACGCTCCCAGCGGGGTTGTAACCGGGGGTGCCGGAGTGGGAGGAAGGCAAATACGGGGCATTCATTCCTTTGCGATTCTCAGCTGCTTTTTAATCGATCTGCTCTCTTTTCCCGACGACAGATTTCCAAAGCTTAGGCGGCACCGTCTGTCCCGACCCTGGAGTTTAATCCCACGTCTCTGGGGGGAGGAGGTGAGGGGACAGAGTAGGGGATGGCTGGGGTGGTCGGTTTTCCCCTCCTCACCTTCTCATCCTTTCAGTCGTTTGCAGGGGAAATCACGGTCTTCCCACCCACATCTACTGGGGGAAAAAAACACACAGAAATCCTCCAAACCCTCGCCCCATCCACGTTTTACGAAGCTGCCTTTGTATTTTATTATTATTGCGGGTAAGAAACACGCAGATTTCGCTGCAGGGTGGGCAGCAGGTTTGCAGGAGAAGCCAGGAGGGAAGGTGCCCAGAGCAGATCAATGATGCTGAGCAAGCCTCTTCACCACGGGCTGCATCAGCTCTCCCTAAAACTACAAGGTGCCCCCTACCCCGAGGAGCTGGCAATGTCCCCACCCGTGGGTCTCAACCCCATCGAGGCTGGAGATGGGGCAGATGTCCGCATCTTGCGTGGCAACGATGCAGGGAGGGGTGCGTGGGGACCCCCATAATTGACCCCGCAGCCCTAAAAACGTCATGGCACGGGGGGGCGGGCGGGAGGGGTGTGTGTGTGTGATACAAGAAGTATTTAAATAGTGCTGTTCGCAGACAATACAGTTTTTCCTTAGCTAAGAAAGCCAGGTCGGACGGACAGCTAGTTCCAAAGCTCCACTTAGCAAGAAATTTGGCTGTTGTGAAGTTCATAATAAAATTTAAATTAGTCCATGGAAAGTAACGGATTATGCATAAGATTTCTGGGAGAATTTATACACATGCATGTAAGTGGGACATATATATTCTGTCCCCAGAACTTGTCTGGTTACGCATGACTGATGGAAATCATTCCTTCACGCATCCAGCGCTGAAATAAACGCTGCTTGCTCTCTAAAACTCCGAAACGAGTCTAAGAGAGTTTATTCCCCGGCGTTTTCGGACTCACGGGAACAGTGCGGGCGGCCTCGGCCGTGGCAAGACTCTGTCCCCGCAGGGGCGGGCGGAGGATGCTGCCCCCCCTCCCCCGTTATCCCCCCCCTTCCCTCCCCTCCGCAGCCATTTAGGAGCAGCCCGGGAGCCAATGGGCGGCCCTCGGCGGCGCCTCCGCCGTGACGGCCGGGATTGACGCGTTTCCCACGTCAAATCCATCCCAAGTAGCGGCGGCGGGGGCTACTCCGCCGCTCCCCGCGCTCTCTCTATGCCGGGGCCCCCCTCCCCGCGCGAAGCGGCTCTGCCCCGGGACATGGGTAAGCGGGGAGGGCGCCGGGAGGGCTCCGTGAGCTCGCTCGGTGGAGCTGGGGGGGTGGGGTGGGGGGGAGAGGGGTGGGTAACACCGGCCCCGACTCCCGGCGCCGCGGGCCGAGCCGTGGTGGAAGCGGGCAGGGGTCCGGCACGGCGTGTCCGGCTGAGAAGACTCTCGGCTCCCCCCTTCTTCCCTGCTCCCGGCCTTCTCTTTCGCACTGCTCTCTTCTTTCGGTTCCTTCTCCCGTTCTCGTTGTTTCTCTCTCTCTCTCTCTTTTTTTTTTTTTTTTTTCTCCCCTGTATTTTTCCCCCTCTTTTTTTTTTGGTCTTCTTTTCGCCTTTTTACCCTTAACTTTCGCCTTTTCTTTATTTCTTCTTTTGTTCTCTCTATCTTCCTTTTTCCTTTCTCTCCTGTTCTCATTTTCCTTTCCTTTCCTTTCCTTTCCTTTCCTTTCCTTTCCTTTCCTTTCCTTTCCTTTCCTTTCCTTTCCTTTCCTTTCCTTTCCTTTCCTTTCCTTTCCTTTCCTTTCCTTTCCTTTCCTTTCCTTTCCTTTCCTTTCCTTTCCTTTCCTTTCCTTTCCTTTCCTTTCCTTTCCTTTCCTTTCCTTTCCTTTCCTTTCCTTTCCTTTCCTTTCCTTTCCTTTCCTTTCCTTTCCTTTCCCCCGCTTTTCTTGCCCCCTCTCTTCTATCCCACTTGTTCTTGCCCCATTTTTTATCCCCTTTGTCCTTCCCCCGCCTTGTCCTTTGCCCTCTTTTCTCGCCCCCTTTTTTTCTTCCTCCCTCGTTTTTACTCAACCTTTTTCTTTCTGCCCCTTATTCTTTTTCTTCTTTTTTTTCTCTCCTTTTTTCCTTTTCTCCCCCCCTTTTCCTTTTCTCCTACATTTTCTTTCCTTTCTCTCTTCTTTTTCCTTTCTCTTCTTTTTTCTTTCTCCGTCCTTTTTCCTTTCTCCTTATTCTTTCCTTTTCCCTCCCCACTGCAACACCCTCTTGCTGCCTGGATATTTTCCTTCCTTTTCCCTTTCTCCCTCCTTTTCCCTTTCTCCCTCCTTTTCCCTTTCTCCCTCCTTTTTCTTTCTCCCCCCTTTTCCCTTCTCCCTCCCCATGCAGCCCCATCCCCATCCCACCCGCCCTTGCCTCCCGGCCGTGCCCGGGGGCTGCCCCGCAGTCGGTGACCCTCGCTAAAGGCGCTCGGTGCCCGCTGCAGAGCACACCTACGGGGAGGTGAACCAGCTGGGAGGTGTCTTCGTCAACGGGCGCCCGCTGCCCAACGCCATCCGGCTGCGGATCGTGGAGCTGGCGCAGCTCGGCATCCGGCCCTGCGACATCAGCCGCCAGCTCCGCGTGTCGCACGGCTGCGTCAGCAAGATCCTGGCCCGGTACAACGAGACCGGCTCCATCCTGCCCGGGGCCATCGGTGGCAGCAAGCCCAGGGTCACCACTCCCAACGTGGTCAAGCACATCCGAGACTACAAGCAAGGAGACCCGGGAATCTTCGCCTGGGAGATCCGCGACCGGCTGCTGGCAGACGGCGTCTGCGACAAATACAACGTCCCCTCGGTCAGCTCCATCAGCAGGATCCTGAGGAACAAAATCGGCAGCCTTTCCCAGCCCGGTCCCTTCGACGGCAGCAAGCAGCCTCCCCCCCAGCCCGCCCTGCCCTACAACCACATCTATCAGTACCCCTACCCTAGCCCCATGGCCACGCCGGCCACCAAGATGGGAGGAGGACACCCTGGAGGACCCGTGGCTGCTGCCCATGTCAGCCTGCCCCGCTCCTGGCCCTCGGCGCACTCTGTCACCAACATCTTGGGCATCCGCACCTTCGTGGAGCAGACGGGTGGGTACCACGCTCTGGCATCGCACTGAGATCCAGGATGATCCCTGCTCACCGTCAGCATCCTGGGCGGGGAGGGGTGGAAAATATTTTCTTAGGGATGATAAATTGATTCGGAGCCCTGAATTTCCCTTTGCAAAGGGGAAAAAAGGGCGAAAGACAGGAATCATAGAACCATAGAATCATGGAATGGTTTGGGTTGGAAGGGACCTCGAAGGTCACCACTCCAACCGTCCTGCAGTGGGCAGGGACACCTTCCACTGGATCAGGTTGCTCAGAGCCCCATCCAACCTGACTTTGAATGTTTTCAGGGATGGCGTTTCTAACACCTTTCTGGGCAACCTGGACCAGTGTTTCACCACCCTCAGCGTGAAAACTTTCTTCCTAATATCTAGCCTAAACTTCCCCTCTTTTAGTTTAAAACCATTACCTCTTGTCCTATCACTACAGGCCCTGATAAAAAGTGTCCCCCCCATCTTTCTTCTCGGCCCCTTTAAATATTGAAAGGCCGCGATAAGGTCTCCTCGGAGTCTTCTCCAACTCTCGCAGCCTCTCTTCATAGAGGAGATGTTCCAGGTGTTCCACCGACCCTTCCCCTCCCGGCGAGCAGCTCTTTCGCCCTCCCCACCCGTTTTTTGGGGGGTGTGTATGCTTTTGATCCCTGCACCCCACTCTGTCAGGATGGGGCGGCGGAGCCAGATGCAGCGAGGCTCAGACATCTTGAACTTTTTATGAAAAATGTGGAAAATATTTTCTGAGGGATGATAGACTGCCGACCGCAAATTCGGAGCCCTGAATTTCCCTTTGCAAAGGGGAAAAAAATGGAAGGGGGGGCTAATAGGAGGGAAAGGCACAAGAAGAAAAAGAAGAGGAAAAAACGGGAAAGGGCTAAAAAGGGGGGAGAAACAATCCAGAGGCAAAAGAGGCAAAAAGAAGAGGGAAAAAATGGAAAGGGGTTGAAAGGAGGAGAAACAATCCAGGGGAAAGGCAAAAGGGGCAAAAAAAAAGAAGAGGAAAAAAATGGAAACGGGCTAAAGAGGTGGAGAAATAATGCAGGGGAGAGGCAAAAGGGGGAAAAAGGGAAAAAAAAAAAAAAAAAAAAAGAAGAGGAAGGCAAGCAAGCCTCCTCGGAAAACGACCACGGTTCTTCGGGGTCCTCCTCCAAGAAATCGCCCTGGATTTCTTTAAAAGCAAGCCAAGAAGGAGGAATCGAGGAGCGCACTGTGACCGGGAATTCGAAGGGAGAACGGGACGTGGCGGGGGTGAGGAGGGGGGGCAGTCCTTTTATCCTTCCAAAAGCCAGAGTAAATCAACCGCATGCGTTTCCCTCCGTGCAATCATTTATCTTTAAAATTCCGATGTCACTTTTATAAATCTCCTTCGTCAGAGGGGAAATTTGGCCTCCTAAATTATTGAGAGCATGGAAGTGATGGGGGGGTGGTGGTGTTAAAAAACAGGTCGAGGGATTAGGTTGGGGGAAGGGGGGCACAGCTTGTCCGCCCAGTGGGGTACCAAACCAAAATACACCTAATTTTGGCGGTCCAGAGCATTTTCCAATGCCGGGGGATGCTGTGTCCCCGGGATGCCGGCGGAGAGTGGGATGCGAGGCGGATCTGTGCCCTCCCCCGTCGAGTTTATTTGAACAGGCACTTGCAAAGCCCGGATTTTCCCGCGTTTCGTCCCAATTCTTGCTCCAGGGGACAAAAACCTGTCCCGGGGTGAGGGTAGGGGCAGTGTTAACGCTAACAGAGCCGCCGCGCTCTCCTCCCCAGGGGCTCTGGCTGGCACGGAGGGGGCTGCCTACCCCCCAAAAATGGAAGAGTGGCCCAGCGTGAACAGGACGGCTTTCCCTCCGGCCCAGGTGGTCAACGGCATCGACAAGGCTGCCATGGAAGGAGATATCAAATACCCGCAGGTAGGTGCCGTCGGGGCAGGAGGGGAGAAGGGAAGGGGAGCAGGAGGGACAAGGTAGAGCAGGAGCAGACAAGGATTGGGGCAAGAAGGGACAAGGAAGGGGACAAGAAGGGGGGCAAGAAAGGACAAGGGAGGGAAGAAGGGGAGAGCAGGAGGGATAAGGGAAGGGGAGCGGGAGTGTGATTCGGAAAATGAGAGAGTTTATTGCCGGCATTTTCGGTACTAAGGGGACAAGAGAGGAGGGCAGGAGGGGACAAGGGGATGGCAGGAGGGAATAAGGGGAGGGGATGACAGTGGGGGCTAAGAGAAGGGGAGCAGGAGGGAACAAAAGGAGGGCAGGAGGGGATTCCTTCCCGGCTCCACACCGCGGTGCTAGCCGGATCCCCCATCCCTAACGGGACAACCCCGACACCCAGAGCCGGGAGTGTTGTTTTAATCCCTCTGCTATATTTCGACGGTGCTCCCGCCCCTCACAGCGATGCTTCCCCATGTCCCCTCCGTGTCTCTCTGCCTGTCCCCAGCCCGCTCCGGGTCTCTCCTCGGTGGGCAGCTTCCTCCCGGCTTGTGCCTACCCCCCCTCCAACCAGCACGGCGTCTACGGCGGAGCAGCCAGTGGCTACATCCCCCCGGGCCACCCCTGGCAGCCACAGGGTAGCCCCTTGACTCACCACGGACCCGGCGTGGCGGTGCACGGTGGCGACCTGGCTACGGCGATGGCGTTCAAGCAGCCTGGGAGGGAAGGTGAGTCGGGGGGGGACACACAAGATGGGGAGCACCCCCAGGGATACTCGGCGGGTGACGCTTGGTAAGCGGGAGAGAAATAGGAAGGGGCTGAGGTAGTCCTCCCCCCAGCTTCAGAGAGAAGTTATTTAAAATATTTTATTTAAATATTATTTTATTGATATTTTAATGTAACTATTTATTTTAAATATCGAAGATATTTAAATATTTAAAACATTAAATATTTTTAATATTTTTAATATTCCCCTCATCGTGAGGGCTTTCGGTTTGGCGGCTGCGGTATCCGGGGTTTGCATTGCCGCTGTCCATACCTCGGAAAGACCCTCCCTGTCCCCCCCGGTTCCCCCTGGGGTGTCTGAGCCCCTCCAGTGCCCCTCGCTGCAGTATTCGATAGGTCCCGGTCCAGACCCCTCGAATCCTTCCCGCTCGGCCTCAGCGGGATTTGCGCTCTTTTGCGCTGGAAATCGCAAGGGGAGCGGGAAGATTTAGGGTGAACCCTCCGCTTTTCATCTCCCCCACTCCCCCCCCGCGCCCCGTCAAGGGATGGCTTTCCCGGCGGAATTTGCGGGATGTGGAGGGACAGGGCAGGACTTGCGGCTCCTCCGGAGCTTTTCCCAGGTCCTTTGAATATTGGCAACGATAAAAAATGATATTAACGGCATCCGTCTCACCGAGGAGCTTTGTAGATAATGCAGAGACATAGAAATTTCCACTGCCAATTATTAACATTATAAATCTTCCGCCGTGGGTAATATTTAAAGATAAAATCCCATGAGAATCAAGTGGATTAGGTCGTTTGTTTTGTCTCCTGCCAATTATTTCTGTTCATTGATGGAAGCTTTATTTCCTCTATAACCAGTTTCGTTTTAAAACTCCAAACCGATCTGCTTTGGGCATAAAATTCCCGTCGATATATTTCTCCTTTTTCGTAGTACACATTTGCAATTATTTCTACTTATTAGTCAATTTCTTTTTTATCGGTTTTATGTGTAATAATAATAATAATAGCAACAATAACAACAACAACAACAATAATAATAAATATTGTCATCGTTATTGTTAATATTATACGAACCTTTACCGTTTCTAACTACGGCAACCTGCGAGTTACAACATCAGCTGCCCCGGGTTGAGTTATTGTGAGAATCAATGGGTGAAAATAGATAATTGCAAACCGATATTTGGGGGGAAAAAAAAAAGAGCAGAGCAGGAGAAAACAAGGGAGAGGAAGGAAGGAAAAAGGAAAGGGGAAAGAATGAAAAAGAGAGAGGGAAGAATGAAATAAAAGAGGAAGGGGAGAAGGAAAGGAATGAAGGAGGAAAAATGACCTCTTCGTATTTAGCATATTTTTATTTTTCAAGGTATTTCCTCCCACATTTAAAGTGACTTGGAGCCTGAGTTTTCTGACTTGACAGTCTTCAAGCTCTCTCTGACGAAAGATCCAGAGACTGTCTCTAAACGATTTGGTTTGGTTTTGATTTTGTTTTGGTTTTGGGCTTTCCCCTTCCCCCCAATGCTTTTTTTCTTTGTTTTTATTAAATTCGGATCGGTTTTCTGGTTCAGCTACTTATCTGGGACAACCCAAATATCGGGTTATCTGGCCAAACGTCCCCTCCATCCTGACCGGAGCAGGGCGGGGGCTGAAGGAGGAAGGGGAATCGGGGCGAGCGTTGGGGCGGGTGGTGGCTCCGCATGGTTCCCGGGGCGGTACCGATACCCGCGTAGCGCTGGGAGAGGGCGGAGGGGGAGGGAGAGGCAGCGGGAGTGGAAAGGGACCGAGAAGGAAGAGGAGAGAGAAGGAAAGAAAGAAATAAGGAGGAAAGGAAAGAAATAGATAAATAAAGACAGAAAATAAGAGGGGAAAGCGATAGAGAAGGAGGAAGAGCGAGAAGGAAAGAAAGGAAGAAAGAAGGAGAAAAGGAAATAAATACATAAAGAAAGAGAGAAAATAAAGACAAACTCGTCTGGGCAGTTTCACCCTCCAATTCAGACCTTTCCCCATTTCACAGCCATTATTTCCCAGAAAAATCTCTCTGCTTATCCCAATGCCCACTGCAGGATATTTTGCATCCCCTGCCTGTTCCAAAGGTCTGTGCGTGGGAATACACGGGATCTGGCCCAGGTTCGTTCCTTGCACTTTGATGCCTCTTGGGGCTGTGCTGTGCCTGGCATGAGCTGGGGTGATGCTGGGGAGAAGCTCAACAGGAGTTTAACTATAGCTGGCACAGTGTGCAGATTCTTGTCCCTTCCCAACCCAGTTCTCTTCTAGGGTACCCCAACCACAGGCTTTAAGAAGTGTATGGGATGTGTTCTTTGTGTGGCTGGGATCGATCTGGGTCACCTCTGCAGGCAGATCCAGATTCCTGGTCATGGCAGATGGTGTCTGTCATCACCACAGTCCCTATTGCTTGGGGGATGCATCCCACCCTTTCCTTTCCATTTCCTCTGGAGAAGTCTGATACACAGAGCCTGACAGTCCCTTTCTGAAGGGATGGCTTTCTTGGGGGCAGGCAGATGGGGAACCCAGAGGGGCAGAGATGCTCTTGGGAGACCATCAGAGGAGAGACTGCATGACAACATGGGACATGCTGGGTTGCAGCGACATGTTGAGTCATCAATCTACTGCCTTGTTGTTGCCTTCTTTATTTTTCTCCCTCTACCCTTCTTGCAGTTGCAGACAGAAAACCTACCAGCCCTGTGGGGAAATCTCCAGACCCTCTAAATACCATCCATGGACTCTCTATCCCAGCCTCCTCTTCCTAGAGCTGTGGAACAGCAGTCAAGAGACAGTGACTTTTGGAATAAGCACCTGCAAACTGTAACTGAAGTCTGAAGTGCCACCAAACTGTACCCAAAGTGCCACTGGCTCTGACAGGTGCCTAGAGGGCAAGGAGACAGCCCAGGTGGTGAGAGGAGACATCCTCCCATGGCAAATCCCAGCAACAGAGGAGCACGGTCAAGACATTGACTCACACTGCCCAGAGGCACATTTTACTTCCAGCGGATTGGAAAGGGGTGACAGAAGAGACCCAGTCTTCCTCCTTTATTTTGTCTTTTTTTTTTTCCCTCCCTGCTTTCAGTTTTTTTCTCTCCTTCCCATGTTCCTGAAGACTGTTGGATGCAGGGCAGCGAATGCCTCTGTCCCCAGCCACTGCTTGGAATGTCCCAGCAATTTCTGGCCTCCCCTCGCTGCAGCCAGACAAACTGTGCAATGGAGCGCTCTCCATCCGAACCTTCCAGTGCCTCTGCCCCAGAGTGAAAATGGACAAATATGCCACAACGTTTTATGATATATTTTTATAATAACAAATCTTAATAAAAAGTGACTGCCATGGGCACATGACCTCCTTCCTTTGTGATCTGGCTGAGTGCCATCACTTCTCCTGGTGTGCCCAGACAGCATCTGCAGGATGTTTGTGAGCAGCAGAGATCCAGTGGGATTGTGGGGGCACTTGACTGGGAGGAACTGCTCTGTGCTGGATCTGGATTTGTGCACCCACCTGCCTGGGGTGCCTGATGTTGCTGTGAGTGCATTGTAAACCTGCTCCCCATGCCTAATTGCATGTGTAGATTTGGGGTTCTCCTGCACTGGGGGTGGGGGGGGGGGGGTGCAGCCCCATTGGGTAACTCCTGATGCTATGGGACTGCAGGTCAGCTCTGGGCACAAGAGAGGATGTGGGCAGCCACCTCTCAACCCTGCTCTAGCTCCCACCCTCCTCACCTGCCCATGGGCGAGGGAGGAGGGCCAGTGGCAGGGCTGTCCCTCACAGGCCACCCACTGGGGTTTATTTTCCCTCTCCTGTCCAGCCAGCTGGGGTGCGTTCAGGATGGGCTCCACTGGGCTTTTGCATTCCCTGGCTCCACCAGCTGCTGCCATTGGCTTTGGTCCCTTCATTGTCTGGGGAAGGGGAAGGTCCTACAGCGGGGCAGGGAGGAAATATCCTGGCAGGAGAATACACGCCTGGCTTTTTGCAGCGAGTGTGTCTTTGTGGGAGTGAGGGAGTGAGAAGGATGCCAAATCTGACATCCCACCCCAGGAAATTATTTTGCCTTCAACCTTGGGGTGGCAAAATTCAGTTTTGCCTCTGCTGCTGCAATGCCTCCAGCTGGAGCTGGTCTTTGCAACTGACTGCAAAGCATGGGAATGGAAGGAGGGAATTTTAAGCAGGCAAGAGTACTGTCCCAAGGCAAGACCTGCTGCCAAACTGTCACTAACTGCATTTTAATGGATGCAAGGATGGACGAGTCACCTGAAACAGATCACTAACAGCTCTGGTTAGTCCCTTGCCAGGTTTATCCATTTAAAGCTACATTTGAGTATGTGGCAGAGCAGCTTTGGAATAGACAACTGACAGTAACACCCTTAAAACTGGAATGCAGCATACACAGCATTTCTGTCCACCCTGACACCCCAGCAGCTGGGGAAATACAACCCTGAACAAGGAAGAGAAGAGGATGGGGACAGGCCAAGCCCTGTTTCTCTTGGAATACTATTGGTCTGGGAGTTCAGCAGAGCCCTTCACATCCCTAACACTGAAACTTTACCACTCATGAGCCCAAAGAAATCAGTCTATCCTCTGCATTAGGCTGCCAAAAAAGCCCTTCTGTTGGGGAGTTGGGAGAAGACAGTTACTCGTGCTGAGATCCTGCAATGCAGAGGGGTCTGAGTAAGTGGGAATGCCCATCACCGTGGTGGTAGCCCATTGTATAAAGGCTGAAATAGGCTGAAAATGCTGTGCCATGAACCATAGGTGGCTGTTCTGTTCTGCCAATCACAACTGATCCTGCAGCACCTTCTGGTTCCTAAAGCTTGGTCCCTCGAGGCAGTCAGGGCTAGCTGCACCCTAAACCCCTCTCCTCCCAGCACCCCATGCTCGCATTGGCGCTTGCTGTTTGCTGAGTTTGCAGCACTCTGCTCTGAGGGAACCCATCCCTGAGCCCACATCTCCCCCATCCCCTGTGGGATGGGGCAGTGTTCCTGTACCCCATGGAGATGGGACCAGGGGCTCTGATGGATGTCTGGGATGAGAGAGACACAGCGCAGAGGCTGATCTTTTTAATTAGTGTCCTGCTGGGATAGTGTGTGAGTGTCTGATTTATTTCTTTCCAAGACTGTCATGAACCTTCCAAAACCCCAAACAACAACTCGATGCTTAGCATCTGCCACAGCTCCAAGGCAGACAGCCCTTCGCAAGTGCTTGCTGGGCACAGGCAGCCAGAGGAGTGCTGCACGCTGGCGAGATGCTGTGTCCCGAGCCCTGGGATTGCAACTTCCAGACTTCGGTGGTGGGACTGTGGCCATCTGGGCTACATTCATGCGCTGATGGGATGCATTGTGTGTCCAGTCCTCCAGAGGCTTTTGCATGCAGCTTATGCCAGTGGTACTGCCTGGGGCATCCTGGGAAACTCCCCAGGCAGAGGTAAGCAGTATTAGGGCTGTGAGCCCCTTCATCTGCACAGCTGGGGCTGTTCAGCCACAAGATGCCCGGGCAGCCGGCTGGAAGCCAACTCTGTTGTCCCACAACCCTATCCCTGCCTGCTATGTCTGCACACCTCGGGCGGAATTTGCCACCAGAGGGAGACCCTATTGTTCCACAGATACAACAGCAGCTTTCTGCAGCCTGAAGAAGCCTTCACTTTCTCAGCTGGAAACAGATGGACTCGCAGAACGTATTCCCAGCCACAACAGAAACCTGCTGTTCTGCAGGTATTTAGGGCTTAGATGCCACAAGGGACTGCCTTGCCAATCCATGGGATGCTGCTCAAAGGCAGGCAGGGGTGGGGAGCAGTGGAGTGAGTGGCTTTTGTGCAGTCCAGCTTCTGGTTTCTGTTCTTTTCTTGACTTTTTGACTGTAAGTACCCTTTATTAAAAATGCATTTTTAACAACTGTGATTAGGGAAGGAACTTTCTTATTAAAAAAACCTCACAACATTGTAGGGGATTGGTTTAGCCATTGGATTTAAATTTGAAAGCTGGTAGCTGTCTTCCTTTTCCATCTATGCTTTACTGTGAGAGGAGCTTTCACATGGAAGGCATGGGTCAATTATCCATCCTGATGGATATTGCAGAGCTGTTGCTGGATAAGCTCTGCTTGGGACCACCTGCCTGTGCACACACACAGACCTGTAGCCACTCACCCCGAAGCCTTCCCCGCTGTTTTCTTTCCCAGCAGCATTTCTGATATAGGCAAACAACTGAAAACCAACCCTGGTGGCCTGTCCCATGTAGATCTGCCTTTTGAAGCAGGTCAAGGACACCATGAGATGGTGTCCTCAGTGAGAAGAGTTAAGAGTTAATTTTGTTGGGTGGCAAAATACCTCTGTCTCCCCAGGAGCAAGACCCACACTCCTTGCCTCGTGCTGCTGCAGGAATGCGAGCCTTGCAGCACAGGCTGCTTCTTGTTGGCTGCACAAACAGCGGCACCCAGCTCAGCCTGACATGGCTTGGCTTCTGCTGGCCCAGCTGAAAGGGATACCTGGACTTGGTCTGACTAGAGATCTCTGAATGGCTGATCCATTTACAAGAGCAAAATGAAGGTCCTGATGCTGGCAGGAGGACTTGAGTCCTGATGGCTCTGGCAGTAAGAGATGCTACTGAGACTACCATGCACTCCCGGTTAGAAATTTAGCCATTTCCAGTTAGAAATGTAATGGATGATATATTATTGAAATGAAATTTGCCTCAACAAGCACTTTCCTAAGGCTGACATGTTAGCAGCAGAGAAAAAAAGTAGCATGAAGAGGAAGGAAAACAAGCTCCATCTGCCGTCAGTCACTAAGTTCGGGGAAAACGAGGAAAAATATGTTATTTTGCCCATGTTGATAATGGCAATGATGGTAATTTCTTGGAGCTGGGCAAGGTTTTCTCCAGTTGGAAGTCCAGGATGCTTGAGGTGCAGACCCTAGTTTGAACACCTGAACCGAGAAAGGGAAAGCCACCCCTGCTCAGTGCTCAGTCTTTCCTTCTTGTGTCCAGAGGGAAATTCATAGAGTCATAGAATGGTTTAGGTTGGAAGGTACCTTAGAGACCATCAGATCCAGCCCCCTGCCATGGGTAGTAATACCTTCCACCAGATCAGGTTACTCATAGCCTCATCCATCCAAGTCCGGAACACCTCCAGGTATGTGGCATCCACGACTTCCTTGGGTAACCTGTGCCAGGACCTCGCCACCCTCAAGTGAAAAATTCCTTCCTAATATTTAATCTAAATCTCCCCTCTTTCAACTTAAAAATTTGGGCTGATCTGGTGCAGACAGCATGAAAGAGGAATTTAGAAGTCCTGGGGGATCCTTTCAGGGGATCTGAGGAGGTTGCTGGGAGGTGGATAATTCGCACCTTGAAACCTCTCCATACTGTAGCTAATACAGAATTTTCTTGCCTCCTATGAGGATCAAGACCTATTGAATTTGAGAGGATGGCTTGTTGCCTTGTTTGCTCCATAAAAACAAAAGGGAAGAAGATGGCGGGTTTGAATGGCAAAAGAGGGTCGTGGCCACTCAACTGTAGCAGCTCTGCCTGGCTTCAGGCTGGAATCCAGCCTCTGTGCATACACTGGTCGGTCTCTACTGAAAGAGCAACCTCTCAAGTGCCTAATGTATGGTAGACATGCTGGACTTGTTGCATATACGCTGCACATGCAACCTGCTGATGACCAGAATGCCTGGCTCCCCAACCCAGCATCGAAGGGGAGATCACTCCTCTATAGGCAAATTTGCAGTTTGGCTGCAAGGCTGACCAACAGCAAGGTGTTATCCTGCCTTTTGGTGAAATCCTGCCTTGAGGCCAGCAGTCAAGTGGAGAAACCCTGGGGGAACTGGGAGAACTCAGTGTCCACCCCATGCACTTCAGCTAATTCGTTCCCTATCACAGAAAAATGCTGGAAGCAGAGATCCCAAACAAATCCTGAAATAAAATCAGCCTCTTAAGCAGGGAGATGCAAAGTGCTGCTCTGCCTCTCCATGATCCAGACTCACAGCAAATTCCTTTCTGTGCAGGCAGACTGACATAACCCTGAAAAAATTGGACTTGATATGAGCGGAACTTTTGGAATTTACTGGAACAAAAAGAGAGGGTGGAAACAAACTGCTCTGACACTTTTTCAGTCACAGCTTTGTCGAACTCGATATAATCTCTCGGAACATGTTGATTTTGATAAAATGGCATTTTCTGACAGAGAAAAAAAAAGAGGTTGAAACTGTTTCCATCAGCTCTACCTGCCCCACATACCTTTAGCACTGTTTCTTTTGAGAGCTCAGAGTAAGATGGAGAACATCGCAGAACTCATTCAATGACCTGCACTTTGTTACTGGAGACTTACAGATGGACTGTATATTTATTTTCTTTTTAGCATATTAAGAATCATAAAGATTTTAAAACATCACTCTGGTTAGAAACAAGCCGTGCCATGGAATTTGGGCTTGCAGATATTTAGCATA
Organism: Neomorphus geoffroyi; assembly: GCA_033558235.1. NCBI lineage: Eukaryota > Metazoa > Chordata > Aves > Cuculiformes > Neomorphidae > Neomorphus > Neomorphus geoffroyi. Next base: position 98,077,010 of record JAUMJM010000005.1, on the reverse strand, counting down.
AGTACAAACTATGGCTGTTCTTGCAAGATCTGCCTCCCCATTTTCCAGTGCTAGCTCTCCTCTGCGGTGGTGCAGTGTGCCAAGCATGCCTGGCTTTGGATAAGGTCCCTGAGCATCTCACCTTGCTCTGTTTCATTTGTCAGTGCAAGGAACAGCTCAGAACAGGAGCTGACCAGAGGAGAACTGATGTCCTCAGAGATCAAGCAATGCTGAGGTTACCCCAGGAAAGAATACAAGCCCTTCATCCTCCGTAACCCCAAGTGTCCCATCTCCAGTCTGGAGAGCTCAGGTCACCAGCAGCAGGTGACAGTCAGTTTGCTCTTAAGAGCCAAGAACTGATGCGCTTAAAGAACTGGTTGCCTCCCTGCTATGGCTCTGACTTTAGCAGTGGTGGGTGCTTAGGAAAGTGTATAAAGAACATTTATGCACACATATGTGCAAATATACACATAAATATATATGTACATATGCACATATATACATATACTATGCATATAAATATATGTGTCTTTATATATACATACTTACACGTATACATGCATATATACAAGTGTATGTGTGTGTGTATACATATATGCACACAGATCCAGTCCCTGCCTATGCCAGCTTGTGACAATCCCTGTGTTTGATTCCATGCACTGGGGGTCTTATTGCAGCAACAGGAAAATACAGATGATCTTGGAAAATAACCAAAGAAGACTGATGATATATATTTACTAAAACTGTTGTTTTCCAGACTGTAACTTTTTCTCCTTATGAGAGGTTTTGTTAAGTACCTTCCCTGCAGCAGTCTGTTTTTTTCTCATGGATGTGTTAATAACTCATCCTGGAGGGGCAAGGACACCTGGCTGAGCAGTGTTCTTGGAGACCATGCTGGCCCTCAGACCAGGGTCAGTTTTCAGTAAATGCTAATTGCATTTGATAACAGCCTACATAATATTCTCAAAATCAGATTGGTTCAAATGTTTTGCATTCTTTGTAACTAAATCCTCATCCTCCTAGAGGAGCATTTGCAAGCAAACACACAAGAACACGTGCTCAGGTCTCACTGGCTCTTGATAGAACCTGCAAACCAAACCATCATTTGTGGATTTATAAACCTTCCCACAATTGATTTGGTCACTTTTGAAAATAAGACTTTGATTCCCAAATCACTCAGGCACTTTATAACATAAAGTTAATGTTAGCTTTATAAATAGCCTTTTGGGCTCTTGGTTCATTTGGTTTAGGTAGAGGACCAGACTGGACTCAGTCTTGCTCATCAGCAGGTTTTCTTCAGTGCCAGTTACCATGGAGACCTTGCTTGGAACCCTTCCTTGCCACCCACAGCCCATGGCCAAAGGAGAAAGTCTGGCTCCAGCTCCTCATTTCACAGCCCGAGGTGTTGAATAACTGTCCAAAGACAAATGAGTCTCAGAGAAGGGCCATGGGTATGGGGAGTGCAGGGATGGGACAAGGGGTAATGGTTTTAAGCTGAAAGAGGTGAGATTTAGATTCGATATTAGGAAGATATTTTATTTAAGATATTTATTAGGAAGATATTTATGTGAGGGTGGTGAGGCCTTGGCACATGTTGCCCTGAGAAGTCATGGCTGCCCCATCCCTGGAGGTGTTCAAGGCCAGGTTGGATGGGGCTTTGAGCACCCTGATCCAGTGGGAGGTGTCTCTGCCCATGGCAGAGGGGCTGAAACTGGATGAGCTTTAAAGTCAATTCCAACCCAAACCATTCCATGATTCTATGATTCTACAATATAACGAGAGGGTATGGAGCTTAGGAGCTACCAGCCAAATGGTTAACTCTTACATTGCCAACACTTCCTGGGGAAACATCCAAATCTGTAGGTCTCTGGGCAAAACCTAGTAGCTCCAGAGTGGGAGTTCAGCAGGGTAAGTAAGATAATATGGACACTAAAATGATTGCATCATGGGCGGCCTGAACTCCAGACCTGAATCAAATGAATAAATCAGTTTTTACTCCTCAGGGAACCCACGTGCCTGCAATTTTCATCCTCCTCCCAGGCAGTTCCCTCTCCCACCCCTTTGATTTGTGAGCTTGGCCAGATTGCAGCCAGACCACAGGTAAAGCCTTGCTGGCATGTGTAGCCATGCCTTGCAGCCTCCAGAGCTTTCCACTCGTCAGGTTTTCACTTCTTCATCTCCCTGCACAGTAATGGGCCTACGGCAGATGCACCTCCCGCACTGGGGCTATCCCAATATATCCCTGCCTTGACGGTCACCCAGACTCATTCAAAGTGCCTTAATTAACAGCAAATGTATTTGACAGGGAGAGAACTCAAACATGCAAGGTGATGAAATCTAAACGTGCCTCAGACAAGCATTGCTAAAAAATGCTGATAATCAGGGACGAGCTTTACATTACCCAGGCCGGGTTACACTCTGTAAAAGCTCACGCCTCTGAAACCTGGCCCCCCGCTGTTGGGTCCCTCTTCCTTAGGCTGTCCGTTTCCCTGGCAGCTCTGGTTACAAACCAACCTCCCATGTGCCTCTGCCTGCTGCTCTCTGCCAGAAAGCTAATGCATTCGCACAGCGAGCAGGATCTCTGCCTCACTTCAGGAAATCCACCTTTGGCATTCCTGCTTCAGCGTTCTCAAGGTAATAATTTTTGATGAAGGATTTGTCTTGGGCAGATAGCTTGGATGGCTTTTTCATCGAAAGATCTACAGCCTCCTTAGCCGTTTCTCTAAACGTCACTCTACAAAGTCCTCTCTGGTTTTGCTGCTGGCCTGTGACAAGAAGCACCAACAGCACGTACACGTAGAGACTGGTTATGAAGCAGCATATGGTGCCACATGCAGGGGATTTAATCTCCCATATTGCTCCTGTTGCCCAAGCTAAGATCAGACTGGCCTTCAGAGCTTTGCATGGCAACAATACACTGGTTGATACCTTATCACCTCATCTCCTCAGAGCAGCCAAAACCCAGCCTCCGTACCACCTCTGAGCAAGTTCTTAGATGAGAAGAGAGGTCTGGCTGAAAACCTAGTTCCTTTGGATGCCAACGGTAATTTTGGCTTTAGCTTGAGTAAAACCAGAGTTTCCCATTAAAGAGATGACCTTGGTGCCACATGTCACCCCGAGGAGAGTTTTCACCTTATATCTGCCTATTGAGTTCTGCCCTTCCCTGCAGGACAGCTCTAGGGCAGACAACCTCGAAGCCGGCAGTCCTGCCGATATATCCCTTATATGGAGAGACACATTGTATTGCTGGACCAGATGTCTTGCCCAGAGGGTCCCAAAGGTGACAGTGATAATCTCCACAGTTGTAATTCTGCTTGCGTAAGCCCCTGCTAACATCGGCACCTAGTACAGCTGCAATATTTATGTTGCTTGCTTGGTATCCAAGACATCCACTCCAACAGCAAGAGGCTGGAGAACAGGCTTTTATTTCCTGGAGGTGCTGAGAGATGTTCATAATCTGAAGCTTTAGAGGGAAAGGAACTACCAGCACCAGGAATCGGTCTGTGGTGTGTGGAGGTCAGCAAGGTGGTCACAGAAAACAGCCCAGACTTGAACCAAGCATGGCTGTAAATCCAGCACGTGCATTAGCTTTTATTTAAATGCTCTGGTTATGGGATCAATAAGCTTTTTGTAGCTTTTCTCTCCATTGCTGCAGGTTCTCTGGGACCGCATACAGACTGTGCACACGTGCGAGTTCTGTCCACTGCGGACAACTGTAGAAAACTTGATTTCCTCCCTGGATTCCAGCATAAAAATGTGAACTGCTCTTTTCTCCAGGATTCCCCACAAATACAAGCCTCAGACCTTGTTGTAGCCGCCTTGCCCCGCCAGCTCTCTGAGCAGCGCTGGAAACAACTGCAGTGACTCATGACGGAACACGGATCACTTGCTCCTGAGGACCGAGAGTGCTTCAAGGGAACAAACTCACGGCTGAGGCAGAATTTCTGCAGGAAGTGAGTTACAAAGATTGTACTCGATAAGAAGATGTTTTCCAGAAAAAGTGTTCGTTTACCATTTTGCATTTCATTCTGTTCTTTTGGACACCCTTCTCAAATTGATTGACGCAGAAGAGTAGCAGTGTCAGAGTTTTGACAAAGACTCCTCTTGATAATTTGTGGAAAGCTGGTGATGACAAATTGAAGCAAAAAAATTTGCTGAACCCTAAGTATAGCATTACTCAGCCATGAAAGAGCATTGTGGTTTTCAGTCCCCTTTCAGAAGCATCAGATGTCAATATTGGAACAAATTTTGAAACAAATTGGGGAAGGAGATCAATAACTTGTGCAAAGATGGCAAGACTCTTGACTTGATATTACAGATATGAATATAATATGTCCCTTGGGAAAAACATACACCCTTTCCCCTGTCCCCATCCTGCAGCATAAATATGAAAGTACTTTTCATCTCAAAGTTATATTAACCTGGCAAAGAAGACAAAAGCTTTCACTGAAGCTCTCTCAGAGATAGTACTGTTTTGGCATCAGGTTCTCAGAAAGTGATGTCATCCAGAGTTTTTCCTTTCTTCTTCAGATTTGTGGCAATGTCAAAGTTCTCCTCTAGAGCAGATCTGGTTTTAATATTTCATATTTACGTTTTTCATTTTGGGGCTGGCTGAAACATCTTTTGGTTTCAACCTTGCAGATGCTTATGCACATGTAAAGCCCTAAACTCCTGAAGAGTTTCTTGAAGAACTGAAGGATTAATAGAGATTACTTCTAAATCTACATAGACCTACATATTTTTTTAAACATCAAGACTGCAGAAATCCATGTAGCTCCACTGAGTCAGTGAGGATGCATCTCTTGTCATGAACACAGTATCTGATGTCAGGTATTTTAATTTTATTACAAAGAATGTTTCTGGCAAAGGTCTAACAGACTTCCCTTTGTGGTTGATAAAAGCCAAGTCTTGGGAAAACAGCAAGAAAGTGTTACTTATCATGTAAAATTTCATATAGTCTTGAGGGGAAGATAAACACAAGGCTCTGTGGTTGCTGTAAGCTACAAGGTATGTCTGCTATGAGCACAAAGATGGCTTAATGGGTCAGATAGCAGCTCCACCAGGCAATATCACACGTGAGCACATTATAAGGCTCTCCCAAGGCTGAAGGACAGACTGGACTTCAGATTGATTTTATATGCCCTCATAAATGCTGTTCCCTGCCTGCTCTCCTCCTACAAATCCAAGTCAGGGCTGCGTGGCTGTGTGCTTTTGCCAAGCACAGCATGCAGTGGATGAACCCTGCCTGCCTTTGTCCTCAGTGATGCTAATTTTGGGTCAGTCTCAGCCATCAGGCAGCCGGTTTCCACAAGAGCTGTAAAAAAGAGAGATCTCTCCAAATCCTGTTGCTCAGGCAAATGAAGCTGTGATGGCCAGAAGGTATTTGCACAAGGGAGGGAAGATGGAGGGATTGATGGGTGGGATTGGTTTTGTAAGCCTTGGGAAGTAGCCTAAAAATAGTCCCTGCTCATTTCTTTGGAGCTGTAATTGCCTCTGTTCTGACTCAGCACGGTTTCTGTGCCCCTTCCCACAGGGAAGACCTCCCTTTGCCAAAAAGGAGGTCTGGCCAGCTGATCCCAGCTGTGGTAGCCTTGTCTGGACCTGCCAAACCTCACACATTTACATAAAGCCCCAGAGCTGCTCCTGGGATGTGCAACACCCAAGGGCCAGCCATGGCCAGGCAGGACTCTGGGGCCATGTACAGGCTCTGATTGCATCAATGTCCTGCGCCATGGTACCTGCTGGGACAGGATAACAGTTTGCTGTAGTCTTTTTGTGATCCCACTTGAACTTGTGGAGATGTGCAGGGTTTGGACCCATAGCTCCCTGTGAAGCAAACAATAACCCCAGCTCCTCACATTTCTCCAGCTGCAGTTACTGATGGCCCCTCAGGGCTCACTCATGGGAGAAAATAACTGGGCTCACAGTAACCAGTGAGAATAAAACAGGGTGGGATCCAGGCAACTTTGGACAATCTTGGTTGCAGTTGTGTTATACCATGAACCCTCATCCCTTTTCTGTAGAAACACTCTGAAGACAGCAGGGTATTTGTGTTTTTTTTCTTCTTTGGGTTGCTAAAGAGTCATATTTTAAAGCTACAAATACTTGTCAGCATCATAGCACAGCCCCCCGAGCCGATGACGCAAATATGACAAGCGAGGTCAGATTACAAATGAGGCCACTTCACAATCTCTCCCAGAAAACTGGAGGTTTGAAGAAAGAGGTGAAATGTACTGAGAAACAAAACAAAACACCTAGCAAACTGCTTCATAATCTGCTTGAAAGTGAGAATAAAATACCCTCTGCCGGGAACTTGATCTTCTCCTTGCTTTTGGCAGGAGAGCAGCTTGTATCCTGCCTGCATGTATCTTCACGCATGGTTATTGCTTTCTGGGGTCGCCCGTGGAGTCAACCACTGACCTCCAAAGCCACAGAGCACAAGCCACATTTCTCAAAGCCAAGCTCCACACCTGGAGTCTTCAGCTACAAGTCCGCGTCTGCATAGGCTTGCAAAGGCACAGAGGGTTTAACAATATGTGTGTCAGGGCTTCCCAAACTGGATCCTGTGTGGGTCTTACAGGATGGTCTAGAGATGGCCAGCAACACAAACATGAAGGTATAAAACTGCTGTGCTAACAGTAGCCACCTATGTACTCATGTAAGTGTGGTGTTACCATAGGCCTGTTGATTTTAGTCTGCCATTTTACTGTTGGGTTGTTGCTAAGATCCTTCTGAGGTGTTTTGCCTAAGCATTTGCTTTTGTACCACCAGCAACTTCCCCTCCTCATTAATGTCCCCTTCTCTGCTCCTAGAATGAACATGCCACCACCAGGAAGAAATGAGCGCCCTTTGATGGCCAAAGCCAGACCGCCTGGCTCTACTGAGGGCTATCACAGAATGACAGACTGTCCTAAGTTGGAAGGGACCTGTAGGAATCATCGAGTCCGACTCCTGTCCCTGCACAGGACAACCCCAACATTCACACCGTGCATCTGAGGGCATTGTCCAAATGCTTCTTAGATATTGTCAGGCTTGGTGCTGTGACTGTTTCCCTGGGGAGCTGCTCCAGTGCTCCACCACCTGCTGAGTGAAGAACCTTTTCCTAATGTCCAACCTGGCACATCTTCCTGCCATTCCCTCAGGTCCTAGGCCACTCATGACAAGTCAAGCTGCAGGTTACCTGCAGGATAAATGCAGTAGATGGATGGGTGAAGGTCACGTGTGGGTGTGCATACACATCTCCAGCTGCTGGAGATGAGCAGCAGCACAGAAGCCTCATGGGACACAGGATAACTCTGTGCAGACCCTGCCATGCCAGCTTGGGCAATGCAATGGGGCCAGCCAGGGACAGAAGAGGACAGGGAAATGTAAACACGGTGTAATGGAAACAGCCTGGGAGGACAAAACCCTCTTCCAAGCCCTCATCTGAAAACCATGTTCGTGAGGATGACTGCATGGGAAATAGTCTAACATTAGGAAACCATTAGTCACTGTGTGCCTGCAGACTTTTGGTTCCTGCTGATGAAGCTCCTCAGAGGGGACCTGCAAGTAGTTCACCTGTTGACTTGACCCAGAGGCTGCACAACTGGCTTCAACTCCTAGAAGTCACGTTTTCACTGTGAAAGCGCATGTAGGTTCTATAATCAACATATGATGAGACAGCCGGCCTTGCCTTGGCTGCACTCCCCAGAGAGGGAAGGGGCATTTCTCACTTTCCCAAAGCACCAAAAACGTGCCTCCATCCCTGGAGAGACCTGGAGTAGCCTGCTCAGCCTTTCTTTCTCTGCAGTAATAATAGGAAAAAGGTCCCAGAGCCAAAATTGTCAAATTTCATTCGACTCCAAGATTGAATTTCATCTCATTTCCAAAGCACTAGCAAAAACATCATCTTTAGGAAAAGTTGTCAAGAATTTAATTGTTTTGCAAACACTACAGATACCTCTTCCATTTCAAGGAACAAGTGGGGTTGCTTTTGGTTTTGGAAGAATTGAGTAAGCATGAAGATTTCCAAACTTGCTTAGATACAAAACACTATTGTTATATAGTACAGTGAAACAGCTGTGGCTTATAAGTACCATTAATGTGAAACTTTAACTTAAAAAAAACCCCCAGCCTTAAAAAAAGTTAAAGGAACAGAAAACATTTCATCCATACTAATGTGAGGTTTTAAACATATAGGCTTTTAAGTGAATTGGCCATAACCACAACAATATTTTGGGTCTGACCAAAGCGTATATTGTATGCAGATGTTAATTTGGCATTTGCATGCATACGCAAAGGAAAAAAATCTTTCCTACATGCTTTTCCTTGAGTGCATTGTGATCTGGAGTCACTTTAGCTTTACAAACTGATTATAAACACTAATTACCTGCAAACATGCTGTTTGGCTTAATACGTGGCCCGTAGACTTAAGTTCTGCTTTATAAAAATGCAAGATTCAGCCAGCATGTTCGCTCCTCTCTCTATATATAGATACATACATTTATAAAAGCAGAATGTGCTGATTTGTACAAAACCCATATTCCTCTGTTAACCCTCTCCCTACCGTTTGCAAGCATCATGACAGATATGTCTATAATATTTTGGAAGTGGGGGTAATTGACTCTCTGTGCTTAACCTGCTTCTCTGGCTGCAGAGGTGCCTGCTGCATCTGACATGTCTGACTGGATCCGAGCTGGGTTGAGCCATGGGGCCAGGTGGGAGCTGCGCCCTATACGTCCTCCTACACTTCCCAGGTCCATGAGATGAGAGCATCAGTGCCCTGCCTGCACACAAGACACCCCTGCTTTAAAGGCTGCTCGGCTAATCACACAGAGAAAAAGTTAATCTCCATAAATACAGCTATCAACAAAAAATGATGGATTCTGAAAGGAGGTACCAAAACCACGTAAAATAGGATTTCCCACCCAGTTTTCCAGTGGTGGTTTCAAAAGGTTTTTTAAAGTCAGTTAATCTGAAAAGACAGATTCCCCCATCACGGAAAAAGGCAGAGCCTGCAGGACTCTGTCCTGATTTTCTGACCCTCAAGAGGCTGCAGAAAGGGTGTCCAGCTTCTGCAGCTCTAGGATGCTGGTTCAGCCTTATCAATATCTCCTTGGCCTGAAATGAGAAGCATTAGGGCCAGACCTCCCCAAATGATGTCACCCCATCTTTCTCATTCTCTCTTCTCCACCTATTGAGGTTGGATGGGGATCATGATGGCTGCCTTTTCCAACAGCTATCTGCTTTCCTGTTGACACCACTTCTATCCATCCTGAGGATGCAAAGGCAGCTTATGGGATAAAACATTTACTGTTCTGCACTCCGGAAGAAATAACATTTGTGGACCATGCTGCTGCTTGGGATGGCAGTCTTTGACCTGGAGAAATGTGGAATGAATTAAACACTGGTAACTGGATTCAGGGTAAAATGAAGAAAAATTAAAAGAAGCAACATTAGGGGGAAAATGCCTTATTCTCCTAATTGAAACTCCTTTTTGCACTGGCTTAAATAGATAATTAAAGCAAGCCTTACGTTCAGCTGACAGTTTCAGGATTTCTCTCTGTTGTCTCTTTCTCAAAGGTGAGTTCTCATCCTAGCTTTAGCTTTTGCCCTCCAAAAATACCCTTCTCCAACAGCTGATAGCTGGTGAGTGAGTGACTCTATTTGCAGCATCTCTTAATTTAAGACAGTTATTCCTACTTGAAAAAATATATATAAAATTACATGATAATATGAAAAACTTAATTGGCTTAGGAGAACACCTCGGAGACCTCTGTTTCCACATAGTAGGAAGTTTGCTTGGTCACTGTCTGCAACCTAAAAGTGGCCGTAGAGAAAGGATTTGGCTGTGCCATGGTTGGCGATGCCGAGTTCCCCTGGTAGGAGGCAGTCAGGGTGGTGGCAGGCAAAGGCAAACCTTTGTAGGTGCCCTCAGAGCTCTTTAGAGCACCTGGAGCCATGTGAGGACAGGAGCCGTATGGTTCTGCTGCCAGCTAAGCAGAAGAGATGAAGATAATCACTGAAGCTTTTACAGCTGTGCATCCTCCAGTGCAGCTTTATTAATAGAGTTATGATTTGCAGTTAGGACTGCTGGTCTCAAAGGGGAGGGAAAATACAGACCTCAGCAGGTGGACAACGCACTGCTCCTGACATCTACCATCAGGGCTCAGCCTCCATATATTCATTGCAGCCCTGATTCAGCCCTCTGCTGAGTCAGCAGGCAGGTTCCCAGGTGAGTTCAGACAGCTGTGGAATAAGCACCGCTTAACTCTTCATTTAATCTTCTCCCCATTTATTTTCTGAGTCGAATTCCGGGGGGAATCAGGGTATTTATGCTTGCAGCAAGGGCCAGCTAATGCACCTTCTCACTGCTGACTGCACTGGGGAGGGTTTGGAGGTACCATAAGCACCCATCAGGCTCACTTGCCATCACCTTGAAAGCACGAAAGGCATTTTTGGTTGTTTCGAATTTTCATCTTCCGAGTATTTTTCTTGTTAGTTCATGCTCATCTTTCATTCATCTACAGGGAATAGCGCGGCAGTAACACGATACATAGCAAATATCACCATTTAAATAGAACCAATCCATTGTGAATGAAGACTTCTGCGAAGAATGGGAAAATAGAGCTAAAGGGCTGTTAAGTAAACCCTTTTATGTGTGACATTATGCAGGCAATGGGTTTGGAGTGTAAAAGATATTTTTCATTATATCAGTGTTATTAATTCCATCAACTTGAACCGGATTGGTACATGAAATGGCTGTGTGTTTCCCAGGTTAATAAATCTGCATAGGTTTATTGTTCGGAATAAAACCTATTTTCCTCAGCAAATAACCATGATCATTTGGGGTTATAACCATTCCTCAGGAAATGCTTTATAACTAACATTTTTATTGGTATCATAGGAAATTCATATGCCAAATAACATGGGACTATAACTTTTATCTGACTTTAAAACAAAATCTGTTATCTTTTATGGCCAGTTTCATATAGTCCCACTATCAGTTTCCATAAAATTCAACAAGCATTCCTTATTCAGCCTGGAAAATCAATAACAGAGTTGGTTGAAAAGTGAAAATGTATTTTTTGAAAACATTTTTGAAATTTCTGAGTTGTTCCCATTTGAAAGCATTGGCAACCAGCTGATTCCTGGCAGAGAGAAAAAATTCTAATGTTCTTTACAATGTTTTCTGTTATACTTCTTTAAAGCATAAAAGATGCACATTTCCAAGAATGAGAGGAACATTTTTCACAATATCATCATCTTTAATGGGCAATTCTGGTTTTGTGAAAGGTTTATTTTCCATGTTAAAACCTCGAATTAAAACCATTTTTGCCAGTGGTCGTGTTCCAAACAGAAACCATAAACCTCTGTTTAATTATTGCATCGATTCATTAAATTGATCCCTATTGATTAGATGCTGATGGATCGATAGTATTACTGACCATAAAATGGAGCTGCAATCACCACATAGAGGAGTTTTGTGGTGTGTTTCAACATTTGCCCTCTTCTGGTGCAGGTTTCCTGTGTGCTCTTTGGGGATATTTTTGCAAAGTAAAATTCCCTTTTGCTTGCTGATGTTGTGGGTTCAAGCCAGAGGAGCAGCCCCGCAAAAATGGCTTAAAAATCATAGATGAGTTGAATTTTGTCCCTATCTTTTCTCATAAGCGCTCAGTCTTTGGGACAGACACAGCCTAATATCACGTTTCCACGCAAGCACCAACCACCGCAGGATCTCAGTCTCATTTGGAGTCTCTTACGCATCTGCATTAGACGATCATTCATTAAACCACAACATAAATAAAGTCATAACAGACATGGGGAGAGCCCGTGACCTCATTAAGCCCACAGAAATTTCTGCCTTTGACCTCTGTAAAGGCAGGATTTTACTCAGCAGTCTGGTTTTTGAAAGGCTTTGAGGGTCAGTCAGGATAGGATACAATGGACAATTAAAAGAGAAGAATTACAAAATTTTAATTTCAATTTGGCAGTGCTGTTGCAGGGCCTATTGCAATTATATTGCCGTGCCTTTGCGCAGCCAGAGTCTGGGCCAGTGCCCGCTGGAGTGAATGGAGATGTCCCCTCGGGATGCGGGAGAGGGATTTAAGCTTCGTGTTTGTTTTTTCAGGCAGCGTTTCAGTAAGTGCTTTATAAAATAAAGCTCTGGGGGAAGACACCCACAAACATCCCAGCATCAATGAAAAGTCATCTCTGTGTTTGACTGAGAGGGCAACTCCTCTCAAACCATCTGAGATGCCGACGATGCTACGGGGAGAGGCTTTCTCTAGAAGGGGTGATATACTTAGCAGGGGGAAAAAAGAACTGCCTATTGATGGAAATCAGGTTTATTTGTAGGAAAGATTAATACTTAATACAGTTTATCCTCAAAAGGTCACTATAACCTCACGAACATCCTACAAGCCTTCTGACTCACTGCCGAATTGCATCTATTGTAAACGATGTTTTAAATATTTCACAGAAAGCATTATGCCTTCTTATACAGAAAGATGAGTAGGGTTTTTCTTTTTCAATTGTAAAAAAAGCCCTTACCATTTCTTCAGCCAGGAATATGATTTACAGAGTGAAAAAGTGAAACCCATGATATATGTGAAACAGGTAATTGATAAATCATAAAACGGGTTGCATAGAAGATGGAAAAATACTTAAGCTGGATGAATTCTACCAAATTAAACCAGGCTATTAAATTGCCTAGCATCCTGCTTAATAAAACTGATATGCTGTTTTATGCTGGACATTTGTGGTGGTAGATGGCTTCCCAGAGCAGAATGCATTTCATCCGCTGGAGAATATGACACAAGGTGAAATTAAAATGTTGGTCTAAGGTCTGCAGCCTTTCGTGAAGGTAGATACTGAAATTCTGAATCCTCTGCTTGCAGAGAGATGAAGTATCCAGAGCTCAGTTCCTGCTACCAGGCTTGGCATGGAGCCCCAGGATACAGGTAATGCTGCCCTTTAGGATAAGGGGCCATATAGACCAGTCATAGGCTGCACTTTTCACCCCACCAGTTGCACCCAGACTCTCTCAGACAGGCTCAAAAATTACACAGCAATTAAGGTGGAAAAGAAGAGGTGATTTTTTGGGGGGAAATCATGCAACGGAGCACATCCATGGGGAAAAAAATAGTTGCCTTCAAGAAAGCCTGGAAAAAAAACCTGCTGCACGTCTGGAGTCATGATTAGCTGCCCTCCCAAAGTGAGAGGGAGAACACACGGGTCCCTGGAGCAGCCGTGGCTGCAGCTGAACCATTCCAGCTGCACGCTGGCACACTCTGAAAACCCAGGCACAGAGGGAGGGATGGTAGGCGCATGAAACGGGAGATCGCGTGCCGCTCTGCTAATTCAGGCATCGGGGTAGCTCTCTTTGGAGGATGCCAGGGACTGCCTCAGTCCCTATGCCAGGGACACACACTGTGTGGGAGGGCTGCTTCCACCCACACAGCTCCCCTCACCTTTGCAGAAGAGCGGAGGTGTAGTGGGATAGCTGGGGGAAGGAGCCAGCAATTCCTGCTCCAGAGATTATAAAGATTAAGGGCAGAGATGCAGAGGATGAGAAGACAGGAGGAGCTACAGGAGATGTAGCCACTCCTGCAGCAAATCCAAAAGGACTTATTGCAGCTGTGCCCCCATCCTAAGGATGCAGCTGGGATGGGACCTCCTGCAGCAGGACAACTGAACAACCTATGTTCTGTGATATGCGCAGTGTGGCTTTGTGCCAGGTGGGCTTAGGTTGGATACTGATGAAATAGGTTTTTCAGACAGCCAGAAAGTGTCCACCCAAACCAGTGATTCCATGGCAGTGCGAGACCCGAAACCCACTGCTCCTGGTGAATCCATTCGTCCCATCTGTCCGTAACTGGTTCTTCTGCACGCATGAGCAGTGGCAATCAAAGATTGGACAAATGCAGTAAATGAACAGATATCAAGGATGTGATACTGAGGATCACATTTTGCATAATGATGAAACTTTGCCACTAACCAGTCAGGGAGTTCCAGTTAACCTCTTATCATCCGGGAAATTTGCTGGCATATAGCAGGCACCCAGGATTAAAATGATCAGCTGCTTGTGGAAGATGTCCACCCATAAAGGTTGGCAAAGGGGACAACAGATTTCCAGTTGTATTATCTGATATAATCTTAGACTGATATATTATTCAGAATTTTTAGTGTAGATGGATATAAGTTTTATCGGTATTAATCTAAACAGGTACAATTATTAAATATTTAAATCCCACTTTGAAGTAAAAACGTTTGTGCACACCCAGAAGAGTGGAGAAACACTCCCTGAGTGCAGGTATTTTCTGAGGACAAAAATTTCTCCAGTCGAATGAACTATGTGTGTTGGAGTGCAAGACGTGGTACCCACCCACCAGCCCTACTTCAGAATCCCAAATGGGTGTGTAACAAGTGTTGGTGGTAATTAAAGATTTTCTGCCTGTTCGTAGTCGATCACCAGAGAGAAGCCTGAGACTCAGCACCTGGAATGAGCCAGATATCTTGATAATTTTTTAAAAGACCCTTTAAACCTACACCCTCAGCTTCATGGGAAATGCTAATAAGAGTTGTTGGTACAGGCACTGTTCGTTATCTCCTTGAGGGTTAAATTACCCCATTCATTCATGCTTCAGAGGACAATGAGCATGGCAGGCAGGCTCAGAATAATCCTCTGACCCAGCCCTACCTGCAGTGACACTGGGGCTAAGGAGGACTTTTAGGAGGGTATCAGTTTCCACAGTAAACTTTCCCAGCAGCTGGGAGCTGAGGAATTGCACTTCTGCCTGGGTGGGGAGTAAAGCAGCCTCACGCATCGCTGCAGCAGGCAGCTGAAAGAACTCTTGAGCCCCTGCAACACCCAGGCTAGTGCAGGGGAGAGACAGAGCCCCAGCACCAGCATTTCATGGTGCCAGGGTTAACTTGCAATCAGTGCAAAATTGTTTCACAACAGTTTTGCCACACTTTAAGTACGAATCCCACAAGGGCCATAAAGACAAAACTCACTGCATTGCACCAGGTGAGGATGGAGAGGAGATGTTCACTCCCATGGGACCAGGTAGGCTGATGGCCACCCATGCCAGCCCAGCTTCACTTCTCTTCTGTATTTGTATAGGCTGACCCTGAGGAGGGTTTCTCGCATGTTCTCAGCCTGATCTGCTGTGGTAACTGTCAGAGAAAGAGTTAGTTGGACCAGGCATGGAAGATGTGGAAAACGCAAGCTCAGAGGCATGTGGGATGGCTGCTGGCAGCAGCATTGTATTTGCTTTCCTCAAAGCAGGCATGACTTCTACTCTTTTATATCTTGGCTATTGTCTCTCCCCATTGTCCAAACACATTTCTTACCAGCTGGTGACTTATTAAGTGTGTGCTGTAACACCCAGTTGTATCCCATGCCCCTGTAAACCAACTTAAATAAACTCTACTCACTTAGGATGAAGCAACTGGCCAACTTCTAATAATTACAGGCACTGAGGAGGAGAAAAGGTCCAGATTCAGAAATGCATTTAAGTAGGAAACACCACCAAAACTGACACTGACCTTAGCAGACCTTGACTATTCCCTGGACAAAACAGCTGGCCATCTAAAGAGAATGGGGTTTAACAAGGGCAGGCAGGAGGAACAAGAGGAATTTGAAGTAATTTACAGATGATGTATTGGACAAGGTCCTTAATCCAAAAAGAAGAGCCATCTCCCACATGGTTATTAACAAGTGCATTTTCGTTATATCTGAAGAGCTGCTGGTTGGTAAAGGAAGATCCATAAGTCCTGCAGGAATCTTTTGTCCATGTTGGGCACTTGAGCAGGAGAGCCCTGGGTATCTGGAAGCTTCCCTTGCAACAGAGCTGTGCTTGGGCATAAGTGTTTGGTTGGTTGGTTTTTCCACTGAAAGCAATTTCATTTAAAAGTGGAGTTTTAGAAGAAAAGAGAAACACTTCACACTCTCAGGTCAAATTCAGCTTTTGATTTCAACTAGAAAAAAAGCACAGATTTTTCATTTTCTTTTTCTTTTTGAAAATGTCAAAACATTTCACTTTGTACTTGCTAAAACATTTGACATTTCTCAAGCAAAACCTTCAAGTCTTTTGTTTCCAAACAATATTTGTTTATTTGTAAATTTATCTGAATTAAAGAAAAAAGTTAAAAGAGTTAAATACCTCAGCAAAGCAAAACAAAGTGTTATACTTTAGATGGTAATAAAATATGATGTTTCGAGTTGACCCAACATGACATGTTTTGGGTTTTATATCTTCCCCCAAAAGCTGAGGTTCAACATGTGTTTGGTTGTTGGGGTTTTTTCCCTGGTTTGGTCGTGCAGCCAAAAAATCCTTTCTGGCCATCCATTAATCGGCCATCCATTATTCATGAGGAACTATTCCACAGACTCGCTGCTGAGGAGAGATCCCTGCTACTCCTTGCTCAGGATGGGCATGTTGAAGGGTAAGAGGAGCCTTTTTGACCAATGGGAAAACGCAATCATCCTCATGCAGGGTGGACAACAAGACCTTCACCCACCAATCCCAGCTGCTGAGAACATGTGCCAGCATCTCTGGGCTGATTTCTGCAGCTTTAACTGGTTTATAAAGCTTCCAGTGAGGCTTGTGTCCCTGTGCCATCCCAGCATGGCTACTTTTAATAGAAGTGTTTAATCTGAGTTCAAGTTAACTTCATGTCTGTTTGCAGCCCGTGACACGAGAGACATGCATGTGCATCCATCAGCAGCGTTACACCATCATTAGCAGAGGTCTGGGTAAATACACTACCCACGTATTTGATTACTGGCTCACTTTCATGCTTCACTTTTGGCCGTTATAATGTCAGACTTCAAATGCTTGCTTTATTTTTTCTACCTGGGTAAGCAGTTCATTTAATGCCATAAAACAAAACTGGCCACACTGATGACATATTTTGTTGGGTTTTTTTTCCCTGCCACTGATTTTTTTTTTTCTTAGCTGTGCTTGACAAATGAACAGAAACATGGGGATGAAAGAGCAGAACAGAATGAGGGAGAGACAGAATAGAAAACAATAATAGTTTTAAGTATAACAAATTGAATAAATATCATAAGGAAATAATCAAAACTAATGTGCCTTGTTCCAGATGCTGAAATGTTTTGTAAATTGCATTTGAAGAGAAAGGTATCTTGGCTCTATTCTCATTCTTTTTGATGCTGGGACTTCCTCAGCTAGGGTTATCATTTGCAGAGATGCATTTTGAAGTGGAAAATCCTGTGGTTTCAGAAAGTCAGGATGCGGTTCCTGGTGCTGTAGTTCTACTTCAGGATCTTATCATGTGTCCCAGACCTGTTTTGTTGGGAGTGGCCACACCAGGTGATCTTCCTGAGTTCACTCCACAAAAGCCCCTGCAGAGAGGGGATCACAGAATCATAGAACCATTGGTTGGAAAAGACCTTTGAGATCATTGAGTCCAACTGTACCTGTTCACCACTAAACCATATCCCTGAGTACCTTGGCTACCTGTCTATTAAACACCTCCAGGGATGGTGACTCAACCACATCCCTGGGCTGTCCGTTCCAGTACCTGATAACCTTTTCAATGATGCCACACCAACCCTATTGTATGGCAATGCAACAGCTCCTGCTGGGTGTTTTACTCAAGAAAAAGGGAAGATTTAGTGGTTTTCACTGAAAGACCCACTTGGAAACATTAATTTGCTCTGGCAGTTTCTCACCCATTTGCCCTCACCTACCAGGAAACCTTGGTTAGTCTATCCTAGGCTGGTGGTCTTAAAGAGTATTTGGGGGCATCATTAGCAGTGGTCTGAACAATAACCTGCAGGCTACAGGGAGCTGCTTGGGCACCTTCCTAAAGAAAGCCAACCATCCCTGCTGCTGTGGGGGTGAGTCCCCCCAGCAAACCTGCTGCAAGCCTGCTAGAGAGCAACCAAGAGTGCTAATTGGATTGTATCAAAACTGCATATTTCATAAACATTACATCATTTCCTTGCTGCTTTCAGCAGACTGATTCAACAAATGTTTTCTATTTTACTCCAGGATTCAAACATGAGATGGACTCAGAACTTGGCAGTAATTTACTTGCAGCTTAAATTTATGACATATACGAACATTTATATTCATTTAAAATGAAAGGCAGAGCTGCACAAACATTTTCATCCATTTTTTACTATATGTGCTGGTTTTACCTTCTGTAGAAATTATTATATGTCTAGTTATATAGCCAAGGGAAAAAGAGAAAAAAAATAAGTTCTTATACTTCAGGGGAAAATGTGTACAATTAATATCAGTTTACACATCTGTAATAACACAAAATATATACACTCGAGGTTATGTGTCATGACATAAATCATAAAAGGGCCATAAAGAGTTATTTAAGAACCTTGTAACAGTTTTTATTAAATAACATTATCTAATATTAAAGCTTTGTGTGAATAAGAGCTGTAGAAGGGCTGCACAAGCTTCCTTTGCCCAGTATACAGTTGTAAACAAATTTTCCCAATAAAGACTAGAAAGCTGGACCTGATTATTGGCTAGTTTCATTCAAGAGCAATCATCAGGTTCTAGCAAGGCTACCCCAGTTTATCCAAGCTGTAAATTAGCCTTTTTTATGGAATAAGCCCATGGTCTGAAAAAGGTGATGGTAAAGGAGTGGTTTGTCTTAAGTATTTAAAAGCTCCGGGATTAAAAAGTAGGAGGAAACCCCCTCTGTTTGCACAGGTACTTTGGAAAGTCCCATCGCCTTCCTAGTGATGTCACCTTCCCAGCACGGTCTTCCCAGACCCTCAAACCAGGGACAGATGCCTCAGCCGCTCTCTTCTAAGCTTACCTCAGTTCCTAAGGCACCAGATCCTGAAATCAGCATGTTACTTTCACAGTAAAAATTATTAGAAGTTCTCTCAGAGACCCCCACGTTTGCCTAAAGGTTTATTTCTCTTTTCCTCCCTTTCAGAACTGTACACTTGGTGTGTAATACTCGAGAAAGCTGGCTTTCTGAAGTAGAGGGGTAGGAAATACAGCACCAATAAAGTTTTATATCCTTTCTCTAATGTATATTTTGAAAAAAACCCGAATTTCTCTGTGTAACGCTTTTTTCTTCACAAATGTGGAGTACCTGAGACTGTGGTAGGGTATAAAGATTTTATTGGCACCCATTTAGAATAGTGCAAGAAAACTCCCTCTCTCCCCTTGTAAAAGTTTTAATAAAATAAAATTACATAGCACTTAGGAGAAAATTAATATCTAATTTTGCTGAAATACCAAAATACTGCCAAGCCTACTCAGCCCCTTAATAAATAAAGGAGCAAGCAGAAGAGTAAATTAATTTAGCCAGGCCAGCTTCCCAACGTCCCTGCTGCCTGGCACGGACTGAAACACCAGCTCCATCCCAGTGCCCTCATCAGCCACTAGAAAAAAACACAGCAGGAGTGGAGATGGAGACTTGATGGAGCTGCAAAGCCTGTCTGCTCTTCTCCTCCTTTCCAGGTACCATGTGAGTGGGACCATCTGTAGGCCTGCTAGATAGTGACCGGCATACCCCAAGGTGCTTTCGTCCATGCTTGTCCACCCAACTGCAGTTATCGCTTGCTGCCTGCTCCCTCGTACAGTCCTGGAGGAAGACCAGCATCTCCCAAGGGTGACCCAGGTAAGATTAGAGAACCTGCCCTGTGGAGGCACCTTTCTTTCCCATGCTAGGTTAGACCAAATATTTCACTTTGAGATGGATGGCAAATCTAGGTAAGACAAATACGATCATGGGAATTAACAGCTGGAATTTCAGCCATAGGCAGGAAAAGGTAGACAGCTAAAGGGACATATCATGTGGCTTAAATCTACCCAGGAGAGGAAAATTTTATTGATGCTTTATAAGACTCTGTTGAGACCTTCTTTAATACAGAGTTGAGGAATTCAGTCATCCACATTCAAGGAAGCTCAGCTGGATCTAGAGCCAGCACAGAGAAGAGCTCCAAGGTAACCCAGAGAAAGAAAAGCCTGTCCTTTTGCCAAGAGAAGTGAAAGCCGAGAGCAGACATAACTCCTGTCAACAACCACATCTCAGGGATGGAAAATATCCAGTGAGGCCAGTTCTGGCTGCAGGCAGGTGGATCTCTACTGGCCTTCAGCTGGAAGAAGGTTTCCAATCATCCATAGAGATGGTCCCAAAGATGTTTTCCATACAAGCTATGGCCATAAAACCTCCCACTTCTGTGGTATTTATGAGGTTATAGAAGGTATAACACCACATGGGAATGTCCACTGCAAGGATGCTCTTCTGTGCTACTTGAGACAGTAGAAATTTGGAGGGTGGGAATACTCCCTCCTGAGCACTGCCCTGTTGTACTCCACTCTTCTACCCCAAGACCCTTCAGCCATGCAAGTCCAGGGAAAAAGCTATTCTTTGCTGGGTATCCCTTCTGTTTTCAATAAAAATGTTTTGGTTTGGTAAATATTGGCAATATAGTCATTCGTTATATATATACTGAAAATAACTTGCTTGTGTTATTATATCAAAGTCATTAGGCATCGCATCCAATACACATACTATATTAATTCCATATAAACGAGAGGGTTAGTAAAAGTGGTCTAATTCAAAATGGGCTGACTTCGAAGATATTGGTTGCAGATAATACAAGATTTTTTTGATTAAAATGTATAAGAATTTGAATAAGAATGCGTTGTTTGGAATACGTTTCCATTGGTCTCCAAAATAATTCCTACTTGCAGATATATGTGGTTTGCGTTAACAGGCAAAGGATTGAAAAAACCCGTTGGTTTGAGCTAATTCTTGTAATTATATATTTTTGGTAAATGTAAATTGATTTGGTATAATAGGTCTGATTGGAAAATTACCTGTTTGAGATGGGAAAATAAAAGAGACTGTTGGAGAAGAGTTTGAAAAAATGTCGAGTTTCAGTAGGACGCTTTGCTCTGAATGAAAGTCTGTTTCAATAAAAATGTTGATTCGAAAATTGTGGTTTTTAGTTGGATGGTATTTGATCCATTAAAACTGTATTGGTTTCATTCTTTATGTTTGCCTTTCATTGAAATATATCGGTATGAAGCATGAAATAAGCATGTGTCAGGCATTACTCAGAATAAATAAGGAAAAAAAAAAAGAAGAGCAAAGCAGCCACAGCTATAATTGTGAAAGCAAGCCTAAAAATCTCAAATTTTATGTCATGTGGCCCTTATGCTAGAAGAAGGCTGAGCTGATGGCAGAAGGCAAAGTCCTGGCATGATGGGCAGAGGGAAGCCAGCCCCTCCCCCGGAAAACTGGGAGAGCCCTGCCACTGGTGTCACTGGGAAGAAGATCGGGTGCTAGGAATGCAAAGATAGACAATATCAGCCCATCCAAGGGATTGTTCTGCAGAGGACAGGCATAATTGCTTCGTCTGGCCCACAGCTGCATTATACCAGTGACAGGGATCCTACAGCTTCCCTTGGAGGACTTTTCCACATTCTAATTGATCTGATTGTTAGGAAATTGTTCATAAAATTAAGAATCTTGGAAGTAAATGAGGGAACCCAGGCAGAACTGCTCCACGCAAAGAGCAATAGCCATATGGAATGAGTTAGGCTGGGGATGGCAACCGAGCAGTATAAATGAGTTCAAGAGGCATTCAGATTTATTTCTGGAGAAAGAAAAGGACTGGGAGTATGATGAGGAAAAGCAGGGAGGTGGGCTTAGCAGGCATTTAAAAAAGGAAAGCATGCTCAAAGGGAGGACTTTTAAAGAGAGAGACTTTGGAGGATGTTTTTCCTGGGACTTCTCATTTTTATTGATGTTTGACACATTAGAAAATGACGCTCCCTGTTGCACAGAATGTGAGGAAGGTTCCATTTTTTCGTGAAGAAAGTTTTATTTCAGGGAAAATTCAGGTGAAGAAATGGGTTGTGCACTCAAGACATTGCTTCTGTCATGCCATTCTCTTAGCCTTTACGCATGCTTTGCTGGGGGCACACACTTAAATCCCTGTAATTCTGAGTTAAACACAAGAACTGTGTAGGTAGAGACATGGTTTAATGGTGGACTTAGCAATGTTAGGTTCACAATTGGACTTGATGGTCTTAAAGGTCTTTTCCAACCTAAATGATTCTGTGATTCTATAAGCTTTTTATGCATGAGGAGTGGAATATCTATGGACATTCCTGGTGGCTTCGAGAGTGAGTTTTGTAGATCACTCCAAAGCCAATACCTGCAGAAATCTTCCACATCCGCTCATCAAACCCAGTCCAACAGACCCATCATCCTAGCTTTGATCAAAGACCATGGTTGTAGAAGAAGTGATGTTTATAGCTAGGGTTTTAGATGTTTAGAAACCCTGGATTCAATGCAGGGGTTCCCTGGAGAGGCAAAATGAGAGGACAGGACTGGTGGTACGCAGGGTGACACAGCTGGTGGGCACTGAGGCTTGTGGCAGGCACAGCTTTTGCAGGACACAGGTTCCAGGACTGGACAAGTTGCGATCTAATCTAACCAGCCTGCTCTGTTTCTGGGAGCAGGGAAGAAGGAAGAACCCAGTCCAATTGCTCTTGCTGCAGGACATTGTTGCAGAAAAGCCTGTCCACCTTGCAAGTCTCTATAGAGACGGAGAGCATGGGTAATCACGCACACACAGAATGGAAGTTGTGCAATTCAAGTAACAATAGAACAAATGAAGTCACTGCACTTACACAGTTAAAATCTCAACCAAATAAAAAAGAAATATATATCCAGCGACTATCGCTGCAAAATTTCCCAAGTTTAATGACATAGGTAAGCTATTAACAACTAGGGCCTAATTTAGGTTATAAACTCAGATTATAAATAGACCTGCCTGCTGGAAATAGAGGCATGTCCATAAGGAGTTACCCAACAAATAACTGCCATTTTCACCCTCACTGGCAGTCCTAGAAGAAAAGTGTCACGAAAAAGAGTGGCAGCTCCATGCTGATAAAGACTTCCTTTATCTGCTGTCCATCACCAAAGAAAAGCATTTCTGTCACTTGACCCTGTCAGTCAAACACACACACACAAAAAAATGAAAACCCACAAGGGACAGACCAAAAATGAGTCCCTGCCTCTGTCCAAAAAATAAATTAGTGTTTGCAAAGAATGGCTTCAGACAGACATGGCCATGGCAGAGCTAGTAGGAGCTACTGGCCTCACTGGAGCTCTGCCCTTTCTTGCTGGGGCTGCACTTGACCTGTCAGGCGTCATTAATTCTGCAACCAATGCAAGGCCACAAATGCCCTTCTTCAAAGCTTGAGGAAAAGCCAAGGTGGACCAAGTACAGGTTTCCTGTGCTCCACAGAAGAAACACGGTAAGCAGGCGGTGAGCCTGGGCAGAAGGAACAAAGTTCTAAGGGGTGCAGAGAATTAACTCCTTGGCTGAGGTGACAGCAACAGGCTGTTTAGTGTTTCCTCACAAGGGAAGGAGGAGGAGCAGCGCTGTGCTCTTCTCTCTGGTGACCAATGATAGGACCCGAGGGAATGGCAGGAAGATGTGCCAGAGGAGGGTTAGGCTGGACATTTGGAAGAGGTTCTTCACCCAGAGGGTGGTGGAGCACTGGAACAGTTCCCCGGGGAAGCAATCACGGCACCAAGCCTGACAACATTCCAGAAGCATTTGGACAATGTCCTCAGACACACGGTGTGAACGTTGGGGTTGTCCTGTGCAGGGACAGGAGTTGGACTCAATGATCTTTGTGGGTCTCTTCCCACTCAGGACGTTCTGTGATAATTTTACTATTTTCCAGTAGACTTTGTTTCCGTTAGGACAGACAGACTCCGCAGAATCTGATGGCTTACAGAGTCTTTATATCACGCAGAATCACAACGTGTACTAAGCTTGCCAAGAAGGAGCTGCCGAAGCGAGGAGTCGCACCACTTGAACTGCACCTTTGTGTCGGTGCTGACCTAGGGGAACAGCGGTGGCCCTGCCCTCCCTGCAGTGCGCGGGGGCATCTAGCGGTGAAACGCCAGAAAGCAGCAGCCACCGAGCGAGGGGCGTCTGGGCTTCCAGAAACCAGGGGCTTCAGCCCTCAATTGCAAACCAAGACCAGTTTTACCCTTCGTCATTCCCATCAAGGCTTAATACCTTTGAGGACTAACCAAATATTTGCCTGGAAATGTCACAGCTTCCTTACGTACTCCTCTCCACTGCTCTTGGCAAGCTGTTACCCATTTCCAGTAGGACCTGTTCTTGCTGTAATTTAAGACAGGTTCTCCTCTTTCTGTTCACCATGGAAAATCTGTTCCCGTACCTGCCAGGTAGCCTCCTCCCCACAGGCTGGATGGGTTCCGTTAGGCCTCTCAGCAGCACCTCCTGCCTGCCACTGTAGCCCCAGCAGCACTTCACTTGGAAGCTACAATAAGGAGTGCTGGACCTCGCTCCGTATGGACCTCTTCATATGTTGAGGATACTGCTACCCCCATACCTCACCATGTACAAAGCAGTCCACACCCCTTCTTGTTGCCTGCAAAGTCGCCTGTCCCTGGGGGTTGTCACCCACCACCAATTCACACACACTGAAAAATAATTTCTGCAGCGTAGAGGTAGGGTTTTTTGCCTTACACATTATTTAAGCTACTGCAAAAGGAGGGTAAGAGTGATGATAGAAATCTACACACTCATTCTCCAGATAGGTAAGAAATGTGCCTGCCTATAGTGTTCATTGTAGTGTTGGGAAAGCTGTGCCTAGAAGTGACACCTATGTTTGCAGCAATGAGCTCAAAGTCATACTTGAAGGCAAAATCTGGCATGTTTTCTGAAGCAATTGTCATGGAGGGGACCTTGTCCCATCCTGAGCCACATGAACTCACTTAGGGATGGGTACAGGATGAGTTTCACGATGACATCATTTTTTTTTCTGTGAGGCTCAGAATAACTACTCAGGACCATGGTTGGTAATGGCGAGAAAGGAAAGGCAGCCAACAATAGCACGCTGAACATTCTTTCAGGATCCTGTGTTTTGCGACTATTAGGGTGTTCCAGGGTGTTTTACTTTCCTACCTTAAAATGAGGATGCTCTTCAACATGAACTTCTAATCTAAAATGTTTAATGTTTATTTAGATCATTGCCAAATTTTAAAGTCTTATGACTTGTGTTTCATTTCTTCCGACAAAGGGACCCAAGACTGGGACTGCTGCCTTGCTGTGTTACCGGCACCATCTGGAGTTGAAGCCTTTTGCTTTACAGGAGAGATGGTGAAGAAAGGTACTCATTTCACAGGACAGGATCGTGTCTTAAAAAAGCTTCAGCAGTCCCTCTTAAAAAATCTGGACATGTTCCACAATACCACACACCCTGTAATTGCTCTTATTTGACTCCAAAACCAAAATGAAACCTGGCACACACTTCTGACTGTACTTGCTTACATGTGAATATTCCAAATTCACACATTTTAAAAGTGTGTTGCTGCTCAGCTCTGATTTTAGGCGCAGATAAGAGTGTGAATAATGGCTTCACTCCTTTCCTTGTAAGAAATCCCTTACTGACATCAGTGTGACTTTGGGGTTTGCATTTAAAAAAAACACAAGGAGGATCATTTCAGCCTCTCTGAGGAGGCTGCAAAGCTTACTAAGTAATATGCTGATGCTGCAGATTGGTTTAATAAGATTGAGCCCTAGTTAAGCACTTTAATGTGCATGTTGTAAATAAATAATGGAGGACACTGCTTCTTTAACATAACAATAATTATTTTAAATTAAACCCTTGTTATAAAGAAATTAACTTGTACCTTGCTGACTCCATCACTTATTCTGGAAGAGTCAGATCACACTTTCAATAGAGAAATTCTTCACAGTTGAAAAGTGAGGGTTACACTTGTGAATTATTGAAATTTCCATCAAAATGGAAAGCTGAAATTGAGGGCTTTTTGCAAAAATGTTCCTATAAAAACCTCACAACCTTGTTTTATGCACTCTTTGAATTTCCCAAGTTTGCATGGTGAGAAGCCTCCTCTGCTACATTCCAGCCAGATTTTTGAGATGCTGCACCATTGTTCACCTAATTCTGTTGTTTTGACTTAATGAAATGAAAATTTCTCACTTAAAAATACCATGCTTGCTTGCCTTGTCTGTAAAACCTGAGGGAAAGCTACAAGGCATAGGGGGAAGCTGGAACAGGTACACAGGTACACATCTACAGAGCTGCTGGATCTCAGCCTAATTCTACCTGCTCAGCCCAAATGACCTCCTTAGACCAGACTGGCTAGAAAACGTTTCAAAATGCTTTTATAATTTCAGCGCTACAGCAGTATCTTGAATCTCAGACTTGTAGAACAAATTTCAAGCTTTGTTAGAGTTTGCTTAATTTCTTTGTTTGACGTTGCTACCTCTGGTTATTTTTGTTGGCTACTTTCAGGGTGGGAATAAATAAAACTGTCCAAACTGTACCAAAAACTTACTGCCATCCCTCGGAGTTTCCCGTTTCTGTGTGGTGCTGACCCTTGTTACAAGCATACTGTAACCACAACAGGGATAAAATACCGAAAGCCACAGGATTACCACATCCAAAGTTCATGGGAAGGTAAAAACACTCTGTAAACCATCCTTAGGTGTAAAATATACATCTGAAAACATGGGCATCGAGAAGAAAGTCATGCTTACCTGATTGGAGGGAGCTCAACATGATGGTCACATCCTCTGCTGCAGTTATCCCTTGGCGGTGCTCAGTGGCCTCTATCTGGGGTGGAAGAAGAAAAATCTGTTCAGAGCAGAAATCAAAAGGCATTTTGCATTCCTAAAAAACCAAGCTGATACTCCCCATGCCTACAAAAATCAATCAAAACCCCCAAAACACTCTTTATTGCTTCTTTTATTAAGTTTGCTTCCTGGTGCCCTCCTATGCCTATCTTACTTCCCTGAAGAATAAAGAAAAGGTAATAATTTTTTAAGCATGGAGATCAAATGGGATTTGATACTTTTTGCTTTACAACAGTCTCAGAAAAACATCCCTCATGAAAGCCTGAAAACCAACACGTTGGGTGAGTCTCTCTAAATTAATGGTAAAATCCACATTTGCATAACTTTTGACATTCTCCACCTGAGGGCTCTGGGAAGAAAACTGCCTTGACCTTTGGATTTACGAAGAGGGGCAAGCTGGGAGATATCTGATATATCTGGGATGTGCTGGGATCAGTGCTTCCTGGGTTTTTTTGTATAACCAGTAATTTTTTGACCTAAAGGAGATGGGAATATAAAGTGATTTCCTCTTTAAATTTCTGTGAAATCTGTTGTGGGACAAGACACTTCTGTGAAGCAAGGAGAGCAGAGAGCTACCCAAGTGGCAGAAGAGTATTACTTGGACTTTAAGGACTGAAACTTGAGGGATAAATTCAGACATAACACAAAAGGGTGTGACTGCTTCCACTGAGGGTAAATCCATGAGCTCATAACATGGCTTCTTCTACTGAGATTCTGTTAAAAACATGGCTCTACTGAAACCCTTGGCAGCTTTGCTGTTGCCTTTAGCAGATAAGAGGTGTGGGGATGTTTGAACTGCCTGAGAAAAAGGTCAGGAACAAAAGGCTGGGGAAACTCAGTGGACAGACATTCATCCACAACTGCTGTGTCCCCCACGGCAAATACAGTCAAAGGGAATTGCGTAGAATATGTGTGTGGCATTGGTCAATACAGGAGACAACTCATGCTATTTCAGTCTCTAAACTCTTTGTCATGGGTAGTTTGATCACAATTCTTGCCACTTGATGTTATATTGCTTTCTTGTGGGAGATGGTGACATTCCCACTGTTGATGTTTTATGTTACCAAGGTGATGTTTTGGAGGAGAAGAGTAGGGTTTGTATTTTAGTGTTACAGAGCTACTAAGCCTTCTCACCATAAAACTTCAGATACCATTCTGGGTAGTGAAAAGACCCTTCATATGCAGAGGGTGGCCTGAACACCACCCAGTCCAATCCTTGCTGCCTAAGGGAGAACATTCCTTAAGCCTGAAAGGATCATATCTGAAGGATCTTTCAGTAGAAGTTAAAATTCCCTTTGCGAGTGATGGAAAGGAGAAAGCACCAAACTGGGCTTTGAGAGCCCAAATTTGGCTCTGAGGATTTGGGTTTGCAAAGGTGGTGAAAGCATACACTTGGCTGTAGGCTCATGAGTGGACCCACCAAAGCCAAATGTGAAGTGCGTGCTCAAGTGCTCCAGCAGGTTGAGGGAAGGAGGTACTGACACATCTGGCAAGACCAAACCTCATCAGAGTGTTGGAGGTAAATTTCTGGAGCTGGCCACTTATTCCCTCTGCCTCCTTGAAGGAGACTGAGCAGGAAAGCTGCTACATTAAGGCCATATCCTTCCCAGCCAGCCACCACTGCAGCTCCATTTCGCCCTGTTCTGATCCCCTGCCAGGCTGCTGGGAGCTCAGCATCCACCTTTGCTTCTTAAAATAGGTCTTAGCCCGTTTTCACCAAGGTAGGCAGATATACAGTAAAACGAAGTGAATTTATTCTGTCCTCAGGAGAAGGTGCTGCATGGCAATTGATGCACAGTGTGACTGTCTGGTAAGAAGTATATTTAAAAAGAGTTAAAAGAAAACCAAGCATTTAAACACTAAGGACTTTCAAAAATATCACTAATATTTGCTGCAGAACAAACTGATGACTCAAATACAGGAGTAAAAATGGAATATAATATAATCATGCAATATCTCAAAAATTAGGCTGCATTAGAGACACCCACAAATCTTAACTGAAGAGCTGGAACTGTCCAGAATGGAAAAAATCACCCAATGCAGGGCTGCATGCTTTACAGCCTCCAGTACAGCCACTCCAAAATAGGCAAAAATTGGCCCACCTCGTGTTTAGGTTTACTGCAATGAGGTAAAATAATTGAGTAACTTAAACACTTTCAGGGTAATTTTAATGAATACAGCTTCCTCTGAAGGTTGCCTGCAATCTCCTTTGAAGGAAAAAAAAAAAAAGACGATAACCTTAATCTTTAAAGTAGTTTGAATTATTTCCTCCCAAGCCTTTCTCTAAACAGATTAAACTCCTATTTGAAATGGAAGTAGATGTTTACTCTTGTAAATAAGCATTTTCTCTTGTATCTAACAGTAAACAGATTAAAGGATTACGCTAAAGACCTTTCAAAATTTTAGTATTGGGGTCCTGAAATCTTAGCGTTTGATATCCAACCCTCACTGTAGGTACAGGCAGGGTGGAAGGTTATTTTCTCCCACCAAGTACATCCTAAATAAAGAGATTTAAAGTCTTTAGTTTTGAAAGACTTCGTTCTTATCTGCCCTGCTGCCACTTCACACGAGCAGGGAAGTATAAAGAGTTTGGAACATAAATGAGAATCAGACATGAAGACTTTATTTTAAAAAGTCACAGTATGGGAAGAATTTACTCGATTTCTAATAATATATATAACATACAATAAAGCAGACCAACATATTTCATCCCCTGTCAAGAAAGTTTTGTCACTTGGTAATTTGTTTTAATATATTAGTTTCTAAATGTAAGAGCAGTCAATGAATGCATTATTAATGTGATGTGTACGTGTATAAATATTCTTTTAACTTCCAGGATGGTGGATATTAATGTTGTGGCATTTGAAAGCACGAGGCAGTTGAAGTGCTCCGTTCTGAGGCAGGAGCCATACCTATTGCACTGAGCCCCATTTATAACTCCTCCAGCCGGGGAACGAAAAGACTTTGATGTAAAGTGTTGTTTAAATGCTCTGGTGAATGGAAAGTCAGAGGTTTTTTCACCAATATTTCTGGCAGCAAAATTCTACCATCAAGTGCAACGGTTTGTTGTTGGAAAGCAATGTTTAGAGAGGAAAATACCGGTTTCAGAAATGGTCAGAAGTTGCACTGAAGAGGGAGTCTGGATGTCAGCTGGCTGGTTTACCCCATTATTTTGAGATTTTCATTATTCCTGTAAACTTTTGCTTGCTTTCGAGTAAGGAGAGAGTCCAAATAGCCTGATTCCGCTCTTAGTTTATAGATTTGATGCAGTTGAGAGTATTTCAAAAGGTCTTGGGACTCCCCGCTGTGAAGCGAAGGAGGTATTGCTGTAACATGCCCCTGCTCCAACTGATGTCTGCTCTGAGAGGTGCCACGCTGGCTTAGATTAGCACAGCCCAATAGTTTTATGTTAACAATACTGGGGATGTTAAAAAACCTTCATACCTGAACATGTGATACTCACTAGTATTACACATCTGATATTATGCTTTCCATATAAACCACACTGAGATCACATATTTCTATTTAACTGCTGGAAGTCAAACAGCTTTGTGCATTGCGCTGTTATGTTCTTGTTGTGTTCTTGTTATGTTCTGATTTTAGCTACCACAAAAAAAAAAAGATATGTAAGCAAGGTACATCAGCAATCTCAGAAATGCACCAAATCAATCTTGGCAGCAGTAGAAGGACACAAGGAAAATTCCCTGTCTGATGAGGCTAAGGCTATTGAAAAGGTGTTTTTTAAGTAGATGAAGAATGAATCCAATTCCAGTGATTGGGCCGGTCTGCTCAGATGAGAACAGCAACATTGTCAATAATAATGCGGATCTGGGAGAGGCTGAGAAGAGATGATCCATTTTGCCTTTTGGTGATAGCCAGCAAACAGGCTCAGAGCAGAGAATGGTGATGGAAGGCTGGGAAGGCTTTCCCTTCCAGCACAGGATGCTGAATGGGAGCTGCTCGAATGAGGTGTTGCACAACCAGCCGGCTAACCGGGTTGCAATGGTTCAAAAGGATCTGGCTGAAGAGCAAGTCCAGCTCCTTATGATGATTTCTACCTCCAAGGGGAGGAAAGGACAAGGTCAAAAGTGGAAAGCGGACCCATTAGACAACCTGTCTGGGGGGTTTGTGTGCATGAGTTTTGCTGACATGGAGAGATGGATTGATTTTATCCCCCTTACAGCAATATTATGGTCTTTTTACCCCACCAAACTCCCACTCTGGTAGGCTCAAGTGCAGGGCTGCTGCATGATGCTGCTCCCTCCCTGACTGACTCTGCGTCCCTCCTGCCTGCACTGGGAAAAGCCACGGGAATAATTGCATTTTCAGTTAAGCAGGCAAACCAGGAGAACAATAACATATGAAACCTCAGGCATATCCCAAATTATTATGGATCAATCAGAAGTGAAAGAAAAAGTGATGTTCAAATTTGAATTGAATTAAATGCCTTGTTTCACTCAAAACAAAACATAGTCATTTCATTTTGAGGGTTGTTTTTCCCCATTTTGCATGCCAAAAGCAAAGAAGCAAGTGAACAAAAACATTCACTTAACTACATTTTCACTCAAAACATAATTTTGGTCTTACAATTCAAGATACCAATATATATTTCAAAACATATTAAAAAAATAGCAAAAAAATACACCCTAAACTTACAGTTCGCATCTGCCTTCCTCATTTTATCCCCTTGCCAGCAGGCTATGCTGAGTCCAGACCAAATTAATGAATAGCTGTGGTCACCTGAAACTTTCAGTTTTTCAACAAATAGCCTGCTTAGCCAGCAAGTTGTGCCCATCTCAGCTTTGCCAGAATCTGTACTTAATTTTCCTAAAATATTCAGAGTTTCCCTTTATTGGAGAATGTGTGGCTCCAAAGGCTTTTCCAGCCAGTGAAATCAACAACTCAGCATGACCTCTGGGGATGCTTCTACCTGAGGATGAAATGAACTGCCTCGATCCTTTCCATACTTAATTAATTTTAGAAGATTTAAAAAAACCCACAATATTTTTCTCAGCTAATGTAGTAAAATATAGTATATTTATAATGCTATGCAGAAGAAGGTAAGTAAATGTGTAATGAATTTGGTTTGCCATTAAAATTCTCTCCTTTGCTGGTTAAAATTTGATGTTGCTTCATTTTAAACAAGCGTTTCCTGGGTGAAATTGTGACAGGCAAGAATATTTAACAAAGTGTCTTTTCATAGCAAGAGCAAAACTTAAATTAATGGTTTAAAATATAAAAAGAGTACCAAAAGTTTTGCAGTGCACACTACCTGACCTGAAAATAATAAGCTTTTAAGTGTAGTTGGAAGCAGTCACTGAAACCATGGGAGACACGATTTTTATTAGAATTTAGATAAAAAGATTTAATGTTTTTTAATCTACAAGACCACTGGAGGTTAAACTCACCATCTGAAGTTAGTTTGTGTTTTTCATATATTTTTTTCCCCCCTTAAACAGATCTGCTCATTTAAAAAAAAAAATAAGCGAAGGTCATCAGAGCCCACTCAATAAAGTATTTGGTTCAACTTCATTTGGCTTCAAGAAGAGGGCTGTGAAGGAACAGGAGCTGCACTATGTTATAAACATCTTCTGGAGGTTTAAAGGTGGTTTTGCCCCCCCGAATGCAGGTTGGACGGGCTCTGACGACCCCTTTTCAGAGTTTTCTTGGTGAGCTGGCAGTATTTTACAGAGCTGTCAGCCGCAGCCTGCCTTATTACAGCAGAGATGAAATGATGGTAACTGGAATTCCTTCATCCATAAATTCCACTTGCCATGGATATTTCCACATTCATTAGGAGGGGAATAGGTAGCAGCCAGGCAGTATCCACAGAGGCTTTTACTGGCTTTTTGATGAACTGAGGCTGAAGGGGTAAAATACTGACGAGGCTGGATTTTGATGGTTTGATTTCAGATATTCTACCTCTTCAACGAGGAAACCTTTGCTGCGTTATCAAAGAGTGCACAGTAATTTATTGGCTATATACTTCAGTTGCTTCAAACCTAATTAAAACCCTCGGGCAGGTCAGTGCACTGGGCAATAACCGGGTAAATCGGTAGGGCTCTGCGAGCTTCAGCAACGCAGCTCTGATTTACGCTGGCCAGGGCTAATATTTCAGTACTGTAGACTAATATATCAGTATCATAGGGTTTGGTATAGGATTTTAGCATTGCACAAATGCTCTGTGGGCCACGGTCTTGGAGAAAATGACGACATTTTTTTTTCTACCTGATTTAATTTCTGGGTTTGACTGTGCAGTTCAATTCCAAGTTATGATTTTTTTTAGCTAGGGCAGACAAAGGTTTTGAGGTTTGTGCATTAGATGGTGCCAATCTCCTTTGAGCCTGCTGGTGGCACTTGGGACCTCGGGGCAGACCAGCAAGTTTCCTCCATGAGCATCACACCATTTGTGTTTGATAAACACATTCCTCCAACAAGGTCTGGTGGAGCAACCCCAGGGGGAAAGGACACCCAGATCACCAGGTCAGATAATCTGCAGATGTCAGGGCAGATCTAGGGCCCATGCATGTGCGTTTATATGAAGTAACTAGAGGAGAGTGATTTATTGGTGGTAAAATGCCAACAGCGAAAACACAGCTTGCAGAGAAAGAGGAGATGACGACTTACGTGATGGGGCACTTCTGCATCCTACAGCCATGGCTTAGGTCTCGGTTACAGTCCACACGGTGGGGGGAAACTATTGGGCCAGCTTCATCCTATTCTCCCATCCACAATGACTGCGTACATCTGGTCATCTTAACTTCTTCCAAGAAGAGAGAGAATTTTTGAGTTTCCCTATGAATTACGATTTGTCACTGGAGTTTGGGCTTTGAAAGAACCAGTAAGTAAAGCAACACTGGAGAGGGGATTAAAAAATAAAAAGTGACTGTTCTCATGGGTTTTAACCCAATTCCTAACCCAAAGAGTCTCAGATTTGTTTGGATGAGTTTCAGAAAAGCATCCCAACTTTTGGACACAGATGCAAACCATGCTTCAAAAAGGTTTTGAGGTTTGACCATGGATCTGAGCACAGCTCTTTGCTTCCCTTGTGTTTGCTTCCCTGGGTGCGATAGAGGAGGGCTCTGTCCTTAGTGGAATCCCAAATCAAAAAACTGTAAAGCAAACAAACAGACCCCCGGAGGGATATGGAGTGCAACCGTAAAAGAAATAGGTACTCAGTTCCAAAACCAGATGGTGAATTTGAAGCATGTCTGAACATGCCAAGATACAGCATGCTACAAAGAGTTCAAACGGAGCATTTCAGATAAAATGAGGGCCGATTAAATCACATACTGTCCATATTTCTATCAAAGGCTTGAACTCTATCCATGACTAGGCAACCAGACAGGCTGAAACCAAGTTGAAGATGTGAAATGCAGAAAATCGGTGCATTTCTTTTAACTCTTGCAGAATCAAGCTACTCATCATTAATGAAACAACTGCATCTCCACTACTCATGTTAAAAATTCACCTCAATGCATGCTCCAATACAAATATAATAAAAACACACTGACTTTGCAATTATTTGCCCTCTGCACTGCAAAAATGCTGATTCACAGGGGCTTGGGAGGCTACAGAAAAATAAGCTGTGGTATTCATAGTGAATGGCTATGCTAAAAAACTTCTAGTCCTTTGCAGTCACATTGGCCAGATGAGGTGTTTGAGCTGAATTACCTTCTTCTGGAGAAGTAAATGCCTCTCCAGTAATAGGGACTGACACAGCAATAAAGATCAGAAAGCGTGAATAGAAGAGGTGAGCACTTCCCACTGAACCCAATGTGTTCAGTTTAGGTCTGGAAGAAGTCTCGGGAAGGACAATTTCAAATGCTCGCACAGCTGGTATTGCTGATAGAAGGGGCAAATCTGATGTAAATTCCTTGAGTAAAGTGACATTTAATATATTTGGAGAGTACTTGCTGGAAATAGAGTGTCCCTACAATGGCAAAGTTAGGCTGATGTATTTCAGGGGGCTTAGGGTGGTTTTGTCAAAGCTAATCCATGTCTAACCCCGTTGTTGTCTCAGGAGATCCACCACTATAGCTTCTCCTCGTTATTCCAAGCAGATCTTGTTGGCAGAGGCATAACTTACGGAGGGCTTATGACAAGCTGGAGCTATTGAGCTAATGCAGCCTCCAACTATTCACAAAAGGTAGTAATGGTGCCAGACCAGAGCAGCAGATATCCTCCACAGCCAGTGGTGGGGTCCATGACACAGGTGACATCTTCCCATGGCAGTTGCTGCCACAGCTGGGTGGGGCAAACACTGCCTCTTCAGGGGATTTGTCGCTAGACGACATGCCTTTCCATTTCTTAGCCTCTGCGATCTTGTCTGATGCATGGTCTGAGCTTTTAGCAAATATAACTACTCTGTAATTAAATATTAGATACGTTAACATGGGTATAAACTATTTCAGTGTGGTATTTAACCTTCTGGACTCAACAGACGGAATTCCCAGCTTGAAAGCTGCACTGCAAGTGAAATGAGAATTTACACAGCTAGGTCTTTGTTTCCATTTCTTGTCTCCTTAAATAACATAAAAAGCAATAAAGGAGCATCTGAAACCACCTCTATTTGCATTGTAAAAAGCTGTACAACAGGCTAAGTCTCCTGCAGGTATCATGGTGTGTTTTAAGGAGGGTCTCAGAAGGTAGGGTCTCGCAAGATAGCTTGGTGCACATTTGTAGGAACCAGCCCCTCCAAGGGTGGGGAGAAAACCCAGAAGGTAATTGAGAAGTGATGGTGCATGCTTTGACCTGACACTCAACGGAGGTGGAGGGAGCAGATGGGCAAAGGGCACGAAAAGAGTCTCACCACCACCAAGACTTTGGACATGAGGGAGAAGGGAGCTGCAGGAATGCAGAGTGATGGGGCTGGGAAAGGGACGCAGGCAGGGAAACCTGTATTCATCAGAGGGGGAAAGATTCTGTGTGGTGAGGATAGTCTGGATGGGAAGTTTAATTCCCTGGATGAACAAGAAGAGCTGGCTGCAGTGCACGGGAGGGCAGGCAGGACTTGCAAGGTTTAGCCACAGATGAGGAGACCTAGACAGAGGTGGCCATTGCCTGAAGGAGCTGCACCTCTGGCAGATGTGATGGCTGATGCTCGTGACCCTTTAATGTCAGAAAAGCAGAGAAGGATGCCAAATGTGACACCCTGCCAGGTAGGGAAAGTCCTGGGCTGTGACCCTTCCCCTTCATGCCGGGTGATGTTGCAGACTCCACCTGTTTTTCCTGAATATCATTCAATGTGAAACAGTCAAGACAAATGAAACAATTGCAATAAACTCTTGCTCATTCTAGGTTGGAAAAGGCACCCATTGATTTTGATACTCCTTTAGATATTCTGCTAGTACTTAGAATCTTAGAATCACAGAATGGCTTGGGTTGGAAAGGACATTAAAACCCATCCAGCTTCAACCCCCCTGACATGGATAGGGACACCTTCCACTGGATCACATTGCTCAAATCCTCATCCATCCTAGCCTGGAACACCTTCAGGGATAAGGCATCCACAGCTTCTCTGGGCAACCTGTGCCTGTGTCTCATCACCCTCACAGGAAAATATTTCTTTCTAATATCTAACAAAACCTCCCCTCTTGCAGCTTAAAATCATCCCCCCCTTTTCCTATCCCTGCACTCCCTGATAAAAAGTCCCTCCTCAAATTTCTTATAGGTCCCCTTTAAGTACTGGAAGGCTGCTATAAGGGTTACTTGTCGGCAACCAAGACATTATTCAGCTGATGACAGCACAACATCTTCAAGGATCATTTAAATGGAAAAAAAAAAATAGAGAGAAAGAAATTCAATCCACAAGATCCCCAAACCAAGCAAAACATCAACAAAATCTAGACGCTCTCTGAAAGAATTGGATCCCACAAAGCCTTTACTAGAAATTCACTGCCAAGTCTAAACACGTTCAGAACAGTGAGTCAGGACCCAAACATTCGTGGAATCAGCTGCAGAGTGAAGGCACTCAAAAGCCTCCTCTTTTCACTCTCCAATGCTTTTTGAGCCTCACCAATCCACAGAGATGATATTGTCGAGATTTTCTCGGCAGCCATACAGCCTAGAAACACAATGTTTTTAAAAATGAAAACCAAAACTCTCATAAGGTCTCATGCTTCCAGGAAATTGAGCTTTCATAAACACTCTGTGACCTGGCAGGCCCTTTCACTCCTGTTGCTCCTGCTGTAAAAATAGAGATAGTCTATCTAGACGCATGCAAAATAAGCATTTTTAAACTGTGCTTCAGCAGTCACAACGACATTTTCTTGCCTCACCCTCATGACCGTGCCCCACCAGCTGTCACGATAAATCTCCACCATCAGCAATACAGTGTAAAATTGCCAGAGCAGACGATAGAGCTGACCATATCAATGACATCCAAGTAAGCAAATGAATTTCTGAGCTAAGGAAATTGTGCTGAATTTGGCTATAGAGTACGCATCATTCCTCATTGGTGCTCTTGCATTATGGATATGTTTGCATTTTCTAGATTCACAGTCCTATTTTAGGAATCACTATTGCACATGCATAAACTCATAATCACATTCATAAAGTCTCCATCCTAATTCCTAGGTGGAAAAAGTGGATAAAAATGGGGATATTTGGATCTGCAGTGGTTTTGCCTATATCTTGTGTCCAATCATGTGATTAGCACCACACATGGAGCTCACCTGGCTCCAGCTGCTGCAGTGCCCTAGCCGTCTTCCTTCCCATGAAGCAGGGGATGGGTATGGATGATGCTACTGGATGTGCCATCCTGATCATACCTCAGCTCTGCAAACACAGGCCAACCCCAGGGATCCACTACAGAGATAAGCTTAAGGGAGCAAAACTGCTACAAATAAGCTCATACTAAATTCTCTAAGATGTTAACAGCAGACAAAGTCTCCCGTGTTCTGGCTTGAGCTTGATATTAAAGGCAAGAGGATGCTCTGAGCAAGGTGATCAAAGGAAAAGAATGAACTCTGGGGTTGCACTGCTTGCAGTCCATCTGTACAGACTCAGTCTTCTTGTCCTCCCCGTGTGGTGATCAAACTCTGGGCAAGTGTCCCATCCTACTATTGGGATTCACAGCACAATCAGGGCGGCCAAAATGGGGGAAATTAAAAAACTCCCTTAAAATGCTCTTTCTCCTCCAATCAAAGCATCTTTTAAAGAAAGCAATGGGCTTTTTTTTCTTAAAGAGACATTAAGTACATTACATCCTCTTCCTTCCCCTTAAAACCACAACAGAATCTTTCATTTTCCTTCTTTCCTTTCTGTTTCCTATTCTTTAAATGGAAATAAAGGGGAAAAAAGGCAGAAGGAAACCCCATGAACCAAAAAATCCAAGCAAAACATGTGGTATATAATGAAATATAAAACCTCATAAAAATGAAATTAAGAAAATGCTTCTACTTCAGCTGCTTTAAAAGAATCAAAGACAAATTCCAAACCTGTTGAAAAATATTGTGCTTATTTTAATTTTGCAAGGAAATTGAATTATTTTTCATGTGCATCCACTTATCTGCATTTGAAATTGGCAAATGCATGCAATATTATCTTGTCTGCAGATAGACAGATACTGTTCCTTTTCTTAGGGAAGTGTCCTTTTCGTTTAATTTTGTTCCTCACAGTACATTTTGAAAAGAAGTCATACTCGAGCTTCAGATCATATTTGAATGGTGTCGTTCAGGGGACAGCCAGAAGAGCTGTTTAGGAGGTTGAGTTAAAAACAGAGACGGATTCATGGACCATAAGCTGTTTCACTTATCAAAAAGAAGATCAAGAGGCAATTTGATTACAGTGCATAAAAACCTTTGTGAAATAAAAAATACCATGTGCTTAAAGTTTTTTTTTTTTAATCATGAAGAAAAGGGGATGAAAAGGGGATAAAAAGAAGAAATGGCTGAAGGCTAAAGTCAGGCAAACCCAAACGTGAAATAGAGCATATGAGGAATGACCATCTGAATGACCAGCTCAAGAGG
Source organism: Neomorphus geoffroyi (assembly GCA_033558235.1). Classification (NCBI taxonomy): domain Eukaryota; kingdom Metazoa; phylum Chordata; class Aves; order Cuculiformes; family Neomorphidae; genus Neomorphus; species Neomorphus geoffroyi. Next base: position 98,038,403 of record JAUMJM010000005.1, on the reverse strand, counting down.
TGGACCTTGTAGCTTTTGAAGTTGTGATATCAAGTCTGATTAAAGCAGGTTTTCCTAAATGTCATCCAAATGAAAATCACTGGGCTTTTTCTTTCTTTCTTTTTCTTTTTCCCCTTCTGTTTCTAGTTCAGGAGTAACTGAAGGGGAAATTCAATGAGTTAGGTTATACTGGAGAAAAGCCTAGAAAATTTAATGATCCCTCTGGCCTGAAAAATCTATGAATCTATTTAAAATGTGATTCCCCATTTGATTTAAATAAATCCCATTTACAGTACAGTTCAAAAATATGCTGGCCTTTGGTAACTCATCATGCTGCCAACTCCTAAACTCACCTGCTTTACTATTTGGCAAAATGTTTTGGGGTTTTTTTGCTGGGCTTGCCTATATATCTGTTTCCAAAAAAGCTTGACAAAGCTTTCTCATTGTATTTCAAAAAGAAAAATGTTCTCCCTACATCTGGAAATACTAAAAAAGTGCTTTCTTACAGTATTTTTTTTTACTATGTATGGACAAGGTCCTGACCCTTATTATTGGAGCTCGAATCCAGATGGGAGGCTGTACGGTTCTAATCATTGGAGGGGATTCCCTTTTGAAGCCACGTACATCTTTGGAGATGTTTGAGCTTTCAAGAAGTTATCATTTGTGGGAGGTCTGTTGGGAAGGTTTTAAATAGTTTGGGAACTTCCTTCTTTTCAAGGGAGACAGGGCACACATACGTGTCCCAGAGTGACATATTGACATGCTTGTATTTTAACCCATTTTTTAAAGCAAATAATTCTAATTTTAATATGCTCTTATTGCAAACAGATATATTATTCCATTAGTTATTTAGAAGCACGGGACTGTATTAAATAAATCCCAGTTATGATACCAGTAGTAATCTAAAACCAGAAGCAGCAATTGCAGAGAACATAGCTGAAGTCTGTCAAGATGATTTTAATGGAGTGTTTTCCATTAGTGACTGCCATTTTGCTAAAAATTTTGAGGAGAATGACTCTTGCCTTTGAAAAGTTTGTTATAAAACACTGAAACAGACAGCACGCAATGGAGTAGGTTTGTTTGGAAACCATTTTGAAATAGCTAAATAAAAAAAAGACAATATCAAAAAATAAAATATTCACTTTTTGTCCAAACAATGCTCAGGCTGCTCCAAGACCCTTTTGTAATATGATTTTGTGAGGGGAAAAAATAAAACCCACAAAAAAAAAAAAATCTGCTGTTTTGTGATTGAGCATGAAAACAAGATGGGAAAAGCAAGAATTTCTTCTGGAGCGGAAATCCAAGTTCCGGCTGCTCCAGAGTGAGAGGTGCTGTTAGTACAGAGATTCAGTTAGAAATACTTTTGCCATGTGCATTGCACATGGATTTGGTTTGCAGTTGATTATAGCCCATGCCGCGTTTAAGGCTCCGACAGTAAAAAGAATGAAAAAGAAAACTTTCAAATCCACATAATTACACTTAAAATACAGCACTGTCCACTTTTCACATGGACTGAAGACAAAAGAATCTAAAATTTTAAGAGCTCACAAATAAAATACGATATAGCTCGGAGGACTATTAGAATTACACGGACTATTTTAATTGCCCCTGCCAAAAACAAAAGCACTGAGACTCCTCTGCACTGGCTGTGCTCCAGCTTGGCCAAACTCCTGTGCTGGATGGGCTTGTACACTGTATCGGTAACCCAGCAGCTGGGCCTGAAGAACCCAACTAACTGCCATATTTTTAAGGCCATTACTCCAGTTTTTTCAAGATCATTTGCAGAACTCTGGGAGGGGGAGAATCTGGCAAAGTGGCACGTCTGCAGAGAAGCCAAAAGCAAGACCTAGTGGAACCTAGGTGGAAGTGTCTGAGCTGGGCTGGCAGGGCACTGCGACTCAAGTGGGCTTCTTGCTGTGACCGCAATTGAAACCAGCTTTGAGAGGTCTACCACATGTCCAAGAAACAGAAAGAGGATTCTCAGGGTATGAGAAATCTGGGATGGGACGTACACAGGCTGGGGCAGAGCTGGAGGCATGTGTGCCATCCCATGGTCTTCAGCACACCTTCTTGGCCCTCTCCGGGAACAATGTTAACATTAGAGTTCAGCTCTTGGCTGATATGAGACCCTAAAAGAATTCATCCTTAGGGTTTGGGGACTTTTTTGAGCTGTGGCTCAAAAACCAAGGGGCTATGGCCACTTGTTGCTAATTCTTTACATTGCTTATAGAGGTAATTGCCTCAATTGCCGTTTTCCTTGGAATCTAAATACATACTGACTCCCCATTTTGGGATGGGTTTATCAGCCACTTCTCTGAAGATTTCTGGGTGTTCTCCAACAGTTCCCACCTGTGTCAGTGGGTAATGCTATTTAAGATGCCAATGGGAATACTAAACAAGTTTCCTATTGTCTAGCCCAAATTAACGAGTCGTTGTCTGTCCCATGAACTTCAGCAATAAGAAAGGAGTAGACTGATAGGCTGAGCACTGGCCTCCTCTGCCCAGGGAGTCCCTTGTTGTCCATCTATACAAAACATTTGAGACGTGGGTGTCTGGTTTTGGACAACAATGCTTTGGAGGTGAAAAATTGTGAACCCTCTGAAGCCACACAGGAAGATTTATGTTGTTTTCATACTTCACTAAAAATGTTAACATTTCATTTTGCATCTGTATTTGTGGTTTTTCTTTACCCTTTCATGTGGCTCAGTTTTCGAATCGACAAGGAGCCAGTACTGAGCGCTTTGCAAAGGACCTGTCCTTTGAGAAAAATAGGGAATCATTGGCGAGAACTGGTGAAGAGCACCAGGAATCATCAGACATTTGGAAAACATGACTCCCACGGAAGGAATGAGCAAATAGTATCATTCAGCTTAGAAAAAAAATGAGATAAGACAGAATAACTGTTAAGTATTAGAGGCTACTACAAAACAGAAAAAAAGAAACTTCAAGTCACTGCGGACAAGAAAAGAAGTCATATTTTTAAGTTACACAAGATACATATTAGATACTGAGTTACTTTCTGCAAGGGTTGGAGAAACTTAGCAAGAGCTTGCCAGGGCAGGCAGTGTGATCTCCATCACTCGTGGCAAGAGAAGACCCTGGATGCAACTACCAGGAAGGGACTCACTGTGGCTGAGCCCATTCTGCAGTGGGGCTGAATGAGAAGACCTCTCCACAACCCTTCAGTCCTATTTGTCAGAGATGCCATGCCGTGCGTCTCCCCACTAGGGAAGCTAACCTTCTGGAATGTTTGGATAACTGCACACCAAAAAACCCCCACCTTTCTCTGCCTTGGCAGCCATTCACAGACCTAAACACAAACAGCTGGATCCCATTTCTTTGGCCTCAGAAGATGAGAGCAGCAAGGTAGAAAGATTGATTGACATTAAAGTTTAGATTAAATGAGTCATTTAAATCGATAAGAAATCAGCCTGAGTTGAATTAAGTCACTTAAAGCTGATTTAAGTGTGCCCCAGGAATATTCAGCTACTCTGATTTAAGAACCTGCCTTCAGACCAGTGAGCACCACTGCGTCTGCATGAGAAATTAGATTCATCAAAGCACAGCTGAGACCTTCAAGCCACAAAACTCTTGGATTTGCAATGCTATGATGAGACGTCTGCACGCAGAGAGTCGAATTTGTAACTATCCACCCCAAACCAGGTAATGTCAATGATCTTTAAGGTCATAAGGGACCATTAGAGCATAACAGTAGGACCTTCTGTCTAATGCAGCCTGGAGTACATATACACTAGCATATTAACTACAGGCTGGAAAAACATGAGAGAAATTGTATTTACTTGCTTAGTTTTCACAGTCTTCATTAAGCCTCCACTGCTGGATGTTGTTCCCATGGGTCCTTCCACTCCTACATAAACCAGCTTTCTGGCCCTGGGAGGGCAGTAAGAAGCAAGAGCACTGGCTCCCACCTCAGATGAATTAGTTGCCCTGCTTCATGTGCCTGTGACATCAAATGACCCAAACATCACTCTCTACAGATGGAAAGGACCCTGCAACTTAATTCTGCGAACCCTCAGAAAAGTCATCTCTTATACAGTGGATCATCAAACCACCAGAATCTCTCAAACCGCTAGAAAATGATGCATATGAAGAAGATGCAACGCATGGCGCCAGTACTGGAACTGCAATGTTTTGGTGACACCCAGAGATTAGGCACTGGGTTACCTTTGGATCTCTTGCATGTCTTAGCAAACTGTCGCTTGATTGTTTTGCTCCAAAGGGAATTGACCCAGGACTGAAACATTAGGACGAGGGGAAAGAATTCATCCTTTGCAAAGGGTTCATTTTTTTAAGGGTTTTTTTGCGGGGGAGGAATATTCAACCTTGCCACTCAGTCCCGAAATTGTTGAACCATGACCTTAGCAGCACAATTTTCACCCCTATCCAGTACCCAGAGCCCCTCATATACCTCAGGCTCTGGGAATCTGCTTACACGTACCAGTCATTCTGCAACGCCCTCTCCCTGTTTTCAGGCATCATCTATGTACAGACTAGCCCTGGGACCATATGTCTGAAACATTTCATCGCACCGGCACAGCTGAAAGTAGTTGGTGTTTTGTATGATCTACCTTGGGCTGTGGAGTTGTATCATGCCAGGGAACATATGTCTGCTGTTTACCAAAGCACAGCGATAAAATGAAACATGCTGTCTGTTATTTACCCTTCAGCTCTGTTTCAGATTGCCTGCTGCCACTGCTTTTCATGCTAATTCATCACCATCATGTGCAATTAGACATAGATGAGCAGTATATTAACCTGTGCATAGGATGGTTAGATGAGAGCATCCCTCCAGTGTCAGATGCCTGATATTGCTGATGTGATGATTTCAGCCCCAGGAACAGGGCTTACCCAGGAATGTCTTCTTACCCACACTCATAACGAAGGGAATAAGCTCAGAGCAAGGCTGGGATGCAGCAAAAAGACAATGAACTTGGACGTTGGTAGGAAGCAATTAATATAGCAGTTCATGAATCAATTGGCAGAATGGTATGCACACGTGGATTCTTTAATTATGATATGATTTTGATAGGAAAAAAAAACTTCCTAAAAGGGAAAAGAAACTCCTTCCTTATAAAGAGTTGAAGCAGAGAGGTCCATGCAACTGTGAGGTGCATGTTTAAGAGAGATTAACAATGGTTATTTAGGCTATCAGAGAAACCTCCTCTGCCAGAAAATTAAGAGGGGAAAAAAGCTCAGATGAACCTGATGCCAGCCATGGCATGTGGAGGACAGGATTTGTGGCAGGTTCCCTCAAAATTGTATAAAAGTCCAAGCTGGCTCCCAGAGCACAGCTTTGAGGGCAGAAGGAAGGGAATAAGGAAAGCTAATGGCTAATGGTTTCTTCTCTGAGTGTTCTCCTTTACGGTATTTGCCATGGGAATGGAGATGTGGGTGGGTATCTGCCTTCCTTTTATTGCTTTGCCTCAATCTCGTCTAGGAAATGTATCTGCTTACCCCAAGGTGAGATAATATCCTCCCACTCGGCTTCATTTCCTTCTTCTGCCGTGTCTCTGGCCTCCAGAAAAGAAATCTTGTTCCTTCTCTAGCAGTAAATGCACTGAACAATGCCCAAGTACAGGTTATCACAGCTCACCTTTGACCATCAACAGCTCCTTATTTCCAGAGAAGCCTGGAGCAGTATTTGCCAAACAAAAGAATTGTAGACATTACTCTTTGGTCTCTATTTTCCTAGGGAGACACTATGTAGCACTGAGAAGGAAAGAAAGGCACCTGGCTGCATTGTTCCCAAACCCTGAGTCAGAGACACCAAACTGCAAAGGAGCAGGATGGTTATGAATTTGATTGGGGTTTCAGAGGAGTAACCTTGCAGAGGACCATGCAGAAACACTGACTCCATGCTGTGTCATCTTCCAACATAAAGCATGATCTAGAATTTGATAGCTATCATGATTAATGTGGCACTCTGGAAACACTCAAGGCTTGTTTCAGGACAGGGTCCCAGGAACATCAGGATTATACAAAAGACTTTGCAACCCAATCAGCAGGAAGGACACCTAAGGAGAGGTTGCAGTCTATGGTTTAGGGGATGAAGACATGAACATCTAGGACCTTGCCCTCAGATAATCTTCTGATATCACCATGAGAGGTACTCCAGCTTCTTATTTTGGTCCTTTTGTTCTATTTTGACTCATTGTTGAACCACCAAGTAAACTATCACTCTAATGTGAAGTTGTCGAAAATATTACCAGCTCTAGTCTTACTCCAGAAGTGAGAACTCCATCCATCGTGATGTTCTTTTCCTGCCTCGAAATGCTCAGCATCCTGCAAACAACCCTCCTGGCCAGTCTGCAAGTTGAGGGTGAGCACAAAACTCTCTCCTGACCAGAGACTTCTCCCAATCTATTTGAAACACCAGAGCAGAAAATATCTCCCTCTGTCACTATTTATCAGTACACCACCAGGAAGACCCAGAATCTCAGAGTGTTGTTCTCAACTGTCAACCAAAAAAATCTTCCTTGGTGGGATGGAAATACCATTTGTGAAGGACCAGAGGAGGCACTGAATACCAGCAATTTCCATTCCAGTAAGGTATGTCACTCAGCCAACCCGCGTGCTGAAACCATCATGGAGAAGTCTGGCATCCTGCAGGATGCTGTGAAGGACTCGTCTCTACTACTTTCAATTCCCTGAATAACTTGGAGAGGTTAATTAAGCTATCTCTTCTTTCCCCTCATCACTGGGTCTGTCTCATGGAAGAGGAGGGGGAAATATCTGTTAACTTTTTAGACCACACAAGTGAAAACGGTGCTGGCAAATAACTCTGCTTGCCCTCTGACTTCATTTTAACAGCTCTCCAAGGAAATAAGGTCAGAAGTTCACCAATGGCAGGAAAGACCTACTGGTGACTTGGGTTATCCCAAACATTTACTGTACCATTCCCGATTTATAAAAAAACCTACAACAGGTTGAGCTTTTTTCCCCCCTTGGAGCTGGATGAGTTTTCCATCTGGCTTATATTTTTAGTTGCTAGAACTGTCCTCTTCTTGCTGCAAACATGTGTTACAGGACTGCCCCACAGTCCCATATTATGATAATTATTTTAACGGCTGTTTTGAAACATTGCGGCGGTACACCAAGAAACTTCCTCATCAGCACAGTTGGTTAAACAAAAATTGATCCCCAGTCAATCAAATGCATCTAATAAGTTGTAGGTAAATACATGATTTCATCACCTTCAGTACACTGACCCCAAGGAAAAGGAGTGATCTCACTCAATGTGTTGATGTCTGCCAGTAATAAATGGCTTTGTCGTACCATCGTGCTAAGCAATAAATGATCTCACAAGACGTGCTGCTGTAATAAACTAAAACAATAAGAATGTGCAGGAAGGAAAATACTGCCCGTGGTGAGCTCTGCTACCCAAAAACATGTCTTAGCTGTTACAGACATAAATTAGTTGTAATAAATCTTATTGGTTGTTTCTTTAATGACATATATCTCCTGCCAAAATGGTAAATTCTTGAAAGGACTGTACAAGTAGATTAAATGGTTTCTGTCCTTGGGAATGTGGAAAGCTTTATTTGTTTTTCTTAAAAGACTTTTAAATATCCTCACATTATACGTCAAACAGATGTCCAGGGTAAATTCTCCTGACCCATTTAAACATTTTTTTTTAAAAAAGCTGGAATTAAAGTCCAGTTTCTGCTACTCATCTATAGTTAGATTTGCTGGCCAGCACCTGACAAAACTCTGCGACTGTAATGTTAAGGTTTAATGGCTGCATGGTGTGACTTTTAATGGCAACGCTGAGGAAACTAAGATAAATTAAAACCTAATTGGGAACGTTAACAGCTTTACCAGTCTACACATATGGACCCCAGGAGAACACTTTGAAAGATGTTACAGTTAGCTCCTGTTGCAAGGTCTGCAGCATTGCACGATGACCTCAAAACTTGTTCCACTCTTTCTTGCCGTTTTGCCTTTAAACACGAATAAAAATACATAGTTCGCTTTGCACAAATATAGTAGAAGTATGCAGAAAGAGCTTTATTTTCTCTTGCTAATGGAAGAGAAGCTTATTCCACGTCTTCTCAGTGGGATGGATGTATAATTTTCAGACATCATTGCAACTTTACTGACTTGGTTGAATCACCTTGATTTGAAGCTTTCAAAAAAAAAAACCCAACAAAAAAAGAAAACAAAACTAACAACCCCCCCACAAATATCCAACGTATCCTATCAAGAAAAGATGTTACAAAGGCCAAATGAAGACCTACTTCCTGCTACAAAGGTACAACTATAATTGGAAATATTGGAAATACAGGAAATACATGGAAATATATTCCATGAAATATATGAAAGTGTTTAAAAAATGCTAATTAAACCCTGGATAGTGTTTCACACCAGAAAGTTCCTCTCCCCGGAGCACTAACGGACAAAACCTCATGTGTTATGTCCAGTAACAGAAATATCCCTCTTTGCTTTGTAGGCAGAATTCAAACACGTACCTTTGCAGGCTGGTAACTGTCCTGCAATTATATGTGTGTGCTATGGGTAACATTTCTGTACGATTTCTAGATGCTTTGAAGCAACTTAACTCATCATTCAGTGCAATGCAGACTCTCCTGACACCTGCCTCCACATGAGAGTGCCTCTTCCCTGAATTTATTCCAAAGCTGCTCATAGTACCATAATGCGGAGAGGGCCAAGTTCAAAAAGGGTTGCTCTCAAAAGCTGATTTATTTTCAACAAGAATGGAGAGTGGTTTGTTTTTGTTTTAAACCCCTTAAGTATTTTATTCCATCTGGGAATGCTGCTGCCTTTCAGAAATGGATGCCACAGGGTTGTCTCTGTCTCTGGATGAGGAGATTGGCGTCTCCCCAGTGCCCTTTCTAACAGCCTTGGGACTGAAACCCCTGGAAAATGGTGCAGAAACCACTGTTATGTTCTCCAACATCAACAAATACCAACAGACTAAGTGTTGCTTATTCTATTTTGCACTTCTGAGCATTGATGTTGCAAAAACGTACCCATCTGCTTATCCACAACCTCAGAGAAAATCATAAAATCATAGAACGGTCTCTCTTCTTTCAGCTTAAGCAAACCTCCTGTACTCACAAAGTTATGTATATGCTTATGCTTAGCACAGGTGTATTTTGCAAGGCTGAGACCAGCCCAAATCTCTAATACTACAAAGCCGTCTTTAATATTGCAAAGGAAAATCATGGCCTGTGGAGGACAGGTAATGAAAATTAAAGTCAGAGAAATCTGAGGAAGAAGCATCTCATTTGGCAAAAGGAAAAAAGGGAGGAAAAATGAAAAAGAGAAAGAGAAACACAGTATGCCGTGCAGGAGAGCTAGATACCTTCTCTGACATGGTGCTGGAGGGGGAGAAATAACTGAATGATAAAAAAAAAAAAAGCAGGAAAAAAGAAGCTTTGGGAAGGGCTGCACTTTATTATTGCACTGCCCCAAGAGAGCCACAGCCTTTCATGGGTCACCTCAGGCTGAACCCAAAACAAATACAACGACAGTAAATTACCCCAACAGGTACCAAATGTCTTCATCCAGCCAGCTAAGCAGGGAGCAGCAAACATAACAGCAACCTACTAACTGGTTATGAAACAGCTTGCCCACTTGTTCATAAAAAGGACATTTTGATTTTCCTTAATTTTTCAATCATTAAACAAAATTTCCTACGGGGGGACAGTCAAATCACAATAATTTTTATATTCCTGTAATATTTCAGATAAATGCTTACATCCCCATAGGACAGTAGCTAAGGTTACATCGCCAGGGCTGCACAACATGAGAAGCTGCCACCCAGGAGGTCGTTACCAGCAGCTTTGGCCTTACTGTCCCCATCTGGCAGATGGAGAATTTGGGAGCCAGGTCACCCAAAGGGTCCAGCAGCAAACCCATCCCTCCCAAGCCCCAGGGGAAACTGCTTTCTGTAATTGCAACCAATTAAATGCCTTGCCTCAGTCTTCAACCCCAGCTCTCCTCACTGGGGCTTTTGGTGTTTCTCTTGAGATTACTTTGTCTTTTCACAGTTCAGTCAAGGGACAAACCATTTCCAACAACAAAGCAATAAAGCAGAAACATCAAATTTGTTGTAAAAAATAAACCTAAACAAACCAGGTTTAGGAGGCTTCAGACACGTTCACTCTTTGACACCAAGGCATACAAGTAGCCTTAGCATAAGCAAGACACTGAGTGAGGTCTCTTCCAAAATTGCCATTGTCAAGATACAAGCCAAAAATATCATCACTGTTCATGATTTGCAAAAAATAATTGGACGGGCTACACCTTCCAAAGCCTCCCCAGCAAAGCAGCTGAACATCTCCTTTTGTTTGCAAGGCACAACGACAGCACAAGAGAGTCTCTCAGACTGCAAAGGAGGCTGAGCCCTGGTTGCGTTTTGTATGTGGAGACTGGGGACCAGACATAGTTCAGCTCTGAAGGACATGGATGTGTTACAGCAAGTCCAGAAGAGGCCATGAAGGTGATCCAAGGGCTGGAGAACCTCCCATATAAAAAAAGGCTGAGAGAATTTGGCTTATTCAGCCTGGTGAAGAGAAGGCTCCAGGTGTCCCAGGCAGTTTAATTAAGGTAATTTGGATATTTTAAATTAAAGCACTACCAGTATCCAAATTTTTCTCTTTTTTTTTTTTTTTTTTTTAAATTCTGTTCATTACTGACAGAAAAGTGTGCCCTCAGGAGTCACATCAAATAAATCTGCTGAAGTATCAGGTTACAGGAAAGCAAAAGAGGGCAGCAAAGGATAAATGTGAGCATCTCCAACACTGCCAAGATATTGGAATAGAAAGGCTCCAAGATATTTCCTACTAAGGACAAAAAAAGGCAGTCTACGACAGAAATTTGGGTTAACCTGGCCAGTTGGCTTGTTATTTACGTATGGAGGAGAAAAGGGAGCACATGGATGGAGTACTACACTTGGTTACCAAAACACTTGTAAGATGGGTGACAATACATCCCTCTTACAAGAATTTTGAAAGGGAAAATGCGTGAAAGACAAAGGTGCCTGTGGTCCCTATCCATGAGGAATGCACAAACTCAAAGCTGTCGTATGTGAAATCACTTCAAACATATGATGGGTGTTACAGCATCACGTACATCACACCTGCGTTACTAATTTGAATAAGACAGAGTGCAAAAACTCCAAAATTCAGAGAAGGGGAAGCAGCCAAGAATCCTGCATCATTAAAAACATTCCCATCTCCTAATTAACTTCCTAGTTCTCCCGTCTCTTGAGCAGACAGAACAACAGTCTTTCCCATCTGTTTCTATTTGATTTGCATTTCACTTTCCCATTCTGCTCATGTCAGTCATGTTTATTGGCTCAAACTATGCACAAGCTGCTGAGAATTGTCTTTATGGTGACTTTTATTAGGAAATGAGGCATGAATGCAGTATGACAATCCCCAATCAAGCTTGAAAAAAATCTTTAAGTGATCTTGCTGAATTGATTTTCACAACAGGATGTGAACAGTTTTGACAGGAGATGTTTTCTCATTAACTTAACATTAATACAGATCACTGCACTGTCACTGTCATCTGTCTTTTGAAAAATGCAAGAGCGAGGAGAGGCCAAGAAGACTCAAATACATGGAGGGACCTATATTTGCTATAAAAGGTCAAAATTACCAATAAGAAATATTCCCAAATATTTGTACCCATGTTACAGTCTACAAGTCCCACAAGACGTTGTGGGCATTCAGCCACAGAGGAAGGATGTTGTGCATCACGAGAACAGAATCTGTCTTGGTACCTCCAAGTCCACACAGAGCAAGTCAGTTCAGTCTAAGCCCTCAAGCAGCATAGGTGGCTTGCTATGATGTTTGACTCTAGTCAAGAGCTAAAAAAACAGCTGCATATGTTATCCATGCTTCCATATGTCTCCTCTTCCTCATCTGAAGGAAAGAGAAGATTAATGCATAGAAAACATCCCACCCCAGAGGACTATTTTCCTGTCTGCTGTGTTCCAGTGCAGTTATAGACTGCCAAACATGGGGGCAACTGCTGAGAGGTTCTGCTCATTATGAGGACAGGAGACCTTCACAAGTTATCAATACCCTGAAGATGTAGCAAATGCCTCCAGTTCACAGATAGGCTGAAGTCAGCATGAGGACTTTCACTGTTCAAACAGTTTTGGGATCACAAAAATATATATTCTTCTTCCTGTATCAATTCTCTATTGTATTCTTACCCTGTCTTATAAACTGGCGTCTGTCTTCATCTGCACCTCAAAACGCCTACACTTTGGCAGCACGCACCATCATTTGAGTAAGTTCTCTCTGTAGTTTTCTTTTCTTCAGTGTGGGATTTACTACATATTAAATGCATTCAAAGGTTGATCTCAGCCTTTAAACTTAAGCATAATGCAGGTGATAAAATATAGATGGCAAAAGCTGGTGTGTTCAAAAACATTCAGACTTCATCCACTTTGCCTACCTTAAGTTTTTGACAGGTTTTTTCCTCTCATTTTTAAGCTGCAATTTGCCTACTTTCACGAGTAAAATATACATGTAATTCATTAAAATAAAATTCCAGTGTGCAAGATCAACATGGAAATGACACGAAACTATGTTAAATGTTCGTATAACCCACAGAGCAGGGTGGATTAGGAGAAGGCTAGCAAAAATAGAACGACACCAAAACACTCATGCAAACAGCTCCCAGGAGGAGCAAAGCAGGATAAGAAAGGCTAGGAAAATAAAACGAGGCATTCCTTGCACGGATTTCAACACTGGGGGTTAAACTGAGTTGAGTTCTCCCTTCCACCCTCATTCCTGTGCTGAGCAGGGAACTATATCGATTAATCTTGAACAAGGAAGTGAAATGCAAAGAAGAAATGTGCTGTTTTGGGGGCCGATCCAAACTTTGTTGAAATCGAGACTGCGTTTCTCATCTAATTCCACAGGGTGAGCCCTGGCTGGGCATTTCCAAGGTACAGGATAGTAACTCATACCCACAGAGGCCAAATTTTGTTCTCAACACAAGATCGGTCACCCCAGAAGGACACCACTAACTCTGAGCAGAATTTCCCTGTGTCTCCAAATAGTGCCTAGCCAAGATTTTATCTAAAAATGTCAAACCACACATTTTGCAGGGAAAAAAAGTATTATATCCAAGTAGCTCAACTTTTGGATGAAGGTAGACCATAAGATGAGTGGATACATGACTGCAGAGTTATTGTGCCCGGACATGCAATGTTGAGTTTTACGTCCAGAATCTCAGAGCACTGCACAAATCCCTTCCAATTAAAAGCGAGACACAGGGCCCGACTGGTGCAGAAAATTATATGGAAATGTGAGCATTGCTGGGGAAAGGTCAGGCCAATGGTGATTTGCGCTGGACATCTGCACCCCGTGGTACCAACTACAATACACAGCTTGCAAACAGACTATTCCTACACTTCATCAACTCTTGGTGCAGCCAGAAGTTTCCCTGCCTCCCAGCTGGAAAAGGAAGTAAATATGTGACATGCCTGAAGGGATAAAGGAACAGCAGAACGTGTTTGTAGGTGCTGATCAATGGAATAACATGCGTTTCGGACAAGCAGGATGTGACATTGGATCTTGAGGTTGGTGGATTTGATTTGCTCTGCAATACCCAAATAAGTACGATTTTTGCAGCTAGAGCAATAGTGATGGGAGAAAAAAAGAGCATGATTCTAGGGTGAAGGGGAGCTAAATGAGATTCTCAGCTGGTTTAAATCCAGTCCTGATGGACTTTTTTTGACTTTCACCGAAGTATTTGGTCTTTTATCCAGTAATAGAAGCCTAAACCTGATGGTTTTATCTGGAAATTCCCCATTTCAATTAAGCCCAGAGAAAACAGACACATTCATCCATGGGTGTTATTCCCTCCTGTTTGGCACTCAACATATTTACTTGTATACCAGGGTACGGTTGGATAGGGTTGTGACGACAAAGATGAAAAGATGTTACTGCTGAAGCAGAGCACAGCTCAGAGGAGTCTGATGCTGGGAGCACGGGTGTATTTACCAAAGCCTCTGTGTACTCCTCCAAATTCCTGTGTGTGAAATGCTATCACAGCAAATGGACCAATGATCTGAAAGGAGAAACAGCACAGAAACCATGAAAAGTATGAGGGATGTTTCCTCCTGACCAATCCTCTTCAGCATGCTTTTGCTTTAGAGTTCCCCTCCATTTCCAGATTAACAAAGACAAGAGTCTCATGCTCTCCACAGAGGAACATTTTTCATTTTTTGGCTCTCTTCTCTGAACTATGTCCAGAAGGAGCCGAGGTTTCATAGAAGAGCCTCCACATCATTAATTCAGATAAAGTTATGTCATCAGAATATTTCTTCATTTCTTCTGCACCTTAATGGGATTTTCCCCCCATTTTTTGCTTAAAAAGATGCCAAGTGATGTGAAATTAAGACTGCACTCATGAAAACAAAGCCAGCTCTTGAAGATCCCAGTGTTTCAAGAGGAAGTATCCTCTTGAATTTGGGTGATCAGGCCCAGTCAACATGGGTTCACTAAAGGCAGGTCCTGCCAGACCAATCTGATCTCCTTCTATGACAAGGTTACCTGTTTAATGGATGAGAGAAAAGCTGTGGATGTGGTGTACGTGGACTTAAGTAAAGCATTTGACACGGTGTCTCACAGTATTCTGCTTGAGAAACTGGCTGCCATCGGCGTGGACAGGCACACCCTCTGCTGGGTTAAAAACTGGCTGCATGGCCAGGTCCAAAGAGTTGTGGCAAATGGAATTAAATCCAGCTGGAAAACAGTCACGAGTGGTGTTCTCTGGGGTTCGGTGCTTGGTCCAGTCCTGTTTAACAACTTTATCAATGATCTGGATGAAGGGATTGAGTGCACCCTCAGCAAGTTTGTGGATGACACCAAGCTGGGTGGAAGTGTGGATCTGCTTGAAGGAAGGGAGGCTCTGCAGAGGGATCTGGACAGGCTGGATCGATGGGCTGAGACCAACGGGATGAGGTTCAAAAAGGCCAAGTGCAGAGTCCTCCATTTGGGACACAACAACCCCATGCAGCGTTACAGACCTGGGGAAGAGTGGCTGGAGAGCTGCCTGGCAGAGAAGGACCTGAGAGTGTTGGTTGACAGTGGCTGAACATGAGCCAGCAGTGGCCCAGGTGGCCAAGAGGGCCAGTGGCATCTTGGCCTGTATCAGACACAGCGTGGCCAGCAGGAGCAGGGAGGTGATTGTGCCCCTGTGCTCAGCACTGGTGAGGCCGCACCTCGAGTGCTGGGTTCAGGTTTGGGCCCCTCACTACAGGAAGGACCTTGAGGGGCTGGAACGTGTCCAGAGAAGGACAACAAGGCTGGTGAGGGGGCTGGAGAATAAGACCTACGAGGACCAGTTGAAGGAACTGGGGATGTTTAGCTTGGAGAAGAGGAGGCTGAGGGGAGACCTCATCACTGACTACAACTGCCTGAAAGGAGGTTGTGTTGAGGTGGGTGCTGGTCTCTTCTCACAAGTGACAGGAGATAGGATGAGGGGAAATGACCACAAGGTACACCAGGGGAGGTTTAGACTGGACATTAGGAAGAATTTCCCAACCTTATGATATTGTAATTTCTTCACTGAAAGAGTGGTCAGGGATTGAACAGCTGCCCGGGGAGGTGCTGGAGTCACCATCCCTGGAGATGTTTAAGAGACGGATAGATGAGTTTCTTAGGGACATGATTTAGTAAGAAGACAGGCACGGTTGGACTCGGTGATCTCAGAGGTCTCTTCCAACCTTGTGCCTCTATGATTATATAATTATATCCAAAAGGAGAAGCGCTCATGGTGCAGAACAGTCGTGGAGCGATCACCTTTTACTTGCTGAGGAGCTGATGACTTCTTGCAGAGGAGCTGGGCAAGGGCAGCTCCAAGAGGCACATCAGCACACTTAAATGGGACTGGGACCCTCAGCTCAACCTCTTTACATCCCATTACCTCTGCACAACTGATACAGCTGAAAGGCAGTTTGTGGCCAACACAACATACAGAGGCTCTTCGCAAAGATGATTCACCGTGTTTTACTTCTTGCTGCTTTAAAGCATCCACAGTTCCCCTTTTGGGACTGCAATGGAAAGAAAAGGAATGGAGTTTGGCATTGCACTGAAAATCTAAAGACCTTCTCACCTCCCTGGTATGTTTTAAAACTGCAATCTGATCATGATTTGGTATTTCTATTTCTTCCGTTGGTAGCAAATAAAGCAAAAACATAATGGATTTAGAGCAATAACAGACAAAGCTCAGCCCCTAGCAATTTCCTCTAGATTCATTAATATGCCAGGGCAACTGAAGGAAGCAGAAAGGGCTTTGAAACTGGCTGATTGAGATTCCTAACCATTTGATCACGAAACAAAATGAAAATATAATCTTAGTGGAAAAAAAACAAAAACTTATTACCAGACAATCTGCTGAACGCATTCTTTTAAGAAAAACTTAAAAAGCTAGTTTTCTTTTGAGAACACTAGACTGCAATTTTACCTTAGTAAATAAGGCACATGTTCACATTGCTTCCAATGAATGAGTTTGACTAGTAATGATTTCAATGAAGTAATTTTGTGGATGCATATGTATTTATTTACAAGTTGACCAAAAAAGACGTGCTGGCAGAAACACTGAAGGTGAAATGAAACTGTACCAGTTCACATCTGCTAAGGATCCCATCCCCTAGAAATTCCAAGGAGAAGGGGAAGAGATAGGCATTGCCTGGCAGCACCCACTGCTCACTGCAAAACAACCCCATGTTTCAAAAGACTTCAAGGAATCACGTCCTGGTACACACATAGAGTCATAGAAGGGTTTGGGTTGGAAGGGAAGATAAAGATCATCCAGTTCCAACCACCCAGCCGCGGGCAGGGACACCTCCCACTGGATCACATTGCTCAAAGCCTCATCCAGCCTGGCCTTGAACACCTCCAAGGACGGGGCAGCCATGACTTCTCGGGGCAACCTGTGCCAGGGCCTCCCCACCCTCACACCTTCTCTTCTCCAGGTTGCAACCCTAACTCTCTCCACCTACTTTTGTATGTGAGGTGCTCCAGCCCTCTGATCATCTTTGTGGCCTCCTCTGGACCTGCTCTAACAGATTCAGTCTTTCTGAAATTAATCCTGCTGTTGGGGAGGAAGATACTTTCCATTTGGCAAACAGGTGCCATGGTTCTACTTCTTTTCCCAAAAAAGAAAAACAACAGAAAACGAATAAAAAAACAAATGTAAAAAGAAAAAAAAAAAAAAAAAGAAAAAAGAGAAAGAAACTGGTATTTCCCACCAGCTGGAAACTCCATTTTCACTGTTCCTCAAATCTCTTGGCTCAGATGGAGACACCACTTTCAGCCTTGAAGTTCCATGCTCTGAGTAGCCCTTGCCACAAAGCAAGGAGCATCACATAGACCCACCATGACACTTGGCTGGTGGTGCTACATCTTTCCCCCATGAATATATCAGACCATTCTTTCATTCAGGCTGCACCAAAGCTCCACCTTCCTCTGACGCTCCCTGCCTGGCAGCTAGGACTCATAAGGAACAGCGCTGGCACATCTTGCAGAAGACTGTTATTGAAAGTAGCTGCAGAACAGAGAGCCTGTTTAAAATTAATAAAGAATTATAATGCTCTCAAGGGAGGATGAAATTTATTAAATTAGCCGGTTACTGTATGAAAAAAGGACATGAGGTCTTTTTTGTTGTTTCTTGTTTTGTTTTCAAATCCTTGAAAGAAACATTAGAATCTGGACGTCTGAGGAAACATGCTTAAGATTTTGAGAAACTTTCTGCCCTTTTAGAAGAAATACATCTGGTTTGCCAGGCTGCTGCCTACTGCGAATTAAATGATGGATAAAGAACTTGGTAACAGAAGCAAAAATAGATGTCAAAGATAAACATTCACCTCAAGACTTGCTGTCCTCCTTGGGTATATTGGTGGATGAGAAGCTAAACGTGAGTTGGTAATGTGCACTTGCAGCCCAGAAAGCCAATCGTATCCTGGCCTGCATCATGAAAAGTATAACAAGCAGGGTGAGGGAGCTGATTCTCCCCCTCGTGAGATCCCACTTGGAGCCCTGCATTCAGTTCGGGAGTCTTCAGTATAGGAAGGACAAGGACCTGCTAGAGCAGGTCCCGAGGAGGCCACAAGGATTATCCAAGGGCTGGAGCACCTCACATATGAGGACAGGCTGAGAGACTTGGGCTTGTTCAGTCTGGAGAAAAGAAGGTTCCAGGGGGACCTTATAGTGGTCTTTCAGTACTTAAAGGGGCAACATAAAAGCTATGGAGGGGCTCTTTATCAGGGAGTGCAGAGATAGGATGAGCGGGAATGGTTTTAAGCTGAAAGAAGGGAAATTTAGATGAAATATTGGGAAGAAAATTTTTCCTGTGAGGGTGATGAGGCCCTGGCAAAGGTTGCCCAGAGAAGTTGTAGATGCCTCATCCCTGGAGGTGTTCAAGGTTAGGTTGGATGGGGCTTTCAGCAACCTGATCCAGTGAAAGGTGTCCCTTTCCCTGGCAGGGGGTTGGAACTGGATGACATTTAATGTCCCTTCCAATCTAAAAGCATTCTATGATTCTATAATTCTATGAAGAATATACTTCATGATCTTAAAGAGAAGTCAGCACTTAGTACTGAAATAGGGACAGATTTAGGTAACTATATGGTTAAAATGAATATCTCATTATTTCTGTATTTCTTTGTCCTTTGCCAACATGCCTCTACTCATCGCGAGCCTGCTCCTGTGCCAGTGTGTGCAGATTTCCCTGGGGCGAATCTCAACATGTATGCTCAGCCTTAACCATCCTGAGATCAATCTTCTACAAGGGGTTTGGGGTTATTTTTGGCAGAGCTTCTGGCATTGATAAAATAATCAATATTAATTACTAAACCAATTATATCGCTTATTGCTGTAGACCTTAATCACAACAAAATTGCTGAATGTTGCTTTAAAGTGAAATTCGTGGGCCAAAGCAAAGTCACTAGAAATCAGCAGGAAACCCTGAGAAACACACGCACTATGAAATGTTAACTCTATTTTATTAGTGGCTTGCATTTTTACTGCTGTGATGCTTGGCATTTTTGCATCAGCTTAATATTTTAAGAAATCCCCACTACCAGCAGTAAAGGAATCATTTTTCTTCCTCCTCCTCCCTCACTGTGACAATAAAAATGATTCGTGCAGACAAAGTCCACAGAAAAGATCCCAACACCAAGCTCAGCTCAGAGCTGCAAAAACACCCAATAATTGATTTTTAGCATCTGCAATAAGTGACTCCATATGCGTTGTTGTCAACTACAATGCCTCAATTAATCCAGTGCATCAAAGAACTGGACACTGGTGTGACTGGGGTGCAAACTTTGCAAGTGGGCATCAGTTTTATACTCTTGCCAGTGTATCCATTGGGGTATAAACTACTGTTCTCCTTTCTGCTTGTATGGTCATTATTTTTCTTCTTCACTCTCCAAATCATATGATCAACCAACAGAAAATTGCCTTCTATAGACTCTGATGACAGTTAAACACGTGCATGTATAATCAACTATCACACTGTTGTGTCTCCCTGTCTCCCTTTGGGTACGTTCTCTCCTGTCCCTCCAACAGCCTTTTGTAGAGGACCAACTCCATTATTGCACTTCATATGTCTTTCTCAGGGCCAAGCATGCGCCTAGGTCTGGATGTGGTAAAAGATATTATGGTACAATGCTTCTGTAGCTCCAGGCTTTTTCTTGGAGAATTTAAGCAAAAAATTATTTAGTTTCTCATTTAATCTTCACTAGGGTTCTTTTCCTCCTTTTAAACACCAGCTGTCATACTGACACACAAGGGAAATACTACAAATTTGAACAAGAGGTGAGGTTTGCTGCTATTTCAAAAGTGGTCACCATGAAAAGGGAAGATGCTTTCACCTGGGTCAGCCACTCACAGGTCCAAGAAGGTAGTTGAAATGGTTTCTTAAGAGGATCCAGGAGATCCAGACTTCTAAACCAAATATTGCTCTAAAACCTGCATTACTTCACTGGACCTAAAATGCAGACATCCCTCTGCAAACCGGTTCTCCCACCACAATGTGTCTTTCATCACATGCTAAATCCATAAGACAGGGCAGTGAAACAAACACATCCAACATTAAATAATTCTGCAGAGCACCTCAAACTGTTTCACGTCCTTGTGAAAAGGCCGGCTGCGTGAGCCTTGTAACTTCAAAAGAAACATCTTCAAACCCTGCCAAGTGCCTGCATTTTCAGGTGCTGTTATCCAGCCTCTGGAGAGCCAATAAATCCACTTCTCAGTTTGCTGGGAGGTGACCTTCAAAAAGTCATTTCAGTGACAAACTGGGATTTTAATAGTTTTGACAATTCCAAGCTGAGCCCTCATGGCACTTCTTCACTTCTCATTTCCTGCATCTCCAGGGACAGCAAGCAGTCTTGTCTCTGACCATTCTACCCTCCCAAAAGACACCAATTTTTGTCAAACCTACAAAGTAGCCAAAAAAAAAAAAAAAAAAAGCCTGAAGCTTTCAAGTGAGCAGTCCTGTAATGAACGTGATTCATAACAAAAATGCTAGGGAAAAGTAGCAGGTTTGCTTATTTCTCTCCTGCATTACTGGCAGATTTTATAACACTATGTATTTTGAGGCTCATGTCCAGATTCACCATGTTTAAGTGTAGGAAAGTACAGGTTCTTCTCAAGATGCATGGATGGAGGAGCAAGCCAGATCCCCACTCAGCGAGGAACTGTGCCACGAGACTCATTTACCAGCTCATGCCATGGGACCCTGCCCAGATGATGCAAAGCCAGGCACGTCACAGCTGATGGCTTCTTGGGTACCCCCAGGAAGGTCTTCGGGCGCCAGCTCTCTCCATCCCACAGTGATATCCCAAGAAGATGTCTTGGCAGCTCATTTTCAGTGTTATAGGTTATTGGTTTAATTCTCAGCTCTGGAACTGTTACCTGTTTACATTAAACACTTTGTAGGACAAAGGTGGAGAGCTTTAAAGGGATTTACCCACTTCACTCACAGTAGGATGAGTCGTCTTGCATTTAACATGGAGGAGCAGGGGTGGAAGTGGCGTGCTACAACCAGGAAAGAAAGCCCCGAGGACACAAACTGAGTTCCTTTTATAGCCTTTAGTAAAACAGAAATAATACAAGTGTGTTTGTTTTGTCCTGCTTGCAGGCTGTAAAAGCTGCCTGAGCAGAAATGCAGCAGTCAGGCACTTTTGCTGGAGCCCAGCTCTAGTATCATCAGCCCCAGGAGTTCAAAAATCATGAGCTAGCTCCAAAGAAAATAGAAGACAAGCTCAGAAATCAGGGAAATAATAATAAGAAAAACAATAAATCCTGGGCCCTTTTCATTTTCCTTCCCATTTTTGATTCTGGATCTTTTCAAGCTTTCCTCTACTTTCCTCTGGCTATGAAGCCTAGAGGCTTT
The DNA here is from genome assembly GCA_033558235.1 of Neomorphus geoffroyi. Lineage (NCBI taxonomy): Eukaryota > Metazoa > Chordata > Aves > Cuculiformes > Neomorphidae > Neomorphus > Neomorphus geoffroyi. The sequence goes on along the minus strand of JAUMJM010000005.1, from coordinate 98,017,010 downwards.
AATTTGTTAAAAACACAATTGTGTGTAGTAACATGACTCAAAAGTCAGGGCTTTAAAAAAACCACACCCAACACTATCAAGGCACTTGCTAAAGTCATGAAAGTTTGGGTTTCAGTGTTCCTGAGAGTTCTCAGGCACAGGAATGATTGCATGCATGTATTTAAGTGTGGGTTATTTTTATAGGGTTAGTGCATTGGTTTGCTCTGCTTTGGTTAAGCCCACTCCCCTGAAACAGCACCACTAGTGTTAATGATGCTACTGAAGACATGGAGGGGTGTTTCCATGGGGCATTATGATATGTCCTTGTGTCCCTCTACCATAGTGGTGACCATGGTGTCATGTGGGTGGTGAGTTGAGCAGGAATCCACCAAACATGGGGTCAGTTCTAACTTCCAGACTTGCTCTGGAACAAGCCACTTAACGCCCTTCAGTGCTTTAGTTTCTGTATCTGCAGCACCAAATGGAAACCTGAGCCTCTGAAACATGTGTTATGGCACATCAGGCACTTTTTGGTCATCACAGTCTGAAAAAATGAGGTGGAAAGAGTGTGAAAATGAGTTATTGCCCTGTAAGTGCCTTTTGTTACGTAGCTCTCTGGCATCACGTCCATCCGTGTCCAGACCTAGCAAAGCACAAAGAGGTGAGGTGGTGCTGGTAGGCTGTGCTGAGACAACTCTGTCACATCTGCCTGAGGAAGGACAGGCTCTTCTCTGCCTCCAGTGTTGCTCTTGGCACTGAAGTTTTACCTTTCCTCTAAGCAACACCTGCTTCACAGCAATGTGCAAATATCTCGGCACATGCCTTCCCGACAGCGTTTTGGAGCAGATATTCATCAACACAGAGACCTGCTCTCCTGGTAGCCAGTGAAAACCTTCTGTACTGTTTGGCACTCATATTCCACAGCTGTGCTCTCAGTGGCAGCCTTCCACCCAGGTTTCTTCCAACTGCATTACTGTTGGACCAGGTTATATCTTTCCAGCTCAGGCTTAACGTCATTAAAAGAGCCTTAATGCCTTAGGGGCAGCAGTTGCAAATGATGGCAGGACTTTAGGAAACAAAATGCAGGGAGGTAAAAGATCCAGTGGCTGCTTACCTTGTGTCCCCTGGTACCCATGCCATGCGAGCCGTTGAGCTGAAACGTTTCCAGAGCAGTGCTGCTCCCAGAGCCTTTCACTCTGCTGTGTTGTTCAGGAGGCAGGATACAAACTATCGTGCACACCTCCAAGACGACCAAATCGTCAAGGACGAGCTGTAAATTGCATTACCTCCACAAAAGCACCAGCCTTATTTGTCACCACAGTCTTTGTCCTCTCTGCAGGTATCTTTTCCAGAGCTGGGTTAGGGAGCATTTTGCCTCTAGGCCAGGCTAGCCTATGCCTTTTTACAATGCCATCAAGCTCTGAAAAGTCCAGAGTGGAGATTCAGAGGTTTCCTTCTTCTCTGCTTCCTGCAGAGCCCAGTGTACTGTGGTTCACTTACAAACCTACATGCTCCCAGATTATCTCTTAGCAAAGAAACGGGCATGTAGCTGCAGCCCTCTGCACTAGAAGACGCCTCGGCTCACCCATTAAGAGAAATATGTCCTGATGGAAACGGCTAGGACCAAGTTTGCTGCTTGCTGCTCCCACATCATAGCCCTGAAGAATCTCCTATGGGACAACTCCTGTCTCCATAAACATCCAGAACAATAACAGCACCCTGAATTTTCTGAATGTGTGCACCCAGACAGCAGCATCCCAGCTAAACTTGACACCTTGTGGGCATTGCTGTTTTCCCCATCACTGCAATCTGTAAACTGGCTGGTGTGAACTCCCTGCTTTTATGGAAGGCAAACACACAGCTTTGATTTACTTAAACCTGTGTTTAGTTTGGGCTAATTCAGCACCTCCTCGGAGAGTCCTGCTTGCATCTCACCAGCTCCTCCTGCTGAAGGTAGAGTGGCTGATCCATGCACCCCAGAAGCAAAGTGAAAGTGGTCCACACAGGGCTCTGACATGGTGGTCCATGCAGCAGAGGGGCCCCTAGGCACTGTGGAAAATAACTTACTAAGCTGCTCCAGTCAAATTTGTGAGACGCTGTGTCACAGCCAGGGCACAGAGACTTTTTCCTCCATTAAAAATATAAGTAAGTTGGGAACAGATCCTAGTGAAACAGCAAAATTCAAAAAAGACAGAAACTGCTTGGTTTTCTTAATTCCCATGAATATTTTGCATTTCTGGTCATGCAAACACTCAGTCCTCCCTCTCCTTCCGAGTTCGTGCATTTGTGCTATAATCTCTTTAACCCCACATAGGACAGCAGCTTGCCAAGCAAGAAGATCTGTCTTGAATCTAGAGAAACCACACCATACTCCTCCGACAAGTAAAAGATCAAAGGCTACATTTATCCCAGGCCTCTCAGATATTCAGCAGGTACTGCACCGCTTGCCGAACGCGAGAGGAGGTGGGTTTACAAGGGGAAGAACAAAATCTGGCCAATAAATCAATGCATCACTCAACTCCAATGAAGTTTCATGACAGAAGCGGACATGTCAGAGACCGCGGATGGTGCTTGTTGGCTAGATAACATGTTCGAGATCGAATAGAGAAATTCCTACATCTGCCAGAAGGAATGACATGAGAAAACAACTGCAACATAAAAGACTTCATGAAGCAGATGGCATTTAGGCCAAAATAAGTTTAAGATGAGGCGTTCCTTTGAGCCATTCCTTGAGGTTTTTTTATCTGCTACTAAATATTTTGTCATAGGGCAGTTTTTGGCTCTGTTCCTCATTATTGTCTAGTTGCTGTGTTTTCAGTTAAGGGGATTCGCAGCCGCAGAAAAGGGAATCATACACCAGTACTCCTATGAGTGTCTCTTAACCTCTGCATGATCCAAGGAGTCTTTAAGCTGCAAGAAAAGTGGCTTTAAAGAAAAAAAAGCTTTTCTTATGGACACCAGCTACATTTTTATTTTGCATTGATTCCTTTCTTTCCTTTGAACATTTCCCTTTTTAGTCATAAAAAGGCAGGGGAAATAATACTAAACCAAGATGGTTTTGTTTTCAAATCCAAAATTTTCTAGCAACCACTCAGATAAGTCTAACCTATCAAGCTTAAGTCACTGATATAAATTTTTCTTTACACTTTTAAAATCAATTTAAAAAAACTCACTTTTTTTTCCTATCACATGCAGGCCAAGATCCGAAACATTTTTCTAGAGCCATAACTATTAGGTTTTCAGAAGGACCTTTGAAGGTCAAGCCTGGTGAAAAACACACTGGCAATGCAGAGCTATCCCACAGACCAGCATGTTAGCTGGCCAAAAGGTACATACTTTTTGCTAAGGAAGACAGAAGATGCTCATGGTTAGAAGCAGCGAGAGATGAACAGAAAATTCCAAGACACTCTGCTTCAATCAAAAATCTTTTCTCTTGTTTTTTCGTAGGGTGACTCTTCTAGACCTCAAAGAGAACAAAATGCAACATCTTTGCATACCGACATTGCTGCCATTTCTATTTTTGTTTGCTACTGGATGCAGGAATCACGCTAAAAATCCAAACTAATTATGTTGACTCTGTCTGCCTCAGGGCAGCTGAAACATTGCTTTTAATCTAGATCTAAAAATGAGTGTTTGCCTAATGACTATTGCAACACCTTCTCTTTGCTAAAAGAGTAGCCCAGCTTTCAGAATCAATAACCAATTCAGATCCCTACCTCAAACACCTTGTGGGAGGTAAGGAAGAGCAAGTTTGCCGTATTTGGTGGAATTCCAAAAATATACTGAAAAACATACTAGAAGTCAAGGATAACCCACCACCTACAATGCCTTTTCCCACATCTTAGGTAAGTCTCCAAGGGTAAAATTTCAGATGGTGTGAACTGGTCCACCCCCATCAACTCCAGGTGGGAATCGTTGATTTACAGTGGCCAGGCAAAAGATGCTTCTGAGCAATCATTAAATCACATCATTCGGAACCAAATTCCAGTCACCGAGGGCCAGGCTAAATGAAAACTGTCTGGTTTTTACACAAAACCACACAAGCCCCGGAAAATCAATTTTCTGGGTTTTGTGTAATTTTCCACCGGTCAGAAGAGAGACTCTTTATTCCATCTGGCCTTTAGAGCAAGGTTAGGGACTCAACAAGAAAGAATTCAGTTGACCTGAAAACAGAAAATGACAAGTTTCCAACAGTGAGACAGTACTTGGATTTCTTGACTGTTTTGAGAAAAAAAGCTATTAAAAAAAGTCCAAACCCCTGAATCAAGAAGACGTCCACGTTCCTCCCTCCCATTTAGTAACCCAAAAATTCAACTTTTTTTTCCTGTACAGAGTTAAGGAGTACTTTGCCCACAGGAGGTTACTCCTGAGCATTTCTGGAGTCTGAACATTTCGGCTTCCCGTCGTATTTTGCCTGTGAGCAGATGGAGCAGGAAGAAAGCCAAGGGCTCAATGGAGACCCATTGCATGCAACCCAAAGCATGCTATGTCTTTGGATGTGGGGCATGCTGGCAAGGGGCTGATTTTTACCCGGCCAGGACCCGAAGCAATGCACAACCACAAAGTGAAGAAAAATGCTCCCTGCCTGTTGTCCTTGCTCCACTGCCAGTACCAGCAAGCAGCCAGGAAAGCCAGCAAGAGCCAGAAGGCACAGTAAATCAGCAACCTTGGGCAAGGCAAAGCATGGCGTGTTTACCCGCTTCGGTCTAACACCTGAGATTTCCAAAGCCCAGAAAAAAACCAAAGTCATCATCCGAGTGCCAGAAGCACAGAGTTGGCCCTTCAGCTAATATAAATCAGTTTATTCTGACTTACACCAGTCAAGAACCCAACCGCTAGGTTGTTTGGCTTTTTTTAGCCCCTCTCCATATTTTTTCAGCAGAACGCACTCTGCCTTGCCAAGCTGCCTGGAATGAAAAACAAAGCCCAATGTGCCATGACGGAGGCTTCTAGGCATTACCGCAACGCAAATAATAAATATTGGGAATAACACCCCTGGGGTGGAATCCCTCCCCTCATCTCCCTGTTGGAGGGTGGCAGCGCAGTCCCATATTTTGCATGCAAGACTGGTCAGCAGGGAAAAGCCTGAGACCATCTTCCCCACAAAGATCTACACCAAGCTCAGCTCAGAACTGTAGAAATACGGCAGGAATGCGCCTGCACAGCCTGCGGCAGCATTTACACTCTCTTCACGCAGGGAATAATCCCAAGGGCTTGAGCATGAGGAGAACACAGTTATAGGAAAGTGAGGGATTCCATCCCAAACCAGAGACTGGAAACAAATAGGCTTAGAGATGACACCAAATCGTGGTGATTTCCAATAAAGGAAGTAGCAGTGAGGATAGCTAATTGTATGTTCCCAAGAGCAATTTGATGCATGCATGCGCACAAAAGCTTTGGAAACATTATGCAGCACAGTTATGAGATGAACTTAGACACAACAGCCCCTCAAACAGATAGCAGTTGGGTTTTTTTAGTATTTTGTTTCTATGGAGCTGTTTGGAAACTCAGACCATGTCTTGATGCTTGGAGAACGCAAAGCAGCAAGGAAACCATAAACTTAACAGTAGTTTGCGAAATGGAAGGAAGAAATTGCCCTGAAGACGCTGGCAATGTGGGAATGCAGTGCTGATCCCTGTGGGCAGCACCGCTGGAGCCCCTCTGCTCTCCGCATCCTTTCCCTGTCAGCACCAAAGCAGCAGAGGAAAAACTGCAAATGCATTCACTATTGAGAAATTACAAAAACGTGCCCCCACAGACACAACCAGCCAAGCCCGATTTACAAGAATTTATCCTGGGAAAGAGCAAAGCCAGGGAAGGAAGCTTAACTACTGCACAGTGTGTTGGATGCAAAAGAGTGCTGGCTCATGCTTGCATCCAGCCAGCAGCAGAGGGACAAAGACAAGTTCTTCCCATTTGGAGTGAATGCATGAGGTGTTCCCTGGTCTTAGTGCAGCTAAATCTTAAATCCCAGAAATGCTGTTCCACCAAATCAATATCACTTTGCATGAAAATAGTAAGAAAAATAGAATAAACCATGCTTCTATGGCCATAATTTGATTTTTACTCTTTGTATTAGATATATCTTAATGTTAAAACTTAGTAAAAGGGTATTTGATATTCAGTTTTCCTATTTACGTTCTTTTCCTGCATTTCCTCAGCTAGTGGCATGTGTCAGTGTGACATCCACTCCTTGTCAGATGCAGCGCTTGTACATCTGATAATTTCCAGATAGTAAAAAATAAATGTTTGTGAGTTCAGTTGTTTGGGAAAAGAAAGCATACAAACACATGTATGTGTATGCATATGCATACACAAATATATAGTTATGCGAATAAATTTTGCCTGAAAACAGAAAAAAAAAAAAGTTTATGCTCTTAATTTTCTAAAGGGAATCAGATGAGATCCAGCAATTCCAGAAGAAAATCAAATAGCCTACTACTGAGCTGTAAAAAAAAGTATTGACAGAAATAAGCCCTTAATACGGACCTGATGTACTCAAAGAGTAAATACAATGAAGCAGTAGTCAACATCTCAACGTGAACGCACAGTATAGGATGTGCCAATATTTTACTTGAAACAAGCCAGCAGCTTTGTCCTGGGCCAGCTCAAGGAGTGGCCCATGGGGTTGAAGGGATGATGCACACTGCAATGGACCTCAGCAAAACAGAGTTTGGAGTTGTTCCAGCCCTCTGCAATTGGCAATGCTATGCAAAATTAAATACATCAGCAATCCCCTGTCTGCCGAGCATCTTGAAAGGCAAGAGGAGCTTTATATGCTGTGGCCCCATGATGTAGAAGAGTTACAAGGCCAGTGGATATAAGGAGAGCAGCTGCTTCAAAAAGCTGCTCCGAGTAAACCTGTCAGAGACGATGAGCAAACATAACGTGAGCGCAGCCGCTGTACCCAGGGAGGAAAGCAATTGCTTTTTCTCCAAAATAAAAGAAAGACTTTTGCTCAGGGCAATGTGGAATATAAACATGCAACTGTTCCGCATTAGCTGCGGCATTCTTCTTTTTACCACCCAATTTTCCCTTTCATTCTATGGCAAACAGTGGAGGTTCTCTATTGCACATTGGGGGCATCCAAACTGGAAATCATTAAAATATAGATTTCAGTTATAGTGGACCGTCTGTGAGTGGAAGGAAAGATTGCCACAGCTTCCTGAGTATATGATTTAATGATGTGTTCTGCATTTTCTTAATTTTCCACATTTTAAAGGCCTCTGTTCTCTATTTCATGGAGGAGGGATCATTCAAGAGGCACATCAGACAGTTGCTGGAAATGTGAAATCCAGAATGCCACAAACAAGACTTGGATAGTTGTGGGAAAGGGGAAAAGGGAAGGTACTTCGTGTCTGGGTCATTTATTTTCTCATAAATGCACAAATTCTGAAAACAGCAAAGCCTTTAGCCCGTTGCTTGGTCTGAAATATGATCTTTAAAACAAAACTAAAAGGTAGAACTGAATAAGGATACAATGCTGCACTTTTTCCCACAAGCCACCTATCAAGGTCCATGGACATCTCTTTCATGGCGAAACGTGAAAAATCCTAATATCAGGATGAGCCTTATGACTGGGGGACCATAATGGTGACCATCAGCCAAGAGGGCAGCTCACACTCTTGTTCTGGGGCTCCTCAATACCTATGACACTTAACACCTTGGTGCTAATGCTCTGCACATGAGAGAAATCAAGGTTCACAAGCAGAAACAGCTTGAACATGTACCGCTGCTCCCAGGATTTACTCTCCAAAAGAAACACTGAATTACGCTATACATTACAGACCCATCATTCAGATACAGGGCTAGAAATCTTGTACAGATTTTCATTTCAATGTGAGCTGAACATGCGGTTGTTGGCTTGGGTTTTGTTGTTTTTTTTAAAACAAATAGTTGAAAAATATATAGAGAAAAACGCTATCGTTTAAATAATATGTATAATCCAGGAATGAGCTGTGCAGAGAGCATATCTGTTATGTATAACTTAAATTTATATCCATGGCAGAATGAAATCATCACTTAAAATAAAGTCAAATGTCCATTTTTCAGATTTAATTAAGACATCATTTTGATGGAGGCTAAGCTAAAATAAACAAGCCAAGAAAGGCAATATGAAGAATGAACTGCATATAAAACCTGGAGCTTGTTTGCATGCCTGAGTTGCATGACTGAAGTTGAACAGTGTAAGTGTCTTACACTGAGTTACAAGTGTTTTCTGCTGTGGTTTAACGTAAGAAAGGTAAATATAAGGAGTTATTTTAAAAAATAACTGTCAGAATGAACTCTGGGAGCTTTGCTCCCTTGTTTTTATCTCTCTTGACTTTGTAGGGCTTTACCCTAAATGTAAAGCATCCTCAATAACCTAAAGCATCTACACTGGCAGGGAAGGTCCAGGAGGCATGGGTGCATATTACATCCCTTGGCAAGGGAGACCTTATATAAATTCATTTGAATTTATAGAAAAAGCATGAAGAAAAGCCACACAAAGATTTGGGTTTGCCTGCCATTAGAGAATCTAAAAATCCAACAGGAAGCAGACTCAGAAATCCATTTATGTCCATAGCTTTGTTAGTCGGTGGGGCAATTAGCAAGTGTTTTGGTAGCACAAGCAATATTAAAATCACACCATTGCAAGAAAGCGAGACAAAGAACCATCTAAACAAATATGAATACAAAGTTGTGGGATAAGAGGTACACCAGTGCCCCTCTGGCTACACGGTCTGTTTGGTAAAGAAATGAACTCGGTAAAAGCTGAGGTTTTGCCTCTGAGTCTCACAGTTTCTCCTTGCACTTTTATACACACTCAGAGGACCTGGGAACTCCAAACACCTATGAACTGAATGAGTATTTGCCTGTTTTGCACTGCAAACATGTAAAGCAAATGCAAGGCAAAAATCTGTAAGCTGCCATTCAGGACAAAGATTTTAAAATTGTCATTTTCCTTCTCATTCCCTGGCAGCTGAGGCACTGAACTGCGATAAAGCAGGTCGGTTCGCTGACTGCTACCTCTTACAGGGTTGTGTCAATGTGTAGCTAAAAACCTGTATTCAAATGCTGTGATCTACTTTATCCTTACATGATTCCTTCCCCCAAATCCTGAAAGGATTAATTCAAAGGGCACAAACAAACCTGCATCAATTTCAAGAGGGCTTTTTGGTTCTCTCACAGGGGCTGCTGTAAAGAATAAGATATTTACATCAAACTACTTTACAGAAATAGGGAAGATGCTGTGTTTTGCAGTCTGAAACCTTCAGCTTCTGTAATTCCTACCAGTTTGAACTTTAGTTGAAAAAAAAGAGGGGAGATAATCAAATCATGCCAAATTTAATTTTGAATTTATCAAACTGGATTAGGTTTCACCCAAGCCTTGAAGTCCCTGGGACTGCACCCAGCGCTGCTCACCCTCACCGTGGTCCCCCAAGGAGGCAACTCTGGCAGGCAGTCACAGGCAGGACACCTTCGCTGGAGGTGTCGGCGCAGGTTGCTGCTCTGGGCGGCTGGAAATGATTTGTGGCAGCTTTGATTCCACGTGGCTACCATACACTTAAACTATTTCCGAAATACTGAAATTACTGCCAGGCGTGGGACCTTTGCCTTCGTTTTCAGAGATGCCTGTCGTAAATAACCGATGCCTTGTATAACATAATTCACAGGTTAGCTGCCCGGTGCTCCTGTGTGCCGCAGACCTGCAAGATACACTGGCTCACTGGTAAACAAGAGACAAAGCAGGAATTCAAGCCATGCAGAGGTATGTTTGCTTTTTCTGATAGTGCTTGTAATTATTTTCTGTATTAATATCTGTTGTTTCATCAGGAGTGTGGCTCTCACTGTTGCAAATAATTCTTTTGCCATATAAATTAATTACATTGGTCTTCTACAGCAACCTCTCTCCCCATCCACCTCTCGATAGTCTTTCTTCTCACTGGCACTGGGAGCACTTCCCAGGCAAATACTCCTTCCCAAATAACCTAAGCTACACAGGACTGTATTTCATCACTCCTACTTCCTTGTGATTCTCCATCTCACTACAAAAAAAACCCATCCCACAGCTGCTTTCGTCTCCTAACAGGAGGGAGAGAGCAAGGTGGGAGCATACATACAGCCTAACAGTCACCATTTCTCTATTTTGTGAAGACTTTACCAACCAAGCCACAGCTGCATGGAATGACGACTCACAGCTGAGCCAAAAGCCTCATGATGGATAACACACCGACTGGGAAGTGGTACCCAGGGGCTCAGTGAGGTGGGTCCTGGAAAGATTTTCTGGAGTATATAAAGACCCTGAAAGAAGCTGGTGGCATCTGCTGAGCATTGCCTCAGCCTTGACTTTCTCATGTTTCACTGATTGGTTCAGTATCTAATTTGGGGCAAGTTTTATGGACTGGAAGACAGACAGAGCATCTCAGCCAAGAGCTGATTGCTGTTGCCTGGGTTACCTACGTCTCTTCAGTTCAGCTGATTTTCTGTTCCCTTCTTAATAGTTTTTGTCCTATCTCCCTGAATGATGAAAATTCAAAAAAAGAGGTGATTTCATAAGGAATCCACAATTTGTTGAAATCCCCATTTTTCAGCATAAAGTGTTAGTTTCTCCGCTCTTTTTCCCCCTGCTACAGACAACTTCTGAAAACAAAAACATTGATCTTATCAATTTCATTACTTTCAGAAAACATCACTTGGTTTCCAATGACCTTAAATTTTAGATGTAATTGCATATGCTATAAAATATTTATGTGGGGTGGGCCAAGTGAGACATTTTAACCTGATCAAAAGCAGTTTAAATAACCCAGAATCACCGCCCCCCAGAACTTCTGGGTGTGCAAGCTTTTCTGAAATCAACTTTTAGCCCCTATTTGGGACAAGAGTAACTTTTTAATGTTCAGATATTATTGCTACAGTGGAAAACACATTTCTTACCTTGCATAAATAAAACAGAAGTAACCAACGTGTATTTCCAAAAGGCTTTGTCCCAGTAACTCAGGAGGAGTCAACACAACCTCCATGCTGTTCATGATCTTACCCTGTGTTAGGGCAGCATTGCATGATGCATCCAGCTTTTTTCCTGCTGTTTGAGTCCCAGGGTCCTGCTCAGGTCCCCTGTTGTGGTTTTGCCGAGATGCAGGCACAGTAGCTTGCATAACCCCTGCCTTTGCAAAGCAGCAGACTTGCAGAAATCGCAAAAGCGGTCTTCCCCACTCCAAACATGTGTTCCTATTTAGCAGACCCTTACAAGCAGCTGAGCAGGCTGCAGCGTGGAGCCTCTGTGCAGTTTGGACAGGTAATGGAGGCTGTGATGTAAAGAACTACCTTTCCCCCCATTAAACAGAATAACCAAGGCTGCAATAAAACTAACAGCAACTTATTTTATGAAGTGTGAACCAATAAACCGGTGCCTTTAGATTACACGTTACTTCTCCTACAGATGCTAATGGAGTGCAATTAGACAGGTGTCCCCCCCCAGACCTCAAGTGTTATTGCAATGTGCCTGCAACACATGCAGATGCTGGACAAGCCCTGTCTCCTGCTACAGAGGGGCTGTCCCTGCGAATCCACTGATGGGGATGCTGGGTCACACAGGAGCAGCAGAGCCTGTCTAAAGCCCATCGACCTCAAAGAGGAAAGCCAGTGAGGCATTTGTAACAGATTATGGGTGAGAGAGAGAGACCAGTCCAGGTATGTGGCAACAGACAGCAACAAATCTCTAACAAAAAAACATCCTTTAAGAACCCTTTTAACTTTTTTTTTTTTGTGATCTGGACGTCCTTGCAGCCTGTTTGAACACCAAAACTGTAATAAAACGACACTTCATTCTTGAGCACCTTGCGGCAGGCAGTTCTACTGGCTAAACAATTTCTTAAGGCAAGTACATGCACGCACGTGTCCGCACACAGAATGTCTCCTGGTGTATCCGCGGTCCCTGCACTTCTCTGGGCTCCCTCTCCTCTTGCTGTTTCCGCTGTAGTTTGTTCTTGCCCTGATGGGAACCAGCAGATTTTCCCCTTCCAGTGCACTCATACATTGCTGTTAAAACACATATAAATGACATCCCATCTGGCAGAGAAGTACGGCTGCAACACAGCAATCATCGCATGAGCTTATCATCCAGGAACATCACTGTCTTGCGCATCGGAGGGGAAAGAGGGGGGCTTCAACACACCAGAAACATCCCCAGGAAGTTGCAAAGAAGCACAAGAGTGGGTGCGAAGATACCCTGGCAGAGTGAGAGCACATGCCTTTCATCACGCAGCCTCACTTATCTGTATGTCTTTTACAGCACAACTCTAACAGCAAAGAGCATTTTTGATAGGAAATGGGATGGCCAGGGAATGATTTGGATTGATGGTGCTGTTCAGGTAAAACAAGGGATCGATCTAAAAAAAAAGAGTCTGTCCAAATATCAAATATTAACCACCAGTATAAATTTCTGTAAGTGGAATAACAGCACCTTATCACTTTCTCCTCCCCAGCTCTGGTTTTGTTGTCATCCACTTCTAACATATTTTATCTTTTTTCCCCCCATGTATTTTTCCAGCATTAAAAAACTCTGCTTTTTTAAGTCCTACCTAGAAAATTTTCGGTTACATCATTTGCACAAATATGTTGTTGTTAACATTGAAAAACCTCTTTGCTTGCAGTTGTATATTTTATTTGGCTAAAAACGTGCTCATGTCTAATACATCACATGTCCTCTGGTGATACTATTTAAGCTAGAAATTCCAAAACTCACAAATACCGAATAGCCAAATGTTCCAGAGCTGTACTCGTCTACTAAACATGTAATATATCTCCTCCTTCTCCAAACAGAAATAGATTTCTCTCTGATTTGTTTGATAAATTTGACCCAAGATTTCCATTTGGAGTTATTGGAGTTCCTACTGTTTTTCTGCGTGTTGGTGGGCCAAGCCCTAATCACCCAAATCTCCCCAGGAGGCCATAAATTACGGCAATGAGATGGGGCTTTGTATTCCTCCGGCCGCAGGAGAAGGCGAGCTCGCAGCGGCATATTTTGACAGGCATGAATTTAATTCATTGTTTTATGACGGATGGGAAAAGCGGCAATGCTCATCGCGGAGATTTACGATCCTTTGGGTCTGGAGGGTTCCATCATTCGCCAGTCATGTGAAAACAGATGGACGGACAGACACCCCAGCATATACAGGCTGACCTGGATATTCTCACCGCTGCTTGCAAATGGGATCCATATGCCCGGAGAGATCTTCATTAACACAGCCTTTCAGATTGCATAAAGCATAGCTCCCTTCTTGCTTGCCAGAGCGGGGAGCCGAAGAGGGACATTGCTGAAGCCTTGGCTCATGGTGCTGTTTCAGGCATGAAGATGAAGCCGTGGATGCAACCCAAGCAGCCACAATACCTCCACCCTCCCCTTTCCCCATCACCTCAAATTTCAGCAACTTCCCCTTTATCCAAAGGAGTCGAGCTTTAGCAGTTTAATACTTATCTCCACAGAGATATGAAACATCCAGATTTATGCAGATAAATGTGTCATCTCCTCTGCTTTACATGTGTTAATGGATGTCGAGCAGTGTCTTTTTCCAGGCATAGCTCGACTGTAAAACACTCCTCATGCCTTTGCCTGACAAATGGAACAAGTGTGACTGAAACATTCACACACTTGAAATCTTCCAGATTGAATTCTTGGTGGTAGAAGAGGGGGAATACTTTTTTGTTATTATGATCAGCAAAACAACACTTAAATTTTTTAACCAGTTAAAAGACCACACGGTGCACAAAGTGCATATCTAACAACAAACCTCCTTGAACACAGTGCACTAGAAGCTCTCTAAGGCTAAACATATGACTCTGCTTTTTCATATTACAAATCAATTTATGCAGGAAGACATGCGACAATGTTTGTAAATAACAGACTGTAAGTGAGTTGCTCCCAGGTCAAAGGGCCAGGTGGGTGCATTCATTATTGGATCTTCTTGCATACTGCTTTGACTTAAGCCTGCTCCTACAGAAGCCGACTTCTCTCCAAATCATCAATTCAGATCTCATTGATATCCAGCAAACAATTTAATTTAAAAAAAAAATTGTAGCCCTTCACTTGTGCCATAATGGAAAACTTGGAGCTGGAGTAGCCATATCCCAGGAGCAACAGGATTCAGGTCTAATAAATGAGGGTGGCCAAAGGCTTGTTAGTCCTTCCTGCTCCCCTAGGGAGGTTCCCTTGCCTGTGAGGAGGATCTGGCAGCAGGGTGTCTTTTAGCAGCCCAGCAGGGCTCTGTGGGACATGGAGGTTGTGGAGCTGAAGCTCCATCACAGCTGTGGGAAGAGGTGATGCCCTGGAAGCAGAGGTGAAAGCAGGGAGCTCATACCTCATCTGCCCCAGCACAGAGCTCAGACTTCCAAGGTGTTGATTCACATCTGTCAGTAGATTAAACTTTACTACTTCGATTTACAGCCTGGAGTTTTAAAATAAACTGAAATCAGAGTCAGTTTACTTTAATGCACCAGCTATAAGCTAGGACAGCTCGGAAACAGCCTTGCATCGTGCCCAGTGGCTGCAGCAGCCCCAAGGAGATGCTCAGGGCAGGTTCCTGAAAGACTCTTAGTGGCTTTAGTGGAAACTTTGCCCCGAGGACCAGACTTTGTTTATTAACAGAGAAGTTGCAGACAAGCAGTACAGACCAACCCATCAAGCAGCTGACCAACACACTGAGGATTTGTGCAAAAATTCATCTTGTACCAAGGAAACCACAAAACAGAGACCATGGGAATGGATCATCCTCTCAGCAACCCAGAGGGAAAGCTGCATTCCAGTGACTTCATTTTCTTTTCAATCTTTCCCCTTCCTACTCCTGAAGATTTTAAGCTGTCCAAAATGAGATGCAAGATGACCATTGGAAAAGTATCAACGACAGTCCCTCTTCTTCCTCAACATATAACAACCTGTCTTAGTGAAAAAAGTCTCCACTGCTTAACCACTCTTAGAAACAAACATACACAGAGCTACAGCTGGAAATAAACTGGCGGCGCTGATTACACTGAGGGGAGAGAGCTGCCCAGGCTCCTAATACCAGCACATAAATACTTGACGCTGGACAGTGTGAACTCCCTCTCTTAGTGGAGATGTGCCAGTCCGAGTACAAAATAATTAAAAATCACATCAGCCTCAAAGGTTACACAAGACAAGCCTTCCTTCAGGACGAATCTTCTCTCCTGTCCCAGTGCAACTTCTCCACGTGTTCACGTCACCCATGGTGCTGGTTCAGACAAGCAGGTAAAGCAGCACAGTTGCATTACTCCCCCAGACACAGCAGCTCATCCATCATCCCCGGAAGACTTCATCTCAGCTTCAACTAGAAGAGGCTCAGCTTGTCTTAGATCCCCATTTTTCATATTTCTATTGAGCAAAATTGTTAGAAAATTACTTTAAAGTGAAAGGAGAAATATCTCAAATAACATGACTCCACTCCAAGACCTGGAGCTGCAGAATAATATTACAATGCTTATGAAAAATACTACATCAGCAAGCAGGCACACTGACCCATGGTAAGTGCTTTGGGAAATGTTGCCCTGAGCAATTCTAAATTCAATTGGATGTGAAAGGTCTTTAAAAAAAATAAAGCCAGTTGCCATTGAAAACCTGCAGTTGACAGAACAAAGGTACACTGAGAGCAATTAGCATCACTTAATCTAAGGGGTATAAAAGGTATATATAGGGTATAAAAGGTATATAAAGGCTTTGCTGGAAGTCCTAAAACTCTGATATACCAACCTCGCATTGCATTGTTTGTTGCAAACCCTGTTCAGACAAATGCAGACTCCCATAGGTTTCCAGAGGCTTTTGGCAATCAGATACTGGTTTCATTTATCTGCACGGCTGAAAAATATCATACTCTACTGTATAAACTCATGATATTTATATACTGAATAAAACAGCTTAAACCAGCCACCACCAGGAAATTCCCAGTTCTGGAAGAAATTCCCACCTCTGCCCGCCTTGCTTGTGGTGAGAGAGAGACCCCATGCTCCATAAAGGAGCAACTGACTTCTTTAGTAAAAGTGCCATTTCCAGATGTTATAAACGAAGTTATTTAAAAACTTATAAAAAGAATAAAAATTTATTAAGAACCAGGAGCTCTTAAGCTTAGATTGGAGGGGCTTATCCGAACAGCCCAGAAAGGATATTTCTGATTAGACATGAAGGCAAACATTAATAGCATGTGTTATTTATTTCACACTACTGAGCTCCTTACGGCTTCTCAATTAGGTACGTAACGCTGCGCAAACACAAACTCTATATGGGCAGGGAAATATCTGCAGGAAAAAAATATGAATAAACCATATAGCTCTTTGCCCAAATTAAATTGTATTCTACTTTCCGTGCTATTTTTCTCAGTAATTAAATAACTGCAGTTTTGCTAAAAATGACCCTTGTGAAAGAGCATTTTTTTCACCTGTAAATGAGCACACAAAACACCCGAACTTTCTTCTGCCTTTTTAAAAACTCTGATTACATCCATTGCGACATGAAAAATATCACATGCCATTGTATTTCTATGATTGCGATACTTTGGATAAATTATATCCAGCTATCACTTAAAATAAGAGGTGCTCTCAGCTGAATACTGGCAGGCAGAGCGTGCCGTAAATCCGCCTACAGCACATTCCCAACTGCCCCATGGACCTGCCAGCCGAATCAGGAGTAAAACAGGGAATTTGGTATAATAGTATTCCAGCATAAGGTACTAATATCAAACATCAAGTAAGCTATCCTGCAAAAACAAGTTGGTCTTTTGAATTGTAGCTGATCGGGGAGCACCACCAAAAAACCAGAATGAACATTTTGCTGGCACTTGCGAAATTTTCTGCTGCTGAAAGACAGAAAAAACCCTGCAGCTTTTCTCCTCCCTTGTAAGTTTCCAGATTTCTTTTTAGCTAATTCTATTTCTGTTTCCCCAAAATATTGACAGCTCTTCAAAAATAGAAAGCACGTTTAATATTTCACAAGAAATACATTTTCCAAACAGCCACGCTGAGAAGATAAATAAATGCAAGGTCTCTGAAAAGGACCCTATAGGAAACTATGCTTTATTTTTCTATGATAAATCATTTACTTTGCAACAGATCTATATTTTATGAATTATGAACATCAGATGAATAGCTGTCTAGCCTGTCTAGCATTTGCCTGTACTAGCATTTTCCTCATAGGAGAGCTCTTTGTTGCATTCATTTTGTTATTATTAACTATGAGCTATCACTGGAAAAACAACAATCTGGCCATCCAGCCGTAGAGATGCAGCAGGAGAGCATCTACAAGGACAGCTTATCCCCTGAAAGTAAATAGATCTTGTTTTTAACAAAGAAAAACAGAACAGAGCTACATCAGTTTTCTGTCACAAAAGGGTCTGAGTCCAGGCAGATTCCACAAAACCTTATGGCCACATCTTTCCTGGGTGTGAGATGCCAGCATGGTGAAGAGCATTGTATTTGTGCTCCTTTAAACATTTAGCTCCAATTCTTCTTTGCACAGAAAGCAGGTGAGTGCTGCCCCATGTTTGCAATGCAACACACTCACACTCATCCAACCCAGAAGAAGGAAGCCTAAAAGCAAGCCCTTAAAAAAACCCCAAATAATCAATATTTCCTTATTTTATTCCATTTTTTAAAAGTGCTTAGACATCCCTGAACTTTTGTTTGTTCCTCTCCTCCTGTCTAGAAGCAAGGTATTTAAAGACTCAACAAGCTGCTTTTACAATGTTGAAGCTTGTAGCAGTGACCTGTTACTGGATGCAGAAAACCCCAGACTTGGGAAGGACAAGGCTACAGAGCTGTCAGACTTACTCTTTACCAAAGTTTTAAGCTTTTGACTCTCATGGCTTTCAGGCTAGAAGTATTACAGGGGTTTTTTTCACCTAACTGTAATTAAAGAACCTTCTGTTCTGAAGTCTTCTGGATTGTGTTTTGTCACAATCATGCTGTTTGTCAAGATTCCAAGTTCATCAGATTGCCGAGGTAATTCCCTTTCACCTTCCAAAATAACACATTCCCACTAAAAGAAGGATATTATCTCAGAAATACTATTAAATGCTTAAAAATAGTATCAAACCTTAAAGCCAAGAAGATACATTTCTGTATGCTTGCTGCTTTTTTTCCCCCCTGCTCTTTGCAGATATTTATAACTTGGCCACATGGGGTTATAAAGATTTATTATGAGTCTGCAGAATAAGTCCTGTTAACACGTAAACGTCCAGGCTTTTGACTTTGCAGGCATGGTAATAACATGCAACTACTGTCCAGCTAGAGAAAGCCACAATTAATGCTCTGTGCTTATTTGCCCTGGGCATTAGAATTATGTTCAGTATATCCAGTAAGTGTATTACGTACTGTACGTGGAGTGGACTGGAAAGTGTGGGTCAATCTATTTTCAGGGAAGAACACAGTTTTCATGGAATTGAAGTGTCTCACAAAAGAGATGCTCCAGTTGAAGTGATATCCTGGCATATAATGGTTTGAAGAAAGCAAAAAACCTAAGATGATGCTGTGGGTTTCAAGATACCAGGATGAAAACATATCTGGGATTTATTAATTTTCATTCTCTTCCTTGGAAGTTTCCAAAGCATTTGTTTCACACTATTTCAGAACGCAAACAATGCTCAAACGGTGACATGCTCAACAAAGTGCAAAGTCCAAGCTGGAGATGGTGGGGGCCACTGGTACCAGGGATGGAGCGGGAAGGCACAGCAGCAGCACCTCATCCAGCTCCATTAGCAGACATGGCTTCCTCATCCCCAGGTCCCCCTGTCCCCATGCAGCAGCAAGCCCTGCCCTGCAAAGAAAGCCCGGTATCTACAGAGGCACCTTTTTCATATGGTGGGGGTCCAGGGGGAAACAAGGCTGGTGGGTTATGTAGCTCTAAAAATGTAAGGGACCTCCACAGGAAGTTATTTCCTAACAAAAATTGGAGGAGGCTCCATGTGCTTCCAAATCCACATCGTTATATTGCCCAATGGCTAATTGCATACGGTTCCATTTAACCTCTAGACGTTAAATCACAGCCGGAACTATAAGGTCTAAAAGAACTACCTGGAAAGAAAATAAATGACATCTGCAATCCCCTGAACTTGGAACCCATCTCAGTTTACAATATTAGTTTTCTTAAAAGGATATTTAAAACAACATGCAGCAGTTAAAACCCATTTAGTTAGCTATTTACCTTCCAATCTTCCTTTTTGCCTTTCCCCTAAAGCCATAGGTCTCATAAATGCAAATACACCCAACTGACATATGGTGGGTTTTAATGCTCTGGAAGGTGTGTGACAAAATCTCAAAAATCTTGAAAGTGGACTCCATTCTGCTAAGCACAGCTAGATCTTGCAGCCCAAGCCAAGCCATGAATTAGAGTTTATAGTGCTGCAGAGAGAATACCAAAGAATTAGAAGAAAAACATTTCGGCTTGAGTAGGAAAATTTTTGTATTCTCTTTTACAGCCAACTATAACTTTCACAAGATGAGTTATGCTTTCTGTTATTGGCATGATTTTCAAGTTAAATAAGAACTGTTTTCCAGGAGAGGCACTGGTGAATCTTGCTTCCCAAATCACTCTTCATTCTGTCACCCGCACTTTCTGCCCAGATCATAGTTTTCATTCAGTTCTAAATAAAAAAACCTTATCCCCTCCCTCTCAAAGGCTTAGGCGTGTGTACTTGGACACTAATATGGGGAGGATTTGGGTTGGTTTTTTTTTTACTGGTCTTCGAGGTTTTCCAGTCTACAGGTATTAAGATTTGTCCTTGTTTTGAGATGGGAATCACAGGTAGAGCAATGCAAACCTCTATCTGCTGTTAGGTTTGAGCTTGCTCATTCAGGGTCACTGGGCAGAGCTGGGACGTGATAAAAAGGCTGCAAGAATCACAGCAACATAGAATCATAGAATGTCCTGAGTTGGAAGGGACCCACAAGGATCATTGAGTCCAACGTGCTCCAACTGTTAAACCCAACTGGTAAATCTGCTCTGGTAGACAGCCAGTTGAGTCAGACACAGCTCAATGTTGCAACGTGTACTGCCCGAGAAAACACACCTGACTGCTGCAAGCCTCACACCACCTCATTTCACCCATGTTCTGCTGTTTGCTGGCCAGATCTCACCGGGAGGAAGCACCAGACAGAAGACACCAAGGAAGTAGGCTTGGAGAGCTCAAGCCAGGATGAGTTCAAGCCTCAGCTTTGGCAAGGGCGAAGATAAAGCAGCTATGAAACTCTCACCTCAAAAGCTATGCCCAAGAAGAGTTGCTCCCATAGCCTCATGCCAGAGGATGAAATCCTGTCTGTGATAAAAGTGCATGGAAAACCCAAGGCAGATTTAGCAGAGCTGTTGTCCCACCTTCTTGCTTTGAAGCCTAGGAATAGAGATATCTAAATCTAAGATCCTGGCCATTTCAAAGCAGGGCATATAAAACAAAAAAAATCAAGGCAAAATTTTAATTCTTATTTGATCCCAGTCACTCTTGCACAGCCTCATAATAATCGCTACAATACGGATACGCATTTGTATAACAGACACAAGCCATATTTAAGCCCCGATATATCTTGTTAAATACAGATCAATGCAATGCTCCCTTCTAGCTCACGAAGACACAATGTGTGTGCAGTGTCGTCTGTGTAAGAAGATGTTCGATTATCAATCAAATACAGTGGGATTTCAAGCTGAAACAGTGTGTCCATGGAAGTGCAGAGTGGTATTTCCTAACAGCCACAATGATTAAACATTCTCTGATGAAAAGTTTTTCATAGAATACGCAGTTCCATCAAAACTAATATCTCTTCAGGAAAAAACTGAGTTGAACTGTGTTTTCCTTTGTTTTATGAAAAGATACTTTAAAATTAAATATTTCTCTTAGAAAAGTTGCTTGAGTCCAAATGTTTCAGGCCTGAACATCCTAAAGTATTTCGCTTAGAAAACTCAGAGACTTTCTCATAACATTCCTAATTATGAACCTCTTTCGCCACTAAACAAACACATCTTGACTTTCCACTCTGATCTACGGTAAACCCCCATCAAAATGCTAACATTTCCACTAGGTGGGAATGGCACTGCCAGCTCTATGGTAAAATCCCAGCTTTTTTGTTATTTCTTGAAGGCTTTGTACACCTTAGACTCCACCTAGGGTCAGAGCGCTCTTGACGCTGGTTGTACCTGCCTTGTGTTGTGCTGCTTTCTCCAGACACCTCAAACCAGGACAGACCCAGCTCAGACACCAGTGCCTCTTTGCTGGTCTGAGGCAGCATGCATCACTACTCCCATCTACAAATCACACCTGCCAGCAAGCTCCCGTGGGCATCAGCCTCTGCAGCAGAAGCAGTGAGGAGCACGTGTGCTCAGAGGCTGGAGGTGCTAGATTTGACTCGCACCTGTGGTAGCTCACTGGCACTGCTCCAGGACTGCAGCAGGCCAATGTGGTCAGTTTGATGTACAGGAGAGCAGCAGCTCCTGCCTGTACCACACAGTGCAAAACTGGATGGGAAGAGTCCCTGATCCTGCTGTCTCTTATGCATAGTCTCGTTTTTTATTATCAACCAATAACAGCCACAGGATGCTGGGCTGAACCAACCACTCCTCTGAGCCCCAGCTATTTTTTTTAGCACAGTGTAAAGACAACAGCTGAAAAGACAAGACAGAAAGCCTTACCTTATCTCTGTGATGACCATCCTTCCAGTGGACAGCAGTGATTCTCTCCCACCCCTTGTCCCTCACAGAAAGCCTCAGTCATTCAAAAACTTTGCTTGGCTGGTCCTGGAAGGAGACAGATAGCAAAAGAGTGAGAGAAATAGAAGAAACTGGAGCGAGACAGTCAGAGGGATAAACTCATCTGTTTGGGGTATGACTACTCCAGTGGTTTCAGCTCTTTTTCCAAAACCCAGGGCTGAGATGAGCAGTTAATACCAGATGTTCAGCTCCTCCAGACACTTGAATGAGTTTTGGACACGAGGGAAAAAAATAGTCCATTGGAGAGTGCAAGTTTGTGGTTAAAGCAGTGGAGTAGGATGCAGCTCTTGTTTCATAGCCCAGCTCTGACACAGATTTCCTGCAGGCACACGCACACCACATGCCTTAGGTCTCAGCCTGCTCCATTGAAAGCATTCAAATCGAGATGAAAACCAAGAGCACATCTCTGAGGCAGGGAACAGCTTTGCTAGCCATGTTGCTTATCTGTTCCATTCATGACAATGGAGAAATGTATATATTTTATACTTAGATACACAAGTTCCTAAAGGTAAGTAAGAGTAATATCTATCAGGTTAAACAGAAATCTATCTGGATGATGGAGCAGAAAGTAGATGAGATCGTCTTTTTTCCCCCCCTAGTGAAAGTCACCACCCAACTCTGAGGGCCGGAGTGTTTCTAGATACTCAGACTGTGTAAGTACAGCCTCATATCTTCTGCTCAAGCAAAAGCTGATCTGCTCTCATTGTTGACAACCATCAGGCTCAGTGACAGAGAGCTGACTCAGCGTGCAAGCCTAACCAGCAGAAGAAATCGGGAGCAACTACACATGCATTTCTGCACCACATTTTTGTCCTAAAAGGCCTCAAAAATAAAGATTAAGCTTCAATGCTCCAATGCTTTATATATGTATATAAACACAAACAGAAGTTCCCGCTTGCAAAATCCAGAGAATTTAGAACACTGTTTTGGGTGAAATCCCAGCTTTGAGATCAATGGCAAGTTAGCCACTGATGTCAATGGGCCACAATCTCACTCTTAACACAGAGGGAGCTCCTCATGGAGAAATTCGGATTTTAGTGCTGCAGTGGGGGTATCCAATAAAAAAAAATCCCTACAAACATACCAAATGGAGGAGCCAAAAAAACCCCACCTCAGATTGTTTTGGTGATAAGCCCTAATGAAGAACTAAAGTTGGTAAATTGAAATTTTAATAGACAGCTCTACCAAGAGTAGCACTTATTTTTATTTACCTTGTTTTCAAATCTCTTGCCAGACTTGTACTTTCTTAGACAGCTCCCCCCTCCCCTTTTTTTTTCCTCTTTTAAATTACTGGAGCCTCTTGGGTCTCTTCAGCAGCCTATACAGTAACTGCCCTCCAAGCTTAGCAGTATAAATAATAGAAGAAACTTTTACGAATTCAGCCGAGCAGTGCAGTGGAAGCTGCCAGGAAGGAGGTTTCCTACCAGGCAGGACTATAGCAAACCCTAATCCCACCTCTAGAGCTGGAGACATTCCTCCTCTGACAGCAGGGAGAGTCTGATTTCACACTGCCATTAGGCAGCTGCCCCTGGGCTAATGAATAACTGCGATTAAACTGGGCAAATGAGAATAGGTCCAAAATGCAGCTCAGAAGGCCAGGCAAAGCTTCAGCATCTGCATAGACAAATCTACAGAACTTGGATTTTTGGGTGCCTATATATATTTTTTTGAACAAGCGTGCCTTTTACTTTTAGAACACAAACACAATTTACCTCTTATTTACTCTTTTGCCAATAATATTAACTGCCTGCGGGTCATAAACCACACACAAAATACAATGAATTAAGTCATCAGGGACCAGAAAGCAACCTAGAATATTATGAGCACATAAAGTCAGAGGAGAATGTGTGTGGGAGCCCATTTAACCTTCCTGATCTGGGGAGAGATCCAATACGTTTCTTGGGTGCACAAGAGTTCAAGCACCTAAATCTGGGGGGCTGACCCCTAGAATAGAACAAAAGACAAATGGTACTTGGGGAGCTTGGCCGGACCTTCTCCACATTTCTTGCTCCTATTGGCAACTGCATTCATGCCTGAGCTGTGGGACATGGTCAGTGACTGGAGATCAGTGGCATACAGACAGAACCGGTGAGCAATAAACCAAAACCATTTGACACTGGATCAGGCACAGGACAGGGCTAACCCTGCACAAATGGGGTAAGTAAGAAATTGCCAGTCAATCTCAAAGGAAGGCTGTGGGTCAAGTTCATCTGCCAGGAGATGGCAGAGCTGAGTTCAGATCCTCTCTGAACCTGGTAGCAGGTCTGAAACTATTTTTTTCCCTTTCAAAGCAAGGTTCTGCTTTGTTCTGGGCCTTAGAGCAGAGCAGAACTGACACAAAACCTAACAAAACTACCATTTCATTTCTAGAGAGCAATGCGAAAGACAAGCTTCAAGTGAAGTGCCAGGAGATGTTGTCGCCAGTTGCATTCAAACTAGTAACAGTATTGTTTTGCTTTTTTTAAAGACACCTTGCACGGTTTTCCTAAGCTTTACTGCAACAAATGTTTAATGGGAAACTTGAAGTCTTTACAGGTACATCCATGGCAAGTTAAATTAATCCTCACACAGAGGATAAGTAACACTGCTTTGATGAGTCCTGACAATCAATTTCTCCTGACCTAGACCACGCTTTACTCCCAGAAAGATAAATCTGAGCAGCTCATGGTCTGCAAATGGCAAGGAAGAACGTCTGTGACAGCCACTAGAGCTGTCAGGAGCACACCCACATCGCATGACACTGCTCCCATGCAAAAAAATCCCATGGGAAGTGAGCACTGTGCTGTATCTGCACATTAGCCACACCTCAAGTACAACCCCAAAGGGCAGGGAGTTGCCATACCCCCACACTCCTCCCCAAAAAGCTTTCAGAGTTTGCACTAAACACATCTGGAATAAAAATCCCAGTTGCCTGGTTTCCCTGAACTCAGAACTCTCTGACACAGCAGCACTCAGCAGTAATACAATAAACAGCATCTGCACACACTGTGCTTTTTTGGTAGCTGCATTTTACAGGCTGCTTGAGATCCAAGCCTACAAGAGTAGTTTTGGAAGGACAGAAGAGAGAAAATTATAGTTATTTTGCTAAACAGTGAACGTCCCGCCTATAGGCAGACAGTTGATGTATTGGAGCAGTTTATTTTCTAAGAAAATAAGTATTGTGGGTTTTCAGCCTGGCTTCCCAAAGAAATGAGGTTTGTGTAATCTCTCAAGTGTACATCTCTCCACCAAAACCAAAGTCTCTCCCCGTAGCTTTTTGCTCAGCTTTAGCCAGACAGAAAAGGGAATTAGAGCTCAACAAATTAGGGGGGAATAAAAAGAAAACCAGCAATTGTCCAGAGACTGTAAAGAGTAACTGTAAAAATTGCAAAGAGACTATATTAGTGTTCCTACTAAAAGAAAGAGACGTTCCATCCTTGCACCATCTGAATGCTCAGTACACATCCCAGGGAGCCGACAGCATCCACACCATTCCTGTTAGTCTCAGCACACATCATCTCTCACTCACTGAACTATCACATGGATTTGTTGGAGGGAGAGGAAAAGCAGCTTGTGATTCTCCCCGCCATCCCTCCAAAGCCACAAAATCTCCATGGAACAGTGCTTCCTTAGTTCTGTCACCCAAAGTGCAGTGTTTTCCATGCGTCTGTCTGCTGGAGGCAGTTACAAAGCCACAGCATCCATCAGGCAGGCAGCTCTCCGCAGCTGGAGCAGAAAGGTTATGCTTTGCGACATGCTTTTGCCTCCGCAGG
Organism: Neomorphus geoffroyi; assembly: GCA_033558235.1. NCBI lineage: Eukaryota > Metazoa > Chordata > Aves > Cuculiformes > Neomorphidae > Neomorphus > Neomorphus geoffroyi. The sequence continues at coordinate 97,991,546 of JAUMJM010000005.1, read as the reverse complement.
GGCAAAAATCCCAGAGTCAGGAGGAAACACGATGCAGCAATACAGCTGAGCTGCAGGAACCAGTACCCTTACACACGTGTGTGCAAGTGCATTAGGGCTCCAGGCTTCTTGGAGAATATGGTCTGCTAAAATAAAGTCTATTATACTGAGCAACAGTGCATTTGAGAGCCTGGTCCTCTGGAGACCCTGGGCCAACTTCCAAAATATCAGTGCAAGTCACTGTTGATTATTTCCCAAAAAAAAGCATCAATCAGGTACACAGTGCTGTTCCTCACCAATAAAAATATGTCTAAACCTAGCAGTTCTGCTCATGGTGCAGCAAGATTTCCAGAGGCTTATGGTGGTCTTGCCCCTCTGGGACATCCCTTCACAGGTGACAGTGAGAGGAGCAGGGTCTCAGCATCATTATCCCTCAGCACAGCTCAGTGCTCAACCCAGACCTGATCATAGAATTGCCTGGTTGAGATTAGCGAGTCCAACCGTACCTGTCCACTACTAAATGATATTACTGAGAAACCCATCTACCCTTCTTTTAAACACCTTCAGGGATGATGACTCAACTACCTCCACGGGCAGCTGTTCCAGTGCCTGACCATCCTTTCAGCAAAGAAATTTTTCCTGATGTCTAGTCTGAACCTCCCCTAATGATGCCCTTTGCAGAGCTGCACTAATGCCCTCTGTTTACTCCCAGTGTCCAGTACATCCCTGTGTGTCCTCCCAATCCTATCAGCAATTCACCAGTACTGAAGAACTCTGCAAAAGGGGCAGTGTTATCAACAAGGGACTACTTAAGCTCTGCCATCTGCAAGGCAATGACTAGTCTGAAGTCTTTCTTAAGTATCAGGGGTTTGGGTTGAAAAACTGCTTGGTTGTTGTAGGAAATGTAGAATGGGAGAGTCCAGCTAAGCCAGCTCAGCACCTTTAGTCCAACTTGGGGTGAGCAGATACCGCACCAAAAGTTTAACATTTTGGGGAAAATCCTAGATTTTTTTTCTCTTTTTTAAGCTTTCCTTCTGCTAAGTTTCCTTAAGGCTGTCGACTTCACTTCTTAGATCAAAAGAGAGTCAGCTTGCAGTAGGGGTGAGGATACACAGAGTAAATATATTTATATATGGTAAATATATGGTCTATATGGAGAAAAGACTGTTGCAGGAGGTGTTGCCCTGGGTGCTACAACCCTACCAGACTACAGAGACACAGGCAGGTGGTTGCCAGTCCTTTCCCATCACCATTCAGCTGCTTTGGGTGGTCCTGGAGATGCAGCTGGTAAAGATGCCACCATGCTGCTTTACAGGGATAAGGTCAAAGCCTCCCAGACACACGAAGCCCCTGCCGCTGAGCTGCACGTGGCCTGGAGACGCAGCCAGGACCTGCAGTCATCCCACTCCTGGTCAAAGCCGACCCCCTTGTGGCTCCTCGTTACATCACTATAATTTCATCTTTCAAAAGGAGTGTGGCAGTTACGCCATGTAGAAAAACAGATACCCACCAGTCATGGAAAATCATCTGCTTGTAGACTGTTTCCTTTCTCTTTCTTTGCTTTTTTTGGTGACCACCCATCGCCAAGGTTGAGCTCTGGCAGACCGCCCACTGATGAGTTTTCCAAACCCCAGCTGGCAGCTAGGAAGATCTGCCTCCAGCACCCGCCGGGGCTCACTCGCTCTGTGTTTTTATTTTTCTGGTCTGGGTGCATGTTTGTTCTTCTTCACCTTGATTCCTGAAAAGTCAAACGTCTGATGCTGGGGTCACACTGGAAGGAAACGACAATCCCAGCTGAAGATACCGCATCGTCCCTTCGCATTTGAGACTACTGTTAAAATTTGTGTTCCCTCTGCAGTATTGACAGCCCTAATATTAAAAATAAAAACAAAGCAAGGAGGAAATCAAAGCGTGAAAAAGAAATTAACAGTAGCTTGGTGCTGCTGCATAGTTTCCTACTTAATTGGATGACACACGTACAAGCACATCAATAAATATAAAGTGAGAGAGTTCCATTACTCTTGCTTTGCCACTTTCCATGAATTATTGGGGGCGGAAAACAGACAAGAGCTTCAGACAAGCAGATTACAATGTTGCTTGTGCCATTCTTTATGTTTCCCCCCTTTTTTTCCACCACTTCAAATACCTGGCAAGAACTTTTCACGTTGTCTGAGGCACGGGGAGGCTTTTCCCACAGTTAATGAAAGGTTCCTGTTTGCCCCTCACTGCCTTTGAAGCCCAAACCCCTCCAGCAGACCCAGGAATTTGCTGGTGATTTACGACTATTTGGACAAGTGGCAAGCAGAGAGGGGCTGGGGGAAGAGCCCTGCTCCTCCTTGGCAGCAGGGTCTGCCAAAGGTGGGGCCAGGCTCCCCTCACTTGCTGACACATCGCTACAGGGTCCCCACTTGAATGATTTTGGTGGGATAGCTGTGTTTGCTGCTGGTCGACAATGCAGGTGCCTGGGCAAGTTGAAAGGATGAGAAGGTGCACACAGTTCGTTACCATCACTACTGGAGCAGCAGCCTTTATGTCCACCAGTACCATCAGGACAGCAAAACACATCAGAAGGAGGGCTGAAGATCAGGGGAATTTTAAAACTATATTTATGCATAAATCACACTGACAAAATCTGTACTTGTCATCCTCAATCATTTACAGAATTTCCTGCACAACCCACAGGGTGGAAAACATCACCGTGTGTGATGGCAGAGTTTCACACATTGTCCCATGACTCCAGGAGTGGGAAACTAGGGGAAAAACTGGACACAGAATCATAGAATCATAGAGTCATCATGAGAACAGCCCCCAAACCACTGGAAGCAAATTGTTCCCTATTTACAAGCACATGGAGGAATTTGACCAAACTGCAAGGACTTGTTAAACGTTCCTCAGCCCATCCATCCACAGGTTTCTGACTCAACACAGCCCTTTCCCAACACACGGCTGCTGCAGAGCGTTTTCGTCTAGCCTCCACCTTGTAGCATCCACCAGCTCCTGACCTCCCCTGCTAACAGAGCTTCAAAACTGGGTGCTGGTTTACGAGTCCTTCAAGCGCAGGTCACAAGGCAAGGGTGGCACTAGCGAGAGGTGAGGAGCAGGAGGCCTCCCAGGCAGGGGCTGTGCTGTGGAGGTCCAGTTGTGCTGCAGGAGGCCCTGTTTCATGCTGAGTTGCTCCTCTCTGCAACCCACACCAATGCTGGGGAACAGTGAGCTCTCAAAGAATCCACTGGTGTGCTGCCACCGTGATTTTACGTGTCTGCCAACCATCGCTTGTTTGGCCTTGTAGCCTTCAGAGGAGATGAAAAAGGCTGCTCTGGCCTGACAGCCAGCTCACCCCAGCAGAGAGAGCTGAGCAAGTCTCAGCCTGAAGATGCTTTCTGTGTGACTCCTGGCAGAGGAATTTTTGAGTGAGTGCTTCTTTTGCCAAAATGGAAACAGGAAGTCAGAGCTGGTAAAACAATTTTGGACAGAGAAAAAAAATCAGAGAATCAGGGAATGAAACAGAAAGAAACCCTCTGCTGCTACTGGCAAAAACACATTTTATTGGTCAGCCCTGCATTTTTCTTCAGAGCCCAGATTTGGGGTGAGTTCAGTCTCATTTTTCTGTTTCTGCCTGAATTTCTGCCCTAGTTAAGCTCATAATCTCATTTCTCCCTTTATGCACAGTGATGAAGCCAGCAAAAGTCCCTCTGCCCAGCATCTCAGGAAAAAGCTGGGGGGGATTCTCTTTGTCAGAGAGCACAGGGACAGGATGAGAGAGAACAGTTTTAAGCTGAAAGCAGGAAGATCTAGATTAACTATTAGGAAGAAATTCTTTACAGTGAGGGTGGTGAAGCATTGTTAGAGGTTGCCCAGAGAAGTCATGGGTGCCCCCTCCCTGGAGGTGTTCAAGGCCAGGTTAGATGGGGCTTTGAGCAATCTGATCCAGTGGGAGGTGTCCTTGCCCATGGCAGGGGGGTTGGAACTGGATGACCTTTAATGTCCCTTCCAACCCAAAGCATTCTATGATCTCCCTCACCCTTCATAGTCACTCACCCCAGGTACAGCCACTGCAAGGATGCTGCTCACTCCCAGCTCCAGTCCCTCCTGCACAGATTTTTCAATGCTTTGCTTCTGTTTGCTAATATATTTTAAATCCTCGGATTTCCAGTGGTTTTGAAATGCACTCTTTGGCCACCTTCTAATCCTCACCGGATTTAATTCCCCAGTTTGAAATACATTTTAAAGGAGATTAAAGTTTACTTTATCACTTCTCATATGTTTTAAAATTCTGATGTCAGAGTAAGGACAATTGCCCCACTGGCAAATCGACTCCCTGCAGCTCCAGCCATGGAACCACAGTGGATGCTGCATCCCTTCATCGGCAGATCCACTGCTTCTTACAATGCAGTGGTCTGGGGAGCTTCTTCTCTGTGCCCTTGGCAGAGCCTCTCCCCATTTCTTTCATCATCCCAGGTAGGTTGCAGGGTCTGAGCATCCCCCACACATGACACTCCCCAAGAAATTTTATGACATTTCTGATACTTCGGGAGGAAAAGTTCAGATTAGGGTAAGGCTGTTTTCTCTCAGTGTCATGAATTTATTTGTTTTTTAAGAAGCAATAGTACTGTATTTTTATAGGGAGCTGGGTTGTGTTTTGTGTTGATTTGAGTTTAGGGAGGAATTTCAAGCAGTTAAGTGTTCTAGACTGCCCTGCTCAGGAGAGGGAGGTGAGCCACCACAACACCCTGGGGTCCCACTCTCTGCCCATTTCCATCATCCCCAACAATTTCCACCGTCTTTTCCCAATTTACTGAACCTGAGCATCTCAAAATACCAGTTCACTTCAGACTTGTGAGAGTAGGGAGGTGGACAGGCAAAAGAGACACTACTTCTATCTTCACTGAAGGCAAGGCTAATGAAGGAGTATGACCGTTATCAGACACTACATGGGCACAGGGCAGCTGAGGCGAAGTTTGGAGAGGAAGAGAATGCTGTGCACAGTGTGCCCCTGCTCCAAGGGCACCTTCTGCTCAGCATCTGCCCACTTCTCTGGCTTCCTCCTCCTCCTCCTCTCTTTTCCCTTCTCATAAGTAAACAGATTATCTGAAACTGCTGCATCTTGAGAAAGAGAAAAAGAAATCCTCTGTACATTCCGCTTTTTCTTTCAAATAAAAGAAAATATGATATTGGAGTTTTGCACTAAAATTATTGTAATATTCTTTCTTTTACAAGCGCCTTTAAAGTTCATCTTTACGGTTCTGATATTGAAACCATTGCAAAGGAATTGTTTGTGGGGATTATTTGACTTTTTATTAAAAAAATCAAAAACAGGTGGGTTCCTCATCATCTGCACTTAAGTTTTTAATAAAAAGTAAAAGTTCTGGCACATCACCGACTCTTTTTTTCTTTTTTTCATTTTCATTCTCTCTTTGGCCAAAGACAGGACACATCTTTTTTGCTTTTGTGCTGAGGGATATGATTCAGAGCACATATATCCATACACTTGGAAGAAGGGAGAATCCCTGAGTTCATCACCCCAAGATTTGTTAGCTGGGTCTCCAAAGGAAGCAATCAAGCCTCCTGCCTGTAATTCCCCTTCCCATGCCTCATATAACTCCTGGACCTTTTGATGCAACCGAATTAGACAACGGAGCTGATATCTGAGATGTAAGATGTGCCCAGCTTTGGGGGAGATGGAGAGGGGGGTTGTGCAGCCATGCAGCGTGAGCTCAGCCCTAACATCAGACACCAGAGAAGCTACAAAAGAAGTGACTTGGCTCTCAAGAGGCAGAAGGCTGGGGACCTGGTACCCTTGGGTACCGTGGCTGCTGTATCTTCACGTAGCTCAAGGAGAGTCTGAGAAAACTTATGGGAAAGAGATAATGCTGAGGTGGCTAAAACATCAAAAAAACCCCTCTCACCCAAGAAACAGAAGGAAAGTGTCAGGGCTAGGGTCACATGTGCCCACCTTGCTCTTGCACCCTTCAGGCAAGGGCATGGTGATGCTGTCCCCATCCCTCTGCCTGCAGGGCCTTCAGGGCAGCCCAGTGTCTTGGGACATCACCCCATTTTGAAGATAGGCTCTCCCTGAATTCCAAACCCCACCGAGTATCCTCGAATGCTTTCCACAGGTGGGAACGATCTGGAGAGCAGCCACTCTGGAAAGCCTCTGCAGGCTCATGGCTCTGGGGAAGGGGCTGGTTTTAGTTTGGGGATGGTGCTAACACCCGCTAGCTGTTTCATTACCCTGAACTCCACTTTTTCCCCAGCGTTTTTCCTCCTAACGCAAGAGTTTCCTGTATTCCGCTTATCACGTTTTATTTCATCTCCTAAATTCAAAAAGAAATAAAACTTGGCTGAAGCCAATAAAGCTCATATGAAACCTTGAGCTCTGAAGTGTCTGGCAGGGTCGAGCTGCTGCACAGGCATCCGAGAGCAGCCAGCTGGGGGGGTTCAGTGGGCAGCAGCCCCCAGATGCTGCGCTGGGGTTCCAGCTCATGCTCTGCACTAACCAATGGATTATTTTAGCTCTGGATAAAAATTTCCCTGCCTCAGTACTGTGGTCTGCCTGTCAGCTATGGGTTGCCCCTCCTTGTAGGAGCAACAGGAAAAGGCATGATGCTCCTGCACTCACCTGATACATTAATTTCTTTCTTGTTTGTCAGGAATTTTTTCAGCCTACTGAGGAAACAGCACTGATGGATTGGAGCTTTCCTTGTGAGTTGTGCTTTCTGGATCTCACCTGTTCTCTGTGGTTCTTCCTGGACTCCATCTCAGTCTTCCCAGCAGCCAAATGGTTTGCAATAAAACTGCCAGAAATACAAACAAGGCAGATCAGAGGTGCTCAGTCTCCTGTGTGTTGTGCTGCAGACCTGCCCTGCATTGCCACTTGATAATGTAGCTGCTGCTTTCATTGCACATATTTGAGCATTTCCCCTGCTTAGCCGTGCTGAAGTTCTGTATTTGACAGGCTGAGACTTTGGGTTGTTCAGCCTAGAGAAGAGAAGGCTTCAGGGAGACCTTCTAGCAGCCTTCCAGTACTGAAAGGGGCTACAGGAAAGCTGGGGAGGGGCTCTTTATAAGGGATAGGATGAAGTGGAACAGTTTTAAGCTGAAAGAAGGGAGATTTAGATGAGATCTTAGGAAGAAATGTTTTCCTGTGAGGCACAGGCACAGGTTGCCCAGAGGAGTGGTGGATGTACCACCCCTGGGGGTGTTCAAGGCCAGGTTGGATGAGGCTTTGAGCAACCTAGTCCAGTAGGAGGTGTCCCTGTCTGTGGCAGGGGTTAGAACTGGATGATTTTTAAGGTCCTTTCCAGCCCAATCATTCTATGATTCTATGATTTCTAAAAACTCAACATGCAGTTGTTGGTTTAAAATCTGACATGCATTTTAGCCATTGGAAAGCCTCAGCAAAGGTGTTCACCTGCATCGCAAGTATCTGGCTGGCTTTCTGAACGACATAAAATAATACGATGCTGCTTCACACAGAAAATCAGAGTAGTTTGTACATGTCTTTGTTTCAAGCCAACTGTATCTAAAACAGAGTGGAAGCTGCATATCAGGAGAAGGGAGAAGAGGGCCCTAGCATTACACGGTTCTCTGAACACAACTATACGTTAATTATCAATGCACTACACACTTATGTCAGTATTTTGAGGTCAGATAAATATGAGTGCATAAAGCAAGACTGAATCATTTTAAGATCTTGGTCAGATCTTTATTAACCCAGCTACAAATTACTTTAACTCTTTGCAGTGCTGAAGAGGGTTATTAGAAGGCTTTGGTCAGCAAGCCTGCACTGTGATGTGTTGTTAATAAAAAATAGCATCTTCAGAAGAAGAAAAATCTTTCTATTTGCATCCAGACAGCTGAAAGCTCCATATTTAGCATTTTTGTTGAAAAAGTAAGGACAGACTTCCAAACATAGAGCCCATATGAACCAGATTTTCACATGTAGATGGTGGTGTTCTTCCACTGAGCTCAGTAAACCTGCACTGGTCTAGTCCGAGGACCTGGACATCGTGTTGTCCTAAGGACAACATGTCCTGGACTTTGTCTAACATGCTTGGACTCTCACACATCATTTATATTGTCCCACAGCTGCTGTCAATGCTTTAGCCTAGGACTGGTGATCAAGACCTGGCACAACTACTCAGGAATATTTTTCAGTGACCTATCTGGAAAAAAACCCCTATAAAATAAATAGTTCTTTGAGGTACAGAGTCAGGTCTGTACAGGAAAAGGAAACAGAAATATTCATGCTGTAGTAGCAGGAGAAAGATTGGGTGACACTGAATGAGCAAGCATGCAGTATCACCAAAAACAAGCTCCAACTTGTTAATGAGCAAACTGATCCAAATCCAGGCAAGTTCAACTCAGTTTCCACAATGGGATCCTGTTTGCTGCCAGCTTTCGTCTCCTAGAGATGACAGATCTTGTCTATGCTGGAGAGATAGTGCCACTCGTGAAACATTTGTGGTCTAAATACCACAGGGAAGCCACGGGGGAACAGCAGAGACCATGGTCCACAACTGCAGTTCCCTGAGAGCTAGAATACACTGCTGGGTGAAGATGTAAAACTGCATCAATATGTTCCTGCAGGGCACTGAGCTCCCACGGCAGCCAGGAACAACGTTGTCTCCATTGGAGCGCAGGACTCCGTTCTTTCCCAGCAGATGAAGACTTAGCCAGGGACATTCACGATTTTCCTAACCTGGGCTGCACGGAAGGAGCCAAAATCCAGATATGAAACCTTCAGGACTCAAACTCCAGCTAAACATAATCGAAGGCGAAGGCTAAGGCAGGAAGAATATGGGAGTGTCTTACCTATTATGTTCTATTATGCACCTATTATGTACCTATTATTATGTTCTTTCTCAGCTTAGGTGAGAGGGAATCATAATTAAAAAAGCAAGGAACAAAGCATAAGAGGCATTTGGTTGATGATAAACCAAAACCTCTTCATTCTCACCTCTGAATTTCTGTGAGAAACTGGAGGGTCATCAGCACATTTAGGTGGCCATCCCGGAGCAGGAACCACATTAAGAAAGCAAACCTTTGTATTGGGGCCAATCAAAGCCAAAGCAGTGATGTGTGGGGCTCTTTGTCCAAAAGCCAAATGTCCAGCCTGAGAGATGCAGTCTTTTTGGACTATTTCCATATTACAAACCCAGTAAAAGATCATGTTTCTGTAGCCTGAAACCCATAAATGGCCATTGTCTCTTCGTGCTCCAGCAAAGGCTGTTTTCTCTGGCTGAGGTGCACACACAGCGCTGGTTGTACCTTGTCTCGTCTACATCAGGGGTAAGGTTTGGCCACTGAGGCATGAACTGGCAGTGCAAGCAAGGGACCAGGACTAACAACCAACTGTACAGCTTGGACAGCACGGTCCAGCAGAAAGCTGGAACGATGCTGCGTCTTGTTCCTAGCTCTGTCATCAAGTCATCGTGTATCCTGGGGACAAACCACTTCATCTTACCTGCGTGAAGCACCAGCTCCACCAGGCAATGAAGGCTGATAGAAAAAAAAAAAGTAGATCATGCTAGGTCAAAACTATTGAGTTATTGTCTTTCTAAAGATGGTTATTCTTCAACAGGATAACTGACCTTACTGTCCCCTAAACTCAGGCGATACCTGGTAGCTGGCTGCACTTCCATAAATACAGGTATGGCAAGGGTATTGGAAACAACAAGCCCAAGCTATTTTCTGCTAAAATCTGAATTATTGTGAACATCCTGATTACATTTTCAAGGTGTTGAATTCCAAAGGAAACTTTCCAAAATGTTTTTTTTGGTCAAATCTGAAAACCTTTTGAAACTGTCAGTGCCCTCCAACTTTTTTCCTTTGAGATTTTGACTTTTCAGCCCAGTTCAGAGGACAAGGGAAGTGTCTGAGGTCTTGTAAAACCTTGTGCCCAGCTTTTGCACTGAATAACGACTCCATTTCATTTGCAATTAATGTTTATACCCAGAAGCAAGCTATCTTACCCAATTACTCCCCGTGAGAAGGGAGGATGCTGTCTGACATTCACACCAGAATGGGGTTACCAAAGACAGTCAGAACATCTGGAGAGAATAAAACCTCTGAAAAAATTGCTTTTCCCAGAGCAGACAGTCCTATAAAACAGATCTGCTGGGAGCCAAATTAAATAAGGGGAAGGTGTAAATGGATTCCTTTCTCTGCGTGGAGAAATGGTAAAGTCAGTGGACATTTTTCCAGCCTGGTTTGCAAGGAAGAAGCAGCTCGGCCCCTGCTGGCTGGCAGGCAATGCCCAGGAAGGATGTGCAACCGAGGGACGATGATGGCAGGACGAATTTGAAGATTCAAATAGAGCACTGAGGGGAAAAAAAGTCATGAGAGCAGATGGATTAAGCATGACAGGGCATGGGATAAGCAAAGAGTTATTGAGTGATAGAACTGCAACTCTCCCGTTTCAGGGGACATCACTGGTGGCAAGAGAGGATGGAGAGCTGGCCGCTGTTTGAGTTGGGAGGGACTTCTCCAAGTCCAACTTTAGTTTAAAAGAGTCACTTACAGGGATGAGAGAGATAATTTTGTCAATGCTGATGGGAAATTTGGGGAAAAAGCACTCTCTCTTCTAATCCTGGGTACAGCTCATTGGCTGCAAATGTGCAACAAACTCTGTGTTCCTGGGCAGAACATCGTCTTTCAGAAAAAAATCATCCTTTTTTAGGAAGAAAAAAAGAAATCAGTATTTTTAGATATTTCTATGAAAGGGTCTCACAAAATGTAGGCAAAGAACAAAGGCAAAAACACACTGAAAATGTGCACCCGACCAACAGTTCCTATTAATTCGGCCACAGATTTCCCCAACATGACCCTAATCCTGGATTTCCAATGTTTGTTACCGCAGCAGCCCATTTGCCACTGAGTCTAGCTGAGGACTCCTCTCCCCCTTTTCTGCCCTCAGTCACTTTTTTTTCCTCTTGGAAAACTCATAGTTTCTGGGCTTTGCACAATGTGTGGTCACTTGCTTCCTTTTGCTGTCTTATTGGGCGCAATATTGGGATAAAACAGATCCAGAACCATCATCCACCCTCAGCCACGGAAGAAGATGTTTTCATGGTGTCTGTCAGTAATGTAGAATTAAAAAAAAAAAAAAAAAAAAAAAAAAAAAGAGAGAGGAAGAAAAGGAGGGGCAGAAGACTGGAGAGAGAAACAGAAGCATTTCCCTCTTCCACAAGACTTCTTCAAACACAAAGGATGCCTTAGGTTGCCACCTAGTGACTCTGAAGACGAAGAACCAGCACTTTTGGAGCCTCCACTCATGTTGGATGAGCTTGCTTGTCCCAGGTGCTCCGTGCACAGCATCATCCAAATAAATTCCCGTGTGCTCCCACAGCCAATGAGGAAACAGACCCTGGTCCATGGAGCTGCTGTTGTCCCCTCCCTCTTAAATCTTAGCCACCTGATGAGTCTGGGCTCAAGAGTAAGCTCGAGCTGCCACTGATGGTCTCCTGGTCTCCCTTGGGACTTTGCCCTTGGCATATAAGGATGCTTGGCTTGAATGCTGCGATCTGAGAGGCAATGCCCCTTGCATCAGCACCGAGGGCCACTGAGCCCCTGCAAGGGCTGCCAATACTGACCTGCAGCCCAGTAGCATCAGATTGCCCAGGGACATCTCAGCCTCATACTCAGCCCCAGCCTCAAGAGCCCAGGCTGGGCAGCTCTGCCTTCAGTCGCCTAGTTTCAGCTTGTGGGTTCCCTGGACATGTGAGCAGACAGCTATAAAAATCATCTTTTGGCAAAAAAAAAAAGATAATAAAAGTTTGGCAAAGAGTTTTCATTTAGAAATCTCTCTTTGCTGTGTTTTTTAAGAGCCTAGAAATATGCAGTGCTGAGCACTGCACCTCCAAGTGCATGAAATGACCAGCTAGGTATGAGAGAGATTGTTTCAATTTCGTGTTACAGTTCTTTTACAAGGTTTTGGATGAACATAACCCAGAGAGTCAAAAAAAAGTGTCAAAGAGGGGAGCTCTGTGACTTTCTCATGGCCTCTCAGCTTGCGTGGGATGCCCGCTGTGTCCTCAAGTCAGTGGCACTGCAGAGATGTGGCCCCACTGGTTGCACACTCAGCTTGGTCGCCCTCCCCTGTGCAGTCAATCAAATGTGCTGGTGGACGCTGCTGTTTAATAAAGCGGTCTTTATGCCCCAGAAACAGCCAAGGTTTTTTAGATTCATTTATTTGGGGCAGGGATGCGTGTCCCTGCTGGTGAATGAAGGGTGTGTGACCCACTGCCACTTGGCACCCCATAATTCCCATGCCCTGACAGCACCCTCAGCTCCCCTACACCCCCAGTGACAACCTCATAGGAAAGCTCATTTCTCATCCATTCTTTATGGGGCGAGGGGTGATGCCTGATCTGTCCTCCCTCATCTGGGTGTGCTCGGGTGTGCAAGCTGTCAGCCGCACGGGCAGGCTGCGGCCAGGGGGAATACCTGCTGCGGGTAATTTAATCCCCACTACATCGGAGTACCTGCTGTAATGAGGCTCATTATGAAGCCCTATTTAAAGCCCCATTTAAGTCAGACGAAAAATAGCTCTTTCTGCAGGGTGGAGTGGGTCAACGGCCCCAATTAGAGGTGTGCTGCTGACAGCAGGGCTTCCTCCTCCAAAAAAATGTAGAAACCAAAACAAGTTATCTCCAAAGCCATGGGAAATCATCATCCAGAGACACTGTGCCAACAAAAACAGCACCAAGAAGAGAAAATGACACAAAGCTCTTGAACACAGTGTCTCAGTGTACCCATTGATGGCAAATGAGAAGCATGTTTTAATACATGGAAGATGCTGGAGGAGGAGAGAAAGCAGAGCACGTGTCCCTGGGGAGATACGGGAGGGTTTGGAGCAAGCTGGGTGCACCGAGCACTGTCACCAAAGCTCTGGGGATGGATTTGGCCTCCAAGCAGGACCAGGAGCTGTGGGAGGACAACAGGAAAAGGGCAGATCGGGAAGGGTCCAATCCCTGGACGCTGTCTTGGGAGTGCTCCCAGCACACAAGACAACTGGAGGTGTCACCCCAGAGCACCAAAAAGCGCTCTAGCAGCCAACGTTGCCTGCTTCAAGCCCTGCTGAGACCTTGCAGGGTGTCCTCCTGCCTTCACCCAGCTCAGGACCAAACATCACTTCCAAAAAGTGTTGCCTGCTGAGCATGCCAGGAGGAGAAGATCCGTCTCATTTCTTTGTCCCGAACAAATTTCACAGCAAATAAAAAGGCTGCATAAAGTATTTGGTTATTTATACATTGTTCCTGGAGTGATGAAATTTCAGTTTCCTCTAAAATATTAGAATCTCCCTAAACTCTTGTTTACTATGCACAGATGCAGACGGAGAATTACTCAAGTTTTCGCAATAAAAATAAGCTCTGTTTTACGAACACCTGCTTTCCACTGTTTAATAATGCTGAGCTCCTGTCTTGTATGCTCTTCTGTTTACTCTCCCACAAATTATTTTTGTTCTCAGTTGACAAAGATAAATGATGGGATTAATATATATTGGAGAAGTCCCGGCGAACAGTTTGCTAGCAAAGAGAAAGGATTGATATTATTTCCCTCAGGTAACATAACACAGACAAACTGGATTAAGAGTAATTTGCTGTGGGGCTTATATGTGATCACGAGCCATTAGTGGTACACCATTTATGAAAATTGCTTTTTCTAAAATAAAAATTAGACCTACTTTCATTACATTGCTGGCACTGGGCAAAGAAGAATCATTCCTTTTCAGGAAGAGAAGAAAAATTAGAGATCTCTAACTGTGCTGCGACAGATAACTAGGAACTGCTGAATATTAGGGTGGAATAGGAGAAGAAAACCCTGCATCCCTGCTGTTAAACCTGAGTCAGGAAGGTTAGCTGTGCCCAATTTATACATTGACATGGTGTTTACCTATTTTAACAACCCTGTGTGGCCTGGACCTGCTATTCCTTCTCCATGGAACCTCAAAGGGCAATAATTTTTTTCAGCTTGTTTGCTGTAGGAACGCATCTTAAAACTGGAGAAAATTCAAATATGCAGATTAAGAGGAAAGAAAAAAAAGCAAGATGTCACTGGTGCACCCCTTTCCCATCTCCATCACTGAGCATCACTGAGCAGCTGCTCCCTTTTTTGCCACTACTGCACACCTTGGGACAGGTCTAACCCACCCCCCATACTGGTCTGCACTGGCCTTTCCTGAGAAGACTCACAGTGGCAGAAAATTGCCAACCCTGCCCCATGTTGCCATGGGGGTGAAAAACCCACCAGGTCCTCCCTCTGGTCCTCACTGATGCTCAGGGGTTCACACTGCTGGCATCCTTTGGTTCACACAAGCAGGAGGAGCTTCAACAGCCAATAATATTCTGTTTACTTCCAGAAGTTCAATAGATGTGAGACGAAATCTTGCCTCAAAAATGCTGAATTATATAGTATTAGCAGGAAGCTCTTAAAATAACTGTTTTTAAATGTGGTATCACCCAAACCTTTAAAATGCAGACTTGCTTTGTGCGGCCAAGGGAAGTTTGTTCATGTTGGGAGGGAGGAATAAACTCTAAAAATAAAATTGGCCAAATAATAAGAGCTGAGCCGCCTCCTTAGTCTGGTCAATACAAACACAGAAATCAGGAGTTTCCCGACTCACCCAAAAGCCTGTCTTTTTTCCAACTGCCTGCTAAAAAATATTCCCCTCCTTGCACAAAGCCTATGTGGCTTTTGTCTCTAGACCTTCACAGGCACCGTGACACGGCTGGTTTAATAATAACCCTTTGCACTTTGCCACTTCAACACGCTTTCCTTCATGGAGCTGCCTTGCCAGGAGGTGGATTCGCCCACAGGTCGCCCTCCTGCCACATCCCCCTGAACCAGCCTCACCTCCTGTTTCACGGCTCAGGGAAGGAGGATGAAATGTCATCCCGTGCCAGCCAGCGAGCCTGCAGTGGATCTACAGCTCCTGCTCCTGCAAAGACCCACCCCACTAAATTGTGCAGGAGAAGCAAGCAGCGTCAGCCAGGAGAGTTGCTGCATGGGGTCGGTACGCTGCAAAGTCCCAGGGATCCAGACTCCTCACCCTCAAGGTCCTGCTGCCCCTCTGTATCTCACCCAAAATAACACTTGCATCCATTTTACCTTTAACATCTTCACAGATCTCATTTTTTTGCTTTATTTTGGCAATGCAATAACCACTCACCAGGAACTGCAGGTAAAATCAAGGAGAAATGCAGATGTTATGAAGTACCTTTGGCTGCTTTGCCCTCTGAAATCTTCCTCCACTTTCTGGTGTCTTGATTAGGCTTCTGAGGCACAGCAGGTAAAGCACTTGGCTTTTTTTCATGGTGTACTTCAGTCAGGGTTCCCAAAGGGCTTGCCAGAGGTCATTGCCACAGCCCCTGACCCTTTCACAGGTGGGGAAACTGAGGCAAACAGCATGATGAGCCCAGCTGGGTGCAGCTCTGAGGTCTCCAGGGCAGGGGTTTTCACACCACAGTTCTCGGACCAAGAGCAATAACCATGCACAGTGCACACCCAAGCAGCCTTTTGCCCTCTGCACACCGCGATGCAGGGCAATGCTGCTGCTGTGACCCCCTCCAAGACGGGTAGCAAGGTGAATGAACCATCATGCAAAGCTGTCTGCAAAACTATCATTCATCCTTTGCCAAAGTATAGCAGGGAAGCAGATAGAAATCAGAGCTGAGCCTGCTGAGGTGCCCTAGTCCCGGGATACCCAAAGCCCCTGCTACAGCCGGGTGCCGGATGGTTGGCATCCTCCAGCAGCCCCGCATGGGCGCTGCAGCTCAAAACGGCAGTGCAATATCATAATTCTGCCAGCCCTGAGGGTTTTGAAAACAATACTGGAAGTAATCCCTTTTGATCTGATGCTAATCCCAGATAATTGCTTTCAGGCTTAATAGGAAAACTGCATTTTCTTGGGGAGAATTGGTCAGTTTGAAAGGGCTTTGATTTAACTAATGCTGTAGGTGCTTGTTTTAGCAGAGGGAGCTCTATTGTTCCAGGGAGCACGGGATGCCAGGAGTAATGACATGGGCCATGATCCCGCAATTAAACCCGTCTGTCTGCAGACATCCAGCCACATGGGCAGAGCGGCTCGGAGAAAGGAGCCTTTCTAAACCACACTGAACTGGAAGGAGCACTGAAAAAATACGGTTTCAATATCGATGAAAAACTAGGAAAACTGCTGCCACGGGATGCTGAACAGGTCAAATACATCAGTGGTTTAGAAGGAGGTGGGATAAAGTCATGGCGAAACAAACATATGGGCAGCTCGGGGAGATGTGCCTTACCCCTCACCATGATTGCACCTGGGGGTATCACAGAAGTGCACCCCATTTTGGGATACATTGTTTGTATCCATTTTGGGGATACAACATGGATTTGGGATATATTCTGCTTCCTTAGGCACCATGACCCCCCCGCAAGCCAAATTCCAAGCTCTGAGTGCACCATAAATTACAAACCTGAGCAAACTGGAGAGGTTTTAGCACCGGTCCAAGTACACTTGTTGCTTTAACTGGAAAGCTGGTTTTGGATGGCAGCTTATGGGTCACTGTGCTCTTACTCTGTTCCCCCTGAGACCCAGAGCCATGCTGACAGTAGGCATTCTTTCTGCTTAGCCTCTAAAACTGCCAAACAATGGGTTTCCCATTGTTCATTAACCAAAGGTTCCCATTTTGCAGCTGTGGGTGTTGAAAAGTTAGTTATGGCCAAGGCAGGAGGAACAAAGTGATTTTGTAGCCATATGAAAGTTGCACATCAGGGTTTTTTTTTAATGAAATATTGGCTTTACAAGGAAGAATTGGTTTACAGTGATTTCTTTAGGTAGTGTAGGTCCTGGCTATGGCTTTGAAGGTGATCATGGGGATGGGTGGGATCCTAAAAAGGCACCCTAAAACTAGCCAGGGAAAATAAACAGAGAATTAAAGTGTGGCCTGAGACCTCCTGAACTTGAATAAGGTTGCACTGACCAGCTAAACAGGCCTCAGCAAAACTTAACCTTCCTCCTGCAATTAAAGCAACATTTTCCGATGGATTTTAGCAGGAAAAGCATGGAAAAGCAGGCTGAGCCTTTGGGTGTCAAACCTAAATTGGCCTCAGCTCTTTTTAGCAGGGTAAAGTTTGCCGTAGGGTCTCAGAGGAGAAAGTCGGAGCAGCTCTGCTGCTTTTGCTTTGAGGTTCTTTGCCCACTGGAGGGAGCATAAAGCAAGCGATTCGATACACGGGACACAGGTTTGGAATAGGTTTGCATTTAAACAAGGGCTAGGGAAGCGTGGTTGGATCTTGCTCAAGCAAAAGAAAAATATTAAATATAAAATACAGAGAGAAGTGTTCTGATTTCTTGCCTTTCAAAGAGCTTTTCCTACAGGGAAGGCAGTCAGAAGGGAAACTCTAGACACCCCACAGATCTTGCCCTTAATTTAGTTTATAACTGAATAGTTACCTTGATTTTTAAATAAATTAAATATATATATAATAGAATCAGCTGAAATCCTAAAGGAGTTGTGGAAGTCATCAAGTCCAGTGCCGGGGAACCTGCATAATTTTGATAGTTTCCAAATACTTTTGGTGAGCCACATACTAACATATGCTTCAGTTCTATCTAGTGGCTGCACAAATCATGTGCTGGCTCTCACCCATATTGTCATATCCCTGGGGGTCTCAAACCCTCAAAGGAAGGATGAAAGAAGAGAAAAACATCCCCCCAAATTCTACCTTGTCACTCATGCCCCAGTCTCATCTTCACACATCTCAAGCATCCCTGTCCTCTCACCAGAGGGCTCTCAGGACCCTCCTGAACCAAGGCATCAGCGCTAAGAGCAACCAAATGATGCTGACCATGATATACAGGGGTTCCTGTGTCCTTCCATTGGGACATTACAAGGTGCCTGATCTTTTGCAAAGCCTGCTGTTTCTCCAAATCTCTTCCAGCTTTAGCCCATCTCACTAGGTATTTAAATGGCTTTCAGAGTCTTTTAGCTCTTAGGCCCAAAATGCGCTTTGGGTGAGTGAACTGGATGCTGGATGGAAGCCATGTCCTTGGTCCCAGCAAGGTCTTTCACTCCTTGCTACTGGTTTACCTCCATGAGTTCCTCTGCTGCTTCAGCTGCCTGTGAACAACATTACCAAACATCACTTCTTGGGCTGTTACATCCTGTATAACCAAGAAAAGAGAAGAGCAAAGAGAAAGGTTTCAGACCATTTAACTGGACCATTCAGAGAAAGTATGTGATCAGCTTTTCTCCTCTGAAAGACCATTGAGCTCTCCTTTTTATCTGCCATAGATTCCTTCACTTATTAAGATAAATGCTTGCTGGGAGGAGCACAGTGGAGAGAAACATTGAGTGTAGGAGCCTAAGCAAGACCTAGCTGAGATTCACCATCCATCCAGAAAGATGCTGGCAGCTCCATGGTCTTAAGGACAGTGCTTCAAATGGCTTTGTTAGACCCCACCTTGCTTTGAAGGTGAGTTTCATGCCTGTTTTGTCTACAGATATACAAAGGGCAACAATCCCTCAATCTGCTGTAGTACCCTCCCAGTAACACTGCGTATGGTACTACTCGCCGTTATTAGTACAGTAAACTGAACAATATTGATTCAGAGGATTTGTGGTTTACCAGCATAGTTTAGTTGTTAGCCTTCACACCATTGCCTGACTCATGAATACACATTAAGTCCCAAATAGTTCGTTTACAGTTTAAACAGTTGGGTTTGTGTGGGAGAGAGGGAGATTTATTTATTTGTATTAATTCAGATCACATTTCCCTTGAGACATCACTGCTTCCACGGGGCTTGATCCAACACCCATTGACGCCCGATGGAGCCCTTCCAGGGAATTCAATAGCACCTGGATCATGGCCACCAGGCCACCATTTTCAGAGGTGCTGAGTAAACACAGCTCCCAAAGCCTTTAATTCGCTTTTGTGAACACATTTGCCTTTGAAAATCAGGCCTGATACTTTGCCCTTTATCTAGGCATGTGGTTTGAGGGTAACAAGCTGCCTGGTTCTTGACAGGTTGTCTATTAAATATAGATGATGCCTTCACATGCAATTGTCTGCTAGATGTTTTTGGAGGAACAAAAGGCTTCTATTCACAAGCTCTGGCATGCCATGCGGGGATGATTAAAAAGGTTAAGGCTTAAAGATAGTTCCCGTTTAATTCAATGACTGCAGGGTTATCCCTCTAATAGCCCTAATTAAAAATTAGCCTGATATAATACAGCTATTATAATACAGCCTGATTTTATTTCATTTTTTCGGTACACATGTGACTCTGCTACAATGCTCCCCATTCTCCAGCGGCGCCTCTGCCCCTGAGAGTCACAATAGACAGAGCCAAAGAGGAATATGCTGTTAGATAATGTGCTCCATTTGAGGGTACACCCAAACCTCACTATCCACGGCTATGTGTACACTGAGAGAGCAGGAGCAACCATGGTGTACTGCAAGGTACCCATCACTGCAGAGGAGCTGCTTCTGGGACAAGTCCAGGTCTCCCCCATTGCCAGTTACCCACCCTAAGGTCTCAGAGTCATGGTTTTAAGTAGATAAGCAAGCATGGGATGCCTCTTTTTCTATGTCTGTTTGCGTCCCAGCTGAGCACCAGCCACCCTATGAAACTGGACCGAAATCATGAGGTTCCCTTTCCACCCTATCTCCTGCTCTTGCACCTCACTGGGCTCCTGTACAAGCAGAATAGACCCAGCTTGACCAAAGCTGTGTCATTTGCAGGATGATCCCCACCAACACGACAACATCCCAGGAGGAGCAGTCTGACATCCTGCACACCAGCTTCCTTCCCACTCACCCAGGGCTCAGACAGAGAAGGGCTCATTGCCCTACCAAGGGGATGCCCCTGCCCTCAGCTAGTGAGCAGATGTCCCTAATTTAGAAATAGAAAATAATCCAGGGAGTATTCTATTTTTCTTTCCTCATCTCAGTGGAAAATGCCTGAAAACCCTGCCGTGAGCCATCATCCTGCTCCCACTGTTCTCCACTGCTGCTTGAGATCCACAGGATGTCTCAACTTGGGATGCTCCTCAATTGGCAGCTGGCCCTGGCCCAGCTCTCCATCAAGTGCCTGCAGCTCCTGCCCCCTTAACAACCTCTGCTACAAATTTCCTCCCTCCTTGCCACAGCCTTTACTGTTTGATTTTGACTTTTGATTGAGAGATTCTTGCAGTGGGGCCAATACCTTTCAACTCCCATTACTTGTGTCAAAAACTTCCCACTGTTCTGGTGACATATTTTCCTTTCCACAAGATATTCCTGATGTGGAGAGCAAACACTTTTTTTAAAAAAGAAGCAGCCGAGACTCTCAGCTGCTGCAAAAGTCCTGCCGTCACTGACTTCAACGTTTTACCATACAACCAGAATACACTAAAGCTGCTGATCAGGGTTGTTTTTCCTTGAAATACAACGGCTTTTCTTGGACTTTTAGCATCTATCTTCAAGTCTGTGACTGTGCAATGTGTTTTCTAGCATCTTATAGAAAACACCGACAGGTACAAAGAAGACAGTTTAAAGCCTGGCATCTAGAAGTCCCTTTAAATCCATCTGTAACTGGGAGTGTTACAGAAGTCTTTTGATTCAGAGCAAAGCTTTGAAATTCACCAGTTCAGTCTGAGGTTGCAACATTATTATATAATAAGATATTAAGAAAACATTAGCATTTCCTAATCAGATGTGGCAAGGAGAGCCACGAAGTGTGACCAGAGGAACAGTCACATCAGCTGCTGGGAGGGAGGATCTGCAGATGGCCCCGACCTGCTGGGTAGGAGTTCCGTTTTGGAGAAAAAGCCTGTCCATGCCTGAGGGGATTACTTGCACATGATGATGCCAACAGTATAACCCACCCCATCTCACTGCTGGCACCAGTGGGAGACTTCCCATTGACTGCTCTGACACATCTTCACTTGATGGGGTGGTCAGGCTGTAAGTCAGTTACTGGAGATGCACATAGCCAACACGCAAAGCAAGGCCAGATGTTGAGAAGGCACAGGAGCATCTGCATAGCGTGTCTGGTACCTATCTGGCATGGAAAAAACTTCCAGATCTTAGTACTTATTGAATTCATTTAATAACGTGGTTGATAACCTTAATTGGAAACATACTTTTCCAGATTCCATTGCTCCAGACAGAAAGAGGCTGTGGAGAGAAATCTGGGAGCAGAAATATAGATAGTTATTAAATGCAGGGCTGAGAGCAGCAGTTTCTGCAGGCAGTGTGAGATGCTGGCAAGTTCTTAATAGAAGTTCCTAATTAGGGCTGCACACTTCTAGGATACAGTTTGCCTATTCAGGACAGAGAAAAGAAATGGATATGGCACCAGGAAAACACCCTCTGATAATTCAGCTTGCTGTTGCCTCCAAAATAGTGCTTAAGGAAAACATGCTTTCCTTTTCAGGTGCTAGGAGTGTCATCATTATAGCAGATCCTTGCACCCTGCTGGAGAGAAAAACTTTCTTGCCCCGGCAATACAAGCTCAGACAAGGCAATGCCAACAGAAGGCTGGAGAGGGTGCAGGAAGGTTCGGGACACTTGTGGGAACACATGTAGGCACTGGTTGCCACTAAAGGGCTGCTGTCACATCTGCTATCACATTATACTGCTGTGCTTTGAGAGGGGCCAAAGCCCTTCCTGGACCAACCGACCTGGAGTTTAGACTTGTCCCTTCTTGGTGCCTCTCCTACAAACCAAAGAAGAGTTCCAGAGGTGCCCAGGAGCTTTCAGAGGGAACCTTTTAATATCTGATTTCTCCTTGATGCAGTAAACTAGGGAGTTTTCTTGCTTTGAAACCAGAAATATCCATTTTGTTAACCAATGATGTGCAAGGTATCATTTTAAAAGGGTGCACTAGGAATCATAGAATATCTCAAATTGGAAGGGATCTGTAAGGATCATTAAGTCCAGCTCCAAGGAAGATGGTCTTTCATTTGATTTTCCTTTTCCCAAACCATTGGCTGTGGTAAGGAGAACAGCAGGAGAATCACCTCCTCCCATCACCCACCACTTTCCAAGGGAGGAAAGTCTTTCCTTGTGAAAACCCCAGCCAGTGCTGGCTGGAGTCCTCTGCTGTAGCCTAGGACTCCCGATGCTTTAACAAGAGGCCTCACAAATATTTAACTCCAGCAAAGGGAGAAAACCTGGTGTAGTGGGGTGGGATGGATATGTTTGCTGAGAAGAGAGGGTGAAAGACTGTGGAATTTATTGATTGGATTCCCGTTGAAACACAAATGCCTTCTCATAACCCAGGAGTAGATAATGGCTTGGCAAACAAGTACATACTGAGTGCACTTGGCTAGAGGTATTTATGTTTTGTCCCAGGCAACTGAAAGGAAAGGGAAAGGTGAGGACCCCATTTCACTCTCCAAGGACTCCCTCTCATCTAAAGGGGGTGGGTACATTCCTGGGGGGGACAAGCTGCTCCCCAGCGGGTGTCCCCATAGCGCATGGTCTCTGTGACAAACCCTGCCTGCTCCCAAAGCCTAGGCAGCAGCTTCAGCGAGGATGCTTGGCCTTAAGCTCAGCATCCCCATCAAGTGCAAATCCTGTGCATCTCTGCAGAATTACTGCTGGTCCTTCTCATTGCAGGGGAGGTGGGAGAACGGCCTAGAGCAGGGAGGTGAGGGGAGGAGCTGCCCATTAGCAGGACTGGTTTCTCTTGTTTTCCTCCCATCCTTCCAGCACACGTTGTTATGTGGGATGCTGAGATTCTGGAGCACAACACCTTATTCTCCTGTCAGCCAGCATCTCCACTCTTATTACTCTATCATGAAGGTGCAAATTGAAATTTTATTTGAAAAGCCAGCAATTCACAAATCCCATATCAGCTATTGGATAAAATTTAGAACTACATTTTATTTTCTTTTCAAAATGACAATAATATCTAGACCGAGAGAGGGGTTTTCCTTCATTTCTCTCTTCTTTTCTGACCATCTCAGCAAAGTCCTTGGTTCTTGGGAATTTTATATCATTTTCTGACTAGATTTCCTTGATACAGCGAAGGAAGCATCCATCCAAGAGTAGGCTGAGGCTTCCTGTTCCCTTTTGTACACCTCTGCATGTCCACTGGTACTCCATGCCAACCTCAGGATGCTAGTGGTGTTCCAATTTAAACCAGTTAGTGACTGGAGGAGGCACAGCTGGGGCCAGATCTTGATTGTCAAAATTGAGGGCAATGACTTTGTTAGCAAGTGTACAGAGATGCAGCCCCAAGCTGGGTGAATTTTCAGGTAAAGCAAGCTCTACCAAAAAGTGCACGTAAAAAAGGGTTTCCCCAAAAAGTATGCACCAAAAAGGGTTCCCCAAAACAGTTGTGAGATGGATGGCGGCTGGGTGGCTGCCTTTCAGGCATGTTCCCCATCTCCATAGAGACACCATTGTCTGCTCAGGCCTGCCACATGGGTTTTTAACGTATTTTTTCTTTTCTTTTCTTTTTTGATTATTTTTTACTTTCTTTGCCCCTCTCTCCAGTCCATACATTTGCATGCAAATTACACAAATTGCCTCCTCACTGCTGCTGTTGAACACCAGCTTTCTAAAAGCAGGCAGATCTGGGGCTGCTCAAGAGGATCCTGATGGAGATGATGTACCGGACTTAAATGCAGTGGCTGCTCCTTGCTGTCAGTGGTAAACCAAGCTGATCCCAGGGCAAACGTCACTCCATGTCCACTCATGGGATGATTCCCACCCGGCTGCCTTCACCAGTACGATTTGCAACCCATTGCAGGACTCTCAGGACAGGTGCAGACAGGGGTATGGGAGGGAAATAAAAGGGAGACAAGACTGACCTTTAAAGTTTTGTTCCAGCTATGTCTTCCTGCTAAAAGCATACTGGCTTACACAAATAACTTTTGACCTCCGGCCCCCTCGCTTGCGTCGCAGCATTGTGCCAGGAGCATTTGTCTCGGGGCTGTGACACATGGCCTTTATGTCTGGGGGTGCGAGTGAAGGCTGGGGCACTGTGACTGCCTAGGTAGTGACTTATTAGCACGCCGCCTTCTCTTTTAGCAGCCCCTCTTTGTGGATGCAGGAGCAGACAACAGAATGCAGCTGTAAGGGAAAGAATTAAAGGGTTATTAAAAAAAAAAGATGCGGGGAAAAAAAGTTACATTGCAATTTTTCAGTTGTGTTTGCAGGCAGAGGTCTGGGAGGTGTCCCTGCGGCTGTCCGGTGGCAGAGTTAATGCTTTCATCCCCTGGAGCAGGTTTTCAGCGGGGGTGAATTAGTGGGGATGCAGTGACATCCATAGGGGTATGGTGAGTTACACCGTTTTACGAGCTGACCTGGGACCCTAGGGGAGAGCAGTGCCAATTTACACCAGTTGAGGGTCTGCCCTTTCAGCGTCACTGCCGTGAGAGCCATCACAAATCAACACCTAGTGCCTGCACATCAGGCTCATCTTATCGAAACACTTGATTTGCCTTGGAAAAAGGTTCCTGGCATTCACCAGCATCCTCTATGCAAGCAGTCCGTGTAGGGGCTGCTGCAGACAGGAGTTATAGGGCCAATCTCGTCAGGTTGGTGTGATTCATGCCCACCCAAGGGGTGGCTGGAGTTATCCTTGCACAAGAGGAATGTGCCTGTTTTCAAGACAAATACGGTCTTCATAACTCAAGGAGCAGAATAAGATGCTACAGGACCAGTGGCAGCATAATGTGGTGGCTGCATCCCCTCTTAAATCCCTAAGTGGGCAGGTACTGTAGCTACAAAGGAATAAAGGTACTTGGGAAGCTGATGAGGGGGAAAGCTGCCTTTCATAGCACGTGCCTTATGGATGCAAAGGGCTGGGATAAGGCCAGTATTTTGGAGGGCACATTTCAGCCCTTCAAAAGTGGTAGGAGATGCCGCCTCTCCTCTTGGCTTGCTGAAAGCCACAGGCATCTTCAAAAGGCTGGAGGGATAGGGGTTTACAGGATTATCCCTAAGCACCTACAGACCTTTGTAAGCCCAGTCTGTGGATCAAAATGATATGATTCACCTGTAACTTATACCTCAGTCACCAAGTGCTTCTGGTATTAGCAATGGGGTATTGGCTTGGCCTCCCGCTTGTGTCGCTGGAGACCACAATGCCATTACAGCACACAGTCAGCTTGCCTTCCCTCTGCCCCAAGGCAACCCTACTGCCTGGATTCTAGCTCTGGTGGATTCTAGCTCTGCTTCCAGCTGCCCCCTGCTTGCTTGGTCAAACAGATCTTCCTACCTACCTTTTCCAGGCTGTGAATTATTTGATGTTCTTTCGTGATGTCCCCACCTTTTTATTTATTTCTGAAATTAAACAAGGTCATAATTTTCAGTCTCTTTGTATCAGGGTCCTAAACAGGATAGCATCAGCTTTAATTTTCCCCATTTTTCCTTCAAACTCAATATATTCCTCAAAAACCAAACCCATTCTTTCTGAGACCTCTGGGCACTCTGCTGTTGATATAATACTGCTTTTATGAGTCATTGTAATACATACAGTACCAACCTTACAACATAAGCACATAAGCTGCCTGTTATTTCTTTTTTTTTTTTGTCCCTCTAAAAGGATTATTCCAAAGCCAATTTTTATAATTGCATCCCAGATAAAGTGCGTGTCACCCCAGGGGTGTTTAGTTAAGGGAGCAAGGAAAGTATGGCAAGTATTGCATGTTCACTCACTATAGAATTGGGAGCATCCCACAGCTCTCCCTGCCAGCCTATTAGCCAGAACGATGACCTGCTTTTCCAAAGGCAACCTCCAGCTCCTGCTTCTTGGGGTCACATTTTGCTAAGTGATGCTTTTGATGACCTGAAAACCAGAGAAACCCTGCTGCATAGGAGAAAGCAAAATTTTCATTTGAAGGTGTCCCCCCAAAACTCTGGGCCAACCCAGTCCACTGCTTGCATGATGAAGGAACATAAAGATTATTTCATAAAAGTCAGGCCTGTTTAATTTCAGAGCATTTAAGTCAGCGAAAATGCATTGGACAATTATATTGCACTTAATGCTCAGATAATGGAACAATGAAAGATGTATGTTTGCATTTTGTAAAATTAAACTGTATGCAGTTATTTATCTTTTACCTTAATTGTTTGCGCTTGTTTCTAATGTAAACTGTTGTAATTTTAAATAAATATAATAGAAAAAACTTTCCTAGGTATCGGAAATCCAGAGTAAATTTACTTTGCAAATAGGCTTTGTTAGGTATGTTTTATGCTGAGGATCTTAAACTGACACATTCATTCAAAAATATTTTGAATACTTCAGCGGAGCTCTAACATTCCCAGTAGACTGTAGAGAGCTTCAGAAGAGGAAAGGACATGGCTTGGGTGAAGGACTGCAGGTGAGATGGACCTAACAGTGGGTCTGGCATGCTCATCAACTGGGAAAGTGCAAGGTGGTGCCAGATCCTGCAAGTAGGATGCATTAGAAGCCCGGGTACTGGATTCTGCAAATAGGGAGCCCTGTGCCCAAGGAGGATGTACCAAGCTCCTGTGAATGGCTGCAACCCCAATGGTCATGGGTGCTCCAGCTCTTGACCTGTTGACCTTCACATTGCTCTTCTACAGCAGACACGTAAAAGTAGGATCGAGGCATGGTGGGGCCTGTTTTATGGGTCCATGTTATATTTGTTTTGGGTGGTTGAAAGTACAGGACTACAAGTCTTTCATCTTTTGTCGCACCAAAGCCAAACATTAATGGTTTGGAAAACATGCCCAAGCGTGTCTTCATGATGCCATCGGGTTTCTGAATAATCACTTTAGTTCTGGCAATGAAGTTAGGACTCCCAGCAGCGGGCAATGATGTCAGGATAAATTTTTCAATGAAGTCTATCATCATGCCATATAAAATCCCAATTATCTTTCCTGGGAAAGTATGGTTTCTTGCTTTGTAGCTCTTTGAGGATTTTTAGAGATGATCTTGGTTAAGCTCAAGATGTCGATTAAGGAGGTGAATGCAACTGTTGATTTAGCCCTAAGGGGTTGTTATAAATGTGCCGGTTTGCTTTTCCAGTACCTCAAGGGAAGGCTCCAACAAAAGAAACTCCCTGGGCTGAAAGGTAACTCAAGTGATTAATGACATATGCATTCAGCATGACATCTTTATCACAGGGTGGTCTTATTGATTTCGAGTTGAGCAACCTGGGAAGTGGAAAAAGAGGTTGTAAAAGTGAAAGCCCAGTGAAAATTAATTAATTGCCAAAACAAAAGTGTCAGCCTTCATCACGTACCTGGAATTCAGCAGGCAGTCGCATCTTGCAGGGTTCTTGCAACAGCTCTGTAAATCATGACTGATGTTTCTTTCATAGCATGCAATGAGACAAAAAAGGTAAAATAGGAGTGCTGTGGTTCGTTTGGACTTGTTAGCTGCATATGCCAAGAGGATTTTTTGGATGACTGCAGCCCTCTTGAAAAAGGGAATTCGTCAAGGGGACTTGAAGCTGGGTCAGAGCACCAGCAGATGTGCCCGTGGATGACTTGGACTGGCTAGCTTGAAAGCTTTTACGTGGAGTTCCCTGTTTCCAGTTCCTATCCTGTAACTGTCCCCGATGGTCCAGTAAGGCTAATGGGGCAGGACTAAGCTTGTACACAGTGGGTACGAGCATTTACAAAACCTGATCCTGAAGACCTGCACTAAGTCCTCTGGAATAGTGACAGCTAGGCTTTGGGGTGGATGGCCCCCCTTCACTGAATTGAGGATCCCAAACTGTCAGACATTACTCTTGATTTCCCTGGCATCAGCTATGTACATGATGGAAATGAAAAGGTTATAGCAGAAAAATACCCCTGAACGACACTTTTGTAGGGAATAAGCCCTTCTGTTCAAGTGAGGGCCCCAATTATCTCTAAGGCATAGAACACTCATCAGAAAAGTCCTATGGAAGCCTCCACTGAGGCTGGACCCTGCTGTTGAACCACCTCACAGAAGCTGGATTCATGCTGCCAGTCCCTCTGCATCCCCTCAGCAGCAGCTGCTCCTCTTCTTTGCTTTTGGTTCCTTTAGATGGCACCATCCTCCTGTGCTGGTGCTGTGCTGGAGCCCATCTCAATTAGTATTCACATTGCAAAAAGAGAAAAATTCCTTCATTACCGGGCGGCGGGTAGCACGGCGATAATTGAGGTGGTGTCAGCAACTCCATTATAAGCCCTAGTTTCCACTGGGGGGGCGGGGAAAGGTTCATGCCTGTGATCCTGAAAGCCCAGAGCAGCTGCCTTCCTCCTTTTTATAGTTATCGCTGGCAGGATGATGCTTCAGGTATGACCTTCATGTATGGTGTGAGCGACCTACGGGATCAGTCCCGGTTTTGAGAGATCAGTAAGAGATGTGAAAGACGATGGGTTTACACCAGCTACAGAGCTACGCTTTCAGCTGGGAAGGAATGGGAAGAGGCAGTGAAAGGTGCCCTGGACCATACGGCCCCATCTGGAGCCCACCGAGGTGCCAGGGAGTGCGCTAAGCCAGAGTGGTCATGATATCCTACAGTGCAGCTCAGAGGGGTGAGGAGTAAGTACCTGGTCTCATTCACACCATTTTCTGGGTGTCCTCCACAGAGGTGAGGTTTGGCTGGTTTGGCAGCAGGCTTGAGGAAAGCCACCTGGGAGTGAGAGGATTAAAGCAGAGGATTTAGACTATCGCGAATGTGGTTGGTCTATAGAGATCATCCTCACCTGAATTAATAGACCTTTATTTATCAGGTGTCCTCTTGATTCCTGTCCTGGATCCAAATGTCAGCAAAGTCCAAATCCTCTTTTAACAAACCCCATTTCATGCTTTGCACTCCGAGAAACAGGCTCTCACCTTTCTCACTAGGAATGTGGCTCATATCAGAAGAGCACCTGTAACGTCATCATCTCTAGGGCCCGTGTGGCAGAGCTCTCACTCATACCTTGTCAGATTAAAAGAAGAAACAGCAGGTATGACCTTTTGCAAACAGGATAGAGCTGTGGCAAGTCAGGTTTGTGAGCAAAGGGGTTCAAAAGGAGGGGAAAACAAACTTGGGCAGGTTTTGCCCAGGTCACTTGGATTCAGAAAGGTCAACCAAGCGAGCATTGCACTGAGGCAACTGCCCACTCAAGGAAATTCAGGAAAGGGCTGCCAGGGGCTGGTACCTGTCCTACAGCCACTCCAATGAAAAGCAGAACCAGCTGTGCCAAAAGGCAGGGAAGAAGAGGAAAGTGAGCATTTTATTTCTTCTTTTATCTCACTAATAAACAAAAAGTCATCATAATTTTGAAAACATGGGGAAATAATCTCATTTGCGATTCAAAATTTAGGAAAAACGTGGGCAGTCCAGGATCAGGGAACTCTGGGTCTTTCTCCCAGCAACTTTTTCCCCCTCCCGGGATTTTTTTTATTTAAATACAACATCAGAATAGACAATATGTGAATCTTTCTACCCAGCAGAATATATTTTCCCCCACCTAGGAAGAATGCATCCCCTCCTTCCCCCGAAAGGCAAAATGCCCCTTTTTGCTAATTCTTGACTGTCCTGAAACAATGCAGCAGCGGGGAATTCCCGGGGTCAGCCCAAATCCCTTGTTCTTCCAGCCTGCTCTCGGCCCCCAGGAGCTGCAGCCTTGTTCAGGCTTTTAGAAGTGCAAATAATCTCTATAAATGGGGGGAACAGATCAAGCGATGGAGCAGGAGCTCTCCCCACGCAGCCTAGGAGAGCACAGGGCTGTCCCAGGGAAAAGCTGCCTCTCCCTGCTTTTTTCATCTGTCTTAGTTTATTTTTCCTGCATTTATTTTCTGCTGTTTTGTTACCCCGGCCTTAGGTTGGCGGCTCTGACGCAAGCAGTGCACTGGGGCTGTAGCTCCATATGGTCTCTCTCCCCTATGCATTAGGGACCAAATCCAGGCTGATGGGCTTTGCCTCCGCATCCTTCCCTGCCCTGTGGCTTCCCAAGGGGGACTGAAAGTATTCCTAATGGTATCAGAACTATCCCCACAGGGTATCGCAAGGCTTTTTGGCTTTGCAAGGTTCCCTCATGGAACTGGTGCTTGTGAATTCAAAAAAAAAAAGGATCCTAAATGCATTCTAGACCCAAGTAAATGATGACTGCAAAATGTTATCGTTACAGCCATGTTTTGGGCTGCCGTTAAAGCTTGAATCAGCCCCAAATATGTGATGTGGATGCCAGAGTCTGGGGAAACGAGTGTGTCACTCAGACTTGGCATGTTTTACCCGTGTTCATACTGTCCCAGAGAGAAGAGTCCACTTGTGGAGCAGCACTGACAGGAGAACAGTTCCTGCTATCCGGCCCCTGGAAATGCAATTTCCAGGCAGCCAAAATAAGTGTTACAATATAGATGTTTTTACTAACAAATACCCAAACCTCACTAAAAACCCCATCCGCAGCAACACCAGCGACCCCGCACGAGTCGCCTTTATTTTCCTCTGCCTTTTGTTCCCCTCCAGCCTTTGTCTCTGTCGAGCCCACACTGCTCTCGGGGCCGAGGCCATCCAGGGCTGCTGCTGGAGCAGCGGATGCGAGGGCTCTGCCAGGAGCAGCCACCAGTGATGCTGAGGTTGGGGTACCAAGGATAACCTGCCTTCCATGCCTTCCGCAGTGCAAGGGTCCCTCCAGCCTTTACCTTGCCCGGTGTCAGTATGAAACCAAAACATCCCTGCTTGCTGCCTGCTCATTTCATCTCAGTCCCGTGCCTTGCAGGCAGCTCTGCATTTCAAGGGAGAGCTCGCAGCATCATTGCATTAGCCAATTTATTTAGTTACCTGGAAAAATAGATTATGCTCCTTCTTGCTTCTGTGTGCCGGTTCTGGTTACTTTCTTATTTATTTGTTCAGTCATTTTCAGTTGTCTCTTTGTTAAATACACAAAGTCATTTATTAAGCAATGCGCTCCACGTTTTGACCCTTTATTAGGCATTGCTTAGCTGTCAGCAAGAGAAAATCTCCATTCCTTTCTACATTTATTCCCCTTTGGACGATTTGATGGAGCAGAGGAAAATAGATGCTCGGTGTAGTTTAAATAGCCTGGAATTATCTCTGTGCAGTGGAAGAATCCCCACTAACCATTAAAGTTTCATGTTTCTTCCCCACAACTACAAATCCCAGGGCAGCAAAAAAGCAAGAAAGGGCTGTCAAATTAAGTGTGCAGCCTGAAGTGCCATTATTTGTAGGTGATGTTGAGTAAAGGATGAGTGTAAATTTAAGAAGAGTGAAAAAATAACAGCCAGAAAGTTAAAAAAAAATGTTGACAAAATCAAAATACCAAATGTAGTGATTTAAGATGATTTTGTCCAAATAAATGTTCCCTACCGGCATTAATTCCCCACCTGATGCAGCATAAAGTTTGCAACTCCTCAGATTCTCCCTCGAGCTTGTGGCTGGAAGAAGGTGCCGTGATTTAGGGAACGGCCTCAGCGAGGGAAGCTCCTTCCTTTTCCCACCCACTTGCCAGCTACAAAGCCACCGAGATTTTCATTTCGGTGTCGATCGGAACAATTTTGTCCCGGCGACCCTGCTGTCTAACCCTGTTTGCTGAGTTACGCTGGGTTTGCTGACAACTTCTACTTGAGTAAATTGTATTTAGACAACAATATATTTCATTCAGGTCTTTTGCAATGTCTGGACCAAGGTCAGTTTTATATTCTACTGAAATCATAAAGTGACACTTGAGATAAACAGAATGTTTACTCTCTCCATGTGAGCCGAAGCTGATATGTAAATTTATCCTTATTCTTTCATCAAATTTGCATTTACCCTCTTAGTCAAACACTACAGGGTTCCAAATCAAACAGCTTTAATGGTGGTCAACCCTTTATGACCGATTGCCATATCAGAGAGAAAGAAACAGCAATTTAGATTAAAATGAAAAGAGTAACACAACATAACGAGCGTCATCCGGTTTGCCATAATTGGATAAACTTTTCATACGAGTGCCTGTGTTTGGATGCTCGGCTGTCCGGAAAGCAATTGCTGTATTCTCCTGATGTTATTCTAGTCCCTTTATCTGCCCCGCACAGACCGTACTCACCTGTCATTATTTTTTCCTTCTGATCAAACCAGCCAAGTGCCACTAAACAAATTCTAGTGTGGGGGTTTTTCCTCCCCCCCCTTACATTTACATAAGAGAAAGGGACTTGATTCACTGCAACAAGCCATTGGGTTTCCTTCTATCTTTAAGGTTCAGGTCAGGATGGAATAAAACAGTCAGGCTTGGCAGTGCAAATAGGAAACCTGAAGGTGGGCTTTCAGGTTCAGTTGTTTTTTAATGAAGGATGACATTATGCTGGTAGGCAGCTTGTTTCCAGGATTCACAAGCTGTGTGGTGTGAATGTGGCCTGATACCACGGGGATGGGCTGGGGATAAGGGTCCGGATGGTCATTGGGCAGGAACAGCTGCAAAGTCTGACCGTAAAATAACAGATGGGAAAACACAACCAAAGTTGTACAAGGTGACAAATCTTCCAGAAGAAAAAGAAGGAAGATATTTAGAACCTGAGCTAAATATGCACATAAGTATGAGGTTTGTGAACCAACAAGTGTGGGGTTTGTGCCCCACAGCACTAAGTTGAGACCCCATGGCTCGTTTCACATGTGTCTTGGACCTGTGTTTTCAGAGGAGGAAGGTCACTATTTTATTAATCCTGTACCCAAAGAAAAAAGGCAGGGGGGGTTGTCACAGCTAACATTTTAGGGCATGCTAATATTTTTGCTGGTCTGAAGAATGAAAGAACAAAGGGGCTGGAAGCCAAGAGCAGCGCTGTGGTAGTCGGGACAATTCTACAGGAGTGCTGTCCCCGAAAGTCACTCCCAGGATCTGCCTCCCACACTGGGCAGGAAAAGAAAGGAAGGAAGAAAAGAAAACGGAGGCATGTTTGGCCACAGCTTTCACTAGGTAACAGCAGGTTTGGTGCCTGGAATGCCAGAGCTGCCACCGCTGCCGAACAGCTTCATCCAGCACCGCTGCCGCACCGGTGCAGTCTGTGCAGCTCTCCCCTCTGTCAAACAAAATAACCACCAAAAAAAAATCCCACTAAGGAAAAGAAAGAGGAGGCAGTGAAAAAAAAAGAAAAGTGCTAAAAAAAAAAAATATATATATATATATATATATAAAAAAATTAAAGATAAGAAGCAGGAGAAGGGGAAAAAAAAAAGAGGAGAGCTTTTTCCTTTTAAGCAAGGCTGTCAAATGGATATCTTATAGTGGGAGGGCTGGGAGGGAACAGATATCTGCCTCTCTCTGGAGCCTGCAAGTATTTCTGCCATTCATGAAGCCAAGGGATGCCACACACATTCTGTTTGTTCAACATAAGCAAACAGATTGTAAACTGGCTGATAATTTTTGTACTGACAATGTCATTTACAGCTGTCAGCCTTTTGTCTGTCATGTTTGCTTTATTCAAATATGAACCAAGTGGACCTCCCTTCCACCGCTTTCTTCTGCATTAAAATCACATCAATTCCGTTCCATTCTGTCTTATCTAAAATTCATTGGAGGCCAATCACTTGGATGAATGCTTTGGGGTTTCCATGGAGGCAAGAAGTCTAGTGTGGACTTCAGGGGATTAGGAAGTTTCAGATTTAAAGCCTTGAAGTGCACGTTTCTTTCAGTTCTTTCTTTTCATTGCAGAGGAAGGGGAAAGGGAAAGAAAAAAATTTAAAAATCAGGAAATTTCAGGATAATTTTATTTTTCCAATGCAACCCGGGATGAACCAGCCCCTCCTTTCAGTTCATGTTCGTTGGGACATGCTCAACTGCTGAGCTTTTGCTTAAGCACAATTTACAGCTGTAGTCATTCCAACTAAGCTAAAAGGAATATACTGTACCGGCATCTATACTCCCTCAGC
Source organism: Neomorphus geoffroyi (assembly GCA_033558235.1). NCBI lineage: Eukaryota > Metazoa > Chordata > Aves > Cuculiformes > Neomorphidae > Neomorphus > Neomorphus geoffroyi. Next base: position 97,957,788 of record JAUMJM010000005.1, on the reverse strand, counting down.
ATCCTCAACAGGATGCTTGCCATCGGCTCCTATAATAAATTCAGGCCCGTCTTCAATTAGATTGATTTGGATCCAGCTGCTTCCCATGGTGCTGCCCGCAGGTCTGGAAGCATCTCCCTTTGTTAATAGAGGTCACGGCACTTTGTGTTAAATAATTCACATCAGACTATCTGTCTGTCTGTCTGTCTGTCTGGGGGCAGCTGCAGATGTTGCTTTTTTGTGCAGAGCCCCACACTCACCCACACACGCACCTGTATAATAGAGAGCTGTATGCAGAGGATATTTATTTTACATTTGCTGCTCAAGGACTAAGCTGATCTAAATCAGGAGGGAGGTAGTATAAGCAGGATGGATTTGTTTTAACTTGTCCTGCTTTTGTCTTTCAGTCTTACTTTTGTTTGTGGGTTTGATTTTAGGTGCTGGACACTGTTTTGGAGCTGGTTTTCCTGAGCTGTTATGAAACCAGAGCCCTGCTGGCAGTTTCAGGATAAAACATCAAACAGTGGAAGCAGCCAAATCACAAACTGTGCATAAATATGTTGGGTTTACATATTGTGGGCAGAGAGGGAAAGGAGCCATTTGCCCAAGGGAAACGGGAGCTGGGGAACGCCTCACCTGCGTGCACCCCCCCATTCTGGTTGTCCCACTGGGGACAGGACACAGGTGACAACTAAAGAAATTTTTTTCCTGTCTTGTCTCATCTTCCTTTCCCTAAGCCCTGTGACTAAATAACCTCAAGTCAAACCTCAAGGAAAAAAAGCCCCAGACTGGTTTGGTAAGTATGAAATCTTTAAAAGGTGTGCTTTTTGTTTGCCTTCTAGGTCCTGAAACTTGATAAGTGCTCTTGAAGCACAGCTTGGAACTCCCACCACTGCAGCAGAAGTGCGGGAAGCCAGGCAGGGAGGCAAAGCGGAGCTTCCCTGCACGGCACTTGTCCCCTGGAGTGGAGGTAACATGTCCACTGAGCCACCCTGGCTCTCCTGCAGCAATGGTGATGGCAATGGCAATGGTGACGGCAATGGTAGTGTCAAGGATTGTCTCAGGCAGCCCCACAACCGCTACTGGCAGCAGTTTCCCCTGTGAGCCCACCAGCTGTGTGGCCTTCCCCTTCTCCTCCCACCAGCCTATAGGATGAACATGGTCAGGTCAATCTGATGGTGGTTCTGGCCAGGTTTTGGAGGTTCTGAGGGGTTTTAGGGGAAGGCTGAAGGGTTTCCCTTTACCAGCCCTGTGCCTGTGGCTACCTTGGAGCTCCACAAAGTACATCTCACTCAAAACTAACATTGCAGTGAACCTTCTCACAGATGCAGATTGAACGGAGAATGTAAATGCCATATCTATCAATCCAGCCGGCTTACTTCTCCTCGTCGATGCCTTGCTATAACCCCACTTATGCGTCAACTTAGCGTTCGGTCAATAAAGCCTACACACACCTACAAATACACAACACACATCAACAAACAAATAAGCCCAAGCAAACAGACAAACAAAAACTAATCAAGACATTTCTCCCAGCATCTGGGAAGGAAAGGAAAGACTAGTGTTGCATTTATGATTTCTGCTTGTAAGTATTTCTGAGCTGCTCACATACCAGGTGGTAGGATGGAGACGCTCATCCTGCCCAATACTAAAGGCCCTTCCTGGTATTTCTCATGGCCCTTACCTTCAGCGGCTTTGTGGTCGCCCATACACAAAGAGGTGATGCTTTAACTGTCAGTGGGATCAGATGCCCTTCCCATCACATTAGTAAACATAATCAGCTAAGATTTATGAGATGACACAGGAGAATGATGTGGTACATATCAAACCCACCCACTTATACAAAAACCTTCCCACACTGAAATTTCCAGGCAGCGGCCACGCTGCCAACAGCCATGCTCAGAGATAATGCACTCCATCAAAGATCAGCCATGCAAAAATGGGATGGGAGCTCTCGCACTGACAGCATCAGGGATTGCTTCAAGAATACCAGTCTGCAGCAGCAGAAGAAACTTTAGAAAAGATTGGAATAAATCAGCACTGCAAGGGGATTCTTCATGGAAAATTTCCCTGAGTGTTACCAAATATTTATAAGCAGCTTCTGGCTTGACAGAACCTTTCTGAAAGCTTGAGGAATATTTGGGAAGAGAACCTCATATTCTCACCTTCTTCTGACTGCTGTCCCTGGAACACCTGTCTTGGGTTGCTGTTGCAGGTGGGGTGGGCTAGGAGGGATATTAGGTGTGAAGCTCGTGGTACCCACTGGGACTTTCATCCTGTGTTGCAGGGAAGGGAACTGGTATGGGAAGGATTTTAGGTGCCTGGGTGTTTAAGTGACTTTGAGCTCTTTGGGGCTATGGTTAGGGAAGGTAAGGGTAGTTTTAAAGTCCTTGTAAAGCTCCCATTAAATTCATGCCCATCTCAGATCGGATCAAGGTTAACTCAGCTGTCAGGCTCTGTTCCAGGTCAAGACCATGAATAACTGGGCTGAGGGGCTGGGGAACACAGGGCCCCTGTGTCCTGTGAGAGGGGCTCAGGATCTGCAGGATCTGCTCATCTCCAGGGGAGCAGCTGCAGAGACCAAGGCAGCACACACCTCCCTCTGAATGAATCATCCTAAAAATAAATCCAAAGTTTGAGTTTAAATTCACTTTTCACATTTGATGCTTCATACTTAGGAATTGCTATTATTTCCCTTCCCCCCTCCCTTTTGTCTCTTTTCCTTTCCACAGGTCTTCCAACTCGGGAAACTTTGGAAATGACAGAGATTGTTCCCTTGTAACCCTGGTGCATTTAAACATTTTCAAATCCCAGCGATGGAGATGCTGATTGTTTTTGTTCCCTTGCTGCTCTGGCTCATCTTCCTTTCAAGTTGGGGTCTTTTTTCAAAATTACAAAAGAATAAAAAAAAGAAAAGGAAAAAGTGGGAAGGAGCTTTTCCCTATCATTTGTCTTGCTGCGTATAATAGCAGAAAAGAATGGGGGCAGAGGAGAGGAAACTTTTCCTTTGTTTCAATAATGTCTCATTTCAATTTGAAACAAAACTCAATATGCGTGTGTGCTGCTTTATAAACTCCAAACCTAAGAGAAAATAACTGAATGGAAATGTCACTCTCCGTGGCTGTAGCTTGAGAAAAGGGCTTTAAACTGGTTCAATCTGAGCATATATGTTTGAAGACGATGGCTGAGGTATTTATCCAAGCACAGATTGCTCCATTTTGCCCCAGAACAGTGTCAAAAGTCCAGGAAATCAGGAAATCCTGTTGCTCCAGCACTAATCACTGTTCAAATGCTGTCTTGTAAGAAAATTATATTTTGTACCAATTGTACCATTTTATTTATATTTATTTCCACCAAGATGTTCAGATGCCATGGAACTGGGCAGCGCAGCACTATATACCGGTGTCTGTGTCTCTGGGATCTCCTCTTCTTCATCTTCTGCTCACGGTATGCTGGAATGCAACTTCTCCAGCGTGGTGGATGAAGTGGCCATGGTGGGAGTCACTCTGCCGATGCTCCATGATCATCAAGGCCAGAAAGGGGCAAATAATGTTAATGGGATACAGAATTACTGGGGGATGTTATGTGGTCCAACACATCGCAAAACTTGACTCAAAGGCTCTTGTAACCTTCAGGACCTTGCCCTGGCTTTGATGGGCTTTAGGTCAAGACCTTAGTCCAATAACGTTTCTTCTCACTATCCTGCCTGCCCTGATTTAAAAGCCTGTCCTCCACTTCAAGACTTGAAAAGCCTTGGCTTCACCTTCTGCAGCAGCTCAGCCTTGGAATGGGGAATAGATACCTCAGAGTCTTTAAGAAAACTACTGATTGATTGATGGCTTTCAGCCGGCTGGGTCCTTGATGGCCATGAATGATCCCGTAACCACAAAGAGTTACAAAATCAACCAAAAATAAAGTTTACCCTTTTTAATTTTTTTTTCTCCCTTTCTTTCTTGTTTCTTTCTTTTCCAAACAAAACCATAGCAAACCTTGCTCGGCTGCTAGGACGAGCTGAGGGCTCAGCCACATGCCGTACAATACTGCCCGGACAATCCAGCCCCACAATTCCTGTCCACTCCTGGAATATTTACGACATATCCCACAGTTGTCATGTCAACACGACAAGCAAGGGCGGCCTTAAATCAAGCTGTCAAGGGGCCAGAACAGTACCGCTATGCAAAATAATGCCACTGACTGACAGCAGGCATTGCATCTGTCATTTCAGGAGGTTTGCGACTGCTCCCTCACTATGTTTGGGTTGGTCCTTTGGAAGAGGAGTAGAGCAGGGGAAGAATATCAATGAGATGGTGAAGATGACCTCTTTTTTTTAGAAGAAAAGGAAAATTAGAGTTCATTGGAATATCAAGTTTTTATTTACCTTCAGGTGGGATTTGTTGTGTGTAAGCTATGTGCTGCATTTCCTCCCAGAAATGGTGCAGCCACATCAATAATTGTGCTCTTGAGTCTGGAAGATGTTTACCACCAACCACCACAACATCTTCACCCGATCTACACTCCTTGGACAGTGGCAGTAGGAAGTTTGCCCTCATTCTCACCCTGCCCAAAGCAATCTTCCTTCCTGGCACCTGAATTTTATGAAGCACATGGAGCAGCAGTTATGAAATAACAGATTTTTATTGTAGCCAAATGGCTTCCCCAAGAAAAAGAAGCAATTACACCGATACACAGAGCGGCTGCCCATCAGTCCCTGTAATAACTCTGGAGGCAGGAGGGCTCTCACGTAGCTCACGCTCCTTCAAGTTTTGTGCAAATACATTAGCAGGTTGGAGGAGGGGTTTGCTGGGGAGCGGTGGAGATGCTGCACCGGGGAGAGCACCCCCATCTCAGGAGAAGCAAGGAACTGGTTCCAGAGAGAAGACTAATTTTCTATACATTCATACAATTTAATTTTTTTTTTTTTGATGAGAAGAAGAAATCTGCATTTCAAGCTCCCTTCCCAAGAAGAAAAGACGATTTGGGCAGTGTTTCATTGATGCTTCTGAAGCACAAAGATAAAGGATGAGCTTGCAACTTTGTTAAATACATCAGAGAATATAAAACCCTTCTGCATTCACCTAGTGTGGGAAGTGCTATATTTTTCAATGCTGGAAATCCATTTAGCCTTTAATCAAGCTAAGCCTGAATGTTTGAAAACAGATTTTCCAATACATACATCACATGTACCATACAAAATTACCTACATAGGTGACATTTACATTAATTGTAACTGTATTTATTTTCAATCTATTCATCATAATGTAATTTCGCTTGGAAAGTACTCATACCTTTAAACATTTTATCATACGCTTGAGTCTGGTGCATGCCTACGTGTTGTGCCAGACCAGAGCACGAACCTACATCTAAACTTCTACTTTCCCAGACTTTCCCAGAACAACTGATTATTCCACATCTGCCCATCATAATTCCATTTACTTCCATATATTTTGCTCTGTAGCATCACTAGGAAAGCCAAGGGTGACCAAAGCAGGCAGGAGTTTTGCCTTTACCAGTGCTGTGACCTCTCACAAGCTTGTTGTTGCTTTGCAGGCAACACTCCCCCTCTTCCCCACAGCTTTGCATTCGCTTATGAAATCGTGGGCAAGCCAAGGAAATCAGCCTGAGTGGTAATTTGCACCATTAGCAGAGGTGATAAACTGAGCAGGGAGGCAAGGGGAGGGACAGACAGAAAGGTGTAAAGCAATTAGCGATCTTGTCAGGAGCCCTCTTCCTTATGTTTGTTCCAGTGAAATGTTTCTCCAGCTGCTGCAGAGGGGAGCACAGGTCCGGCCGCTGCTGTAGCCCCAAGAGCACGCGATGATAGAAGTTGGTCCCCAGCACTTCAATCGGTCTTCATGTCTTGCCCGTTTTGGCTCTCGCTGCCGTACTGCCGATAAACAGATGGCTTCATAGGCCATTACAGCTTGGGGTGACTATTTTGCGAGCATGCAAATGATATTGCTGTGTTACATAGCGCAGTTATTTACTGCTAATTGCTAAGCTGTCGATCATTATTATATTCTGCAGTGACAGGGTTTGTATTTGCATAGTTTAAGCTATCCATCCTATCTAAAATTAGCATGTGGCTTTAAAAAAAAAAAAGTTATCAGTGCTAAAAGAAACCATCACAGAATTGACTGGGGTAAAATATCTCAGGGCTTTTTTGTATGCATACACAGACACTTATCTGTGAGGAGGATGAAAACCAGCACGATCTGACTGTGAAGTTTGCAAACAACGTCCCACCCCAGGGTCTGCATCGCATTTCCCTTTGTGTCCTGGCTAAGGGCACGGAGAGGATCACAGACCCCATCCTCGCGCTGTTTACTTTGGGAACAATCAGTAATGTATGAATAATAATGCCACCCTCTGACCATGACTAATTGAATTGCAGCATGCTGCGGAGGCAGGCAGAAAGCTTTGCTCCCCGGTAGTCTATCAGTGTTGTTTTTCAAGTAGCAGCAGACAATGATTGATGCTGATGTGCTTTCAAACCGGTCGCCTTAAACACCTAATGCTAGCACGTATGGACCTGCAGCTTGAGCCCCTATTAAACGCTAGCCTGGATTTATCCATTTGTGTATTTATTCTGTTAAAAGTCCTTCTGGAGGCTGGCTTTTCCCCTCAGACAACGTCTCCTTTCTAGCAGCCTCCTAGTGTGGAGTAGCCCTGGAGCAGTTAGGGTTTACAGCAGCGCTCCTTGCTAGATGGCCCTGTCAGTGGTGCGGTGTAACACAGCCCAGGCAATCAGACCTGGCTTTCCGCAGCGATATGAGGAAAGATGAGGTGGCACAGCTGCCCTTTCCCAGTGGAGAGCTGTCTGCAGGCAGCAGCAGTCTGTCAGGGCCAGCTCCAAGCATTCTTCAGCTGTGATGTGAGCAGGAGAAGAGGGAAGAAGTTTTGCTTTAATATCTATCTAGCTGTCTGTCTGTCTACCTATCTATCTACTCCGAGAGGTTGAGAAAACGATTAGCTTATAAATACAGAGGCAGCTTGTAAATAAAGAACCAATGGAAAAAGCCAACCACAGCCCCTACAGCTGCTTAGCACAAAAAGGAACATCCAGGACTCCAGCCTTTTGGCTCAGCACGGATGGGAACCCTGAGAGTGATGCTACCCATGGCCTCTCTACTCTGCGAACCTGCAATAAGTGCCCAAGTGAGCTCAGGAGAGGAGATCTGCTTGGAATATCACAGTGCTGGAGTGATATTTTCCCTCTCAACTCCAAAAAAAAATCCTCATTTCTCCATCCCAGACTGGATCTTTTACAACACTCAAATTACGCCAACTGCAGCAAAGCAAGCACCAGCGAACCCCATCTCCCAAGGGCAGCAGTGCTCCCTGAGCAGCATCAGCAGCATCAGCAGAGAACACGGATGGGACATGCATTGCAGCAGCAGCTCCTGAACCTGCAGCTGTGGTCCCCAACAGCTGTGGTTTGGGATCCTGTCTCAGGCCCATGGAGGCTGAAAAATGAGGATTTGAGCCCAAGGTGGCTGGCCCGGGGTTTTATCCAACTCCCCCCAGCACACGCTCCAAGTTGGCTTCTTAGCTGTGCTGGCGAGGCGAATGTCCAGGCTTGGCCCCGTGCGGGCAGGGTATTTTATTTGATTAAAAGAAGGATGGGAAGTCCATTAAATCCTTTCTTTAGCAATACGATTAAGTGAAACGTTAGTGATTTATTTTCTCCTTCTGTATTTGGGTTTTCAGGGCCCGGATGCCAGCCGCTGGGGTCGGCTCCAAATCTCAAGCACTGGCCTTGTTTAGGAGTCAACAAAAGACGTGTTTAGCAACCGAAAGCCAAACAGAAATCTGTACTTTGGACCAACTCTAAGGATTGCTCCTCAGCGGGATAACAAGTCTTGTGTCAAAACCTTTTGCTAAGCTTCACCTCAAAGCTTTTTCCAACTTTTTTTTTGGCTACTGCCATGCAGAAAGCATTGTACAAAGCATTGTACCCAGTGGCATGAGTGCAAATGCTTGCCCCTAGCCCAACCATGGCATTACCACATTACCAGCTTGGCATCCTGCCGATGCCTTACGCCTCGAGGCAGTGCACCAACAGACCAGCTCTGTGCAAGTTCCTGCATGCATCTGGGGTAAAATCCTGGGGGAAAAGAGCTTTATTTCTCTCCGGGAGAATGGGGACGTGGTAAAGTTGCAGTACCTGGGGCGTGGAAGATAAGTTCAGGTGGTTGCTGGACCATCCTGGTGCAGGAGCATCCCGGGGCTAAGTCCTTGATGCCTCAGCAGAGCTTCTCCATCCCAACTGGGCTTAGTCAAGATCTGCTGTTTGTACTAGAATAATTCAGCTTTAACCCCCCTCCCTGGGAATGTAGCGCATTTTGGGCCACAACGAGCAATGCCTTGACAGGGGACTTGGTTCCCAAAGCAGCAGCCCTGCCGGCACAGCCCCAAGAAACTCGGCGCAGCGGGGCCCTCGCATCGCCCGCACTATATGTACACTTGGTCAGGCTGTGTAAACTTTGACATGTGGATGTCAATCTTTCTCATATTTGCAGATGGCTTTATCAGAGCGTGATTAGTTTCTAGAACAAATTTGAGCAAAAGAAAACATTACCTACAGTATGTAAGCCAACAGACCAGCTAGTTTTCAGATTTGTCTATTTACATGGGCACTGGGTGTTTTGCTAAGGCTCTCTAAAAGTGATGGTAATTGAACAGTGCCAGTGTGTTAGTGGAAGCTGATGAGTTGTAAAGGTTTTATAAACAACCACGGTGGATTTGGCTATAGCCTTTCGAGTAATGTTTGTTAATCTCGCTGAGCAAGTGTGCACCTAACACAATGTAAATACTCCCGAATTTGGAGGTGTCAATAGTGTAACTTTTACTGTTTGTAAAATCATTCTCTGATATCATCAGTAAGTTTACCAAACGTCCCATGGCCAAATATAATAAAAGCTTAAGTAAGCGCTTGAAGAGGAATAGGGGAAAACATGTTTGCTGTTTTTATTTCCACTGCCTGTTTGTTAAAGGATCGCAGAGAAAATAAGATGACGACTAATAAATACAGTCATTATCCCTATATATTTGGTGGTATCTGTGGGGCTTCCCAGTCACCTAACAGAGACGGCAGTGCATTAAAATAGCTTGGGCTCTGGGGTGAGTGATGTATTCCTACTTTTCCAGGGGAACCCCTGGGCAAGATGAGCTCCTGATGAAGCCATCTCTGCCGTTTTCTTTCTACTCGCTTGCTCAGCAATCACATTATCCAAACACAGTCCCGGCTTTGCCAAGAGGAAGCCACAGCCGTGCACACCGCCACGACCGCAGCACCAGGGAAGTGCCAAAATTCCATCCAAAAATGACATTAACCACTAGAGGGCTCAAAAATTGTACAGAGCAACTCGTCTGCAGCAGGGAGAAGGACTTTCCAGAGGTCTTTTCCCTCTGTGAGGAAGTAACTTTATTTTTCCTTTTTTTTTTGCTAATAAAAAGCAGTCTGGAATACAGTGCATGCATGAGGAGCCAACACCGACGCCGGGGGTTAATAAACAGCCCCCATGGCTGGAAGTATTGATGGCAGAGGGAGATGAAATGGCTGTGACATTTAAAGGAGGAATTTGTGAACCACAAATATGAGCATGACTGACACAGCATGGCAGCACGTAAAATCAATACAAATAACCTAAACCTTAATACCTTGATCCTGGGGAAGAGCATTGCATTACCAGGGACTTGGAGGAGCAGCAGTCGCCCTGGATGTGCCTGCTGGGTGCTATCGACTGTCTCACATGGGGGCAATGACAATTAGGATGCTCTTTAGGAGGAGAGGCTTTCCCTTCAATTCCCCCAGATCTTCGAGGTGAAAAATGGAAGAGGAGAAAGCAGTGGCAGAACTCAAAGGCTCCCTTTGCTTTTCCTTTTCCCTGAAATGCAGGGCTCATTTTTCAGTTCAATATTTAAGGGCAGATTTTCAAAGGAGATCCTCTCCTTCTTCATTCTTTAAACAGTGGGGCCTGAGGGTTTCAGCTTCAAGGAGAGGTTAGATCTCTCTCCAGGCTTTAGAAACACCCAATCCCAAGGATGGCTGCTAAGCCATGGAAAATCAGACCTCAAACTCTTCCTGAGGTATCTCGCTCATATCTGTTAGCAGCAGTCATGGCTTCTACCTAAGCACAGTGATGTTGGATGCAGGCATAGTCAGAGTTAGCTGTCTGTCCGTCTGCCTGTGGGTCTAGCCCTCATGTATCACCATGAACAACCCATCCAGCTGCTCTGCAACCAAGGCCCAGGGTTGGGGAACTCTGCTCTGCCCCTCAGTTCATGCTCCTTGTCCTTACCACAGAGCAAACCTGAACTGCAGCAGCACCTGGCTGACAGCAAGGTCCAAAATCTGCCAAGCAAGTTGGAGAGGGAACCTTCACTGCTCCAATTCTCTGCTACATGGTTTGTGTGAAAGCTGCTAGCTCTTCAGCTCACCCTGCACATTCTTGACTTTTCTGAAGGCAGACAGCTAAAACCCTAGAGGACGTGCTGACCCCAGGGCTGTGCTTAGGCAGGTGAGAGGTGGGTGGATGGGTGAGCACTACCAGCAAGAGCCCTCTGCAACGCAGCCTCTTTAGAGCTGGGAACCACCGACAACCAGTACAATGCCCCGGTAGAAGACAGAGGCAGTGAAAAGGTGAAAGCAGCCATCATCATCCGAGCTGTGTTTGTTAATGTGTGTACAGAGGAACTCTGTTTGTTTGTAGGTCCTTAGTAGAAGTGTGTCTAATGTTGACTTTTTGAGTCTAATATTGTTTGAATTTTCTATCATGAGCCTAAGCCACACTATCCGAGTGCTCTTTCCCTCCCATGTTTGTACGTTCATTACCTTTTAAAACGTCCTGGAGTAGTAAAGAGCCGAGCGGGTCTCCTGGCCACCACCCCAGAACAGCTTCAGCCTGTGTTAGCCACCACTGCTACTGCCTTTGTCATCCCACCCGAAAACAGGGCCCCTGCCAGGTTTAACTTGCACCCAGCTGCGGGCAGGGACCCTGCCCACACGCTGCCAGTGTGGGACTTGTCCCCCCCCCATGGGGTTCAGCCTGGGCCAGGGCCACACTTGTTTTCATGGTCAACAGAAAATCCTCTGTTCTAGCCAATTCTTCACTAATCTTAAAGTAAATATGAAGCTGGGGCACATCTCTTATCCATCCCCACGGCTCTTTTGAGGTAAAAGTTTATCATGCCCACTGATATCGCTGTGGATGAGGGAATATTCCAGTCCTCAAACCTGGTGCGATGCAACCCCTCAGCTTTACGGTGTTGCTGCAAAATTAGGAATCACAGCCTCATATGGAGGTAAAACTCTATATCGCTGTGAAAAAACTGCCAGCTTGCTGGAGGACCTTTCTGCTGGGCACCCACTGCCACGTCCAACTCCCAAGAGCTGAATTTGCTTTGGAAATGCTTTGCTGCTAAAAAGCAGCATTCAGAAAGGACTCCACAAAACTAATACCCAGTGATGGAATGACCTTTAAAAGGACATAATTAAAAAAACCCTGGATGGGTGAAATTTTTACTTCCCTCATGGGTTTTGAAGCTGCAAAAAATAAAAGGGGGAAGGATAAAGCTTATTTTTCCTTGAGAGGTTTGTTGCAGAATGGCACAACTCTGGAAACCAGCATTTTAAAATAAGCAAAGTATGCAAAAAATTGAGAATAGTGATTATTTCTATAGTCATAGGTGCTCCTTGCACTGCACATCATGGAGCTGAACACCATGAAATAGTACTGCCAGATTTGCACCGTCTTTCATCTCAAGAGAGAAAACATCTATTTAAAAAAAAGGGGGGGGAGGGGGGCAAGGAACCTCTGGGGAAGGACACAAAAGGGTAACGTTCTTCCCAGATAAGTTGTGGTTGCCCCATTCCTGGAGCTGTTCAAGACCAGGCTGGATGAGCCTATGAGCAGCCTGATCCAGTGGGAGGTGTCCCTGCCCATGGCAGGGGGGTTGGAACTGGATGACACCTAAGGTCCCTTCCAATCCAAACCATTCCATGATTCTATAGTTCTAAGGTGGTAAAAATTGTTACCAGCCATCCTATGGACTTGCTGGTGCCAGAGCCTTCTCCCACCCTGGATGGGGCAGCCGTTGGTGCCTGGAGGCCACCAGTCCAGGGCCATAAACGAGCTGAAGCAGGTGCTGATGCCAGCCCCAGTGTCAGGCGACACTGTCCTCTCCACTGCATGCATGTGAACATCTATGGGGGGGGGGGGGAAACAGGGACAGTGCAGTTCCAAAATATGCAGTTCTATGCTCCAAAAAGAAATTGCAAATTCTTGTGTGAAAGCAGAAAATATGAACTTTTAGCTCACAGCACTTAATTCAAAGCTGTTTCCATTCCTCCACCTGGCCACTGGTATCCCATATTTACCTGGCCAAATGGTGCCTAGGCAAACATATTTCAAGTTGAGAGATAGCTAGTGTTGCAGGGTCCACTCCCTCAAGCTGGAGTATCTGCAGCTCCTGCACCTCTAGAGCCAACTGTGCCCAGCCCCACATGCTTCTCAGCTCTGAAAAACTTGGCTACTGAGAAAGCAAATACAAGCTGCTCCTGAGGGAGAGGTGGGGACAATATTTTTACGTGTCCCTTTGCAGTCTGTGGTCCAGTGTCAGATCGTAACAGCATTAATGTTCCTCACTGAGTCAGGATGACAAGCAGTCAATAACATCTCCCAGGAAATGGAAGGGAAAAAATCCAAGACAATAGGAATATAGGGATATTTCTCTTTTTTTGTGCCATGCTACAAAAGCTGCTGCCTGTAAATTACTGTTGTAAGTAAGAGCCTAAAGCAGGTGCTTAGAGAGCAGCTGTCACATAAAAGCAAGTATTTAAAGCCATTGTGTTTACATTACAATTATATTTACCTTTAATGTCTTCTGGGTATTATTAATTTCCTCCATTATCGCCTGGTTTAACGTTTTGTTTTACCTAACGAGGCATTTACCCCTCAGTGGGGTCCCTAATTGCTCCCCACCACCACCTCGGCAGGGAAGGTGTGGCAGCAGGCACCCTGGGGCAGTGGGATGCAGTGATGCTGGCACTGCAGACCTAGACTACGCATGCACACCGGTCACTGCAGTGAGACAGCAAGGTGACTGCCAGCCATGGCCACATTTCTGGCCAGGAACACCTTCAAAGCCACTGGTCTCCAATGTTGAAGCTGATGGGAACACACCGGGTGTCACCCCAGCCTCTGCACCTGCCCCCATGGGTTGCCAGAGCCAAAAACTGCAAGCACCTTCATCCTTTTTATGCGGTGGTTACAGAGAAAGAAGAGATAAAAGCATCTGTGCGCACGTATGCACAAAAAAAAAAAAAAAAAAAAAGCAGGGTGAAATATTTTCAGACACTGAAAGTTTTACAAGGGAAAGAAAACACATTGTTAGCCCCTGTCTTTCATAGGCAGAGGGCTGTTTGGTTAGGCGCCACATACACCTGTGGTACGGCACGGCAGGGCTGAGGGAAGAGGGTTTTGTTATTTTCTTTAACTGTAGCCTTTCATCTTTCAAGCAGAGAATTTATTGGCTTGCTCTGCCATCCCAGATTATTGAAAACCCTGGTGGGTTTTGTTTGTATTTTTTTTTTTTTTTCTTCCACGACAAGAACAATCCTTGGTGAAGAGGAAAGTATCTCAGGAACAAGCCAAGTGGGTAGTTTTGAAGGGAGGAAAAAAACACCTCTCCCAAGCCAATGCAAGGTAAAAACCAGGTCCCCCAGCCCAGCATGAAGCCAGCAGCAGCCCAGGAGCAGAACAGGTTGTGGTTATGGCACTTCACAAAGCAGCATTTTCCCCATCCTTCATGGGAGTGTAAGGCCTCTGGGACCTCATGCAGCACTGCATTTACCCATGCACACACCACTTAACTGCTGGGTAATCCCATTAACCTTCTCAATAAGGGCCCAGAGGGGAAGTTGACCAATTTCTATCTGTTTAGTGGGATGGAGGTGATGGAGCAGGACGGGGCCCTGCAGGGATGCCTTCCATCTGCTGGGACAGAAAAGAGAGAGCTCGTAACCCCGCATGATGCCCGCATGTCTGAGCTCAATCCCACGTTGGGGTGGGACAAGGGCACCTATCCCCTGGAGATGAGGCAGCAATGCCTGGCTCCCACCCTTCACTGCGCTGCAGGGACGGGATGGGGAAAACCAACATCCCAGTGAAAAAATCATGCCCTAAAACGCTGTGCTCAGGCAGACCTGGCCTGAAACCCCATGTGGGCATTAAATAGTCTCACCTAAAGGACCAAAATCTGCTGCTTTCTGATGGCAGGACAAACCTGCTGCAGCCAGCTTCACGTGAAACACCAGCTGAGTCAGGAACAGGGGCCCCACAGGACCATCCAGCCGACTCTAAATGCACAGTGTAAGTACAGTATATTTCCGTTAAATTATGGGCACTCAGATTAGCATGTCCTTGTCCTTGCTCTGATAAAGGAGCCCAGGGGCTGGGTTAAATTATAGGAGCAAATCAAGCCTTCTTTTGATTCTGACCCTATAGACACAAGAGTCCCAGAGGGTCCCAGTTTTCTTCTGCCCACTTGCCTTTATTTATTGCTAATTTCCCCTACTACAATAAACACGTCCAGGGTCATCTGATCCCCATACTGTTGGCGTTTTGTAGACGACATAAACCATGATCGGCCGGCGGCATTCCTGCTCCCTGGTTGCTGCGAACCAACAGAAAGTCCTTTATGAACTGGATGGGGAGACAGAGGGTGTCAGAAGGAGCAGGGGCTGCTGAATGGATGGCATTTCTTTCTCCTTTTCAGAGGCCTCCCTGAATAGATTTGTTACGGGACAGCTTGGACTGGGAACAGGGCAGGACAGAGCCAGCAATGGTATGGAAATACCCAGCAAGACGCTGGTTAGCCTTATAGGTCTGAAAAAAAACATGTGTGTTTGGAAATCAGAGACTTCTAGGCAGTAGTGTAGTTGTATTTAATTGGGTGGGAGAAATTCCTCTAAGTTTTTTATCGCAGCAGGTGGGGAGGCGGGGATAGGATACCTGCAAGCCAGGGCACACCAGCTCTCAGCACACAAATCCTGCCACACGGCAAAGCAACATGCGACAGCACAAAACGCCACCCTCCATATGCTTTGTATCCCACCATCCCCTTCGTTTCAAGGCTTGATTTGTTTCAGTTACAGAAGGGAAAATATTATTTGCATACTTTTGTGCTTTTATGGGTTGGGGGAGGCTAGCAAATGATTGCACAGGGCTACCTTTGAACAAACCACCTTGAGAAATAACCAGTCAGTGACTCTTCTTCTCAAAATGTTCCTTGAAACAATACTAAAGTAGTTTTCTCTCCCCCAAACAGCAAGTAAATCAACTTTCAATCAAAATAAAAAACAGCCCAAACAAATGGATCTCTACTTTGAGCTCTGGCTTGACATTTTCGGCTTACCTAAATGACTGAGGAGCATAAGTCCTGATGACTTTCAAGGCTCCTAGGGAACCAATTTTAAAAGATATTTACATGCCAAGATGGCCAGTATCCAGGGAGCATTTCCAGAATACCCTGACAATTCCGCAGACCCCACTAAAACTTGAGAAGGCCTTAAAAAACCTGGCCCCTCACTCACATTTTAGAAAAAAAACTGTGGATCCAGAAGAATCTGGGTATTTTTTTGACATTTTTCTGGGTATTTTTTTTTTAAAACAAAAGGCCTCTTAGTTTAGCAAATAATATCTCCTGGCTGAAACACCACGAGATTTGGAAAAAACAGAAGACTGGGAGAGAATTAAAATATATATTATATATATATATATATATTTTAGAAAATAGTAGTGTGTTTCCAGTGAAAGTGCTTCATCTGCCTGGTTTTGGGTTGCCTTTGCGACTGTCAAACTCATTGCTAAAATATTTCTGGCCCTTGCACGGGTATCCGCAAGCACTATCGGGGTCACTTCTTGTTCGTCTTTCTGCGGATCAAGTCCTGCTGGGAAGCAATTGCCAAGCCCAGTGAGGAGCCCCGGCACCACAGGCCACCCGGGAGGAGGATGTTTGGGATCCAGGTGCTAGGGGTAGAGGCACATTTATGCAACCCCATCTCAAATTCACTCAAACATCGCCCAGAAGGGTCAAAAGTTCACACAACCAGTGCCAACACCATCGAGTTTTGTTTCCTGCTTAGGAAAGCGGGTGAAGGAAGGAACTGAGGAGAAACAAGAAAGAAGAGAGAAATCCAATAAACGCAGGGGTGAGAAGGGAGAGGGGCAGGCGGTGAGAAAAGCAAACAAGGGCTGTAACAAAAGGAAGAGAAAGGGAACAAGAACCACGGAAAGCAAGAGGACGACAGGTTAGGAGAAGCTGGAGGGGCAGAGAAGGGGCACGGGGCTGTTGAACAAGTATATGAAAAGCAGCAGCCCATACGTTGCAACAACATCGCAGCATTTGAAAGTGTTTGCTGACAGTTTTGTCACCATGAGTCTGTTTTTAGCAGGTGTTACTACACCACCATCAGCTCTGCTGACCTCTGGAGCAGCCAGGGCAGCCCTGTGTGTGTCCCCAGCCCTGGGGACACAGCAGGGTGCAGACTTGCATCTCCCACGCTGGATGTTGGGGATAGGTCCATTCACCTTCCTTGGGACTTTTTAATTTCTTCCTGCAGCAGCCCTCAAGGAATCCAACACAGAAATGGAAAGCAGTGATCTTTCGGGGACAGTCTTCTTACTTCTTGCATGATACACAAGTCTCATCACTTCCCACCACTCACACCCTCCAAGTGACTGAGCTTCCTGCTCCTCCTGCCTATGGCCATGAGGGCTGGACTTCTCCAAGACATGGGATGTCTACCCCTCCTCTTCATGCAGGGAAAGACTTTGCAGTAGCATATCTTGTTCCCAGCATTGCTGAGAGAAGCTCGCTGCTTCCTCTCTGGCCCCTGGCCAGCAAGGCGTCCCTTTTTCACCTCCCCGGTTAAATTTGCCTCCTCCTGGCACAGACACCAGCTGCTTCTTGAGTTTAAGGGGGTGGGATGGTTCATAAGAAGAGGAGAGCATGCCCCAGCATGCGTGTGGCCTTTAACGAGGCGCTCGTACGTGGGCATGTGCACCTTGGAGGTGGAACAAAGGCTTTATGGCTCTCACATCGCACACAGCAGAGCCCTGCCAGTGGCCTTCCCCGCACTCTCTGGTGACCTTGGATCTTTATTGTTTCTGAGAATGGACCCTTTATAGGCTCCAGATGGAAAGTGTAAAATTAATAACCCCTAGTTGGCAAACACCCATATGTTTTCCACCTTCTCCCGAGATACAAGTTGTTTATAGTGACATTTATTTAATGCAAATTAACATATAAATGAAGATACATGGTTCTTCCCAGAGACTTGCAGAAACTGCTTTGCACTGAGTTGTTAAAGCCCATCATGTATAGCGATATAACCGATGGGAGGGGGCTATAAAATAAATAAAAATATTTTACTGGCTGAGTCCCTGCGTTGCAACCCCTAGACACCTCCTACCACCCACTCCAAACCTGCACAGGGCAGCAGCCAGCCACAAGGGTGCCCCAGGACCACACCTCAGGGAAGCAAATGAAAGATGTGAATTTTGTTTGTTTTGAGCTTATTACTAACTTTTCTTCCACTCTCAAGATACCACAATCACTTGTTTACCAAAATCTAACTCCTAGCCTGAGGCTGTAAGAAAATATAGTTTTGTTGTCTTATTTTCAGGAAAAAAAAACAAACAAACCAGCATCTCAAAATCTGTAGGAGAGGTTTCCTTTGAAATAACTTCAGCCTTTTTTCTTTTCTTCCTTCATTCCAGTCAAGAGGAATTTCACCAGCCTCCTGCTAGGGTCCTTTTCTTTAACAACATACACCAGGCCAACCTGGGAGGTGCTAATTGCTTTTTATCTAAATGGACTCTTTCTCCTCATGCCACAAGTGGTTTTGGCAGTGGAAGGAATACAATACATTATCAAGGAGCCAGATACATGTGCACAAAGGATATTTACTTGTAGGAGGTTAAAGATACCACACAAAGAAAGCCAGCTTTGCAAGGGTACTCTGTTAACTAGTGATGGATGAAACACAAAAGTAAAAAAGGTCTGAAAGCTGTGAGCAGATAAGACTTTCCAGGTCTTATCTGAGACCATGGGTACCTCCTCAAGGTGCAACCGGCAGACTTGCCCACAGAGGGTTTCTGAGGTCTCAGCCCAAAACAGAAGACTTGGTGCACCTAGTGATGACTGCCTTGGAATGGGGTGGCATCAGGTCCACCTGCACCTCTTGGGTTGCCCTGCAAACCAAAACACCCAGATGAACATTGCCTCTGCAAATCATTTGAGTGTTCAGGGATATTTTAGTCCTCTGATGTCTGCCTATGGTGATGTCCTCCTCTCAAACCAGTGAGAAAAGGGCTTGGAGAACAGCAAGGGACCAGCCTCGTGGGGCGGGAGCAGAGGGGCAGGGTGGGGTGAACCTGGCACAGAAACTTCATAAAAAAACCCCCACCACAGTTACATCCCATTTGTCCGCCAATGACCTTAGATAAACTAGTGCAAGTTTCTTAATTCAGGGCCAGCCTAAGCCTTTAAAAACTGTTGACTTTCCAGAAAGGCAGGAAGCTGGTAAACACAGCAATTGGCTGCTCTTTCTACTGCCCACATGTCACCATAAGGCAGGGGAAAAGAAATTCTATTAGGCTTTTATTTAACATGAATTTGAATGTATTCCAGGTCACTGATCACATAAGCAATCATGATACGGGTAATAAAGAGGTTCCTACCATACCTTTATTTGCTTTCTACCTGTAATAAATCTTTATCACACACCATGCTGATTGCAACAGTATCACTTCCTTTCTTCCTCCCCCCATCCTTTTTTTTTTTATATATAGAGCAGGGAAAAAATAACTTGATACATTCACAAGCACATCCTAAAGCTTCTGCTTTGCCATTCTGCTGAATATCGTGGGCTGGGAGAACACTCTGGATCACAGTTATTTCCCAAAAGGCTGATGATGAGGTCAGAGTGGGCAGAGATGTTGCAATACCCAGGGTGACTTTCCCCAGGACCTTCAGCCAGATCGTGACAACCCTGCACAGGTTGCGGAGCTCAGTGTGCCTCCTTCACAGCTTACCTTGCAAGCTGTGACCATTCCTGTCTGCCTCTGAACCTTCTCCAGTTTCTCCATGCCCTCTCCAGGACATAGAACCCAAGATGAGGCAGAATATCTCTTGCCGTTGGTCACAGGGATTCTTGGCATCATTCTGCTGCAGTTTGGCGTCTTCTTCACCCTCCCAGGTCTCAAGCCTTGCAAGAGGTCAGTGCTGTGGGAATTGCACCCAGGTCATGCAGATACCCACACACATAGGCAAGTCCTTTTACAGGCATTGGGAAGTGAAAGCCATTCACAAGTTCCCTCAGCTCTGCCTTCACTGGAGATGAAGCCCAGTTTTGCTGGAGGGTGGTTTGCAAAAACTCCCATGCTCACTCAAACAACTGCTTTGCAAAAACAATTATTGTCCCAATGAGCCAGGTAGAGATGAGTTCAAGCCCAGAAAGCCCCTGGGAATCTGGCTGGGGACAGATACTAAACCCCCTTAGAGCCCACAAGCATATAAGCTATCATGAGAAAATCCCACTCACAATCATAGAATGCTTTGTGTTGGAAGGGACCTTTACAAGTCACCCATTCCAACGCCACCTTGCTGAAGCAGGGTCGTCTTTAATCAGAGCAGGTTGCTCAGAGCCCCATCCAACCTGACTTTGAATGTTTCCAGGGATGGGGCCTCCAATACCTCCCCCTGGGCAACCTGTGCCAGTGTTTCATCACTCATTGTAAAACATTTCTTCTTCACATACAGTTTAAATCCACCCTCCCTTAGTTTTAAACCATTACTCCTTGTCCTGTCACAATAATCCTTGCTAAAAAGTCTGTTGCCATCTTTCCAGCAGGCCCCCTTTACGTATTGGAAGGTTGCTATAAGGTCTCCCCAGAGCACCTATAGTCACAGGGAACCTAAAAAGAAAGTGACGATATTTAAAACTATATAAGCAACTGTTCTACAAGAAGGAAAATTTGGATCTGCTTCACCTTTGCATGATGCTGGGAAATATTCACCTGCAAGCTTTCTTAGGAAATCATCACTAAAATAGTTTCATAAAAGATCCAAATGATAACCCTAAGCTAGAGCAGTCCAACACACTCATAACCCAAGCTTTTCTCCACTAGCTGACTTTTTTTTTTTTCTTGTAAACCAAAAGCCGAGGGTCAAAGGGAAACCTGGTCAACAGCCTTCCAGAGTCCACCTGATGAAGTGGAGGATGTACAGAGGGAAGAGAACCTGACACCAAACTCTTAAAAGCACACACATTGTGATAGTGATAGAATAGTTACGTCACAGATTAGAATCTGCTTGGCAAAAAATTAAGGGAGGGAATGGATGGGCACATTTCAGTGGGCTGAAAGATGACAAGTGTGTTGCTGTTGAATTCAGTACCGGCAGCATGCATTGGTGGTGAGCCGTGCTGCAGGCAGTGGAAAGATGAAGGCTGCAGCAAGCAGGGTTCTTGTGTTATGCTGCACAGGGAAAAGTGGAAGATAAGTCAATACATAGTCACCAAATCCAATTTATTTGCTGCTGGACTAAAGAGGAATAAAAAATATAGAGGGGAAAAAATCCTAACTACAAAAAATAAATCAGAATGCAACAGCTTAGAGTGGAGGCAAAGGAAGGGTTAAACTCTACCTGCGCATCTGTTACAGATGGCAAACCAGAGATTTACCTTTGGCCTCTCCAAACACAGAAATAGGGGGGCATTCACTGACACTGGATGGAAGTGAGGCTGCAGTGGATAAGAGGAAGTGTTTGGGGGGGGATTTCCCCACTTGTGACACTACTCATAAAATTCATTTCTATGAATTCTATCGTTTATCCAAAAACTTACTGTAATTGATACTAACGTCAGACATTGCACTCACTAAGAGAAATCATCCACAGTCTTGTTAGAAACAAAGCTTCCCAAACTCAGGAATATCTAGCTCTCCAAAAACTGTGCTAAGAACTCAAAAGCCAGAAGTTATGACAAGCCATTCCTGTAGATTCTTTTCAATTTTTGCTGGGAAACAGAAAGTTCCAACACCAACAGGTTTGATTTGAGAAGAGAAATGTTTTTAAGCTTCTCCTTGAATAAGCCCTGACTATTCCAGGTAGGGGAGATTTGCAGAGAGGAGCTGGGTGACAGAAGACTCAGTCACAAGTGGCATCGGGCTTGGGCTCTAGTCTCCTCAGTTTCCAGTGTCCAGAGGTGGAACATGCCCTCGGCATCCCTGGCTTTAATAGACCCCATGATCTGCAGTGTCTCAAAGGGACTGACACCTGTACACAAAAGGCAAAGTTTTCCCATTCTGTGTAGCCATTTCTAACCCCTTCAGCAAACACAACCCAAGCAGTTTCCCACTTTTTCCAGCATTGTGCTCTCCGGATCCCATTCTCACTCAGCCCCTCATGCTTAATCTGTCTCATTCGGATGATTTGCATCCAAATCTTCCCAATTTTGTCCTTTCATTCTCAAGCACACGATGTTAGTTCCTGCTAATGCAAGGGCATCAATCGCCTTCATCTTCTCCTATTTAATGATATTTATCCATCATCACATGGGAGAGAAATTGGCTGCAGCTCAATTTGGCAAAATAAATTGGTACCAGTTCAAGCATAATCTCTCTAAATACACAGATTTTAATTTCCCCCCTAAGTGAACTATGCTACATCTGCAATCATTGTCCTTGGTACAAAATCTGGACACTAGTTTCAAACTCCTACATGTTTCACTGCTTGTAGAAACCTACTTTCTGACTGAACTGTGTTCTTGCTTGGTGCCACTGGGCATTTGTCCTGTGATGCTGTTGCAAGGACAGGTTTGTAGATCCACAGTCACTCTGCTGAAGCCTCCTGACAATGTCATCCAGTATCTGAACTACATTAACTTTTGGCTTGTATAACTTTAATCCACCTTATGCTTAAGCCACATGATATGAGGCAACCAATGTTACCACCATCAAGTTACCCCTTGCTTGTTGTAGGCTGTGACTGATCTCATCAGTGCTTACCACTGCTTGCTGGCACATGGGACCTTGTTGGGCTCATTGTGCCTTTGCAACAAAGGCTCAACACAAGCTGAAGGAATACTATTGGACATTTCCAATTCGAATCTTCCTTTCTTTGAAGGAGTCATCCCTCTTTTTTTGGGGGGGGGGGGGGGGGGGGGGTGGTGGTGTCAATATTTTCTCCAAAACAATAACATTGAGTGAATTTCAGCTGCACAACCTTGGCCTTGGATAGCAAACTCTTTATGATTCCATTGCATTTGACAGACCCACAAAGCCAAAGCCCTCTGGGGTCTGCAGGAGCATGGGGCAGGTGAATTACTACAGCCCCACTTCTGCCCTGAGTTGGCAAAGTCAGTGGAGGCTGCCATTTGGATTACCCAGACTCTGAAAGGATGAAAATCCCTCCTTTGGAAAGTCAGGATGCTTTACTCCTCCTTCAGCATTTAAATTCAATAGCACAGCTTGGGTACAATTTCACCCCTGTTGTTGTTAATTGCTTGAATATCAGGCAGGCTGATACAGTGATTATTTCTGGACACTTATACCATCCCAGGCCTTCGTCTTTATAACTTTATTTCATTTTCTGCTGTTTACTCAAAGTACCTTTATCATCACACGCTGATAGTCTGTTCTTTATTGCCCCAGTGTGATTGCAAGGAGTCTAAGCATAGTGCAATAACACACATATATAAATATTTGAACAGGAAAAGAAAGTCTGTCTGATTTGCGCTATGGAAGGAATAAATTAAAACAAATAATACCACTAGAGGGACCTTCACTCTCAACAGCAGCACCGGGGAGGTCACAAACATAGCCCGAGGTGTAACTTCTAGCAAGCGATGGTAAAACCCCACAGCCAACCCCACAGCCACCCCCACGACTGCCCAGCCTGGACCCCTTCCCTGCCCTCCTCTCCCTCCTCAGCGACGTGCTGCTGCAGGCTTATTAGAAACTGCAATCACAGCACCCTGCACATGTTTGCAGGACTTCATGTTTGCCGAGGATCACTAAAATAATTCCACTTGAGCACAATAAATGCGTTTTGTTTTTGCAGTTAAAGACCTGAGTAGTTTTAATTAGTTTACTCGGGTCTTTTGCATTTGGTCCCCACACAGCATCGCGGGTTCAAAGAAAAGCCTTTCTGTGTGTTTTCCCTTTTCTTCTCTTTTCTTTTCTCTGTCTCTCTCTCTTTTAACGCTTCGTGTGAATAGCTGAAGACAGGAGCGAAAGACGCTGGACTTAGAAAGTAAAATCTCCAGGAAGGAAAAATGGAGGCAAACACAGGAGCTAATTTAGGCAGGCATAGCTGGTGTTGTTTGTGGTTGTCCCTGACAGCGCTGCTGACTCGAAAGCACCTGTGTTTGCTCACTAGCTTTCCCCAATCTGCTAGAAAATGGCCCAAGCATGTCACATGGCAGCGAGATAGTCCAAGCGCCATGGGAATAAAAAAGCCTGAGCTTTTAGCGGAGTTAATCATTAATGCGCCTTTTCTTTGTCCCATTCAGGAGTGCTGACAAGCGCTTTGATATTTCATATTTGCCATCAGGTCAGTGGCAGCCATACCCAGGTACTAATGAACAGCCTGGCTCACGCCTCCCCGTTTCATTGCCCGCCTGCCGGCTGCAGATTTCCTTTCACCTGCCCTCAGCTCTCTGTGCCTATGCCTCTGTGTGTGTATACGCCCATGCACGTATCTATAACCTCTTTTCTGGCTGGGAAGGGCTCCCAGAAGGTCCAAGCCCATGCAGAAAAGTTCCTGTGATTTTACACCAGCAAACATGCAGCTCCCTGTGCCCCAGCCTCACACTCTTCCATCCTTCCTTTGGGATAAGATGCAGGGCTAGCACAGTGGAAACATCAGGGCAGGCAGTTCATATGCTCCATATTGGTCATCTGAATACAGCGCTTTGTATTTCTTAGCAGCTGTCAATTTGTGTGGGTGTGTGCGCTTTCGGGGTTGAGTAAATAATCCCTCGCGAATAATGTATGGATGGGGAGGAATGCAGACTCCCTCTGCTCTTCTCCTCCGCCCCCCCCCCATCCCCAGTGTCACCAAAGGGCTTGAATATTTTCTGCTTTGAATTTCTTTTTCCAAATTCTTTCCCAAGAGCCTGATTCTTCCAGATGCTGTGGGAAGGAGGGCACAGGTTTTAGAACCTCACCTCTTGAGGATGTGGTTTAAGAGGTGACTGAATGGCCTCCCTTTCCAGGCACACTATTAAAGGAACCAGTGACCAATCCTGCTTTCTCTGACTTAGCAAATAAAATGCATTTGTTTGTGCCAGTTCTGAACAGAAATCCCCATTCTGCAGTGTAAAGGACAGGTAGGTCTGCAAGCCCCTATAAAGCTGCCGGACAGAGGTGATTTGTGCCAGTTTAAACGAGAATCACAGTCAAACTTCAAGGTGCTTGAACTTTTCCCTTGACTCTGTCAAACCCTGATAACGTGTTTTGCTCATCCGCCCTGAAAGCGGAGCCTGCCAAAACCACGTGGTGATGGAAGGAGAACTGTGCCAAGGGTCTTCTCAGCACTTTGTTCCTGCATCATGCTGAAAGAGGGGACATTTAGGTTAGATATTAGGAAGGATTTTTTTTCCTATGAGGGTGGCAAGACACTGGCACGGGTCTCCCAGAGAAGTCATGACTGCCCCGTCCCTGGAGGTGTTCAAGGCCAGGTTGGTTGGGGCTTTGAGCAACCTGATCCAGTGGGAGGTGTCCCTGCCCATGACAGGGGGGTTGGAACTGGATGATCTTTAAGGTCCCTTCCAACCCAAACTATTCTATGACTAATACCCTCCAGATGTGGAAATCTGACTGGAACCCCTCTGTGTTCCGAGCTGGAAAGTTTTCATCCTCATGTCTTACTGACTGTGCAGCTGACAACCATCTATGCAATAACCACATCAACATTAAAGGAACAAATGTTTCCTATTAATTGTAGCTGCATGGAAAAGCCCTGATACTGCGCTTAGACATAGGCAGGTAGGAGAAGCCCTTGCTTAGCCAGAGCACAGATGAATGCCCCTTTTCCCATTGCAGTTACTTCTAAGTTAAGACACCCAAGTACCTTTAAGGACTTCACGCAAGTGAGGTTTTCCTCTAGCATCCCTGAAGATGGGAGGTGTACCAAATGCCAAATCTAATGAGCAATTAAATAATTCCTTAGCTTTTTGGTTCCCTGTTGCTGAGAGATGCTACCTGCTTCCCTCTTGGTCTCAAAGGGCTGTCTGTGGAAGCTGGATGGGGCACATGGAGAAGGTATGGTGAATTCCTCCACTTGCCTCATGGATTTATATGCCTCATGCCCTGGGATGTGAACTGGCTGAACTGTTGAAAAGGCAGTCAGTGCTCACAGATCACCCCTGCCATGATATCGCTTGCTCTACCTAACGCCAGGTCTTCCCTGAGGGGCTTCCTACAGGTGATTTCTCAGCCCAGCAACCCACAGGGGATGTCATAAGGACTCTGGGGCTGAGCACCCTGACCCCTCTCCATCACCCAGATCTTGCGCTCGCTCAGCAAGGACAGGAGTCTCTGCTTGATCACAAAATATGGAGAGTGCTTCTCTCCAGACCATTTTCCTGGCAAGAGGGGATACAGGAGTTGCACTCAGGAGATGCAAGGCAGCAGAAGAGTTTGCTCTCAAGCAGTTCTTGGCCCAGGGAGCCTTGCCACCATGCTCCATATGAACTTAGCACACCCCAAAGCCACCGCAGGAATGTGGGACTAAGCCATCAGCTCCTTGCGCCAAGTTTTTTCAGATCAAAGTGGAAACTCCCTTAGATGTCACAGATTTGTAAAAGCCAGCTAATTGTGACTCAGAGATAAAGTTCTCACGGACATTGAAGGAACCTGGAAGTGTTGGTACCATGGGTTTCCTAGGGGACTAAGACATCTGGAGAAGCTGCCAAGGTCACCAGTATTCAGAGAGCACCCTAGCACTGGCTTATATCCCTAGCATCTCATGGGATGAAATCTCACATGCAGAGAGTGGCCTACACCATCAGTTCTGCAGGTGATGTGGGTGCTGGAGGTACCACTGGAGTCAGTGGTGCTTGCAGGCTTAGGTGAGGGAAGAACTCATGCAAGAACATAAGTATTACCCAATCTTGTCATATTGGAGAAACAAATAGTCTACATCTGGCCTTTAGTAAAAAATAATAGATACCTAGAGAAAAGCAGAAGGATGAGGTACGTGCAGTGGTATTTTTCCTGAGTGTTTGTCCTCACATCTAGACATGCCAATGGCTGAGAGGGGAGAGGCTTTTGTATGCAATTCCTCCAGTAAACATAACCAGTTCCTTCCTAGACATATGTACCTATAGCGTCAACTCATGTACCTATAGCGTCCTGTACAGGTACTCCAGACTGAACAATCCCTAGTGTGAGAGCAAACGTGCTGTGGTTTGTGTCAAACACACGAGAATGCATCCTGAATTCACAGCAAACCTAGGGCAGCACCAGAGTTTTCAGCTCGATCTCCTGAAAACCAGGTAAACATTGCAGCCCCAAGGACACCAACAGCTTTGATCTCCACCTTTTGAAACATCCAGGTAGATACAGCTATTTTGCAACAAGGGTCTAGTAGAACACCTCTAATGAACAATGCAACTTAAATTACTCCTGCATAGTTAAGAGCCAGCTTGTATCCCTTGGAGGCAATAAAACCACTCATGCACACACCCATGAGACCTTAGAGAGCTTTCCTGTCCTTGAGAAATGCCTGTACACTCACATCACAGCCAAGGGCTTGTTGGCAACAACGAAGAAGTTCAGCACACTCAAACCCACAATTCCTACACCCCTAGTTCACAGAGCTGGCTCAGGATTGGTCTCTTGAGTCATTTGTGCTTATTTACTCCTTTCAACTTTTTAAAAACAGCCAGGTAAACTTGAGAATTTTAAAGTCTAGGAAGCACCCCAGCACACAGGGTAGGATGGATAGGCCTGCTGCAGAGGAAGAAACCAGAACCCAGAGGGTGCGGCTACTCACAGTTGCATCTCCCCACCTTGGCACCACCACACATGTACCAGCTGGTACAACCCAGCTGGGTGATGCTGCCCAGGCCCTCTTTGTAGGGTGGAGCTCTCCAGGATTGGCCAAGAGGAGAGTGGGAAGGGCTAGACCAATGTTTACACTCCCTTTTGCAAAAGCCCAGCACTGTGGAGGTGGGAAGGGGACTCTGGACCTCTGCTTGTCCAGCCTGTAGCTCCTCACAGTCTCCTGCCCAAAGCTGATGGTGGTGGTTGAGTTGAAGCTCTTGCTTTGCTTTGTTATTGAGGTGCTGCAATTTGCTCTGCTCTAGTGTTAAAGCTTTCAGAGAACTAGGGGAAAGAGTTTCACTGCTTTCTGTAGGCTTTAGCTAGGAGTTGGCTACATCTTCCAGCTGAGGGTGCCAAGCCAGGCTCTGCTGCAGGGGAGAGCCATGAGGTTAATACAAACCTGGAACAAGGAGCCGATGTGTGTTGCAGGCAGGGACTGGGGCTCTCCATTAAGCTTCTCAGAAACATTGAGAAATTAGTTGACTGTAATGTAGGATCAGCCCCCCAGGGAGGAAATCCAGGGTGCTAAAAGGCTCTTTAATCTGGTGGGGAGAAGATAAATGGGAACCAGTCAGCAGGACCTGCTCCCAGACATAGCCATACGGCAAGCAGAGCACAGATTTCTAGAAGCACAAATGATTAATGAACACAGCAGACTAATTATGGTCTTCTCTGGCCACAAAGCTTTAATCTAGGAGGCGTTCTTAATGAACTCCTGAGGCTGTGATTGGACTTCTAGGGTAAATCACTTACATTTTAACACAGATGTAGGAAACTGTGTCGCGAGTTAGCAACCAAAGCTCATTCATAATTGCTTGTTTAAATATTTTTCCTTCTTCATTGCTGCAGTCAATTTGCTGTGTGCATCCTATGCAGAGGTGAAGCCAGCCAAAAAGGAAGCTTTCCTGGAAAAATAACAAAGGTACTTTCAGCCACAGAAATCCCCATTTCGAATCCAAACAGGGAAGCCTCTGTCCCTTGCCAGTGTAGGCAGGGTTTCCGCCTGCCTGTTATTTGACATAGCAGAAGAGTTAGCTTAGGCAGAGGAAGGGGAAGGGGCCGCTTCTGCTGCTGCAGGGTGGAAATCCTTGTCTTTCTAGGCACTATTTCCAAGCTCGAGTCTCACTCTTGGTGCTGATGTGCTATTTATTAATCCCTGCATTTCCTCATGAAGGTGGATAATAGCTGAAGGCAATGCAAACACCCGGGGAGTAGGCTGTGAGCAGAATGGGTAGCCACTGCCTGGAGATGGCATGTTGCATGGAAAAACCGTGTCATCCATATTAGCTGCTTCATTTTGACTGGAGGAATGTTTGGTTCCTGAAGCTGGGGGTTCAATTGCAATCATCCGGCTGTTTGCAGTGAATGCATTTCATGTGAGTTTGGAGTGCAAAGGGATGGGATGTGAGGATGTTCAGCTTGTCCCCCTACTTGCCCATGCATAATACACTGCATCCAGCCTGCCAGAGCAAAGCAGGGGCACACAAGGGAGAGGGGATATCCTGCCTGGCTCAGGAAGAGATGTGCCTACAGCATCCTCAGGATCCGTCCCTCAGCCCCAAAATGACGCCGAGCCAACAAATGAATCTGAACTCTTCCTAGCATTGTTAGTGACCTTCTCGGTGACCCAGAGCCACTTGGTTAACCTCTTATGGTAATGAGATAATGAGAGCCTTGATGGGTAAATATGCAATTACAGGGGCTGCTTCAAGAGGGCAGGGGTGGCCGGGCAGTGGCCGCTGCAGCCCGTCACACGTGCAGGTAGTCCCAGGCACCCTCCAGCTCAATTAATGGGAAAAAAAAGCTTCTTTGTCCCCATGGTGAGGCAGATCAGTAGGAGCCATGTGCTCAGATTGGTGGCCAGCAGGTACACCTAAGCAGGTCAGCGGACCAGGTGTGTTTGCTTTGTTGTCTTGTATTATTAATAAGGAACTGGACATTTCCTATGGCACTCATTACAGCCAAGGGAAAGGAGAGGGTAAGTAGCACAGATGTGCCATAGGAATGCCCTGGTTTTGCTCACATAAAGGTGTTTTAGCTCCCTTCTGCATTGGGAGGGGATGTACCCGATGTTACTGAGATCAGGAGGCTTCAGCAGTGGGGGGAGTCATGCAGTCACAGCTGTTCCTTCCATCCCACAGCACCCTGAGCTGATTCCCATCTGCCTGCTGGGACCTCCACATCCCATGTGCCCACTCACCTTCACCTTGCTGGGTCTGGGAAGAAAGGACTTGGCTTATTTTCAGGAAACCCAGGTAGGCATTGGTCATCACGAACTGTGTTCTCCAGGGTTCAGTACTGGGTCCAGTCCTGTTCAATATCTTTATCAATGATCTGGATAAAGGGATTGATTGCATCCTTAGCAAGTTTGCAGGTGACACGAAGCTGGGTGGAAGTGTGGATCTGCTTGAAGGAAGGGAAGCTCTGCAGAGGGATCTGGACAGGCTGGATTAGTGGGCTGAAACCAACGGGATGAGGTTCAACAAGGTCAAGTGCCGAGTCCTGCACTTGGGACACAACAACCCCATGCAGCGTTACAGACCTGGGGAAGAGTGGCTGGAGAGCTGCCTGGCAGAGAAGAACCTGGGAGTGTTAGTTGACAGCAACTGAACATGAGCCACCAGTGACAGACACAGCGTGGCCA
Organism: Neomorphus geoffroyi; assembly: GCA_033558235.1. Classification (NCBI taxonomy): domain Eukaryota; kingdom Metazoa; phylum Chordata; class Aves; order Cuculiformes; family Neomorphidae; genus Neomorphus; species Neomorphus geoffroyi. The sequence continues at coordinate 97,928,049 of JAUMJM010000005.1, read as the reverse complement.
GCAGGAGCAGGGAGGTGATTGTGCCCCTGTACTCGGCACTGGTGAGGCTGCATCTTGAGTTCTGGGTTCAGTTTTGGGCCCCTCACTACAAGAAGGACATTGAGGGGCTGGAGCGTGTGCAGAGAAGGGCAACAAGGCTGGTGAGGGGGCTGGAGAAAAAGCCCTACGAGGAGAGACTGAGGGAATTGGGGATGTTTAGCCTAGAGAAGAGGAGACTGAGGGGACATCTCATCACTGTCTACAACTCCCTGAAAGGAGGTTGTGTTGAGGTGGGTGCTGGGCTCTTCTCGCAAGTGGCAAGCGATAGGACAAGAGGAAATGGCCTCAAGTTGTGCCAGAGGAGGTTTAGACTGGACATTAGGAAGAATTTCTTCACTGAAAGGATGGTCAGGGATTGGATCAGGCTGCCCGGGGAGGGGCTGGAGTCGCCATCCCTGGAGGTGTTTAAAAGATGGGTGGATGAGTTCCCTAGGGACATGGTTTAGTAGGGAGACAGGTACAGTTGGACTTGATGATCTCAGAGGTCTCTTCCAACCTTAGGGTTCCATGATCTTTAAATGTAACACCAACATTTTCTTAGCAGACCCCTTTAGATGGGATGTTTCAAAGGCTCAAGAGGATTTGGAGGCATCTGTAGGTGATGCTTGTGACCTGCCACCCCTCTGTCATGAGAACCAGGCAGTGCAAAAAATAAAAGTCTGGTACTGGTTTTGAAATAACACAGTGCTTGGTGCTTGGGTGCATCTTAGTGCCATGAGATAGGGCAGCAATCAGAGGTATGAACGATCTTCTGCAAACACGTGGTGAGACGAGTTATGGAGAGCAGATCCATCCAAGGATAGTTAAGCATCAGGAGACATAAACCTGTTGTTAAAAAGCCTACAGCAGCACACAAAATAGCTTAGAGACCCCCTTTGGCATGCAGGGATGGAAGGGCCTCAAGCTGGGGGAATCCTGCCGGTGCTGGCTCTCCTCCCTCCCTGCCAGAGTGCCTGGCTTCCTGCTGCGCAAATACAGCCAGGTGAGATAAGACCTGTGTGCACAGCACTCCACCAGGAATTCAGGCCTGGCCCCCGTCGCAGCCACCTTCCCAACAGCCACCTTCACCCAGCTCACTCCCCACACCCTCCATGCAGCAGAGCCGGTCTCATGCCCCATCGTTCTTCTGATACCTAGTAGGGATGCACTTAGATGCTCCTACCACAGCATCCCTGCCGCAAGCCATCATGCTGGGATGATGTAGGAGATGACAAGCAACATGTAGCCTCTCCAAAAATAAGCTAATGAGAATATAAGCATCTGCGGAGTGAGAGGGAGTCGGGATTTGGGATCTGGGTTTTAGCATGAGTACAGGTTATGGGGATGGTGGCAGGCAAACACAGTGACAGAAAAGCCTACTCACCCTAACACCACCCCAGTGAAGGACTCAGAATAATAAAGCCCAGTTTTAAAATTAATATAGTGATACCTAGGAGATTAATCTTCCCGATAAGCAGACAGCAGCATGACTGAATAGGCCCATGGTTCAAACAAAGGTTTCTGTTGAGTAGGACCAGGTAAAAGACGGATGGTTTGTTAAACATTGCCAGCATACTTTGCTAGTGCCATTCCCCGGTCACAGCTAATGGCAGCTGGGGCATTGTGAGGCAGATGCAGTTGCTAATTTCAGCCAACTTAAATGCTCTTTCTTATCTTTGTTGGTCTTGTTGAGATGAAGGTGGTTTCAGGATTTTGAATGCACTACAGTCGCACATGGAAAACATTCCTGATGGTCTCAAGATGTAAAAAAACAAAAACCATTCAGTGTCGCTGGCCTGAGAGGAGCAAAGCCGGGTTTGCTGGCCCAGGGACTCCCCAGCTTTCAGAGGAGAAGTAATTTAGGGGTGGCAGCACAGCCTCCCACTTCACCTTCCCCCTTCTAAACGCATTAGGCAAGGTCCAAGGAGTGCCCAAAATGTGTTGAGCAACTTGGACTTTGCCCCAGCTTCTCGATAAGGGCTGTTCATCCTCCTGGGTAGCTGCTGTGCCGGTTACCAGGGGGCCCATCTAGCCCACGGAAGCAATTCTCTCTAAAAGCTGGGGGAAAAAATGGGACAAAAAATTGGCTTTGCAAACAAAATTGTCGAGTTTCCTGTTTCTTGGGCAATTCTGCAAGAGAAAGTGCTGGCTTGCTCTACCTAGGGAGGCTTGGACAGCAAAATGAGGGCAGTTCACATCAACTTCTCTGCTTCTTCATCAGCTTCTCTCTCTGCTTCTTCCTTCCCCACATTGCCCACGAGAAACTAAAACACTAAAGAATGGTGTGTCAGGGCCACTCAGGTGCTCTTCAGCATCAATTATGATCACTCCAAATGTCTCTGTAGCTCTCACCTATGTAAGAGCCCCATCTATTTTGATTTCCACCCAGACGGGGTTCCTGGTGTCGCCCTGTCTGCGTGTCCCTCCCCTTCTAACCCTTGAACTCCTTGTCTGATTTCAATCAGATTTGTCAAGACAATAGCTGTCTGGAAGCTCATTAAGTCCTTAGAGGGGTTTGTGGACATAGGCATCTGTGTGCAGGCAAGAAGCTGGGGGATGGCCTCGGCATAAAAAGCCCCCACCTCCCTTCCTTCCCTGGAGAACAGAAGAACATTGCCCCACTGCCTGAGGTGCGGTCTGGGTTTTCCCCTCACTTCTGGGGGGAGTTTCCCCCCTCTTTTAAATTCTTCTCCGTGTTTTTCCCCAAATTGTATATTTGTAATACCTCTTTTTTTATGTAGCGGGACAACCAGGATATCTAGAGGGGCGTAAGTAATGGTATTATAACACTTTTTATTACTCTCTCAGGCATCTTAACAATGCTGAGTCACACTGGGAGATTAGGGCAGCTAAAAGGATATGATATTCCTTGCAGGGCTGGGCCAGTGGGCTCTGCCAGAGGCAGCAGGCAGGTAGGCAGGCAGGCATATTTCTGGAGACTGGGATGGGGCCAGGAGCCAGAGGTGTCTTGTGGGAAGTGTCCCTGCCAGGTTGGACCTATCTGGGATAACACAAGTCTAGTCATGTGCAGTGCTGGGTATTTCCTACATTGTACAGTAATTCATAGAAGATGTGTGACCCGTCTTGATCCTCCAGGTATTACCTCTGCACACTTCTACACCTAGGGCCACATCCAGGGTGCCCAAACTTCATGCAAGCCTGGCAGCATCTCCAGCTCAGGCACCCCTGATGCCTGCAGCAAGCCAGTAGTTAAATGTAGCCTGTCCAAAACTCTCAAAAAAGGGATTTTTTTTACCCCCAAAAGCTTAGTTGATGGTGTTCTTGTTATATTTTTATTGCTGGTTTTATTATTGCTATTATTAATAATAATAATTATTATTATTATTATGGTGTGGGAGTAGGATTCCCCTCAACATGGACATAAACTTGGCTTCATTTATTTCCATTTTGCCAGGGAGACTTGTTTGACTCCTCTGAATTCATTGCTACCTGTGGTTGTCAGCCCCTGGGTGCAAGGGGCAGAGTGATGAAGAGCTGTGACCTCACTCAGCTGTGGCATGAGCTGCTTTGTCTTCTCAGCTATAGGCTTCAATTTACAGTAGGAAAGAGGAGAATGAAGTTTAATTGAACTATGAACACATATATATGGATGCACATCACAAGCCCTTCTTTTTGGGGCTGGCCAGCTTGTCTCATGTAATTGCTGCATGAAGCGTCTTCAGTTAAGTGAAAATCAACACCTCTGAAAAAATAAAAGAAAATATCTGACAAGGGTCTTTTCTCTCCTGTCTTCTCTACCATTCATCCCAGCAGTGCTTCTTGGGGAAAATAGGTGGAGATGAAGCAACATGATACTCGCTTTAGCCCAGTCCCAGCACCATCTGCAAAGGGGATGCATGGGATGGCTTGATGCAAAGAATGGTTTAAGCTATTTCAGTACATCCTCTTCATCATGACTTGCTTTGCCCACGGTTTCCCACCCATTGCATTTGCAGGTGCCGCCTGAATCCTGAGCAAGAGCCCTCCAGGAGCAAGGTGACCCAAGGAAAGGAGCAGTGTGTCCCAGCACAGCTCCACACTGGCTCAGTGAAGCCCGGCCCCAGCCCCAAGCAAGGGGTCTACAGGGGACAGGGATAGGTCCAGAAGACCCAGATAGGTTCCAGAAGCCAGCCGGGATGCAGCCACCCCAGTTTGGTGGATGAGCGAGCTCTAGCATCCCTCAGCCAGTGGCAGAGATGGTACTTTATACCAAGGCATCTTATCTGGTGGCAGAGAAACCTACAGCAGAGCCACGCTGGCAGCGTGTTCCTGCCAGAGGCATTATATCCTTTTTGAAAAAAAAAAAAAAAGACAGAAGAACTCAATTGCCAAATATACTGTTCCGGTAACTGTAACAGAAATTATGCTGGGTCTTGCCAGGTTACAAAGCTCTTGTTAAGTAGCTCCTGTCCTGTTGCAGTTAATGCCCATTGTTATTGTGGAGCACCCATGCTCCCATTCAGGATTACCCCGCTTTGAAGTCGGTGACACAAGCTCGCTCTTTCCCCTTTGCTATTTTCTTTCTTTTCTCTTTCTTCTTTTTTCTCCAAAACCCCAAGTTTCTGATTTAGGCTGGAAGCAGAGCCTTCAAAACCAGCAGGGAAAAGCTGGCAGGTGTCAACAGACACACACATGCCCACTAGAGTTTGTGCTGCACAGGCACAAGGGAGTGACATGTACCATTGGCTCCTGTTAAAGATGCTCTGGCATTTGATTGTTTGGTTTATGTCATGTTTCAGACAACCTGGATATGGGTGGGGAGGGCTTCTTCTACCATGAAATGTCAACACAATGGATGTAAGAGGGTTAGAGGGCTGTGGAGTTTCAGAACACGGGTCTAGCCAGGTCAGGAACTCTCCAGCGAGGCCATGGGTATGCATGCCCCGGGAGGTTTCCAGAGTCATTAACCTGCAGTGGAACTCCCCTCCAAGCAGTTGCCTGACTGCCCCTTGAGCCCCCATACCCTCCTGCGCCCAGGGCATCCCTTGAGAAGGAGATGGGGCAGAGCTGGTCCATGCTCCGCAGCCAAGCCTGCAGACTTTCTCTATGATGCTCCTGCTCCTAGCTTATGAATTTTATCCAATTTAAATGGCAAGGATTTAAAATGCCACCTGAGTTAAAAGGACCTGATTAAAACCGTAGCCTCATCATATTTCTTAAACATGCAGTTGCATTGCTGTATTTACATTAGTGTCAACTTTAATTTAAATTCTGCATAACTATATTTGCTCCCCTAAATTCATTCACCAGGAACATAGCACAAATTACTCTGAGCTAACTGCACTTTCTCTTTGTCTATGGCGGAGTGGTTTGGAAATTAGCACCGTAAGTGAGTGGTGGGAAGTGTCATTCCGCCTCTTTAATGTCTCATTAATTAACCCGTCTGGGCTGGGAGCAGATCGATGCCCCAAGATGGGTGAGATGCTGGTCCCAGTCTGTCAGGGGCAGAGGCGCTGCCTGGCTGCGAGCTGCTGGGATTAGTGTGCTTCAGCTGTTTGCAGAGTAGCTCCCGCTGATCCTCCAGGTTTATTCCTCATCCTTTTGGCTGGCGGGTTCAGCTTGGTTTGGGCAGGTTTGTCCTATTTTAGGCACTTTAGGGGCTGCTTTGTCACTGTCAGGTATGAAGCTTAAGATGATGGTGAGACAACAGAGCCTGGGCACCCTAAAATGACCACCAGCATCAGTTTGCTTTAGTGCTCTGTCTTCAAAATGGCAATCCAATTGGACTCGATGATCTGTATGGGTCCCTTCCAGCTTGAGATATTCTATGAAATACAAATACAATTAAATAAAATAGAGAACTGCAACCATGAAGGGTGACAGGATACCACTTGGGCATAAAAATATCCTGCTGCTGTGAAGTCATAAAAGCTATTTTCTTGCAGGATTGCATGTTCAGACGCCTCTGAACCACTGTCATTTCCTTGTGATGGGTTTGTCACGTTGGTGTCGGGGCTCATTGGGGTGCTGCAGCAGGAGCAGGACACAGCCAGGTGCTCAGCGACTTCAGGGACACGTGGGGTCAGGTCTTAAGGCAGCACAGAGACAATAGGAGCTCTTCTGCTTTTCAGCCTGTCCTCCTGACCACCCACCAGGGAAGAAGGGGGAAAACGGAAAAAACCAACACCACCACCACCACCACCACCACCACCACCACCCCCCCCCCGTTGGTTTCTCAGATTTTCGTGACAGAAGCAGTGTTTAAACTTGGTGTTTCCTGCAGGTGTGCTCTGTGACTACAAACGCTGAATGTGATCTCAGCCAGGCAGGCATTTTCTTTAGTTCTCAGCATTTTGCCTTTTCACCTCGTAAAACCCTTTCAAGCTAAATAAACCTTATTACAACAGAAGCTGGTGGTGCAGCCCCGCTCCCAAAACCAACAGCATGGGGTAGGACAGAGAGTAAAAATAGCAAAGCATCCCCGTCAGCATCAGTGTGTAGCTCAGACTGTAAGACCAGCCTGTGTCGTAGCATCCGACCTTGCTACATATTTATTTTTTAATTGCAGCATTTGCCTGCCCGATCAGCAATGACATCGTTAAAGCAAAGCAAGTCGTGGCCTGGGCGGATTAGTGGAGAGAGGGTGATCTTCAGGGACACCGGGTGCAGGGAGGAAAGGAGAATGGAGGCAGCTGCCTGACGCAGTAGGACCTTCCCCTGCAAGGATATCGCCATCAACACTTGTCGTCGCTTATATCCAGGTAGCAGAGGATAGATCCCATCACTGCACTGCAAGGTCAGTGCATCCTTATGCTAGTAAAACACTTGAGACTGGTTTTGCCTTATAAAAATAGGAAATACTGCAGTTTGCAGCTTTGCATCTCTACCCCATCATGGAAATGCCCTTAATCTTTTGGAGCATGGTGCTTCTGGAGCTGGGACTTTCTTGTTCTGAGCAAGGACGCAATAGCATGAGTGTGCACAGGGCTGGACAGCGGCACACACAAGGGAACGTGTACCATGGTGCACTGCAGGTGCTTTGGTTTCTTTCCCAGTTGGGTAGCCTAGTACAACTCATTCAGAGAAGGGAAAGCCAAGCAGGGGGCAAGGGGAGGCAGTGACAACAACGGATGCCCAGAAATGGTTTCCTAGCCATCCCCAAGGAAGGCAAAGCAAGCTGCAGAGCACGAACTGCCCCAAGCATTGGCGAGTGGTCCTGGGGGTGAATACAACAGGGAGGGCATTTTGTGGGGGGAAATACAGTAAAGGTGACCCGAGATCTGGGTGGATAAGTAGAAGGCCTGACTTAGCCGCGATGCCGCAGCTGTGCTCTTATCTGGCCGGAGGAAGAGGCTGAACAACAAAAGGGGCTAAGAAGCCGGGTTGATGCATGGGAAAGCCATTGGCCGAGCATTGTGGCTGCCCTTCTGCTGAGCAAATAGTTCAAACTGTTCATTCCCATCTCCTATTCTCTCCCTGGTACATTGTTTGTGTCCTTGCATTTCATTCTGCGAGGAAGATTGCTCTCTGGGCCTATAAGCAAACAGTCCAGAAAAGAGCCAACTATCCTCTCCTTTTCCCTGGAGAACTAGCATTTTTATTTCAGCTCCAAGCTGTCAAAGAGCTGGAGAGTTTATGTCAGTATCCTGAATTAATTGCTTTAAGCTGGAGCAGCCTATACCAGCCACCAAATGTCCAGAAGATGTTTATTAATAATGTTTCCTCTAGCTTTGGGGTTTTTTTTTGTTCCAAGCTGTGCTCTCACATACAGTGCCCTCTATTCAGCGCTGAAGCAGCGCACCTGACGCCGGGTGAGGGTGGCAAAATGAAAGCCGCTTATAGGGAATTAATAAAAGCTCCCAAGGTATTGTCAGCCCCAGCACTCAACATGTCGGTGCAGCGGGCACAGCCAGCAGCTCAGAAATCTCCCGTTAGGACTTTTTGGGTGACGGGAACAAGAGGAGGAAGATGAATTGCTGGAGGGATCGAGAAAGAGCGAGCCCTTGTTTAAACACAAATATCTTTGGTAATTAACAAAAGTGGCAAGGAAATTACTGAAGGAAAAAAAAACACATGAAAGGTAAATGGTTTTGTGTTTAAACATGATATATTTTAAAGTGTTCCCCAGTGTGAAAGTCCCTGTTTAAGGGAATGAAGTAATAAACCAATTTATATACCAATAGAAAGTCGAGATCCTGAGTGCCTTTGTGTAAATTTTCCACTTGACTTTTCATTATCTACCTGAACAAAATCAATCTATATGTATGGGATCAACATGCAATATGAGAGATAAAAGACAAAATAAATGTGCTTTGCATATCCCACAGATAAAAGCCACTGGGCTACAGGCGCTGCCTCCTTTCCAGGCAGATGCATTTTAGAAAATAAATCATTTTGCAAAGGAAAAGAGAGTAAAGCGGAGTGGTGCTTCTTAAGTGTTTACTCCATCGCTTGAAATATTGATCCTGTCAAATGAACAGTGGTTAATAAGTAACTCAGGGAAAATATGCCAGCTCTCTCTTTGCTCCCTGCTGTAGCACGGCCCCATCTCTCATCCCTTTCCGGCTCCTGGGCAGCAGAGCCCTGGAGCATCCTCGCTGCAGGCTGGACCTCTGAACAGAGACCATACAGAGGCAGGAGAGTGGGGACACATCTCCCACAGTCTGCAGAAAGTCCTGGACATCTCAAGACCTTCCACATCCCAAACCCTGCCACATCCCAATACCCACTGCCTCCCAAACCTTGCTGCACCCTAAACTCTGCCACATCTCAGCCCTCTTGTTCATTCCTCATGGCCTTGCCTGCTAATGGAGATAGCATACCATCGCATTGGCCACTCACACACCAAGATGTCTCACCCTTGCATTGCCCCAGCAGGAGCTGTTCCTGACCCAAAATATTCCCAGTTTCATTTGAAGGAAGAGTATTGCTGTCAGGTGGGGGATGAGCTCTACTAAGTTCTCTTCATGTGCAAAGCAGAGTAACATTTGCGTGGCACAGGAGCAAAGGATGTAGTGCAGGACAAGGAAAATGCTCCAGATTTTTAAAAAATGCATTAATGAGTATAGACTTTGCTAAAGAAGCCTCAGCACCTCCAGAGAAAACAGCGGTTGATGTGCTCACAGCAGCTGAAGTACCCGTCCCTCCAATGCTATAACCCAGAGCTTCAAGAGCCTGGAGCGAGTGCTCTATCCTGTCATTGCAGTTTGAGTGACTTCTCCCTCCACTTGCCCATTCTCTTCCCCTCTCCCTCTTCCAGGATCTGGCTGGTGCTTGCCTTTTTGCTATGACAAAGCTCATCTGGTTTCATGGATCCCATCATCTTGGAGAGCTGTATAATAGCATCCTCTTTTCTTTTTTTCTTTGTGGTCAGGTGAAGAGACAGAAACTCCTCATGTGGGTTTTTTTCCCCCTTCAGTAACAGGATATGGAAAAGGTTAAGAGGCACTTCAGCAGATACATCCCTCTCCTGGGCATGGGGGGGCTCATTTCTGCAGAAACCTGAACCTCATTTCTGCAGCAGCAGAGCCTGTCACCGTTGATGTATTCCTCCTCCTAGCATCCTCCTGCCAGGGGAAAGCACTACACAGCCCCACTCTGACTGACGGGCAGGGAAGAACCTGCCTCCCACAGATTTTGTTTCTTTGAGAGTCTCTACATGTCTCCTGTCTCTGGCAGCCATGCTGTGGGCTCAGATGTGGGCATTTCTCTGGGTCGGGCATTGGATTTTTGCCTTTACTTACACAAAAGACCCTGTACAGTCTTTTTCCTTCTTCTCATCCTAAAAATTCAAATTGGGTGAAGCGATGGAGGAGAAGGGTGGTAAAGAAGATGAAACAAAGAGAAAACCAGGGGCGAGCTGATGACTTTCCAAACCAAAGAGTTTGTCAGGATGATCCTGAGAAACATAATCTGCGTTGGTGCAACATCTGCAGCTATTTCATTAGTTTGCTAATGATGTCTCAAATTGGACCCAAGGGTGACAGAAAGTCTTGGCAACCCTTTTTGAAATGAACCTCACCTTCTGCCCCCCCATCCCACTGCCTTCCCCCTCCAGGGCTGATGGGTTTGTCCCTCCATCTCCCAAGCCATCGGCTCAGGAGGGATGCATAGCCCTGTGCAGGGCAGTAAGGCAGCTACGTCTTTGCAAACCTCTCACAAAGAAAATGAGATAACGCATCTGCACACCTGTCCCCTCTCATGGGATACACACGTTCTTGCTATGAGGGATAGAAATATCCATGTCATGTACAATGGGTTACATGATCTAGAGGAAGAGTGAGAAGCTCCAAGATGGGCATGGTAGAAAAGCTGTGGCATAGGAAGGGATTCAGTTATCACTTTGGGGTATTTTTGGCTGTAGGAGTTTGTTCTCCTCTTCAAAATCCTTCCAAAGCTCACTTTGAGCATAATACAAATGTGCATCCCTCAAGGATCTCCACAAATTAATTAATCCCTCAACTTTGTCAAGATATTGTTAGGAATTTTTTTCCCCCCACACTTAATAGAAACCTAAAAGGATCCATCCTGGCAAAGCACATTCTTCAGCTTTCTCCAGGCCAGGATAACACTTCTCCCTATTCCTGTCAGGAATTACTGGAGCGTGACACAGGTATTGCACACAAGTACAGACACAAAGAGGCAATCGGAGATGGGAATCTCTGGCTTTAATAGGAGATGAATACACGGCAGCGGCACACTCAGTGAAGCCCAGAAGTTTGCCCCAGCTACCCCTGACATTGATTCCTTGTGCCATTATGAAAATAAATAAAGGAGAAGGGGAGTGTAAGTGCAAGCAGCCAGCGAAGAACCACACAGCGGCTTTGCTGCGTGCAGAACACGGTCAGTGACAAGCAAAGCATTTCAAGGTCTCCAAAATTCTTCAATATCAATGCCTCTGGTACTGGGATGGGAAGTAAAATCAATACATTTACACCCCTCTGTGCTGTAGGCACTTGGTAAGTGTTTTCCAGACACAGAGGGATGAGGCTTTGTCTTTTTACTGCTTATGTGAGTCAAAAACCTGTAGAAAGCCACTCCTTCCCCAGCCAGGGATGAGCACCTTGCTCTGGCCTTATAGAGATGCTGCTGGCAGTGACGGACAGTTTGAACAGGTAGAAACCTCCCAGCAGCACGGATCTGGCTGCAGAAACCTTTGCTGTTGCAGCAGATGATGTGCCAAGGACTTTTCTGCCCCTATGTTTTATAAAAAAAACCCCAGCCCTTGACAGGTGGAGGGCAGCATGAAGGACCTGCTACTGCGGTGCCCATCCTCTTGGCAGTGGGGGTGCCCGCAGCCTTACCTCGGCTGCCGGCTGCTCTGTGTCTTTCCCTTGCCATGCCTGGGGAAACAGTCCCTCTCCCTTGGAAAGCGGCTCTGAAGCTGAGCAGAACCAGAGAGGGTGGAGAGGGAGTGAGATGAGCTGTGAGAAGGGGTCAACAGTTGGCATCATGGAGGTAGGAAGTGAAATAAAGGGGAAAATAAACAGGAAAGAAAAGGGAAAAGGAGAAAGGGAAAGAAACTAGAAAAAGGAAAGAAGGGAGGGGAAATAAAAGAAAGGAACAAGAGGAAAGAACGGAGAAAAAGGGAAAGAAACTAAAAAAAAAAAAGGAAAGAATGAGGGGAAAGGAAAGAAAGGGAAGAGGGGAAGAAAAGAAAAGGGAAGGAAAGAAAGGAAAAGGGGGAAAGAAAGGGGGGAAAGTGGAAGAAACTTAAAAAGAAATGCATGAAGGGAAAAGAAAGAAAGGTGGGAAAGAGAAAGGATATGAAAATCAGGAAAGAAAAGAAAAATGGGGAGAAGACATTAAAAGAAAATGAAAGAAATTAAAAGAAAGAAAGGGAATGAGAGAGAAAAAGGAAAGAAAGGAAAAGAAATGGGAAAAATAGAAAAAAATGGGGGGAAAAGGAAAGAAAGGTGGAAAAGAGAGAAGAAAGAGAAGGAAATAAAAGGGGGAGGGAAAAGGAAAGAAAAGGTAAGAAAATGAAAGAAAGCGAAATAAATTGGAAAAGAGGAAAAGAAATGCAAAGAGAAGAGCCCATGGCGAAATGAAAGGCAGAAGAGCTGTCCCCTGCCCTGGCTCCCCGCACCGGCCGGGCAGGAGCCACGGCGCTGGACTGTTCGCCGTGCCCGTGCTGTGGTGGCCCCTCGGCGGGCTCCGCTCGCCACCCCAGCGCCGGCGCACACGCCTGTACAAACGAAAAACCCCGCTTCGGGAGCAGGGGGTGGGAGCAGGAGCCCCCGAGCCCCCTCCCCAACCCCACTCCAGCGGCTCCCCCCGAGAAGCCGCCTCCACCTCATTTGCGTTTTTTGAAAACTTTTTTCCTTTCTTTCCTTTTTTTTTTTTTTTTTTTTTTTTTTTTAACATGCAATTTCACGCCCGGCTGCACCTGCAAACATAACGGCCCAGCCGAGCCATCTCCCCCGGTCCCCCCCCGCCGCCGCCCCGAGCCGCTGCCCCGCTGGCTGCCCGGCCCGTCTGGGGGCTCTTTTCGTCACCCCTGCCCGTGCCGCTGCTGGAGCCCTACGGCCTGGGAGGGGCCGGGCCTTGCAGGCAGCAGCGGCTGGACAAACCGCTGTCAGTCCCTCCATCCGCCCCTCCATTCATTCATCCATCAGTCCATCCATCCATCATTCCATCCACTTATCCATCTACCCATCCCTTCCTCTGTCCATCTATCCATCCACTCACTAATTCCTCCATCCCTTCATTTATCCATCCATCCATCCATCCATTCATCCATCCATCCATCCATCCATCCCTCCCTTCCCCATCTGTCTGTCTATCTATCTATCTCCCAATTCCTACATCGATCACTACATCTGTCTCTCTGTCCTTTCACCCATTCATCCCTCCTCCATCCTTCCATCCATCCTTCCCCTGTCCATCGATCCCTACATCCTTTCATCCATCTCTCCATCCATCCTTCCTTGGTCCATGTATCCATCCACCCATCAATCCCTACCTTGCATCCATCCCTACCTTACATCCATCCATCCATCCATCCATCCATCCATCCATCCATCCATCCATCCCTCCATCTATCTATCCATCCATCCCTTCCCCAGCCCTTCTTTCTACCCACCCACCAATCCCTACATCAACCCCTGTATCCATCCCTTCATCCCTACATCTATACACCCATACATCCATCCCTATATCAACCCCTGCATCCATCCTTTCACCCATCCATCACTCCATCTATCTCTGCATCCTGCGTCCTTCCCTGCATCTCCGTCCCTTCATCCTCCCAAAACAACGTCCCGCCGTCGACGCAAGCAGCTTTTCCCATTCCGACGGACCCGATTCGCGCCCCCCGGCTCTGCCACGGCGGGGTGGGCTCAGTGCCTCCTCGGCTGCTCAGGTGCTCAGGATGGCGAATCAAGCCCCTCCGAACGCCAAAAAAACACCCTTTCCCCGTTGTTTAGAGCCAAACCCTGGGTTTACAGGGATGTTCCAAGGATCCTGTGTCTCTGGGACAGCCGGACGCCTCCGAGACACAGCTGCTCCTTAAAGAACAATTGGGAAAAATATTTGCAGTGACTGGCCGGAGCTGCGAGCCGAAACGTTTGCTGGGTTTATTTTTTTCCTTTCTTTCTTTTTTATTTTGGTTTTGGTTTGTTTGGGGGTTTTTTTCCCCAATGAAAATAACCACCTCCCAAATTCACCTCTCCCCCGGGGCCACCCTCCCCCGGCTCCATAGGGAAAGGAAAAATATTTCGCTCGCCACCGTGGGAGCCCGAGCCTGAAAAACGACCGCAACGAGAGAGCGAAAAAAATAAACCCAAACTCCTCTCCTCCCGAAACCCGCCGGCCCCAAAGCCCCGGTTTTAGCTCCATTTGGCGACGAAGCTGTGCCGTAAATAAGGAGCCGGCAGACTCTGCATCATCCTTTAATATTTACTCTTTTGAAGGTTAGGCAGGGCAGAGGTAGCAAACTTTGAACGATTTTTTTTTTTCCTCCTCCCCTTTTCCATCCTCTTCCCTACCTGGTTTTATGTGGTTTCTGGATTAATCTAGTGCAGAGCAGAAGCGGACTTTACCCGGCCGAAATATAGGATTAGGACTATTTCTAGAAGAAAGAGGATAGTGTGAACTGCCTTTAGCCTGCAATAGTCTAAAGCAGAATTACAGCTTGTAAAATAGGTCTCCATCAGTTTCCCAGGAGACGAGTTAAGCCCTACTTGGGTGTTCCAGCTCTTTTTAGAACCAGCAATAATTAGACTCATCTCACCCCGGAGTTGTCCGGTGTTGGTTTTATTCTTTCTTTTAAGATCATCAATAAATGCACTTTTCCCTACAATCCTGAGGCGAGTGCGGGTAGGGAAGGCAGGGCCGGCGGCTGCCACCGTTGCCGTTATCCCGGGAAGCCGAAATGTTCGGGAAGCGTTAGGAAGCGGGCAGCGAGCCCTCCTTTGCCCAACAGGGCAGCGCGGGGCTTCCCCATCGAACTGCTGTCTGTCCCATCTTCTTTGTGCTTTGATGTCTTTTGAGCCATCGCTGCATGTCATTAGGGGCCCGAACAATTAGAAGTGCCTTTTTCCCCGAGCCCGCGGATGGGAAGTCAGAAAAAAAAATATATATAAAAAACTGAGGGAAGGCGAGCGGCTGTATCAGGGATGATTTGGGGCTAAGGATGGAGGAGATACCCAAACCGCCTACCCCCCACCCTGCCCGCAGCGTCCTTGCGCTTACAGACATTGCTTGGTGCCATCGAATATCACTCGGGTCCCCAGGAAAAATGAAGCTGTGTTTTGGGAGGGAATTAACGGCTGAAACGGAGCCCAGCACTCTATCCCGCTATTAACTGGGGAAATGCAAGCCGGAGCGGCTTGAGGAGCCGGGGATGTTCGGCTGCAGGAATAGGGACAAAAATAGTGAGGGATTGGGGGGACAAAAGCAGTGACCCCTGGCCCCCCTCCCGCAGGTACTGGTACACCTGGAGCGGGGGATGTCGCCCGATGCTGGTGGTGACTGGGAATACCGGGCTGAATCGCTTTGCCCCTCGTTTCTTTCGGGTCGAGGGCAGTGTAGTTCCCTGGGGAGGGATGCTCTGGGATGCTGGGGCCCTTCCCACTCGCGTCCCCCTCCCCGCGCGGGCGACAGGCGTTTAATGACAAGTAATTGGCGAGCGCGTAGAGCTGCATTACGAGCTGGCCGGGCTGTTATGAATTATTGAGAGCCCATTTAACCGCCTTGCGCCTTCCCGTCGTATCGGGGAGATATAACCTGTCACAGCAGAGCGGGGACGGCGACTCACGCACATCCCCGCTCCTGCCTTCGTCTTCCCGGGCTCGGCTACCGCACCCCTCGGAGCAAGGGCCCTTCCCCTGGGCCATATCCCCTCTCCAGATCCTGCATCCCCTGTTGGAAGCATCCCAGGAGCCATTGCCCTGGTCGTTTCCAGCGTGGGTGATGCCACTCGTGTCCGTGTCCAAGCAGGCGAAGGGCCACTGTCCCTACCGAAATTCCCGTTTTCCCTTGCATCGAGGAAATAATTGCTGGTGAAATATTTTTTCACCCTATTTTTTTTTTTTTTTTTTGCCGTGCCCTGCCCGCTGGCACCGGTAGTGGCACCGATAGCGGTGCTTTCCCCGTGACACGGGAGAAATTCCCGTCCACAGATCGGACACGGCGTGGTGGCTCCCAGCCCGAAACAAAAGACTCCTACATGGAGCGAGGGAGCCCAACGGGGTGGGGGGAAATAAAATCTAAAACTAAAAGAAAATAGTAATAATAATAAAAACCAACAAAACCCCCAAACCAATAACAACAAAAAAACCCAAAACACAAGTGTCCGGCTCGGAGGAGAGTGAGAAGGGCGGGAATCCGGTCCCGCACGTCCCCGTCCCACCCTCCTTCAAAGTATCCACAACGACTCAGCCCCTCAGAAGGGGGTTTTGGGGGCTGAAATAGGCCAAAACAGCGCTCCGAGCTGTCCCTGTCCCGGCCGCACCCCGCTCCTGCGCGGGAACCCCGCCCCTGCACTCCCAAATAACACACTTTGTCTCCTCTCGCTGCTCGGCATCGCGGTTTTCCCCTCTAAAACGGCTTCTCGGCTAGGAGAGGAGCGGTGGGCTCAGGAGCCCCCCAGAAACCATGTGCGAGGCGGTGGGGAGCATCCTTCCCTCCCGAGCGCCCCACTGCATCCTCAACTGGGCCGCTTCCCTCGCCCCGCCGGGCTCTAAAACGAGCTGAGGAGGAGGAGGACGGAGGGATGGAAGAGAGGCTGAAGGTGGGAGTTAAAATAGAAAGAGAAGGAGGAGAAGGAGCTGCGGGAGTCACCTACCTGTGCCCCGGCCGTCGGCCCAGCCCGCCGCGCCCCGGCACTGCGGGAGCTGGAAGCATCCCGGCATTTATTGGAGCTGAAACTGTGCTACTGTTGACTTTAGCACAAAGCAAAGATTTCGCTGCCCGCTAGTTTAAAAATGAATATTTTACCAAGATATCGATCAGCTTTATAAAATTCAGTTAAGCACAATGGCTCAAAAGGAGGGGAGGGGGGGGGAAGGAAAGGGACGCAATATAATATCTGTGTAAATTTGCTGAAGTATGACGTGGTGTTGAAAGTTTACCCTCCTGGAATTTGGATCTAGATTCTCCCCCCCCCCCCCCTTTTTTTCTTTCTTTTTTTTTTTTTTTTGTTTACTGACTTTGTTTATTCACAGATCACGGTCGCTTAAACCGGCAGGAGCAGAATGCACTTGCACCAGGGTTGGGGCGGGCGAGTTGTGTGAGGAGGGGGAGAGAAAAAATGCCGGGGGGGGGGGGCGCGAAGAAAAAGAAATAAAGCCGTGTGTGTCTGTGGTTTATTTTTTCCTTTTCCCCCCTCTTTCCCTCACTTTCCCATCCTTGCATTCCAAGCCAGAGGAAGAGGAAAAGGAAAAATTAAAGAGGGAGGGGGGGAAAGACCTGCGTCTAGAGAGGGCATCCAAACGGCACTTTGCTGGGGATGGAACAACGGGGCTGGAGAGGTGCAGGGAGTGGGGATATGGCGTGGGGGGGGCAGTGACACAGCCCGCCGCCCTCTCCCCAAACCGACGGCACCCCCGCACCCGTGCTCCTTCCCCGCGGGAGCCTTTTATGTGCTAATGAAACACATTGCATGCCTTGGTTCACAACGTGTGTGTCCTTGCCGTATAGAGACGGACAGATTTCTGGCTGGATCTCCGTTTCGGTTTTGGGAGAGGGTTGGTTTTTTTTTTCTTCCCCTCCCCTTGCCTTCTCCCATTTTTTCTTCCCGCAGACAATGCGGAATTTTAAGAAGGATTTGAATGTTATTTCGGAAAGCATCATCTACGTCCACTGTAAACGCGTGGGAAAAACAACAAGTGGTTGGGAAGACGGGCAGGGTATTTACCGTGGGGAAAAGAGGGGGTAAATAAATTAAAATAAGTTCGGCCGGCTGCCCGGGGGTGTCGGTGTGGTGGCTGAAGGGCTCCAGTGTCGGGGTATGAGGCTTGGAGCGGCCCGGAGGGGTTTATAAAGGGAAAATCACGGAATCATGGAATGGTTTGGGTTGGAAGCGACCTTAAAGATTCTAACCCCTCTGTCATGGGCAGGAACACCTCCCACCGGCTCAGGTTGATTTCACTAGATTAAAAAATTATAAATTAATTAAATAAATAAATATAAAAGTATAAATCTATAAATCTATAAATATGAATAAAATAAAAAGCTCTCTTTTTTCGCCACTGGTTTATCGCCCCGTGGAGGTAGCAGGGTGTCCTCCCAGGAAGAGCAAGGATGCACTGCTTCTCTGAGCCCCAATTTCCCCCCCCCCCCTCCAGTTATTGCAGCCCGAGAGACGGGTCCTATCGATGTCGGCTGTGCTGTTTGTTCCACCCTACTCCGAGAGAAAAGGGATTCCCGCTTTGCAAGGAGGGGACATCAGCTCCCAGACCCCCTCAGCATCGGGCTGAGCCGTCGAGGGTCATGGCCGGGATGCAGCGGAGACAGGCGAGACCCGGTGGAACAGAGATGCAGGGGGAAAAAAACCTCCAATAACACTTTAATATACTTCTGTGAAAATCTGGCTAGTCACTACCAGAATACACATTTATAAGCCATAAATAAAGCATACAGAAACGATAAATTAATCAGATCCAAGTAGTTTACTCTCCCGGTAACATCAAGCATTTGTTTCAATTACAACGATCTATTCTGACTTTTTTTTATTATTTTAAATTTTTTTTCATAGTTTTTTTTTTTCTCTTTTCCCCCCCCTCCCTCTTTTTCCCCTTTTTACAACGTTACAAGACTTTTGGTCCTCGGATTCAAAACTAGCATGGGTTTCACACTGAAGGAGGGTTTCATTTAGTTTGAGTTTGTCTTTTTTTGTTACTCCCGTCACTTCCACACAAAAAAATAGATATATTTATACCTCCCTGCGACGACGACAAAGAAAAAAAAAATAAGCCCAAGAGAAAACCCTCTCTCCCCATTTCTTTGCCCTCAATCCACCCCTCCCCACCAAAACAAACCACCCCACAAAGCAAACCAAGGGAATCACAGCCCCCCCCAAGGCACGGGTGGCTTTGGGCCGAGAGGGGGGGGAATCAACACGCCTGCCCTTGGAGTGAGCTGAGATGTTTGCAAGACACACGGCTGCCGTTTCCCAAATGGTTGCAAACATCTGGAGCCAACGGAAAAAAAAAATATATATATATATGTATATGTACCGTGCTCGACAGCGTTCATAGTCCATCGCTCTGCTTAGGGGGCTGTGTGGGGGTACGGGGACACTTTTCCCCCTTGCCAAGGGAGGTTTTCCCTTTGCCTCTTTTAGGAGGAGTTCATGATGGGCCGGGAATACACACCTTGGTAGTAAGAAGTCTCTCCGGCTAAAGGGGAGGACTCTAAGCCGGTTTTGTTCGTTACAGGCCCCATGGCCAGGCTGCCGGCCATGGGCGAAGCGTAGCCTGAGTAGTGCATCACCTGCTCGTAGGCCTTCAGGTCCATTTTGTGGTGGTGGTGGTGGTGATGGTGGGGATGGTGGTGCTGCTGCTCGGAGGAGGACATCAGGTTGTTGATGGAGAAGGGGTGGTTGAAGGCGTAGTGGTGCTCAGGTTTGAGGTGGGCATCGTGGGGCAGGCCAGCGTGCGGGGGGGCCAGGAGGTGCTGGGCTGGTGAGGCCGCTGACTCCCCAGGGCTCAGCCCTGGAGTGCCCTTCAGGTCAGCCAGGGCACGCTTGTGGTCCTGGCATGGCGAGGTGCTGGCTGGGGACTCAGCACCAGCAGAGCCCTCTGAGCCCCCAGAGGAACTGCCTTCCCCCAGGGGCTGGCTGGGGGGTTGCCCAGGCCCCTTCTTGCCTCCGCCACCCGCCCCACCACCCGCTCCACCGCTGTCCTTTGCGGCCAGCTGCTTCTCACACTTGAAGCGCTTCTGGCGGCGCAGGTAGCAGCCGTTCTCAAACATGTTGCCTGAATCAGGGTGCAGCGTCCAGAAGGAGCCTTTGCCCGGCTTGTCTGGGGAGCGAGGCACCTTGAGGAAGCAGTCGTTGAAAGAGAGTGAGTGGCGGATACTGTTCTGCCAGCGCTGCTGGTTCTGGCGGTAGAAGGGGAAGAGGTCCATGATCCACTGGTAGATCTCACTCAGCGTCAGCATCTTGTTGGGCGACTGCTGGATGGCCATGGTGATGAGGGAGATATAGGAGTAGGGTGGCTTGGCATGTGTGTAACTTCGCCGGTAGGTCTTGGGGTCCCGCGAGCGGTTGAGGTTGGATTGCCCGTAAATGGGGCTCATGGAGTTCATGTTGGTGTAGGGAGCCAGGGCGTTCATGGAGCCTGCTTGGCCCCCCATGGGGCTCATGCTGGGGCTCAGGTGGGTGCCCATCCCTGCCACGCCAGCGGAACCCATACCAGGCATGGCCCCTGTGCCCGGAGACATGCCAGTGAGTGAGGGGCTCATGCCCGTGTTGGCATAGGACATGTTCATGGAGGTGGCAGCCGTCATGTTGGCCGTGGTGCTCATGGCCGACATGGTCATGTACGTGTTCATGCTGTTCATGCCCAGCCCCGCATTCATGTTGCTCACCGAGGAATAGCTCTGCAGGGGCAAGCAAGAGAGAGAGGAGGGAGATTGGCGGCGGGGGACAGGGAGGAGGTAGGTAGCCCTGTCGGGGTCAAGGACAGCCCGGTGAGCAGGGAACTGTGCTGGGACACCCCCAGATCATCACCGGCAAGAGCCTCTGCAGCCCCGGGGCTCCGTGCCCAGCGGGGTGGGAAGGGTTAAATCCCGTAGCAGCGATGGGGGGGTCGTGTTTTTCTCTCGTTAATGAAAAACAAATATATATATATATATATTTAAAAAAAAAAAAAAAAAAAAAAAAGACACGGGATGGCAGCAGGATCGGTGGCTCCGTCTTGGAAAGAGGAGTTGGAGGAAGGGGAAGGAACAGCCCTGCCCGAAGCGAGAAAAACACCTTTTTTGGGGGGGCGGGGGGAGAGGGAGAGGAAAGGGGGGGTGAGGAAAAAATACCGAAAGGCTACCCAGGACCCCCCGGGACCCGCCACCCGCAGCCAGAACCCCGACTGGGTATTTGATGGCAAAGTTAATCTTGTCCCGGGGCTGGCACGGTGGGAAGACCCCAGCCAAGGCCGGGGGGGGGGGGGGGGGGTCGGGGGCAGCGGAACCCCATGTCGTTTCCTTACCTCGGGCTCCCCGTAGTAGTTGCTCCAGTCCGTGTGCTCATGGCCTTCCATTTTCACCGCTCCCAGCATACTGGAAGTGGAGTGCATGGCAGTTTAAAATTTAACAGCCACAACAAACGACGACAGAGAGCAATACCCTCAAAAAAAAAAAAAAAAAAAAAAAAAGAAAAAAAAAAGTCCCCAGCCCTCCCTCCCCTCCGTCGGAGCCTCTGGAGGAGGAGGAAGAGGAGGGAGGGAGGAAAAGTGGGGGGGGTGGAATCGAGCTGGGGTTGGGGTGGGTTTTTTTCGCTGCTGCTCCTTGGGTGGGTTTTTGCGGTGCTTCGCAGCGAAGAGTCGCCCGGAGGCGATGGAGGAGCCGGAGGAGGAGGAGGAGGGAGGAGGGGAGGAAGAAGAGGAGGAGGAGGAAGAGGAGGACAAGTGCTGCAGTGACGTTGGTGCCTGAGTGATATAGCACGGAGCGGCCGGGCGAGCCTCCAATCCCCAGGTCCTCGGCTGCCCATTTGAATAATCAGCTCACACCTAGGCGGGAGAGGCTCCTCCGCGGCCCCCCGCACCTATCCTCACCCCAAAGCCCAGCACGGGGGTGTCCCGGAGCGCCGCGCCCGCCCCTGGAACCGGTTGCCCTCCGACTTTGCAGGGGGATCCTGTGGGAGACGATTTCCATCACCTCCACCCCGGGCAGACCCGACGGGAGCCGATACCCCTCCCTCCCAGCATCTCCGATGGGAGCTGCCTTCCAATCCCCCCAGTCCCCCCACGGGAGCTGTTTTGCACCAACCCCCCAGCATCCCCGATGGGAGCTGCCTTCCAGTACCCCCCATGGGAGTTGTTTTCCACCACCCCCCACCATCCCAGATGAGAACTGCCTTCCAGAGTCCCCCTGTACCCTCCACGGGAGTTGTTTTCCACCCCCCCTCCAGCCCCTCCGACGAGAGGCAGTCCCCCAGCCCAGCCCCACGCACCTTTTCTCCCCTCGGGGACTCAGACCGCCTCCCTCCTGGCTCTGCCCCGGCTCTGCCCCATCGGCAGCCGCCGCTTTGGCTCTTCCCCGGGCTCCGGCTCAGGTACCTACAACAAATTCGTAACTAAAACAAACAGGGAGGGCGGGGAGGAGGAGGGGGGAAGCGCTGTCGGGGGCTCCCGCAGGCGCCGGGACGGGCGATGCGGGGGGTCCCGGTGGGCGCCGTCGGGGCAGCTCTGCTGCTCCAGAGAAGGAAGGAAGGAAGGAAAGAAGGAAGGAAGGAAGGAAGGAAGGACAGACAAGACGACAAAAATCACTCAGCTCCAAACCCCACCCCACTTCTTCACCCTCTCCATCAGCGGATGCGGGCACATCGGCTTCCAGACGGGGAAAAGGGATGGAGCGCGATCCGTCCCCGGCAGGAGGGAGCCAAGGGTTTCCCTCCACCTTCCACACCTCCCCTCATCCCCCGGGCTGAGACCATGCCTCCCCCGGCAGCTTCCCTGCCTGCTCCCCCCTCCTCCCCGGCGCCGAGGTACGGCCACCTCCACCGCACCCGGGAATTTGATTTTGTCTATTTCATAGATCCCTACCTATATCTCCCCACCTTCAAAAAAACCCCCAACCCCATAAACAACCGTTTGTTTGTGTATTTATTCATTTATTTAATTATTTGTTCATATATTTAATTATTCATTTATTTTTTGCTCCCGAGAGGGGAGAAAAAAAAACCCAACCCCATCGATTGGTGAAGGTTAGCAATAGTTTTTAAATATTAACACTCCCAGAGAGCAGGATTTCAGCAAACCGCGGGAACCCCGCGCTGTGAGGTACCTTAAACCTCTCGCAAGGCTCTTCCTTCAGCTCCTGCACCCCCAGGAGTCATCGCCAAACGAAAATAACTCCCCCGCCACCAGAAGGGCAAGCTCGTATCGCGATAGTGGCCGCCCGCCTCTCACCCCAGCCCTTTTCTGCCGTTATTTAAGGGATTTAGGGCATTTGCGGGCTGGTTGCCTCATGACCCGAGGGGAGCTGCTCCTACAGGGAGAGGGGGGGTACCCCCAAAAGAGAGGGGAGCAGCGGTGCCCCCCGCCGAGAGGGGTCTGTCCCGGTGTCCCTCCTGCTGACAGCGGTGGTGGGGCGCCCTCTGTCGCCTACTGTCCCCAGGTCCGGGAGGGGACGACACATACATGACACCCCGGGGGACACCCAGGATCACCCCTGCAGGGGTGCTGCATGGCCCGGGATGCGGGATTGATTCCAAAGGGCCCAGGCATGCCTGTCTCTACAAGAGGCAAGGGAGGCTCTTTTTTCCCAACAGGAGCACCCTGTCCGCGTTAGTTTCTTTATATTCACCCCCAGTTCACCCACCCTGTGTCACAGTTGAAGGGAGCTCCTGGGTTAGGTGCACTCCAGGTCCAACTTAGCACAGCCCAAGACTGAGCTCTCCAACCTAATGCATCTCCGCAGAGCTATTCGCTGCTTTGGAGTAACAGTGAAAAGGGTCAGGAAGGGAGAATTCAGGAAGAACCCAGTAAAATTAGCAACGTGGCTACTGGACATGATGAAAATCATTAGTTCAAAGATCCTATCTGATCAGCTCCTCTAAGGTGTGTTTAGTGTTAGCATCATTTTTTTCCCTCCACACAAGAGGTGAGGAAGGTAAGCGTGCGTTTTCATCATGGCTGGATTTGGCATGGAAGTTCCCAGCAAGCTCCTCAGGAGGAAGAGAGAATTTCCCAATGGAATAAACTTCCAACCTTCTGGCCTTCATCCTGCAGTGGCACAGATGTTGGTGTGCTCCAAGCACGTCTGGCACCTCAGCATGAGGAATGGCAGGAGGCTGACACACACCTAGAGCTCTGCAGGTCCCAGTCTCGCACCGCTCTTTATGAAGTGCCGTTTCCCCCTCAGGTCAGCAGGACTTTGAATTTTGTTACCAGGAAGGATGAGGTTTTTCTACCTCTCATCAGTCCCTTGTGTATGGGCTGGAAGCAGGTAAGGAGCAAAGGAGAGTTGCTTTCACTTAGGTTTTGACCCAAAACACACACTTCAGTCCGCTCCTCAGCTAAAGAAGATGTTCCTACTCTTGTTGCTCCAGCCCCACCACATAAATCCAGTTTTGCCTTCTTGGTCTGCCCTCACACTCTTCACTGTCTGTCCCATGATCCAAGTCTCTTGCCCTACCCAGAACGTGAAAGATCTTCCATGCCGTGTGTGGAGGATGAGGAGAAGCTCTCCTTGCCCAACAAAACCCCTGTGTTGTCCCTCCTGGTCTGTGTTCCCAGAGCACCGCTGGCATGCACGTCCCAGGGACATGGTGCAGAGGGTGAACTGCAGCAACCACATCCTCCTGCTCAGACAAAGGCTTTGTCTCTGTAACGCAAGGACACACACTTTCTGAGCTACGCAAGCATTTGCATTCATAAATGCGGCCGTGCAAAGACAGCGGCTTGTCTGAAGGTGGCTGGATGTGGGACCAACCCAGCAGGCAGCAACGGGCATCTCAATACTGTAAATAACTCAGGTCCTGCAGCCACCACCTCTCTCTCCCTTCTTTCACAAGGGCAGCCTTCCACACCACCAGCCTGAGGAAACCTGCTGAAATTAATATCTCTTAGAGCAGAAAAATATATATGCTATAGGAAACATTTTTATAAATAACTAGGATTATAAAAATTGAAAATTTTCAGCATTGTCTTAACCCAACCCACCTCATTGTGTTACTGAGAAACACACTGGCTATTTAAAAAATATTTTTTCTTTTTAATATTTAACTAATGTTTATTTTAAATTTAATTTTTAAATTACATTCTTATTTGCCTTGGAAGTCATGACTCAGGGAGCCATCTCTCCTTTCCCAGGGGTAGGAGGCCAGTGACTGGCACGAAGTTTTGTCAGAAGCTAGGGTGCTTTTTGGCTGCCTCTATTACTGCAGAAATGATAATGGCAACGAGTGCATCCCACTGCTCCCAGGGATGGACACTTGCCCTGCGCAGCTGCCTGGGTTGCAACAGCTAAGAGGGGGAGGATGCCTCTGAGCTGAGTCTTATGGCCAGGCTTTAGTGGCAAGTGAGCAGGCAAGCACGTAACCACATCCAAAGGCCAAGTGGTGATGAACCGTTTGTCCTAAGGTGGGAGAGGGTGAAGCCATAGGGTTGGTGTTTACCACTCCTGTGCCCCCACACCACAAAACCAGGCTGGTCTGTGCAAAAGGAAAATAATAATTAGAAAAAAAGACCCCTTACCTCATCCTTGACAACAAACAGGGTAATTATCTCCCTTCTACTGATAATTATCATAATTAATCCAATATAATGAACTCTCCCAATTGCACTGCTGTTTCAAAATAAATGTGTTGCCTTTTTTTTTGACTTTAATTGAGGAAGGGGCTCTCCTGTGAGACAGAAGCAGTCTTTACCCTCAAGAAGAGAGGCATTTCAATAACAAGAAGCAAAAAGAGTCCACGCGGCTACAGATCTTGTTAGAGACAACAGACAACTGGCCTACCAGGAAGGGAGGTGGCCTGGTGTGCTTTTACAGTGCCACCACAATTACTGTTGGGATTTATTGAGGCCTTCCCCTGATAAGACATGAAAATTACAGTGGAATCGATGCACAGAGGTTCCTGAGGAAGAGATAGGAGAAGTTGGTTCTGAGCTGGACAGAGGGAAGGATGAAGGTGGAGCTGGGGTGGGGGAGCTACCATCATCCCTGTGCAATGTGCTGCTTGTAGCACTCCCTCTCACTGACTTTATTCCCAATTTGTTCCTTTAGGATCCCCTGGAAGGAGCTCTTTGTAAGGTCAAGGGGTTCTGCTGGGCTAGGAGCATCCCTAGGAGCTTTCATTCAAACAAGAAGAACAGATAACTGCAGGAGGATGATGAGGATGATGATTCACATTTTTAAACTGGGGAAATACACTGGAGAGAGGTTGAACACCTTTGGAGGTGTTCAAGACCAGTCTGGATGAGGCTTTGAGCAGCCTGATCCATTGGAAGGTACCCCTGCTTATAGCAGGAGGTTGGAACTGGATGATCTTTAAGGTCCCTTCCAACCCAAACCATTCTATTATTCTATGAACTTTGTGAAAGCTCTCTGGGCAGTCCTGTGGCAGAGCTAAAAAGATCCTGGCTCTCCAGCACAGCCTGATCCCAAGGTCATGTTCAGTATCAGTTTGCTAAGGTGCACCAGGCTCCCACTCTTGAGAATGCGTCCAGAGTTCCTGTTCCACGTGGGGCATGTTGGGAAACAATATCCTCTGCTCATTCAAGGATTCAGATGGGAACCGTTTAAACAAGTGCCATTCCATGGTGGGAAGTGTTTTTCCCCCATCCACGGAGTTACCTAACACATTAAAACAGGCCATCGTCAGCTGCGGCACCGCCAGGGAATTACCACAATTACACCATATAATATTGACTTAACTATTTGAAGAACTCTACAGCCAAGTCTCTCCTAATTAGATTCAACATTTAATGGGGCTTCTTAATTCATGAAAATATTTTCCAAGGCTTTAACAAGTCTAACAAAGGAAGAGTCAGGAGTATGCAAAATTTTTGTAATTTTAATACCTGATCAAGAGGCCAAGGATATTTATCTTTTTAATACTGGAATGATAACCCCCAGCCCCCATCACAGACAAACCCGCCTCATCCACAGGCATACCCAAGGATCCATCTGGTTGGGACATGGCTGGCACCGCTATTTTTGGTGTATTCAGTCCTCCAGGTGCTATTTTAATGTTCCTCTCCACTCTGTAATTATTCAACATGCCAGTGAAGGTAAAGAATTGCTGAAATCAGTGGTTGGCACCACAAAGTAAAATAAAGCCCTGGAAGTGCCTGCAGAAAGTGACAGGGGGCAAACAAACTCCCGTTATTGTCCCCCTCGGGGATGGAGGAGGTCCCCCTGGCTCACCAGTATCGGCAGGATGCTTGATGAATGCCAGCACCAGTACTGATGGGGGCAACCAGGTCCTGAGAGGCAATGGGGAGACCCAAAAGCATTTGCTAATGGGTGCAATGACAGCCCAAGGTAAGGACCTTGCTGGTCCACAGCACCTAGGGATGTTGCGATAGGAGCCAGTGGGCCCGTAACCACTGCCAAGCCCTGGCAGGGCTGTCAGCAGTGGGCATCTGCCACCATGTAGGATGTGGGTATGGGCAAAAGCCCCCTCTGAGGAGTCCACCAGCAAAATGATGCCTTCTGGAAAGGCTCTGAAGCAAAATAAACAGAGTGCATCTGCTGGCTGTTTACCGTGGCCCACGTGACACCCCGGCACTGGTTTTCTCCACGAGCACATTTTGCTGGGTAAACAAGATGCACAGGCATCTGGAATGATGTCCGGGGAGAGAGTTTAGTGTGAAAAATCTGGAGCTAACAGATTCATCCCAGCACTTGGGGCATGAGGGGCTGCTCCAATTCCCCTGGTGGTGGGACAAGATGGTGAGGAGGTGTCCAGTGATGCTGGCTTTCTGGATCAAAAAAAGAAAGGAAGAAAAGAAAGTCTTCCTCACCTCCCAGGAAAGTCCTGCCATGGGTGTTTTCACTAGCTTTGTCCCCAAAGGCCCTGGCAGGCAGGAGAATTTTTACCTGTCTGACCAAAATATTCAGGTTTTGGTTCCATTCACAGGGAAATATTTTTTATGTTTAATTATCAGTTTCTGAATACTGGAATGTCTTTGGTTTTACAACAAGAAAACAAACAGAAAAATTGAATAGAGAGACTCCTCCCAAAAACTTCTGCTTTAAAAACTCCCTGTTATTTCCTAACAAAACCCCTTTCTGCTGGAAACCTTCCAGTTTGGTATAGTCTGAAGGTTCTTCAGTCCCCATAGAGACTGAGGGAGGAGAAACACAGCAGCTTTCTGGGGGATAAAGCAACCCCATTGCAGCCCAAAGTGGTCCAGCGCATCATCCAAGGTCCAGCACATGGTGCCCATCCTTAAATGGGGTCCAAGTTCCAAAAGACTTAACACATTCTATAAAAGCAAGGAGACATGACCAGCCAAACCAGTCACTGGGGCAACTCATCATGCTTGAGTCTGTTGGGAGCTGCTGATGCTCAGTTTGCAGCAGGGATGAGGACCACAGGACCTCTACCCATACAGAGCCCAAAATAACTGTGGAGGAGCTGTGTCTATGAACCCTCAGATCATGGATGAAGGGAGTGTGAAGGGGTGCTGTTGGTGGAGCCAATGTCAGAGTATGGGGACAGGAGTGTGCATGGGCTGCACAGGCTTTCACATCGCAATGGGAAGCTGCTTGCCCAGGAGATCAATCCCCAGCAGCTTCACTGAGGACTCTGACGAACATTTATAGCCCTCTGAGTCATTACCGGCCTTGTTTAAACCAGTTATACCTGGCCAAGACCTTTAAAATAGCTTCATTTATACTGAAAGCCTCCTCTAGTGTGTGGCGGGTATAAATAGCTGGGCGAACCGCTCACTGAGCACGACGGCTTCTCTGAGCTTGGGGAGTGAAGTGACATGCTTTGCTCAGAGCCTCTGCATCACTCCCATCTCTGTCATCTCCCCCATCCCCCCCAGCTGCTGGGAGTGTGTGTGCAGGGGACCAGAGGAGCCTACCACTCCCAGGGGACCTCATCTCCCCAGGTGCCCCATCCAGAGCCGTTGGCTCATGGGAACAAGGTGTCCCTGGCAGACCTGCTGGCAAAACAGCCAGAGCAGAGATTTCTGCTCCAAAAAAACACAAGAGCTCGCCTGGGACTCAGACCCTGTCTGTGAGTCTGCGGTTCCTTGACCACTAATAGCAGCCCAGGATCACCCAATAAATCTGCTCGGGGTCGGCCGCGGGCACACAAGCCCATTTCTGTGAGAGAAGTGCAAGCAAGACATAGAGCCTGCCCTGGGGTGAGCGGGTGGTGTTACCCCAATGGGGCAAGCCCAGACATCCATACCCCTGCCACCTTGAGCTTGGCACAGCCAGATTACAGTGGTGTTTTCGGTCTAGAATGGGCATCCCATTCAAGGGGCACCCACCTATACCGTGGGACAGTGACACCTATTTCTAGAGCTATGGGTTGCTGCCACCTGCCACGTTGTTTGAGTTCCACCCTACTCATTTCCAGGCAAAAAATTTAATCTCAACCTGTGCTGTTAGGATCCAGGAAAGCTTTGACTACGTGATTGGATTAACTTCTGCCAAACAAATGTTACTCTGACTCGGTAATCCTTTCTTTCTCCTCAAAAAAAAATAATCTTTCCAATGGAAAAAAACCCAATCTCAGCTCGAGAACAAGCATTCAACACCTGCTTTCAGGCCTGAAAATGGCTGCAACAAGGCTGGTGGGATAAAGGACATTTTAGGAAAAGGCAATCCAAGAGCTGAGGCTGCCTGTCCGAGGCAGGATGTGCTGACTGAGCTGCAATGCCCACCAGCATGGTTCATTCCAGCGAGGCTCCTGTCTGCTGCCAAGACCCTTTCCTCTCCTAAAACAAAGCCAACGTTTTCCTCCTGGTAAAACCTGCGTTCCTGTGTCCTTGGGGGAGAAGTGTGGAGGCAGCAGAAACAACCCCACTAAGGATCAGCATCTTAGCCAAGTTCATGGTAGACCATCTTGTCTTGCCCCCTGCAACAGCAGCACGTACCAGGCAGAGGACTGCTAAATAAAGTGCACTTCGGCTGTTAAATAAAGTCTATTTCCAAGGGAGAGGTGTTCTGCAGCAGGGATGGAAACGCTCTGCTGAAGGCGGTGGCTCCGGCTCTCTCCAAACATTTCTCTCTCCTTGCTCTGATCTTTTTTTTTTTTTTTTTTTTTTTTAAGAGGAAACATTGCCCAAATCAACACATGCCCAAGGAATGATTTTACACGGGTCGGACAGCACTTTCTGCTGGAAAAACTTCCAATCAGCTGCATTCACAAGCTGAGTTTATTTTTCACAGTTTTCTGAGTACGTTTTGTTTCGGTGCCAGAGTAAAGACCTGGAGGTACATATTTCAGCCCAACCTGTAACACCATCATCGTCACTGGATTTCAATGAGGAGAGGGCTTTGACCTACATTCACAGCCCAGCCTGGGAAGGAGACGGGGCATCCCTTAACATCCCCAGAGCTGCCCTGTTTTGCAATGCATGGGACTCTGCTTTTCCTCTCCTCCCCTGGGACACGATGCTGGGCAGTGGGGGCTGAGCATCCCAGGCAGATGGAAAACCATCTGCACCCCTGCTGCAAAGAGCCGCTGGGTGTTTTGCAGCTTCTAAAGCCCCACTCTAGAGGGGGACAGCCGGGGTGGAACAAACTTAACCAGAGCTTTTTAAAGCTCTCCCACCTTCTCCTCCTCTCTTCCTCCGGGTAGGTGTCCCGGCGGCGGCAGAACAAGACGGCTACAGAGGGCTGCTGGAAGCTGTCAGCACGAAATACACTGGGAGGCCTTTTTTTGCTTGGAAAATATTTCCTTGCCGCGGGCTGCGGTGACAGCAAACATTCCTGCCGGGGCTGGCGTGGGGAGGCATCACCCAGTGGCGTGGCTGGGGCGCCCAGGGCTGGCTCCAGGGCTGCCACTGCTTGCTGGCCCTTCACTGGGTGCAGCGGCACCCTCCAGCTCACAATCACCAGCTGCCTCTCCCAGGGAAGCAGGGACCACTGCAGGCAAAGGTCTTTTACACTTATAGGATTTCAGGTTTATGTTTTCAACAAGGAGACAAGAGCAGCTCACGTGTGCCTCCTGCAAAAAGGGTGAACCCTCGCCTCCCCACGCACTCTTGGTTCAAACGGGTTGCACACAGGGAAAAAGAGAGGCTTGTTAAAAAAAAAAAAGACCGAATCTGTAGCTGTTGGGGAGCAAAAACAGCCCATTAAAGTCAGGGCTGTGGTTGTAAATCAACAGAGCTGCTGCTATTTCCATCTGCTGCTAGCAGCGCCTGTTTGGGAGTGGGGCAGAGGCAAGCAGCCCCCCCACACCCAAGGTGTGTGCCTGGGCCATTTCGGCAGTCACCAGGCTGGCAGCACGTGGCATGCACGTGGGTCAGTGAGCAGGTGGCTCCTCACAGGCTCTGGTAGCATCTGTGAGCCCCCATGGGTTATACCAGTCCTATGGAGGCAAAGCCACGGGTCAGGACCTCAGGGCTGATCTGAAAGGCACCTGAGCATCAACAGGTTCTTCTTAATTTTATTTTTTCATGAATAACCAAATGATTATAGCTTGGAAAAGAGATATTTAAAAAAAAAAGAAGACATCTGAGGCATTTGTGGATATTTTCCTTCAAATATTTGCAGATGCAAAGCTGCAGGAATGAGTGTAAACTGCTGAATCACCTCATCCATTTGGGAGAGAGCCAGCCTCAGTGAGCCATGTTGGTGATGGTCCGAGGGGCTTGGCTGGATATGCTCATAGGCAGCAGGAGGGAGTAAGTGAAGGGACTGGTTTCACTTCTCTTCCCAAGCTAGAGAGACCTGCTTCCTGAGGACATCAATGATCGGGTCTCATCCAGCCCTCATCATGACTGGGAAGTGAGGGAACTGCTTATCTCTGGCAGCAGCCTCCATGTCTCCATACTTCATCTCTTTCCCATGGCTGCAGAGGCCAGCCTCATTGCCCAGCTAATTCAATCTCTGAGCAGGAGACAGAGCGCCCCAAAGTCTCCCACCATGAGTTAAATCCACTCTGGCAGGGACACAGGACCACTACACACCTCATCAGCTCATCATGGCTCCCTATGCAAACAGAAAGGCTTGTCCTTATCTCCGTAGATATCCATCTGTAGGTGTGCTGCATGTACTTCCTTATCTACCAGCATTTACTAAATGAAGTACAGGGACTGTGGTTTATATATCAAGCTTTACACTTTAGGTATGTTTTTATACACTAAAGCAGTAGGAATGGGTGTCCAGGCATGTCACATATTTATTTTAATACCAAAAAGATGCCCCAGAGAAAATGTTTGTTCTTTAGTCAGAAAAAAAGGTCAGCGTGTGTAATGAAGAGTAAGCAAGAAAAATCTAGGAAAAGACCAGACCACAACAGGCTGAAAAAGGTCAAAAGGAAAGAAAGAGGCATGATTTCTACTTAGTTCTGGTAGCTGAGATCTCTTTTGCTCTTGAGCCTGCACAGGGAAGGGAAAGGAGAGAGCCCATGGACTCTCCTGGGCCAGATCTCTTTTCACCAGCACCCAGGACTGCGAGGTTGTGCTGGCCCTGGTGGGTATTTGCAGGTGCCTGCACTCTGGTCCCCGTCTTGGCCTGCCCCCACCGACAGGCTCTGCACACCGTGTCGAAGGGGACCTGGCCTTCAAAGGCATCCCCTTCCCAGGCTCCGTCAGCGGAGCTCTGCCACTCTTTGCACCAACACCACTGCTGACAGCAGCTGAATCGCTTTCCTTTGCCCACCCAGGCCTTATTCCACCACAAACATAGATGGGTTTGGGCTAAGCCCAGCACCGGCAGCCGGCCGAAGCCTGTTGGCATCTCCTGCCTGTGGCTGCCTTATCTACCCAAGCATTCCTTGATCTACAGGGAGGCTTTTGCCAGGCTAAAACCTCCACAGCTTCTGCTCTCTCCCTGTCCTATGTCCCTGCCAGAGGGTATCCGAGCATCACAACTTTCACCGCAGCACACAGCAATCCTGGAGCACACAACTTTCACTTAACTCCCTCCCTTTCCCCCTCCACTTCCATCACAAAAGATCCACTTACAGGACAGCTTTCCCAATCCACTCCCACCCCGGGCTGCAGCATCCCTGCCCTCCCAGCTCCCTGGGAGTGGACGCCCGCCTCGCTCTATGTCTCCCACCCCGGGCTCCTTGGGTTTTTTTCAGCGCAAATTGAGGTTTTTCCCCTGCCCAGCTGCACTCTGATGGGGAGGGGTGTTTGCAAGGGAGCAGCGGTGGGGGCGAGCATCTCACTGCCTCCCATTCCCCATCCCGGGAATCGGGCACCGCCGGCGGTTTGCAGGCTGAAAAGCCGCCGGCAGTCCTCACATTAACACCTCATCAGCTCCCTGGGGACCCCAGCAAACACAGCCCGCCTGGGCAAGGAAATACCCCAAGGCGTTGTGATGCAGAGCCCCCGGGGTGGGAGGAGGAGGAAACGCAGCTGCCTCGAGCCCCGGCATCTCGGGTGGGCAAATAGCACCTGGGAGGGCAGGGATGTCAGGATGTGGATTCAGGAAGCGCCCTTGCACCCCGCTGCTCCCCAAGCCCCCACTCATAGAGATGCTAATGGGTTCCCCATTATCCCTGTCCCCCTGCTGCAGAAGGGGATGTTTCCCCTCTGTAGAAGGGGATGCTTCCCCTCTTCTCACTGTGCCATGGGATTAAGCCAAGCACGGGGGGCTTCATCAGTGGTACACACCCGGCAGCCTTGGGAGGAAGGTTCCCCGCTGCTGGTGAGGCAGGGGGGACAGGATTTATCCTCCGGTGGCAGCTCGCAGCCATGAACGCCACCGTGAAAAATGGCAGCCGCTGGCAACATCCTTTGTTCGGGATGCTGCAAAAAGCAGCCCCATGGTTGTGGAGGAGATAAAGCAGCGTGTCAGTGCTGTAGAGGTCAGGGCTGGAAATTTAGCATGCTGATACCTCCCCTGCCTGCTTCTCTGGGGCAGCGAAGGTAAACAGATGCTCTCAAAGGGAGCAGGGGAAGGTTCAGGACTTGCACACTTTCTGCTCAGGCAAAACCATCAGCCAGGGCCCAGAAAAAAGAGAAAAACACCCACTGCACCGCTGCCACTTGTTCTGTTCATTCAGTTCCTACAAGTCTCTCTGTTCCCTTCAAACCCTTCTGACTTGCGTACACGTGGTGGTCCCAAGCCACCTGCAATCACTTTCAGACTCTCCAAAGGTTATACTGATGATGTGATGCAGTTTGCCAATGGAAGAGCCTATAGAAAGTTTTTTCCCCAGCTTTTGGTGACTCCGTGTGTAAAGAAAGCTGTGTGTAAGAATGTGCCCATGGGCTGGGAGGCAGTGGCACGCTTAGCATGCCAATATGCTCAGCAGGCACACGCCATCCTCAGCAGTAAAACTTCCCCATTTGTTTGCTCGCTTCCAATAGCAGGGAGCTGGTATGCCAGTGCCTATCCTATTTGGAAAAGCAGTCCTTTAGGTTGGCAGGAGAGCGGAGGGAGTGCCTTCCAAAGCAAACTGCAGGCCAGCTGGAGTGGGATGCTCAGGAAGCCCTCCAGTACGGACAGATCCCCACATGAAGCTCCTCGTTAGGGTAGCTGGGAGCCGGCGTTCATCTCCTCACAGCAATGTGATTATTATTACTATGATTGCTCCCTTGTAAAGGTGAAAAGGAATGCCTTCTTTACAAATAAATAGAGGCTGGCTTGCAATCTGATCTTATGAAGAAGGAGAGATGGTAGGTTCAGAAAGGGGAAAATAAACAAATTTGGAATCAAACTAACTGAGCAATCCTCCACTTATCTCCAAGTCACAAGTCCTGCTTTGCCGGGTGCCAGCTGATAGCATCGCTAAGGCAATATAAGGCATACAGCTCTCCGCAGTGCTTTAGCTGAGTGATGCAATCAGAAACAATCCTGAACTCGGCTCTTGGCAGATAAAACCTTTTCTTGTCCCTCAGACGGCTGAAATCAGCTCCTGTCGCCGTGTCTGCCCGGTACTCCATTTCGACAGAGCTGGAGGGCTGTTTCTAAAGTCAGGTGCCTCATGTCAAGAGCAGGCACCCATTTGGAGAAGAGCTGATTTGGGCACCTCATGAGAGACTGGGATGGGAGTGCTGTAGGGATCAGTGCTTGCTCCAAGCTCACAGCTACCCTACGCTATCTCCTCCTTCAGGTGTTGCCTAAATCAAGGCGCTGATCTTGTCAGAGGGCCGCTGCCGTGCTAGCTTGAGAGATCCAGGGCAAGACATGGCCCAAGGGCAAACCCCTCCACCCCACACAGCCTGTGTTTGTGGGGACCATGGGGTCCCACTTCTCTCTTCGCCCAGGGAGGTGGTTGAGTCACCATCCCCAGAGGTATTTAAAAGACAGATAGATGAAGTGCTTGGGGCTGTGGTTTAGTAGTGGACAGGTACAGTTGGACTTTATGATCTCAAAGGCTTTTTTCCAACCAAGCAATTCTATGATTCTATACTGAGGTGATGTGCCAGGCATGACACATGTGCTCCCCAGCCACAGCTCTCCCCACTGAGGAGTGATTCCATTCAATCCCCTGCTCCTCCTGGAGCACTTCCGCTGTTGCAAGAGCTGTGCCCTGCACTGCTCTGCCTGCAGGCAGGAGCTTCCAGGTTTGTAGAATACATGTTACATCCACACCAAAGTCTTTTTGACTTCCGAACTGATAAGCATACCCCAAAAGCCATCTCAAGTTCAGCACCTAGCACTACCAGTCACTTCAAAAACACACGGCAAAGTATCATCCATCTAGTGAGCTAATGGAAAGTGTCCCTGCTCATGGCAGGGGCACTGGAACTGGATGATCTTTAAGGTCCTTTCCACCCAAACCATACTGTGATTCTAACATCACTTTCAAGAAGCTGTTCAGGTTTCAATGTGATGCATAAAACAGCTGAAAATACACCACAGCTTCAGTGCAGTCACATAACCTGATGTTTCTGGGAACAGACCATTGATAAGATCACATTTTTCCCTAAGGTGCAAGGAGAAAGCTAACAAGGCTGTGTCATGTCCCTCACACCAATGTGGCCACATGTTCCTCAGTCACATCCCTGTCCACGGCATCACTGCCTAGGGATTGGTCCCAGAGAGATCCTAACCAACATCACCGTGGTCCCGAAATGTGACAGACACACAGAATCATAAAATTGTTTGGTTGGAAAAGACCTTTGAGATCACTGAGTCCAACTGCACCTTTCCACTACTAAATCATATCCTTGAGCACTTCATCTACCTGTCTTTTAAATACCTCCGGGGATGGTGATTCAACCACCTCCTTAGGCAGCCCATTCCACCTTATGTTGTGCAACAGGAGATCCTTGCACACAGCTCATGGCACAGGCACTTGCTGAGATACAAGGCATTGGTGGGCAAGAGCTCCTCACAGCCTTGTTTGACTGAAATAATTTTATTTGAATACAATACGCTATTTCAACAATTTTAAGTTGCATGGGGTTATTTAAGATGGATTCAGTTTTAATTTAATCAGTTTAATGGGATTTTATGTTTTTAGATATAGCACCTCCAAATTGTCTGATTAACTTTTCAGAATCAATACGCTTAACAGCAAAGCATACAATTACACAGGCAAATGATCTCCTCCATGGCTTCTGCATCAGCAATCGGCTGGCTTCAACTTGGACTGTGCGGGTGCAGATCTACCCTTGTGCCCCCTACTCTGGTTCAGTGTGGCAGCTCTGCCTCCCTCCCCAAGTTATGCTGGAGGAAGGCCACTGGCCCATTGTTTTTAATTTCCCAACTCCATTTTTTAATTGCAATGTGTTAAAGACCCCAAACATCCACAGAAAAGCTGGACTGGGACTGCATTCACTTATGTCACTAGCAAACAGCTCCATTTTGCCTAACACTGGCACACAGGGATATCCCCAAGCTGTCCCACCCCTTACCTCACCTCGTTACACCTCCCTGTCCCCTCAGTGTGGGTGCAGGAATGGGTCCTATCCAGCCCAGTTCTAACCAGCATCACTCCCCACATAGGGTATGTAGTGCTTCCAACTCCCAGTTTATTCCACCATCCTCAAACACACACCTCCCTTGCTTTTGTCAAGTTGCATAATTTTTGAACTTACATACTTGAAAAATTCTTTTAGAAATGTCAAGGTGACTGGCGTATTAAAAATGAGCCAGAGCAAACAGGAATGACATTATTTTAATTCTTTCAGTGCCAGGTCATTTTCTCTGTAATATCACAGCTTAGATACCACTCCTCTGCCCCTTGCATCGTTCTTCCCATCGCTTTCTTGGTTGTTTTTATTTGTTCATCCACTAGATAAAAGCCAGGAGAAAGAAACAAAAGCCACTGCTGTTGTGAAAACCTCTTTCATCAGGATTTAAGAGATTTGTTTCCCAAATCCCACTGAAATTTCACAGGATCTGCACAAATTCAAACTGTCTTGAAATCTCTGACCTAACACGGTAAAATCCCACATTTTCTTTTAGTGTCTGGGTGGTTTTCTTCCAGGAGCACTCCAAATTTACACACTGGACCATGCATTATTGTAATAATCCATGTTAGTAATACCTGGCACATTCCCAGCTGCAGAGTACAAGATGCATCATGTAGGTTTGCAGACAAAGAAACCGAAGTCTGGAGAAATCAGGTCCATTAGGAGAGCCAGGACAAGCTAATGCTCAAAATTCTGCCATTTCCACTGGGCTATGCTGCTCCTGGAGGCAGCCAGCCAAAATACAAACCTGTATCACTCCAATTGTAGATGCTCTCCTTCCCCTGGGGCTATAAACACCTTGCAATCTGCAGAGTATTTATAATTAAGACACCACAGAGTGAAGGACATTTTGTGATAACTCAAGGTACGCAAGGTACAGCAGCACTGTGATCCAGCTGGAGACATTTGGTTAAAAATCCACAAACACATTTCCTTTGGCTCATGGGTACCAAGTCAGGGCAACAGGGCACAAGGGGATGCTCATGGCTCTGCTTTCAGCCATGGGGTTTTACCCCTCTCCTTCCACCAGTAGCCCAGCTGCTCTAACTCAGTAAACCAGCGGAAGATCTACCTTTTTCCAGGTGAGGTGTTTTCTGTTGGATTGGTCAGATGAACCAGCTCATGGGAAGAACAACAGAGCAGGAGCCGCAGTTGGAGCATGTCGCAGGGACTGGAGGAAGACCTTCCCGTGCCATACAGAGCTGCACTGCACACATTCACCCTCAGCAGCACAGGCGGCCGTGCTTCTGGGCTCAGAAGGGCTTGTGACTTGGAGGTACTACATTGCTGGGCTTGACGAGGTGTAAAAAGCTATTTTGAGAATCACCCATCCCTACAACGCCCTTGCAGAGGATGCTCTGCAGGACAGTGGGAGTGCAAGCACACCTGGACCACAGCATCCCTGCTTCAGAGACGCTGAATGCCATGTAAAATGCTGAATATCAAACTGGGAGGAGAAGACACCTTCCTTGCCTTCCTGACCAGCACAGGGATGCTGAGAAGTGACTAGGGGAGCTGGTAACATCCGACACTGCCACAGCTGTTTGCTTGAGCAAACAGCAGCCAAACCTTAAGGCCTCTTTCTGCTCTCCCAGCTGCCAGACCTTGCTGCGACTTCAGGCAGGAAAAAACATTTCCTCAGGTAGGGCATTAACTATGTGATTGAACTCAGGGAGTTATTTTTTTCTCCAGCTGTGCATACAGTAAGTAAAGCCCGTGAGTCAATGGGCACTAAGCTCACACTTCAACGCTAAGCCTGCACCACAGTGGATTTAAACATGTTCCCAGGCTCTCCATGGAGCATACAATCAGACCTAGGCAGGGGGCTTGCAGATGCACTGCCATTCCACTCCTGGCCCTGGGAAAGCAAGGGGGATGCCCTCTCTAGCCCAGTTCGCACCATCTTAAACAGTAAGGATGATTTTTTTTTCCCAATCACTATCCTCGCTGCAGCATGTGGATAGGAAGTAAAGCTGAACACAAAAAAACCCCAGTTTTAAGAGCAGCATTTACACTGCTCAGAGAAAATCACTCACGAAAAAGTGCTGAAACTGTGGCCAGCTTGAAAGCAGACAATTAGAAACAGCGCTCAGCAGCGTTGCGGAGCTAAGCCTGTGCTCAAGCAGAGGGCAATAAACACGTTGCTGCGAGAAAAAAATGATATATTTTTTCCAGTGTTTGTCTGAGCAAACAGAAGCTATTTGCAAATGGTTTTGAGGTTGTAGCGGCCTTCCTCTGCAAGTGCCAGAGACTCGAGAAAGCGCAGGGGGTGTTTCCTTACCCAGTGCAAACAGGGAGATGCACAGCCGGTCCGTGCTCTGAGCACCCCGGCAAGAGGGTGTTAGTCTCTCCTCCATTCCAGCAGGTGATTTGGGACACAGCACCTGTGGGGAAGGGTCGAAAAGGGGAGACTCCTTCAGTCTGACCATGCAAAAAGCAGGGGAAAGGAAAGAAGTAGTGGCTGAGTGTGCAGCCCTGCAAGACACTGCAACCCCAGCTTTCCAGTTGGAGCGAATCTCCACAGCCAGGAGACCCACAGGCCAGCTGGGGACATTTCTGGGCATTAGAGCCCATCCCCATGGCCAGCAGCCACCGTCCCCACAGAGCTGGCCCGCCCTGACTAGGGGGGGGACCACAGGCAGGGACAGATGCTTCCGGCTCTCTGGTTTCCTCCAACCAGAGTGTGCCTGGGCAGAGCCTCTCTGCAAGGGGAGCAGCTCCAGGTTTTCTATTTATGGGCTCTATTCATCCCCAGCTGGGTTTCAGTGGTGCCCTGCCATAAAAGTTGCCTGCTTCTCTGTTTTGGCAGCCAGGAAACCTCAGCCGGCTTGAGGAGACCATAGGAAATGGCAAAGCCTCAGGCTCCAGCTCTCCAAAACAAGGTGCAGCTAAATTAATATGGTGTGAGTGAATGGTGAAATGATGTCACGTCAGTCTTACAGAGAGCGGTGGGAGGCATAAATGTATCCCTCTGTCTTGGCTTCATCCTCCTCTGCCCAGAAATGCCCTAGATGGGCTGTAAGAAAGGCACCACAAAAAGCTGCAGTCTGAGGCACAGAACACACAGGGAGAAACTGGGAAATATCAAGGGATTTGACACAAAGCAGTCATTGCCTTTCATGGTGGGAAGGGGAACCCTCCTTCTCTTTCCTTTCCGTACTAACAAGAGAAATCCTCACACTACAGCCGGGGGCTCTAAGAAACATCCCCATCATTCCCAACGAGGCACTTAGGAGAACTGTGAGACTTGGTGACCACAAGCACCTTTTTAGTTTCACCTGTTTTCAGTGCTTTCCCTTTTCTATTGATTTTCATCATAGCTAAAGGGATAAACTACAAATACAACTCGCATCAAGGAAAAAAAGCACCATATTCCTTTTACACCAGCATTTGGGCTAAATACCGAAGGCACTGTAGCTTCTGAGCACACATTTGGCCGCCGTATTTCTGTACAGCATGACTTGCTGCAATTTCTATCAGTAACTCAAGCTCACCCATTACCATGTCTGCATTTAATCTAGCAGGATTTAGACAAATTCCACTGCGCTATTTAAATATTAATTAAGATTTCTCACCCAGCGCATCCTGCATATCCTTTCAAATAGCTTTCATCCCTTCAAATCTGGGATACGATTTTTGAGCAGGTTTATGACAAACAGGCCTTAACAGGCTGGCAGGCACCGTGAGTGAATGGCAGCCTGGCTGCCTTGCCATCCCCCAGACCCCTCGAGAGCCAAGGAGCCTGGCGAAGCCTTCACCACAGGGATCAGACCTGAGCAGGGCAATAAGGTAATTTTTAATAAGCTGAATTACTCCTCTCTCCATCCTCTGTTCCCCAAGTTAAAAGGCTGGTCTAGTGTTGGGTGATCTGGGGTTAAGGAGTTCCTTCCTATTGCTGAGGCAGAGATACATCCAGCTTTTTGGATTTTGCTGCTCTGTTGTCTTGTGTAGCCAAACACATGTGCCCTCTTAGCCACCCACTTGCTGGATTACTCTTCTTGCTTTATAGAATCATAGAATCACTTGGTTGGAAAAGACCTTCGAGATCATCGAGTCCAACTGTACCAGTCCACTATGAAACCATATTCTCAAGCACTTCATCTGCCTGTCTTTTGAATACTTCCAGGAATGGTGACTCAATCATCTCCCTGGGCAGCCTCTGCCAGTGCCTGACCACCCTTTCAGTGAAGAAATTTTTCCTGATGTCCAATCTGAGTCTCCTCTGGTGCAACTTGTGGCCCTTTCCTCTCATTCTATCCCCTGTCACTTGGGAGAAGAGCCTAGAGCCCAGCTCACCACAGCCTCCTTTCAGGTAGTAGTAGACAGTGATAAGGTCTCCTCTCAGCCTCCTGTTCTCTAGGCTAAATAATCCCAGTGCCCTGGGCTGCTCCCCATAACTCCTTTTCCAGCTCCTACACCCACTTCTTTGCCCTGCTCTGGACATGCTCCAGCCCCTCAATATCTTTGTTATATACCCCTGTAGGCATAAGCTCTGCAAATCCACAGGGTTTAAATGATACAAGGGTCCCCCTCTGCTCAGTGACATGCCTCTGCCCCTTCCTGCTCTGTAGTTTTTCATCAACGTTTCACAGACCAACCTGAATATTTATGCCAGTAAAGCCAAGGTTTGGGCACATAGAAACTTGTACAAAACCCCTGCACTTTGCTGTGTGCAAATGAAAACCTAATTCACAGGTAAGAGCAAAGGCTGAACTTGACAGCCCTGAGTCATGTGGGCTTGGGGAATGGAAAGAGGGGATGCAGACAGGGCATCCCACTGCCCACCTGGTGGCTGTGTCCCAGAGCCAGGCCATGCTTCCCGCAGCCCCTGTCACGTCTCCTGGCCCACGGCGAGGACGTGAGAAGCATTCAGATGGAGCAATGGGCTGAAAAGCTGGGTCAGACGGGGCGCAGCGAGCCGACCCTGGCCAATGCTCACTCCGCGACGTGTCCTGTGTACCTTGGCCATGACCCCAGCCCAAACTGGCGGCCAGAACCATGCCGCGTCCCCCCCTCCACAAGAGCTTGCAAGGAAGGGGTTCAGGGTGATTAAAGTCTGGGGACATCCCTGAAACTCTAGGGTTGTCCCACATCCCGTGCACCCCACACCATCAGTTCCCCTATTCCCAGGCTCCCACAGAGGTGTGAATATTTGGAGGAGCAGACACAGGGGCATTGAGTGGGTCTGTGAAATGCAGCAGTGTCTGCTGCACTCCCAGCCAGCACCGCTGAGCTGCCAGCATCCAGGAGCTGCCGGGACACCAGCCAGGGCAGGAATAAGTAACACCACTGTGGTTCCTGAGACCGTGTAAACAAATACCTGCTCAACCCAGCTCCCTGCCCAAGCTCTGCCATTGACATCAGGGGGACACACGGTGCCCCAGCTTCCATTTCTCTCTATAAGCAGAGATAAAACCACCTCCTCGCCCACCAGGGAGGAGAAAGGTATTATGATATTTGTATACCATCCAGATATTCTGGGAATAAAGCAGCATCAAAACACCCTGGAAGGTGTCAGCAACCTGCCTGCGAGCAGGGCTGAGGAACGGGCAACTGCATCTGTCCCTTGCATGGTCCAAGAAGCACTCATGCTCTGCTGACAGCAGGAGCAGGGGTCTTGGCATGCACATGTGAGCAGAAACACCATCATCCTTCCAAGCTTCATCTGGGCTGCCTCTCATTTTTTGAGATATTCACTTTATAAATGCAAAAACTGCAGTGAAGGCCTTTTTCCCCCTTATTATTTGTATGGGAATGTACACATTGAGGACTCTCCCAAAACACTTCTCCAGTAGTAAGGTGGTCTTTAAACTACATGGAGTTTCTTTTTATTAACACCTTCATTTTAATGGATTTAAATTGGATCTAGACTGGACATTAGGAAGAAATTTTTTATGATGAGGGTAGCGAGACACAGGTACATATTGCCCAGGGAAGCTGTTGCTGCCCTCTCCCTGGAAGTGTTCAAGGCCAGGTTGGATGAGGCTTTGAGCAGCCTGATCCAGTGGGAGGTGTCCCTGCCCATGGCAGGGGGGTTGGAACTCGATGGGCTTTAAGGTCCCTTCCAACCCAAACCATTCTATGATTCTATGTATCATTTGCCAAAAAACTGTTGCTTTCCTGAAAATTGGTTTTCCCCATAAGGCAGCAAAAATTCCAGATTTATGAGGGGCAAAAGATTGAAGACTTTAAAGATACTATTTTCTGGAAAACAAAAGGACAGCAACTGTGCTGAAGCCGTCCACAGGCTACCAGCCATTAATGGCACTGGTCAAAAAACCTCTAGCCAGTTACATTTGGGGCAGAAAACTGTTCCTAATCAAAAGACACAGTTTTACCACATCTCCCAATGACATCGTATTTCAGGAAGGGAAAAGAAGTTTGCAAATCGGTCACTACCTGCTTGTTTAGTGTTTTGGAAGGATCCTACCCTGAAGCTTCTTAAGTTTTCTTTACTGGAAATGACTTTCTGCTCTGAGATTGCAAGAAACGTTAAAAAAACACCTTAATGCATGAAAATAAAATAACTAGAAAGTGCCAAACCAAACACTTAGATGGAGCCAAGCTTCCTTTCTTCGCAGCCATGCAGCTTGCAGGTGCTGTGGGGTTTCAACCCCGCAGACCAACCTGACAGCAGAGCACGCCAGCAGGGTTTCAAATGCACAGCAGCCTTAATAATCGTAGTTATGGTATATGGGAAATTCCCTTTGGAAATATCGATACGCCTCCAGCTGGCTTTCTTTGCTTTGGTTTGCTCTCCAGGGCGAAACCCACCTACAAGCACCTTAAAATCCGGTGTAGCCAGGAGGGAGCCGGCTCGCAGGCAGAGCTAACAGGAGAGGGCAGCAGAGATTCACGTTTCATCACGTTTTGGTCTCCGCAAGCAGCAGTCGTAGAGCCACGGCAGGCAAGGAAACGGGGACAAATTCGCGAAGTGACTTTTTACAAGTGCGAGTAGTGATAGGACAAGGGGCAATGGCTTTAAATTGGAAGGGGGACGATTTAGATTGAACATTAGGACGAAATTCTTCACGATGAGGGTGATGAGTCACTGGCACACGTTGCCCAGGGAAGCTGTGAATATCCCATCCCTGGAGGTGTTCAAGACCAGCTTGGATAGGGCTTTGAGCAATATAATCCAGTGGGAGGTGTCCCTGCCCATGGCAGGGGATTTGGAATTGGATGATCTTTAAGGTCCCTTCCAACCCAAATCATTCTATGATTCTAAGTGCCAAAAGTGCATGGATAAATATGGCTCCATCATCCCTAGCAGCTCTGTTCGCACTCCAGCTGCTCTACAAGCATAGGGACACAGAGAGAGGGACTGCCCCACAGATCTGTCCTGGGGTGCAGACCCCAACACAGCAGGCAGTTGCTCCCCAAAACCAGGTACAGCTACCAAAGTGGAGCTTGAATGCACATGGCTGCTCTTTGCAGGGCCAGACACTTAGTCACAGGGAGACCACAAAGATTTCAGACTGTCTCTGGGAGGTGACACAAAGCCCAGGAAAG
This sequence comes from Neomorphus geoffroyi, assembly GCA_033558235.1. Classification (NCBI taxonomy): domain Eukaryota; kingdom Metazoa; phylum Chordata; class Aves; order Cuculiformes; family Neomorphidae; genus Neomorphus; species Neomorphus geoffroyi. The sequence goes on along the minus strand of JAUMJM010000005.1, from coordinate 97,884,400 downwards.
TCCCAAGCTGTCAAAAAGCCCCAATTGCAGCTGCCTGGCATAGAAGGATTAGTGGAAGAAGGGAGCATCACCATGCTTATTTTGCAAACAGTCGGTGCCAACTAAAGTGTCACCTCATCCAGCTGTTTGCCACCAGCCCTCAAGACTATGCAAATGGGCAGCAAAGGTTGGTTAGCTGCATTAGCAAAACTTGGCTTAGCAAAGCCAGCCAGCAGAAGCCAGGCAGGATTTTGCAGGAGCAGTCCATGCACTGCAGGCAGAGGCAGCAACTTCCTTGCCAGTGATTAAATGTGATAAGAAGCACAAGCAGCAGTTGCTGCATCTCTCCCCTCACTTCATCAGCCATGTGGTTCCACTCAGCACCCTCTTCATTTGACATGGTCACAGGGAATGCAGCAGTTTTTGGAGACAAAACATGGAATCATAGCATGGCAGATAATAAAAGCAGGCAGTGATTATCTGTAGGAGACCCACATCCCCTCAGTACAGGAAGGGCATTGAGGTGTGTCCAGAGGAGGGCAACAGAGCTGGTGAAGGATCTAGGGAACAAGCCTTATGAGGAGCAGCTGAGGGAACTGGGGTTGTTTCACCTGGAGAAGAAGAGGCTGAGGGGACACCTTATTGCCCTCTACAACTACCTGAAAGGAGGTTGTGGTGATGAGGGTGTGGGTCTCTTCTACAAAGAAATAAGTGATAGGGAAAAAGGCTTCAGGTTTCACCAGGGGAGGTTCAGATTGGATATTAGAAAAAATTTCTTTACCAAAAGACTGGTGAGGCATTGGACCAGGCTGCCCACGGAAGTGATGGAGTCTCTATCCCTGAAGGTGTTCAAAAAAACTGTGTAGACCTGGCACTTTAGGACACAGTTTTGTAGGCACGGTGGTGTTGGGCTGATGATTGGACTGGACGATCTTAGAGGTCTTCTCCAACCTTAATGATTCTATCATTCCATAGTTCCATAATGATCCTAAAAGAGTTCTTCTCTGCCCATGAAATACCACATCAGCAATAAAAAAAGTACCACGGCAAGGTGAAGCCAGCCTCACTTGTGCCCTATGCTCCCCAGCTGCCACAGGGGAAGGGAGGGTGCGGTCCCATCCTCAGCGTTTATCAGGCAGAAGATGGAAAAGCAGCAAAGGGAGACTCTCAGCTCTGCTAAGGACAGGCATGAAACAAAAGCTGGGGCTGCAGCTGGCAGAAAGCAAAGGGGCTTCATTGCAGTGGCAGCACCGCAACAGTTTGCAAGAGCTAGTAGTGTGTCTAAATATGCAAAGCAAACACCAAATCTTTCCTCCTGTTAGGAAACAAGTCTCTAGCCTGAGTGCAAAAGGAGAAGGGATTTCTTCGAGGTCACAAAAGATTTCTCTGCAACAGAGCAGAGCCCGAAAGGCCCAGACTGGTGTCTTCGTAGCTTTCCAGAACTGGTTAGCAGAAGTCACTGAGGCAACAAATGCAGACCAAAGTAAATCAGCACTACAAACAGAGAAACACCCAGCATGCTCCCCATACACTATCCCACACAGCCCACCAGGTCCCTGATCTCAGAGGACTTCTCCAACCAGCCTAAGTTTCAAGCCAAGGAGAGATGTGGCAACCCTTATCTGTTGGAGCTGCTCCCTGGGCACATCAAGATTCCAGTCAGCTGAGATTTATAAGAGCAAAAGAGCACACCCAGCTTTCTGCTTCCCTACAGCCCTGACAAGCAGCCACACCTAGGGAACCACAAGCTGCTACCAATCCTTACCTCCATGAAAACCACACTTACCCCACAGGAAAAGCCCTTTGCACCCTTAAATGGGAGTTCACCCAGACAGAAAACACCTGAGAAGTCCTAGTTTAGCTGTTAATTGATCCCCCGGTTGTGCCCTCTGCCATGCCTTCAGTATCCACAGACTCCCCTGTCCTTTTACCACCTGGCGCTGAGCTCTTGGTGTGAATTTGAGGTCTAGTCATGGTGGAGGAGTATGACAGGTCTGCTGCCAGCAGGCATCAGGAGTTCAAGGCACCGAGAGCACACATCGATGAGAGGGCAAACACAGGCTAAGAAGAGCTAAACCAGCCCATTTCCTAAAGCTGGGGCAGAGGGAAAACCATGTACTGCATAAAACCCAGGACTATTTCCTTGCAATTTGTTGACTTAGAGATTTCCTGCAAACACCACATGCTGCAAACTTTGAAAACTCAGAACCGGTGATCCCAAGGTCCATGGCTCCCCCGAGGCTTACAGCATCCCCATGCTCACAGAGATCCATGCAGCCCCAGCGAGCAAATCTGGCTTTTCCCTTTGCACCGGAACAGGCTCCAAGAGCTGGTTGGGGTGTGTGCACAGTGGGGCAGCTCCCTGAGGGTGCAGTGTGCCTGACGTATTTCGAGGGAATTCAAAGATTAAGCTTAAGGATGTTTCCATGAAGCAAGTAAAAAGCAGAAATTTCCAGAGCACTGCAGAATGGAGACAGATTTTCTTCTTCCTGCCAAGTCCTGGTCGTAATAATATTATCATTATGCTGTAGTATTTAAAAAAATTAGCCCAAACCCTTAATTTTTGTGATTTAGGAAGAACTGAGGCAATTCCTCAGCATTGCTAGAGGCAGCGGTACAGTACAGAGGGAGACTTTGCATAAGGTTATTCCCGTCATTGACGGGCTAAATAAATGAGAGGGAGGTGCAGTGGCTAGGGCGGGGGGTAGTGAGAAGGGTGTTGGTGATGGGGAACAGCCTTGGCAAGGGGCTCAGCATCCTCCATCCCATAGCAGCATATTCTCTGCATAGGACAGAAAGGAAGAGGGGACATGACAGGGAGTGTTACATCGTGGTCTTGTGAACTATGCTGGCAGCAGAGCCGAAGCAACGTGTTTGCACCAGGATGTTTTACTTATGAGAAACATCTTACTGACTGCCAGGAACTGTTCTGATTCAGCTGAATTTTTTCAGGCTTTTTGATAACTCGAACTATTTAGGAGAGAGAGCTGCCCTGGGTCCCATCCAGTTTCCCCTTCTCTCCCTCTAGCAAGAGGAAGGTACTTTGCCCTGTTTAGCAAATGAAGCATTTTTTCAGTCATTGAACCCTGGGTTTGTTTTCTTTCCAGTTTGGCTGGGCAGGCATAAATGCTGTCAGAAATCTGAAATACAAGTGAGAGGGAAGTGTTCTTTTTTTTGACACAAAACAACTCGCGCTGTGTTTCCACTACACTTAGGTTCAAACCCTCCTCCCACAAACTTGGCTATGGGGATGATGTGGTGCTTGTTCTGGGAGGGAGAAAATGGTTGTAGCCCCCACAGAGCCCCGTGTGGGGTAGTAGGGTGGGGGTTTGCTGTGATCCCCCACTTGAAAGGAGGGATGTGATTTTCTGTGGTCCCTCTAGCTTTAACATAGACAGACAGGCAAAGCAAAGACATGTCCACTTCATTCTTCCAAGCTGGAGGAATGTTAAAATGAACTCAAAGCGTCTGTCCAAATTAGTGTTTCAGGATGAGGTCACATAAAACACTAGGGCTTATTTATTTCTTTGTAATTCTGAGCAAACTCAGCATGAAAAGAAGAAATTTGATCTGCTTCTGAGGAAAATATGGGAAGGGCGAGGACATTGGCACAACAGGGACAGCTCTAGGAAATACTTTTGCAAACAGTTTATTCACTTAAAAATTTATGTGTTGGCCAACAGTAAACTGTTGGTGATGTTTGGATTCTGGTGTTACTTAGGTGCCAAGGAACATTTAATAACCTTTGAGGGTTTTAACAGGGCACTGTCCGGTCTGACAGACCTTCCCTGGGTTTTCTTTGCAGCCATGAAAGCAAGAGCCTCACCTTTTATTACCATATTATCACAGCAAAGCTGGGGTGCTGGTGCATTACTGGAAGGAGAGACGTAGCTCTTGGCTCATGTCCTCGGGCACAAGACTCACATGTTAAGAAATGCAGCTCCATGAGGAGGAGCAGAGCCTGCCCAGGCTTAGGAACCTTCTGACAGTTGCGTGTAGCAGAGGCTGGTACCAAAGCAGTTGTTCTGGGGTCATTTCCCTGGCTACTTATTTCAGTGAAATTTTCCAACATTAGAAAACGTCTTCAAGGCTGCCCAGACAAACTCATTCCAAATTGATTTAGGGAAGAGGCAAATACTCCCTCGTCTCTGTTAGAAAATGATGAATTAACCCACAGCTTCGGTTCCTCACAGGCAGCAATGCTCCAGAGAGGGGCAGAAGCCATGGCTCCGGCTGTGCTGTGTTCAATGCTACAATGTTGCTTCACAGCAAATAATCACTGTGAGCATCCTTCCCCCTTAACATAGTACCCAGATGTAGAGCATCACTTTAAAGAGAGGTCTCAAGGGAATACCAAGATGCTGTGAACCAGCCGTGGCATCTGATCGTGCAACCTGGGGAAGGTGGAACCCCATCCAAGTGGCTCTGTTTGGGACAGCAAGGGAAGCAGAGCTTGGTGGAGGAAATCCCCAACTGTTTGAGCGTAAGTAGGTTGTTATCTTTGTCAGCAAAAGCAGGTCTTTATCTTCTGCACTGGCTGACATTTGTAAAATGACATTCCTGTGGACATAGAGGAGGGAGGTGGCAAACGCAAGGCAGTGGGGAGCTGGGAAGTGAAGGAAATCTGACTCCATTGAGTTAGGGTGCAAGCAGCCAGACACAAGCCTTCTCCAGCACAAAACCAGCTCTCCTGCAAGGTACCACCACTCCCCACACTACCGGCAGTTTGTGGTCCTGGACTGGTGGACGAAACTCCCTGATTATGCCAGAGGTAGTCTTCAGTGGAAAGGACAACAAAAAGCAATCTGGAGTTTGTACGGAAAACAAGGGCTCGTTCTAGCTCTGCAGATCACAGAAGGTACAAAACTCATAAAGTCATTGTGTGGGAGAAATCATAGAATCACAGAATCATTAGGATTGGAGAAGACCTCTAAGATCATCCAGTCCAACCATCAGCCCAATATCACTGTGCCTACTAAACCATATCCGGGAGTGCCACATCTACACATTTTTTGAACACCTCCAGGGATGGAGACACCACTGCCCTGGGCAACCTGTGCCAATGCTTCACCACTTTCTTTCAGTAAATAAATTTTCTCCAATATCCAATCCAAACCTTCCCTGGTGCAGCTTGAGGCCATTTCCTCTCATCCTATCACTTGTTACTTTGGAGAAGAGACCAGCATCAGCAGGTTCCCAAATCTTCATCACTGGCCTGGGGTAAGCCCTGGGGAGATGCTCTAGCACTGGATGTGTTTGTCCCAGCCTGCCAAAGCTTGCCTGGCCCTGAGAAAGAGAAAAGGATGGACCATGCAGTGTATTTCTGACCCCACACACCCCATCTCCTGCCATCGCATGTCACCAGATGGCACTGCCACCATTCACCTGGATGAAGTGACGGTGGCTGTGCTGTTATTCCCGTATTCCAGTGGTTCAGATAAGAGCTGGGACCACACCAGGCAGAGGTGGAGAGCTCAGCCAGGTGCCTGCACATCCCCTCAGATATATGAGCAGCATGGCTGTGCAGTGGTGATGCCCCACTGCAGGGAGTGAAGCCCTGCATCAGGCTGCAGCCTTGCAGTGGAAATCAGCTTGGGCCTCTTTAAATGTGAAAGATGAAAAATAATTGAATATTTAAAAAATACATTTAGCCCCTTTTCCCACATTATTCACACTTATTTTTTCCTACCAGGAAGTCCTCGCTGCTTCCTAAAATGTGCTGCTTTTCAGCACAAAGCAGGGAGTAAAGCAGCTATGGTTGGATGGACCCAGCATCAATGGAGAACCGGGCTCCCGAAATCCCACCATCTCCCTGCACCCTCTGTCTCGCTGCCCTTTCCATCATGCAGAAAGATGCCAGAGAGGAAGAAGAAAGCCAGTGGGCTGGGGTTTAGCTGGCTCCAGCACTCAGCACAAATTAATAGCAGACCAACTGCAGGGAGGCACAATTTTGGAGTAATTTATTTTGTTTTAAGGGCCTAATAACTTCCAGCTGGTGATTTGTAAATGAACTGGCTCCTCACAAAAACCTGAAATGAAGCATTTGACACCGAACCCTGTTTTGCTAAGCTGGGAATTTAACACTCGCCTCTCAGCAGAGGGAAAAGAAACACAGTAGGGAGAACAGAGGAAGGGAGAAATTCCTTTCCAACACGTATTAATGAACCTATTAAGAGTGGAGAGTAGTTCAGCATGTCTACATCCAGCCCATGGACCTCAGCGATGATGGACCCAACGTCATTAACAGTTACACGTGTTGTCACCCGTGGCCACCGCAATGGTGAACTCTGCATACCAGCAGATCTCTCCACAATGCTGAATTAACAGTTGCTGTTGCAACTAGAGCACTCAACCCTCCTGCAAAATGCAGCAGCCCCCCATTTGTGCAGTGAGATCCCATTCACACGCTGCAGGAGAAGAGAGTTGTGGAATCCAATGAGAACTCCATCTAGCTTGGGTCACACAGGCTCTGTATGCTGTTGCTTTTCTCCTGCGATAGCATCAGTTGTCTGGGCTGAAGCATCATTAAACAAGCGTGTCCCCATCCACAGGGATGCAGAGTGTGTGACCAATGCTAAACGAGGGGAGATCTGTGCTCCCCAGGAAACTTATAGCATTGAAAATAAAAGCTGCCTTTGTTATTTCAGGGAAGGAACAGAGAGGGAAAAAAAATTCTTCTAAACCTCACATCTCAGTAAAAAGTGCAGTGATATGGATGTGCTCTTTTAGCCCCTGCAGCAGAAACACTTGCAGCAAGGCTGAAATACTGGCGCCTCTGAAAAAAGAGACATCTTCTGCACATGAAACTCCAGAGAACATCCAAACATGTCATAGTTTCTCTGGAATTTGGGTGGTTTTCTGTAAAAGCAAGGTTGCAGGAAATTACAAAGCTAAAAACAAGCACTGCATCCAGTGTGGCACGTGGGATGCCAGCAGTGCAGCTTTTGGGGTGCAGGCAGTCAGATGCCGGCAGTGCAGCTTTCATGCTTCATCACCCACGACAGGGTGGAGGCCCTGGCAGAGGCCCCGACTGTGTCCAAAAGGGGACCTGCCCTGGACGCAACAGGGCGACACCAACCTGGGAGCAGTCCACCATCATCACCAGCCTTGCTCATTGTTTCCCTGAAGGTTCTCAGTCCTGGAATTTCCTTTAGAGGTGCAGAACAATATCAGGAAAATAAGTTTTTCTTTCTCTTTTTTTTTCCCCTAAAAAGCTGATGGAGGCCCTATACGCTATCTGGAATAACATCCTCTGCAACCCAGGTTCCCTGTCCCACTCTGCTCACCCCCAGCAGACTGTCAGATCGCTCACGGCCACAGCGACAGTCGTTTCCTCTCAGTTTCCCATGCCAAGCTTTCAATCCCCCCTCAATCGCATCTCACCCTGGGCAGCTCAGCCATCTCTCAGGCAGGGTTTTGAGCCTCCTCCCATTGCACAATCCTTGGCCGTGGAGAGGGGCTCCTCTCCCAACCACCAGCTCTCTTTGGGAGCACAAGGCTTTGCTGAGCTTGCTCGCAACCCACAGCACAACGTGAATGCAAAAGTTTTGTTTCTCAAGTCACTTCCAGATTAAAGATGAGACTTCCCCTCCCAGGGAGAAAGATGGGATGCTATTGAGTTTACAGTCAGGAGCAATACTCGATTTCCATCACTTACACTTTTGCTCATACTTATCATAGAATGGTTTGGGTTGGAAGGGACCTTAAAGATCACCCAGTTCCACTCCCCTTGCCATGGGCAGGGACACCTCCCACTGGATCAGGTTGCTCGAAGCCTCATCCAGCTTGGCCTTGAACACTTCCAAGGATGGAACATCCATGACTTCTCTGGGAGACCCGTGCCAGTGCCTCACCACCCTCATAAGAAAATATTTCTTCCTAAGATCTCATCTAAATCTCCCCTCTTTCAGCTTAAAACCACTCCCCCTCATTCTATCCCTGCACTCCCTAATAAAGAGCCCATCCCCAGCTTTCCTGGAGCTCCTTTCAGTACTGGGAGGCTGCTCTAAGGTCTCTCCAGAGCCTTCTCTTCTCCAGGCTGAACAACCCCAAGTCTTTCAGTCTATCCTCGTATGGGAGGTGCTCCAGCCCATGGATCATCTTCGTGGCCTCCTCTGGACTCGCTCTAACAGATCCTTGTCCTTCCTTTGCTGATTTAGCACCTACTGTTGGCCCAGGATTTAATTTTTGAGATTTAAAGGATTCCTTCCATGCTCCCATCACACTGTCTCCCCTCTTTTCCTACTCTGCTACCCAGCATTTCTGGATGTCAGCTACTGTGGTGGCTTGGGTGCCTCCTCCCAGCAATGGTGCTCAGAGGGGCTTTCAGGCCTTTCCAAAATTAAAATTGCTCTTTATAAATGGGAAGCATTTGAGGCAATACATTAAGCCCTGTGATGCTCAATTTAAATTTGAGAACAACTTTAACTTTTAGCCAGATTGAAGCCCCTGAAACTCCCGGGCATTAAGAGGCAAAGGCACTTTCAGTAGCTTTTCTTTTCAGAGGCCCCATCGCATATGAAAGTGAAAACTTTCTCAGAGCAAAAGGCTTTCTTTGATTTTCTGAAAAAGGGACTTCTCTTCGCTTTTGTTCTGAGTGGTTAACAGTCATCATTAGAAAATACCAGATTTCCTTTCAGCACCTCACTCAAGCATTTATTCAGACCAGGAGTAGCACTGAAACAAGATTCAGGGTTCCCCACCACCAGTACAAAGCCACAGTTAAGATAATATCTTGACAATGTTTTTGGTGCAGATGCTTGGGGGAGGAAAGCAGGTACACACAAAATGTGTTGTCCTTGGGCAGGAGTCCCCCAGCATCTGCCTCCCAGCCTGTGCTGCCAGCATGGACAAGGCAAAACCTCCCTTTCACTCTTGTGTGCTCAGGATAAACCTCCAACATGTGTTCCCGGCTCGATTTCCTGAGATAACTCAGAGGAAAAAAGTAAAGATCCTTTTTCTCGCTGTGGAGGCTGCCTCTCCCAGAACTGGGGGAGCTGGAGATGATGCTATCGGTGCCTCCCAGCCCCTCCACCCACTGCCAACAAAGGCAGGATGCGGCATCTGTCATCTCGCAGCTTTTGGGATGGGAAGGACCCTGCCCAGGCGCTCTGCAAGTGTTTACGCACCAGCAGCCCCCCATCGTGCATCTCCCTGTCCAGCCGCTCCCACAGCATCACCCGTTCGGCCGTCTGCCTGCTGCCTTTGGTGCTGCCCGAATTATTAGACAGGGCTCCGGCTGGCTTTCCCAGACACCCTAAAAATGAGTCCCCACCTCAAAGAGACGCCCTAGAGCTCAGCATTGCTCCAGTGTCTACTTCTCCCCATCTTTCCCATCTCAGCTATTCCGGCAGACAGCTTGGAGCCAGCCAGTTTTCTAGTGAGGCTGCTGCTAAAGCTCTGCGTGCTCCCTGCCTCTGCCGCTCCCGTGGCCAAGTTGCACATCCATGGGCTCCATCCATAAAAGCCAAAGCTTTATTTAAGATCCTGAGTTTTTCCCACGGTGCTGGGGGGTGCTGTGGCAGGCTGGGAGCTTACAGGTCACTGCAGAGCTGGGGTTGGAAGGGGCCAAGAGGGAAGGAGCCAGGCTCTGGCAGCAGGGTAACCGGGAGGAGCATCCCATCCGGTGCCTCAGCCCGACGCCCGAAGGGAAGGGTGGGGGTGACATCCTTTTGGGAGGGGGACAGCCATAATTCTTGTCCTGCCGATCTATCAGACTTCTGTGAATAAACATGTTCAAAAAGCTATCAGATACTACAACAGCCTCTACCCTCGCAGGGTCTGACCTTTCCTTGCTTGAGGGATTGAGCACTGCAGATACATTGGCGCTTGACAGAAAGTGTGATGGGGAAATCATCCTGTCCTGGGGGCACCAAAGTGCGGCGTCAAGAATTAGTTTTATTTACTGTGTCTGGGAAATTAAGTAGGTTTTCTGGGACCCAAAAAAGTGCTTCCTTCCCTGGTTTTGCATAAGACATGGTACTTTGCACATCTTTTGGGGGACTCAGACCTGCCTTTGCAACCAAGGAGGTCCCTGCCTGGGGGTGTAACACAGCCCCAAGACCAAAAAGAAAGCCAGCAGAACACTTTCAGCAAAAGTCCCAGCAAGGGCTGGAGGGAATCTCATGGAGTGGGAGGTTATCATTCATAGAGGGGATTTTGCCCATTTTGGAAAAAGACTTGGTTTTTCAAATGTGATTCCTGGAAGCAAAGGATTTTTATGAAAAGGCAAGAGCTGTCACTGGACATACAAGCCATTTGCTTCTGTTTGCATTATGGAGAAGGCACGAGAGATGCACTACCCTGCTGGACACAACCACCCCCTGCTTGGCTCTGCTGTGGGCAAGGATGGGGCTCCCAAAGGGCCTGGGCTGTTCCTGGTATCTGTACAACTCGCTGGGCCCCCAAAGGTGTGGTGTCCATGGTGATGTCTGCTTTCTGTAACAAAGGATATGTGCGCTCCGCCAGGAAATCCCCAGCCCTGCAGAAACTGGCTGCATCTCCACCAACTCCATTGTCATTTGTGTGAAATGTGTTTTTTTTTTACAAAGATGATTTGTAGGAACGGCCATGTGCTGCAGGGGAGCAAAATACCCCTAATGTGTAGTGTTCTGTCCTCTGGCAATGGAGCTGGGCTCAATTTCTCAGCAAACATCTTGGGAGTGTGAGCAAGACAACTGTAATGGCCTTCAGGGCAGAGCCTGGTGCAAATGTCTATTTCTTTTTTCTCATTGCTTTTATTGGGCAATTGCTGGGAAATCGTCAACCACATGAAGTTTAACAAGGCAAGTGCTGTATTTTGTACCTGAGACACAGCAACCCTGGATATCTGTACAGAATGGGGAGCGAGAGGCTGAAGAGCAGCCCTGTAGAATGGGATATGGGGGGGATTCCAGTTAATGGCAAGTTAAATATGAGCCAACAGTGAGTCCTGGCAGCCAAGAACACCAACTGTGTCCTGGGGTGCATCTAGCACAACATCGCCTGTTGGGCAAGGGAGGTGGTTGTCACGCTCTGCTCTGCACTGGTGAGACCCCAACTCGAGTACAGTATGCAGTTTTGGGTACCATGGGACAAAAAGGATATAAAGGCACTGGAGAGTGTCCAGAGGAGGCCACAGAGCTGCTGAAGGGTTTAGAGGGGAAGCTGTATGAGGAACAGCTGAAGAGCTTGGTCTGTTCAGCCTGGAGAAGAAGATTCTGAGAGGAGGCCTCATCACAATCTGCAACTTCTTCACATGGGGAGGAGGAGGAGCAGGTGCTGAGCTGTTGTCTCTAGTGACCAATGACAGGATCTGAGGGAATGGCAGGAAGATGTGCTAGGGGAGGGTTAGGTTGGATATTAGGAAAAGGTTCTTCCCCCAGAGGTTGGTGGAGCACTGGAACAGCTCCCCAGGGAAGCAGTCATGGCACCAAGCCTGACAATACTGAAGAAGCATTTGACCAATGCCCTCAGACACACCGTATGAATGTTGAGGTTGTTCTGTACAGGGACAGGAGTTGGACTAAATGATCCTTGTGGGTCCCTTCCAACTCAGGACATTTTCTGACTCTACTTTGTTAGAGGAAAGCACACACAGAAAAATTCAAAAACAGAGAGCAACCACAATGCTGAGGGTTGATTTTATTCACCTGGTCCCATTATACCCTTTAGCACATACGGTTGTATCGGGAAATGTCCAGATCACACCTGATGTCAGGCGTATCCTCCTCTCCTTGTTCTCCATACTGGACAGCAGAAAGAGCTGGGCATCACAGGCATGAGAGTGTCCTTGGCCATGGACGGTTGTGACAAGGGTGTGCCCAGATGTCAGGTCTTTTTTATTGAGGGTTTCTTTGTAGTATGAGCTCTTGCTTTTCATTTAGCTAATTGTGAGAAAGGGCTTTCTGGGAAAAATGTAATATGTCAAATTTCAAACACATGGGTGGGGATGACACCTCTTCCCTGACTTCAAAGGGCTGTGGTGGTGCTCAGACTATACAGACTTTGGTACTCTACAGACTTTGAAGTTGGGCAAATACTTGGATTTTTTTCTGAAGCAGCTCTTTGCCTTGAGCTGCTGGTTCTTGTAACATGGCCGTGAAAAATCTCACATCTCTCTAACAGCTAGAGGAGGAGCCCTGTGTTACTCTGTACCATTGCACAATTACAAGCCCAGAGCCTGTATTTGAACATCATTTGTTTCAAATCATTTTCTGTCAACTCTTTTTGAAAGCAATAACTGCAGAAGACACATTTGCCCAGAGGGAAGGGTGGGATATGCAGTGTGATGGCTGCTCCCACACGAAACTGGAAGCACCAAAATCCTATAATATGATTTAACGCATTTTAGATCTCTCTTTCTTCTGTACTTGACTATTCTGCTCCAGCAGTAATGATATTATCTCATTTCGTGATTTTTTTTTTTTTAATTCATAGAACCATAGAATGGTTTGGATTGGACGTGACATTAAAGCCCATCCAGTTCCAACCCCCTGTCATGGCCAGGGACACCTTCCACTCGATTATGTTGGTCAAAGCCCCATCCAACCTGGCCTTGAACACCTCCAGGGACGCAGCAACCACGACTTCTCTGGGCAACCTGTGCCAGTGCCTCACCACCCTCACAGGAAAACATTTCTTCCTAATGTCTAACCTAAATCACCCCTCCTTCAGCTTAAAACCATTCCCCCTCATCCTATCTCTGCAATCCCTGATAAAGAGCCCCCACAGCTTTCTTGTAGGCCCCTTTCAGTACTGGAAGGCTACTCTAATTGAAACTGTGAAATTTGAATTTAATTGAAAATTGAAGTTGAATTTAAAATTGAATTATTTTTTTAAATTGAAAATTAATTGAAATCCCTTAAAAGTATGGTATTTTGGACATATTTTTCCTTCTAGTCAGAAAGATGCACAAAATGACGTTGGACAGCTGTTACTTACCAGCCCCGCTGACAATTGATGCTGTCTGCTGCAATGCTGTTAGTGTACTTGGGTGCAACACACCCTTGGAGGGCCATGTGCTCTGAGGCAACTGCTGCCCTCAAAGATGACGTGGGGTCTTCTGCTGAGCAGTCCTCTTAGAAGATCGGTCTCATTTAATGAACCAATGAAACCATTAATTTCATAACTTTACAATTAAAGTTGGACAAGCTGGGTCAGGAATTTGAGTCTGATTTCCTGTTCCTCCTTCCCAACTGCATGATATTCCAGCAAAGTTTTTGATATGCAAACGTTTTTAGCTTCTGCATAGCTAAAACCAGAGGGGAATGTCTATAAAGGCTGCAAAGCGAAGATGTTCAGGTTTTATATTCAAGCTGAAAGGCTAAGAATGGAGAAAATGCACATTTGGCAGTCTCATTTTTGTATTAATTCAGCTCTTACTGCAGGGATTGACCTATTTTTAGCTCCGAAAGCAGCTCCTGAATGCTGACAAAGTGGTTGCACTTTGTAGCAGCAAAGAAACCTCCACATTTCAAGTGCATGCCTTCAGCCCCGGCTGCCTGCAGGGTCCAGCCTGGCAGAGCCAAGCTTTCCAGGGAGGCTATAGCCCTGCAAAGCCCTCGGCGTGTCTTTGTTTCTAATCAGATTAGAAACCAGATGTAAATTGATAATAGTGAGATAATCAGCCATGGGGACCATTAACTGAAGGAAATGATATGTTCCTCATAATGAGGAGTGTTTACATCAACATTGAGGTATGGAAATCAGGCTAATTTGACACAGTCTCATGTATAAGTTCCCCACTGGGTACACTTATATGCAGCTCCTCCAGACCAGCATCCCTGGTGTGAGCTTTACCAGCCATGCCATGGAGCCTGGCATAGGCTGGAAACTCTCTTTGCACTGCAGGGTATTATAGTCTATTTTTCAGACATTTTCAAATTGGAATATTTAACCTGTTCCATTTTGAAACTACATTTATTTTTTTAGGACAAGATTTAAAAAAAAAAAAAGGCAAACACAAAAAACAATCTAAAATGAAAAAAACCACTCTGTTCTGCCCAGCACTATATTTCATTGGATTTTCCTCTTGATCGGAAGCAAGGTGGTTTTTGTTGGCCATTTTGAACTCTTCTGGCTGTATTTCAAAGTGTATTTTTTTTGTTGCAGCCACAAAAAAAAGCAACCACCAGCAGCCTTTTGCTGGAATATCGAGCAGGGCAGGGTGGAGGCTTAGGTTTACAGATATTGAGCTGGCAGTGATTGCAGTTGTTACTAGAGGGAAAGCTGCCCGTGCAAACATGTGCACACATGCAACCCCAGCTACACATCGTTCACACCAGGCAGGCCTGGAAAAGGACATACTTGCACACCCGGTTTACACAGCTGTAAGGCAAGAAGGGTGCAGAATAGGGTGGGTGGACACTTGGCATCCAAAAAATCATATTCATGTGCCAGCTTGTTCTGTGTTTGCATTAAACTGATAATGAAAGACTTCAGATTTCACCTAGCAAAGCCAATTGTTATTTTTGCAGGTCGTAAATTATGAGATTGAGGGGTAGTTTAACCGATTTAAATACCACTTGGTTCTGTCTTGGGTGGGGAGTGACCTGTGTTTTATTTTAAAGTTAGCCATTTGGAGAGCTTCTCTTGAGAGAAGACAGGTTGATTTTGCTTCTTAAACAATTCAGTTAAAACAATTCACTCTTGGTGAAGTGTCTTTCATCTCAAGTCTCTCAGCTCCATGAGGTTTGGAAGGGATGTTAAAGGCTAGTTATCTCAGCACAGACAGTAGCACCAGCAGAAGGTTTAAATCCATTACTGTTGGTCATCGTTTCAGCCACAGGGAGCACTTTGACATAGAAAAACAAGCAAGCACTTGGGGCAGGATCCCCTAGAAAGTCACCCCAAGTAGGAAATCTGCTTCCAAGCTGCTAGAGTGGTACTTCCCAGGACACTAACAAACTATCTTGTGTCAGGGCACCCTCAGCCACCTACAAGGAGGTTCTCCTGGCACCAACCACCAAAAAATGTTCCCCTGCAGCCAAAGCAGTCTCAGTTCATCCTCAGTTCTCTCCACCCAAAGCTTTTCCATGGGAGAACTAGTACCAGCAGTACAATGTAGGCAAAAGTTCCACTCACTGCGAAGGAGTTTCCTCCTTTACAGTAAAAGAGCATTTAAAAGTTTCCTGTTCCTCCTGGGAGGTGGAGGGGGTCGATGTAATCTGCAAGCAGTTTCATTGTTTTATTACACATTTTCCGGTTGCGGGCTGCAACAGGAACCCCTGGAGCATGGTGCCCCTACTGGGCCTCCGCACCCAGTCCGGCAGCCACTGACGCTGGGAACTTTTGTGTCATCACAGTGGATCACAGTGTCATTTTCCCCCCAGTAAAACACCTCATGGAGATGGCAAGGGGAGCAGCATGTGGAGACTGAGGGCTCCACTTTCAATGCCATGGTCCTCGCCACACCAGCCCTCTGTTCTTCTCCACATCCACAATATTTAAGCTGGGATGTCATAGCCAAAACATCTTTGCCAGCTGCACAATTAAGTATGGTCATATATTTAATGAACAAGAGGAAAAATGCACCTGCTTTCCCATGCACATCCAGCCTGTTCTCAGTAAAATAATATATGTATTTATCTCTATTCCCATCCATGCAGTCAGAACTGCCCCCCTCCTGCACAATTGAACTCATTCAGCCAGCTTGCTGTCAGCTCACAGCTCCACCCTGACTTCCCAAAACCTCCACGACACCTGGTGCTCGACCAGCATGGTAACTTGGGAGCATGAGATGCGGACAACTGTAAAAAAGGTCCTTTGCTCCATCACTTGATGGGTCAGAACAGGAGGGAGCAGTGGAGTGTCAGATTAGGGTTGTACCATCAGAAAGTCCCCAGCCTCACAGACAACCACAAGTGGTCCTCCCTGTCCTGCCCCAGACCTGGGCTGTCACTGAGCTGAGCCACTGCCAGTGATTTCTCGGCACAAAGATGTCCTTG
This sequence comes from Neomorphus geoffroyi, assembly GCA_033558235.1. Taxonomy (NCBI): domain Eukaryota; kingdom Metazoa; phylum Chordata; class Aves; order Cuculiformes; family Neomorphidae; genus Neomorphus; species Neomorphus geoffroyi. Next base: position 97,868,495 of record JAUMJM010000005.1, on the reverse strand, counting down.
ATCCCTCTCATAAAAAAAACCAACCAACCAAATAAAAAGAAAAAACCTCAAAACCCCCCAAACCCCCAAAACCAAACACAACAGTTGCTAAAAAAACCCAAAACCAACAAAGAGAAAGATGCACTTTCGTCTCCTTTTTACTAATTACACCATGAAATTCACTGTAGACTTCAATTTGGGGTGACATTTTTGGTGCATAACCCGTTTTGGGGTCAGGTTTGGGCTGGTCCTTGCCCTGCCACCTCCCCAACTCCAGTTTTGTGGAGGACCAGTGCTGTGGGATGCCCCCCTCTTGCCAACGAAGGAGAGTTAGGTGTCCCTGCCTGCATCCCCCCGCCTTGCAGCGGGGATGTGCGGAAGCAATGCAGGAGCGAGCACGGGGGGCGGGCTGCCTGCAGTCGCCAGGGCAACCTGCATCCATCTCTTGCTTTGCCCGAGCGGGGAGCATCCCCCTGGCCCCCCGGAGGGATCTGCCGGTGCGAGGGGGATGCGAAGGCGGGGTGCGAGGGGGACCCCATCCCTCCCGCCCCGTAGCGGTGCCCGGACTGCAGCATCCCACCCACCGCAGTGCCCGCAGTGCCGGGAACGGAGGATGCTGTGTCCCTTCACCACAGCCACCAGAACACCGCACATCTCAGAGACAAGGGCCAAGGGTACGTCTGTTGCTTTATTTTCAATTGGAAAGCAGAGAGCAGAAATCGGCAGCTTTGGTTATTTGTTCAATATTTATTTTTAATGGCAAAGCTGATTTTCATGGCTTAAATAATGGGGGTGAGGGAGAATAGCCTGTATTCCCATCCGGCAAGCACGGTCTGTCTTTCACTTTAAAAGGTCCGGATCCTTCTGATCATCTGATTCAGGTCAAGCAGGACTTTGCATTGCCAACAGCCCACGGATCGCACCGGAGCAGCTCCCAGCCCCGTCTGCTGCCCCCTAAGAGGGAGGCGGGAGGCTCTTTTAATCCCTGGAGGACCGAGAGGTAAGTATCTCCAGCTCGGCTTACCCTTCTATTTGCTTTCCCTGCAGGGGTTAATGAAACCATTGAAATTTGTCAAGGTTCGTTAAGGTGGATGGTAGAATTGATTCCCAGGCCATGCCACCGGTTTGCCACTGGCAGCTGAGGTGCCACCAGTAGCCAAGGTCTCCCCATGCATTGTTGATGCATACGCCATGCCGGAAGCCTCTAAGATCCCAAATCGCTGGGATGCTCCAGCCTGGAGAAGGATGCTGCTGCCCTGAGGAGCTACTTGAAGGTGCCTGGGCAGGGAGGGGGGTGGATGGAGTGAGCAGGGGGGCCCATGATCAGAGCTGCCCAATGCATGTGGCTGTGATCCAAGAGGGAAGGCAAGGGTCTGTGCTTTGCATTTGCTGTGCACCACAGCTTTCATCCCCTTCTCTCTCTGCCCATGCCCTGCCTGCAGGCTGGCCCCCATCCCCAGCGGTGTCCCATTCATGGACCATCACCCAGCATGAGTGCTGACGCTGAGCAGCTCCCGGCAGGGGCCCAGGCAGCTGGCGTGCCCCTCTGGACAGTATCCAGCTGGGCTGCCTCCGAGGTGCCCCCCAACACCAGTGCGGCTACAGGGGAGGCTGGCCAGCAGCATGGGCTGGTGGAGTGGGGCAGCAAGGCAGGTGAGATCGCAGGCATGGTGGTGATCCAGTGTATCTACGCCCTGGTGTGCCTGCTGGGACTGCTTGGCAACTCCCTGGTGATCTTTGTCATCCTGCGCTATGCCAAGATGAAGACGGCCACCAACATCTACTTGCTCAACTTGGCCATTGCCGATGAACTCTTCATGCTCAGCATCCCCTTTGTGGCCACATCAGCTGCCCTGCACCACTGGCCTTTCGGCCGGGCCTTGTGCCGCACCGTGCTGGGCGTCGACGGGCTCAACATGTTCACCAGCGTCTTCTGCTTGACCGTCCTCAGCCTGGACCGCTACATTGCAGTGGTGCACCCGCTGCGGGCAGCCACCTATCGCCGTCCTCGGGTGGCCAAGATGGTCAATGGGGGTGTGTGGCTTCTCTCCTTGCTGGTGGCCTCACCCATCCCCATCTTTGCCGGTACAGCAACCACCCGTGATGGCCAATCGGTGGCCTGCAACCTCCTGTGGCCAAGCCCAGCCTGGTCAGCTGCTTTTGTAGTCTACACCACTTTGCTGGGCTTCTTGCTGCCTGTGTTGGCCATGGGGCTGTGCTACCTGCTGATCGTGGGCAAGATGCGGGCAGTGGCCCAGCGGGTGGGCTGGCAGCAGCGCCGGCGCTCTGAGGGCAAGCTGACACGCCTGGTGCTGATGGTGGTCGCCATGTTCGTGGTCTGCTGGATGCCTTTCTACGTGGTGCAGCTGATCAACCTCCTGCTACCCGGCCGCCTGGATGCCACAGTCAACAATGCCTCCCTCATCCTCAGCTACTCCAACAGCTGTGCCAACCCCATCCTCTACGGCTTCCTCTCTGAAAATTTCCGTCACTCCTTCCACGGTGTGATGCGCCGCTGCCTCGACACCAGCCTCTGCTGCTGCCACACCAGGGAAGGGTCTGCCGAGGAGGAGGAGGATGAGGAAGAGCCCCTTGACTACTGCGCCGCTCCCCGGGGTGACGACAAGGGCAAGGGCTGCATGTGCCCACCCCTGCCCTGCCAGCAGGAGCCTGTGCACCCTGAGCCCTGCTGCAAGCCTGGACCCCTCCTCTCAAAGACCACCACCTTCTAGGGTGCCCCCATGCCTCACCAATCACTAGACAAGCATCTCCGTCAGGCATAGGCAAAGGGGACTCCAGCCAGAGAGGGAGCAAAATGCCATGCCCCGTGCCGCCAGTCATCACTTGTGCTGTGCCGTTCGACAAAATAAAAAGCCATAAGACTGGCCCATGACACAGTTAATTACGTTGACTGAGTAATTATTGCCCTTACCTTTGGCACCAAGGAGCCTCCGCTGGGATCAGTGATGGTGAGGATTTCACAATGCATTAGTGAACAGTGACTGTAGCAACGAGGGGCGTGCCCCTCCAGAATAATAGAACACAAACTTCCCATTCCTTCCCAAAACATGCTCTGAAAGATCAAGAAAAGTCCTAAAGCCCATCAGCCCCACTATCTGTCTATCGCAGTGTGCAAGGTAGGACCAGACTGGACTTCCACATCAGCTCTACAGGGCTTTGAGAGCACAGGATCATTTTGATTCCCTTGGGTTCCTCAGAAACAAAATGGGGTTCATATCTGAGATCAGAGCTTGAGACTACACAAACTGAACCTTGGCAGGTGCCAGGGAGTCCCAAACCTGTCTCCAGCTAATGGGGAAAGGAAAAAACTTAAATCCCACCAATAAACATCCTCTGCCCCCCCAAATCCCCAGGCAAAGGGATTTTAGTGCGCACGCAGGACCAAAATTGTATTTTCCACAAGAAAACCCAGGAAAATCCAACTCTATTCTCTCTGCCACAGGAAAACATGATCTCTAGTAGTACTTGAAACATATACCCATAGAAACTTCAGCCGAGAAATAGCACTGGGGCTATAGAGGCTTGGCCACACTGAGGTAGCATTAAATTAGACATTTCCAGCTTATTTGGTTTTAACTTCATTCTTTTAATATTGTTCTTGTTCTCCATTATTTATTGCTCATTCCTTCTATTTTAATCACACTGGTGAAATAACTGGCAGGGGATGTTTGCAGCTTGATGCTCCGCTAAGAGCCCACAGCTGCTTTTTTTTTCGCTCCAGCAGGGTTTGTGACTTCAGGAGCTCTGGCTGCGAGATGGGACCATGTTTAGTGCAGGAAATCCAGTCATTTTAAGGAAGGGGAGAAAGAATATTTCATTAGCAGCTTTCTATAAACCAGACTGTAAAAGCTTTATTGGACTACACACAAAATCACCATGTGATTGTGCATTGCTTAGGGTATATTTCCAATAAATAAATAAGTATTTACAAATGTGCTGGGTGTATAAAACAGTGGGTTGAACCATTTAAATTAGGAAAGCTACAGTTCATACAACGCATGTTTTTATTTTCCTTGGAGGCTGCAATGTAGCTCTATCATATCTAGAGGGGGAAACGCTGCACATAAGGGGAATGCAGGGAGACACAACCTCCCCCCAAGTTCTGCAGCCCCTCTGCAGCGCCCAGTCCTCCCGAGTTCTGACCCCAGGCTTGCAAAACTTAATGTGGGAAAGCTAAGCACTGCTGCAAGTTGATATTTCACGGGCATAAAGCTGTCAGCACCTGCTCCGCTGTTTGACCCATGCTAGCGCTTTCGCCCTACCATGGCAGCCAGAGCAGGAACCCCCCAGCTCCCCCCAGCTCTGCCCGGCAGCACTCTAGCTTTGCAGAGCTGCCCCTTGTCTCCCCATCAAAAGATGGAGCTGGAAAAAAGCACAAAATACTTTCCTAGATTTCCCTCCAGTCTGGGGCTGGAAAGTAAGCAATGGATCAGATCCCTCCCCCCTACCCCCCACCCCGGGAAAGTTTTGTCGTGGGCTTCAACATGAATTAGACTCAGCCCTGAACAAGATGAAAAGAAAAACAGGAAAACCCCCTGTGGGCAGGAGGGGTTGGTTAAGTGGGTTTGTAGAAAAAAAAACCCAAAAGTGTAACACACCAGTGGCAGAAAATCATGGAATGATTGCATTGGGAATGCGAGGATCCCTGACGCTGCAAATGACCATTCCTAACACAGAAAAAAACACCTCAGTGTCCCCCCAAATAAGCCCCAAAATGGTAAGAGGTAATAGAAATCAGGCATTTTAGCCCTCACACAGTGACGCTCAGGAGGATCCCCACTGCCGCTTGTGATTCAGGGTGAAGGAGAGAGGCAAAAGATAGGAGTGGTAAAATCAGAAGCTGAGATTTCTGAGGGGCAGAGAAGCGAGGCAGAGCGCTGACCAAAATTTCTTTGCTCCTTCTTCTATCACCCATCAATTTATTTTTTTAAAAAAAAACAAATTACTAAACCAAATTCAGACAAAGGCAAGAGCATCGCAGCCCCTCACCACCTCAGGAAACCCATCATCTTCAGCCCCTGGCCAAGGGGAGAGGGGTTTGGGGCCAGGTGACCTTTCACAGTCCACAATGACTCATCCAGCTGTGGCAGGTGTGCTCTTGTCCCATGGTAGATGTAGATTTAAACAGTTCCAGATGGAGAAGCCCCTCCAGATGGAGAAGCACGGGTTTTCCTTGAGGCCTCCCCCCGCCTTCCCAAGTGCTGGCTTGGGAAAAGGAAAGCCAAATATCTGCCACTGTCTGGGAAGGGAGCAAAAACATCAAAGTGCTCCATACCTTCCACTTTCCCTGCTCTCTGGAGCAAATATTCTAAGAGCTGGCTGGAAAGCAGTGAGTATTTTTGAAAGAGTGAGTGGTATCATAGCTTTTCCCAAATTCTCTTCATCATTAAGAAACTGGCAGGGGGGGAAGTAAATGCTTCCCAGTTCTGTCCATCTCCCTCTCTCAATCCATCCCAGTCTCCCTATAGTTTCTGGCTGGAGGTGGCACACCCTGAGGCGACTGGCTGAAGTCCCATCTCCTTTTCATGGGGGCCACTGCACTTGTAATCCATGGAGGTGGGGGCTCTGCAGCGCTTCTTTGCCAGGTGGTACCCCAGGGCCAGCAGTGCCAGGGCCGCAGAGAGGACGCCCACAGTGATGCCCACCAGTGTGCCAGGGTGGAGGTGCTCTGCCTTCGGTGGGGTCCGGCTGGGGATGGGTATCTGGGGTCCGGGTTCAAAATCCCCTGAGAATGCTTGCTCCCCCTCCTCTTCTGTCATTTTGACACAGTGGTTCTGGTCCAGGAGCTCGTAGCCAGCTTGGCAGTGGCACTGATAGCCGCCAGGGTAGTTGGTGCAGTTGTGCGAGCAGTGGTTCATGCTGCACTCGTCTATGTCGACGCAGACATAACTTCCATCAGCATCCTCATGCAGTAAGAAGCCATCAGGGCAGTCACAGGAGAATGGGATGTGATGGTCACACTCGGCGGGGCACTGGCTGCGGTTGCAGTGCAGCAGGCAGCTTGTGGGCTTCCGTGGGTTGACAACATAGCCAGGGTAGCAGCCGCAGCGGTACCCATCGGGCACATCCTCGCATTGCTGCTCACAGGATGCCTCGTAGCAGTGGGAAACAGGCCGGCAGCGTCCCTCCACCATCTTGTAGCCACTGTGGCAGTGACACTGGAAGCCACCCTCGGTGTTGACACAAACCTGTTCGCACAGCCTCGGCAACATGGCACAGTCATCATCATCCTCGCAGCTGCTGCCATCGGCGGCGAGCCGGTACCCTGGCTCGCACATGCAGAGGAAGCTGGAGCCGGCAACGATGCAGTGATGCTGGCACGGTGCGCCAGCGCAGGGTGAACTGCAGCCACGGCCATCGGCTGCCAACACCTTGCTATCAGGGCAGAAGCACTGTGGCTGCCCATCCTCTTCGCTACAGAATACCTCACAGCCCCCGTTAGCCAAGCGGCAAGGCCAAGCTCCCGGCTCAGCGCGACCCCAGCGCAGCACCCCACTTTCCAAATCCTCATCGCAGCGTAGCTCCAGGTCCATCGCTGGGATGATGGCCACACTTTGGGGTGGCAAAGCCAGAAAGTCCCCACCGTGGGCACCAAAAGGTGTGGTATAGGTGACAGGGATACCCTCAGCGGGAGGCAAGCGAGGGCAGCTGCCCGCGTAGTTGTACTCGCAGAGAAAGCCGTCGGCAGGCAAATCGCAGCGTCTTTCCTCCCAACGCAGCTCCCGGGACACTGTCACGCAGCGTTCCCCACATCGTCGCCCTGATGGTGCCCAGTTGGAATAGTCTGTGCGGCGATCGCCTGTCACCCACTGGAAACCTCGGAGCCTCTGGGTGGGTTCGGTGCAAGGAAGGGGCAAGCTCAGCCCCAACCACAGCTGTCCGCTGCGATTCTGCACCAGCAAAGCGATGGCATCCTCGGCCACGGTGGAACGCACTGTCATGAGGTGCCCACCATCCTTCTCGCACGCTTCGCTCGCATCCGAGAAAACCCGTGCAGCCCAGAAAATGCCGAAGCAATCGTGCTCCAAGCACTGCGCTCCAGAAGGAGCCCCCGGGTCCCCCCCAAAGCCCAGCCCCAGCCCGGCCAGCAGCAGCGGCAGCAGCAGCGGGAGCCGCCGCATTGCGGAGGGACCGGCCGGCTCGGGAAATCTCTGGCATGAGGTCTTCCCTCTCCTACTGCCCCGTTTTATAAGGGCTCCGCTCCCTCCCCGCCGCAGGAAGGAAGCGCCTCCCGGGGACGGGGGAGTGATTGCAGCGGGGACGGCCCCGGGTAAAGCCCGCAGCCCCGCCGGGGCAGCCGTCCAGCTGCCCACCCCTTCCTTCTCCTCCTCCACGCCTTCTCCTGGATCCTCAGCCCCGCCTCGTCCCACCCGGGCGGCGGGACAGGGACCGCCTTGGCTGGGGATGCTGCCCTGGGGAGCCCGCGGGTTGGGACAGAATCATGCAGTGCGCTGGGCTGGAAAGAAACTTAAGAGATCAACAGGTTCCAACCACCCTGCCATGGGCAGGAACACCTCCAACTGGATCAGGTTGCTCAGAGTCTCATCCCACCGCAGTTGGAGTCGATGAGCCTTGTGGGTCCCTTCCAGCTCAGGTCATTCTGTCATTCTGTGATTCTGTAACCTGGCCAGGAACACCTCCAGGGATGGGGCAGCCACCACTTCTCCGGGCAACCTGTGCCAGTGCCTCTCCACCCTCACTGGAAAGCATTTCTTCCTAATGTCTCGCCTATATCTCCCCTCTTTCAGCTTAAAACCTTCAATTGGATCAGATTGCTCAAAGTCCCATCCACTCTGGCCTTGAACACCTCTATGGATGGGGCAACCTCCATTTCCCTGGGCAATCTGTTCTAGTTTTGCCTGGAGGGAGTTATTGGCAATGGCCCTGGAGAAGTCAGGGCTGGGGAGGTCACACCAGGTGGTGAGAGAGCCTTTTCTCTTGTTAAAACTGGCAAAAAAGTTTTCCCCATGCTCTCCCATCTCTATGGTCTGTTACAGGTACAATTTTCAGTCCACATGCAGAAAATACAACTCGAGATTTGCGGTAACACTGAGCCAGGTCCTGCAAGCATGCCTGGCATCTTTTTTAAACTCTAGCTCCTAGTTTTATATTAGTTATTGGACTACAACCAGGAAAAGTAGCTGGTGCTCTTTCCCACACGGATTAAAGCCTCACGAGTCTGGGTGTTCGCAGTATCTGGCATGGCTTGGTTCCCCCTTGTCCTACCCTGGTGAAGAGATGGCTCCAGGGTTACCTTACAGCAGCCTTTCAGTACCTGAAGAGGGCTACAAGAAAGCTGGGGAGGGATTTGTTACAAGGGCAAGTAGTGAAAAGATGACGGGCAATGGCTTTAAATTGGAAGGGGGAAGATTTAGATTAGACATTGGGAAGAAACTCTTCACTGTGAGGGTGGTGAGGCCCTGGCACATGTTGCCCTGAGAAGTCATGGCTGCCCCATTCCTGGAGGTGTTCAAGGCCAGGTTGGATGGGGCTTTGAGCACCCTGATCCAGTGGGAGGTGTCCTTGCCTATAGCATGGGAGTGGGAACTGGATGATCTTTAAGGTCCTTTCTAACCCAAACCATTCCATGATCTTATGATCTCAGGAGGGAAATCAGTGCACTCGAGCCCTGCTGAGTTCTACATCCCAGTTGTAAGGGTGCCCGTTTCAGTACAGCAGCAGCTTTACTGCAGTCAGCACCATCCCAAAGCATAAAGAGCCCCAGAAGCCGACATGTGACTGTGATGGCAGCAGCACTGATGGCAGCTTTGCAAGCCATCCCCACTACCCACTCCAATGAGGACACCTTGCCAGGGCCAGACTGGTGGCCTACTGGTCCCTTCCAACCTAACCACCACTGCTGATCCACTACCTCTCCAAGCTTCAGTGTCCCAATTTCATATAAATCATTTCTGTCCTCTCCGAGAGACACTGCCACTCAGCTGCAGACCACAAAGACACTTTTGGACCTTCAAGGCAGCCAGGATAAGGGGCTACAGGGTAATGGGGGGGGATCTCACCCCCAACTCCCCCACCTCGTGGGCTGGGACCGCCTGCTGCTGTTTTCTCAACAGCTGCACCTTTTCCATGTTTTTATCTTTGCAGGATCTGCCTCTGCTGCGAGAACACAGTCAAGAGCAAAATAAAAATGAAAAGCAAACATCCAAAGCTTTGCCACTCAAAGGGAAGGGTATTTGACCCCTTTTTTTTCAATTTTGAGAGCAGTGTTTTAGCCAGAAGACTCCATCACTGCAATTAGCCCTCAAGATCCCCTGTGGAGAAGCAAATCCATATTTCCTTGCTTCACTCATTGCAAGGAAGGTACTTTATTAAACTCTTATGATTTGTTTCATCCTCTTCCAGCCCTGTGTGGTTTGAGTAGGTCACATGAGGCTGTGGGCATTGATTTTGGCTGTGGAGAAAAGAAAAGATGAGGAAAAGAATAATAATAAACCTTTGTAATAATGATAATGATAATGATAATAATAATAAAAAACAACATCACCAGACAAGCTGTGCTGTTTGGTAGCTGCACAGGTAGCCTCATGGAAATGGTACTAGAGGAGCTCAGATTCTTTACCAGATGCCTTTCCCCTGCCTGTCTTTGGCCTCTTTCATACCTTCATCCACATCTCTCTGGGAAGGGGAACATCAAGGAAATGCTGTTTTCTGCTCAGACTGCAGGAGGAGCAATGAAGAGCTCAGAGCTTGACGTACATTCACATGTGTAATTTCATCCCCCTGACATTTTCAACCCTGTCACCTACACGGGAAATAAATGTCAGTGGGGTTTAATTTCACCAGCAGGGATGAACCCCAAGGAGAAATTCCAGCCGGGGTATGACGCAGGGCAGGTTCATTTTGTCTGCTAATGGAGCCCAGGGCAAGGGCTGGGCTCAGGCCAGGGTTCCCTAATCTCAACCCAAAGCCATCGTCTCCTTCTAGATGACACATGTCCTGTAGGTCTGATCCGCCTTTCTTCTGACCTCTGGCAAGGAGGGAAAAATTAGTGTAAGTATGGGTGACCTTGCAAAGGCCTTCTGCCCAGTGCCAGTCACTCCCTGGATCAAATAATTCACCCAACAAAAGCTCAGTTCCTCTTCATTACCACAAAACATGTAAATAGGATAGTTCCCAGAAGATTCCTGGAGGGCTGTGATAACACTGACCTTTCTTTCTTTTAGTAAAACCTGTTGTTTCCCCAGTTTTGGTTTTGGGTTTGGGTTTTTTTTTACTTCTGGTTTCCTTTTCTTTTTATATATTCTTTCTTTTTTCCCACTTTATTGTGTGTTTTCAGAAGCAAATCAGCAAGATAAGTGGGAAAAGTCAGGGCAAAGAATGGAGGGAAACCAAGAAGACAGAATGTAATTGGTGGAAAATAAAATCCCACAATTTCTGTTCTTTTTTTAAAAAATATATAATTACAAAAACAGATGAAAATTTCATTTTCAAGACTGCATGAGGAGAAATATTTATACAATTTCGAGGGAAAAATATAGTATTTCCAAACAAATGATTTTTCAGATCATCACCCTGATGTCCTTGCCCTGTCAACCACAGTTGGCAGGGTCAGTTTTATGAGCAGAAGGGAAAGATAACCAGGGCAGGAGTAACAAGATTAATCATGTTTTAATAATTCTTTTTATTCTGATGATCTTTTCCCAGTGTTGCCTGAAAGCGTGACAGGCGTTGGCTGCTGTGGCCCTGACGGGCTGACTCACAGATACAGAAATGCCCTTCCTGCTGACATACTGCTTTTCCTTTATAAAAGTGGATTAATCATGTTCCTCCGCAACACAAAGTTATTGCAAGACATTACTGGCTGGCTGCTGCGATAACGGGAGGGAGACCTCTCGCTTTACTTGAGTCTGATTCATCTGAAATGTCACTGTCACCCTTCAGCCAGAGGAATGCTGATAGCGGGTGTTTTGAATAGTTCTTTCGACCTACGGTTAAGGGGGTATGTGTCATGGATTTTCTTTGCTTGTTTGTTGGATTTTGGAAATGAGGTTCCTAATGTCAGAATGCTAACAGTTATACACAGTGCAATATAATGTAATAAAATATAGTGCAATATGATAATGTAATATAAATTAATGCATTAATTAATTAAGGCTCGGAAGAGACCATATAGCAGCCTTCCGGTACTTAAAAGAAGGGGCCCTTTATCAGGGAGTCAGGGATAGGATAAGGGGGAAAGGTTTTAAGCTGAAAGAAGGGAGATTTAGATTAGCTATTCAGAAGAAATATTTTCCAGTGAGGATAGGGAGGCAATGGCACAGGTTGCCCAGAGAACACAGAATAGAATCATATAATGGTTTGGGTTGGAAGGAACCTTAAAGCCCATCCAGTTCCACCCCCCCACCATGGGCAGGGACACCTCCCACTGGATCAGGGTGCTCAAAGTCCCATCCACTCTGGCCTTGAACACCTCTATGGATGGGGGAGCCTCCACTTCTCTGGGCAATCTGTTCTACTTTTGCCTGGAGGGAGTTGTTGGCAATGGCCCTGGAGAAGTCAGGGCTGGGGAGGTCACACCAGGTGGTGAGAGAGCCTTTTCTCTTGTTAAAACTGACAAAAAAAGTTTTCCCCATGCTCTCCCATCTCTATGGTCTGTTACAGGCACAATTTTCAGTCCACGTCCTTCGTCATGTTGTCACCAGCTCTGCTCAAATCTGCTCTGCGAGGTGTGAGCTTTGCTTCGCAGCCTTGAAAGGGCTCGGGAGAGCCAAATGCCAAGAAATGTTTAAAAGATAAAAATAATAAGAGGAAATGAGCAGACATTTAAAGCATTTGTTTTTGCAGTTGCTGACTCTTTGTGGGGTGTGAAGGAAGGAGCATGGTATTTTGTAGATTATATTTTAACATTAGTCAGTACCTCTTCTCTGAATTCTGCTGCTGGAGCCTGTTTTCTTGCAGCAACTTTCCCAGAAATGAGGAGAATTGTACCCTGGAGTGTGGCTGAATTACTACATTGTGCTCTTTTACTTTGATTTATCAGGTAGGATTTGAGGGTCTTACAGGGACAACTCCACCCAATGTGCCCCATTCTCAACAGGCAAATTGATGGAGCATTAGAGGTAACAGCAAGCTGGTGGTCTCTCACCATGCTCTGGCTGGGAGCAATGCTCCTACTAAAATCTAGCCATTGTCTCATCCTTGGTAGCCCTTGTGCTCAGCAGGGACCCCAATGCTCCTTGCATGGACTCTGCTGGCAAATTTTACATGGCTGTTGCCTTATCCCATGGGCACTTCCCAGGGCAAGCACACAACTCCGAGAATACTCTTTGTAGTTTGATGCTTGGAGGCACCAAACATCCAACATGAAATGTAAAGTCCTTTTTGGGGGGGATTTTCTTGGTTTTAAACACTACTTAAGGCAAATATCAATGGCTGATAAAACACCACATGAATGCCATTGCAGACACGGGCGAAACGAGTGGGGTTCTCTGACACTGAGGGGTTTTCCCCATCTCTGTGACCTTTTTGCCTTACAGGTATGGTGATGCATGTTGGGGAGGCAGCCCTAGCCATCAGCTATCCTGCAGTCTGAATTCATTGAGTGATTTCTGTGGGTGGTTACTGACCAGAGCCAGAAAACCAGATCTCTGCCCTTGCACAAAGACACACTGACATCAGTGGGATTCCTTGTGGGCTTAGGACCTTGTTCGTGGGTTTAGGATCCAACCGAGATCATCCCAGTGTTCCCATCCCATGGCCTTGGTAGACCCAGAGAGAACGTCCCTTGCTCAGGACAGCAGTGCCTATGAAAGTCTGAGACCCCACCAACTTCACTACGTGCTGGATGAGCACGGACAGTGATTTTGTCAGCACCGCCCACCACTGTAGAAAATGCTAGGTTTATGTGTATCAAATCAATAGATTTTGATATAATGGATTTAGAGCAGGCCTCAAGAGAAGCATTCCAGGGTGCTGGTGGACAAGAGTTGGACACGTCCATTTGCACCTCACCATATCCTGGGCTGCATCCAAAGTGTGAACAGCAGGGTGAGAGAGGAGGTCTTCCCCTCCCCCTCTACGCTGCTCTCTTGAAACCTCATCTGGAGTCCTGCGTTCAATTCTGGAGTCCTCAGCACAGGAAAGACATGGATCTGTTAGAGCGAGTCCAGAAGAGGCCACAAAGGTGATCCATGGGCTGGAGCACTTCCCATACAGGAACAGGCTGAGAGAGTTGGACTTTTTTAGCCTTGAAAAGAGAAGTTTATGGGAAGACCTTATAGCAGCCTTCCAGTACTAAAAGGGGGTACAGGAAAGCTGGGGAGGAGCTCTTTATTAGGGATTGCAGGAACAGAATGAGAGGGAACAGTTTTAACCTGAAAGAGGGGAGATTTAGATGAGATCTTAGGAAGAAATGTCTTCCTGTGAGGGTGGGGAGGCCCTGGCACAGGTTGCCCAGAGAAGATGTAATTGCCCCATTCCTGGAGGTGTTCAAGGCCAGGTTGGATGAGACTTTGAGCACCTTAATCGAGTGGAAGGTGTCCTTGCCTATGGCAAGGGGGGTGGAACTAGACAGGCTTTGAAATCCCTTCTGGCCCAAACCATTCTAGGATTCTATGATTCTATGTTATTGTATATATTTATTAAAAACCACTGAAGATGCATTCTGTTTAGATTTTATTGGTGTTTCATCAGAAAATCAACATACAGTGTTATTCAATGTGTGGGATGACCTTATTCTTTCAGTCAAAGGCAACTGCAAGGCTGTGGTGCTGTGCTTTTGCTGTGCAGATGACAAAGTGAAATTCGGTCCTGACGTGCCATTTCAACAAAGGATGAGATGCGCCTTAATTCTGAATCATGAAAACATAACGCTTACTTCATTACAAACCCATTGATATGTACAAAACATTTCGGCTGTGTTGGCTGGCCTGCCCTGCCATGGCGACAGCAGGACATTTAGGGGATTTGCTTACAATGGCACCTCATTTATACAGAAGGAATGGGGAGCAGAGGTAGCTGCTCTGGGCACCACGGTAAAACCCCCTTGGGCGAGAATGAATATCCTGCCTCCTCTCACAGTAAGATGGGGTACCAAAAGATCTAGTCCTGTTCCTATTTGCTTTAGCCCAAAAGTTTCACTGAGCCCTGAATATCTCCATAACGAGGACACAGACCAAAATGTTCCTACTGGGTTTGTGCTAGAAAGAAAAGGAGACACAAGATTATCCAGATGTAACTGCATCAGGGTGAAGAATGCTACATCAGGAAATATTCCACCAGAGATAAAACAAACTAAACCTAGGCACAAATTAATGTCTTCCCTAGGCTAGACCCATCACCATACTCCACAGGTAACACAGTACACATACCAGAATACAGAAAGGTCATAACAGAAATCCGGATAATAGGTTTTACCAAGGAATGTCCAGAATAAATAGCAACTCTTAGATTTGTACCAGCTCTGAGCCCACACTTACACTTCCTTTTCCCTATTTCATGGTGGGAGAAGTATTATATACAACAATTAATTGATACCTTGACTGAAGAATAAGGCAGAAACACTCCTGAGACTCAACATTTGGAAAATGCCTCAGCTTTTGATAAAGAGAACCAAACAGTCCATGCAAGGCAAGGCACATCGCTGTGACTGCCTTTTCCCCATACAGATCCTGAGCTGGCATAGCTAGACAGCGCAGCCATAATTTTATGTATGTAGGTTGTCCCACTGATTTCAGGAGGATTATTCATTTGCTTAATTTATTCATATATTCAGAATGCTTTGCTGGCTTGTCATAACACAGACAGGGTAGGAATTTTTTGCGGGACTTCCAAGAATGCTGCTGCCACATTCACTGCTTCTCCCAGCCACTGCACAGAGGAAAGGAAGCGTGGACAGAACATTAAAAAACATTTCTAACAGCTACATTTTCCTGTGTTGTTTTGGGTTTTATTTTACAATGGAGAAATGAAGATGAAAAAAACCATCAGGAAAGGGTTTTCCTCCACACATGGAAGAACAGGATGCAGGTCACTGCATACAGCAAACTCCTTTGTGTTCAATTCCCATTTTGGTAGCAATTAAGCCTCAAGTATACAATAAACCCAGCAGAAACTTCAGGAAACTTATGTACCCTTCAAATCACATGCCTGTTTCTTTCTAGCACCTTTTTGCCTTGTCAAGCATGGATAAATAATGAAGGTAGCACTGCTTGATTGGGAGCAGGAATGGCCTCTTGCCCCCTCAGTTTTTTGGGGAGGATTCACGCTGAAGCAGCTTTTCAGGAGGGGTTGACTATAAATAGCTCTCGGAGTTAGGTACCTGGGGAAGACCAGAGAACAATTTCGCCTTGAGAAAGCATTTGCTTTGAAGCAGGATTAAAAGCTTTAAATACAACAATCGGCAAATATACAAAATCCAGTGTATCCTAGGCAGGGGAAGGAATGGAAAATGCGCTCAGTCTGGACCCCCAGCCGTCAGGAAGGGGTCCTACACAAAACAGGAAAAGTCCCGTCTCTCATCCAGCTGCATTTGAAGGAGAGCATTGTTTTCTGTAGTTTGCAAGTGTTTTTAAATTGAATACACTAGAAATGGGTGGGTGGTTCTTCTAAACATAGTTTTTCGTGCCTTTTTATCATATATTCTTGGCCCCTTGTCTACAAGACCGAGTTGAACAGCTTTCCCTGTGCTGCGCACCTCCTATGTTCAGGGTGTGGATTAAGGTCCCTTAACAGGCTTGATGCCTTGGGGAAGCATCGCTGTTTCCCTGCTCCAAACCCAGTGCAATCACACAGGTTCCTGCACGGGTCTGGGGAGCTGCAGGGACAAACACTAAGAAAAGCCTCTACTTGAGGCAGCAGAGACCAGTTCTTGCTCTGGTGAAACATATATGAATTTGAAACCCATTTCAATGAGAACAAGGCAAAACCGAGAGTTGAATGCAGACTTCTGCTGCCCGGCAGGCAACGGGAGGGAGTAGCGCTGCTTTTAGGATGGCAAAGAGTTGGGGGAGCTGCGGAGAACAGGGCAGGGAAGGTGCTGCTTTTGAGTGTTGGCATTTCAGATACAGGTAGGGGAGACCAAATGAAAAACGAAATTAACTAACTGCTTAGCTTTAGGAAGACAAATCCACACCTATAATTTGTTATTTTTATGTGCAGTGAGGTTCTGCAGAGTTAAAGAGCAGCCCTGGCAGGCAAGTTCAACCCCATGCCCTCTCCTCTTTGCAGCACTGTGCCTGTTAACCCTTCCCTGGCAGGAGCTGGTTTATAAACCACAGGAGTGATTTGGGCTGTCTTCCTACTCAGAGCCGAGATCTGTACTTTGCAAGGAACACTAGGACAGGCTCTGGGACATGCAAACACATCTTGAACAGACAGCAACACCCCTTTTCCCTTTTATATTTTTTCTTAATTTGTGAAAATACTCTCTGCCGCTCCCAGCTTTGCCTCCCCCCTTCACTGCCCCGGGTGCCGTTACCTGCGTTCACCTCCTGCCCCACGGCTCTCTGGCTGCTCAGGCACCCAACAGTAGTTATCCGCTGCATTTTTGGCAGATCGCTTCTCCTGCTTGGCTGCCCTCCTCCTGCAGGCCAGCAAGGCCAGGGCAAAGGCCAGCACCAACAGGATGGCTACCAAGCTGCCCAGGATATAGTAGAGGAGCAGCCTGGGGCCATCAGCACTGTGCTCAGAGCCAGACGCAGACCCTACCACTGTGGGGGCTGGTGGTGTTGCCCCAACAGGGACACCCAGGGTCTGGGGGATGCCTGCGGTCCATGGAGCACCTGTGGTCTGAAGGACACCCGTGGTCCGGAGGGCATCCATGACCCGTGGGATGCCCGTGGTCCGTGGGATGCCTGTGGTCCGCAAGGTGTTGTTGGTTGTCCCTGAAGGCTCCTCTCCAGGGGTAGGTGAGGCACGGCAGCCATGTCCATCTTCCTCCAGGATAAAGCCATGAGGGCAGAGGCACTCAAAACTGCCAGGAAGGTTGTGGCAGAGACCAGGGCAGGGGTCCCGCTGGCACTCATCCACATCCAGGCAGGCATCACCACCACCAGGCTGGCGCTGGTACCCAGGCCGACAGGCACAGTGGAAGGAGCCGGGAACGTTGAGGCAGATCTGGGGGCAGATGCCAGGCTGGGCACACTCATCCTCGTCGTGGCATTGGCGGCCACCTGGGCCCATGGGCCGGTAGCCATGTTGGCAGAGGCAGACAAAGCTGCCATCCGTGTTGCGGCACTCGTGCTGGCAGGGCTCGGCCAGGCACTCATCCACGTCCAAGCAGTGGTGGCCATCGGGTGCCAGAGTGTAACCAGCCTCACAGCCACACTCAAAACCACCAGGCAGTGTTCGGCAGGTTCCATGGCAAGGGCTGGGGTGGCAACCATCCTCAGGCAGGCAGGAAGCCATGTCAGGAGCCAGAACATATCCAGGATGGCAGGCACAACGCGGTGGCTGCCCCGGTTCCTCCAGGCAGCGGTGTTGGCAGCCCCCATTGCGGTGGGCACAGGCGATGGGGCATAAAGGTCCAGGTGGGTGCCAGGCAAAGCCACCTCCTTCCAGTGGGACCTTGCAGATGGTGAAGGCTGGGATACCACCTCTCTCACACTCAGCCTCTGCCAGCGTGCCTAAAGGGGCAACCGCCAGCCGGGGGCTGCGCACTCCGAAGGGGGTGGTGTAGCTGACCCGGCCAGGTCCAGCCAGTGGCAGGGGTCCACACATCCCCCTGAAGCTGAACTTACAGAGGAAAGCGGGCAGCGGGACACGGCAGAGACGATCAGCCCAGCCGGCTGGGCGCAGGCTGACACAGCGGGTGCTGACACAGGTGATGGTGGGCTCCGACAGCCAAGCTGAGAAGTTCCCAGGCTCTCCACCAGCTGCCCAAGCAAAACCCCGCAGAGGTTCCTGTGGCTGGACACAGCGGCCCCGTGCTAGCGACAGCCCAATCCAAGCCTGGTCCATCCCACCAGCCGCCAGGAGCTCCTGCAGCAGCTCGGCCTCAGCAGGGCTGCGGGCCGGAGCCAGATTGCCACCATTGTGCCGGCAGCGCTCCTGGGCAGCGTTCCAGGCGAGCTCAGCCCGGTGAAGGGTGTAGCAGGCATTGCCGGCACAGAGCACCTCGGCATCCTCCTCTCCAGATCCTTGCTCCAGCAGCAGCAGCAGCAGCAGCAGCGAGGCAATGGCCATCCCGCTGGCTGGACGGACAGACAGATGGACGGACTCGTCAGCTGCTGCTTAACATCCCCTCGTTCCACCAAGCTTCCCCTGCACGCATCCTGTGCTCTCGGTTCTCCTATTTATCACCGGAGGCTACGGCTTCCTGTAGCGTGGTCTGGCTCGCAGCATGTTGGTGGCAGCCCAGGCGCTGACCTCGCTGTCTTCCCCTTCCCCCACAGCCCAGCCGGCTCCTCGCTCCCATCCTACAGCTCTGGCTGCCAAGGATCTCGCCGTGCTTCAGCTGGTGATGTTTTCTGTAGGAAAAATTACCTGGGTTTCTGCTTTGTTTTTTGGGTTTCAAGGGCTTGAGCTACTTGCTCACCCAGCAGATGATTTTACTAATCCCTAATAGGGCCTAATACTTCTCAAGCATATTTTTGCTAAAATGGGAAAAAACAACAAAAATAAAAAGCCGTGGGATCCCTCGCTATCGGCCTCTAAAAGAAACTGGATATTTGGCGCGGTGTCTCAGGCACACGCTACATTTTTCCCCTTCTTCGTGCGCTTTAAATAGATGGACAAGCCCTGAAATAGGAGTTAGGTCGTGGGAAGGTCCAGACTGCCAGGACAGAGCCAAGCTCGGCCGGTCCCGATACTGTCTGGAGCAAACCCTCCATGCCAGGGGAAGCACTGGCCAGACACTGACCCAGCATCACATGGGTGAAAGTTGCTGCTGCGATGCTCTGCATTAATAACTTGCTAATCACTTGACCCCAATCTGGTGTACTGCAAAGATTCATCTGGGCTTGGCTGATGGCGGTGGCTTTGCAAAAGGCAGTTAGAAAGGGCAAAAACATTAATAGAGCACCCTGCAATGCTTGAACAAATATTAATGTTGCAAAAGCCCCTAAAAGGACTTGAAGTGACTTATCAGCAAGAGTGTTTTAGGATCCAAAACCATTTTAGCAGCATGACTGAAATTTAAATATTTTTAAATATTTAAACTAAATAGTAACTGGTACAGAATTTGCTGTGGTTACCCTTTGAGATGCCAAGCAACTCGTTGACTTCCTTTCTGCCCTAGCGCTACAGCAAGTGTGCTCACTGCTGGGATGCTGCAGCCATGCATGTAACCAGCCATGCATGGCTGCAAACTGGAATTTTGCACATCTGAGCACCCCCAGGCATGTCCTGGTTTGGACTCCTCATTTTTTTATTTTACTGTGAAGTTGTACTTTTCAAGCAAACTCGTGTCTGCAGAGAGGTCACAGTGGTGACAGTGTTAGAGAAGGTGAAGATGAATGGACTGCCCTGAAGAAGGCAGGACTGCAGGAGAGGTTCTTCAGACACAGTGCCCCTTGCGCTTTCCATTTGCGGTTTTGGAGACCCGTGGATGAGGATGTGTGGGTAGAGTGGTTTAATGACAGCTACTAGAGGCTTTACACACATCAAGTAATGAGAGGCAGTTTATTTACACAGTCAGCAGAGTACGTGGTAGTGTGAGGAGGGGAACAGCAAATGAACAAAAAGCTAATGAGTTTAAAACAATTAATCCTGGTCCACCTGCCCTTCTGCATCCCAGGATCTCCTGGAGCTTCCTTCTCACAGCAGCTAACTTGGAATTCAGCCCCTTCACCTGCAAGTCTGTCTTATCTTTTCCTGCTTAGCAGATATCCATCTGGTGTCAGTTTTGGGGTTGTCCTATGCAGGGACAGGATTTGGACTTGTTGATCCTTGTGGATCCCTTCCAACTCTGAGCATTCTGTGATTCTGCTGTTCTATGATAACAATTAATTCAATGTTCATTCCAGTAATCTTCCTATTTGTTAATTTATCTGGGTTTTGTCTGCTGAGTTGGCTCAGTAAGTAACACACTAGCGAGCAACAGCAGTCCAAGCAAGGAACTGGAAGAAGAAACCCACTTGTTCACTTCCATCCTGTATACCCTAAATATAAAATTTTCCCAAAATTCCAATTGTGAAAACTACAGATTTCTGTTGTTCTTTCTCAAACTTGTTTCTGTACAGCATTCCTGGAAGTACCCAGGTGATGGGATGTCCTCTGGCCAGCAGCAAGGACTGGTGCTGGAGTTGGGATATTGGCACATCCAAAAGTGGCAAAGACCTTTGATGCAAAGGACGAGAGGGCAGGAGCTGGAGCCCCTTTGCCAACCTCTCCTGCACCCTATAGTTTGGCAAGCTACTGGATGGCACTGTCTTCACTGAAAAACAAGAGAGAAGCATCAGACAGGTGTCCCTCCTGTCTGATCTGAGAATAAAATGAGGGGATCCACAAAAAATGCTTCAAAACTGTCAGCGGCCATACAAAAAATTGTTTTGGGTGTAAAAATCTTCTTTAATGCCATCTCAGATTGGTTACATTCATAATTTCCTACTGAAAGAAAAAGGGGGAATTTTCTTTTAACTTGTATGAAATAAGAAAGCTCAACATAAAAGCATTTCCTTTCTGCTAAACCAGAATGCGTTTTTGCTTTTATAAATGCACTGCTAGTATTTTCTCTTTCCCACTGAAATCATCAGACAAGCTGAGTCCTCAACTGACAATTTATTTCAGCAACCCAAATGAGACCTTTTTTGCCCAACCTAGTTCCATGGACAAAATTGGCCAGTTCTAAGTATAGCTCCTCCAGACATTGCCAAGCTGTGATTACGAGCAAAACCAAAAATACTTCAATACGCAACTAGAAATTATTTTAAGATGTCATTCCAGCAGAGTAACCTAATGAATTGCTAGTGATATTCTTCATTAGGATGTGTATGAGGTCTTTACTGAATCATAGAATCATAGAATGGTTTGGGTTGGAAGGAATCCTAAAGCCCACCCAGTTCCAACTCCCTTGCCATGGACATAGACATCTCCCACTGGATCAGGTTTCTCAAAGCTTCATCCAACCTAGTCTTGAACACCTCCAGGGATGGAGCAGCCACAACTTCTCTGGGCAACCCGTGCCAGTGCCTCCCCACCCTCACAGGAAAACATTTCTTCATAAGATCTCATCTAAATCTCCCCTCTTTCAGGTTAAAATCGTTCCCTCTCATCCTATCCCTGTGCTTCCTGATCAAGAGCTCCTTCACAGCTTTCCTGTAGCCCCTTTCAGTACTGGAAAGCTGCTCTAAGGTCTCCACAGAGCCTTCTCTTCTCCAGGCTGAACAAGCCCAACTCTCTCAGCCTGTCCTCATAGGTGAGGCATTCCAGCCTTCTCATCACCTTTGTGGCCTCCTCTGGACTCACTCTGGCAGATCCCTGTCCTTCCTGTGCTGAGGACTCCAGAACTGAATGCAGGACTCCAGGTTTTGAGGTTTCAAGAGAGCAGAGTAGAGGGGCAGGAGAGTAGAGCAGAGGGGTCTAATCAGATGAAAGTAAGGGCTCCTGTCCTAGGGAAGAGAACTTTTTCAAGACTGTTGTGTCAGAACCTTTCTTTTAATTTTCAATAATAACTTCTTCCAGGAGCTTTTAATTTTTTTAATAAATGTTTGAATGTTCCTGCTAGAGCTGTTTACGGGCTGGTTACAATTTCATGGACAGGAAACCTCAACCCTCACCAGTTTCTAGTGAAATCTTCATCTGTGAAGCTTATGCTAATATTTTTACCCACAGTTTTGGCAAGAGAATAAGTTTTGGTAACTTAAAAACACATCATGATTCTATTGTTTTTTATTAACTACGCCATGCTTTTTAAATTTTCTTCACAGTTGGTCTGATGTTCCCTTTTGAAAATCAATAAATGTCCTGGTTCCTAAGTTAAAAAGGCTTTTATTTCTCAACCCCCATAGCTGAACACATCTATAAACCCCTATTTCAGAGAATAATCAAAACCAAATTATCTTCTGGAGACCAGAAATCCTTCTGAATTGTGTACTGCACTTAAAAAAGATATAAAATTAAATTAAAATAATTAAAAAATTAACTTGCTGAAGGAACTGGTTAAAAAATATTTCTCCATGGCTAAAGAAGGAAACATGTACTGTCTGCTTGACATCAGCAATGCTTGTTTGTGCAAACCTCCAAGTCTGGAACAAGGGACAATGGGGCCAGGGAAGGGGGACACCTGCGCCAGCAGCAGTTGCAGAAGAATAGGAGGAACTGGGCTTCCTCTGGGGACGTCCTCAAGGACATCAAATTAGGTCAGTGGCGTGCAGCAAACTGACCGCTGCCCTGGGCGAGGAGAGGGGCCTGGAAGCCTCCGCGCTATGTGCAGGTTCTTGGGGTGGAGTAACATCTTTTTTTCATGTGAAATCTGGGGGAGTTTGCTCAATGTGGAACTGGGTTGTCTCCTGCTAATGCCAAACACAGGCACTGCAGAGGCTGCTGTGTGTTTGCATGAGTGCACTTTGGTTGTGATGATTTACAGCAGCGCCTTCTCGGATAAGATTTTTGTCATCTGCTTTTAAAGCAAGAAAAACTTAATACAATCGGACCTGATTGAAATAGTTTTTTCACGGATAATGTTTAGTTGCTGGTGTTGGAGTCCCTTGCTAAGAAGCAGGAACTGACAGGGCTGTAAAGGAAACAAAATCCAAAGTACCAGGAACAGGACATTGCTTTATTTAGTTTGTAGCTATCGTTATTATAATTATGGCGATAGCAAGTGCATTTGCTTGCATGTCTTACAGTCAGGTAGAATGCTGATTTTCATTAAGGGTCTCATAATTATGAAGCCATGGAACGTTGTTAGCTTGTTTATTCAGCAGCTCAAAGCAACTATTTCTGATGTACTTTTTGGATGCAGTTGGCTATGGGGAGGTGTTCTCCCTTCCCTGCTTCCACTGTGCTGGGCTCACCCTCCCGGATGGGTCAGCAGAGCCCTGGGTGCTGTCTGAGATAAGCATCAGGGTTCACAAAGTCGGCCCCTTAATGATTCAGCCAAGCTGCTGGAGACCCTGTGAGTTATTTAAAAATGCCTGGAAGGAAGTAGGAAAGCAAACAACATTGAAAACAAGGGCTGAGGGGACGACAGAAAAAATGCTTCCAACAGGACAGATGGAGAATGGCTTTGCAAAAAGCCATGAGCACCAAAGTCGGCTGCTGGGAGACATCCATGGGAGGGGAGCACAAGGGGTCGCACCCTTGAAGTGAGATCCTTTTGCACCAGGTTGTTGTCTCACCCTTGTATTCTTCTTCTCCAGCTGCAGATGAAGTTCCAAGCCTGTTCACCCAGCCACGGCTGAACTCGTGCAGCCTCTGTTTTGGGGGACCAAGCACAGTCACAATGGGACTCAGTGCCACAGTTCATTCATTAATGTAATAATTGTATTTGCAGGAAATATATAACCTCTTCAGTTATTATTTATTTTTTGTATATATTATATTATATTTATTTTTATATATTTATATTATACACACAAACACATATGCATACTTTATAAACTTACAAACCTTATTCTACATATTTTTATCAATAAATATATTAGAATTCCTTTTGAGTTACAGTGGGTTGTCTTAAGTCAGACGGAGGAATATCATGCTTTGAAAATCCTCCTGGGATTTTTGTATGGGCCTTTACGCTGAGAAAGAAAAATACTCCCTGTGAATAAATGCAACAAAGTCAGCTCTATAAGAAAAGCAAATGAAAATATTCCACATTCTTTAGTGGTAATTGCTCTGAATTGTTTTTGTGAGACCTTCTTCTAGTGCTGTTAGTTTTTCTAAGTGTCTGGAACAAAGAAAGGGCCTCAGCATGGAGGGGAAGGATGTGTTTCCACCTTGCTTTCCATTGTTAAAACAGCTAGGAAGGCTCATGAAGCACTAACACAGCATATGTTCCCCACTGGGATAGCAGAGGCACTGCAAAAACCTGCTGCCAGTGGCAGAAAAAGGAGGCTGAGCAGCCAGCCGGGACGAGGCAATGGATGGGACCATAGCCAGCATTACTCTAGTTTATTCTGGAGCAAATAGACCGCAGAGTCCCAGAGATGATGTTACCCCGAGTGCCAAAGAGCATCAGCTTCAGGCATCGACTCCACAAAGCCATTTCTGCATTAGGCTATGCAAATACCCTGGTCACCAGGATCTAGATGCTTTTGAACAGCAAGTGTTTTTTAAAAGATCTTATCAGCGGCCCACATGAAAGCCAGCCCCATGAAGAGAGCACTTGCCTCTCTGGCAAGTCTCTCTGGCTTTGCCCACCCGCTTGGCTGAGAAGAAACAGTGCCTTTTATCCCCAAAGGCAGGGGCCGGTCATCGTGCTGTGTGTCTCTATTTATTTGTCCTGGCTTTCCCTCTGTGCTGCAGACAATCATAGAATCACTCAGTTGGAAAAGACCTTTGAGATCATTGAGTCCAGCCATACCTGTCCACTACTAAACCACCCCTGATCACTTCATCTGCCTGTCTTTTAAACACCTCTAGGGATGGGGACTCAATCAACTCCCTGGGCAGCCCCGTTCAAGGTGCAATGCTGGAACAGGGAGACTGGATAACAGGGTGATGCTGAGGTGGGGATGCTCAAAGCCTAAACAGGCGTTTCAGCAGGAGATCAGTTTGGCAAGGTCTCAGTGGATGAGGACATGGGGTCAGATTCTGTGTCTTACAAGGCTTTTACAGGCTCTGCTAGTTTTGGAGTGGAGCCCTTCATTAAGCAAACACAGGTGATAACTGTGGAATCGGGAAGGGCCATTCAATGGTCATGGGCCACTGGCTGTGGCCAGGGAAAATGCAGCTCATATGCCAGCCTCTGCCACTCTTCTGAGAAATCTGTGCTTCCCTGGGATGTTTTTTCACCTTCAGAAACACATTTTCCCCCTCTTCCTGAGAAAAGCAGCAGTTTGCTCTGGTTTTCATCCTCTGCTGCAAAGATCCCTGCAGAAAGTAGCTATGTTTTCCAGAGCAAATGAAAACCTGTTTAAAATGACATTTACTTTTAAAACTGACTGTAATTTGGCACGCTGGCCCTATTAATGATAATGAAGGTAATGACTTGCTTATGTGTATGAAGGTGGCACCAGGGAACCTCTTTCATGGATGAGCATTGCCATGCAGATGCAAGAGAAGGCAGCATCCCCATCTGTTGAGCATCCAGGTATCCATCCTCACCTTGCCGTGTGTCTGCCTTCCGGAAAACTGCACAGAAACATCAATCCTACACCCAAATAAAGTTTGGACCACCTGCAACTAAGAAATAGTCTTATTTTATTGAGCTGTGGTCCTAGCAAACCTTTGGAGATTCAATCAAAACAACCTCCAAATGAAACGCCAAAGTATTAATGGTTTATAAAATGCAGAGGGTGTTTGGGTTTCATGTAGGAGTCTGTTGGTGGGTTAAGTGGGGGGACACTAAAACCTTACATCTCCCCTGCTGTAACACAACTGCCTGGGTGCTGCTGTGCATTTCTCAATGGTTTTCTTTTCTCTGGGCTACTCTGGTTTTCAGGTGCAACATAATGATTGGTTGCTTAGGCAAAGCATGCATTGCACAAGCTACAGCCAAAGACAGTAATTTTATTTTTTCCTTTTCGAAGTGATAGGATTTTGTGAGGTTACCCTTTGTGACCAACTTTTAGCTTATTTCACATACATACCTGCAAAGAGCAGCTGGGTCCTTCAGCAAGCATCCCTAGCCTAGTTAGCACATCTGCCCAGGACAAGGACCGTGGCAGGACACTCTGGATTGCAGACAGGAAGGCATAGGGATTGCCCCGGGGGCAGGACTGAAGTTAAAACAGAGTTAAGTTGAATATATTTGTCCTCCTGCTGGACAGAGCGGACATCATTGGGGGATCAATGTAATTAATGTCTCTGGTTGGACATCCTCCGCTTCAGCAATAGGCTGTGTTTGCAAGGAGCCCTTTGCTGGTAACATCTCTAAGCTGGGCATCATCAAGGAAGTCTTTAAGTCACTCTTTTTGGACCAAGCTCACTGCAAACCCCAAGGAAGCATCCCAGGGTGAAGCTGAGTATCTGTGTTGCGCAAACCATTCACTGCAGCGCTACAACACAGGCACAACAGGTAGCAGATCCTCTAGGCTGAAGCCAGCAGCTCCTTGGGTTTTCTTGAATTGCTGCACCTACTTGGGTAGAACCCCTTCCCCAGGTGATGTGGGTCATGTAGCTCCCTGGGGCTGTGCTCGTTAGGGCTTGATGGGCATCAGGCTTGTCCAGCTGCAGCCATTTCACTGGGCTCCTCCCCTAGCATATCTCTTGTGAGAGTTTAGGCTGTGAGGACATTCTCTGGGCTGCGCATCAAATATTGCTCCAGATTCAATGTGTGCTGGTCCTACTGACCCCGGATGTGCATCTGCAGGCTTTGCTACAGTAGGCAGGGAATGAAATGGGTGAACTGCACATTGCTAAATGTTGAAGCTTCTCACAGGTGTTTGGTGTCTTGGCTCTTCTGGTGCTATAGCTGCTGGTCCCATGTAAATTCTGTGTCTGTCTTTATTGGTGACTGAGGAATGGCTCTGAAATTTATTTTTATGAAGTTTGTTCCTCAATTAAATGGGTGATTTGAAGGGCAGATGGTTACCAGGGCTGGATTTCTCATTCCTCTGTCCTCTCTTTTGTAATCCAGATGGTCATGGTAGATCTATACATTTTTCTGGCGAGCTGCTTATAGTGCTTCACTCTTGAAACTACCAAGTCTGGGATCTGTACTTCCTTTTCCATTTATAAAAGGCTTTGCTGCTGTTATTTACATGCATTGCAGCCAAACCAAGTAGTGCTGAGCTGGACTTGGGCTCCGCTGTGGCTGGTTTTGTACATACACAGAGGAATGAAGCATCCCTTGCTCAGAAATATTTGTAATCTATACAAATTCTGTCTAAACAGAAGGTTTAAATCCAGTGGAAGGGTATCCATTTTCAGAAGAAGCAACATGAGATAAATGTCCTTGCCCCTGTGCCGCTGGATCAGTCCTACCTGCTCCTGTGCCCTCCTGAACACGCAGGAGATGTGTCCCACCTTCACTGTGGACATGGAAAGCATCTGCTCCATCACTGCCACAATAAAAATGTATCATATACATATATATATATCAGCAAGACAGATGCTGTTCCTACAACAGCACCCACTCCATCATTCTGTCACTGGTGGTGCTGTAAGGATGCTGTTCCTTACAGCAGGGTGGAAAGCTGGGCTTGGGGACGTGTGATGGGGTCAGCACAGTGAGCTTTGGAAAGCAGAGCTTGCAAACCCAGCCTGCCTAAGCCACCCTGCGGGGCTTGCTTTTCTGCAGCAGAGCTGACCCCCTGTCCCTGTCCTGCTTGTGACTGCGTTCGTGCTTCCCTGGGTGGGTGATAACCTGCTCCCTCTGTCCTGGATCAAGACTTAAATCACAGCAAGGGTGATTTAAGTTAAATAATTGGAGAATTTTTAACTAAAAATTCCTGGCTCTGAGACAGAAGAGGTATCTTGCTGGGGCCCTCCTCAGGCATCCGGCCTTTCCATGTGCACTTCTACAGACCTGCTGCACTGGGACTTGCGCTGCATGAAAAGTTAAACCATGTGTTTGAGCATCTGGACCACCAGAGCTTGAATGTGTCCCTCCAAAAGACTCAGTGACAGTCTCACTAATCCTCAGCTGCAGTTCAGTGTGCTCATGGCTGGTGGGCAGAGGAGAAGGGGTGTCTGCACCCCGCAGCTCAAAGTCATGGCCACAAAGCAATGCCTTTTAAAAGGGAGCAAAAAGGCAATGTTGGATATAAAATGTCTTCTGGGGGCTTTTCTGAAAGTCTTTTAAAAACCAATGTTTCCTGCATTCCAGCAGCTCTGATGTAGCTCCCCTGGAGCCTGGAAAACAAGATTAAAAAGTTGATAGCTTGATTGACAAATGCTGGATAAAATCCAACGGGGATAGGTCCAAAACTGTTATTGATCTGACCTGATGCTGAACCACAGCACCAAAATTGGAAGATCTGCAGTGTCAAGTTATATTTCCTATGCACACGATTGATTTTGAGGTCTTGCTGTATGCTGTTACCTGCCAGACTTTCTGTAAGTGTGTGTGTGTTCCTATGTCAGGCATACCATAAGCAATAATTTACAATAAAATTGTCCACTTTTCCATTTTTATTGTAAAGGAGTTTCTTGTAGTTGCCTTGTAGGCTTTCGTTCATCTTCTGTGGGACTCCCTGAGCATTAGGTGTAGGGTTTACTACTCAATATTTAAAGACAGAAACAAGATGTCAGGGATGTGGCTGCAGTCACACCTTCAGCCACTCATGAAACCTGGGGCTGTATCACCTTTTGGACGGAGCGGACATCATTGGGGGGTCAATGTAATTAATGTCTCTGGTTGGACATCTTCTGCTTCAGATTGTCCTTCTAAAGCCTCCTGCTTGTTTATTTTCCAATTAAACTTAGCAGAAAGGGGGCAATTAAAAGAAAACCAGGAAAGCCTGGCGGCTTGGTTGGTATCACACGCTGCAGCACAGTGCAGCTGCGTTATCTCCATCTCCTCAGGCTCTGCACTCCACAGATAAAGATTTTCTTTTAACTCCCATTTAGTGAACAGAACTATCATGGCCCACAACCTCTGTCTTCTCCTCACCCCAACGTATCGCTGTTTGCTTTATAGAGCACAGTTCTCCTGAGGGGATTGAGAACAAGTGCTGTTATTGAGCATCCTCCTCTTCCTCTTCTCATCCAGAGCACCTTTCCCCGCATCATTAGCCTGCGTCTAAGTACTTGGGATGGCCTCTGCTTTGACAAGCCAAAGGAAGCAGGAATGCAAAGCACATGGGACGGGGGGCCAGCAAGCAGAACACTGCAGCACCAGCACAGAGTCCTTCAAACCCCACCCTGGTGCTATTCCAAGAGGTTTAGGGGGCTGCTGCTTCCTTTTTGGCATGCCTGTAACAGTTAAATTAGGCTTGCTTTGCTGGTCACCTGTTGCATGCTGCCTCTCCACTGTCTTCAGACCAAAGGAGTGTGTTTTCCACCAAGGATGGCTGGGTGACAGCTAGCTGCATCTGCTCACACAGAAAAAATAACTTTGTAACCTGGGATAAACTCTGCAGGATGTGATTTTGCAGGGTTCAACTGAGGAGCCAACCCAGCTGCTCCCAGTTTGCTAACAACTGAGATGGGTGCCTTCCTCCCCACTCCTGCAATAGGCCGTGTTTGCAAGGAGCCCTTTGCTGGTAACATCTCTAAGCTGGGCATCATCAAGGAAGTCTTTAAGTCACTCTTTTTGGACCAAGCTCACTGCAAACCCCAAGGAAGCATCCCAGGGTGAAGCTGAGTATCTGTGTTGCGCAAACCATTCACTGCAGCGCTACAACACAGGCACAACAGGTAGCAGATCCTCTAGGCTGAAGCCAGCAGCTCCTTGGGTTTTCTTGAATTGCTGCACCTACTTGGGTAGAACCCCTTCCCCAGGTGATGTGGGTCATGTAGCTCCCTGGGGCTGTGCTCGTTAGGGCTTGATGGGCATCAGGCTTGTCCAGCTGCAGCCATTTCACTGGGCTCCTCCCCTAGCATATCTCTTGTGAGAGTTTAGGCTGTGAGGACATTCTCTGGGCTGCGCATCAAATATTGCTCCAGATTCAATGTGTGCTGGTCCTACTGACCCCGGATGTGCATCTGCAGGCTTTGCTACAGTAGGCAGGGAATGAAATGGGTGAACTGCACATTGCTAAATGTTGAAGCTTCTCACAGGTGTTTGGTGTCTTGGCTCTTCTGGTGCCATAGCTGCTGGTTGGTTAATCACAAGAAGCTGTTTTGGCGGAGATTGCTGTGGAATTGAGTTATGATGTGTCCTAGATCACTCTGCCTATGCTGGTGCTGTGGTATTTGAGGTGTTGAGATACCAGGCTCTTAATCTTGGTTATGAGACTGATGATCTTAAGGCAACAGGTAGCAGGTTTGTCTTGGGACAGCCTGAACCTGGGAAAACTGTATCCTGGGCTGTGTCAAAAGAAGTGTGACTAGCAGGTGGAGGGAGGTCATTATACTTCTCTACCCCGATCTGGTATGACCTCACCTGGAGTACTGCCTTCAGTTCTGGAGTTCTCACCATAAGAAAGACATAGATCTATTAGAGAAAGTCCAGGAGAGGCCACAAAGAAGACCGGAGGGCTGGAGAACCTCCCCTATGAGGACAGGCTGAGAGAGGTGGGATTGTTTTGTTGGGGGCTACAGGAAAAAATGTTGCCTGTTACTGGATAAAATGTTTGCTGTTGGTATTTTGGGTTGTTCTCTTGGAGAATGTGCTGTTTGGGAAAGCATAGGGGAAATGGGGCCCCAACTATGTATTTTTATGGGCTCCTAGCTGTACAGCAAAATGAATGTCATGTTTGCATCGCGCTTCAGCATATTTATGCAACATGTTGGCAAAACACAGGTCAAAATGTTCACAAAACGTTAGCCTTTTATTTAACCACAAAAAGATGTGACAGTTCCCTTTTCCCACAACCAGCATTAATGGTCCACAGAAAGGACAGAGTGGTAAATAAAAGCAATAAAAGTAAAATAAAAGAATCCTGGAATAAATCTTCTCTAACAAAACGTGTTAGCAGAAGTAAAATAAGCTGGGTGAAACTGGGACAAATCAGCAGGATTTACATGCAGTGCAAAGGCTTCCAATATCTACGTGGCAATATGATGCTCTTTTCCTCAATATGCTGTTTCTGTTTAATTGTGGTGAAACAAGCACAGATGTGAAGTCCCCAGCTGGAGCACCCAAAGCTTGTTGTGCCCTTTAATGGTCTGAAAACCTTGTTATTCATTAAGTACAACTGGCCCAACAAATGCTGTGTGCTGGAGTGGAAGGACTGGCTGCCCAGGGAGGTCATGGATGGTCCTCCCTGGAGGTGTTCAAGGCCAGGCTGGATGGAGTCTCGAGCAGCCTGGTCTAAGTGGGGGGTGTCCCTGCCCATAGCAAAGGGAGTGGAAGTAGATGATCTTTAAGGTCCCTTCCAACCCAACCCATTCTATGATTCCATGACTCTTATTTGGTGACTCAAAACATTGGGAGGGTAGGGATGGAGGTGGACTCCTAGAGCTGGCCTGTCTCTGTTTCATGAGAGTTTTGCTCCCCAGTTGCTACACCATTCAAAACCAGCTTCTATGGAGAGGTTTATCCTTTGACCCTTTTACTTTGTGTTAGGAAAATCCTTGTTATACCCCAGTGCAATTGCCCAGCAGAGGTGAGTTTTCTGATGGAGTAAGTGAGATGCCTTTGTGAATGGAAGGAAACAGTGAGTGAGGAAAGGAAGGAGCAGCTTGCGCCCTAATATCCTATCTCATCTGAGCATCAACACACCGTGCATCTCTCTTCCTCCCTTTTGTCTTTTTACAGGAGGAGGGGGAGATTTGCTATTTGTGTGGCAGTGCAGATTTATGGGCTGGACCCTCCCTGCAGCTTTATTAGCTTCTGCGGTTTCTTGCTGTTGTCAATGTTTCTCCAACATTGAAGCAACTTCCAGGCTAGAGCTGGGGGAAATTCAGGTGCGTTTTTAACCTTCCTGGCAGCATATGAAATCAGGATACTGAGCTCAATGTGATGTCCAGCTTTGACGTTGCCCATGCAGGGTATTATTCCACACACAATGCTCTGTTCCCTCGCTGGCTGAATAGTTTGCAGCTCTCCTGGAGTCAGCAGAGGTGATTGGCATGGACTGTCACCCAAGTAGGCTTTGAATGCCTCCTGCTTTTCAGCATCAACAGCCAAAAGCAGATTTTTCCACCTATTTCTGAGCAGTTACCAGCAGAGCCACTCGGCTGCATAGATACTCAATGTTCAAAACAACCTCGTTATGAAATCAAGCAGTTTCCTATCTCTTGCAGATAAAACCCAAGCTGCTCTTCCCCTTATCTTACATTCAGAACTTTGCTTTCTTGTGCAGTGCAGGCAGATGTTCCTCCTGGATGTATCCTGGTCCTGTTCCTCTGCACCCAAGCTCCTCCACATCCCAAATCCTTTGAGAATTCTCTAGTGGGAGGGTGTGAGGAGTGGCTGCCAGCTCTGATCGAAGTATAGAGAGCTGAGCTGGCAGCATACAAGGCGGGGACCAGGAGATGGTGGTACCGAAGACAGTCTGCAGCACTTCTGCTAGCAGAACATCTCTGGACAAAATAACAAGAGTTATCGGTGCTGAGAGAGCAGCTCTGTTCTGTGAGCTGCGGGTGGTACCAGCTGAAGTTCCTTGTTATCCATGCACTTCTCTGGTGGGATCACTGTGTCTTGGCTCTCCCTCTCTCTGTGGGCTTGCTCGGGTGAGACATTTGCAGGTGCTGTATGGAGTCTCTGCCAGGTGGGAGGAGGTGATGCAGTGTGTTATTAGCAGCTCCAATGATAATGAGTAACATATGCTGCTAGAGGTCAAATAAGGATACACATCACTGTCTTCGGGCTGAAATCCTCCCCAGGCGGGGTGCTCAGAGCCAGAATACACCCTGCAGAGGAAGGCTGAGCTATGGTACTGGGGGATCTCCTCCTTGAAGCGTCTTTTTACGCCTTAGCAAGTGGCTGTCTAACCCTTTAGGCAGTGATGTGCTCAGCAGCTGGACAAACCATTTTGCAAAATGCATCTGCTCGTGGGCTAATACATGCTCACCTCCACTGCCCATCCTCTCCCCTGGGACAGTTCCGGCTCACAGTGGTCCTATATCAGTCTGGGGTTTGTTCCCTCTGTGCTTTCTCTGTTTGGAGAAAGCTGCAGCAGTCAGGCCTCAGCCCCTGTGCTTTTAAATCCAGATATTTCAAATGCTGCCTCTCTCTCTTCTTCTCCATTTTAATACAGTCACAGACAATCTCTGGCTGACTAATAAATCACATGGTAGAATAACAATAACTTTAAAAAAAAAAGGTACTGTCAAGAGCTCCCAGTCTCCAAAAGTAACGTGTGCTGCAGACTCAGGAAGGAGCTGAGTAAACAGAGGCTCTGGCTGCTGTCCCCGAGGGGCTGCCGGCTGCCTTGCTGCAATAGTCAGGGAAGCTGGTGGCATCCCTGGGATTGGTGATGCGGACCCACAGTGCAGCTAGCCCTTGAGGTCTGAGCTCTGCAGGATTTGACCATGTCTGTCTGTCTGCTAGAGGTATTCTAGGGCTGCTGGCTGAGCATCCAGGGAGGTGAAATCAGGCTGAATACCAGGGCTTTGACCTAAAAATGTTGAGCATTGGGGACAGAAATAATTTTGAGTGTCCAGGGGGGGTTAATTGATGTAGGTTATATATGGCACACCCTTCCTGGACTCTTTTTCCTATAAGTGGAAGGACTGAACTGTAGCTGAAATATTAGGTTCTCATAGGAACAACCTAGTAGTAGCAGCAGGAGCACTAGGACAATTAGAAAGTTATCACTCTGGAAGTCATAATAAAGCTGGCCAAGCTGGCAGAGCTCCTTATCAGCACAGATTTGTTTACATGCCAGACTGTGCAAAAGGGAAGGCTCCCCAGATGCTTTACAAGAACAGGACATCAGCGGGCATTTGTCCTGGGAGCTTCTGGCTGCCTAGGAAGCCTCCTGGGGCTGGGGACTCACCTCCTGGGTACAGAAGCAGTGGGAGCACCAGGGTCCTTGCAAGGAAATATCTTGCTGGATGAAGGGTATTATTAACTCGCACCAAGAGATGTTTTGCCTCTTAACTTATTGCTGTACCTTGTTGCTAGAGTGCTTATTTTCTCATTTTTTCTTTCTCTGCATCCAAAAGCTTGGTGTTGTGCCTTGAAACTGCTGATGAGTTTGTGGTGATGAGTTTGGGTGGTCTGGGACAGCGTATCGATGGGGTGTATAAAATACAGTGTGGTAATCATCTCTGGCCATGTCTTCCTCGCAGATGGAGCACATTTAAGAAAACAAGAGAAGTAAATTAGATGCTGTCCCTTAGCGCTTGCATGTGGAGGGATCTCTCCTCCCACTGATGTGCTGGTACAGCAAGCAATATTATACAACAAATACTTCTGGGGGAGTTAGGTTGTAGTAGGGGGGAAGGTGAAGAAGAGGACAGGCTTTTAAAAGAAAAACCCAATGACGTCTCCTTTTAATTTCAGAGAGAGTTTTAGGGATATTAATTTTGGAATCCCACCAGGACACCTGGCTAATGCACACACCCTCTGGCCGCAAAAATAAACCATGGGATTTCTATGGCCAAATGATCCAGCCCATCCTGTTAAGTTTGGTCTGGGATGTTGAGCTCAGAGGAGTCAGAGTGGTAATTTGCCTTCTGCAATCTGAAG
The DNA here is from genome assembly GCA_033558235.1 of Neomorphus geoffroyi. NCBI lineage: Eukaryota > Metazoa > Chordata > Aves > Cuculiformes > Neomorphidae > Neomorphus > Neomorphus geoffroyi. Next base: position 97,834,246 of record JAUMJM010000005.1, on the reverse strand, counting down.
CATTTTTTGCAGCAGAATAAGAGCCTGCACCACAGTGCTGCTGCTGAAAAAAAAATGCTTCAGCTCTGCTGAATACTCTCTTATTACTCTTCCAGAGGGACCTTGACAGACTTCAGAGATGGGCCTGTGCAAACCTCATGAAGTTCAACAAGGCCAAGGACAAGGTTCTGCATTTGGGTTGGGGAAATCCCAAGCACAATTACAGGCTGGGCAGAGAATGGATTAAGAGCAGCCCTGAGGAGAAGGACTTGAGGGTGTTGGTGGATGAGAAGCACCACATGAGCTGGCAATGTGCATTTGGAGCCCAGAAAGCCAACCGTATTCTGGGCTGCATCAGGAGAAGTGTGGGAGGGGTTTCTGCCCCTCTACTCCGCTCTCATGAGACCTCACCTGGAGTTCTCTGTTCAGCTCTGGAGTCCTCAGCACAGGAAGGACACGGAACTGTTGGAGAGAGTCCAGAGGAGGCCATGAAGATGATCCAAGAGCTGGAGCACCTCCCATTTGAGGACAGGCTGAGAGAGTTGGTGGTGTTTAGCCTGGAGAAGGGCTCTGGGGAGACCTTGTAGCAGCCTTAAAGGGGCTACAGGAAAGCTGGGGAGTGGCTCCTTTACCAGGAAGTGCAGGGATAAGATGAAGAATAACAATTTTAAGATGAAAGAGGGGAGATTTAGATTAGATATTAGGAAGAATTTTTTTCCTGTGAGGGTGGTGAGGCCCTGGCACAGGTTGCCCACAGAATTTATGGATTCCCCATCCCTGGAGGTGTTCAAGGCCAGTTGGATGGGGCCTTGAGCACCCTGATCCAGTGGGAGGTGTCCTTGCCCATGGCAGGGAAGTTGGAACTGGATGATCTTTAAGGTTCCTTCCAACCCAAACCATTCTGTGCTTCCTGAAACTCATAATATATCCTGGTCATGGGCTTTGCTGAGTGAGCTGTTAGATAGTTTGGCAATGCAGGAAGGACTGTGTTCCTCAGCCTTCTCAAGGACGTTCCTGAAGCAGTGTGAGCAATGTGGTCAGGAAGAATTGCAATATGCCTTCCAACCAGGGGCTGCCTAAGAAAAGGAAAACAGGGCCATTTCATCTGCTCCTGCAATTACTGGCCCTGAAATACAAACTGGTGAAAGATAACAGCTAATGGCAAAAGCATGGGGAAGCTTTGCACATATTTTCCCAAAGTTGTGTCTGTTCTTTCTGGGGAACTGGCTTCAAGGGCAAAATATGGTTAGAAGACATTTTTAGCGTACCCTGACTGGCTTTTTCTGTAGCTTGGGATTCTCCCCTGTCAATAATAAATGCTGGGATTTCCATTTTGGTTCATTCCATTTGGTAACTATGGGGTTTTTTTTTCCTCAGTGGAGATTAATAAAGGTTATTAAATACTCATAGCAAGAACTGTGAAGTACTGATACGGATACTGGAAATTCAGACATGTGCCCACTCTTCAGAGCCCACAGCAGCCCTTGGGCAACCCTAGGCCCGATAACTCAAAAAAAAAAAAAAAAAGATATTAAATAAAAAACAACCTAAACCCACAAAGCACCCTAAGCAGAAGTGAGATAAGCATGCTCAAGCAAGGACATGGCCATGGTTTCTGGCTAACACAGAGCCTGAGGACAGGACTGTGGGCTGAGCATCCCCACTTCCTCCATGGAGGTACCTTCATTAGCCCCTGTTTTGGCCAATGTTTCCCCTCCTTGGCTGTTTTACCCCACTCAGCCCCACCTGTGTGGAGTGAATAACCATAACCTTGTTGCTCCTGTTCCCCACATCATGCAGGGCACAATGTTGTGGTATTTGTTAGTGATGATGCTTCAACAGTGCTATGTTGCATTTCAAAGCCAGAGACAAAGCATTGCTTTGCTTAGAGAAAACTGGGGGTTCCCACATTTCCTTTGGTCTCCAAGTGACTCAGAGCCAGGCATGGGGAGAAATGGTTTCACTAATTTGTTTTTTCTGAAGTTTTTGCTTCTCTCTTTTTTTTTTTACTCCTCCTTGAAATTGTAAAACTTCAGCAGAACTTAAGACCGCAGGCTCAGAGCTTGAGGTTTCCCTCAGTAAACAGATACTACTTTCAAAGCGGTTATTCTCCATTATGTTGAGGAAAATATTGCACAAGGGAAATATTGTGTGAGTATGGGAGAAGAAGAGAAAAGCAGGAGCATACCCGAATTGCTAACAGTACTGAAGTCTAATAAGGAGCTTACTGTGAACCCATAGCTTCTCTGCACCTCCCATTCCTGCCTGTAAATCCAGCACACGTACTTTAATTCATTGCAGCCTCAGAAGTGCTATAAAGATGAATAACGCTCATTGACTGGGAGCTACGGCAGCTGATGCTGGCTGTGTTCCTTCATGGTGTGATGTATGGATATGAGGCAGTATCTTCTCTAATAACCCTGCCTAAAACCTCAGTGGATCGAGTGCTATCCTAACCAGCTCTCATTATTGCTAGACTATAATGACATATTTAATTGCAAATGGCTTTTCCAGTGCAGATTTGACACATCTACTGCACTGGTGGATCTACAACACTGATCATCCAGAGCTGGGCTTTCTGGGCAGCTCAGAAACCAGCCTGGGTGGGAGGGTGGATGTGGGTGGGTGAGCAAGCCACTGCCTGTCTGAATATTGAATTAATGTGGGAGGAAAGTATTGCACCAGTTCTCTTTCAGGTGATATGTAAGGACTTGTTTCTCCTCTATTTATGCTTCATGAGGCTTCTTTCCCATAGAATAAAGGTTATCCTTTATTGCATGGGAATGCCAACCTGTGGGAAACATCTTTGACCTGGAGCTGATCTTGGGTGGTAGGTGATGCAGGGAAGTCTTGAAGTTGCCATTGGTTTCAGCTTTTAGTTTTGTGGAAGGAAATCAGTCTCTGTTAGGGCTGCAAACAAGACTTGAGATGAGGAAAGCAGAGCCCGCTGCAGTGTTGGCTGTCCTTGCCTATCTTGGGGAACTGCAGAGCCAAGCCATGGACAAGCAAGGATCATTGCACACCGCCACCACAGTGCCCTGTTTTCACTTAAAACCAGGAGCAGGGGGGTCCGAGGTGGTCGCCCATATTCTGTATCCTCCTCTTTTGATGTCAGAGGGGAAAATCCAAAGGAAGCACCATCATCCCTTGCACTCGCAGATCCAGCCTCTGCCATACATGAGCATGACCAGTGGGGACAGTCAGGTCCAGAAACAACAGTGAGGTCCAGGGTGGAGGTTTGAGGGGCTCTGATTGACGTTTAGGACAGTCACGTACATGCATAAATGAAGGTGTCTCCAAATGTCTGTGGCTTCCTTTCTGGAGCAGAGCCACGGGAGTGGTGGGCTTTCTTTTATTAAATATTAATTTCCTCCCTTTATAGACTGTTTACTCGTAATGCACAATTTCCTGTCTGCTTTCCCTCACCCTCCTGTAAAGACTTTCTGTGTTTGTGGCTTTCCCCCCAAATTTCCTGGCTGAGGTTTGCAGCCTGGCAGCCCCAAGCGTGAAACATGTGGATGGGAAAGAATTCAAGTGACACAAAGTGGCTTAAACTGGATATCGGCTTGTTCTGGCTTTGCAACTTGAACACCAACTTCTTGCTGCTGAGCTAAGTTTGATTTTCTTGTAATTCCCACACCCGGTGGGCCCAGAAGGGACTGGTGTGACTCAGGGGGGCGGCCACTGGCGGCACCATTCCTTCACCTACATCTCCAACACAGCCACTGGGTTGTTTCTTATTTTTCTGTTTCTCTTTATTTTGGCTGTCCCACCCTAGCCGCGTTGAATTGCTTTTCCTTCCCAATCCTCCTCAACCACCTCCCCGTCCCACCCCACCCCCTCCATCTCTGTCAAGGAGATGGGTTTGGAGGCAGCCGCAACTTGCCAGAGGGAAATGTGATGGAAAAGGCAGGGTTGTAAACAAACCAGGGGCTCAGAGAGTGATGGGTGTTGCCCTGCCTGGGCAGCAATAGCTGGAAGGAAAGGGAGGGTGGATGAGTCGTTCCCCTGGACCCTCCCCAACTCACAGCAGCATCAGTTGAGGGGCATGGAATGTGTTTTCTTCTTCCTCCCTCCTCTACAACCTGGAAAGTGGGTTAAAAAACTAATTTAGACCAAATGATTGGGGACTGATCAAGGGCTGTGGTGTAACAAGGTCATGAAATTCAACATGCAGTGGGTAGCATAAAGAAATTTATTTCCTTGCTTTTAAAAGTGAAGTTATTGTTCTTCAGATAGGTCTTCCATGCATCTTCTATCCCCAGATAGATAACATTTGTAAGATGTGGGCTGGATGTGCAGCCCCTTTCGGGGGCTCTGGGTGATCCCTGTGTGTGGGCGAACAGTGATCCTATAGAAAAAAGAGGGGTTATAAAATGTCATTAGCTGGGGAGTACGGAGCTGCTGAGCTGCTACCAGCAATGCGAGGAGGCTGACAGCCCCCTGCTATGGGATGCAGTCACCCCAGCCCTTCTCTGTATCTGCTGCCAAGAAGAGGTCCCATTGGGGGGTGCATTTAATAAAGAAGATGAGCTTAAAGCTCAAACACTTTTTTTGAAAAGTTTGGCAGAACAGTATCTCATAACACATGAAAACGCTGAGGCCATCCCTCTAGGGACCCTGTGCAGAAAGAACTGATCTGAGCAATGTGTGGTGCTCTTGCCAAGAACTTTCCAATTGGTGTCTTCCCAAACCAGGCTCTTTTTGAAGCTGTTTCTTTAGTTATACCCAACAAATTCTTGCCTTTGAAAGAGGAGGATGAGGATGAACACACTGCCTGGGAGGGGCAGGTGCCTTTGGTTTACGCTGGGAGTGAGGGCGCAGTGAAAACAGCACTTGCCCTTCCAGTGACATGAAATCAACCCCAAGAAAAATCTGTTTTCCTTTTTGCTAATGAAGTTTGTCACTCAGAGGCAAAATAAACTCGATATTTATAGCGGCATGAGGCAACAAAATATTAGCCCAATTCACTTTCTGCTTCCCTGCTATGAGGGTGGATGCCAGCTCTGGGCACCTCTTCCACAGTCCCTCTAAGTGGGAATAGCGTGGGCTTTCTATTCCTCTTTCCTTCTTTTTTTCACCCTCCTTTTCTTTGCAATTTCTTTGCAAATCCATAATTACATTCCTGGAGATGATTGCTTTTGGGAGCCCCAGCCTGTGCCTTTCTGGGGCCGTGTGATTTTGCAGTGCGTGCCCCTGAGTTTCGGTTGAGTTCCATGTGTGCCCATTTCTTTGCAGGAAGCTGCTCCAGCTTTTTGCAGGGAGCTCAGCAGAAGTTAACGGATGTGTCAAGAGCCAGCTGGTAAGCATTGCTGAAGCTTTATTTCTAGTGTCATCAAAGCTGGCTGAATCCAGTATAAACAAGTGAGTTATCTTTAGCTAACATTATTCAATATAAGCCTCATAATATAACCATATATAAACAGAAAATCAAGGGGAAGCCAAAGATAAGCCCGTCCATGTGAGCTGGTCCCCATTTTTTGATGGTTTTGTTTTCTAAGGCACAGGGTTCAGCTGGAAGTCATGCTTAAGGTAGCAAGAAGTAGCCAGTGCTTCATTCCTGAGTCTGGATGCTAGAAGGGCTCAGGGTTTAAACTCCAAAAGTTTGGATCCTAAGTTCAGCGAACACACTGGTGTAACTGTTCCCTTCATTCCTCTCCCTGTTTCTAGCTTGCATCCCCTGGGATTCAGGCCTTGGAATCTGTGAAAGTTGCTGCTGGGTCTGTTTTTTCACCCGGGATGTGTGATACTGTAGCTCCCAGTGCAAGGAATTCCTGGTCATTCCCTACCCTGTGGTATGTGGAACTGGGTCCCACTCTGACCCCTTCTCAAATGCTTAGAAATCCCTAAACTAGTCATTTACCTGCTCGCTGCACTCACTCGCGTGGGAAGTATTGTGCTTAACCACAGGCAAGCAATGAACTGCAAAAGTTTTTCTAAGTGGGAAATAAATGTGTGCTCCCATCCAGACAAAAATAAATAAATAAATGTGCAAATATTTCCTTCATATATCAGTTTTTGGAATTGCAGCTCCAACTTTCACTTTAAAAACCCTAAATTTTCTAGCGCCTTTGGTTGTGGAGAAATGCTGAGAAACCTACCCCATCTTTGCACTTAGAAACCCAAGAATTCAGCAGGGAAAAAAAGCTAAAAAAGGTATTTCATAAGGCTATCAGCATGATCCTCAGTCCTAGCTCTGAGCAGAAGCCAGGCCATTACTCATGCAGCTCCTGAACAAGCAGGAGATGCTAACGCAGCCTCCCCTGGGCTCAGGCTGACCCCTTTCCTTCCAGACCTTGGGGGACCATCTCCACATGCTGATGCCTCTTTAGGAATAATATCTAAGCCGGGAACTTTTCACTTTAGTGGTTTTGACTGAAACCTGTGCATGGCCAGGTCCCTTACAAGGTGTTTCCATAGATCTCGAGCACGTTTGAATCTCTGTTCTGCAGCCAAGCCAGACATGCCCTCTTCTGGCTGAGCTTCACAGAGAACTCTGAGTCTCCTTGAGCCTGGGATTGCACAGTGCCTTTTGCAGGATCTGAGCATTTAGTGTGCATCCTGTGTCATTTTGAGAGCTGGTAGAATTACAAAATCCTAGAGAGTTTTCATTCTTGGGGGACATGATTTGTCTTTCACCCACGTTTCTTTTATTACTGTTTTTTAAGCCCGCATGATGACCACATGCAGGCTCTCCTTGAGCTCCTGGGAGGTATATATTGACAGCAGTTTCCATAGCTTGTAGTAAAGCAGAAGGATTAAAGAAAACCCCATGTAAAACAGGAGGGAAGCAAAAGCCTTGCACTGTTACAAACTGTTGTTTACCTTAGCAATGATGACATAGACGGAGGACACAACGAAAACCCCTTTTTGCATGGAAAAGGAATGCTTTGAGTCGTAATCCTGAGTACAGCTTGGGAGAGCTGCTGTGAGCTGGTGGAATATAGAGAGCAATTCCAAATTGGTTTTCATTTTCTGTGTCTTCAAGTTGGTCCAAGTTTTCTTTCCTTCGTTGTTTTGGGGGTTTTTTTTCACTTAATTCTTTTACCACTTAAATCTTTTATTTACCACAGAAACAGTGCTGCTCAGAATTTCAATGGCAGGAAGGCTGGAGCTGCCAAGCCCCACGCGGCACCGCTGTCTGCCAAAAGGTCAGACCTCTATATCCGCCTTATTATTGTGCCGCTCGTGATGCTGGCGGTGGGATCCTGAGATGCTTCCTTACTTTAAAATAGTATCGAGAAGTAATAGCTTCTGAGCTGAGCTCCCCATCACCACCACCCTCAGCCACAAAACTGATGTAGGGCTCAGAAAAGGGTCATCCCTAGAGCTGGAGCACCTTATGCCAAGCTTCCACTCCAGGGCAAACCAGTGCATTTTGGGGAAATAAAAACATATATCTCTAAAATCACCAGGAAAAGGTCAAGCAAGGTTTTATTTTCTTGCTTTGACTCCAGACAGAAGCAAATCCCACCTCATTTGAAGGGCTACTGGGATCTTGGATCTTTCTGCACGGATGCTGGTACAAGATGCCCTTTGCTCAGCATCACTGTTGATTTGTGTGTAAATAAAGTCCAGGTCCTGACCCCCAGGGTGCTCAGAGTAGCTAAAATAGGCTGGGCTCTACTTAAACAGTGAGTTGGAGACATAGTAAGCAGCGTGCTTAAACCTGCTCCCAAGCCACATGGATCAAGCTTGGAGGGACATCATCATGGCTCTGGCAGGAGAAAGACCTTCAGATGCAGGAGGTGGCAGAGAAAATATCATTAATTCTTCCTGTAATAGCTGGTGAAGCAGAATGGATCACATCCAGAGGTCACCACTGCTGGGGCAGAAACTTCTGCTCTCTTTGGATCAGGTCCATAATTAACTTGCTCTGCGAGTGTATTTCCATACAAGACTAATAACCGGTGACCCATGGCGTAGAGTCCCCCTCCCCAGCTCCTTACCCCGCAGCAGGTGATAGGAGGCGACATATACAGTTGGGACAGCTCCACGCTATGGTGGCCATCTCCATCCAAGCGAAGCTTGCAAGTGGGTAATGACCCATTTGGAATATTAGTCTGGAAAAAAGCAATTAATAACGAGCTCCGGTCCCCCCGTTGTAGCTTATAAGGGTTAAATTTCTTTTCTGAAAGGGTTAAGGGTTGTCAGGCACAGGAATGGGCTGCCCAGGCAAGTGGTAGAGTTTCCATGACTGGAGGTATTTAAAGGGTGGATAGATGAGGTGCTTGGGATATAGTTTAGTGGTGGACAGATACAGTTGGACTTGATCTCAAAGGTCTTTTCCAACAAAACAACTCTATGATACTAAATGAGTAAAAGGCCACTGCTTGCAGCAAGACACAGGTAAATGAATAAAAAGCCCGTGTACCCGAATCAAAGCACAAGTGGACAGTGTTTGGGGATCAGGACCCTTGGCCTTCAGTCTGACTTAATTTACTGAAGCTACCAAGCTCTCCTTGAAACCACTTCCAAGGGTTTCCTTGGTAGTGCTGCTTTGGAAATCAAGGGTCACACTGCCTTTACTCCCCTCCATGGACAAAGTGAAATCTCTCTTTCCTCCAGTGCACTGCTGGTGGTGCAGTGCTGGGGGTGGAGAGTAGAGGCAAGGGCTGGTCCTCCGGCGGGATTTTGCAGGAAAGTGAGGCGCTCCGCAGTACAATGCATTATTTCCTGCAGGGAGAGATTCTGCAATACAGAAAAATATCAGCAGTTTTCTGCAGTCGTTGCTCGGACACTGACAGGCCCTGAGCCGTACTCCCTCCCTGGTCACAGTGTACCCCCAGCACACAGCCGGTACCTCTGGGGCAGCATCCCATGGGCACTGTTGGAACAGGGGTAAAGGGTGGTCCCCAAGGGGGGTTTTTTGCCATTGCTCTAACAATACATACTTTAACTATTTTTTAAAAAATAATTAAGAAAGAGTAGATTTTTTTTGCTTGAATTGGGCTGCTATTTATACTCATAGCATGCATCTTGCATCCCAACTGAGTTCAGATGTGGCTGCATCCCATGTGTGTGTGCAGTTATATGGTACATCTGAGGCTGACTTCACTGTATGCGGATGATGGAGGCAGCCTTGTTTATAATTATTAACTTCCAGGATAAGAACTTCATAAATAAAAGATGGGGACATAACGATTGTTAGTAACATGGTCTATAAAGATAAGAGTTGGAAAGGTTGCACAAAGCCTGACCGGACTGTTCTCTAGCTGGTCAGAGGATGTGTACCCTTCGTCCGGTGTTTGCATTCCTCCCTCCTTATCGCTGCACAGCAGGAGCTGGGCTCTGGTGCCAGGGGATGTGTTGGCTGCTCAGGTTTAGGTGCCCGAGCTGAAATGTGGCCTCTTTAGCAAAACCAAAATAAATAAAGTAAATAAAAAGTGAATATCCCCTTGTCTGGTGCTGCTCTGCATTAGAAGTGCTGGGCTCTAGGGTGCGTCTCAGCCGGATGAAAGCCTCCCCTTGACTCTGAACCTGGCTCCAGTTATTTTTTTCACCCTCCTGTCCTGAACTGCCAAAAGCAGTGAAGAAAATGCTTACTCAGGAGTTTAAAACAAAAGCACTTTATCTCTTTTACAACATTATTTCTTTGTGTCCCCATAGGCAGGCTCCTCCCCTGCACTATGATAAACACGTGTCTTAAAGGCATCCGCTCTTTGATTCGCTTACCATGGGGACGTCTGATTAACAGAGCCGGGGGCTGAGGTCACTGGTACTCTTGGGCTTTGATGCTGCTCTATCCCGAGACCACTGGCACCAGGCAAAAAATGTAATCAGCGACAAATAAGATGCATTGGGCTCCAGTCTCCATCTCCAGAGACGCCACGATACCATTATTATTTCCTCTCACTTGGGAGGACTAAGATATTCACAGGATAGAGAGATGTCCCATCTCTGCTTTGAAAGGGAAAACCCACTGGCCGCTGCCAGGGATCAGGACCATAACCAGGCCTTCTGGGGGCTGCATCCTGCTGGCAGCACCTTGCTGGAGGCAGCTGGTCCTGCAGCATGGAGGTGGGATGCTCCCCCTTTCCAAAGCTCATTTTCCCAGAGGGTGGTGGAGCACTGGAACAGCTCCCCAGGGAGGCAGTCACAGCCTGACAAAATTCAAGAAGCATTTGGACAACGTACTCAGACACACGATGTGAATGTTGGGATTGTCCTATGCAGGGGCAGGAGTTGGACACAATGATCCTTGTGAGTCCCTTCCAACTCGGGTCATTCTATGACTTCCATATTTCAGTGATTTCATCAACAGCTGTGTATGCGTGCTGTACTGTAGCTGCAACTGGTATGGGATTTCATTGCCATCTGGTTAAATAATGGCCAATCTCACCTAATTCTTTTGTTTACGATTTAGTTGAGAGGAATAAGGAAACTTGTAGATAACTCGGGCATTCACTCTCCTCCAGTATTTCCCAGGCTTTTTATCTTTGCCAGGAGCTAGCCAATCTGTAGGGTTATCTGTGGGTGCTTTCTGAGCATCCGCATGAATTTCGGTGAAGGACAATGTGGCCTAGGGACAGGCGAGCATCCATCCCACTGGAAATGCAAGGTGGTGATGGGAAGAGCCCTGCAGATAAGCATCTGGATCCTGTAATTGTTATCCAAAAAGAAGTAGCAGGAGAAATGTGGGGAGGAAGAAGGGATGGGTCCCCATCTAGGGGGTAAAGAGGGGGCTGTGTGCAAGCTCGGTCTCTCAGAGGGCGGGACTGCTGTGGGGGTGTTTGCAAACCCCTGTAAGCCCTTGGGGGTGCAAAAAGACAAATCCTGGCTGGCTGTGCTGTGCTGCCTTGTCCCTCCCGGACACCTGCAAGCCCTGGCCTGATTCAAACCCAGCTGGAGGCAAGTGCAGCCTTTCCACTGACCTCACTGGGGAAATATTCCCTCCCTCCTGTTTTTGCAGGAAGGAATGGATTAGGGAATGAGAGACTGGACACAAAGTAGGATTTAAGGAAAAAACGTGTGCCCTCAGGTGCAGCAAAACATGATGAACCTGTGCCTAAAAGTTTAGCCTGTTCCCAAAGCCCTCTCAAGATTTCTCTACGAGGGCTCCTACTGGGATCAGCGGTGTCACTGAGCCAACTGCCCTTGGCTATGGGAGGTCTGGCGACCAGCATCCCCCAAATTAAAAGTTTCAGATTGTTTTTTTTCCCCCTTAAGGTTGCCCTTTGGGACCAAGCAAAAGCACTGTGCTGCAGCTGGGCTTCCCGTTAACCCCTCCTGCCAAAGCTGATTCATTTCTCTGTTAAACAGCTCATTCAGGGTGGCTTGGTGTGGTTTTCAGAATATTATCACGAAACACTGGAAAAGGCTTGTCAGGCAGCTCTGCCTATTGATATTGCAACACACTGATGACAGAGACAGAGCTATGGGTTCATAGAGCAGGCAGAAATAGCAGCTTCTCGCTATTCTTAGGAAGGTGCATTTGCATCGGTGGGAAGCAGGTTATACCACACATGCACTGTAAATTAGATGACTTTGGAAATAGAGAATATGAGTCCCATCTTGCAAAGAAACAGAGGGCAAGGTTATTTTCCCAAATTGATGTGATCAGGGTTATAATGCTACTGGCATTACTGTAGCACCCAGGCTTGTGTGTAAGCTGGTGTTCCCCTTTCTTCTGGTGCAGCAGACCCTGCACCCAATGTGGAGCTGGCGCAAGCTCTCCCTCTCTGCCCTCTGGACCACTGGGGTTCTAGTGGGTGGGTAAATTGCTCAGTTATGCAAGACTTTTCTTTTAATTGCACTTCTATTTTGGCAGAATTTAAAACAGGCAACATCTCCTTGGCCCTTTAAAGGGCAGGGGTAGAAATGAAGCATCCCGTGGTTCAGCTCATGGTTGTAGGAATGTGCAGTGCTGGCGCCATCATTCTCCTCTTCCCTTGGAGCTCTTCCCTGCCCTGTTTCTCAAGCCTTCTTTATTTATACATCATTTTTACTATTAACGGATGGCACCAAGAAAAGCAAAGCCATGGGGTGACAGTATAACAGTGCTCCTGATGACATCCCATCTTACCCAAGTAGCAAAGTCAGTACCAGAGCCCTATCCAAACCACAAATTCATTTCTAGGAAGTGATAAATTTTGCCTGCTAGAATTATAACCCCTTTATGATATGATCTGCATGTCTTCTGAGAAAGAGAGATTTTTAATGTAAGACAGCACTCCTTTATTTGTTTTCAGCAAACTCTCATCTTGGCTCATCACAGCAGATTCCTGCAGCCCCCCTGGTTAATGTATAAAGGCCACAAATCATTGGATGCATTGTAACGCTGTAGACGGAATCTCAGATATGATCTTGCTTATATATGCATCTCAAAGTTCGCAGCATTCGGGTCTGGCCTCCTGTGTAACTCAGGCTATAAATTTCACCCAGCAGTTTTGGCACTGAGCAAGAATAATGTGTGTTTGAACTCTTGCCTAGCTTTGAAAAGGCGTTTGGTCTTGATTAAGATACTGTAAAGGTATTGTCCCCAGACAATTTGTCTCGAAGTTAAACAGCTTTGTCTCCAGTAAGGCATGAGTGTTATTTATGTGTGTTCAATTTGCACACATCAGCCCCAGCATCTGTCACCAGGTGTTCTAGCTGTAGCTGCTTACTGAAAGCACCAGTATGCATATCTGGGGATACCCAGTGCTGTGCAGTGGCCTGAATCCTGCCCAAGCCTTTCGTTGCTGGCATGAAGCAAACTCCTGTTTTGTTGAAAGGATGCACAGCTTCTTTGTAGAAATCATCCCATGCATCTATTATGGCCACAAACTTGGAAGGAAGGAATGCAGAAGCTTTGCTGCTTCCAAATTTCAGTTGCAAGTCAGTCATGACAATCTTGCATATATGATGTGTGCAGCTTTGGTCGTGTGGCCAGCCTGGCATGTCAGAGAGCAGAAAGCTGTGGTGCTGTCATGCACTCCCTACGTTGTTGCTTCTCTGACCGTCTAACCCCACTGCTTTGTTTAGGGCTGTGCTGGGTCCTGATTCTGAGTGTTTTCCTTGGAAACTAGGTGGAAAGTGATACTGAAAACGCTGCCAGATAAACTGTCTGAGGCCATTTTGGAGTTTTAGAAAGCAAGCAGCCTTTAATTTCAGCACCAAACACGAGGGAATGATTTCCACCAATCATGTGCAATGAGACAAGAGCTGGGGACAGGATATATTTCCCACTTATATGCATATGTATAAATTTTCCCAGAAATCTTATACATATTTTATTACTTTCCAAGGACCAATTTTAATTTTATTATGAACTTCACAACAGCAAAATCTCTGCTAAAAGCTTTGGAGCCAGCTCTGTCTGACCTTGCATTTTAGGTAGAGAAAGACTGCAAAAGAGGTGATTATAGAAGAAAACACATCTGTTCAGCACGTACCATACTGGACACAAGATCTTACAATTTCTCAAAGAACAGTGTCTGGAAAAACACTATTTGAAAAAACGTGCTATCAAGAAAACATGCTAGGGACATTCTATCTAACTTCCAAAAAATACCATTACTTAGATGAACCGTAAGTCTACTTTAGCTTAAATCAAAATATTCCACTTCTTGTAACAGTAACTGCTCCTTGTAACAAAAGCATCCTCAAAAGGTGCTTTTTTTGCCCCTCTTGTGTTGAATTGAGTTATCCCTCCTTTCCTTGCAGGATGATTGGGATATTCTTCACTTATCTAGGACTCTTAGACCCTGGCAACCCTCTTCATGCCCCACGGCTGAGCTGACTGTGCGTGAAGCACATGAGCCATATCCGTGGCTCTCAGTGCCAAAGGGGACAGAGCAAACCCTCCCAGTCCCACAGCCCTGTGAGAACAGGCTCTCTGGTATGAATCGGGAGCTGCTGAGATCACGCTGGAAAAATACATGTTATGGTCCTTTCTCTGTTGCCATGGCAATAAGCTTGTGGTTTACATCAGCAGAGCTCAATGGGGTCATCTGTGGTTTGCCTGCCTGCCTGAGGATCTCCCATCTTCTCCAGTCCCAAACCCAACCAGGGCAGGAGGTGAATTGCAGACATGGTTTGGATAAGGAGATGGGAAATAGAGCTGTACCACTTTAGGCTCTGTGATAAAAGCTAGTCTGCACTAAGGAGCGTGGAGATGAAGGCAGGCAGGGGCCTGAATTATGAGCTGGGAGGAAGGGACACCCTGTCCGGACCCTTCCAGGGCTCTCCCAGTTGAGCCCCACCATCCAGATGAGAAACCCATTGGGATGAGTCAATGGAGCAACTCTGCAAGCAGCTCTGGCATCAGAAGGTCACTGCTATGGGATGTGGGGTTCCTTATGGCATGCAGGGGATGTGCATTTGGGGCAGTTGCGTGTTTAAAGTCAAATGTGTGTTCATGTCAGGAGGAAAGCCTGCCTTGGGTGTAAATCCCTAAGAACTTGGACTCTGAGGGTAAGCAGCAAGGATGAGGGGCACCTCTTGTCTTCTTGATGCACCTCTTACGGGAAGACTCCTCTTCTGCACCTTGCCATGGACTTGAAGCCCTCTGCACTTCCTCATCCTCCTTTCCCTTGCCTCCACTTCTCTCAGCATCTGCTGCTCCTCTTGGCTTGCTTGCTGAGGACACCAGCACAGACCACAGGCGAATCTGAAGAGACACTTGCAAAGACAAATGCATCCCTTCCTGGTGCACACTCTTGCCTTTAGAGAGTTAAACAAAATCCCTCAAAATTGTGCTCAGGATATAAATACCTTGGCTGGGAATTCGGAGCATCTCGACATCTGAGATTGAAATATTTTTATTAAAAAAGCTAACCACATTGTTTCTCCTTGTTGCTTGTCCTTGTTAGACTAATATAAGGAAAAGATGGATTATACTGCGTGCAGCAGCCCCCCAGAAACACACGGAGCAGCAGGCAGTGAGCAACAGGAGGTGACTGCTCTCACAGGCTCTTACTATCCCTTTTATTGACAAAAGATCCACAGATCATGCTAGAAAAATGAAGTTATTTTTGGATATCTGTGAAAACAGCTTTAAACTGGCAAAGGGGATGGAAAAAAATCACAAAATGAGGATATGCTCCAGTATTTAAGTATTCCAATCACCTCTGGGAGGAATGTCAAAGGAGCTGCACTAGCCTCTGAGGCTGGATACAGGAGTCGGATCGGTTGGTCACCCCCTTTCTGCCTACTCCTGCCAGGTGGGTTTGCAGAGGCACTCCAAGGGCAGGGCAGGCTTGGAGCAGCCAGTGGTGCTTCTCAGGAGAAGCTTTTCCATCTTCAAGCAGCGCAGAGGGGATTATAGCAAGCAGCTCATTTCCTTCAGGGAAATGGTTTCAACATATCAGCTCTAACTTTTGCAAACACTTTAAATTCGGGACAGCTTGAAAGGATTACAGAAAATCAGCAAACATGGGTCCTCCACAAGGACATCTGAAGTGGTGTGATTGCTTTGCTCCGTCACAGTTTGCGTGCTGCCTTCGTCATCCCAGCCTGGCTGACTTTCAGCTTACTAATGAATGAAGCACAGTATTCGTAGTGCATGAGTCCATATGCGTCATGGGTTGGGACCCCCCTGGATAGTGCCTCTTATATAGTGGAGCTGGTCCAGTGGGAGGGTGGGTGTCTGAGCACAGCCAAACGTGTTGGCTATTTCTAAGCGCTCCCCATCAGCCCAAAACCATCCAGCCAAGATGATCTTTCTCTGTAGTTTCACAAAACCAAGATAAGCAGAAACATTGTGCGTAGCTGACAAGCTCCAGGTAGGCAGCTCATGTGGAGGGAGAGCAGAATTCACGTTGACATTATGTCAGTCCCCAAGCACTTGTGTCTTGGCACCTTGGCTGCGTATTCAGGGCAGACAGGGCCAGAAGCACCTGGGAATGTGCTTGCAGTGCACGTGAGGTTGCACGGAGGGCCTGACTGCTTTACCAGTGGCTCGGAAGGGGAAATTCCACCCCAGCTAGGGCAACCCTTCCAAAATAAACAGGCAGGCTGCGTGCTGCTGCCCGAAGATGCCGAGGAAAGGGAATTCCCAGGCTCTTCTTTGGAAGCCATATGTTTGTGCTCCTGCTTGAGGGACAAAGGGCCACCTAGGAGGGGACACCCACTTGCATGACCTCCTCAGCCACCACAGCTGAAACAGCAGTCCTGACTGAGTGTGATATTTTGGGTGGGATACACCAGCCAAGGAAAGCGTTTCCCCAGTATACGCTGTGAGCATTTTGGAGGCGAGCAGTTGCTTGGATCTTTCCAAGGGTGCTGCAGGTGCAAGGCCATAGGGGAGGCTTGCAGCAAGGCGTGGAGATCTTCCAGCCTCTTCGTTTTATGTTTCCTGTATGCGTTTCCCAGCAAAATAACCTAAGTGACTTTTTCAGCCCCATTTAGAAAGTTCAGAGGAGGGGAGCAGAGTGTGCCAAGTCATCTTCCTCTGCTCCATCCCTGCCAGAGAGTTAGACGCCCAGCTGCTCAACGTCATGAAGCAGGTGCTGCACCCAGTCCTTTACATAAAAGCGTGAGGTTATTGCTTTGTTCCGTACAGACGCAAAGATGGGATGTTCCTTCCCATGCACTAACTTTTTCCAGAGGAACAAAATTCCCACCCTGATCCTCACAGCTCAGCCGCAGTGAGAAGTACGGTGTGACTTTGTGCACCTCATCCTGCCACCAATGGGTCTCTCAGGGGCTGGTTAGCACTAGAAAAAGGCAGGAAATATTTGAGCAGCCCAGTGGCTGGCATTTACTGATGTGAGATTTCTGGGCTTATAAATGGCTGTTTGCTCATATCTCGGTTCTAGGTGTGGGTCGTGAATGTCTAACCTCTTGCTCTGGAGCGGCAAGTGCTATTTGCAGAGCCACACTCACTCAGATCCACTCATAATCTTTTCCATAACCTCTGCTGACGAGTACATTGTTCCCTTAGGAGGTTTTAAATGTCACATTGTGCTTCCGCCACGTCTCCTGGCAGCATGGTGTAAGGAAAGGTCCACTGTGCTCAGAAGGGGCTGGTCTGCTCCTCAGCTTCCCAGCTGAGGAGTCCAGCCAGCCAGCCCCACCTTCAGTACTGGGTGCAGTTTTGGATGCAGTGGTATAAAAAGGATCTAATGCTACTGGAGAGTGTCCAGAGGAAGGCATAAAGTTGATGAAGTGTCTAGAGAGGCACAACCATATGGAGTGGCTGAAGTCACTTGGTCTGTACAGCTTGGAGGAGAGGAGACTGAGAGGAGGCCTCATAGCAGTTTACTGCTTCCTCACAGGGCGAAGAGAAGGAGAAGCTGACCTCTTCTCTCTGGTGAACAATGGCAGGACCTGAAGGAATGGCAGGAAGGTGTGCCGGGGGAGGTGTAGCTTGGATATTAGGAAAAGGTTCTTCACCCAGAGGGTGGTAGAGCACCGGAACAGCTCCCCAGGGAAGCATTTACAGCGCCAAGCCTGACAATATTTAAGAAGCATTTGGACAGTGCCCTCAGACACACAGTATGAATGCTGGGATTGTCCTGTGCAGGGACAGGAGTTGGACTTGATGATCCTTGTGGGTCCCTTCCAATTCAGGTCATTCTGTGATTCTGTGAGATGGGCTTAAAAATGAAAGGCTGATGTTGATGGAGCTCTAAATTATTTGCCCAGGACCATAAAGTCTTTAACACATTAGTAAAAGCATCTGGTATGCTTCAACTGCAACACCTCTGTTCCCACAGTGCCTCTACCCTATAGGTTTTTACACGGTGCATGCCACCACTGTGATTAATTCCAGTGAGGAACCAGGTGATGTGGGGTGAATATTTTGGTCTGTAAGGAAGAGAGAGAGGAGACTCAGTGAGACCTTAAAGCAGCCTTCCAGTACTGAAAGGGGGCCTCCAGAGGAAAGCTGGGGAGAGGCTCTTGATCAGGGAGTACAGGGATAGTATAAGGTGGAATGGTTTTAAGCTGAAAGAGGGGAGATACAGGTGAGATCTTAGGAAGAAATGTTTTACTGTGAGGGTGGGGAGGCCCTGGCACAGGTTGCCCAGAGAAGACATAGGAGCCCCATTCCTGGAGGTGTTCAAGGCCCGGCTGGTTGAGGCTTTGAGCAACCTGATCCTGTCGGATGTGTTCCTGCCCATGGTAGGGGGGTTGGAACAGGATGCGCTTTAAGGTCCCTTCCAACCAAAACCATTCTATGAAGCTGGTGTACCATCATAGCTGGCAGTAAAAGGTTACAGTCTGGATACGGTCAGCCCTCTGGGGCTGTGAACAAATACAGAAAGAATCTGGGTGCACAGTCATTTCTGGTGGCTTTCTGCAGCCTCCAGTTTTCCTGTGCTTCACTGTGCCACCAGCATGTGCCAAGGAGTAACTTGGCTTCTCAGTCTTTCAACATGCTGTGGCAAGCTCTGCCCTCAGCAGTCTCTGGTTCAGCAGCAATAACTCACAAGATTAACTCAAAAAGGAGTCTTGGATCTTTTTCACTTCCTCTTGGCTACTAAGCCTTGCTTAGGCATTTAAGTTGCTGCCAGATTTTTCTCTGATGCTTTAAGAATATAGCCTGTTGTCTTTTTTTTTTTTAAAAAGGTTGGTTTTTTCATGACTTCATGAGTCCTTGAGAGGTAGGACTTAAAAATACAGACCCATCATATTTTGGGATGCGATTCTGCCACCCAAAGCAAGCTGAGGCTTGGGTCAAGTGCATTCCAAGCAGTGCCACCTCTGACTGCACAGCTCTGTGCCATCCTGACTGCAGCCACCAGCACCATCCCTATGCTCCCAAACACTGTGGACTGTGGAGCTGTGGAAGCTGAGCTTATGGTTAGTTGTCCATGCCCGAGACCCATCAACATGCAGGGATGGAGGTCAGCATAGCAGCTGTGCTTTGCTTGCAGTCTAAGCCTAGGGAGCGGGTTGCATACGTCTCCCAAGGAGAGAGAGGAAATGCAGGATGTTCAGGAAAACCTTTGATGAGAGAAGCATCCTGCACAGGAGCAGAGACACAGCCAGACCTGCCTGGGGTGGTGCAGGAAGGTTGGCACGCATGGCAAGCACACCCTGCCCTTCCTCCCACCCTGGTTGTCTTGCATAACATCCTCACCCTGCTGCCTCCTCTCCATACTCCTCCAAAACTGGGAGCAGATGGCTGACCTCAGAGCCAAGCCCCCCAGCTAAACAGCAGTGGGTTCTGGAGAGGGAAAGCCATTAGCAGAGCTGCTGGCTTCTCTGTAAAATAGTATATTAATAGTTTCCTCTGCTTTCTGCCAATAGTGCAGCGATCTGCTGCAGGGTGGCCAGGAATGGTAAAATATCAGAAGAGAGGCTTTGCCTGCACAGAACAGCAGGACTGTGGCTCAGAGGGCTTCCCTGTGCCATCAGGCAGGATAGTAAGTCAGCTGGAGAGGTAGAGTGGGAATTGCTCACTCCCAACTGGCTTCTACCTGTGAGGAATCATCATAGAAGCATAGAATGGTTTGGGTTGGAAGGGACCTTAAAGCCCATCCAGTTCCAGCCCTGCTGTCATGGGCAAGGACACCTCCCATTGGATCAGGGTGCTTAAAGCCCCATCCAGCCTGGCCTTGAACACCTCCAGGGAGGGGGCAGTCAGCACTTCTCTGGGCAACCTGTGCCAGTGCCTCAGCACTCTTGAGGCAAAAAATTTCTTCCTGTTATCTTAACTAAATCTCCCCTCTTTCAGCTTAAAACCATTATGAGCTGCCTGGTCTAGTGGGAGGTGTCCCTGCACATGGCAGGGGAGTTGGAACTAGATGAAAATCACCCCATAGCAACAACAGCGTGTTTGGAAACCCGTGTTCATTGTCTTATCTTCAACAAGTCAGATGTCTCTGGGGTCGCCAGCATTAGTCAGCCACAGGGTGGGCGGAGAGGAGACAGCCTAGCAACTGAGCAGCACGCCAGCAGGATTCCTGTCCCCTGCCTTGTCTTTTGGTAGCACTCGAGTCATCCGGGATCCGTCTTTGAAATGATATGACTCTGTGTGATGCATTATTGCGAGTGGCGACAGCCTGTAATTGCTTCAGAAATGTGGAAAGCCCTTGCCACGCTGCAGCATTGTTACAGCTCAGCTGCTGATGCGGATTAGATGACTAAGTTTCCTCTCTTTCCTCACCAGTCATGGTTTTCAAAGGCTCATCCTCCCCTGGCTGTGTGGTGATGGTACGTGGCTGGCTGGGGATGGGATGCTCACTGTGGCTCAGGTGCTGTGCACGGCTAGGAGTGTTCTCCTTGCAAAACCCCCATGCGCTGAAAAAGCAATTTGGGGATGCTCTGATGGCATAAACAATGCTCCATAACTCCGTCGTCAGGCCCTCCCTGTAAGTGCAGTTGGGATGATTTGACCCATCTCACTGGAGTCCTGCATTCAGTTCTGGAGTCCTCAGCAGAGGAAGGACATGGATATGTTAGAGTCCAGAGAAAGGCGAAGAAGATGATCAGTGGGCTGGAGCACCTCCTATACAAACAGAAGCTGAGAAAGCTGGAGTCGTTCAGCCTGGAGAAGAAAAGGCTTCAGGGAGACTTTAGAGCAGCCTTCCAGTACTGAAAGAGGCTACAGGAAAGCTGGTGGGGAGGCTCTTTATGAGGGAGCGCAGGGATAGGACGGTTTTAAGCTGAAAGAAGGGAGATTTAGATGAAATATTGGGAAGAAATTTTTTACAGGAAAATAGAGTGGTAAAGCACTGACACAGGTTGCCCAGAAAAGTCATGGCTGCCCCACCCCTACAGGTGTTCAAGGCCAGGTGGGATGAGGCTTTGAGCACCCTAATCCAGTGGAAGGTGTCCCTGCCCATGGCAGGGGGGTTGGAATTGGATGATCTTTAAGGTCCCTTCCAACCCAAACCATTCTATGATAAATATCGTCATGCTAGCAGTAGGCACCTGGAGCTGAGGAGTGCTTTGCAACCATGAACTAATTATCTTCATCATATTTCAGTGTGATGGGTGAAAAATTTTCTTCCTCTACCTAAAAATATGCGGCTTAATGCACTTGGACACCCTCCTGGAATAAGAGTAGCACAGCTGCAAGAGAGAGTCATTATTTGCGGAAGCCACAGCAGTGTCTGGCACATCTCCGTTTCCATCTTGACCTGCCACTGAGAAGATGTAGGCATGAGGCCACTGGAAATCCTCATGACCCTATGCGTTCTTCTGAAGCTGAATGCTCTGACAGTTTCTGGGCTGCAAAAATAAGTGCAGAAAATGTCACTTGCCTTTTTTCTGGCCTCTCCGCCGCTGTGATTCCAATCCAAAAAAAAAAGGAAAGTTTTAATGTAAATATGTCCTTTGTCAGGCCTGCACTGTTCTGCAGGTCAGTATAAAACATCTTTTTCCCCTCCAGCAGTTTCGTTGTGTCATCCAGCTTCTATGGGTACTGATAATTCAAGCTGATTTATACAGATTCTTAATGTAATTTTTACAGCTTGCAGACATTGAGATAGCTGTGCTCTCTAGAACTGTGCAGCAATTGAAAATACATTTTTATCAAGTGACACAACCGCTTACAGAGCCTACCATTAATGTTAGAACACTTTATTGCTGACATGGCTGAGTGTGAAGATGGAGAGGAGTGTTAGAAAGACAACATGCCTAGTCATACTTATCCAAAAACCTCTCTACTTGCCCCATTTCTGAGGGCACTTAGTAATAAATCAACCCAAATCAAGCCAAGGTTTTTGGATGTGTTTGGAGGGGCTGGTTTGAGTGGTGCGGCATGGGGGCTGCAGCCTGTTATAATCCTTGAGCATGTTTGTTTTGCTGTGTGAGTTTATATAAATGATGTGTTAGTTGAGCAAGAGGGATGATGGAAGGAGGGAGATGGATCAGCCTGGCCCAGGATGATGAATGAGAGTCCTGTCCTTTGCTTTATTTCAGAGCTCCTGGCAGGGAGTTTTATTTTGATTGCTTTGAGAGCAATAATAGAGAAATGAAGCAAACCACAGCTCTGAGGCGCAATGTACGTTCTCAAAATAAAACCAGAACAGAGACTTCAGCCTGATATGAGCAAGTAGTGCTCACTGCTGTGATTTATCTGTGCTTTTCTTCAGCTGGTGAAAAAGACAGGAGTTTCCAAGTTGTGATTTCAGCAGGGTCATGGAGTGTTTCAGCCAACATGGTGAAGTGGAAGCATTGCTGATCACGTGGTTCGTTTTAGTGCAATGTGGATCCCCCCATCGTGCAGGTGGGAGGTGAGGACGGCAGTAATAACAAGAACCCAGACCCCTCCAGTCACACAGGGGGCAATGGTTAATTTTCCAATTAAGAGTAATAAAGCAATAGGTGGTAGGTATGGGAATAGGGATCTGCCTGATCATGGCCACGGTATCTGTAATTGCTCAGCATTCCTTCATTCCCAGCCTACCTGGGCTCAGCTCCTCTTCTTATTGGGCTTTTCTTCCAAATTACATCAGAAGCATCCAACTGTGACTGTACTTAAAGGTCCTTGTCATGGAGGAATTCAAGTAAATCTGGTTCTGTATTCATTTCAACTTTTTCCCTGCAAAAATTTGCACTCGCAATGCCATCTCCAGTGCGTTGCAGCATCGCTCGCACCCTTGTCTGACATTGTCTCCTCTCAGTTTGTTTACAGTCTCCAGACAGCGCAATCTAGGGACTGACTGAATTTACATCTTTTTGTATTGATATGTGAGATTAAGAAAGCAAGCCACGCCAACAGTGTCATTGCCAGTTGCTCAGCAAGTCTGTGCACACAAAACACGGTTGCTTTGCTTTACATTCATGTTTGGAGAAATTGTTTTTTCCCTATGAGTGCATTTTATCTGGGGTGAGGGAGTTGGAAGGATGGTGCTCAGTGTAGGAGAGGTCAGATCTGTACTATTAGACACTAGAGTTTGTTTTGTCTGTGCTTATCTCAGTAAAATCTGCCCCACACAGAGCCTTCTCCAGCCCTGTGCCCAGTTGCCTGAGCTGGTCTGCATCTCTGCTGTTAGAGTCTTGCCTTGCAAAGCTCAGCATATACGTTCCACCTTAAGTTCCTGCTCAGTCTAAGGCTTCTTAATGCATCTGTGAATATTTGGGTGCTGCCATCTTTAGGCATTCACTTCGATAAGGTACATCAGGGACAAATTCTGGCTGTGGGCAGACAGGCTCAGCCTCACTTGTAAGCAGGAGAAGCTGAGCTGTGCCATGTATACATGGCACAATTCCTCCTTCAGGTACGAAAGGCTTGCATTACAATTCGTGCAAGAGCATGTTTGCAGCAATGTTGTTTTCTTATTTTTCTGCAACACTGGTTTATAATTGTATAAAGAGTAATGAAATAAAAAATAAGAAAAGCCTATTGGTGCACACATTCCAGGATTTTAATTAAGATGAAGTAAAACTTTGTAAACCCAAACTCTGCCCAAAGGAATATTTTTACTTTCTTTACTCTGGCATTTCTACAGCTCTTGAATTTGTGTGTTTCTGGCGCTCTACAGTCATTAACTGTCCTGAAGTAAAAGCAGATGCTTTTAACAAAGAGTTCATGGCCTGAACAAAAGACACTGCTGCTTATATTGAAGGGTGTAAGGCCTACCCATATCGCTGTGGGAATATAGAATCATAAAATGGTTTGCGTTGGAAGGGACCACAAAGCCCATCCAGTTCCAACCCCCCTGCCATGGGCAAGAACACCTCCCACTGGATCAGGTTGTTCAAAGCCCCATCCAACCTGGCCTTGAACACCTCCAGGGATGGGGCATCTACGACTTCTCTGGGCAACATGTCCCAGTGCTTCAGCACCCTCACAGGAAAACATTTCTTCCAAATTTCTAGTCTAAATCTCTCCTCTTTCAGCATAAATGACTATGATTTTTTTTAAATGGTAGTTGGGGAAACATTCTTTTAATAAAATCAGTTATTTGTCTCGAAACATTTCTATATATTTCTCTTATATATGTGAAGAGCAAGGTGGCTCTTGTTCCGCAGTGAAGAGCAGCAGGTCTCAGCCAAGCTTACACTTGATCCTGCTTTCAGCAATGAAAACCATCCCTCAGGTTTAGTACTATGTAATTATTTGAAATAAGAACAGAGCTAGTAAATTATTGCAGCCTTGGTGAAAAACTCTGCAACCCTTCTCCTGCTCCTTCAGCTGAAGTTAATAAAGCCCTTTGCCTTAGACGTGGATTAATTGTGACTTTGACGATTTTCAAAGTAAGCTGCATCTCGACAAAAACAGATGTAAAAACTAGTCTTCACTACAAGCTGTCATTCTGCCTGTTCAGTCCATTAACTCCTCCACAGAATACACTGCGTTTCACTGACCCCTTGTTAATCCCCTTAGACAGATCAATCCTCCTTTTTATTAATTATTCATATGCTCAGGCAGTGCGAACCCATGGATGGATGGCAAGCAGGGGTAACATAGAGCAAGCCTGGGGCGAGGCAAGCGCTGTTTGCTGACCTGGAAAAGCAGTTCTATAGCCAAGGATACAAGCTGTAAAAACAATGGGAAAGGAGGTAAAATGAAAGCAGAGCTCAGAGAGCCAAACAGACAGAGGTCCCCTCAACAACCTGCTCTTTTAACCCCACGGCAGGCATAACCCTGAGCTACAAATGGGTACCCTGCCTGCAAGAGGCTGATGGAAATGCTCATTGCTGTCCTCCCACTTGCGCCGTCAGAGCCCCAAGACTCTCAGGCTATGCCTGTACTAAGCATTTAACCATGCTCAAGACCCATCCTGGGACCAAGGTGGGGAGCAGCCTGCATCCATGGCACTAAACTCTCCATCTCCCACACAGATGGGCCTTTAGGCATGTCCAAGCCCCTTCCTCCAACTGTTTTGTCTTAAGCTTTTCTTGCAATTCAGAGAAGATGGTAATCTCAGTATTGCTCTATTTTTTATCATAATTACTATCTGCAAGAGCAAACAGTCTGATCTACACAGAGAGCTCTTGCAGAAGTGAGATGTCCCTGCAGCTTCACCACAGCTGGAGCAAAAGACTGTGTCTGCCTGTTCCTATCCTCCCAGGAGAGCCGGACCCACCTTCTCGTCAAGCAGAACATCGTTCTCATCTGTTTCCTTTACTTCTCTTTGCTGTTATTCTATGGAAAAAAATAATTAATTATTTCCCATCCAAACATAGCGCCTCAGGGACTGGAGAGGGCAAGGAATGCTTAAGGGAAAAGCAAAACTTTCTGGGAGGAGTCCAAAAATAACCAATTTGCTAGCTTCCAGAACAAAACTTCCCCCTTCCTTTTCTGTGTTTAATGACCATGCTGGGAACAAATATTGATGGCTAAAGGGGGATTAATTGTGGTTTTAATGAGCTTGAACATTCCACTTGCACAGAAACTAAAGCTCACTGTAGACTGTACAGAGATCACGATGTCCCATCGGCCTTTTCTGCTAGCAGTGACAAGGACAGATCTCAGCATGGCCCTTCTCCAGGCAGGACAGCTGAAAGGATCACACAAAGAATTAAGGATCAAAGCAGATGAGAAAACTGCATTGTGCTGACTCTACATACAGGAAGCCTGATCAGGTTTTCATGCCAGTGTAGTATTGCAGGTAGCCTAAATGCATCATACACTTCTATTTACTAATTACTCCTATAGGAAACACAAAGCCAATATTATTTAAGTAGTCTAAAGAAGTTTTCATGTGTCTCTTTTCTATTTGATGTCTGGTAGACCTTTATGCCCATTGCTCTGGTGAGAGCTCTTGGTGCTATCAAATTGCTGCAAATTACAAAACCTCCAGAGTTAGGCTCGATAGATAATTTGATGAATTGTTGAAAACAAAAACAGAGGCTGGAAAGGTTATCGCTGTTCAGTATCTATGTGAATCATGTATTTAAAAGGTAGGCTTCGCTCCCAATCCAGCGCTGGTAAACATGACGTGCTGCTTCATGAGCAGCCACTGCATGAAACAGCAATTTGTTGCCAAGAGTTCCTTTTGCCGCGTTTGCAGTGCTGCTGTAATTTGCCACAAAACTGTTTCTCTAAAGTAATGTGAGAACCCATTTATCTGCAGGTTTACAAGCATGAAGAGCTTTCTCCAAGTCTGACAGCAAATGCTTCTGATTCCTAGTTGCAGCTGTGAGATGGCAGATCTCTCTGAATCAAAGAGATCTCCTGTCAGTAAAAATCAGGGCTTTCAGGCTGCATGTCACTGGCATGTGGCCGGGTGAAGCCCACCAGCCCCATCTGATGCAGTTTTCCCAAGGCAGCAAATCCAGAGCTGATACCGGTGTGTAAATACAGAGTTCATTCCCTGAACCAGTTCCAACTTCTGCTTAAGCAGGGTCACCCAGAGCCAGTGACCAGGACCGTGTCTAGACGGCTTTTGAGTATCTCCAAGGATGGAAACTGCACAGACTCACTGGGCAGCCTGCTCCAGTGTTTGACCACCACCACAGTAAAAAAAGGAGATTTTTCTCAGACCATCTCCAGGACAAAGCAGCTGGAGCTCAGTGCCCAGCAGCACAGATTCTGGAGCCAGGGGAAGATGTGGATCATTGATGAAGGCTTTGACAGGGTGCCTTTCCTTCCAGTGTACTGGCTGAAACATCTTGCCCTCAGCTTCTCCCTCTCTTTCTCTGCTGTAGTATCTCCTTCTCCTGGTGTGTCTCCTCTGTGATCTTTTCTCCTTCTGTAGTGTACTTGCTTGTTTATTTGTATTTCAGAGTATACATATCAGGTTTCTTGGATGAAGTCCCAGAGCTCCACATGTGCTACTTGTGCTGACTTTGACCCAGATTTCTGTCCAAAGGAAGAATGGGGAGCTGCAGGACCTGGTAGTTATGACTAGGGATTATCCACTCCCATGGTAATGGCTGCTTTCTGCCCAGTATTTCAGACACCCATCACAGAAGGGTTGTTACCTGCATTGGAGGGAGCTGCTTGAAACTCAGAGCAACGCTCAGATGACATTTCAGATGCATTTAGCAGTTAAAGCTCCTACCTGCTGGGCCATGGCAAGTCCAGGAGCATATGCTTTGGTTTTGGACTGTAGAACACTCTGCAGATGTACTTGCATATTTTCAGGCAGCTGTGCCTTTGAGTCCATCCTCACCTCTTCACAGGGATGGGCTCTTTATCAGGGAGTGCAGGGATAGAACAAGGTGTAACAGTTTTAAGCTGGAAGAGAGGAGATTTAGATGAGCTATTAGGAAGAAATGTTTTCCTGTGAGGGTGGGGAGGCCTTGGCACAGGTTGTCCAGACATGTTGTGGCTGCCCCATCCCTGGAGTTGTTCAAGGCCAGCTTGGATGAGGCTTTGAGCAACCTGATCCAGTGGGAGGTGTCCTTGCCCATGCAGGGGGTTGGAACTGATGACCTTTAAGGTCCCTTCCAACCCAAACCATTCCATGATTCAACAGCTGGGCAATTCACATGCACGTAAATTCATGCAAAATATGCTCTGACCAACAGTGTTATTCCATCATCTCTAACCAAGACACCTTGGTTGTCCTGCAATTATTTGTTCCCCAAAGCTACTATCAACTAATGCAGGAAAGGGACACCTTTAGACCAACATCCGTGCTGGAAAACCAAGGCTACCTTAATGTATAAAGCCTGTTGAGTACAAATGCAGCCTCCAGGAACTTTCCCTATGATCCAGGCTATGCAGCTGGGGTCCAACTTCCCCGAACACACAGACAATGACTAATGATGAAATTTCCAAAAATATTTTGCCAGGTGTTTATTTCTCCAGGCAGCTGCCTTTTGTGTGTTTACTCATAGCAAGCAAGGACTCCACACCCAATCTGGTGATAAAAAGGGCATTTTCTCATCACAGACTAAGAACAAGTAATAGCAGTTGGAGGTACAATTACATCCACAGCAAAAAGTTCAGAACCAGATCACAGCTCCCTGAAGACATTCAGGTCCTGGACATTGGGTCCATCCCTCCAGAGAGATCAATTAGATGCAAACCTAAATTCTCTTTTTTTTCCAAATAATTGGATTCTCAGACCATGATGAGATCCATCACTGAGGAAAAAAATACTATTGCTGTGAATAGAGAAGTTTACATTATAAAAACGCATAGGCTTATTCAGGCGTCTAAAAGTCAAGAGGCTAAGATAACATGAAGTGGAGCAGATCTTTCACAGAACTGTTTAGGTAGAAAAGACCTTTAAGATCATGAAGTCCAACCATAACCCTAACACTGCCAAGTCCACCACAGCTTCCTGGGAGTGAGTCTGTTCTTTTGGACATGCTCCTCTCTGCTGTATGTGAAGCACCATGAGCTGGCTCATGCCAGGGCTGAGATGGGTATTGGAACACGAATTGAGTCCTTGGCAAAATTTAATAGTCACGTTATTACCATACTGACTTATGGTCAGAGGCAAAGGAAGAGGCATGACTGCCTTTTTTTTTCTGTATTAGAAAGAGCTTGGTTAAGGAAGAGCCGCAGGAAGGTACTTAGGTCTTTTCCCACCATTGCCTGTTCCTAAGCAGTCAGTCTGCTCCAAGGAATCCACATCGGGGCACAGCAGGCATTTAGATGCCAGATGTAGCCTGCAGGCAACAGGGATGCTTTGCTGGTGAACCTGGCTTTACAGGAGGGAATTTGCACCAATTTCAGTGAGTCTGGGGTCTTTCAAGGCAAGCCCTCTTTACAGGGATCAAGGGAAGATACAGCTAGTCATTGCAAAAGAGACCTAGTCTGCTGTAATTTGAACTTAGTTCTTTTTGTTAAAATTCTCATCAGTCGACAGCTGGGATCAGGTGGAGTTTGTCTGGCATCACCCTCATCAAACCTGCAGCTATTTTAATAGAAGTGTTGGTCAAAATAAAGTATGATAGCATTAGCAGTGTGAGTCTGGGATTGTAAATCTGGCAAGAAATTGCTATTTTCATGCCATTAAGAATAACTTGGGTTTTTTTCTTTATTTATTTTGGCTGGGAGCAAGGTGCTAATGTTAATTTATTCTCTGCAGTCCTCTGCAATCCATTTGGCCTTATGTAGGAGAGAAGAAAATGCTTTTTCCCCTCTGCTGATTGCATATTTTTTTATATTTAAGTGCCTAAAACTAAACAGGAGAGCAGTTTGTTTCCAAGAGGAGAAAGCACTAGCATCCTGCAGATATCAGTAGTGTCTGTGAGCCAGAGACATCATCCACCTGCTTTCCAGAGAAATATTGACAGAGAAATAAGATCTTCATGGTCTTTCAAAAAACCTCCAGACTCAGCAAAATATTTGAATATAGGCTCAACTGGAAATTTGAAGAGTTATGGAGCTTGTATGCAGAAGGAAATCTTGCCTGAGCTCTCACAGAGCTGCATCAAACCTCCAGTGTTTCCTCGAACATGATAGAAAATCATATGCTTCCAAAGGCAATGGCTGGTTTTGATGCCTATAGTTTAGCATGGGTTAAAATATTTTGCTTCTCTGGAAGGTGCAGGGAGAAACGGAAGTTTACAATGTGCCAACAGCTTAAATATGTGTAATAAACAAGGGCACATAACAAATGAGCTGTGTGAAAGATTTATTTGGTAACACAGGGAAACCATCTGCTGATGCACGTCTTCCATTTGGTTTTCCTTCGACCTAACAGGCCACTTGTCAAGAGTGTGGTGTCAGGATTGTAGTGAATTAACTCAAAAGTAGTCTCCCTCCGAAGCTGTGGGAATATATCCTATTGCAAATGCCTAAAAGCAGGAATGAGCTACAAAGAAAAAACAGAATGGAAAAGCACTGCTCTGCATCAGTAATTCACAGGCAAGAGCCAAAATTGCAGGCAACCTATGCCAATCGGGTGATGCTGACCTGGCTCCAAGTTCATTTCCAAGAGACCTTCTCAAATAAGGGTCTTGCTCAGAGCCCCTGACCTCAGTGGGAGCCCTTCCAGTGATTTTTATAGGCTTTGGATATGTCCCCACATCAGTAATATGAAGTTAACATCAAAACTGCTGGCTCAATAGCACAACGGAACAAGAAGTAGTGAAAAGAGTTTTCCCCACCACTCCAGCACACCAGGCCTCTCCACAAACTGCACAAAACGGGGATCATTTAGTAGGCTTGTTTCCTTCCTATGCAGCAGCACCCAAAATTGTTCAGTGCATTGGTTAAAGTAAGCCCCATAGCAAACTGTGCCCTGAACTACCTCATAGTCCAGTATCAGAAAGGTGGCATACACTGGTATATTTTTCAAGTAGCAACTTGGCAAACAATTATTCATCATCTTGGTACCAGATGAAGGCAGACGATAAGGTCATCAGCCCTAAGTAGTCAGAAGCCCCAAGTCATCATAGTGGAGCTAAGCGTCGGGTAGGAAGGAATCATCCCATCAAACCAACTCGCCTAGCATAGGCTTGGAGAGCATCATAGATCTCATACAATCTATATAATTTATATATTCACAGATTTTTAAAGCCAGGAGAGCTGTTAACCCATCTAGTCTGACCTCATTTACCACCAACCATGCAACATTATCCAATTATTGAGCACAGCTGTGGCTACTTAAAGCTTTCCCTCTGGAAGGGTGCTTGAAATAATCTGGAGATGAAGAAGTCACTCTTTTCTTTTGGTTTGCTCCAGTGGCCAATCTCTCTCAAGCAAAACAAACTGTACCTTGCTAAAAATTAAACGTTGCTTCTCTTTAGTACTGTAGTTTCCTTTTTAAGACAAAAAATGCGTAAGAACTTTTATCAATTCACAGGTTTTTCAAATGACACCAAGATCTTAGAATTTTTTGCCAGAATATATACAACTCCAGCTTCTTGAAACTTAATGCATAAGCTGTGTAAGGGGAAGTATATATGGTATGTTTGATTTGTAGCAAAATCATGCCAAAATGTACTATGCAGAACTGCATTAGAGGCTAACCAGTCCACACCAGTGACATACAGATGAAGAGCCCAGTGTTTATTTTTCATTAGAATTTTGTCTGGAATTTGCATTTTTAGACTATGCTGAAAGCTCTGTCTCTGTTTTGGGGACAACACTAGGTTTTTCTGAGTGGTGGCTTGGCTCCCAATCAGGACAGCTACAGTTTCATCAGCTCCAAACTTGGGAAAAATGCATTTTGAAGCCCGCTCCTCATCTAAAAGGCTCTACAGACACATGGTCAGATGCTTCACGATGTAATGGACAGTTGAACAGCATGGGGGATGAATTTGTCCACCAAGGGAAACTGTTCAAATCAGCTTTTTTCTGTCCTTCCCAGAACACTTACATTCTAAGCTCCTTAATATTTAACCATTTTTTTTCCTTCCCCCTGGCAAAGGGGCAGCCCAGCACAGGCTGCGCTCCTGCTGTGAGGATGTCTTGTAAGGATAATTTTCATGGACCTGCTCCATCCCCTCTCCCTAGGCCAAGGGGTCCAGCAGGCACTCCCTGAGTGCAAATCTGGCAATGACTCCATTGCACGGGAATGCTGCTATTCAGCTGGTGGGACCAAGCCCACAAGCTGGTGGGGAAAGGCCAGCAGGAGCTGGAGGTGAGTTAGTCTCTCTGATTGCCCTTTCATCTTGCATGCGAGGAGGTCGAGGTTATGTTAGTGTGCAACCGGCTGCAGATCTCTGGATCCTGGAAAGGATGAGCAGAGCTGCAGTCTGGGCGGCTCTTTCCAAAGTCTGCAGCATCCTCTGGCGGAGCTGCAAGGAAAGGACGGCTGTCCAGGGGAGAGGCGTGATGAGGTTTCGTCTTGCATTGCCAGGTAGGGGTTTGGGGGTCTCCAAGAATGTACCCCAGCTTCGCTCCTCTGCAATGCAACCAGGAAGAGCCAAAATCGCAAACGCCCTAATGCTGACCAGGTAATGCTGAATATGGGGAGATACCCACTGCTCCACAGAGGAAGAGACAGCCCAACAATCACACCTGGGATTTGGGGGCTACATTTCCATGCCTTGCTTTGCTGCAGGTGTCCTGGCTGACCTTGGGCAAGCGCCTGCAAATTTCTGATGATTCAATGTTATAGAAGCAGAAATTGCGTTTGCAGCAGAAATTCTAGCAGAAATTCTCCCCAACTTCTGCCCTTTTCCTGGTGTTAGTCACCGTGATCAAAGCCTTCACTCACAGGCAAAGGAAGTACTCTGATAAAATCAGGGTCCCTAGGCTGCAGTTCTTTCCGGGACTTCGCTGTGTTTTGGTTTAAAGGGCAAAACAGGTTGTTGTGTCCTATTTAATTACACCAGCCCTGCGTCTGGAGTGCTTGCCTCGTGCATGGGGCAACTGGGTTCAGCGTCTCCCTCAGTCTGGGACTATTCAGACACCTCTGAGCCACCTCCCAACTGTTTCATCCCTCCTTTTGCAACTCTCTGTAAAAGAATTAATGTTTCAGAGATAACAAATAAGGCACCCTTCATTCCCTCTTCCCGCCCCCCCAAGAATCAGGACACTCATTAGGGATGAGGGAGACAAGGCTGAATCTTCTGTACTAAGAAGCCATAGGGTAACATTCACCCCTGAAATGCATCTGAGCACCCAGGACATCTGGAGAATCAAGTCCATCTCCTCCAGCCTGAGAAATAAGAGTGGTGGCAGAGGGCAGTGTGAAACCTAGCCTGGAGTCACGCAGCTGCTGGCATGCAGAAGGAGCATTGGGAGAATCCCTCCTGGGCAGCTCCGCAAAGATTGACACACCAATACAAACTAGCGCAACAGCCCTGCCAACTTCAGCAGCAATTCACTCAATCTTTATGAAAGCAAGACTAAATTGGACAGGAGCCTGCACTTCATCTTCTCTCCCAACTCCTCTGGGTGAGAACTGTTGAGCAGACCAGGTTTCCGATAAAGTAAAAGCAAACACCATTCCCTTGTGCTAAGATACAGGAATATTATCCTGACATTTTAGCATGGATCACTCATATTGCTGCTCATTCTCTCCACTCCTAGAGCTGTGTCTTGACAATAGAAACATTCCCCGAATACAAACAAAATAATCAGGGTTGAAAACCAAATTCATGGTGGAAGCATGCACTCCTTTGTGGGAGCTATCTGTCAGGCTAGATTTGCCTCTCAGGCTGCATGAGTCTAAGCAAGTTGAGTTTATTTTTATTCGAGGTATTTTTATTCTGTCTTTCCTACAGTAGTCTTGCTGTCACATAAATGTGTGAACATTTTCTAATACCAGCATCCTGACAATTATAGGATCCAGGTTCAAATTTGCATGACAGAAGTATAGAAAATAAATGTAATAGCAAAATAACTCACAGTGATGTCTGCCTATTCCTAATTTAATGGAGGTATTTATTTTATGTTACCTTAAGGAATTACAATCATCATTCAACATTTTTACAAGCCATTAAAATTTGAAGATTAAAACCTGCACTTAAATAAAAAATGCTTCCAAGGAGGAATTTTATCTGTAATTTGTCTTGGAAAAAAGATCTCTGAGTTTAAAGTACTTGGCAGCCCACAAAGTGACTTGTCCCATCCGTTGGCTGTTTAAAATCATTTTGCGTGACACATCACAGCAATACGAGGTCACTGGTGAGAAACAGCAGCTTGTCTTCCAGGAACAGCGTTTCTGGGAGATGTGAGATCCCATTTGCACTTCTCCTAAGCCCAGATTTGCCTCACCAGAATGCAGACTCTTAAGTTAGTTCCTATAACCTTTCTCTTAACACTGGAAATAATGTGCCAGTATACATACAGGGAGACAATGAGGAGCTGGATCTAGCTGGCAGAGCAAACTGGGCTGTAAAAAATGAGTGAAGACATTTATTGCACCTGAGGAACAACTGGCAACAGGAGCAATTTAACCTGATTAAACAATGAAACAGCACGCTTTGCAAATGTGAATAAAAATTGGTTTGACTTGACTGTATTTTTTTTCAGTTTTGTGGAAACAGCTAGGCACAAGCTATGAAAATTCATGGGTTTTTTTTGAATCAGCTCTTCTCAGTGAATATGTGAATGGATCATTGGAAGAACAAAATCCCCACAGAAATTGTTCATTTCACTCTAGTCTGGCTTGGAGAATCATAGAATGGTTTCAGTTGGAAGGGACCATGAAGGCCATCTAGTCCAAACCCCTTGCAGTGAAGAGGGACATTATTAACCATATCAGGTTGCTCAGAGCCCCATCCAACCTGACCTTGAATGATTACAGGGATGGGCTATCTACCACGTCTCTGGACAACCTGGGCCAGTATCTCCACGCCCTCATCATGAAGAATTTCTTCCTAATGTCTAATCTAAATCCTCCCCTTTCCAAATTAAAGTCATTACCCTTGTCCTATCACTACTTGCCCCTGTGAAAAGTCCCTCCCCACCTTTTCTGTAGCCCCTTCAGGTGCTGGAAGGCCACTATAAGGTCTCCCCAAAGCCTTCTCTCCTCCAGGCTGAACACGCCCAACTCTCTCAGCCTGTCCTCATAGTAGGAGTGCTCCAGCCTTCTGACCATCTTCGTGGCCTCCCCTGGACCCACTGCAACAGCTCCGTATCCTTGGGGCATTTGCTGCAGTTTATTGAGAGAAAATAATAATTAAAAGCATAGCAGAAGGCACTCTAAGTAGTGCGTAAAGCTGACTCCTGCCTGAAATGTTGAGGAACATTGAGGAATTTGGAAGAATTTTGAGGAACTTTGAGACATTTTAATTAATTCTGAGGAACTCTGATGAATTTTGAGGAACTTTGATGAATTTTGAGGGACTCTGAGGGCTTCGCGGAGACCCCTCGCCAGGCATCTCCTCGCCTCACAGAGCGCGGGAACACCCGCTGCGCGCACCTCCTACCCGCCGCCTCCCTCACTCAAGATGGCTGCCATAGACAGGCGGGCGAAGTGGAGAAGCCTGTGCGGCCATGTTGCTTTCGGTCAGCGGGGCGTACCATTCCGCTCAGGAGTTAAGGGGATGACGGGGGGGGGGGGAGGGAGTGCGGCTGAGGCGGGAGCGGGGAAGCAGGTAGGGTAAGGCCACGCCGGGGCCCTGAAGGGGGCGGTGGGGAGGGACCCCTCGGGGGACACCGAGAGCGTGGGGAGGGGGCTCAGGTGCTGCTGCCGACACCCTGGCCGGCGGGAGGGTGAGCAGCGCTCACAGGCCTCAGGCCGGGCCTCGACGCCTCAGAAGCGGTCATGGCGGCGGCGAGGCCTCAGGAGGTCGGGGAGTGGGGGCCACTTTGCGGTGTCTCTGCGGGTGAGCTGGTGACAGCCAGCCTGCCCTGCATGTACACCTTGGTGTTGCTTAGAGCTCAGGCCGTGTTGGGGTTTATTTAGAATCATACAATCACAGAATAGTTTGAGTTGGAAGGGGCCTTAAAGCCCATCCAGTTCCAAGCCCCCTGTCATGGGCAGGGACACCTCCCATTGGATCAGGTTGCTCAGGGACCCATCCAACCTGGTCTTGAACACCTCCAGGGACGGGGCCCATCCACGACTTCTCTGGGCAACCTGTGCCACTATCTCACCACCCTCACAGTGAAAAATTTCTTTCTGATATCTGATCTAAATCTCCCTTCTTTCAGCTTAAAACCATTCCCCCTTATACTATCCCTGGAGTCTCTGATAAAGAGCCCCTCCCCAGCTTTCCTACAGGCACCCTTTAAGTACTGGAAGGGTGCTCCAAGGCCCTTCCCAGAGCCTTCTCTTTAGGCTGAACAATATATAATCTCTCAGCCTGTTCTCTTATGGGAGGTGCTCCAGCCATCATCATTTTTGTGGCCTCATTTGAACTCACTTCCTAATGTCTAATGTAAATCTTCCCCCTTCCAGTTTAAAGCCTTTCCCTTGTCCTGTCACTACTTACCCTTGTAAAAAGCCCCTCCCCAGCTTTCCTGTAGCCCCTTCAGGTACTGGAAGGCTGCTATAAGGTCCCCCCAGAGCCTTCTCTCCTCCAGGCTGAACAACGCCAACTCTCTTAGCCCATCCGCATAGCAGAGGTGCTGCAGCCCTCTGACCATCTTCACAGCCCTCCTCTTGACCTGTTCCAACAGTTCCATATCCTTCTTATGTTGGGGATTCCAGAACTGGCCACAGGACTCCAGAAGGGGTCTCACGAGAGTGGAGTAGAGAGGGAGAATCGCCTCCCTCCCACTGCTGGCCACGCTTCTTTAGATGCAGCCCAGGGTACGGTGGTCTTCTGGGCTGCGAATGCACATTGCTGGTTCAAGTGGAGCATCTCTTAAACCAGCACCCCCAAGTCCTTCTCCACAGGGCTGCTCTCAATCACATCATCCCCCAGCCTGTATTGAAACATTTTACTTTCCATTCAGGTCTCTCCAAACATTGGTGCCCACCGTGCCATGAGGAGACTCACACTGTTGTCAAGCATGGGGAAAAATAGCTTTGGTTGCTGATTTACTTGCAGGGCTCAGGGGGACTTGTGTGTGCTGCAGCCCGTTACATGCATAGAAATCCATTGGCCACACAGACTTTTCCACTTGGTGGAAAAGGACCTGTGGGTGCTGGTCAACAGCCATCTGAATATGAGCCAGCAGTGTGCGCAGATGGCCAAGAAGGCCAATGGCACCCTGGCCTGTATCAAAAATGGTGTAACCAGCAGTACCAGGGAGATCGTCGAATCCTGTGTTCACTTTTGGGCCCCTCACTACAAGGAGGACATTGAGGGGCTGAAGAAGGGCAACAGAGTTGGTGAAGGGGCTGGAGCACAGGGGTTTTGAGGAGCAGCTGAGGGAGCTGGAGTTGTTTAGGCTGGTGAAAAGAAGGCTGAGGAGAGACCTTGTCACTGTCTCCAACTACCTGAAAGGAGGTTGTAACGAGGTGGCTGTTGCTCTCTTTTCCCAGTAACAAGTGCTAGGACAAGGGGAAATGGACTCAAGTTGCACCAAGGGAGTTTTAGTTTGGATATTGGGAAAAATTTCTTCACTGGGAGGATTCTCAGACACTGGAACAGGCTGCCCAGGGAAGTGGTTGAGTCTCCATCCTTGGGGGTGTTTAGAAGACGGATAGATTTATGTACTCAAAGATCTGGTTTAGTGGTAGACAGATACAGTTGGATTCAATGATCTCAAAGGACTTTTCCAACCAAATGATTCTATAAAAAGTAAAAAAAAAGATGATTGCAGCTGTGTTTGCCATGGCATAAGGAATAACGTGGTGTGGTGTTTCCACCTGTAAAGTGTGGTCAGCCTTGATTTTTCGCCTATCAGAAGCCTTTCCAGTTGTGTCTCAAGATAATGTACTTGCTTTTTAGCAACACAGAAATAAAAGTTGTACAGGTTAAAAAAGAGAATCAAACAACTTTAAATAACACTTGGAGGAACTTCTCCAGCAGTGTGATGGAGTTGAATAACTCCAGCTGTTATTTATGTCCTCCTAATGCTCTTTCTTACCTTTGTTAGTTTTTCTCACTGATATTAATGTATTTTTATCATCACAATCCATGTTTAAGACAGGCAGATGTTACCTGATTTTGCAGGAAAAATAAAGCAAAAATCAGAAAAAAATATCACAGCTATGGCTTGTTTGGGGACTGAAGCTAGGTCTTACACATGCACAGCAGTAAATCTTATTGCCCTTTACTTAGGTTGATTTCTGTGCACCTAAATACTGCAGCTGTGGTTGTTCCATCTCTTGAGCGGTTCCTTTTATTGGTCAGGATCTGGGGTGTTGCACCGCTGATATGATCTGTCCGTGTTGGTGTTATTTTGCCAAGTGGTAGCCCAAGCATCAAAAGGAACAATGACTTCCTCTTACGCCATACCAGCGCCTCAAAGAGACATCTGGGCAGTTTCTGCAGAGGATAAAGATGGTCAAGTAAGAGCAGACCACAACTTTTCATTTTCTAACACCACTGATATTTCAAGGGTTCCCGTTTCAACTAGTGTCAGGACTGCTTGTTAAACATGTACATGCAGCTTTTCAGAGTTTAAAGGAACCTTTCCTCGAAAAATAATTTAAGGAAGAATTTCTTCTTCTCTGAAGAAAAACTTAAAATCTAGTTGAAAATGCTCTGGGGAAATCAACCAGCCAAAGATTATCTATACTTGCAAAAAGCAGTGCATATTTATGTGAAATAACAGGATTTTTAATAAGTACTCAGTTGATTTCTTTGACCTGTTGGGTTTTTCTCCCATAGATAGTTGGGTGTATAAATCAGTGAACCTTCACTGTCTTCACTTCAAAGAGCTATACCGTGTCACACCAGTTAAGACTCTAGCCCATAGAAATTGCAAAGGAGATGTGAACAGCAAAAGTCCAAGAAGAAGAAATGTTTTAGAAATATTTACTGTCCTTCATACAAAGATCTTTGTTTACTGTGTTAATTATCCTGAATTAGAAATCTGGTATTGACTATGTCATTGCATCATATAAGAAAAAGTGCTAAAGCATGGAGCAAATACAAGTCTCTTCTTGGAGACTGGATGCTGCTGCTAGGCTTCATTTTTGAGAACAGCTGTACTTATTGCAGTGGCCTCGTTAGGAACTGTAATTGAATTGAAATATGCTTTGGCTTTTGCAGTGGTTCTGTTAGATTAATTATGTTTTCTATAAGTCTTGCATACGTGCAAATTTTTTGGAAGTATTTATTCCTTTATTACAAGTAAAAAAGTGGAAAGAAGTTACAAACCCATAAAATGCAATATGTGGAAAAAATGTTGCTTTTGTTTAAATCTTCTCATTGAAATCATCATCTCGGAGACCAGCAACTTGCTGCTTTCACAAGTAGCTTCAGGATACAGCAGAATGATATTAACTAGGGCTGTTAACCTCTAGCCAGCCTCCTCTGTTTCATAAATGGTGACGGGTTCATGATGATCCACAATGATCTTTCTCACAGTGCGCTGTGATCCTGCCGCCTCAGGAGCTGGAGAGGGTTTCTGAGGGTGTCAGAAAATAGCAGAGAGGTTGTGGAGTGGCAGAGTGTGCTCCTCCTGCTGCATTCCACTTTTTCCACCTGCATAACCAACCTGTGTTGCCGCTCGGGAGCTTGTTCTGCCAGGTTACAGTGGCATGCTTGCAGGAGAGAGAAGTGCTGATCCTTTTGAGATCTGGGCTGGCTAAACCACTGGAAAGCAAAAGAGATGGGGTGCAGTTCTGAGTGCACTTAGGAGCATAATTTAGGATTATAAATACGAAGGCGAGGATGTCTTGTGTTCATAAATAGAGGGATAGAATCAAACCTTATGCTATTAATGATGTTACCAGTATTTTTCCTATTCGATTGCTGGTGGTTATTTCAAGCCAACATCAACAAAATATGTCCTTCACTTTGATTCAATAACTGGATGATTTACTGCAACATTTGTCCTTCTCATTCCCATCATTCTGGATGGGAATTTTCAGGAATCATCTCCTGTCATTAAGTATTACTGAAGTGTAAAGAGTAAGGAGAAAATAGCTTTCCTAATCCATTGGGTATAAGAAGTTGCTTCCTTACACCTGAAGTGAAAGCAAAATACTTGGAAATCTTCTATTACCTCAACTTTTTTTGAGGAAAATATAATATTACATACGGTTTCATACCACTGAAACATTGTATTGTCTCATTGTCTACTCTCAACCTCATTAAATTGTAAATCATGAAAATAAACTATATTCAGCACCATTTCAGAAAACTAAAGATCAGTTCCCTCTCCAAATGGTAACAAGAAATACAGTCTAATTTTTCAGAAAAAAAAAAATAATTGTGAGAATTGATTGATTTGTCACATCTTTCATTGGAAAGATGTTTCAGTAAACCTTTTCTGGACTGATATAATCTAGAACCAGCTGAACTAAAGAGGTGTTGTTGGAATGTACCTCTCTTTGGCTTATTATCAGATACTGGTGTTAGTAGAGCTCACATGGGAGCGCGGTATCAAGAATTTATCGCAGATGGTGATCTTAAAAGGGAGAAGGAGTAAATTAGCGTGTGCTCTGCTCATTGATTTCTGTAAGCACTACTGATCAGTGAACTTCACAGCCCTCGGGTCAGTTCTGCACAGAAATGAAGAAGGATATCCTGTTGGAAAACATTAAGAAGGGCAAGCCAGGGGACAGATCAAGTGGAAGCTTTTGTGAATTTATGAACTGAATTTGGTATTAACCTCTGGTTATGTGCTGCTTCTTGAAGCCTTCAGGTGTGCTATAGGAACTGTTAGGGTTGTATCTCCACATAGCTGGTGATCCTTGGTAGGGAATAGTTGCCATATGTTGAGTTGGGAGCATTTTCAAGGTAACTGTGATAATTATTGTGTGTTTGTATGAGTTTGGATGTGAGCAGTCCTTTTCTGATAGAATTTAGACAGTACTGTTTTGCGCATCCCCTTCCTCAGTTTCCAACTCCTAGGGGATGTTTCAGTACATGCTTTGTTGGTCTTCTAGTTACTTGTCCTAAGTATTTTTCCTGTAGTAATATTTTTGTTTTCTCTGAGTTAACATCTTCAAATGTGCTAGCAGTGAGGAACATGGGAGTGAGGAGGCCCCAGCCCAATTAGAAGGCTGAGATCCCAAGTAGTCCTATCGATTTGAGTGGGACTTCTCACTGGAGCTCACTGAGTACTTGAGATCAACGCCCCAGTTAAGTACAAGTATTTGAGATTCTGCATAACTGAAATGTACAGACGTTTTATACCTAGTAGAAATCTTGTCTGTTTCCTACAAATGCAGCTATACATGTTCCAGTGGCACTTAATGGGGTCATTGTAAAAATCAGTTTAAACCTTCAAATGCAGTTTTTAAAACATTATTTGGGACATCGCAAGTATTGAATGACTTGCGCCTTGCAGATTAGAAGATGATTATCCTCTGTGGTGCTTGCTGTAGTAGCTTGTAATAGGAAGAGTATTCTCAAAGCTGTCTCTTAAGCTTGCTATTCAAACTTATTCACTCGAGGCTATGTATTGTATTCTGCTTCCTGGTACTTTATGTTGAAGACACATTTATCTTCTTAATCAGACAGTTTATATCTGCCAGGAATGTATTTAATAGAATGTCAAACACAATTTAGATGAGAAGTGAAAGCACAGTTTGGTGTCATTTTCTGCCAGCCATTATTACTGCGAGAGGGAAGCACAGCAAGCCAAGCTTAAATAGAGCCTCTAAGCAATAACAAGCTGATTTGTCTGTTTATTTTGGCCTAACATTCTTTCCTTGGTTACAAAGCTGTTGTAAGCATATGCTAAATAACAGACATTTAAAAACTGTGCTGGATGAGGAATAGCAGCTAAAGAGGATCAGATCAGAGCATCTAAAAGCCTCGGTGAAGCTGACAGCATTGTTGTGCTTTATGAGACTTCTTGTTCCAGTGCTACATGTGTCATATGCAAGTTGAGACAGAAAGGCCACAGAGCTCTCTGGCATCAGATTTACTGCAGTAATAGCCAGTGTCCATCTCTAGAGCTCCTGGGGAAATGCAAATTGTTTTTTCTGAAAAAGCTAAAATGTCAAAATACTTCTGATCCCTCTGTTTGTTGATTCAGAAGGAGCAAATTATCTTGAAGTGTTTTTCAAATAAAACACTTAATAGCTACAATTTTTTGAGGAGTTATTTCTAGATATGTGATTTGCCATTGCATATTATTTAAGTGGCCAGACACAATAGAACCATACTAATAATCATTATTACCCCCCAGATCTGATTGTTTGCATGGGAAAAAAAAACCCAGAAACAACACTGAACTAGATCCAAAGATTTATTCCTCTGCTTTGGTCCAAAGGCCTGGGGGGTGCAATGAGCGGAGCCTGGTGCGGGACTGTGAAAACACTGACTCTGTTTCGACACCAGCCTGGAAGCAATCAGAAGTGAAGTGATTGCTCTGCTTCAGTTCCCTCTTGGTACGAGAGTTGGGGAAGACACTTGTTTCTACTGTAAATTGTTGTGACTTCTATTGTTGAAAAGTGCTTATATGAAGAATGTTTTATTATTACGCTGGGCTAATCATGTTACTTCTATTTTGTTACTGTTACCATCTGTCTACAGAATATTCACTCCAAAGGGTTATCCTACAGTGTAAATCTAAATCTGTGACTGTAATAAACCGAGTGTGTTTGCTGAGGACAGTTGCATTGATAGAAGTAACCTTGAGGTCTTTACCATGTCTTGTAATTTAGGAATTAGGAAGTGGAACTCCACTGGGCTTTTTCTTAAGTGACTGATGTCATACATGAATTAAAAGATAGCCCATGGAAGAGGGAAAGCAAGCATTCAAATATTTGTCTTTTTTTCTGGCAGGATGGAGAAAAAGAAAATTCTGATGAAATCCAAGGTTGCTGCTCCGAACCTCCTGAGAGCACTGCATTCTTTGTACCAGTTCGGTCACCTCTGTGACGTGACAGTTCACACACAACATCTAGGAATTCAGGAGGAGTTCCTGGTTCACAAAGCTGTCTTGGCAGCTTCCAGCAATTATTTCAAGGGGCTTTTCCTGCATGATGAGATGCTGGACACCAAAAATTGCACAGTGACTCTGCAAGATATTTACACGGAGGAGTTCACCTCCTTCCTAGAGTTTATTTACACAGCAGAAGTGGAGATTGAAGCGGAAAAACTGCAGCGTATGAGAGAAATAGCTGTAAGACTCGAATGCAAGGATTTGCTTGACATTTGTGAAGAAGTGAGAGCAGAGGGCAGGAAGGGTTTGGATTTGAGCCTCCATCTGAAAGGTCAGCTGTGTGAAAATGGTGGGCCACAGTGGACTCACATCCAGCAAGAGCAGGACCACAAACTGAGTAACTCTTCCCAAGATGTGGCGATACCTGTGCAGAAGAAACTTTGGGATAGGCAAAATCGTAAAAAGTTGCTGCCTGGCTATGAACTCATTGAAGGCCAACCAGCAAGCCTGGAGCAAGAGGACAGTGCTTTTCCAGGACCCAAATCCAGGACAGCAAAGCTACTGAAATGTAACAAAGCAGATACCAGAAACAGACTCAGCATGGATGTTGTTAGTATGGAAAATGAGACTAGTCATTCTGCCCTAAGTCAGACTGAGTCAAAGGAAGCCTGTGTAGTAATTGGGAACACACTGTCCGAGCAGTGGGAAGATAAGAACAGTTCCGTTTCCAATTTTGCCAGTAAAACCAAATGTAGGAAATCACCACGGCATGTGGCAAAAGTCTTGCCTCCAATTGTGTGTGAGAAGTGCAATGAGTCGTTCCATGTTATCAAGCAGTATCAGTCACACATGGAGCTCAAGCATGACGTTAATCTGGCTGTCAAGTACAGCTGTAATACATGTGAGCAGCTCTTCTCTACTCACCAGAACCTCCAGCAGCATCGCCTCACCGTTCATAGCGATGAGCAGGGCTTTTCCTGTGTGTTTTGTGACAAGAGGTTTAAGCGCCAGAAGGACATAAACGACCATATCCGCAGAGTGCATGAGAAGAAGCGGGATCCCCAGGCCTGCCCATACTGTGACAAGGTCATCAGTTCCAAGTGCGGCCTCACAGTCCACATACGAACACACACAGGGGAGAAACCTTACAAATGCAAACGCTGCCCTTCCAGCTTTGCTCAGAGGTCTGCTTACAATACACACGTGAGGTACAGCATTCTGTGTGTGTGTGTATGTGTGCGCACGTGTGCACAGGAAGATGTGTTTTCTTTCTGAGTGCAAGGATAAAAGTGTTACTGAAGTTCTTCCTGCTTTAGTCCCATAATTCCTTGGATCCAATCAGAAGTGTGTTGAAATCGGCACAGATTTTTCCATTGACCACATCAAGCTCTCAGTCCAGATTACTGAATCGGACTCTCCCAGAATGGAAATTCAGGCAAATGTTTCCCATTGAAGGGGACTTGTGCAACCAAATCTCTGGAACCCTCATATTTGGGTTTTTAAATAGGAGCCTGAAAAAGAATCAGCAGCTGTTTAAAATGCACAAAAAAAATGCCCATTTCATAAATGTCAGGGCAGAGTGGTGCTTTTTGGTACAGTTTTCACAGGTCATGTATCTTGCATGCTGATTTGCTGGGTAGCATGAGCCTCCAGATAGGTTTATTAAGCGCTGCCTGGCTGCAGACAAGATGTTTAAATTGCAGAAGCCACTGTACATGTTACACATCTCCATACCCTGCATGGTACATGGAGACAGGTGGTTTTCTACTGGATCTCAGCTTCCCTTTTAAAAAATGTCACAATTTGTTTGTAGTTCAGTCCAATATCAGGAAAAACATTCCAGATGCATCGTGAGTGCAGTGGCATGGCTTGTTCCACACACTTAAGTAGTGATAAGTAGACTGAACTGCTCCGGCTGATGGTTTACGAGGGATCTGGTTTGGTTTTCCGTATAAGTATTTAGTCTATATTTTCCCTGCTTTAAGTCCA
This sequence comes from Neomorphus geoffroyi, assembly GCA_033558235.1. NCBI lineage: Eukaryota > Metazoa > Chordata > Aves > Cuculiformes > Neomorphidae > Neomorphus > Neomorphus geoffroyi. The sequence goes on along the minus strand of JAUMJM010000005.1, from coordinate 97,790,244 downwards.
TAATTTCTTGACCTGGCTGCTATGGCCTTTGAGGAAAATATATATTAATTAGTCAGATGATGAATATGTATACCTGAGAGGCATGGTCCCTGAAGAACTGTGGCCTTGTGATTTTCCTTAATTAGCTGGTCCAGCTCTACCCAAAATTTCCCTGTTCCCAGCTCTCCAAACACACTGTTAATTGTTCTTCATATCATTTCAGAAATTAAGAGGAAACAACTCTTCCTCTGAGGCAAACATGTCTGAATTGAAACAATTAAACCTATTGAAGTTGTGCTGTGTTGTTTGTTTGTTTTAACAGAAAAATCCATGAGTCTGGGCAAGAGAGGAAACTTTTGCCTCTTTGTTGGATGGTAGTTCCGCCTGCACATAGACCAAACACAACAAGCTGTGACAAAGATGCTGACAAAGAAACATGGGATGGGACATTAGGGACTGAACAACAGTGTGCAAGGCATGAAGAGACCATAAGTACTGAGGAAGAACCTGAGGGTTCATCTGTTAACAAAGCAGACAGCAGCAATAACCAAGAAGAACAGAAGCGGAAACATATGGAAGCTGAAGCAAGAAGTGAAAAAATGAGTGAAGAAGGGAATGAAGATGAAGGTGGAATGAGTGTGAAGGGTGACGAGGTAGGTTACGAAGCGGGGTATTCAGAAGCTGAAGATAGCAGAGATAATGAGGTGTGTACTGAGGAGGGTGATGAGGATGATGAATACACTAATGAGAAGGATGGTGAAGAACTTGAATCAGGTGAAGCATTTAAAATAAAGAAGGTCAATAAAAGTGGGGTGAATAAGAAATCTGCCTATGTAATAACATGTGATAAATGTAACGAGCAATTTGTTTCACGGAAAAAGTATGTGGACCACTGCAGAGATGTCCATCAATGCTTGCCTGGTAAAGTCTACCAGTGTGACATCTGCAGCAAGTCATTTGCTAGTTACAACAGCTGGAAGGAGCATCGAGCGTGTGTCCACAGTGAAGAAAGGCAGTTTGCCTGCACCCTTTGCAATGCTACTTTTAAAAGAAAGAGAGACGTGAGGACACATTATATGCGGAAGCATGAAGGCAGAGTCAAACGCCCTCTCTGCTCTGTCTGCGGGAAGATCCTCAGCTCCCGAACAGCACTAGTGTTTCATATGCGGACGCATACAGGAGAAAAACCTTACGAATGTGGCATTTGCCATTCAAAATTTGCTCAGCCATCACAACTTAAGATCCATACCAGGTCAGCCTACAACAGTACTGCTTCTCCCGTTCTCACTTCCCTGCATGCCCAGTGTACTTCAGCACTTTTTTTTCGTCTTCTGAACTCCCCGTTCAGTCATTGACCTTGCATGTCCTTACAACAGAAACACTGAGATATAATTTGCTCTGTAGTATCTGTGATTAATTCTTTCATGCAAAGACTTTGTCTTCATCTGGTCATTGCATCAGTTTTGGTAGGGATTTTGAAACATGCTCTGTCCGAACATTTAAGCAAAAGCCAGTCATTTGAAACAGTCTTCAAAATATGATGATGGCCTTCACTAATGAAAAGTGGCATAGGCTGAAGAATTAGTCAGGGACCTCAGAGACCCAGATGCTGAGGCCTGCTCACTCTTTATCGCTGTGAGCAAGTCATTACTGTGGAATTTCATTCTTGTATGCAATACAAAAGCTGGACTTATCATCTAGACTCCCTCTGTTGTCACTGGAGCGAGACTGGATGAATTGCTCTCTGATGGCATCTTGTGTTGCGTGTGTCCTCTCCCAGGAGAGGGTGAATCATACCATGAAATTTTTCTTTTCTCCAAACGAGGAGCCTAGCAGATAGCTTGTAAGAGGAGCTTTAACTGTTGGAGGGCTAAAGGAGGTGAGAGAAATCCCGGTACTAGAGACAGTGGACTCATATGATGGGGACAGTAGCTTTCTTCTGTCTCCTGATTGTTCTTACGGTGATTTCAAAAATCGTGAAGTATACTGAGTCAGGACGAGCAAAACATATGAAACATAGAGATCATTTCAGCTGTTTGTCAGCTGAAATGCAGCAGAGCTGCACTGCACGTATGATGCAGTGAGACTGCAACAAAACAGTGACTCACGGCATTTGTGTTGGGTAACTGGCTGTCTCATATTTGCAGCATTTTGCCTAACAGTTGTGCATGTTTTTGCACATTGTACTGTTTGGGTTGTAGTAGGGGAAGTCAGCAGAGTGTTAAGACCAAACATTAGGCTCAAGACTTTCTCTGATTTGAGCTAGCTTAAAAACGGGTGGCCAGCATGCGTTCAGAAGCACTGCTTGTCTGACTTTCCCTAGTGCCTTTTGTCTTGAGAACGGGAATATCCTGCTAGTTAAAGTTTGCAGGTCAGAGGACGTGAAACAGTGGGATTGCAGAAGTCAAGAATGTGGCCCACAGTGTCCCAAGAGATCTGCCGCTGGCAATGTGCTGGGGACAGTCTGGATACGCTTTTGGTCTCTAGCACAGTAGCAGTTTATCATCTTCCCAGCTTTCTCACTTCCAGTGATGATGCTATGAGCTATAACATGTGAAAGAAGGGTGGATTTTGTAGGGCCTGAGAGGGAGGAAAAGGTGAACCTTAAAGGGGACTTCTAGAACTCTAGTGTAGCACCTCCACTGGCAAACGTGTTTCCTGACTGAGCAGAAAATACTTTTTTTCAACTTCATTCAAAAAATTCAGTATGTCTGTAGTATGTGGAGCATAATTTCAGATGCAGTATTTTAAGAATGTGCTGCAAGAGCTGATTTATTCACAGTCTTGTTTCACTTCATTTAGGTCCCATACAGGGGAAAAGCCATATATTTGTGAGGACTGTGGAGCTTGCTTTGCTGATAAAGGCAAACTCACTGGCCACAAAAGGACTCACACAGGTAGGCATTGAATATTTGTTTCTTCCATCTGGTTCCTCCCATCGCCTCCCTTTATCCTGCTAGAAAAGGGCTAATCTGGATTTGAAGAAAGTGCATGCTTTTCTTTGTAACTTGCAGAAGAGACTCCAAGTACCAGGAAGGAACTACTTGGGATAGAAAGACATTTGAAAACTGACTTTGACGTACAAAATTTTACTGAAAGAATTCTCAATGCCTTTTTCTCTTTACTCAGGAGAGCGCCTTTTTAAATGTGATGTGTGTGGAAAGCATTTTGCCACCAACGAGTATTTAAAATGCCATAAGCGATGTCACATGGGTGCTAAGCCCTACAAGTGTGAGGTTTGTGGGAAGACATTTGGACTGAGAGCCTCGCTAGCCCAGCACAGTAACGTTCATGCAGGTAACAAACTCGTTGGGGCTGGGAAAATAAATGGCACTGGAAGCTTGGGTCTGAAGTACTTTCCTGTTTGGATGGTGACATTTTATTCCAAAACCACTTTTGGATAGATAAGAGGCGGGGTTCATATCAATCCTGATTGGTTAAGCAGGGCACAATATTGTCTTGAATCATATCAGATGAGACTTGTCCAGAAGACTGAGCCCTGTTTTGTCCTGCTGAAGGATGTCAGAGCAGAGAGCGGCTGTAGTTGCTACCATTCCCCTTGGAAGATCAGAGAGCTGTTCTCAGGCTTTCCTTTGCAGCCAAGAAACATTTATCATATAACGTTGAAAACCAGGGCATTGAGCTCGTATCTCCTGTGTACGCTACTTAATCAATATTGATCTTTAAAAGTTCTTTATGCTTTTTGTCTGCTGAAGTCAGGGACAAAAAAAACCTGTCTTCTAACTCTGTGCTTCCTGATTTTTGTTGTGTTTAGAGACCCGTCCATATTTCTGCGAACAGTGTGGGAAAACGTTCACCCAGCAGGGCGCTCTCCGGCGCCATCAGCGTATTCACACCGGGGAAAAACCGTACAAGTGCAGAGCTTGCGAGAGAACCTTCACAGACATGTCCACCTTGCGCAGACACGTGTCGGTACGCTACGCCTCAGGTGCCTTTGTGGCAGGCAGACTACAGTGGTGGCCTTTAACTGCTGAGAGAAGTTTCTTGCCTTAAGGAGGGTTCACGGTGATGCTAAAGATCAGAAATTAAGGATCTTGATTAAAAAAAAATGCAAAAGAATTAATATTAGGGCTGGGGGATCGCTCTGCCACCTACAGATAGCTTTTAAAACTGCAATTCTGAAGAGTGCAGTGTTTTCCTCAAGCAGCACCACAGCTCCCACTACTGGCTGTCAAACCAGCTATCTCCGAAGTACTTGTGTTGTCTTCAAAAGGAAAGATCTGATCCTAGTGGTTAGTTAAAATGCTATTACTGTTAGAATCCTTTTCTTGGAAAAGAAATGGTACTGTGTTTTATATTACTACAGTGTTTTAAGCCTCTTATGCAGAGGCCATAACACAATGGGTTATAACATCTTCATGTTGCAGATGAATGATTTTACGTGTTTCCAGCTTTGCAATATGCTGAAAAATGAATTATTAGCTATTTTCAGAGACCTTTGGGTCCGTCAATCACAGAATCATTCAGGTTGGAAAAGACCTTTAAGATTGTCGACTCCAACCATAAACCTAGCACTGCCAAGCCCACAACTATACCATGTCCCTAGGCACCAAATCTACACATCATTTAAGTTCTAGGTAGTGACAGAACATCAAGGGTTTCCCACTTACGAGTTTTTAAGTTAATGTTTGCCTGTTTGCTAAAAGTCCAGCCTCTTTTGGTAGAGTTCCCTGACAGCAGAGCCAGAAAATCAGTGTAGAGTAGGCAAACCATGTTTCAGAATTCAGGCTTTTGCATTTGAGCATCACAGAGTTATCTCCAATGCAGTTTGATATTGCACTGGATTTTATCTTCAGTTATTAAAGTTATTGTTAGAAAAAACCTCCACTGTAATTGTTTTCCCCCCTTTTTTCTAGATTCATGACCGGAATGCTCACTGGAGAAGTTTCTTAATAGACCTTACAACGAAAAAAGACCATAACTGGTCCAAGATAGAAACATTCTCAGAAGCCTGTACGGGTGAAGACTCCATGCCGGAAATTTGGTCAGTCGACCAGGGTAAACTTTATAAACCCAACAGTGTCACTCTTAAAGTCGCAGAACATGCGCCATCAGGTGTGGATAATGCAGAGGGCTCTGATCGCTCCCTTCTGTACTTGTGATGTTAGTTATCACTGGAAAACTGCGGCCTTTCTGGTCCAAACAGGCTCACTCATCTAGGACCAGGCTAACTTGTCTCAGACGTTCGCTGCCATGTTGCACTCTGCGATGCGGTGCCGTCTTCCTGCAGCTGAGCCAGAGTGACTGGGCTTGCGTTAGAGACGGGGTTTGTTGCTCTGCTGTAGAAGTCTTTATGCCGGTTAGTTTTCAGATCAATCCAGAGCTCTGTTTTGTGCAGAGCCTTGAATACATCACAGAGTATCTTTCCATGACAGCGTGTGAGTTTGTGTGTACACACGCACAGGGCTGATGCCGTTGCTGTGAGTTACCACATCTTGTCTTGAATAAAGAATCATAGAATGCCAGGTTGGAACGGACCTCAAGAATCATCTGGTCCAACCTTTTTAGGTGATTCATAGAATGGTTTGAGTTGGAAGAGACCTTAAACACCACCCAGTTCTGACCCCCTGCCATGGGCAGGGACACCTTCCACTGGATCAGGTTGCTCAAGGCCCCATCCAGTCTGGCCTTGAACATCTCCTGGGAGGATAACTTCCCTGGGCAATCTCTGCCAGTGTCTCACCACCCTCATCGTGAAGAAGTTCTTCCTAAAGTCTAATCTAAATCTTCCCCCTTACAACTTTAAAGCCATCATCACTACTTGCCCTTGTAAAACGTCCCTCCCCAGCTTTCTTGTAGACCTCCTTCAGGTACTGGAAGGCTGCTGGAAGGTCTCCCTGGAGCCTATACATAGTTTAAATGAGATGGCCCAGCACCTTGTCAAGCTGAGCCTGAAGTGTCCAGTCTAGAGGAATCTACCACTTCCCTGGGGAGATTGTTCAAGCATTTAACTTCTCTCATGCTGAAAAAATTTCTTCTGGAATCCAACCTGAATCTCCCCAGGAGCAACTTATACCTATTACCCCTTGTCTTTTCCATATGACTCCTACTAAAAAGACAGTCTCGATCCTCTTGGTATACACCATTTATGTAGTGGTACATGGTAACAAGGTCTACCCTAAGCCGCCTCCTCCCAAGGCTGAACAAATCGAGCTCTCTCAGCCTTGCTTTTTATGGAAGGTTTCCCAGCCCTTCTGATTCACCTTAGTGGCCCTTCTCTGCACCCCCTCCAGCCTGTTCAAAAGCGGGGGACCAAAAGCTGCGCTCATAACGGACCGCCCGGCCCCTAACTGAGTCACTTGAGCAGATTCGACTGCAGAAAACGGGTTGATCCGGAATGAATGAAAGCCCGGGTGTTCCTGTCCAGCAGCGCCGGTCGCGCCGTAACCGTCACTTCCCGAGCGCCAACGGTCGCGCCTGCGCCGCCCGCGGCCGTTGTGGGGGCGGGGCTGGCGGCAGCGGTTCCGGCCGCCGCCCGGGGCTGAGCGGTGAGTTCTGGTCCCCGTTCTCGACCTCGGCCCTGTCCCCAACCCCCTCGGCCGCTTCGCTGCCTCCTGGTCCCTTCCCTTCCAGCCGCGGTGGCCCGGGAACCGCTCTCTGCCCTGTCCCCGCCGGAGAGGGGGGGTGGCAGATCGTGATCCCAGCGTTCCCGTTGATCCGCGACGCCTTCGACAGCAGGGGTGCAGACTTGTTGCCTGTCCCGTGTGCGGGCGGCCAGCTGGGCGTCCTCTCCCTGCTGCCCCTCGGGAGCTGCTGCCCGCGCCTGGAGAGGGGAGAGGGGTGCCTGGGGGCCGCAGCCTGGTCCCGGCTGCTTCAGGTCCGGTGACAAGCGGGGAAGCCAATGGAGCAGGGATGCAGCCCATCCCTGGTCACAGCTGCTTCGGGCCCTGCGGCAAGCGGGGAGGCCAAGGGAGAAGCTTACTGAGGAGGAGAACAACTGGCCTTATGTGAGCTGCAAGGGAAGGTGTGGCAATGCCCCCTCCTCCTTCCCAGCAGGAATCTCTTGACTTGGTCTGGGGTCAGTCCGGACATTGTAGGGAGCTCCGGGCTGTCATGTAAGACTTGCTGTGTGCCTACTGCATTGCACTGTTCCTTGCTTCCTAGGTTTAACTTCTGCTTCAGCTCAGCAGAGTGTGTCTGCTGTTTGAGTGCCATTGTTGTAGCTTCAGTAGCTGGAGCAATCCTAAACAAGGCAGGTTGGTCTGTAGCTGTCACATCTCTTATTAGATTGCATGGAATTGTTGGTGCAGAATAACAGACAAGTCTGTGAGTTCACAATCTGTTAAATCTAGCTGGCTCTTTTTGTCTCTTTTCAGCTAGTTTTGCCTCTAGAAGAGGACATGTTCACGGTGTGTGATGGCTGACTGTATGGAAGAGTTGCTTTTGTTTGAATCTTAGTTCTACAGGCCAGCCCTAGTGAGCAGGCTTAGTTTACAGGTTTTCAGTCCTTGTCTTTTTAACATAAGTATACCATGCTTCTGTGGAAGCTGTTGTGTGAGAATCCTTGCTACAGGAGTGGCAATGAAAAACCTTCACAGCACAGTGTATCTTACTTTGCATGTTGGATTATTGCTCCTCCTCTGAACAAATTCCAAACCAGTGGAAGGCTGGCAATGAGAGTGAATGATATGTTTTCATAACAGCTGTTCATTCTGCAAATACTATGGTGGGAAGAACAGGACGTTTCTGTTTTACAGCCTCAAGGAAAAAGGAATTGGCATAACATGTCTGTTAACACACGTGCCTGCCGTCAGGCATGAGCAGTTGGCTGAGCACCGTTATGAGCTCATTTGCTCCAGTGGGAGGAGTTTGTGGTTTGGGTTCTTGTTTCACTCTGGGATCACTGTTGTCTACACCTGACCACAGCTCTTCCTGTGTGCTCAAATGGAAAAGAGATGGATAATTGTAAAATAACATGATAAGTACTTAAAAAATAATTGTATTGAGGGAAAAAGGTTACCTTTTTATATAACTAATTATTTCAAATAAAGCATTCAGCGAGTCTTTACTTAATTCACTTTCAAATATGTGGAGTGCCAGCATGTCATGCAACTAGGAGGAAGAAGCACAGAGTGACTATGGAGAAAAGGGAAGCAAAGTTTAAACATCATCTTTTATGCTTATATTTATTTTATTGCTTATACTTAAGTCAGGAGTGAAATTGTGTAATTCTTGTTCATATAAAAATTCTATGAAAACTGAAGTATAGCATGGGGGTTTGCTTTTAAAAGTGGACCGTGTTTTGAGATGCTTGTTGAGCTCTGAGCTGGTGGAAGCAATTCTCTGTCCCCTTCCTGGGTCTTTTGTTTCAGGTGTAGTAAGAGTAACTTGGTAATAGTGGGTTTTAGGTATTTATTAGAGTAACGTTCATGGAACTATTTAGATCTTAAATCATATTGAGCTAAAGATTCAAAAGTTAGGAAATAGGAAGGGCTTGGTGCTGAGAATAGTCTTTTACTGTAGAATCTAAGGTGGATTGTGTTCCCTGTTCTGCCACTACCTTGTTGCATGAGTTTGGGGAAACAATTCTACTTCCTTTAGTCCTGTCTGCCTTGTTTATAAACTCCAAAGGGCAGAGGCTCCCTGTTGCTTTTTACCTTGTGTAGCATCAAGTCCATGAAACATTCACTTTGTGTGACTGCTAATGATCTCCACAAAACACAGTGTATTTGATAGCTCTCCATTTTACAGTTTCTTAAAATACTTGAGTCAAAAATGATTTGGCTGAAAACTTTACTGGGATGTGAGCCTGACTTTTGTTTTGTTAAAACAAGTATGGACTAAAATTTGAGTTTATAACTCCAGGGGCAGGGGGAAAGAGTATCTCTTTCTGATGCTATGGATGTTATTCTCTTGTCTCTTTCATGTTTAATATGGCTTCCTTACTGTTGTATTAATATAAATTTTGCTCCATTTGTACACTATATGTTTTGTTTATCTTTCTGAGCAAGATTTCTAATGTCCCATGGATAAAAGGCTGCAAATCTCCTGTACTTGAGCGTGTACAGAGAGTAGAAACTGTAATTAACTTCTAGAAATTCTTCAGATCCAGAATGCATGCGTACATTGTCGTTAAGAACACAGTAACACCCAATAGATTGCGGGGAATGTTGGTTAGAGCATCTCCAAAGTTCACAGAAATGTCATTTGTTTTGGGATCAAATGTTTTTTTTAACAATCAGTTCTTTTGAGAACTTTGGAGCAACTTAAAACATTACTTGGAAAGACAACATAACCTAAAAGGGTGGTGGAAATGGTGAAGCCCTTGTAAGGCTACAAATGGGCACTCAAAATTCAGCAGCTGTAAGTCCATTTTGAGTGATAATTTTTTAATAAAGAAAACTTTGAGGAAGTTTTATTATTTCTTAGGTTTACAGTTTAACAATGTGTTCATGCAGTTCCTGTGCTTTGGTCGGTTAAGCATTTAGGATTTTATCCGAGTCTTGTTTAAAAGTCTTATCTTGAAAGCCTTTTAAGGAAGTGTTTATTTAGGATTGCAGTTAACTTCTACTTAATCTTACCTTTCTCTTATTGCCTGATTAGAGCGGGGAATAATTTCTTAATTCCACATGCCTTAATGAGAACATTCCTTTTGATCTTTCTCTGTTTGCTTTGTCCCGATTACAGGTTCTATTAGTCTCCACTGTTTCAGGTAAAATTACAGTTGAGATTTAAACTCAAATTAACTTCAGAGAAATCTCTGTTTATGACTGGCAGTGTAGTTTTCGATAGAACTGCTGAGGGTGCCGCTTGTTGAAATCTGCACTTGCAGCCAAACCTTTAACAATGCTCCTTTGAAAGTCTGGTCTTTGAAGCTCAAGCACCTCAAGTGCTTAAATCTGAAGTGAAGCACTCTCAAAAGGTCTGGATGTGGCTTTTGGCCACTGATATCTTTGCATTTGGTTAGTTTCCGTGCAAATAGCTAACACACAATGTTGTTAACAGCTTTTTGCAGAGAGAAGAAAGATGGAAAGTAATGCAGTTTTACTGGAATCCAAGTCCTCTCCTATCAACCTTCTGAATGAAATGCATCAGCTGCGTCTCCTGGGCCACCTCTGCGATGTGACCGTCAGTGTGGAGTATCAAGGTGTCAGGGCAGAGTTTGTTGCTCACAAGGCTGTGTTGGCAGCAACAAGCAAATTTTTCAAGGAGGTGTTCCTTAATGAGAAGGGCATGGACGGCCCAAGGACCAACGTGTTCTTGAATGAGGTCCAGGTTGCTGACTTTGCTTCATTTCTTGAGTTTGTCTATACTGCTAAGGTAGAAGTGGAAGAAGACAGAGTGCAGCGTATGCTAGAAATAGCTGAAAAGCTGAAGTGCTTGGACCTCTCGGAAACCTGCTTTCAATTGAAAAAACAAATGCTTGAATCGGTGCTGTTGGAGTTGCAAAACTTCTCTGAGTCTCAGAACTCTGAGGAAGGGAGCACTACCCAGCCAAGCATTTTGCTGGAGTCCAAAGCAGCTGCTGTGGCAGAAGGTGACCAAGCAGACTGTCCTCTGGATCCTCCAGATTCTCCAGCAGACAGGCCCAGCTATGGAATGTCTCCTGAGATGTCAGCTACCAAATCAAAAGAGAAAATGGACAAAAAGAAGGAAATTATGAAGCCTCCTTACGCCAAAATCAGAAGGGCAAGTGGGAGATTGGCTGGGAGGAAAGTATTTGTGGAAATCCCGAAGAAGAAATACACAAGGCGACTGAGAGAGCAGCAGAAGAGTGCAGAGGTTGCTGAAGAAAACAAATATCTTCAAGACCAGGATATATGTGATATGGAGAGAGAGGAGGAGCAAGTGGAGAATAACATCAAACCTGAAAGTGAGGAATGTGATGGCAACTTAGAATCAGAAGAAAGCCTGAAAAAATCTGAAGAGGATAAAAAGAAACGAGGCAGTAACTTCAAGTGCAGCACATGTGAGAAGGAATTTCTGTATGAGAAAAGTTTTCTCAAGCACATAAAGCACAACCACGGCATTGCAGCCGAAATCGTTTATCGCTGTGAAACCTGCAGTCAGACCTTTGCGAACCGGTGCAACCTAAAAAGCCATCAGCGCCATGTCCACAGCAGCGAGCGCCACTTCCCTTGTGAGCTCTGCGGTAAGAAGTTCAAGAGGAAGAAGGACGTCAAGAGGCACATTCTCCAGGTTCATGAGGGTGGTGGGGAGCGTCATCAGTGCCAACAGTGTGGAAAGGGGTTGAGCTCCAAAACTGCCTTGAGGCTTCATGAAAGGACGCATACAGGCGACAAGCCTTATGGGTGCACAGAGTGTGAGGCTAAATTTTCTCAGCCTTCTGCACTTAAAACACACATGAGGTATGAACAGACTTAACTGGCCTTGTTAGATTCTGGGGGGAGAAGCAGAATCCCCTGGAACACACCTTGAGCCTTCAAGTGGAAGTGGGGATGTAAAACGTGACTTGACTGGAAATTAGCACTTCCGTTTTTCATAGCTTTTTCTTCTCCTGCTTTTCCGGTTAAGGGAGTTGCTATAATTTTCTAAGCCAATGTAGAGATGCATAGGCCGAGGCCTGCTGCTGCTGTCGTGCACAGTTAACTTTTCTCATGGGAACAGACCTATTAAGAGTCAATGGGATGTTTCACATGAGAAAAGCAACACCTGTGCCTTATTGCTTGTAGGATTAGGGCTATAATTATTTCAGCTAATTTAATGCCTCTTTATATTCAATAGAAAAATGGTATGCAATAAGGATGAAAATATTCTAAAAAGCTTTGGCGTGCGTTAAGTTCAAGAACACCAGATTTGGGTGCTAAGCATAGAAAACAACTCATACGTGACTAGAAACAGGCTGACACGTCACCATCTGGAGGTGAGTGAGTCACCGAAGGCATCCCCACAGAGTTGATGAAATCAGTTGTAGCACTTACATTCCAGTGAGAGTCAAAATGCATGGTCTTGAAAGTTGATGGGAGAGACCTTTTTATCAAGGCAAAAAATCTAGCTGTTAAGGTCTTTAGCCTGCTTTTATCAGTCTACCAAAGCAGTCACAAGTAACCAAAGTTCAGGTTATAGCTGGGGAATAAGCGTGGAGAAGGAAATATCCAAAGTAGAATCATAGAATGGTTTGGGTTGGAAGAGACCTTGAAGGTCATCCAGTTCCAACCCCCCCCTGCCATGGGCAGGGACACCTCCCACTGGATCACGTTGCTCAAAGCCTCATCCAACCTGGCCTTGAACACCTCCAGGAATGGGGCATCCACATCTTAGTACTACTACTCAGATCCAAAAAGAGAATGTAGTAGTGTCAGCATACTCCTAGGTGGCATTTCCAGTAAAGCAGAAGTGTTCGTAAACCACTGTTTTGTTTCACTACCCCTTTTGAAGTCATTGGGTTTATTCCCAGTGATAGAAAGCACATCCAGGAGCATAAATTTTGCTAGAGTGCTGCGATTATGTTATTGTTGATGTGGCAGTACGGCATCTCTTATATTGTGTGTTGTTTCCTGACTGCAAGTAACTGCTTTGTGCTGCTTAAAAAATCAGGTTTTGACATAGGTGGAGTTCCTCCCTCGTTGTTTACTATGACTATTCAGTAAGTTTGTTGAATGCTGGCAATGCAGTGCTGTCCACCCTGTGTGTCGTGACACTCTGTGGTGAGGATTTCTCATCTTTTTGTATATCTTTGTACATATCTGCTTCTTCTGTGGGTGTATTGCCATGAATACAGCCTGTGTTGGCTGTATTCTTGCAGCGCTATTCAAGAGAGTCCTGAAGCGCGTGCATGGTATGAAAATTCAAGCTAGAGGAAACTGGAATACTGGTATAGGCAACAATTCTGTAAGCTGCTCTTCATGTATACACAGCCTTCCCCAAATAGATCACACTGCAGGCTTAGGGTGACAGCAAGAAAAATGAGTGCATAAAAGTGGCATTGTTTTATTCTGCCACTTGTTCCAGAGTAGCCAGTGATTCCACTCAATGGCCTTACAAGAGCTGCATGCCATCACTCACATTCTCTGTGGAATATTTTATTAGCAGTGTCAGCAATAGAAAGATACCTGCTTTACTTCAGATCCCAAAAGGTGGTTACGTTTTTCTTTCTGTCTGACTATCTGGATTCAAGTTTTCTAAACTCTACTCAATTTTTACCTTTAGAAGTTTGGTTTTACCCTGAAGAAATTTCTGGATATGGGCCTTGATTGTGCAGCACTTGCGTGATCAAGCAATAAAAGCAGCACTGCAGAAACCACAATGCAGAACTTGGCCCTGATGAAAGAGCTTCTAAAAGACACTAAAATGTTGCATGGGCTTACAGTCACTTTTCAGAGAGCAGCCAAAAAGTAGAGACAATTTGCATTGTGCTGCAAAAGAAAGAGAGAGACCTTGGTGCTTTAATGTCGCTTTCTCATTTCAGAATCCATACTGGTGAAAAACCTTTTGTCTGTGATGAATGTGGTGCCAGGTTCACTCAGAATCACATGCTTATATATCACAAACGGTGTCACACAGGTAAGGCTTTCTTTTGCGAAATACTGCATGTAGGAGGAGGCTTGCTGTGAAACCAGGGATCTTATTTTCATTCAGAAAATGCTTTTTGGTTGCTGTTTATAATATAAAATTAGATATTTTCATACCTAGACACTTACTGAGAAAGGTTCCTATGGGTGGATAGGCAGACAGTGGAGAGAGTATAAGAAGCTGATTAAAGAGAAGTTAAAAGGAGCTGATAAAGGTAAAAGGAGTTCCCATCTGGTTGGGATCCAGCGTCTTGAAGTGTGGACTGAGTTTGCTTTGGATAGTCTTCAATATCCAAATATCTGTCATCAGTAAATGGTCTAGTTGAATTCTTAAGACAAAAATCATTTCTTTAAGTGAAAAAATATAAAAGAATAGAAAACAGCTGTCTTGGCTTATCCTGATCTGCAAAGAAATCTTTTTAAAAGCACATGTCCTTCACCTGGGTTCCTTCGTAGTATAAATTGGTGTTTTGAATTGACCCTTCATGCTACCTGCCAGTTGTGTGTAGTACTTTTGCATTTTATAATTGACCTGTCTTAAAACGGTCTGCCTTCTGCTGGTAACTTGTATCTAAACATGGATAGCAGAAAACATTACGTTACAATGAAGTATAACTCCAAGAACACTTTTGAAGATGCCGGTAACTAAAATTGGCTGCTTACAGGTGGAGGCCTTTCATGAGAGGCATGCAGCATTGTATTTATGATGAGAGTGAGCCAGAATTCTCCAGAGGTGGCAAGAATACTGCTGGTTGCAGATCCCCCTGGGCTTTTCATGGACTGTGTAGAGCTCTTAGTGTGTGGTTGGATAGTTGCAGTTGCCCTTGCACTGGCACGGTTTTGCAGGTGTCTCGCAGGAAAGCGCTGTGCCATATGCAGAGATCACTGCTGTCACTGATCAGTTTGTGAGATCATTATGTGCTTAATTTGTATTTAATAGCGTTCAGTTTTAGCACGTGATGATTAATAGCATTCTCAAACGCTACGTTGGTTGGTTTAATTCTCCTTTTCACCCTTGCTGTAGGGGAAAGGCCTTTTATGTGCGAAACATGCGGGAAGAGCTTTGCATCTAAGGAGTACTTGAAACACCATAACAGAATCCATACTGGATCCAAACCGTTCAAATGTGAAGTTTGCTTCAGAACGTTTGCACAGAGGAACTCACTTTACCAGCATATAAAAGTTCACACAGGTAGGAGGTGCTCTTTCTGTTCAAAACAAACCATCACAATTTAAAGATGTACTCACAGCTGCATAATTCAGACAAGGAATTTCTCAACTAGGATTTCCCATTACTTTAATTCCCACCCTGCCTGCACATTTTAATTCTTGATGCAGTGTGTTCTCATCCACTTCCTTTCTCCTGGTACTCACTGTGCTCCTCACTGAGCTGCAGTAATTCTCTGAAATGCTTCCAAGAGCTGTGCAGATATTGTTAATGGTGCTGGTCTGTTATTAGCAAGAAGATTATTAGCGACCAAATACCAATCTCTGTTATAGCTCTGAGAAGAGCACTGCAGAGAGCTGATGTTGTTCTTGTCTGCTTGCTCACCGTTCATGTTTGTGTTCTCTCCTGCTTGGATTTCCTTTCAGGTATCTGTTTGTTAAGTTTTCTTGTCTGCTCTCTCAAAGTCCACATTGTTCAGCAATACATTAGGTTGCAAGTACCCATCTTACTTTAGGCAGGTAATAAATACCATGCTTGCTTACCCGATGCTACTGTAGGAGGTGTTCTTGCCAATGTTCTCTGTGTTAATTAAATCCTTGGTTTGTGGGCCTTGCTCTTTCTTTACTTCCTGCATCCTTGTGTCTAGTGCAGCATTACTGTCAGGGGAGTGGGAGACATCAGCATGGCAGTGCTGATGGCAGCCAATTTTTCCTGTCCTGGAATGTCATCTCTTTTTCTGAATACCGCTTGTGCCTGTTATAAAGTGGTTTGGTATCCCTTTTCTGCCTTAGCTTAGTACAGTGACTGTGGCAAGGCAGCTTGTGTTGTATTTGGAGAGAACCTAGTGGTTATGAGCAGCTCTAGTATTAATGTACCTTGTAAACAGGAAAACTTGTATTCCATGCAAGACTGCAGTTGCTAATGGAAAACCTGTGTAAAAAATGTGGAGGCTTCAATGGTCGCACAGGCTTATGTGGACTATGGGTCTAGCCCTGAGTCTGTAAGCATCTGCTTTTTTCAGATGTGTCAAAATTTACCCAACTGTGAGAATTCTGAAAATATCTTGGGTTTTTTTCTGGAGATGCCTGTGTGTGCCTTACCCTCCTGTGAAGTACAGGGGTTACATGAAGTTCCCCTGTGAGCAGCTCTTGCAGTACCCTTGCATCTCCACTTCAATGCTGTGTTCTGCTTTCAGGTGAGCGGCCCTATTGCTGTGACCAGTGTGGGAAGCAGTTCACACAGCTGAATGCACTGCAGCGTCACCATCGAATTCACACCGGGGAGAAGCCATTCATGTGCAACGCCTGTGGGCGAACTTTCACTGACAAGTCCACCCTCCGGCGGCACACTTCGGTATGAACCCATCATCCCACCTTGTAGCCATAGGGCTTTCCTCCATGGCCATGTATTGACAGGTCATCTTTGTCAGGCCCAGACAGGACTATTGTCCGGTTTGTGTTGGGTTTAGTGCATTGTACTCTCTTCAGCGTGGTCTTAAAATACCAAAATAGTTTGTGTTCAGTCCTGAGTCTGCAGGGAAGCCATTCTTAATCCATCGTGGCATAGTCTGTATAGATCACACCTGTGGACTGTTCAGTCACAGATTTGTTCTGTGACCTCTCTGTGTGTCCCCCATGCAAATGGCAAGAGACAGGAGTGTTTGCTGTCTGGGCCAGGCTCTCTGCTGGACCAGTTAGATGCTTCTTGGAAACAGGAAGCTCTCTGGGGACACAGATTAGTGCATGGATGTACATTGACCTAGTTTTGGGATAGTTATGTGGAATGAAAATAGAGACCTTTTCTGCCAGCATCAGATAAGAGCTAGATCCAAGGTTTTACCTCCTGGACAGTCATCATGTGTTCACCCTTCTGTTTCTTGGTTACTTTTTTCTCAGATACATGATAAAAACACACCCTGGAAGTCCTTCCTTGTCATCGTTGAAGGAGCATCTAAGAATGATGATGGTCACAAAACAGAGCTTCCTGATGAAGAGTTTGATGTGTCACCTAAAATACCAGAGAAGCTGCTGTCTTTCTCTGAAAACAGTCACTATCAGAACTTGACTGCTGTCCCAGGGAGTGTGGCTGCACTGCACGACAACAGTTCTGCAACGGAAACAGACTGTAAGTCAGATGGGACTCCAGTTGCCCAGGAAGCCCTTATAGCCACCACTCTAAGTGAGCTGACAGTGCTACACACACAGACAGACTCTGTTCAGCCACAGCTTCATGCTCTGGTAAATATGGAATAACTTGGTATTTACAAATTCAGTTTAAGCTGCACCCTTTGCAAAGTCCTTTGACTTTGCCAATAATGTATGAGGGAACAGGGAAGCAGGGCTAGACATGGAAGACATGCACTGGATTTCCAGAATTTCCTCAAACAATTACTTATCCATCTTCAATGTGTACAGCTCCATCTCCTGAAGGTAGGGCAGAGTTGCACCACATTAGGGTGGTGGTAGAGGCAGCAGAACTCCCAGTTAAGTTTATTCCCTACACATAAAAGGGTGCAGTTCAGCTTGTTCTTTCTAGCTGGCCTGCAGTGAAAAGTAAGTACCTATGTTCAGATAGGTTATAAAGAAGGCATAAGTTTGATTTCCACTTGATTCGATGTCACATGTACAATCAAGAGAAACGATGCTGTGTTTCTCAGCCTCATAGCCTGGTGAAGTTGTGTTTTCCCTAGTGGAAATGAATGCATAAAATACATTTTACTAAATTGCTTTTCAGGAAATGTTGGTTTATCTCTGCTTTTGCCAAAGATCCAAGCGGTGAGCCAGCTCACTCCTTGGGAATATGAGCGTGAGCAAGTTTCAGAAAGATCTGGAGTTCCATTCCAGGAGTTTTGATTCTCTAGTAGCAAAATGGGCAAGTGGGAGCCGAATGCTGTGTCTGTACAGGTGGTGGTATTATTTTTACACTTCGGTGAACTTGATGCAGTTTGGCACTTGCATACAGACAGAGTAAGTATAAATTGGCAATTAGGAGACCAAAACATCTCTTGTAATAATGCCCATGAAAAGCAGTACTTTTGCTCTGCTGGAAAAGCTGGTGTAGAAGGACAGCTTATTGGTATTTTCCTGCTAACTGGTATCTATCCAAGCTGTTTTCTGCTCATCCCGATAGGTCAGTGATGCTCTTCTCCACTGTAACTCGAACATCACTGTTGTTCTGAACTGCAGACCTACTTTTAAATTAATACTCCAGTGGGAAAAGTTAATTACTGTTCTACTGTCAAGTTGCTACAGCTAATTCCACCAGTGCAAGAGTCTCCAGAGACAAATTCAGTTACAAACAGGAGGTTTGTATGACTGATGGCATAAAGAGATGCAAATAAGTGAAGAATGTACAGGGCTCTTCAAGGGATTTAGGTCTCTGCTTCCCAGACTGTGAATACCGTGTCTGTAAGACCATGTTTGAACCTGAGTGGCACTTTTGGTCTGTTTAACTGTCCCTGTGAGTAGTTGAGGGAGGCCTTATGAATGTAAGGGATGAACAAACTTAGAGTTCAAAGGCATTAACTGATCAGCAGCTGCTGCTGAATTTTAGTGAGTGACCCTGGCAATGCATCTTTTTTGGTTTGTTTTAAATGAGGAAATGTGACAAAGTGAGCAGAGGGACCAAGCCCCAGTATGGCTGCTGTTCAGCCCACGCTCCAGAACCACAGCTTCACACAGCCTGCTCCAACACCCAGTGGGTTTGGATCCCAGCACCACCCATCCCTATGAGAATTATGCTTCTCTTTGAGCATTTCTTACTAAGACAGATCTTTCCATAATATCTCCTCCCCTTCCCTAGGGAGTACATCCCCTTGTTCTCCCAGGTCATGTCCAGTAGCTGGGAAAGCTGTGGCATGGGGAAACTTGAGAGAGTTTAGGCCCAGGGTAAGCATCTTCTGTGTTTCCTTTGCTAACACCAAAGCTGGGCTGGAATGAAAAAGTTAAATTGGTTGACCTCACATTAACCTCATGGGAACACTTGGGATATTTTGCCTGTGCAGGGAAGAAGCCTTTGAAGTAGCTGGCACTGGCAAAGAAACATCTGACTGGGATGACTGGTGGTTTTTGGAGGAGATGTGAATCAACAGCAACTTGCTGGTATGGTTAACGCTTCAAACTCAGGACCAGATTCCCAGCACCACCATGTAAAAATCTGGAGCTTTTCTAATTCATTTTTCTTTTCTGATTTTCTTTAATATTAATGTAGTATTTCCACAGAAACTGTCTCAGCTGGAGCTGTGAGTTAAACTTTTTGAAAGATTGCATTAGTGTAAAGGTAAGCACAATCAAGCCTTGTTAGGGCCCGTTCTAAGGCTTAGGGGTTGGCAAAGCAATAACGATGTCCAAACTGTGTGACAAAGCTATTTTTGAACCTTAAAGGGATCTCTGATGTGTTACCATGGAACCTAATATGTAGAAAGGGAATTTTTTTAAAAGAGAACATTTCCAAGAGGTTATATTTGAAATATTTATTCAAGCACAACATTCCTGTTGAAGCTCAGAATTCCCAATGACCAGTGTAAAGAGTTTGTAGATATATTTAAAATCTGAGCATTAGTACCTGTAGCCAGGGAAGCTTTTGTACTCCATGAATGTACAGAAGTGAGTTACTCTTATGAACTGTTCCTATTAAAATATTGAAGGCTTAAGACTGACCAATGACTCAATGATCATAATCAAGTGTTTGTACACCTTCCACGTAACTCACAGACCTGCACTGCTGTGAGAGCCGCGTCCTAACTCAGCTCTGCTGCAGACCTATATCTTCTTCCTCAGGCCATGCTGACAGAGAGCAACAGTACAGCCCTATGGAAGCCTGGACTAGGCCTTACCAGCTTTCCAGTCAGGATTTAGTTTCTTAGAGCTCACCTAGCTAGGTGTTAAGAAACACTCCTGAAAAAATAGGAAATGTCACACTTTGGGAAATCCCACTTTTGTATAGCTGACATGTTGTAGAACAGGCAATTAAGTGGTGTGACAGTTGCTGTAAGATGATCAGCCAGCACTTTCTGATACGAGTATTCACCCTTAGCGTGTGCCTTAACAGGTCACCAGAGTAACTGAACAGAAGCATTATGCATGCTGGCTTTTACCACCACACTCCGTGGCTTTATGTCATGCTCTGGCTTTAACCTGCCTTTTGCATTTTCCAGGAAAAAATACATATTGCTACTTACATTCGTGATTTTCCACTTTATTAATATACAGATTCACACAAAACATTATATTCTCGCTAAGGCCATTTCATTAATAAGTTTTCAGAGTAGAGTTGTGTACTGGGGGGGGGGGGAAGTACAGCAGTGTGGCAGATTGTCATTGTAAAAGGGTCACAGTTCACCACTGATACACTACTGGAGGACATGCCGCAGCCTACTTCTACAGAACTAACATTGGTATCTTAATGCTATGACTCCAGAGCACAGTAACAGACCTACAGACCTCACAACCCCATGGGTACGGTCTTCATCTCGTCACAACTGTGCATAATACCGATAGCTGGAAAAGTGAACAAAAAAAAAAGGCATAAAACACTCGCCTCGGTTCTGTGTGACGCTAGGAAAAGCAACCCTCAGGGTCTGTGCTTCGCCTCGCCAAGTCTCCAACAGTGTTGGATACAAGTCGAGACAAACCCATCAGTACAGTGGGTCTTTGCTCCCTAAGAAAACAGCTAAATTAAACGAAAACTGCTCCAACCCATCATTCTAACACAGGTCAGTTCAGCAGCAATTAACATCTTTGGTCCCTCTTGTCCAAAATGAGATCGGATCTGCAGCTTAGCCAACATTAGCTGCAAGGTTACCTACCTACCATGCTAGCTGCAGCCTAAGACCAGTTCTGTCTCTGCCTGTTGGAGGTGGCATAAGCACATGGAGGACTCTGGTACAGGAATGGGACACCCTAAGAAAATGCCAGTACATCCTCCTTTCCATTGAGCTGAGATGTGCACCCATCTCAGCCTCTCGGGTGGGCACAGAGGACCACAAGTCAAACAGAATGTGAAGGATTTCATTGCCAAGCTTGTGGGAAGGACGGATGTGGCATGGCGGGGGTCTAGGCTAAGGGGATGGTTTTATTGTAGACAGAGGTTGATCATGAGCAGCAGCCTTAAAAACTGAAGTTGTTTGGAGGAACAAGCGTCCTCCATGCAGGCTTTTTTAGTGCCCTCACTTTGCTAGTTCTGCACAGCTTTTCTTTCTAAATACAATCACAGAGCGGGCTATGGAAGGTAACAGACTGGTCAGAGGAAAAAATAACAGCATGTTTTTTGGTTTTCTTTTTCATAAGCCAGTGGTAGACAGAAAGTACCACTTTAATAGAACTCAGCCCCTTGGACCAAGAAGCTAAACCATGTTCCACTCAAATAAACATCTAGATTAAAAACAAACTGAAGAGAAGTGCGAAAGCCAGTGTTTTGGCTGCCAGAATATGAGCAGAGACAATCACTTCTTCAAAAGAAACAATGAGCAGAGTCCAAACCAGACAGCAGTACTTGCCAAAGCTGCCTACTGGGGGCTACCACGCTATTCCTGCTCCAGCTGTGGAAGAGGGCCCACTTAAACAACAGCTGTGCCAAATAAAGCAATTAATCACTTTTCTTTCTTTATATGTCAGTAGCACAGCTGAAAATCACTTTATTACAGAGAAATACTGAGTGACAACTCCCACCGACAAATTGCATAGGCTCCCAAGGCCTTCATGGATACACGTGAAAGAATAGGTAGCTTAATCATCTCTAGTTAAACAAAGCATTGCACAGACGAGCCTTTGTTGCAGACATTTTAAAACACTTCTAAAATTACTGTAGGGTTTTTTAAGTGTCTATGCCTTTTCAAAGCATGCTCGATTCACCTGTCACCCAGGCATCTAACGCAAGGGTTCTGTGTAAGATCAAGTCTCAGTCAACACCTTTGCACATCACAAGAACAAGGCCGCTTCACCAACAGCAGAGGGGGCAGAAACTAATGGCTACTGCGCAGCACACACAGAAGAGCTGTAACAGGGGTGGCAGCAGGAGCTTGGGTAAATGAAGTTAGAAAAATAGATTAGTACTCGGGTCAAGTCATTTCAGGAGAGGAGGGATGGGATGCACCACAAAATAAACTAAGTGGAAAAATAGATCCAAGAAAATATAGAAGAACCTTACATTTTATATTTAGATCTGAAATACAAAATATACCATTAATTAGGGTCTACTCGCGACTACTGTCCGAAGGGCTGGCAACAATCTAAGCAGTCCTGTCCCCACACGTGCAATGCTTTCAGCAGTAGGTCATTGCGTACTCAGTACCTATACGTGCACACATGTATCTGTATAGGATGTATAGACACACGCATACTGTATGAGTCACAAAGCTTCTCACTAGCACCATTAAGAAAACTCAATCTGTTCAAAAAAAATAGGGTCCAAGTGTATCGGACAGAGGTTCATTAGGAACAGAAAACATAACGATACAGCAACAGATCAGGAGCAATTATTTGTACTGTACTGGCCTGGACGAAATATTTACATGCTGGAATCAATGGTACTCAGCCTTAAGACAGAACAGCAGGAAAAAATAGTAGTTGGCAAGTGCAGACTTGGGTTCATCAGCTAACAAAACCAAGAAAGTATTTCTGCCAAAAGTGCTTCCTTCGTCTCAGAAAGATCTGCCCATGATACCCAGAGCATTGTTTCCCATTTACCCATGTTGTCACGACAAAGAGCAGGATACTAAAGAAATACACAAGTCATTGGATTTGTAAGCAACAAAATAAAGCTAGATATTGTATCACGTATCCCATAGTGGTCCTTGGCTGTAACACAAGAACAGATTACTTAGGCTGCATGCCACAAATATCACGCGTGATTCACTTCAGGTCCCCATCCCCTTCTCCTTGGATTGACTTTTTGATGCGAAGCAACATGGTCGTAAGCCACTGATCCAACCGCGATATCGAATCAAATTCTTTAACCTATTAAAACAAAAGGGTTAAATTAAGATATTAGAAAGCAAACAAGAGTGCTCAAAAGAAGCATTCTGCAGTTCTTCAGGCATGGTCTTCTAAAATTTCTGATCTTCCCAGAGAAAAGAGTAAACTAAGAGATTATCTATCTATCTATCCAAAAGCACACAGAGCACTTCAAGCCACTGCCAAACATCAGAAGTGAAGCACAACCAAGCAGGATCCTCACTGACTCTCAATAATAAACTAGTAATTTTACAGTATTAAGTTTGGGACTTGCTGGAGCACAGGCTGGAAGCAGCTCTGCTAACATCCATCTCCTGTGGGCTGTTCCATGGCAGGATGGTGAAGTGCCCAATGTTTTGCCCCGCTGGGCTCGGTCGCAGCACTCAGGTCGCAGCTCAGGCAACCGGTTACCCAGCATTTAACAGTGCACACACACCAAATAAAGATCAAAATGAAACAAATCATCCACAAGAGCACCTTAGCAAATTTGTGACTACTTACTGCCTCGGTGTATGCCTCACTGTTTTGCTCCTCGTGGGCTTCCAGCAGTTTCTAGGAAAATAGCATTAAAAATTAGAAAATACTCTGTTACTGCATGTTCCCACAGGGCTGGTGTGCAGGCAGCTCGTCCCTCAAAGCAAAGGGATCTCTGGACCCACCCTGTGGGGCACCCACATGTCCAGCAGTGGCACCTTCACAAGATATTAAAACCACCTGCCACAAGCACAAGAATAGGCTGCTTTGAGTTTTTAAGTTAGCTGGAATTGGAACAAACCCGGTTTAAGTGGGGCTGCACGTGGAAAGGCAACAGTGAAGTCATTAATAGAGACAGATGGGATCCAAGGATGATTAGATCCTTCTGCTGCAGCCACTTCCACAAAACTGGTAGAAATTCAGTGCAAAGCCAGTCTGATCTCTAAAATGTTCGAATAAATGACCAAATCTACGGTGAGGTGAAAAAGCATCAAGCAACAGGCAGTACGCATTTCCAAGCGTGACTGTTATTTCAGTATTGGCTTTACTCACTTTCAATAGCTTGCACTCCCGTGAATCTGTGAACGCGGGGAACATTTCCTCATATTTCTCAAGTGCAAGCTGAAAGAGAGATGATGATAACCCTTATACTTGTTGCACATAAAACTACATGCTTTTTATTTCAGGTTTTTTGTCTTCCAGTCCTAAAACTGCACAGATAGCTTAGGAAAGTTCCCAGTAAATTCAGTTCGACAGTGGCACTTCAAGCTTCAGTCCATGCAACAGACACACAGATCGCTGTGCACGTGAGAATGTATCTCAGCCAGCAAAGACTGATTAAGACAGATGCAGAAAGTTTGGGATAACTGCTCTGAGTCTGAGCCCACTGACCTTTGCGTTCAGTTCATCCACGATGAAGTGGCACAGAGCAGCTTTGAAGAAATACTCTTTCGCACTATACTTGAGCAAAGGATTATCCATCGTGTTTGTTCCAACCTGGGCACAAGAAGATACTATTAGAGTTCGGAAAGCAAACCACATCATTAACTGAATTAAAAACAGGGCAGGTGATGAAAATGACACACAGCACCATAATGCTAATAAAGACCACAGAAAAAATGCCAGTGCCCATACAAAAAGCTGTTGGGAAGCCAGACAGGTTTTTAGCTAATCCCAAGTGAAGTCAGACTTGCAGGCAGCTGCGAATGCACACCCACACATCCTGTCCTCCCAAGCAGCTGCTGCTCCAGTGCAGGGGTACCACGCTGGTACCTCAACGCGCCCTGTCTGATGCAGAAAGGGGACAGCAAGTCTACTCGGTGAAAACCTACTCCCAAATTAACCCTCCAGAAGCACAAAAGCAGCCCTGCAAGTATTCTAGGTATCCTAGGCACAAAGGCAGAGCAATCAATCAAGTTTACAAATACAGGGGCAATTTTTTGCCAAATATATTTGTAAATAGAATCAAAGTGTAATTATAGATTTCCTTTCCCCTGCTTCACCAGCCTTTCTCTAGAAACAACACAATTCAGCGAAAAAAATGCCTTTGGTACGTTAAAGCAACTCTTAAAAGCAAAGGAGCAAACTGTGACTTGTAAAGGCATAGTCAGCTCTGAAATAAGAATAGGAGCTTCTAGGCCACAACAATATTGTGAGACCAGTACACTGACCTGCTTTTCATTTTCAAGAAACCTTTGCCCCATTGGACGAAGCACGTGTTCTCACCTGCTCATAGATTTCTATCGCCTTCTGGTACTGCTCCAGCTGCGCAGCGTAGGCAGCCACCTTCAGCAGACACTTGTTGGCTGAGCTACAATCAATTATAGCATTAAAGTAATTCATTGTGTCCCAAGGGAAAAAAAATCCATACCCTCGTACCTCCCAGCACTACCTATACTACTTAGCATATATAGAAGTGCAACC
This sequence comes from Neomorphus geoffroyi, assembly GCA_033558235.1. NCBI lineage: Eukaryota > Metazoa > Chordata > Aves > Cuculiformes > Neomorphidae > Neomorphus > Neomorphus geoffroyi. The sequence continues at coordinate 97,765,255 of JAUMJM010000005.1, read as the reverse complement.
AAAAGCTGCAGATGAGGGGATTTTTCTTTGTAATAGCCAAAATTCAAACACACAGAAAGGCACAGACCTGGGGGCAGACACCATTCAGTCCTTCCGTGCTTTCTCCGCACCCAGAATGGGCACCCCAAACCAGACAAGCCAGCATGCAGGACAAGAACCTTAAACAGAAATCTCTTTAAGCAGTACCTGAAGGGCCTATGGGAAAGCTGAGGAGGGACTTGTAATTTACAAGGGCCTGTAGTGACAGGATGAGGGGGAATGGCTTTAAATTGGAAGGGGGAACATTTAAATTAGACATTAGGAAGAAATTCTTCACAATGAGGGTGGTGAGGCACTGGCACATGTTGCCCAGGGAAGTCGTGGCTGCCCCATCCCTGGAGATGTTCAAGGCCAGGTTGGATGGGGCTTTGAGCAGCCTGGGCTGGTGGGAGGTGTCCCTGCCCATGATGGGGGTGGAACTGGATGATCTTTAAGGTTCCTTTCAACTCAAAACCATTCTATGATTCTATGACTTGGCCATCCGACCAAAGAACATTTTGGAAGACACCAGCAGGTGAGGTGTGCAGGCACGTGGGCCATCTAGGACAAATCCCTATCGTGACCCTCTTTAAAGACCACTTGCCTGTTTGACTCCTCTCCTTTGTAATAGTCTGCAGCCTGCTCGTAGTGTGCAATCGCCTGGGGACAGAAATATCATGCTTGAATGCCACTTCTGAAGTACCATTTTTGGTCAGAGCAGTGTACAGCAACCCTATTCACAAAAGCATTCCCTTTCCACGCACAAAGGCACACAGTAGGGCTTCTGCTGAAGCTGGGCACAGCTGCGCATCCCCTGCACACTTAAAACACGAGGCTGCCCTTGGAAATCTGATCGTGAACTTGTTAAGAGTCCTTAACTCCAGTGCAAGTTTAATACATGTGACACTATTGAGGTTACAACTGAAAACACTCATAATCACAGTGCTGCAAGACTTCAGGTTTGCCTCGATATAATAAATTGCTTAACAGAACAGCCCTGACATAGCAGAGCTTGATTTAGGTGGGGCTGCATGTGGAGAGGCAACACTGATGTTATTAATAGAGACAGATCGCATCCAAGAAAGTGGAGCCGAGGAAGTAAATGTTTGTCTAGAAAACAATGTCTAGAAACCATATATTTTTGTTCTGCAAACTTCAGGCAGAAAATTTGCAGCCAGTTGAGCTGCTGCAGGATTCCTGCTCATGGACCTCGGTTATGGGAACAAGAAAGGGTTGGAGCTGAATGGTGACCTAAAAGTAACAGTGTCTCCCTTTGGGCACACCAGAAAACAGCTATGGAACTGCCCCACGCCTTTCCCAAAGTGCTTTTCAGATGTGAAACACCACTGCAGTTGAGAAGGTTTCTCACCTGGGCATTTCTGCCAGCCCAGTCGTGCTGTTGCTTAGCAGAGGGGCACACGGAACAGTCAGGGAGAGAGACCTGTGTTAGGAAAATCCTCACTTGCCCTGTTAACACTGACCAGTTTACAGGTGACTGGCACCTCCAAAAAGAAGCCTGGTGCCAGATGGGAGATGGGTTTAATTGGCCACACTAAGTTCGGTGCTGCTCTGGCCGGGGAAGGAAATGCAGCGCCTCTGCAGCACCTGCAGAGCAGCACCCGGCAGCCTTACCTTTTCTATGTCCACCAGCTCAGCCTCATAGATTTCCGCGATGGTGATGTGGTGCTTGGCAGCGATAGTGAATCGCCCCTAGAGAAGGCAGAAAGGCAGAAGTCGCACATGAGATGGAGGCTCCCCCTCCACCCAGCGCACACAGCGTTTACCGAGCTGCATCTCTTAGAAGCACATCGGTCCACGAGCTGCCAGGGCAGCTTCTTACCATGTCAGTGTAGATATCGATAGCTGCATTTAAGCAGTTGATGGCCTCTGCAGCATGAGTGTTCAGGAAAAACAACAAGAGTCAGCCAGCACACCAGACTTCCCAGCCCAAGACCTCCCCCCTCCCTCCAAAAATCAGCTATCTGTAACATTTCTTTTCATCAGACCACAAAACAGCTGCTTCACTATCTGCTCACATGTGTATGCATGCCTGGAACAACCAACATAGCATTTTCAACCCCAAGACCTACAGGTCTAACATATCCCCTGCATTTTTGCATCTAATGCTGATCCACCCACCACGAACAGCCCACATCCCCCCAACAGCCTGCCAGTTCGCCCAGGCAAAACTCTGACACTGGAAGGCAACAGTCAAAAATTGGGATGGGCAAAATACAAATTACTTGTACCTCAGGTTTGTCAGGCTGCATCCAATTCAAAATGCCAACATCATGAGCATGAAGAAGCTGCTATTTTCTAGGAAACTGGGGTGTTTTGCAATTATCAAACAGTAGCACCAGCCCCGAGTTCGCTTCTTCAGCCCTCTAACACAGGAAAGCATCAGTAATACCTGTGGGTTGGTTGGTTTCCAAACGCTCAGCTAGGGGAAGGGGAATCGAAGGTCTTACCAAAAACCACAACCCTGCTTTTTACGATCAGATTTAGAGAATCCAGATCCTTTATCCTCATCCCACCAAAGGTCAGGCCATTTTCATCCCACCCCACTTCTGCCTCAGGGAAAGCCTGGAAAGGGTCTGTGGCTAGCGGCAGACATGTCACTTGCGATCCAGACCTGAGACCTGCCTGAATTATTCCTCAAGAAGTGAGCATGTTTCCAAAGATAAATCTGGAAGGAAGCTACCAACAGCAGTGCTTCACAACCAATGCACTGCAGGACTGCAAAGATCAGCAAGGGCTTTGGCACAGCCAAAGTGCCAGAGATACCTGGAGGAGATGACACCGCTACATGTGCTGGTCCGCACAGCAGACCGAGACAATGCCACCTAGCTCGCATCATCTCAAGGACTGCTTTGGAGAAGCTGGAGGAGATATTACGGCTCTTGAGAAGTCTGCAGTGAGGCTCCGAAGCCCCACAGAGCCAGTGCCTACTGAAAACCTCAGTGCACCACCTCGTCTGCCACTAAGCAGCCATGCAAGAAGCAATCCCGGGTTCCCCTCCCCTTACCTTGCGGGTCTGCTTTTTTGTAGGCATTCCCGGCATCCACAAAGCTGGTGGCCGAGTCATGTTTGCTCTGCAGCTGCATGTGCAGCTTGGCCGCCTGACAAAACGCGTTTCCTGCAGCTGGGAGAGAAGCAGACACCAACTCCATAGAATCACAGAATGGTTTTGGTTGGAAGGGACCTTAAAGCCCATCCAGTTCCAACCCCCCTGCCATGGGCAGGGACACCTCTGACCAGACCAGGCTGCTCAAAGCCCCATCCAACCTGGCCTTGAACACCTCCAGGGATGGGGCAGCCACAGCTTCCCTGGGCAACCTGTGCCAGGGCCTCACCACCCTCATCATGAAGAATTTCTTCCTAATGCATAAGCCAAATCTTCCCCCTTCCAGTTTAAAGCTGCTCCCCCTTGTCCTATCACTCCAGGCCTTTGTAAAAAGTCCCTTCCCAGCTTTCCTGTAGCCTCTTTAGCTTCTGAAAGACTGCTCTGAGGTCTCCCCAGAGCCTTCTCTTCTCCAGACTGAACAACCCAACTCTGTCAGCCTGTCCTCACAGCAGAAGTGCTCCGGCCTTCTGATCATCTTTGTCGCCTCCTCTGGACCTGTTCCAACAGTTCCACATCCTTCTTATGTTGGGGATTCCAGAACTGGACACAGGACTCCAGGTGGGGTCTCACGACAGCAGAGTAGAGGAGGACTTCATGTACCCCTCCAGCCCAGCAATGAGTGGGATTGCCACAAAACAATAAAGCACACGTTGCTTCCCAGTACCCAGAGAGGCTGAGAGATGCAACAACCCCAAACTGTTTGTATCCAGTAGCTGTGTGTCTGGCGAGGGCTGACCCCATCCCCGTGGGGAGCAGTGGGGGCATCTGCATGTTCACCTTTGGCACTGCATGTTCATCCTTGCTACTGGTTGCACTCTACATCTACTGGATCAGCAAGGGGGATCCCTTGGATCTCAAAATCCATTGCAACTTGACATCCCACCCCAAAGGTATTTCCTTGCTAAATGAACAATCCTATGGCAGGCTCCTCAAGCAGACTTCGCTGCAGAACTGTGAGCCTTCATTTTAAGATAGTAAACAGTACCCAGGCTAATTTAACATCAGGAACAGCCAGCTCACCACCTTTGCCCACCCTCCCAGTAATTAAACCATCTCAGGGCCAGGCAAAGCAGAGGAATTGCAACACCACAGGGACCATCCCCACGGAAACAGCCTGGGATGTAAAACTCTACTGGATTAACTTGTAGGAAGATGCTCAGGTGCTCGCGGGTCACCCTGGCACCAGCTACCCTCTAGGCAGCTCCCCCAACAGCAAGGGCTATACTCACCACTCCAGTTTTTGGCGATCTTGAACATGTTGGCAGCCCTGGTGTACATTTCGCACGCCTCCTCCACCCTGGTGTTGCCCCTGAAACACAATGAGAGACCCCATGATGCAGTGCCAGAATGAAATGCTGCCCCCGAAACAGGGCAGCAAAGGCTGAAACAGGGTTTGGGATGTTGCAGCCCCATGTGCTTGGGTGATGTGGCCCGTCCAGGCTTGATCCTAATTTTAATATGCAGGGAGAGTATCGTGCTTCTCAGAGAGGGGAAAGCTGAACTGGGGGGCCTGGTAGATCCCCAGCTCTCGCCAGACCCTCTCCCAGGGGATGCCAGCTTGTTACCAATTCAGTTATTGCTTAACAGGATCCCCTGAGCCCCGCTATGAACAAGGAGCAGGCAGAGCTGGCAGACAACGAATAACCAAGCTCTTGCTAGGAAGAGGGAGCAGAGTTTTTCATTGCATAAAGCAGAGGGAAACCCACTCCTGAACTGGCAGCTTCGGGGTTTTGTATGGTCCTAAAGAGTTTGGAGCCTGGAGCAATGCTCCATCTGCTCTTCAACTCCAGTCCCACCTTTTTCAGGCAGGAGTCTCACAAGAGTCTCATGAGACACTCAGCAAAAAAAAAAACACTTGCAAAAAGCAACTGTAGTGTGCAACAAATGACTGCATCATTTAGGGAACACGAAACAAATAAGGAATTAAGAGATGCTGGACAACTTCGTGCTTGCATAACAAACAGGCATGCGCTCTCCAGCCCCCAACAATTAAACCTCATCAGACCAAGCCCCAACATGCTGGTGGATTTCCACCTCTGCATCTTCTGGTAGGGAACTCAAGTGAGGGAAACAACTCAATATAAGTCTGACTGATGGGGTCTAGTAGTATTAATCGTCCCAAACTAGATGGTTAATGATTAATTTATCTCAAGAGAGAAGTTAAATATTGCTAGTAATTAAATGCAGATTTCTCCATGCACTTCATGCAAGCTTGGTTCTGCCCTCTACCTACAATCCTGCTGACCCTATAGAAGGCTGGAGCGCAGGAGGTGACATTTATTATTGCCAGTGCTTTCTTCCCTTCCTTCATCTGGCAGCCGACGGCATTTCATTTCTAAGCACAGGCGGGTTTTTTGGACTGCTCTTTCTTGCCCTTGAGAGCTGCCTTTTACATGAACTAATGCCAAAGGAGGCGGTGCGAGGTAATGCTACACCCTGCGAGGCATCCAAAACACAGCAGCTCACAGCCTTGTAGGCTCAAAAAATTAAAAATGAAAAGCACTTGTGCAAGCTAATGGAGCTCTTCAGGAAAAAGCCCGGCTGTCGATAACACTTTTGGCTGGGCACCCAGCAGCCTGGGTACCCCTTTCCACCAGAGGATGCTGACAGCGAAGGCACCCACCACCCTATTTTGCTTCCATTTTAAAGGCAATTTTCTTGCATCTATTTTTAGCTCAAGAAAATGAGAAATTTGCCTCTTGAAATCTCTGCTGGTTCACTCCAAGGATTTTCTGCAATTTGCTGCCCGGATTACACCCCTGGAGCACGCCCTGCCCGATTAATCTGCCAGAGGCTAGGGAGGAATTTATTTTTAAAACTTCTGCTTTTAGGGCCGCAGGCACTCGATTTTTCCAGGCTGTTGTTTAGAAACATCGAGGCCTCCACCAGAGCATCTCTCCATAAATGTTCTTTTCTTACAAATCAAGGGGAAAAAAAAAGCCAAGATTGAGGTGCCAGTTTTTCAAAATCCTTCTGGGCACAGCTCTTACATCCTCGAGAATATCTACTTTTGAAGAAAAAGATGCAGTAAAAAGGATGCTCTGCCATTTTGGGGGGCATCTTGGGGAGGTATCGCTCTCCTCAGCAACCCCATCCCTCCAGAAGGGCTCCATGCCGTGGGCTCAGTGCTGCAAGGGTGCAGAAAATCATCTGTAAAACCCCAAGCCTGGTCCAAAGCCTCTCTGAGCTGCAAAAAACCCTCGGGGGAGGGGGGGCCTGGAGCCTCTCCCCAGCACTGTTGGCAGCAGCCTGAGAAGAGCCCTTGGGTGCCGCCACCGCTGCCTGAGGATGCTCCCCGGGATAACGGGCGAGGCCAACGCTGAACAGGGTGAACCCCGGTGACGCAGCCACGAGAGGATTACTAGCAGCGAGCCCCCCCGGGATAAAGCCGGGATGAGCGCAGCCGCCGTGCAGCCGGACACGGGGTGGGGGGATGGACACCACACGGGCACCCAGAGCTGCAGAGGCCGAGCGGGCTCATCACACCTCTGTGCCCACAGCAGGGGCAGCACCGAGAGGGGGGGGAGGTGTGTGTGTATATCTCCCCTCCCTGTGCCCTAACACAGCCCCCCCCGCTGCAGAGGCAAAGGGAGACCCTCACCCACGGTGGGGGCACAGCACCCAGGTGGAGGCACCCCCGCACACGGCTCAGCTCACTTCATTCCCACACCTGCACCCTCTCCTTTTGCGCTCCTTCCTTCTTGCACCCCTTCCTTTTTTGCACCCTTTCCTTTTTGCATCCCCTCCTCTTGCACCTCCTTTTTGCAACCCCTCCTTTTCGCACTCCCTCCTCTTGTACCACCTCCTTTTTGCCCATCCCCCCCCCCGCCTCACTCACCCGAAAAGCCCCCGCAGAAAGGAGTGGGAGCCCTTCACCCGCTTCTCGGCCTCTGCCATCAGCTGCACAGCCTCCCGCTCCTTCCCCGTGCTGTCCATCGCGGCGAGCCTCCTCCTCCTTCTTCTTCCTCCTCTTCCTCCTCCTCCTCCTCCTGCGCTCGGGAGCGCGCGCGGGGGGCGGGGCTGCGGGATGCGCGATCTGGTTGCCCGATGCTAAAGTATCCCGAGAGCTGCGGGAACAGCCAGAATCAATGGGCTTCTGCTGGAATCAATGGGTCCCTGCACCTTTCCAGTAAGGACAGACTGCGCAAGAAGGAGAGACTGGAGCTGCTGTGCAGCCCCAGAGGTGCTGGTAACCCTCAGAATTCCAAAGTCATCGCTGAAAGCAGATCTCAGAATGACCTGAGTTGGAAGGGATCCACAACGATCATCCTGTCCAACTCCTGTCCCTGCACAGGACAACCTCAGCATTCACACCAAGGGTCCAAGTGCATTGTCCAGATGCTTCTGGGATATTGTCAGGCTTGGCACCTAACAATTCCTTCATGACCTTCCCAAAAAATGCATCCCCAATCAACCTAGAACCAGGAGTGACAAAAATAGGAGGAAATCACAGCAAAATCCAGCACCATACATCCAGAAGCAGCACATGCTGCTGACAGATCTCAGTCAGGATCAATCCTTACCGCTCTGCAGCCAAAGCACCCACTCCCACGCTCGCTGCACCTACAGAGTGTGCCAGAAAGAAGAAAAAGTGGATTTATCCCAACCTGAAGTTCTTTATTTGCAGCTCTGATTCTGCTTTCATTTACATTGCACTCTGAGTTTCCACAGCATTACTTTAGCACAGCAGGTAGAGCTGCAGCTTAGGCTCTCAGAAGGGTCATCCTTGCCGCGGATATGCCCAGGAAAGTCATGGTCGCCCCATCCCTGGAGGTGTTCAAGGCCAGGTTGGGTGGGGCTCTGAGCACCCTGATCCAGTGGGAGGTGTCCCTGCCCATGGCAGAGGGGTGGAACTGGATGGGCTCTAAGGTCCCTTCCAACCCAAACCGTTCTGTGATTCTATTCTATGGCAAAGAGCTGCAAATACAAAAACCCTTAAACTAGCAAAGCTGCTGGGATTTGTGCAACGGTTCCTACCAGGCCCCTCTTCAATGCCTATCCCTGATGGAAGCAGCAAATAAACCTTTCTCAGGTCCAGCCTGCAGGAGGGCAGAGGAGATGGTGTGTGCCCAGCAGTGACACAGTTGCAGGGAGAAGCTGGGCATGTCCATTGTGCCCTGGCAACCAGCCTGGAAACAGGCACTGTGGAAAGGACAAGAGAAGGACTTGGTGCCCCAGGAGCAAACTGGGATGTTCCTGGGGAGCAGACTGCAGGGCTGCAGCTGCCTCTGCCTGACCCTCAAGGGAGTGCCAGGCACTGGAAGGGACTTCTAACAGCAGCTTGGGCAGATAAATCCCTGCAGTTGGGCAAACAGCCCAAGGGGAGAAGTTGGTTCTGCTTTGATTTAATACAAAGCAGCTCAGGGTTTGCCCAGTTTGGAGAGAAACAGGGAATTACCCCCCCAGCCCCATATGTAGCCCAGTGCCTGGCAACATCCTCCACAATAACCACGCTCCTCTCCTGACTTTCAGGTATGAAATAATGTTTGCGTGCTGGAGAGCCGACCCTGCTGCCCGCCCGACGTTTTCCCAGCTGAAGGTCCATCTGGAGAAGCTGCTGGAAAACCTACCTACTGCCAGGGGATCCGGAGACATCATCTACATCAACACCAGCTTGCCCGAGGAGAGCCCAGACTCCACCCAGGATTCGGGCTTTCCCCAAGCGGACTCTGATTTGGACCCCGGGGACATTGCTGAGCCCTACCCTCCCCAGGAGGTGATTGCGTGATTCTGTGATATTCTACATTAAGGGAAAGTCAGGAGAATAGGCAAAGAATGTGCCTGTTTTGTCTCACTTGCATTTGTGTCCTACCCTCACAATTATCCGAGCACACAGAGCCTCTCCTCGTAGAATCACAGAATGGTTTGGGTTGGAAGGGACCTTAGAGCCCATCCAGTTCCACCCCCCTGCCATGGGCAGGGACACCTCCCACTGGATCAGGGTGCCCAAAGCCCCATCCAACCTGGCCTTGAACACCTCCAGGGATGGGGCGACCATGACTTTCCTGGGCATATCCGCGGCAAGGATGACCCTTCTGAGAGCCTAAGCTGCAGCTCTACCTGCTGTGCTAAAGTAATGCTGTGGAAACTCAGAGTGCAATGTAAATGAAAGCAGAATCAGAGCTGCAAATAAAGAACTTCAGGTTGGGATAAATCCACTTTTTCTTCTTTCTGGCACACTCTGTAGGTGCAGCCAGCGTGGGAGTGGGTGCTTTGGCTGCAGAGCAGTAAAGATTGAACCTGACTTCTCTGGGCAACCTGTGCCAGGGCCTCACCACCCTCACTGGAAAAAAATTTCTTCCCAATATCTAATGTAAATCTACAAAGCTTACAAACTTCACATAGGAGAAAAGGAGAAGGCAGGAATCAATCCACTTTAACCCTGTTAAGCTGCACCAGCCTCACCTCATAACTCAAGGCTAAACAGCCCACGATCAGTGAAGGACACTCCTAAGCCAGAGTAGAAGCCTAGGCAGCCTCCCGCTGCGGAGGGGCCCCTCCAAGTGCCTTCAGTCCTCACACAGCCCCTTATTCCCTCAGGTTTTTAAGGCAACAGCAGTGTACACGCAGCCCCCTCGGCCCTCCCAAACCCAGGCAACGCTGTAGCCGGAGGCAGGGAGCACATCACACAGGGATGCAGGGAGAGCATTCCCCGGCACAGGAATCGAAGGCGCATCCCCCACTCCCGCACAGGGATGCGGGGAGTGCATCCCCCTGCATAGGGATGCAAGGAGAGAATCGCCCTCCACAGAGACGCAGGGAGCACATCCCAGCCCCTGCCCCGCACAGGGATGCAGGGAGTGCATTCCTCCCTCTGCACAGGGATGCAGGGAAAGCATCCGACCACACAGCGTGAGGATTAAGGGGCTGGACGCGCCTGGACTAAGCTGTGCCGCTGGCCACTGGCCAGGGCAGATTAGTGGCCTAGGGCTGGGGAGCTCGTGCATGTGGCTGCGGCTTTGCTCATCCCTCCCGCAGCTGAGGCCGGACTACAGCTCCCAGCGTGCCCACAGCAAGGCGCCCGCCATGTCGTCACCGCACAGGCAGCCAACAGCCCTTCCGGACATCCCTAGGTCTGGGGAAGAACCCCGGCCGCTGGACGCCTCCCAAGCCCCCCATCGATCAGGGGAAGTTGGAGGGAGGCCCACGGGGGTGTCAGCCACCCACCCCATACACATCCCCACCACACACATGCCGGCGGCAGGTGCTCGCCTTCCACCTTGTCCAGCGCAGGGACCGAGTGATGCTAATCAAGGTGTAATTAATCCCCCTCGCCACCCGCTGTGTGTTCGTAACCCCGCCCAGGAGCTGTGTGCGCAAGCAGAGGCCCGTGGTGGCCTAGGAACCCCTGTGTCCTGCACGGACAGCCGGGTGCTGGGAGGTAACATCACGATCACCATCATCCATAAAGAACAGCCCACAACCCCAGCCCCACCACCGTCCTTATTCAGGTAAGGAAACACTTGGGCTTACATCCATTGGGAACAGCCCACGACCCCATCCTCAGCACTGTCTGCGCCCAGGTAAGGGAACATCTGGACTTACACCCATCAGGAACAGCCCAGAACCCCATCCCCAGCACCATCCGTGCCTGGGTAAGGAGACACCTGGGCTTACATCCATTCAGAACAGCCCACAACCTCATCCCCAGCACCATCTGTGCTCAGGTAAGGAAACACCTGGGCTAACATCCACTGGGAACAGCCCATGACCCTATCCCCAGCACTGTCTGCACGCAGGTAAAGAAACACCTGGGCTCACACCAGGATGGAAGCCACATGGATGTGAATGCAGGACTGTGGGATGGGTCTGAGGAACCTCTGAGGCACAGCCCTACCTGGGCACCAAGCAAAGCCAGGCTGCAGAGCTGGGGGTCTGCGCCACAAAAGCTGGGGAAAAGGCTGCTGCTAGGAGACACAGGTCAGAGGGCTGGGAGAAACTAAACCCAGTCGCTTTCCTAAAGCCAGAAGCTGCCATCCAAATCCACAGTCCCCAGTAAAAATGATAATGGTCACAGACTGAAAAGGATCGCAAATAATCCCAAGTTTTATTGCCCTTTTCTAGGCAGGATGCAATGGAGCCATTTTATCTCTACGACCTCGGGCTCCTAACGGAAAAGAAAACTATTCAAAGGATCCTCTGTCCCATGGCTGCACAGCTCTGCCATCTAATCCTCACCCTGGAATGGGAAGATGGGATGTGGCAGACCTTTCCCAATTTAGGAGAGAATGCAGAAAAATTAGCCAAAGCCACTGAAGAATTTGCTTCTGTTGCAAGGAGGTGAGTTTGCTGGGTGTCTCCCTGACAGATTCGGGGGCTGGAATGGCGAAGAAACTGATCCTCCTGCCTGGTGCTCCCTGCCTGCACACCACTGGAGAGGTGGGAATGCAAGGAGGAAAGGATGAGGAACATCAGGAGGGTGAGGGGGAATAGGATTAGGAAGTGAAAAGGGGAGATGGGACAAAGCAGGGATATGTGCTTGGAAGGGACAGAGCGAAGTAAGCAAAACCTCAACAAGCAATGTTTAAGCTGAACGCATCTTGAAGGAAGAGTCGGACAATGAATGGAATGCTTCAGTGAATTTACTGAATGCTTCCATAAACCAGAGCCCAAATTCGCAGATGAGGCGCTGGCCACTGGGTTATTTTGCTGTTACAGCCAAAGCCTGGTAGACAATCACACTCGATCGTAAAATGAACTGCAGCCACTGCAAAAGTCTCCAAAACAGCTCAATTTAGCAAATACAGCTAAAATCACCTAGAGCCCAGTTAAGGGCTGGTGTGGGTGTTTGTGACAAAGCCCAAGAGTGGTGCCAAGGCTGGTACCCACGTGACGGCGAAAAGCTGAGCCCAGTGCCTTCCGTTCCAGGTTGGCTGAGGAGTCCGGTGATGAGGTGTTCAAGGAGGAGATGCGTCCTGCTGCCAAGTCCCTCATCCTGGCAGGGAGGTGCATGCTGCCGGCAGCCCACGAGCTCCAGGTACAGCCGGACAACCCTAGGCACAGGGAGGAGCTGGCTGCATCAGCAAAGAGGATCTTAACTGAGACAGTGAAGGTAACAGTGGAGGGGACAGTGCTGGAGTGAGCAGGGGAGGAGGGCTGTGACACAGCGGTGTGTTAGGGGGTAGCTGTAGGAGGGACAACAGGTGCCCTCCACCAGGAGAGGGCCTGGGGCAAGCTCTAGCTGAAGCAATGGTGGTTCCTTCAATGTGTGCTCACTGCGGCAGCTCTGCTTAACAAAACATATCTCTTCCCTGCAAGGGCTAGGGTGTCACTTTGGCTGCACAAAGGAAGAAAGAAGCAAACAAACAGGGATCCTTGAGCCTCAGCCACTCTGACCAGTTTTTCTGCCCTTTTTTTCTGGTTAGATCCTTCAGATTGAAGATGCTGCTGGGGCAAGGAGGACAATTCAGGCTGCCAGCTGGCTTTTGGAGTGCCTGAGCATGCTGCAGGATGCAGCGGACATGCCAGGACTGCTGGCTGCCTTCCGGGCCTTTTCTGAGGCTTTGCTACTGCTCAGCAATCTGACAGCGAAGCACCTCGAGGAACTCGGAGACTGTCCTCGACAGAAGAGCTTGGCCCAAACTTTGCACCTCCTTCAGACGTGCATTCCTTTGCTCCATGCAGCTAAGCACAGCGATCTTAAACACTCCTGGGATCAGCAAGTTAACCTCTGCAAAGACTACGCTTTCCAGCTGACAGAGAGGACCATCAAAGAGCTCACTTCCCTGCTCACCGACGATATGGGCAGCAAGGAGCTAAGGGACAGAAACGGGACCTTCTCCCAGCACGTGAGCAAGCTGCTGGCTCTCCTCTCTTGCCCAGATCCAATGCACCTCTCCGGCAGCGAGTTCAGTGCTCACGTGGAAATGATCATTTTCTACTGCATGCTTCTAGCAGACTCATCCAGGCCAGATCTGAAGCTGGACCTGGTAAAACACTGTTGGCTTCTGCTACGGCTGAGGAAGGGCATCTGCAGCCACATAAGCCAGCAGGAAGGATGTCCAGAGCAAAGCTGGGGAGAAAGCAGCCTGGAGAAGGAATGTCACACCATGAGAGATGAGGTGGAGACTCTCAACCAGACAGTACTCACCGCTACTCTGTGCCAAGTCCTCGACACCTTATTTGAGGGCAAGGAGACCCTGAGGCAGTTAGTTGAAGACGCCCTTAGCCTTGCTGGTACAAGGTGTTTTCCAGCAGGACAAGGAGAATTTTTAAAGAACCTTCAGCCCCTCACTGCCACCTTCTTCACGCACGCCAATAAGATGCTCAGAGCAGCAGACTTTGTCCTGGCCAGGTGTACTGAAACCCAAACCGCTAGAAAAATTGGAGAGTGGGTAGAGTATTTGAAGAGACTCCTTGCCAGTCTCCCTCCACTGCTCACAGAGATGAGCAGAAATGCAGCCCAGGTGAGCACTGCTGAGCAGCTGCAGTCCTTGTACCATGCATGGGCTGGAACAACAGGAAGCCTCTTGTGGTGTCTTGAGGAGACAGTCAGCATGCATGAATTCCTTAAGGTGTCCGTGGAGGACATGGGCAAGCACAGGGAATGGTGTGAAAAGGCCCTGGCAAATCAGGACCCTGAAAGGCTGTCTTGGCATGCAACTCGCCTCACCAGTTGGGCTCGGTGGGTGGTTGAAGCTACTACCAGGTATGTGGACAGAGCCACGGATCCCATTTTCAGGAACGGCTTGCTGGTTTGGGTTGAGCAACTGGCCATCTCTACTCTTGAGCTGAAAACAGTCACAGCCCTTTGTCTAGAGAAGCTCTCCTGCATTCAAAGTAGGGATGTCTTTTCAAAGGCAGTGAGCTGTTTGATGGATGCTGCTCACCGTGTCCAAGATGGGCTGGATGGTTCCAACCACCCAGATATCCTCAGCCCTCTCCGGAAACAAGTGCGGAGCACTGATGTTGCGAAAGGATTTGAACTCAGCCCATCACATGCTGGGCTAAAAACCATTACAAATGAGGCTGCATTGCAAACAGACATCTCAAGTTGTCCATCTTCACAACCAGGTAACCTACACCCAGGTGTTGTTCCAAGGAAAGGAGATACTCACCCTGTCATTATGGCTCTCCAAGCAGCGACAAGCACTCATGATATGGCAGCTGTCAACACTGCTTGCTCCGCCTTGCTTGAACTCTCCAATGGCTATATCAACGCTGCAAAGGAAGCGCTGCCTGTTGCTGAGTCTCCCCATGCGGAGACACTGGGGCAGTACCAGGAGATTGTGTTACTGACACCATATGTTATTAGCCTGGCCAGGGAAACAACCCCAAAGCAGCTTTGTTGTCCAAATAGACTTCTCCAAATGGCACTCATGCTCTTAGAAAGGATCTGTGAGACCAAAGAGTGCCTGGCAACCGTGGCAGGCTCTTGGTACAGTCTGTCTCAGCAAGTATTTGGCTTTATCTTGTCTGCTGACTTTCTGAGAGGTAAACAGGCTTTGGATGAGACCATGATGGGTTTAGCAGGAGCAGTTCAGTTAGCAGGAGACATTGCAAACATGGCCTGTAGTAATGGAACTTCCATTTCCCCTGATATCAGGGAGAGCCTTCGACAGGTCCAAGACAAGTTTTCTCGTGCTCAGATGAACACCAAAGTGTTACTTGAGAAAGCAGCATCCTTTGAGGGCTCATGCAGGGTGGGAAAGGCCAGCCTAGAGCTGCACTGTGTCCAGTGGGCTGTCAGCATGCACGTCCTGCTGGGCGCTGTAGATCGGTTCCTAGGAAGGGACATCCTGTTCCTGAGGGAGCTGAGGAGTGCCTTGAAGAACAAGCTTTGCTCACAGAGCCTCTTGGCTGCTGTGTCTGAGAACTCCCTGAGGCTGCAGGAGGCTGCCCGGCTCTCTTACCTGGCCTGCCCTGAAGACTGTGGTGAAATCCTAGTGCTCAGGGAGGAGATAAAGGTGCTAACGGAAGCACTGTTGAATGCCTCCAACACCCTCTTGGTCTCCCCACTGTCTACTGCCAGCTTGTATATTCGCTTTGAGCTCCTGCAGAGAGACTTGGCCCTCAGGGCCAAGGCATTGTTGCTTCATATGGAGAAGGTCAATACCAAACACCTGCAGGTCATCCAAGACGTTGTTGGACCAGCTCTGTCCCCCCTCTCTCAAAAGGACAGGGAAAGACGTAAACAGGCCTTTGAAGAGAAGGCCAGTCGACTAATGGCCAATGTTCAGTGGGTCAAAGCCACCCTCCAAGAGGTTATGGAGGCCAGCACTCAACTGCAGTTACAGGTGAACCTGCTCTCCACTGCAGACCATCTCCTGGTTCTCACATCCGACGCTGTGGGCAGTGCCAGAGAGCTTTTCCAGAGCTGCCAGGACAAAGGGCATCTCCACCTAGACAGCATTGTCTGGTACTGGTCAGCAAAGGCGCACTACTTGGTCACGCAGCTCCAGGCTGTCCAGGGCATCAGTGGACATGTTCTGCAGCTCATCAGACAACGCTTGGAGAACACAAGGGACCAGTGCTCTCCAACACAACACAACGGCACAGCCCAGCTTTTCCCAGCCCAAGAACTTTATGCCCTGAGCCACACCAAGTCAGCAGAAACTTGCCCTAGCAGGAGTGAACGAGGAATTGGAGCTGCCAGGCATACAGGTGAAATGGTACATTAGCTTTCTCCTCTGTCAGCCCTTATGGAAGGGTGATGGTCACACCATGGAGCTTTAAGATAAGGGATGTTGGCAGGGACCTCTGGAGGCCAATAGTCCAAGCCCCTGGCCACCTTCAAAGTTGGATCAGGTTGCTGGCTGCCCTATTCGGCTGAGTTCTGGATATCTGATCTGACGGATGCTCTTGCATAAATAAATCCTTCTCCAAAATGCTGTTTCTGAGACGCAGAGGGCTGTACTGCTCTCCTTCACCCTGAAACACTACCTGTCTCTGCTCAGCTCCTCTCCTCCCCACAAGCACCCTTTGGGAGTACCTGCAACTCCTCCACCTCCACAACTGCTGTTGGCTGTCAGGAGCTGGCAGAGGCTTCAGCAACCTGATCCAGATCACTCAGCAGAGTGGTTTAGAGCACTTAACTGTACTTCTCAACTGCAGGTGCTGTTTAATAACTACCACTCCTTTGGAGACAGCTCTAGGAGATGATGGCACAGGGCACTGGGATTTGATAGGCCTGCTATGGGTAACGGCAGGGGAGAAAAGGGCTGGGAAGGCAGAACAGACCCAGCGAGGTTGTGAGCAGCTCTCCTGTCTCCTTTACTCACCAAAAAGTGCTTCAGAAACACACACACACACACAGACCTCTCTGCATCGGTGTGTCTGCACACTCCAAAATTCGTATCTGTTCGGTTATTGTCTCAACAGCACCAGAACAGTCCTCCCAGCGTGTCCTTTGCCAGCAGCCCTGTGAAGCCTGAGAGAGAAGACAGTGACATGTGGCAGGGTGGCCCCAGCAAGATGTTCCAGGTCACCAAGGACATGGCAACAAGGATGCTTCACATGACTCAGTTCCTCAGGAAAAAGGGCCCAATCACGGTATGCAGTGTTTCACTCGCTGCATCCCAGCATATTTCTTACCTTGAGAGCACAGCCAAAGCCAGCGACGGGGCTACCCGGTGCCTGCTGAAATCCCTTGTGTAAGAGTGGCACCAGCTACATTTATACAAAGCACTAGAATTACTTCCTCCTGATTAGATGTGAACCTGGCATTCTGTTGTTTCAGAACATATCTGGGTTTCCTGGGCTCTCCCCTGCCTTGCAGGAAAAGTGGTCTTTGTTCTCCTTCTCTCTCCAAATACATTTATTTCTGTCTTGTTTTAGAGCAAGGACCAGCTTGTCGCCTGCGCAATGCAAGTTGCTTCCGATGGGCAGGTGTTTGTTAAATTTGGCCACATCCTTGCGAAGCACTGCCTGGACAAGAGATGCTCCACAGAGCTGCTGTGTGCTGCAGAGCAGACCCACACCATCAGCAGCCAGCTTGGCATCGTGGCTAGGTGGGTTTGCCAGGGTCAAGGAAAATCTCTCCCAAAGCTGGTAGCCCCTTTTGTAGAGAGATCTGCGTGGTGGCCTCCAGAGGTCCTTGTTGGATCAGGGTGTTCAGCTACAATTCAAGAGTGCTCCTTTTCCTCTTCCTATTGCTGCAAACAGACCTTTTCTCCCCTGGTTTGCCTACCTCTATGGAAACCTGCTCTGACAGTACAAGAGACAGTCTTCTGGGTTTGGGGTAACCAACAGAGTTCTGGCCAGAGAGGGGAGGCACACTGGCTGATGCTCTTCCTGTAAAATCCTTTAAAATGTCTTTTAAGGGTAAAAGCAGTCACTGCAGAGAGCAAGTCTTCTTCCGAGCTGCTTGTGAGCAACGCACAGAACCTAATTCAAGCTGTTTTGCATGTTCTGAAGGCGGCTGAGGCAGCCTGTGTCAAAGTAAGTTAACGCTGATAGCATCAAATAGGTTTTTGAAAGATGAGCCCATGCTGTGGGGAGCTCCTACAGCCTAGTGTGGTTATGGGAGGTGGGAGCCAGCTGCTGGGGGATCTCTGTTGACTCCATCTGGGGGTAAAAATTCTTGCTACGACATTTTGTTATGCCTTTCTGACTTGTTTGCAAAGCCCACTACGGATCTTTCCAGGCATTGAATCTGCTCTGTCACTGCTACCAACTCTGAAGTCATCTTTAGCTGGCCTGTTTCCCATTTCATTTTTGGATAGGAGAGCAGCAGCATCTCATTGGAGGCCTTTACTAGAAAATAGTCCATGGCAGTCCTTAGCCTTTGTGTTGTCTCAAGATGAGCTTGGATCAAAGCCTCCAAGAGCTTCCCTTGCAGCTGTGAATGACAGCTGATTGATCCCACTGTAAATAGTTTGTGAGAGCAGCCTTTCTCTGAAAGCACTCAGAAAACAAGTGCAGATACAACCAAACTCCCCACTGATGTGGTTTGTCATCGTGTGCACCAGCCTTCTAGATGATCCTACAACTTTTGCTGAGTTTCAGCTTGTCTTTTTGACAGAGACGTGTCTTTTATTAGAATGCTATTTGATGAACAGTCAGCCACAAGGGTGAGAAAGCCTCTCCTGTGGTTAAGTGCCCATACTGTTAAAAACTTACTTTATATGTCTATATTTTACTTTGATGGTATCAGTCATTCTTTTATCTAAATTGTCTAGATTACAAGTCCTTTTGACTTGGCTTTTTCCCTTTGGAAATTTTCCAGCTTATCAATAAACTAACTAACTATACTGCATTCCTTTTATCTCTTTGTAAGCAGGTTTTAAAGCTCTTTTAAGCATTTTTTAAGCATTAACAGGTAGAGGTGCCACATTGGTCATACACACATTGATACATTCAGACTTTTATATCATTTGTTTTAAATGAGTTCATGTACAATAAAATATTAAATCATGCAAATATTTTGTCTAATAGGGTTTGCGACAGCCCCCACCTGACCCTGAAGAAGAAGAAGTAGCTGCTTTTTGCATGCGCTGGAGGAAAAACCTGTTGTGGCATAGAGCCAAGGAGTCTTTAAACTCAGACAGGGATGAACTAGGGCTCCGCAAGACTCAGGCAAGAGCTGAACCCTCCCTGACAGCTATGATGCAAGAACAATCACCTCAGACCAAGAATACCCCCAGACGTCCGAAAACTATTAAAGGACATACAATTATGGATAGCCACCTGTAAAAACAGGAAGGGACTTTTGCTGGAGGAGAACTGCAGCGCTAACTGGCCTAGCAGAAGGAACACAGCCTGTGGTGCACTCCTGCCAGCTCTCATCTCTTCTGCTGGAGCTGCTCCTGCAGGACTATAAGTGCAAGGCCTGAAAAGTCTTTTGTGTGCTATCTTCTCCTCCCATGGCAAATTCCACCCTGCAGAGGCACTGCTTCCTGCTGGCAACTGAACAAAGAGAAGAATAAAATGACACTACATGCTAGAGTATTTGCTGAGGCCTCTTGTCCAGGTGGCATCTAAAGTTGAGTAATAAGATGTAATATGAAGCCACAGAGGATATAGGAGTTGGGGAAGAGCTTTAAGACCCAGTCAGAAGGAAAAGAGAGGCTTTCCTATTCAGGAAAATATCATTCACTGATCTTTTGTTATCTGGCATGGGAGTCACTCTGAAACCATTACTCTTGAATCAATGGCCACCAAGTGGGGCTACACAAGAATTAAATCCTTTCTATTCTTGTAATACACACACTGTACAGCTGTGAGACAGCTCTGACTGTTATGTAGTCAGTCAGGCTTTGTTTTGTTCCCTTTGGCAAACATTGATATAGGGAAGACAGAATTTGATGAGGCACCTTCATTATATCACTTTCAATAACTGCCAGTTCTTCTCTGTTCTTCAGTGCCCAAGATGTGAACAGAAGGATGTAGGAATGCGCTTGTACCAACACCAGCAAATCTGCCTGGAAGGAAAGATCAGGGGGTTCTGTAAATGACTGAATTGCACAAGAAGCCTCAGAGCTGGGAGGTCTTTCTCAAGCCCTGATCTTCAGCACACTATCTTTTTTTTTTTTTTTTTTGCAACAATCACCGTTTTAGCAACCTCTGCTTCCAGGGGTAGCAATCCTAAATGCTGCACAGGAAGGGCAGCCAGAGATACATAATCCCGCAAAAGAGCCGGCGCAGTGAGTAGAGCTCAGACACAAGACACAAATTCAGAGGGCGAGATGCACTACAAAAGCTGGAGGAAATAATTGAGTGAGAAGAAGACTAAGAGATAGGATCACTGACCTTGGAAACGCAAAATGGGAGTGTGATTAAGTATTCTCTACTTGGCAAGAATAAATTGATTTACTTTGCAATATGAAAGATTTCATGTTAGTCTCTTCATAATAGAAAAATACTAAAATAGGCTGCCTAGGGAGACCAGAAATCACCCTGCAAGTATTTCTATTGTGGTGGCGATCTAGCAATGCTCAGTCTTTCTGAAGTGCAGAGAACAGGCAGACAAGATCAGAAACAAACATTTTACTCTCACTCTCTCCAAAGCTAGCAGGAGCAGGAACACTTTTTCTCACCTGCTGCCCTTGACTCAGCAGATCCAGCAGAGAAATGAGACTTTTCTCCCCAGATCCATAGAATCATAGAATGACCTGAGCTAGAACGGACCCACAATGATCATCGAGTCCAACCCATCTATGCATAGGACAATCCCAACATTCACACCACTGCCTGAGGTCGTTGTCCAAATGCTTCTGGAATATTGCCAGGCTTGGACCATGACTGCTTCCTTGGGGAGCTGTTCCAGTGCTCCATCATCCTCTGGGTGAAGAATCTCTTCCTGATGTCCAACCTAACCGTCCCCTGGCCCATCTTCCTGCCATTCCTGTTGGTCCTGTGATTCGTCACCATGAAGAAGAGATCAACGCCTGCTCCTCCTCCTCCCCTTACAAAAAAACAGTATATGGCTATGGGGTCCCCTCTCAGCTCCAGGAATCTTTTACCCAGAGTAAAACATCCAGTGCTGATGATCACCCACCTCATAAGCAACAGGATTCCTGAGTGTCCTGGACTACTGACACCAGCTGCTCCCATTACTGCTTTCCACACCTGTTCTTCACAGCCTCTGAAGCACAAGTTGCAAGTGTCTGAGGGAAATGCAGCTCCGTGGCAGCACACTGCACGTGCGAAAGAGACGGAAATGAGCCTCCCCTGCAAAATACACAACCAATCCGCACAGCAGATCAGACTTGACTTGCTTGGTGGCTGCAGCCCAGCCCAGCCCACCACGGTCTGGCAGGACTGTCCCCACCTGCCTGCTCTGAAACCCTCAGCACTTTCCCTGTATCCAGTACCTGCACTGTAGCAATAAACTTCCTCCACATTTCCAGAGTGTGCAGTAGCAGCAGGAAAATCAGAGCAAGTGTAGACTCGGGGAAGAAATCTGCAACAGACCAGCAAGAACAGGTGGACCAAGGAGCCGAGCAGCAGCCTGCAGACCCTCGTGCCACAGCCAGGGAGGCCCACATGGACCTGCTGGCTGGGTACAGCTGAATCTGGGAAGAAGGAAGGAGGCAGTAGCCAACCCCTTTCAAATTACCCTTCCTCCTTACTTTTTAGCACTCTACAAAATAAAGAAATGCATTGTACTGAGATAGTGGAGGACCTCCAAGGTGAGAAGTCAGGGTTCCCTACCAGAACACACGCTGCAACTTCAAAATGGGTCCATAACCGGGCTGACAGCAAACACCCCAAGATCTTTCAGTTACCTCAGCTGTAATGCATGTTGGTATGCTCTTGGTATCAAAGCTTTTCCTTTTGACTGTTGTTTTTCCCGTACTTTCAAAAAACACAGAAACCAATTCAGCAATGATATCATCACCATCTAAAAGAATCGGTAACTTCAGGGTGGAACTGTGCATCCTACAAGGACTTCCCTCATCTAAATGTGAAACTACGCATTTGGCTTCAGTACTGTCCCTCTTTCTCTTTGTTCCCCTATCAACCCATGTGCTATCTCCAAACTATTTCTGTGTTTCCCTGCTGTCGAATTCTACTGGCTTGGTTTTCTGATAAAATACATGAACAGCCAAACTCGTCACCAGATGAAGAAGTAGTAAGAAGTAATTACGCAGGACTAATAGATCACTCCAAAGTAACAACAAAGATTCATGTCTGTTACCTAGTTTTCAGTTATTTTGAGTAAGCATCATTCAAAATATCATAAAATTACAACAATTTATACTCTGGGAAATTAGGAAGGCAAATTGAAAACATTTTTGCCTTCAGCAATGTCTCCTCTGCTATGTTTTGCAGACACAGAAATCAGCAGCTTCCCTCTGTTCATCCAAGTTCTGCTCATCAAAGCAAGACATCCCAATTCCAGCCTGGATTACTGTTTTTTTCACAGGTACAAGAAACCAAATTTATGGAAGCTGTGAACAACACTACAGTGCCCCACTCACAAGCATTACCTGGGCCAGCAAAAAGAAATGAAGAAGAAAATGTCCACCAAGGAAGAGACTTAATGCAAAGAAATATTCCAAGTGGGTGGGAACCAGATGGCAATTGAGCAGACGGCAAATTTTTATTGTAAATGTAGCTAGCTAGGTATGACTACATTTCCTCTATATAAAAAGCAACCCAAGAGGCAAAACAAGAGAGGTTTGGAGGACAGTTGTGCTCTCGGCATGCAACATCTTCAGAAATTAAAGAACATGCATGACATTTCTCATAGCGATGCTGGTAACTAGTAAGAGAACAACAATGACTCTCTCCAAGTCAGCAGTCTGACCTTGGAACCACGCAGCAAGTGAAGGCCCCTGGGATTCAGCACAAGGGTGGTTTGTAAAAACATCACCATCTGGCTGTAAAGCGGTGTAGAGACTGCATTAAAACCACTTGTAGTTACCGTCATCCTTCAGGAACGCCCACTGCCCTTCCCTCAGCGCTGAACCAGCTGCCAGCACGTCAACATCACAGTCGTTACCAGACTTTAACTGTACCCTTTTTAATCTTTTTGTTAAAAATGTCATAAAGACACCATGAATACAAGTACTGCAGTTACATCAATACAAAAAAAGCAATACAAATTAAGCAGCTGAATACAAAAATACATTGAAATACATGAACACCACAATGTAACTTAGAGCACTAATCAGAATTGTGTATGCGTGAAAAAATTAAATAAAAACCTTTTTTTTTGTATTAGACAACGTAGGTATTCTCCACTTTTAACAGTAACTTTCTTCTAGTTATGTACTTCACAATTTCTTCTATATACAGCATAGAATAAAATACTTTTAAAAGATATGACATTTTTAATCCTCAATATGCGATATAGGTCTCTTTTACACTAAGAATATCGACAGCATGAATAAAAACTGTCAATGTCTTACATCAACTGAACTGAAAAGGAGGATCAACATTTTCCTTTTTAAATCGTTCACGTAGGTTTTTAATCAGTTAGTAGGTTTGGCTTGATACGTCAGACAATCCTTGTCAAACAGTGTCTCTCACAGTAATGTACATAATATTGCTTGTATCTATACAATCATACAAATGTGGCGATCATATCTAAATGTCATTTATGAAAGGGACAGCTCACACATATACAGGTCTTCAGACTTTCTTAATGACTTATTTACAATGAAAGTGCTTTTATCAGCTCTAGCACAATACATGGTTTGTTTTTTTTTTCTACATGTCAATTATTAGTCTCCCTGAAATTGGAAAAGTATTATATAGAAAATACCACAGCTTTGCAAACACTATAGCGAACTGTATAACTGCATGTGGTTCTGAGATTAGCAGCTGAAAAGTGTTGATAATCATAATTTAAAAATAAATAAAGCAAAGAGGTAAACCAGTTACAAAACAGCAGAAAACTGCAATATTCACAACAGTAAAAAGACTTAAAACCAATTGCTAACAAAACGGTGAAGCGGTTGGGTCGAAAGTCTTGAAAACATCTTTTAACGACTTATCATCTGATTCCCCGTTGGGATCATTCTCCTGTGTTTGAGTTACTTGTCCAGGCTGTCTGACCTGCCTTGGGTCGCTGTACTGCGGTCTGATTAATCCCGATAAAGCTTGGATAGGAAGATTATGCACTGCAGGTGCAGCACTGGAGTGTTTAGCCTGAGATTTACTGGTGCTGTTTGCTTTATCCGAAGTAGCTTCTGTTGATCCTTCTGGATTTTTTTCCACATTTGAGGCAGCCTTCTGCAGTGAGGAATCTTCTGAGAGACTCGGCTCATTTTTACCAGAATTTTTCAAAATACTTTTTTTCTGGTTCTCTCCATTCTCTCCTGAACCAGCTGGGGCTGTGTCCGAAGATGAGCTGTGATCTCTTGGATCATACAAACTAATACCACTTAGTATCGAGCCTGGAGTTCCCAGCTTGACGCCACTCGATGATAATTTGGGTGCGTATGGAGGCAGAGCATCTGGGTCAGGTTTAGCAGACACAGCTTCTGCAGGCTGCGATGAGCCAGCAGCGGATCTGGCGAGGCGGGGGTCAAACTTGGGAGGGTGTGAATCCTTTGCGACTCCATGATGCGTATCTGCACTTGACAGTCTGTGGAGCCTGGGATCGACATTTTTTTGTAAGCGAGGATCTCCTAATTTGCTTGAGCTACTGGCATGCGACTCTGCAGATGGATCCAAATAGCCACTCCTGCCAGCTAAGCTGTTTTTTGCCTTTGCAGCAAGTCGTGGGTCGGCTGGCATTGCATTTGGATGGGGATCGTTCTTCAAATTCCGCAGTTTATTAAGTCTCTGGTCAGCAATGAGTGGAGGAAGAGGTAAATTGATTGAAGAGACAGGGTCAGGCTTAGGCAAAGGTACTGGGAGCAAGTCTTCAGGCGCCCATACAATATGCTTAGCAAAGTTTGGTTTCATCAGGGTAACATCCATTTTAATGTGGCTGAACTGCCTAAGCTGAGATCGGGGATCCCTTAGCGTTACACCTGGCAAAGGTTCCAACGGTATCAGAAAAGCTCGTTCTCTCAGTTCTCTTTCCGAGTCGTCTTCATCATCATCCACTCCTTTCTGCTTGACTTTAACTCCAGTGTGTGCATGGTGTAAATCTAGCTTTGCTCCCCCAAGGGACGAACTGGCATGACCACCCTCACTGACCTTGTGCATCCTGGGATCTCGTGCAAGCCGTGGGTCCAAGGACGCAGACTCCGAAGGCTTTCTGGTGTTGGACCTTGGAGAGGCCCTAAGTCTTGGGTCAGTAGCCTGAGGCCCTGTGCCTTTTTCTTTTGCTAGCCTTGGATCAGTAGGAATACCAAGCATGTGCTGCTCTGTGGAATGTTGTTGCCGATTCCTAAAGTTTTCGCTTTGTTTCTTTAAGGTTTTTAGGATTGATTTAACACTGCTCCCTTCTTCCTCTTCACTACTGGAATACCAGTTGACATTGTCATCTAAAACAACAACAAAAGGAGTATTCAAGCAAATGATCACCACGGAATACAATGCTTTTACTCATATAAGTGGTAACTTCTCCACAAAATCAAACTGAGAAGACCTGATATTAAGTTATCACTCCTTGTATTATAACAACCATAATCTAAAATGAGAAAAATCAATTTAAATGAAGAACTGACATGACAAAAAAACCAGAGCTGGTTGAGATACTCCCAAATTCTGCTGCATTCTCTCTACATATCTCTCTGGCAATATTAATCTGGGAAAATAACCTACTTTGAAACAATTATTTGTACCGGTACTAGTTAAAAAACATCTAAAATCAGAGCCTTGATGAAACTGACTTTCATCATGAGGCAGCAGAACGGAAAGTAAAATGGCACTGTTACAGTAAGTCTTAAAACCAGGTAGATTACAAATGTGGAATTTGCTGCTTCACCACAATCCAGATCACAAGGTTTTGGGGATAGGTCAAGATTCAGAAAAAAAATTTTTCTTTTTTCTTCCATTTAAAGGCTAAATTCTCAAGAATGTCTGCAATTTACTGGAGAGCCTTATCAACACAGCTGCGGGCTCAGACCCACACCTTCAATTTGCCTGAAGGAGACCAGTGGTCTATTCTGGCTCAATAAAAAGAGAAATGAAGATAAACGCCAGTAACGCATGTTTCCTCAAAACCTATTCTACCACACAACATTCAACAATGGGAAGTGACATGGTGAAGCTACAAGAAGGCTAACAGGAACATTTTTCCATTAAACTGCTTTCTGAAAGCCCTCTGGACAGGAGGACCAGTTGTTCTAAAGCCCTGGTGAGAGGCCTTCAGTTCAGACTAGTTCACTCTAGGTTACTCTGGTTTTGTATGCAACCCAACGGGCTGCATCTTCAGATCTCTCTCATCATTTGAACAGAATTATCTTGGCAATGTCCTCAGAAACACTAGATACAGCAGCTGCCTTTTGGTCAGACAGAAGGTGCATTGCTGGTTACACAACTCAGTAGCCTCAGAAAAGGGTGCAGCAGGAAGCAGGCCAAGGGACAAATGTACACTGTGTGGTCGAATCTGATCTGCAGGCTTACTGCTCTCTGCTGCCCAGGTTACAGAAGAGACACTCAAACACTACAAACTTCATATATCACAGAGGAAAAAAACACTGCTCTAGAGAAATGGAATATGCAAAAAAGATTAAGAGGCACAACTGCATAAACAGAATCTAAGATGCATTTGCAGTACTGGCAGCTAGAAACAACAACTTTTCTGTTTAAATCAAGGATTTTAAGAAGTCATTGAACTATTAACAACAGAACATTCTGTAACTGCTAACTGTGGCTTAAAATTATCCACAGATTTTTCTAACTTTGAACTGGAATGCAGCAACAAAGCCCACGCTAAAATCCTAGAACATGTTGGGAATGAAAACAAGTACATTCAGTTGGAAATATTATTCGAGTTGATACTTGGATACTTGCACATTCTCAATAATTGTGAATGGTAATGTGATGAAAATCCAAATCAACAGATTTGTTCCAGGCTAAGACACAGTCACTAAGTATGTTTAGAACTCTAACAAAATTATCTTTACCTTCGTCCTTGCTCATTGCCCTCTGACCCTGGCTGCTGACAGAGTCTCCATCTCTTTGATGCTTTTGACTGAGTCTTGCATAAAGGGCTTTCTGCATTGCTGGGAGAAAGTCCGGTACATTAATGGCTGGGTTATGGCCCATATGGCTACTCATGCAGTCTGACTCACTTCCACCTTGATGCGACTCCTGAGCCATGAGGTGAGTCTGGTGATCTGTAAATTCTCCGTGCCATGTGCCATCTGCAGTGCAAAAAACCCAGTTAGCAGCTAACCCATACAAGCTTTTACAGCAGAAAAGATAAAACATAAAACACAATGAAGCAAAACTAATGTAACTTATGACATGGCTGGAAAGCTTCAGCTGAAAAAGCCTACACACTGAAGATATTCCAGGTTTGCCTCTCTATGCAAAACTCTTTCAGCTGCTCAGCTTTGGAGCAGTGATGTTTCAATACCACACAACTGTAAAGTGCCATATCAAGGAAACATTTTTAAATGCCCTTACCACCAGAGTTATTAGCTGGCTGGAAGTTATGTACAGCTTGATGAGAATAGTAATTGTCATAGAAATCAGCTGGGTTCTGGATGGGCTCATAATTCATATTCGGCTGCCGTTCGCCAGGAATCTGCTGGTATTGTGGCCCCGGAGGACAATGATTCTCTCTTGGCATATTCACCATATGTCCTTGAACTCCTGGGGCATTGTAAGAGCCACTGAGACCTGGTGGTGTGAGAGGTGGACCTCCTTGCTGTCCTTGCATAGGCATACCAGACTGGTTCTGCGGTCCAAGAAAGCCTGGTGGAACACCCTGCATAGGAGGACTCTGCGGCATTCCTGGGCCTTGAGGCCCTGCACATGGATGATGTCCAGGAGAACCTGGGTGCATTGGCGGTCCGTTATGTCCTTGTGACATGCCAGGTCCTGGCCCTGGACTCGAGTCTGGATTATACATATGCTGAGAATGTGGGTCATTTCCCTGGAATGGTTGTCTTGGAGGTGATCCGCTGTTATAGAAGGTCGGTGGCCTGCAAGCAAAGGAAAATTAGTAAATCACATTTTGCACCTACAAAGACAAACAGCCTATTAGCTATCTCCTCCCCTTCCTCAGTCTTAGAGATGTATTTATTTGATCTTAAGTTGGATAAAAACCTGAAAGAAGCAAAATAATTTTCAAAGAGAGTAATTACATGGATTACACATGACAGGGCTTGTCCAAAAGTAGAACTTTTTTTTCAAATATTAGCACATGCAGAACTGGATGTTTGCTGCTATTAAGAGTTCTAAACGTCCCAAGGTCAAGTCTCCATCAGGAGCCTCGACTGGCTTCGGTCAAGAAAAAACTAACTATAAAACTTTGCTCAACCCTCACATGGAGACAGGCAAGACAGGCAAAGACAAGAGCCAATGGAGTGACCTCCTGGAAGGTCAAGGCTCAGTAAGTTTTCTCCTAGGGAAAGTATTAAACAAGTAAATAATTATGATAGCCAATATTTGACAGATCATTAACTTAGCAACATACTCATAATTATGTATGAACTGTTTAAATATTTATGCAGCCATGTTTTAAGGAGAGTTCTACACAAAATTTTAAAACCTACTTTTTCCCAATTTTGTGAGCTAAATCCACAGTGGGCTTCACTACTATTTCAAAGAGAGATGGTATTTTCTTATAATCTCCTGAAGGATCTTGATAATTTTCTATATCGGACTCAGAAAATGGATATTGCTCTGGGGTTGGCAGAAGTCCAACACCTGGTGGTGGCTTAGGGAGAGGAACTATGCCACGCTTTCTGAGCTCCTCCAGTTCTTTCTCATCTTCATTTTGTGGCTCCTCCTCATTATTCAGAACCTAGAACAAAGCAGTATAGCAAACACTTCATTAATTTTGCAGTATATGCTATTTAATTTAATCTTGCACTTTCCATTTAAACAGAATTACCTGCTACAATACTACAATATATTGCCACCAAACTCAGATGAATTATAAGTCCTTTATTACTTGTTCCACAGGACATCAATTTACAGCCAGGAAGAAAACTATTTCTGTAGTCAGGAAAGGACAATTTCAAACAGTAATTTTCAGTGACAGAAACTGAAGGACTTCCAAGGTTGTAGTGTTTCTCGTGTTAAGTTCAGGCCACTTTTCTGTTAAGGCCCGCAGTAGAGTAACTGGAGAGAGACACGAATGTCTTAACACAAAGGTCAATATTTCACGAATCATTCAGAGGAGGCACCTCATTCCTTTCCCGACCCTGAGTGTAGAAGTCGGCCAAGATAATGCCTAACCTCTAGGCAGCTAAAGGTAGACAATATAAAAGCCACACCTCTTGTTACAGAGTACATGAATATTTCCATTGAAAGGGATGCAAAACAAAGTTAATGGGCAGAAACTTCAGTTGTGAAAATAAGTGAGTCTGATCTGGCTAAAAAATAACTGAATAACTGATGGCAAGGGGAATTCCTGTCACCCAACCTGGTGACCGTGCTGAAGAGCAACAGGGAAGCTTAACATCATTCATGTTTAGTATTACATTCCTCGAGAATTCCACGGACATTTCTAGCAACCTCTCCCTGTTCTTTCTAGCAGCAAACTTTGTGTTTACAGATTATGAATTGCTCACCTTATCCAACAGCTCTTTTGTTTCTGCAGTCAGGGGAGCGTGAGAGAATTTGCACTTATCTCCTTGATAGCATTTTGCTCCTGTGTGGTAGAACTTGCAAGGGAATTCATGTAAGCAATGCATTAAGGATTCCTAACAAAGGCTGATTTCCAGTTTGCACTAGTACTTAATCTTTCCAAAGCAATATGTTAAGAATTTTGAAAGCTAATAACCAAGTTACCTCCCAGTTATGTTTAACGTTCCACATTACTGTGGCCTTAGCACTATTTTTTACTCAATTCTGTGGTCCCACTTCCAGACTAAAACACAAGTCCTTCACAACAAACAAGAACAGATCAGGGTTTTAAAAGTGTATGGACAAATGCAATTAACTTCAAGGGGTTTTATGTTTCAAAACATTAAAAATCCTTAAGACCAGAACCAAACCAGTAACTTCATATGTATTTTTTCCTCCTAAGTATTTGAGTAGAAAAACAATCTGCCTGTAAGAAATATACATAGTCTTTGGTATAGTCTCTTAACAAAATAAAGTTACCCTCAAAAATCAGTTGCATTAAATAAAATACTAGCTTTTAGTTTAATTCAAGTTTTTTTTAAAAGGATATTGTGTAAATAAATGCAGTTCTCTCCTTTGGTGCAGTAACCCTGTATGTAAAACTTGCAGATTTCCTTTTTCTTTTCAATCTCTGCATCATGATCAAATTTACACTGCTCTCCCTATAAATAAAAACCAAGAAAGAACATTGTCAATCTGAAATGCTGAGTAATTCCATTTCATATTTTAAGAAAAACATCCTCCTTAGCTGAACTTAAACCTTTTATCTTTACTAACACAGAACTGCATTATAAACGTGTCCCTAAAAACTGAATAGGAGGGCCGGCATATAGAGAAACAATTCCTGAATTGGGATTCAATCAGGAACATACACAATGGTCACAGAAAACAAACAAGCCTTATAGCACCAGTTCTTTTCTATGTCTCCACATAGCAATTTGCATTGAAAAGTCAGTTAAGCACATATTTCAGTGAAATTCTACTCCATGTAGACCATTATTGATCAGAAAACCTGATTCTGTTTTAAGGGTGTATGGGAGAACTTAGAAAAGTCCAACAAGTAAACTATTAAGAATCTTCCATGTAGGAAAAACAGAGTCCAAAGAGTATCAAGTTTATATCAACCGTATCACATTATCTATTAAAATTACTTTGCTGGAGAGGTTTTTTGCCTATTTTTTGTATTTATTTCCATAAAAAATAGACTTGTGCTCTTTCAGCCACTTGTTTTAAAACTGAAGGTGGCAGCAAATACTCATCTCGCCGAGTACGGCATACTAAAATATATAAAGGCAGCAACAAATGCATTGTTTTCAATTGTCCCCAGTTTGGGAGAAAAAAACATAGTAATTTTCATCTTTACTTTCACTATTTGAAAAAGAAACAGAAAATGGTCTATCTCTAAATAAACAGAGGAACCAAATATAAACAACGCACTCACTCACTCAAGAAGCGTGTGGTTTTTCTTAAGTATTTTCTAACGGACTGAACTAGTTTGACACCAAAGGGTTCAAGTCCACAGCAGCAGAAGCTTCAAAATGAAGCACGTTTTTTAATGTAAGAAGAAACTGTCTTGCTACAGCTTTTTGCTTGACAGCTGACTGCTCTGAATTAGCTTCTCTTCTTTCTGCTGCCTTCCGCTTGCTGGCTGAAGGAAGATTGTTTGGTAGGGGAACTATTACTGCAACCCTACTTTTTACTTTAGAGAAAGACATAATTTAGCATAATTAAGCAATTCCTTCAATGTTTCCAAATTAGCAGTAGCACATAAAAGAGAATCAATCTTCTACATGCAGAAACCATTGCCTATTTACATCCATATTAGTAAAATCTGATGTATATTTACTATTGATACATTGTGAGTTTATGATACTATCACAGATGTTTGTACTGTATATACTCACAAGTAAACACAATCATTTTCAACAAAATTTGTTAGAACTCGAAAGGTGTAATAGAAGGGGATATTTTTCCCCAAGTACTTTCTGCTGCCATTTAACTACAACTACCCAAAATACTGAGTTTCAACATACAAGTTTTCTTTGCAAGAGCTTAAGCAAAAAAAGAACAGAGCATTTTGTCCCCATCCAAAGAAGCAGACCAAGAGACACAGTGCACAATTACCTTAATACACCTTCCTTCAAGGAAATATTTACAAATTTGTTTGCCTTTGTGTTCCACTGTGTGCTGATTTATGAACTCTTGACTCATATTAACCCATTTCTTCACTGGTTTGCCATCCTGTAAGAAAAACCGAACATCCTACTGATGCTTACTTATTAAGCACAGTTGCAAAAAATATTAGAGCATGCTTGGTGCACTAATTACCCCAAAATGTGATTAACTACACCATGATTTAAGTTCTTGAAATTATTATACACACAGCTCAAAGTACAAGTAAATACACATAATTTTTCTTAGCTGCTTTAATATAGTCTTTTTTATAAAAGCAAATTCTTACAGTACAACAGACACAAATAACTTCACTGAATGGACAGTGTCTCACACTTCATTAGACAGTGCACATGCTAAATCACTGCCAACCAGCCCCTGGTTAATGGCACCACTGCAGGCAGCCAGGAGCTAAGGAACCATCCAGGACTCCAGATCACCATCTTAGCCACAAGGCTACACTTTGCCACTCCTTCTCACACAATAGTTATCCCCAGATTTATCTATCTTGGTTTTTCTCCCATTAGATGAAAAATAACCTGTTTGCTCCTACTGTGAGGCAAAGCAGAGAGGAAGCACAATTCAGTGATGACTGAACATATAAGAATTATTATGTTACTGGTGAGGCAAATAATCGTTCCCTCTTATGAGGCACCTGCACTAGAGATAAACTTAAGAAACCTTGGTAAACTCATCTAACTAGAGAGTCTGGGACAGGCGTGGAGGGCACAGCTAGAGAAGTCATGGAAGTAGGTGGCCACTGCAAAAGAGGGTATAAACAAACTTTATCTTTGCAGTGCTACGTGGTTTGCCTGCTGATCTGGTGACAGAGGGAAACACTCATTTTTCACAAAAGTGAGCAGGGATATGACTACTGAGTAGAAACTCCTGAACAGAATGGATGTGGTTCTCCACAGTCATCATGCTGAACTGTTAGCACACACAAGCATCAGCACATCAAGTGTCTGGTCTCATTTTGCTCGGCAGATTAAGCAATGTCACAAACCATTAACACTAAGAATGACCAGCAGATATTGTTGACATTGAGAAATAGGAATCTTTGAGCTAGAAATGCCACTCCTGGATTAGTCAAGATCCATTTTCTACTCTGAACACATTAACTACAGAGAAATCTCAGTTGCTTCAGACAAAGCAGATTTGAATCTAATAATTCATCCTCTTCAAGATTAATGCAAATATCATATGAACACAATGCCACAAATCTCTCTGGGAGGACTGCAAACCAGTGACAGTCCTACACCACAAAGCACTTCAAACAACAGACCCAGGAAGGCTGAAACACTCTCAACGTGTCCCCAAGAATCCCAGGGACCCTGTTGTGTGGCTTGGGAGTCTCAGCAGTTACTGCTCCACACTGCGCAGCTCAGTGTCTGCATCACAGAATTCATTATTTTGCTGTAGCCAGAAGACCAGCTTTTTATTTTCTGCCTCCCAGCCCTGCTGGGACCTGCCTGCAGCTGCCTCCTTGCCTCCACCCTTCCTGGTGGCTTGGGAGATAGCGCTGGAAGACAGGGCATGCTGTACAGCAACAGGAAGGAGTCCTATAAACAGGGCATCAGCCTAACAGATCAAATGGCTGTCCTTTTCCCTACACATGCAGGGCAGGGAAAGGAAAATCTGACCAAGACCACCCAGGAGCCCCAGAGAGTCAGGCCAGCTGGAGGACATGAGAAATAATTAACATGGTTGAATTATACATCACCACATTAGCAAGAAGCCAGCCATGTGCATTCTTGAGTGCAAGAGGGAGGAGAACCACAGACATTTTCGTTAAGAGTACACAGACTAAAATATGATTTGGCTTAAATGTTTTTCAGCCATGAATGGATTTGACCCATTAATAATCAATTTTGAATTGCTTCTCATGTAAATGAAGACTGGATTGAGAAATTTGCAAATACTATGGCAATACTGAACACTATGTTTTCTTTCATTTCTGTGCAAAGAATTACTACAGGAAAACCAAGGTCACATGTATTTCCATTTCCACAGTCATAGTTATGGAAAGAGAAGGAAAATTCTTCAGGATTCACTGACAAAAGCTATGAAGGTGTCCATTTTCTTTGCTGAAAAATTTGAGGTGAACTGGTGGTAGCAAAACACTTTATTTCAGATACAGTTGACATTGAAGCTCATGCACCATTTGAAACCAAAACCCATAAACCACTCTCTGCTAGTTTTTCCTATTTCCAAGAAAACCAAAAAAATTATGTATTAGCTTATCAATTACAATTCGGTACATAGTGTTGGGAAATGCTAGTAATTTTCTATATAAACGTTTAAATACGTATTTTTAAATACCCTTCTGTTAAAGCCAAGCATCCAGTCATTTGAAACAACTGCATTAGGAATTCAGCTTTAATTCCACATACCTCATGAAAGCCGTCAGATCCTTTATTGCCCCCTCTACCTCTTCCACGATCTTTACGCTTCAATTTCTTTTGCATTCCACGCCCTCGACCAACACTGTAATTATTACCTCTCTGAGAAATACCTGAAAAACAGCAATAGCTTCTTTAAATGATCTCAGAAAGTCAAGAAAAATGGTTATCTATGACACTGAATACAGACAACTCTAACTCGGTATCTACTTTTTTGCATTCTGAATTCCTAAATACTATCTTGACTCACGAGTTGGCAAGTACAACTATACCAGCGAATTTTAATTCCATGCAACTGCCTGCTCTTTGAAAAGATCTTCAAATCAATAGCTGACTGACAAACTGAACATAAAATGAATCTTGCTCCAAGCAGCATCTCACAATTAAAAGTGCAGACGTGTTATTTCTAAGCAGCCCAAATATTTGAAATATTTTGCGCCGTTTGGCTACTTTCTGAACACGGAATTAACCAGTACAATGGGCAGGCACGTCTGCGTGCAACATGCAAGAAACCTGAGATCACAACCTAAGGAATATGGCAGAACAGCTTTGGATATAAAAACATTTAATGGTAACTGTTTGGAAGCCTCCAGAGAGTAATTATCCAGCTACCAGCATACCAGGAGTCGTGGTCTCAACTAGAACCACCAAGACAGGATCTGCTTTTGCATCAATTTAAAACCAAAGAAAACCAGTTAGAACGTCCTGTAGATTTCTCACTTGCTTCAGGTGGTAGCCACCTCATGACAGGAAGACTGATTCCAGTGAAAATGCCTTGACTCCATCTCAGATGATTTCCATACAGAGATTTTGAAGCAGTATTGCCAAGCAGCAGCACATCAAAAAACATTTTTGTCTTAGCTAAAAAGATGTTGCCAAGTTTTTTGCCAATTTATTTTACTGCAAACCAAAACAGAATCCAATAAATCTTCACTGTAGTAAATGAAAGGTAGTTTAACACACAGTACCCTCCAGAGAACTAGTAAAGTATTCATACCGTCATAAAAAACTCTGCTCAAATTTTGCTGGGAGACAAACTTTTAACCATGATTAAAGGGAGAAAATTTTGCAAACTGAATTGATGATTTCTGAGATGAGAACTCATTCTCATAGAAAAAACGATGAGAAAAAGTTAGGCATCTCTAGATGGTAGATGAGGCTATCTCTGACTCCCCTGACAAGCCTTCCACAGCCCAGGGCAATATGCAGTAATACAAGACAACTGAGGAGTCAGAAGAGAAGCCAGAGATATAAGCTGGCTCCATGACTTGCACTCCAATGGTAAGGAAATGGTCAGACATCAAATGAAAGGTGCAAACAAGAACGCTCGCTTAACTAGGCTTGCATAAGCAAAGCATGAAATACAGGCAGCAGGACCTTTTCAGGAATATATTGCTTAAGAGGAATAATTTTTCACCAGCATTTTTATCAGCTCGGCTTTGAACGCAAGAAAAGTTATGAAAAGGAAAAGAAAAGGATACTGGCAATACCTGCAGGGCATACTAATAAAAGTATTCAGGCACCTAGCAAAATTTAGAGCTACTTAATTTTTTTTTTGTTTGGGGCTGGGGGGACACCTAAATTACATTTTGGAATCGATATATTTACACTCCCCCCCCAGGTAAGTCCAGAAAGTCACTTTACAGCCCTATGATTTCGTACTCAAGCAGCTACACAACAAAGACCTTTGCTTTTTAACAGGGTTTTATTTCTTTACTTACTATGCACACATTATCCAACACTTGATCTTTTTCTTCAAAATAAGCATGAGTGCGACCACACGCTATTATTCCTTCACAATACACGCACTATCACTCACAGATGAGAGACTGCAAGCTCACAGCAAAGCCACAACTGGCAGGTTTCTTCACTCAGCTCTCAAGACAAACAAGCTGAAATGATGCATGATACAACTGCTGCCACCATCCATTACTATAGTTAACAATTCAATTTATCTTACCTTTCTGGATCCCTTTCATCCCCTGTTTTTTCACTGGTTCTTTTGGGAATGGAGATCCTAAGTCACTACTGGAGGTCTCTTTAGCTTGCCTGTACTGTTTAAGCTGGTCAGCAAAATCTTCATCTTTTTCTTCCTCATTATAATTACCAAAGTTTTCATCACTGTAATGACCGTAGTCATCATACTCCTTACTTTTTACATTTTTTTTATGCTGCATTTTCTGTGAACTCATATAATTTCCTGAACTGTGTCCATGCTGTATAAAAGGGATTGCATTGGTTAGAAGCAACTCAATATTACAGAAAACACCCCTCCGAACTGCTCTGCAAACCCAACTGTCTTTAAGCTGGTTTATTGTCATGTTGTCTACCAGATTTGCACAAACAAGCATCAATAATACACAGTGAAAATCAGTACTGAATAAAATTTATTTCAATAAAAATTACTACTTTTGATTCTGAATGCAGCAACATTGGAAAAAAAGATAAAAAAGAGAAGCAGCAGCATCTAAACACCAGAAAACTTTTCAGTGAGGTTGATAAAGCATTTTAACATATGCAGTTCTAAGTGTTCTAAGTACCACTTAGATGAACTACAATTAAAATGATTTTTTTCCTTTCATGATCTCCAATCCTGACAATCTTGGACACGAATGATATCTGTCCCGTCCTTGTCAGTCAGGATGAAACATTTAAAGCCATTCCTAAGCCAGCAGTGTCCCTTCTCCAGTTTCAGCGGACAAGATCTTCAGTTTGTTAAGAAATTAGGACTGGCTTAGAGGTTTCTGGAATGGTTTCAGGCTAAAAGGAAAGTCTCCTCTCATCTGGAGTTTCATCAAGCCTCTAGCTGCTCTATCATAGCTTCAGAGAATGGCATTCTATTTCAGCCAGTCATCTCTGGAGGACTACACAGACCGAGAACGCCAGGACAAATTGAATTATTGGAAAGCAGAATCAATGCTAGATATTAAAAGGTGGCTTTTCAAGAGCTGTTTCCTCTTAGAACAGCCTAAATCCAATGTAGGCAATAATAAAAATACCTTAATTGTTGCCTGATGAAGTTAAAAATAGTATCAGGCTTGTTTACACCACCTACTCTCATGCCACAGATCATGTGTTACCATAAGAAATCTACCCAAGGAGATGAGAGCTAGATGCTTTTCCTGAAATCTAAGAGAATGGGCACTGTGATCAAGTCAGTCTTCAAAAACTGCATCATTTACATTTGCATTTTTTAAATTACACCTCAACAAAGCCACAAGACGTCAATTAAAAAAAAAACCTACCTGACTGAACGAAGAATCATAGTCTCTGTATGAAGAGCTGCTACTCTTCTTATGTGACCTTTCTGAGCGCTCAATATCAGAGTCATGGCTGTAGTCTGAACTGTCATCACTGGAAGGGGAGTTATGCTGAAAGAAAGGAAAAACAGCTCTCAAACAGTGTAGCACAATTCTGCGTGTAACTGGTGTGCCGTGTATGTTCTTCAAGGAAGCATTAGCCCAAGAAATACAAGTATTTTCTTAATTCTCATGTCCCACTGCTTCTGAAGCTAAAGAAAGTGCACTCTTCGATGACCCACTCTTTTTATCAGATCAGGAGATCTGATGAGGCTTCCAAACATAAATATTGAGGGCTATGTGGTTTCTCTGTGGTTTATCAGCTTCTTACAGGTCTCTCCAAACCCTGCTTCTTCGCAACATAGCAGAAATGCTGCTGGAAGGCTAATACATCTGGAAGATCGCTAACAACTTGCATATGCCCATAGAAATTAGTAGCACCGTCATTTCTGCTGGGAAAAAAACCTCAGCATTACAGCATTACAACTGTTTTATTTAGATGTTATTTTTTGCAGAAAATTTAGAGGGGAAACCATACAAGAACACTATATTTCTATGATTTTTAGAAAATGACCTTCAGGTTTAATTTTCTAGATTAAAATCTTGTGAATCTCTTGCATTTATTTAAGTTGATTAAAATATATATTAGACACATTATCTTGTTTAACCTTACTGAAGAATTCACTTAACTAGCATGAAATCTTTTCTTTCCATAAATAATTAGCACAAAAAGCGAAACTGATGAATTTACATTTTGCCTTTTACCCTAAACTCCTCTCACTCACTACGGTTCAGCTACCATTACCGCTGTCAGTGGCCAGTGCTTCACTTACATTGCTGTTTAATATTTAGACAGTTCAAGAAGTGATTTAACACTTTGACCTTTCATATCAAAATTATGACAAACATTGCCGAAGGCCAAGTGTAAAATGCTCATAAATGCCAGTATTTTGTAAACTGCTAGAAATATTGAAATAAATAAGCATCCAATGGAGAAGTGTATCACAAGTAACAGTTACACCCACAGTCTCCTTTTTTATTTCTCTTTATAATCAGGTGAAAACCATGTTTATGAAAATGCATTTAGGCAAAGCTAACAAGTAGGTTTCTAAACTACCATTTGAAGTGTGCGACAGGTGGATTATTTAATAATTTATTGTCTCCTACTCCACATAAACCGTCACTGAAATGTGTCAATATGCACTTCCATGTGTGGAAATTTTATTTAAACAAATTCTTTTAAAATTGAAATTAACATGTCTTTAATACAGAAATTCTTTAATATTGAAATTTTGAGATAGGAATCTCAAAAATTGCACTCAGAGTCCAAAACCTGCCTGAATAGCAACAAAACCATTTTAGATTCCTTCTCTAATTCCATGGATCCTCATCTAAACCTGGAATTAAAACAAGCACCTGCATTTCCTAACCTTATGCTTATCCCGTCTTCTCCTTTTTGATTTTTTCTTTTCTTTCTCTTTTTTGCGTTTCTTCCGTGATTTTCTATGTCCTTTTTCATTTTTCTGTTTATCGTCACCTTTTGAACCATGTTCTTTCACATCTTCATATGCTGCATCATCTATTTCACCATCTTCTAGCTCTCCATCCTCTCTGCAGGGAGGAAAAACAGCAATACAATACAATTACATGTTGTAATCCATCTCACCTGTCCATCAGCACAGTAAAAATAAACACACCCAGTATTTCTTTCTACCAGTTACACTGCAATACATGTAACACCCCAAGAACTAACAGGATTTTAGAATTTTATTTATTAAGAAAAATGGAATGCAAGCTGTTAATGGTTGTGAAATGCACTGTAAAATTAAAGTTTTAAAACTATGTATTTTTCTTCTCAGAACAAAGGTCTCTTCTTACATAGTTTTATCTAACCTGTATAAAAAAATGGTTTGATATAAAGCACTCTGTTGCTGATAAACACATTTCAAACTGAAGTGGTAGTTTAACCATTTATGAAAATACTTCTAGAACAATTACATGCCTAGGTCAAAATTAAAGGCAATTAAAATGCTCTAGAAATCATATAGTTCAAGAGTAGCAATAATGAAAACAAGTAGTTGGGCACTGCAGAAAAAACAATGCACAGTAATACAGACACATTTCCTTCAACACACTAGCTCCTGTAACTAAATATGGGTCTGTCATTACAAGGGTGTAATGGCCAAAGCCAGGAGCAATGTGAAAAAGGAGAATTAAATTAGCAGTTTAGTGGATTCTTCAAAAGAAATTATTAGTAGTAGTTAACAAGAAAGGAGTTGTTAACATTTAAATTTCATTTGCTAGAATCTAAAAAACTGAGAAAACCAGACATCTGATGATGCTATTTTTCCAAGCTACCCAGGGCAGGTTTTTTTCCTCTTTATAAACTGTAACATTGACATTTGTAGGGAGTTGTTTCATATGTCAATAAATACTGTAAATGGAACGATATGCATGTGAATGTAACTTCTGCATATGAATGTGACTGTCTCAGAAGTCTTCAAATTGGAGTAATATAAAAGGATGATTAAAAGAAAACACGCAGTGTAACACTTTAAGTGCTTGTAGACCAAATAACAGAAAGGCTTGTGCTTATCTCCATCAGCAGACAAAAGAAGTTCTATTATTACACAGGACTTTATGGACCCAAACAATAACATCCCTGAAGATATTTTGCCACGAAGGAAACATTTTGTCAAAACATCAACTAACCTATTTCTCATTCGTATTTCGGATAGACAGCTGAAGCAATCTCAGCTCCCCTGCTCCTATTTGATACTTGCTGGGCTTTGACTGTGGAAGAATTT
This sequence comes from Neomorphus geoffroyi, assembly GCA_033558235.1. NCBI lineage: Eukaryota > Metazoa > Chordata > Aves > Cuculiformes > Neomorphidae > Neomorphus > Neomorphus geoffroyi. The sequence continues at coordinate 97,725,342 of JAUMJM010000005.1, read as the reverse complement.
ACTGCTTTTAAGTGTTTATAATTGTCTCTATGTAATTACTTCTACATTACCACTGCTTCAGGAATTCAGCCTTTGCAGGCACCGCAGTACCTTATTAAAAACTCAGTCCTGAAGTTTTACATGGAGGATGCTTGAAAATGCCATCAGCCCTGCGGTGTCTGAAACCCTCACTCCACTAATGTATCAGATGCAGCAGATGGTGGGGGCAGCAAACGGAAAAGCCTATGGATACTAGAAGAGTACATAAAAACCCTAAACCTAAACCAAGACTAAACTAGTGCTGGGGGCAATAGAAGGTACTAGGACAGAAGCAGTAATTAGGCTACATTAAATTGCCTTACAATTTGCCCACCTCAGTCCAGTACCCACAACATATTAGCTAATCTGATGATTAACTCTGTCAACTTCAAGGTACTGAAAATAGTAGGAAGGGGGCGGAACTCGCCAGGAAGCAAAAGACCTGAGTCTCCACAGTAAAAAACAGTGGTCAAGAAGTTCAAAGCAACCCAAAGTTCCAACTTTTTGTAAGAGGAGTGAATGGATTTGAGTGGGAGAAGGGGAGGACATGACTGCTGTATTACCACCTCATATGTCCTGCATCTTCTTAGAACTAAATACTCTTAACAACCAGAACAAAAAAAAACCCAAACTAAACAACAAACCACTAAAACATCAAGATAGGGTTATAGATCACCAAGTAGCCAAAAAACGGAAGAAAAAAACCCAAAGCCACATCCAGATCACCAACTCACATAACGGCCATGCAGAAAAACTAAGAAAAACTACCTATTTCAGGGTACCACCTCTTCACCTTTAATTCCCAGCAGCTAGTAAGATTGTACAGCAACTGCGACACTTTTCTGTCATCTTGTTGTATCTCACTGCAACTACACCAAGACAAATCATGTACATCCAGATTCACAGAGATGCTTAGCTGTATTACGTGATCTATTACAGTAGGGGACTCTAAGAACATTTCTAAGCAATGCACAAGGTCAGTCAGGCCATATAGCGACTGAAAAAATACTCTGGAATATGGAAGAAAATCTTCTAGACAAATACTGAAGACAGTTTTGCCAAGTAGCATGAAGTACCAGGACTGGAAAGACCTGAGGCCACACCTTGAATCCTGTGTTCAGTTTTGGGCACCTCTCTACAAGGACATCAAGGGACTGGAGCGCATCCAGGGAAAGGGGTTGGGAGAACAAGTCTTACAAGGTGCAGCTGAGGGAACTGGGGTTGTTTAGCCTGGAGGAGGCTGAGGGGAGACTTCATTGCTGTCTACAACTGCCTGAAAGGAGGTTGTAGCAAGGTGGGTCTTGGTGTCTTCTCCCAGGTAACAAGTGACAGGATGAGAGGAAATGGCATCAAGCTGCACCAGGAAAGGTTTAGATTTGATATTAGGAAAAAAATTATCGAAAGAGTGGAGAAGCACTGGTACAGGCTGCCCAGGGAAGTGGTGGAGTCTCCATCCCTGGAGACAAAAGCATGCAAATGGGGCACTTTGGAACATGGTTTAGTACATGCGGTGGTGTTGGGCTGATGGTTGGACTCAATGATCTTAGAGGTGTTTTCCAACATTAATAATTCTGTGATTCTATGAAAGTTTACAAGAAGCTTCCAAATGTCAAAATATTAAAAAATGAGCATAACCACCACCACCCCCTGATTTAATCTGAAACAAAGATTCAGATTACAGAAGGTGTAATTTAAAGACCATCAGTCACACTGATGGGCGGTAAAAGAAAGCTCACAGCAGGTAGCGAGAGAAGTTTTAGGACTTTGCCAAAGGCAGGTGTTGAGGCAGACAGCAGCAGCCGCGGAAAGGGGCTGGACAAACTCACAGAAACAAAGGCCACTAACACCATGGCTCTCCCCTCCCAAATAAAACTCTGTGTGCCAAGAAAACAAAAGGGAACTTATAAAAACAGGTATAAAAACTGCTCAACTGCGATGTTTAAGTGTAGCTACGCTGGAAATGCAACGGTCACTGGTTTTGCTTCTGGCCTTAAACATTTACTTGGAAACACTTTGAGAAGGATATTATTGTTCAGCACAAATATAAAACAATAGGGAGCTATGAAGCCAAAGTGAGCTTTTAAATAAATAAGATAAATAATAATAACTACACTAATAATCATAAAGGTATGCCCACTAACAAGCAGGCACCAAACATGAAGCTTCAGAATCCATTTTTATGTGATTTTTACAAGGTGTTCACAGATATCTGCTCATACACAATTCTTACACTGTGTAGTGAAGGAGAACCTAGCACTAAGATACTCCAATACTTAAGAAGACATAAAGGATCTTCAGAATATGTACCCCAAGCATAAAATAAATCCTGTTCTCAAACATTATGTCCATTGTGTCCAGCATTCCCTGACAAATTCTGCAGTATTTCATATAATATCCCAAGAAAGCATGTGTGACATCCTTCCAGGAGATACTTGGCTACTAAAGTGTGTGTCTAATGAAACTGAAAAGCAAATATTTATGAAACACTTGCAGCTATTAGAAAAAACAGTATTTCAGATTTTGAGAAAGTGAGCTGAACTCTTTCTCTCTGAAGGATGTATTCCCAATTAAAATAGCCTCTTAAGTAAAGTACCTACTGAAAATGCTCTTTGGGAAATAAATTACCAGATCCTTTGGGAATTACCATCATGTATTTATACTTGAGGGACTTTAATAACTTCCTAGGTAAAATCATCATGCAGAATCTCAGCAATACAATTCTTTGGATTGCATTTCAAAGGTAAGATTACAAAAGTCCTCTAATTCCCAAATGTCTGAGTTCTTTCCACAATGTCCTAGAATTTTTCAAGCATAGAATTTCAAGAAAGTAAAAAGAAAAAAAAATTTTTTAAAATACCAGATCAATATGGTTTTAAAACAAAATGGTCAAAAATTTATTGTTTCTCGGAAATAATTTAATTAGTCTTCAAAAAACAGAGGAAGTCATAGGGGCTTTTTTTCCCCCAATTAAAATCCAAACTGGATCTGTACACTAGAAAGTGAGTGCAGAACCTACCACTTCTAGAAGTCCACTTCCTACATTTCTGCTGCAGACTTGGCTACAGCAAGCAGCTTAGGGAACGGCTTTCAGTGAAGTGAACCAAGACTACCTCCTTTTCCACTATGAGTAATAAGAGTCAACAAACAGATGTGGTCTGGAAAAAACACTGCTAGCAGATGATTTTCTAGGAAATGGGTCCGAGTGTTAGGTTGCTTTCCCTCTGGCAGTATCTACAGCGAAGAAATCACAACACTGATGTAATGAGAGAATATGAACTTCTGTTTGCAAAGCACAGCCTCTTGCTTACAGAGTATCTTAATACATTTCTATTTTTTTACTGGAAATGACACACAAACCCCAAATTTTTCTTCATCTAGAAAAGAAAGTATAATTTTGTTGTCTTTTTCAAAATTCACTTATCAGCTACCCTACCCCACAAAACAATACATCACAAAAAGAACCTTCACTGGAATAATGCCAACAAGCTGTGGGGTAATAGTTTACAATGCCTACACAACACATACCTCAGGAGTCAAAAAGAGCCTCTGTGCTGAAGGGACAAACTCTGGCCATTTTTAGCTTCTGTCACGTGTTATTTTCTTGGATTCTATCCTTGCATTTTCAAAGGCTGAACTAAATCTGATGTGTCTTCAGATTAACAGAAATTAATCTCTGACCTATTACAGCACAGAGCTACAGTATAAAATTCTGGCACAGAAAACAGAAGAGGTTAACTCACCTCTAACCAGAGATCTCCGCTAGCATTACCAGGCCCCTCCCGTGCCAGTGCATTTAAAGTGCCAGTGCATTTAAAGTCCTTTCGGAAGATAAACAAATGCATATTCATTAAACACCCAGTTTAAGTTAGAGGTGTTTCAACACCACTGTCTGACCCACTGGAACTCCTTCACAAAGAGCCTCGGATGACTTGAATGACTAAAACAAGTTACCATATGGTTCCACTAATTCCTCATAACCCATGGGACACAAATGCAATCTTGCAATCCAGAACACAGGAGATGCAAAATTAACTACCACCACCTAGGCTGCACGAGCTAAACAAATCCTAACTAAGCAAAAGGGAGCGTGCTGGCCATGATCCTTCCTGTACAAGGACTGGGTACACACACAAAAAAAATGGTTCATCTCCAAATGCAAGAGAAAGAACTAAAATTACTGATGGATCACTCCCTTTTCCACAGTCCCCAGATACTTGGAGCTTGCTGTCTATGTGAAAACAAAACCATTAAGCGTTTCCACTGTCCCAAGTGTATTCCTAGAGCATATCCAAAATGGATTAGAAAGGCACAGAAGACAAATTATCTCTCAGAGAGTATCAGCCTGCTGAAATCACTGAGAGAGCAGTTATGCAAATATTTGGTTAGGGAAATAGAAAGCCACACTTAGAGTAACTCACCATTACTCTAGTGGTTACAGTTTAACTCCTAACATTCAAACTCGACTTTACCTCACCTTTCTTGCCCTTAGACCGAGTTATGTTTTAAAAACAGCATTCTTTATGTTCAAAGAGGATTTACAACTCAAGCTCCTCAAGTTCAAGATACATTTTCTCAGTGCACTGACAACTGTATCTCCAAAATATTTTAAGAAAACTAAAAGGCTTTTCTCCCTATGAGACTGTTTTTCCAATCTTCCTACACGACGTACTTTGCATACTCACAGACAGAGCAGGTGTAACACAAGAATCGCACTTCTGTATGTTTTAAGAACTTAGATGAACAAAATCATACAACCAAAATGTGAAACTCTATCATCAAACCTTATTTTCTCTTAAGTCCTTTTTTGGTAGGTTTGATTCACAGCTGAGGAAAGGTTATTTAAAAATAACGGCTTTTTGTTTTACAATACGATACTGTTGACTTTATTTCTTAGATTAAGCCTTAAAGATACTATTAATAGCCAAGACTTCCCACAAGCATTACCAAGACTAGAACAAGTATATAGTAGAAAAAAATTAAAGGCTGCTAAATATCTTCCTTTTACACATAAAGAAAGGACATAGGAGCAAGAATGCAAACTTTATACATGAGCACATCTCTAACACACTAAGTAATAAATTATTTTTAAGAAGCTACTATTTTCTGAATAAGAAATAAGAACTGAATATTACTGTCCAAAAAGAAAATAAAATCTATCTCTTCCTAAACTGAGTGCACTGTTAAACCTTAACCTTTTTTTAATGTGATTTGTTCTAGAAGAGACAATCGGAAAACATCCAGGATGTCCAAAAACTCATCTTCTCATACAGAAACAGTACATTAACAGCCCGTAATTTACAGGGGCTGCTAACAGCACCATACACCTTAATTTACAGCATCCAATAAAAGCATCATACACCTGTTCTGCCGACCTCAAATATGTGATAAGGACATATAATGCAGGGGAGAGAGTTTAAACTGATGGGAAACTACCTGAGTGTTTTTGACACTGGTCAAGCTGCACTTCACAGAAAAGCCTTACATCCCTCCAGGATATTTTTCCTCCTTAATTTCCTCTGGACATGTTTTCCTGAGACATAGTAGATTTATCCCTCAACCCCTCTCTTCTGGCTCCTCATACACTCCTGCTGCTTCGTATAACCCTCCAGCACATATTTTCCACACCCAATGCATGCCCAAAACCATGGTGCTATGCAGCACTCGTGACTGTACAGACTTACACAGCTATCTATTCTCATCATTACATGCTTACTTTCCAGCCTTTCACCACCACACAATGAACCTGCAATACTCTCACTGGTAAGATTTTGATGTTATAATATTATGAAGACCACAATAACTCAAGACAAAGAGGGGATATTTAGATTAGCTATTAGGACAAAGTTGTTTACTGTAAGGGTGGGGAGGCACTGGCACAGGTTGTCCAGGGAAGTTGTGCCTGCCCTATCCCTGGAGGTGTTCAAAGCCAGGTTGAATGAGGCTTTCAGCAACCTGATCTGGTGGGAGATGTCCCGGCCTATGGCAGGGGGGATGTAACTGGATGATATTTAATGTTCCTTCCAACCCAAACCATTCTATAATTCTATTAGAAGATGCAATTCGATCACATGAAAATTACGTGTCTTAAAATAAGATCTCAGAAGGCTAAAATTCACAAAATTAATTTGTCCTAGCACGTTGCTACACTGAAGAATTTATGAATTAATAAGAAAAACAACTATAAAACTAGAAGGTGTTTTTGTAGTCAACACAACAAGGCAGTGTCCATCAAGAATTAGGACTGGCTTCTTTGACAATGTCAGGCAAGTTGCTTATGGCACTTTCCAGCTGCCCATTAGTTTTGGGCACTCTGCAAGTGTGAAGTTATTTTAATCTTCCAGCCCAGCAGTGAAATTGCATCATGACAAAGTTACAGACCAGACTGCTTGGGGTTTTTAACCTCTGTTTTGCTTTCACCCCCAGGCCTGCTCTAACAGTTACTGTCTTCCTACAGAACAGGGAAAGAAATGAGAGACAGCAGTACGCCATGCCAAAAAATAGCTTCCTGTGGTGGTACAGGATGGCAACAAGCAACTTGTGGAAAGCCCACCTTCTCATCCTGCCACCTGACCATCTCCAGTCTCTGGAGCTTGTTACTGCAGAAGACATCGCTGAAATTCACACAGGCCACCTCCAGCTCCCCAGGAGGATAAGGAGTAAGAGCTATGTCAGACAGCCATGTTTTTGCCACTCCTTCAATGTTTGCTGGATGACAAGCAAGCCTTGTTTGCCCACAGGGCATATTTGGGAGCGATTATCTTTTTGCTTCCTGATTTCCTAATGTCAAAGCAAGTTTTGAAATCACTCTCAAAACAAATAAATCACTACAAGGCCGCATTCAGTGATCACAAACAACTTCAACTTAAGGAACACATTCTTTGGTGATTAACTAACGAAAACAAAATCTCTAAAACTAGCTCCAAGTAAACATTTTCAAACCAAACTACACACATGTGGACACAGGGCATTAAAGCACCAGGTAGAACAAAAGAGACTCATTTAAGTTGTCAACTTCAACCAAATATGGATGAAAACCTTATAGCAAGGAGACTGGGAGAACAGCTGGGTTGGACAATAGTTAACTATGGATTAAAGATCTTTAGCCCTTTTGCGTCACAAATGCTTCCCTGATCTGTAACGCTATGGTGCTTCACAGGGCTGAAGAGCCACGCAGATCCAGACAAGACACAGGCAAAGCCTTTTACAATACGATGTTGACTAAGCAGTAACGGAGAAAATGTACAACTAAGGTATAAAATACTGATTTCAATTTGCTGTTACTCATCTCGGTTATAACCCATCACTTGCATTTTTCTCTTTCCTTGCCACTGGCTGTAATTTAGCAAAGCAAGGTCTCTATTACTGTGAACCAGACAGACCTGCTAGAGCAGCAGAGTGTAAATCATGCTCTGCTGAGGACAGGCGCGCAGAACTGGTACATGGTAAGGAAACAGGCAATTCCTGAGACAGATGCAAGAAACTGGAAAAATAAAATAAAAAGAAAGGGGCGGCTGAGTGGGTTCTTTGTTCATCTGGACATACATCAGGGACACACAGCTGGTGAAGCAGAGGCTTTGGAAGAGCAGCGCCACAGCTAGAAGTGGGCAGACATACAAAATCAAACACTTCAGCTCTGCTTCATAAAACTCACATCAGTTTATCTTGAATAAGAAAGTAATCATACTAACTTAATATTACAATGTAAAAATTAAATCAAATACATAAGGAAAAAGTGTACGTAAGGATTAGCATGGTTCCTGGGAAAAGGAACCCAAAATGCAACAGAAGTGGCAAAAATTCAAGCAACTTTGTCAAAAACCAGGATAATTTTCTAAAGAATCTTTGCACAGGCCACTGGGGTGTCTGTCAGAGAGCCGCCTGTACTATAGAATTCCCTTTATTGTACCATGAGCACATAAAAAAGGCCTTGATGCCAGCACTTGCAATGCAACTCATTAAGACCACGCTGGCTACAGAAGCATTACTGGCACCGCTGCAATCTCTGAGTTAGCATCTCAGTGTTCAGACCTATCGCTAGGTCACTGCTATTTTTACAGCAGATAATGCTATAAGAAATCTCCTGAGTCTGGAGATTAAATGACAGTAAGTCAGAGAGAGCCAACAGTAAGTATTGGTACCAACCTACTGGTTTATGCTTTAAAACTGAAAAGAACTCTAAGTTCTTTTCTAAAGTTCCTGGAAATTGCAAAGCTGGCACCCATTTCAAATGCAGAACCAGCTTGCAAGGAAGTCGTTCTCATGCCGGTAATAGCTCACCATTAGTCAGAAAATCAAAGTCTACTGAAGTCTGCATGAGGACCGAGTTATTTTATATCTGTGACAAGTATTTGGTTCTCTTTGGCATGTATATTCACCTACAGCATGATGTATAGGTGGGACAGCGCCTACAAAGCAGTTTAAAAGAAACATGAATTGCCCAGTCCTGCAGAGGACAGTAACAACAACCATAAACTATCCCAGGCAACCAGATCTTGCTGACCTCCAGAAGAGAGCAATAATTTGCACATGCAGCCACTTATGCTTCCTTCTAGAGATCCATTACACCCCACTCTTCAATAGTCTCACCTTGCTGATGGCAAGGGAGGAACAGTGCACATGTATACTTTCGTGTATTTATTTGCTGTAAATGAGTTTGCCTGCACCCTGCCTTGGCCTTCCTCCTCCCTCTGTCAAAGATTACCTACATAAAAAGCAACCTTTAATAAAGCCTAACCTTACAGCAAAACTTTTAACAAACACCTGTTATCTGTGTATAGAAAGTCTCAAAAACTTAACCCAAGAGAACATCTCCACAATGAGTTAACTACAAATATTTAAAGAATGAGAAAGTTTCCTCACTGGATCAGTTGCCCTATCTGTAAATCAAAGACTTTGCATTAAAACAGTCTTCCAACTTAGGATATTCAAAGTGTGAAGTGTGCACAGACTATTTTTTAATATATTCTACTGCTCAAAACCACTAACAAATTCTTTATAATTCTACAGATCAGTTCAAAAATCAAACTAACTAAATATTAACATAAGTCCTATTAATTTATGCTGCACAAATTGATCTAATGTGATAAATCATTTCAGCAGCTTCCTATTATGGGCTGTGCTACAGTAAACTAGTCCTACTGAGCTACCAATGCAGTAAAAAATTGATTGCAAGATAAAATGTACTGAAACAAGACATGTTAATTTTAAAATACCAAACTACTATTGCACTGAGACTCCAATCCAAGGTAACTCAGAATACAAGTGTATTTGATATGTGAATCTTTTCTGAAGACCTTACAGCTGGCTTTTCAATTGACTACAAGGGAATCTGGACACAACCAACTCAGAACTAACAACTGTTCATAGTTAAAGCTATGCTGCCCCTCCCCCTGGCGAGCCAACAGCCATGTTTGCAGGGGACAGGAAAGACCCTGTTCCTCTTTAGGCCTTGCCAGACACCAGCTTGTAGGGAAATCTTTATAAACTTCAGAAAATTAAAATGTTACATTTTAATAGGATTACATTCACATACTTAATTTAATACAAAGACTGATACTTGGGGCTTTTTTTTTTTAACAATGCTTTATGTGTATTAAGAATACACTTTACACGTCTCAGATCAGAGGGGATCAAAAGCTTTACAAAAGTCTTGTCTACAAAAAGTACTATTTAACAGGCAAAATGTGTTTATTGTTAGAGTCTTCTGCTCTTCTGAAATGTTATAAAACAATGTTTATGAATCAACCTGTATCCAAAGTACACTAGACTATTAGGGAGTACTTATTTATTCCATTACGTAATTTCCCAGTGTAACAACAGGCGTACTGGTGAAAACAGCTGGTCAGAGGAACTCTACTGGTCAACACCGCATGAGTAAGTCCTAAGTTTGAAAACTACGCTTCCAGCAGAACTGGGTAACTTGGGCTTGTCCTCAAGGAGGATTTTAAAACACAAAGTATTTTCAATGCCTGAAACAGTAAAAAGTCACCAACTTGCTAACTCCAGGAACTCTGAAACACTTTGCCTGCTACTGCTGCACAGTTTTCATAAGTAGTTCTGCCCTATCTTCAGCAATCCCACTGGATTCCTAGTTTGCTTTTTAGACAGCATGCTTTCTGGAACGTACAGCATGACACAACTTACACTATTTCACAGTTAGAAGCGGAAAGGTGAAAACAAGAATCAGCAGCTCTGGGGTCTCCCCTGAACCTGTTACTAAAACACAGTATGATTTCTGGACCAGTCGGTCATCTCGTGTGGCCCTCTGCTTCACAGTTTGTAACACAGAATTAGTGGCTCTTTCTCCAGTGAGGAAACGCTTACATTTACTCACAACTCCTTTTATTTCATTGATTTTCAGTCCCCTGAAGCAAGTACCAAGAAGCATGGTTGTGAAGCTGTGTAGGGAGGACAGACTGAAGCCCAACTGTCAAAACCCAGCATTTTTAACTCCTGCAGTTGTGTCACAAATGCTCTGAGTAGATGCAGACTGAAGGATTGGTTGCTGTCACCCTGGCATAGTATTTTTGGAACTAGTTAGGAAGGCCAGGGCTGCCTGGAGAAAGGATCTGAATTTCCAGCAGCTGCAGGAGAGAAAGGGAGGGAGGAACCGAGGTCCTTTCACCAGGAACAGGACTCTGGTTTTCTGCGCATGGGGATTGAGAGGTGGCAAAGATAACGTCAGTCAGAGCTTAATCTGCATAAAAAAAAGATCCAATTAAATGTGTAAGGTGTAATCTGGCAAGAAAATGACGTTAAATATGGATCTAGTGAGAGATTCTTGTATGAACAAAAAACAACAACAAAAAAATCCCAACTCAAAAGCACCCTTTCCTACCTGACTAGCAGCACCAGGGCAAGGGAGAAAAAGAACAATGGTGACATTCAACAGACACCCGCTGGAAAGTGCAATTTATGGAAAGAAATGGAAAACAGTCCCCCTTCCCAGCCAGAATAAATGAAAATGTAAAAATGCATGCATTCCAGAAAATAAAACCCTGCTAATAATGCACTTCTAATTCAGTGAGATCCCCCCCATCCCCTCCTTGCATTCCCCACCACCATCACCACCACCCCCTCCTCACCCCAGTCTTCCAGCCTGAAGGTGACCTGCGCCCCACAAAAACATCATTAACCCCCTAGGCACATTAACAGACAGCATCATCATCATCATTATCAGCATCATCACCCCACTAGTATCACCATTATGAGAAGCGGAGAGAGAGAGAAGAATGTTACTCGACCTTTCGTCCCCTGCATGTTGCCTGTCAGAGTCGGGCATGTTTGGGTCAAGAACTGGGTTTGGGGGTTTGGAGAACAGGCTTTCAAAGGCCATTGTGCTGGCTGTGGTGGTGTGGTGGTGGTGAGGAGGAGGAGGAGGAGGGAGGTGGAGGAAGGCAGGACACTGCCGCTGCCCGTGGTGCGGAGGGAGGAGGAGGAGGTGGCGGCGGCGGCGGCGCGCACAGCCGCTCTGGGGGCGGCTCGGTGAGGAGGAGTCCCTCAGTGAGGAGAGATGATGAAGGTTTCACTCACGGTTACTTAGTGAGACACTTAACGGGCGCTCGGTGCAGGGCGAGGCTGCACACGAGGCTGAAGCCCGGCCGCCCCGCGCGGGCAGGAGAAGGAAGGAGGCGGCGGCGGCGGCAGGAGCAGGCCCGGGGCACAGGAGAACGAGAGGACACACACACACGGGGGAAGGGAGGTGCTGGTGGCCGGAGATGGCTGCCCTAATTCTTCCTTACAAACATGGCGCCCGCTCGAGGCACTCTCACAAAATGGCGGCGGCGGCAGCGGCGGAGGAGGAGGAGGAGGAAGAGCCGGACGGCGGCACCAGCGACCCCCGCGGCGCCTGCCCCCACCCCGAGATGGCTCAGCAGCCGCGGCTCCGCACGCTCCGCCGCCGCTGCCGCCGCCACCGCGTTCTTCCGCGCCCGTCGGGGCAGCGATGGCGTCGCCTTCCCTGTGGCCGCCGCCGCCCGGGAACGCGCTCCTCGCTCCTCCCTCCTTCGCCGCCGCCGCCGACCCGCCCGCCGACACCGTCGCCCCGCCCGACACCGCCGCCGATTGGCTGGCACCGCCCCACCCACCGCCTATTGGCTAGCACTACACCACCCTTCACCGCGCGCTGCAGCTGGCGGCCCAGTCACAGCGCCATTCCTCGCACTGATTGGCCAGACGCACTGCCCATCACGCTGCCGTGACGTCGCGGGACCCACCCTCCTCATTCACACCCCTTTCTCCCGCAGCCGACGTGTGCGCGCGCCAGCGGGCGGGGGGGGGGGGAGGAGGGCGGGTAGAGGAGGGAAGGGGGCGTGGCCTCGCCCCCGCCGCGTGCGGACCGGCGTCACGTGCGCGCCCCGCCGGCCGTGATGGCGGACACCGCCCCGTTAAAAAGGCGCTTCCTGGGGCTGCTCCCCTCTCACTCTGTCCCCGCTTCTCCTCAGGGGCGACTTCCGCCCCGCGCTGTCTCGCGAGAGCGCGGGGAACCGCCCCCCCCCCTCACCTAGCCGCTTCCCCGTCTACAGTCACAGGATTACGTAGTGACCTGGAAGGGACTGATAGGAGTAGTTACTATCGCAAAAAATGGAATTTTTAGATTTAAACTAAAAGTCTTTAAAATCGTAAGAAGGTCAACAAAGCTGATGAAGGACCCGCCCACCACCCTCGGTTCTTCCCCATCCACAGAGTCATAGGATCATGTCCTGAGTTGGAAGGGACTGATATAAGAAATAGAAGTTATTACAAAAAGTGGAGTATTTTGATTTATGCTAAAAGTCTTTAAAATCTTGAGAAAGGCAACAAAGCTGGTGAAGGGTTTGATACAAAGAAGTAGTTACTGCTGCAGAAAGTGGGATATTTTGATTTAAGCTGAAGTTAAGTTTCATCCAAGTAACTATTTGTGAAAGCTGGACAAAGTCCATCTAACAGTATATTTTCTTTATAACATTTATTTCAAATAGTCTTCTTCAGATAGCTCTTTGAAAAATGACATCTTGTGTTAAGTATGATACATGCTGTGATGCAAGAAGTAGTTACTACTGCAAAAAATGGGATATTTTGATTTAAACTAAAGCAGAATTAAGTTTCATCTAAGTAAGTTTTTTTTAGAAAGTTAGGCAGAATGTCCCCTTGATAGCGTATTTTATTTACAGTGTATTTTTTTCCAAATAGTGTTATTCCAGACACTGTTCATAGAGAAATGATAACATGTGAAGCATGATATGTGCTGTGCTACAAGAAGTTACTACTGCAAAAAAGTGGAATATTTTGTTTTGGGCTAAAGTAGAATTAATTTTCTAGCTAACTTTAATTAAGGTTCATCTGAGTAACTGTATTTTTTGAAAGTTAGAATGTCTCTCTGATAGCATGCTTTTTTGTAGCATGTTTTTTTCCAACAGTGTTTTTCCAGACACTGTTATTTGAGAATGCAGTGAACTGATGTGGCTTCTTCTATAATCACCTCCGCTTGCAGTCTTTCCCTATCTAAAATGAAAGGTCAGAGCTGGCTCCGAAGCTCCAATTAGCAGAGATTTGGGTGTTGTGAAGTTCGTAATAACATTAAACTTAGTCCTTGGAAAGTAATAGAATATGCGTAAGATTTCTGGGAATAATTTATACATATGCGTGTAAGAGGGAAATAAGTCCTGTCCCCAGCTCTTGTCTCATTACGCGTGATTGATAGAAATCATTCCCTCATGCATCCAGATTAGAAATTAAAGGCTGCTTCCTTTCTAAAACTCCAAAAAGAGTCTTAGAGTATTTGCTGCTGTTTTCAGTATCAGAACCAACAAGGATGACCAAGTCCAACTCCTGTCCCTGCACAGGACAACCCCAATATTCACATCATGTGTCTGAGGACATTGTCCAAATGCTTCTGGAATATTGTCAGGCTTGGCGCCATGACTGCTTCCCTGGGGAGCTGTTCCAGTGCTCCACCACCCTCTGGGTGAAGAACCCCTTCCTAATGTCCAGCTGAAACCTCCCTTGGTGCATCTTCCTGCCATTCCTTTGGGTCCTGTCATTGGTGACCAGAGAGAAGAAAGGGATCAGCACCTGCTGCTTTGTGAGGACCTTTGTGAGGTCCTTTGTGAGGAAGCAATAAACTGCTATGAGGTCCCCCCTGAGTCTCTTCCAGGCTGAACAGACCAAGTGACTTCAGCCGCTCCTCATATTACTTTCCCTCTAAACCCTTCACCAGCTTTGTGGCCTCCTCTGGACACTTCCCAGTAGCTTGATATACTTTTTATACTGCAGCACATAGTACTCGAGGTGGAGCAGAGTGTGACAATCACCTCCCTCGCCTGGCCAGAAATACCATGCTTGATGCACCCCAGGACATGGTTGGCCCTCTTGGCTTCCAGGACTTACTGCTGGCTCACTTTAAACTTGCCATCAACCAGAACCCCCAGGTCCCTTTCCACTGGGCTGCTCTCCAGCCTCTCACTCCCAGTCCATATGTACCTCCAGGGTTGCTGTGTCCCAGGTGCAAAACCCAGCACTTTCCATTGTTAAACTTATGCAGTTGACAATTGCTTAGCTCTCCAATTTTTCTAGACTCCTCTGCAGGACGTCTTTGCCCTCAAGAGTGTTAACAGTTCCCCCCAGTTTCATGTCACCAGTGAACTTAGTAAACCTTCAAGTTCTGTGTCCAGAAGATATTAAAGAGTACTGGTCCTAAGATGGGTCCTTGTGGAACCCCACTAGTGACTGGTTGCCACCTCCACATCCCCTCAGAGAGGGGGCAAGGCTCCCCCAGGTGAGCAATTAGCCCTGGCATTGCTAATTAAAACAGTGTCCCTCCACAGTGTGGGTGCAAGACTTATGTTTCCTGAGGCTGGGAAACACTTAAAACCAGGGGTCTGGAAAACTCCACACATAGCTGAGATGGGTAATAAAATCATTGCTTAGAGAATGGGTTATTGGTCAGGGAGTGATAAAAAATGACATTAACAAGATTAAGAGACAGTAAGCTTAACGTATAGAAAAGTGTAAGAGGTTAAGGGAAGGCATAGTTTTGTTAGCATCACTTCAAAGACTTGTTTTATTAAAAAGAAAGTTAAATCCTTAATAGAGCTATGGCACAGAATGCTGAAGAGCACTATTGAAGCCAACAATGAGAAAAAACACCCTAAACTCATGTTTGTTTTGGTGATTATCATGGAATGGTTTGGGTTGGAAATGACCTTAAAAATCATCCAGCTCCAGCTCCCCTGCCATGGACAGGGACACCTCCCACTGGATCAGGTTACTCAAAGCCTTAACCAACCCAGCCTTGGATGCCTCTTCAGAGACAGGGCTTCCATGACTACTCTGGGCAACCTGTGCCAGGGCCTCACCACCCTCACAGTAAACAATTTCTTCCTAAAATCTAATCTAAATCTCCTTCTTTCAGCTTGAAGTTGTTATCCCCTCATCCTACCACTGTATGACAAGAAGTTTTAACTGGGCACAGGGGCTGACCTGTGACTTTAGCTGGATCCCAGACTGCTGCAGGCTGGTATTTCCCATGTCATGGCTGCTCTGTAATCTGGTCGTGTAGGCAGCAGCTCTCAGCATCCCTTTCTGTGCACGTCATTTTGCATCATCAACCTAGTGGCCTTCTATGAGGGAGTGACTACATCAGTAGACAACAGAAGACCCACAGATGTCATCTGTCTGGCCTTCTCCAAGGCCTTTAACATGGTCCTCTACAACATCCTTCTCTCTAAATTGGCGAGATATGGATTTTAGAGATTGACTATTAGGTGGATAAGAAATTGTTTGGACGGTGGCACCCAGGGGGTAGCTCAGTGTCCAGATGGAGATCAGTGACAAGTGGTGTCCCTGTTCTGGGTCTGATGTTTAATATCTTCATCAGTGATGTAGCTTATGGGATCAAGTGCACCCTCAGCAAGTTTGTGGATGACACCAAGCTGAGTGGTGAGGTTGACACTCCTGAGGGATGGGATGCCATCCATTGGGACCTGAACAGGCTGGAGAAGTGGGCTTGTGAAAACCTCATGTCCTATGCCTGGGTCAGGGCAACTCTCAGTATCGATACAGGCTGGGAGGTGAAAAGATTGAGCCCCACCCTGCAGAGAAGTACCTGAGGGTCCTGGTGGATAAGAAGCTCAAGATGAGCCAGCAGTGTGTGCTCGCAGCCCAGAAGGCCAACTGTATCTTGGGGTGCATCAAAAGAAACTTGGCCAGCAGGTTGAGGCAGGTGATTCTGCCCCTCTGCTCTGCTCTGGTGAGACCCCACCTGGAGTCCTGTGTTTAGCTCTGGAGCCCTCAGCACAGGAAGGACATGGAGCTGTTGGAGCGAGTCCAGAGGAGGGCTCTGAGAATGATCAAAGGTCTGGAACACTTTCTCTATGAAGAGAGGCTGAGGGAGTTGAGGTTGTTCAGCTTGGGGAAGAGAAGACTCAGAGGGGACCTTATTGCAGCCTTTCAATACTTAAAGGGGACCGAAGAAAGATGGGGAAAAACTTTTTAGCAGAGCTTGTAGGAATAGGACAAGGCATGATGGTTTTAAACTAAAAGAGGAGATGTTTAGAATAGATAGTGAGAAGAAATTTTTTACAGTGAGGGTGGTGAAACACCGGCACAAGTTGCCCAGAAAGGCAGTAGATGCCCCATCCCTGGAAACATTCAAGGTCAGGTTGGATGGAACTCTGAGCAACCTTATCTAGTTGATGTCCCTGCTCACTGCAGGGGGGGTGGAATAGATGACCTTCATAGTCGCTTCCAACCCAAACCATTCTATGATTTTCAGTGAATCTCATCCTCTTCTGCAGTATTGTTTCCAAGTTCAGTACCTTCACCTCAGGAGAGTATTGTCCAACTCAAATAATAGCATCAGCTGCAAATGTTGTCACCTCATTGCTCATCCTTTCTTCCATAAACTTTATGTGTCTGTTTACAACAACACTAGCACCAAGATGGAGATATCCCACCTGCTAGACCTCCACATGCTGAGAGCTGGCCTTTTATTCCTACCCCAGTGTTGCTGACTCTCAGCAGTTCATAGTCCCCAGGAGAAGCTTGTTTATGGCTCTCCAACCGTTTTAATGATATTCCTTTTAACATTGTCTTCTGAGGGACTTTGTCAAAACTTTCTGGAAAAATCCCAAATAAGTTACATCAGCTTATTTTCCTTTACAGGCTCCTCTCCCTGGCTTACAGGGCTTTTTGGGACATATGACTCTCTTTTTCCAGTGCCAGCAATCCTAGCAGAAAAATGAAGTTAAAAAGAGAACACCCACATCGGTTCCCATTTGGGAGGGACCATTATTCCACTTACACAGAGGCAAACTGCCTTTTCCCCCAGGGAAAGCAGCAAAGATGGCTCTTCTTGATTCCTTGAGGATTGTGGTTGGGACAGTTCGTAGAATCATAGAATCTTTTGTTGGAAAAGACCATTGAGATCATTGAGTCCAACTATACCCGAGTCCAACCATACCTGTCTACTACTAAACCAGATCCCTGAATGCCTCCCATCAGCTACACATCTTTTAAACACCTCCAGGGATGGTGACTCAGCCACTTCCCTGGGCAGCCATTCCAGTGCCTAGTAACCCTTTCAGTGAAGAAATTTTTCCTAATACCCAATTTAAACCTGCCCTGGTGCAACCTGTGGCCATTTCTTCTTGTCCTATCACTTGTTACTTGGGAGAAGAGACCGACAGCCGCCTCGCTACAACATCCTTTCAAGTAGTTGTAGACAGTGACGAAGTCTCTTTTCAGCCTGCTTTTCTTTAGGCTAAACCAACCCAGTTCCCTCAACCACTCGTCATAAGACTTGTTCTCCAGCCCCTTCACCAGCTTTGTTACCCTTTTTTGGATACGCTCCAGCACCTCACTTTCCTCATAGAGAGGGGCTCAATTCCTGTCCTGTCAGGTCCCCATCTCACTGTTGCCTAACATCCACGGAGAAAGAGCCATCTCTCCATGATCTCACACAGCAGTCCAGTACATGAGCAGGGCAGGAGATCATGGCCAACTCCCGCCAAATATCTATATCATCACACAAGTCCAAAATCAAGCCAGGAAACAAACCTGAGCTGCAGACCAGCACTCCTACCGCTCAGGGAATGAAATAGGGCTCCAGGGAGCACAGGTGGCGTGTGGGTAGTGGCCTCAGATGGGGCCCCATCAGCATGTGAGCATCTCATGGCCACAGGGCTCAGCACCATCTTCCCAAGCAATGGGGGAAAAAAGGGGGATTTCAAATTCGGAATAAAAGCCTGGCTCCTGCTTTTCTTGCAGCATGTACAGGTGCAAAAATCTGTTCAAAACCAAAATGTGTCGGCAGGAGCAGTGTGGAGTTGTTTGTTTAAACATCCCTGCGTGTGTTTGCGTTGTCAGGGAAAAAGGTATGCTTGCAAGAAGCTCCTGAATGGCTCTTTTTTTCCAAAGGATAACTAAATTTGGCAATAGCAGCCAAACGAATTCCCCACTCTTGGATATCACAAATATACTGGGATCTGGGGCACAGTGTGGAGAGCATAGCAACATGCCTAGCAACCATAACAAATAAAAATGCCATAGGTCAGCTCTTCATTAAAGCCTGTAACAGGATTAATAAGTGTTTTGGCGTGTGTGTGCTCGTGCTTTCGCTTCAGCAAGGATTTGAGCCGCGATACGAATCTGTGGGGTGGGAGGAGACACGACAGCGCTGATGGATGTGCACCAGGCACAGATTTCTCAGTGATAATAAAATTCAGATTTTAACCTGCAGTTGGAAATAATCTGACATTCTCTGGTGTGTTAAAGAGATTATCATTCCTTTGTTTGCAGGGATGTATCTCGTTAGACTGAAAAGCACAGGGATGCTGAGGACTTTGGATGCTCAGCAGGGAAAGGCCCATCAGGAGTGCATTTTGGAAAAAAGATGATGAGTAGGAGGAGAAAACAGGACATGAAGCTGTGGTTGCCTCCTCTCCCCGTTGACCTGATGATGGGATGAAGGGAAGAGGGAGTGCTTTCCCACAAAGATTCCAGAAGTTCAAAGATGCCATATTTCTCTCTTGGCACCTCAGCAGGTGCAGCATAACTGTCCTCCAAGGCCACCTCTATACCGGGTCTTCAGCCTTTACATCCTCAGCCCCGAGACTTGTGGGGTGAGACACTGCAGGTTTGGGGCTCAGGGAGTGCAGCCAACCTCTGCCAGGGCACATGGAGCACATCTGGAGTCAGCTGTGCCAGGGACCACCTGCCTTCAGCCAGCAGAAGGGGAGCAGAAGCACACCAGCTATTTTTGGGGCTCTGAAATGTTATTATCCCAAAGACAAGTTGTATTTAGCAGAGCCAGAAGAGCTTCTCTCTGCACATTCCAGGCTCTGGATGTCTGCAAGATGCCGGAGTGGCTGCTCTGGGAGAGGAAAAAAAAAAATCTCCTTTAGTCAGCTCAAATGCTGGCCAGAGGTTTGCAGCACAGTTCAGACACTTGAGAGCCGACCTTAAACGTTTCTGGGGCTGAAAAGGAAATCCACAGCCAGCAAACGCTGGGAGAGAGAGCTGAGCTTCCCAGCTCTTGTCCTGGCCCTCAAGGCGGGTGAGAAGCAGCTGGGAGGACGGGCACGGCTGCTTCTCAAGCCCCAGCAGAGTGCCAGCCCATCATGGAGAGGGGAAACCAGTTCACCCTGGCCTTGGGAATCAGGAAAATATCGGTTTGGGGTTGTGCTGTAAGGAAAAGCATCCAGTGCAAGAAAAAGTCTCCAGCCCTGTTGGCTGGTTAAAGCATCAGACGGAAACTATTCTGCCCCATCAGGGACTTAGCATCTTACAGGCTCCTGGTTTTCAGCTCCCACAGCCCGGCAGGGTTGGGAGGGAAAAGTGCCGTCAGTGCAAGGATGATGTAACCCATCATTTGCACTATTAGAGGTACCAGAGATAGGAGCAGGTGATGGAGACAGCAGAGGTAAAGCACCAGGAACTGCTCTTCTGCGTCTCGTAGAGGATGAGATGACCCTGAAGCACAGGGATTTATTTATCATCCCTAAAATGCTGTAACAGCACGTTGCAAAACACGTCCAACCAGGCTGGGCAACCGCAACAGGGCAGACCATGTCTCTGGTGAACCACAGGCTTTGGGCTGCCCGCTCTGTAGCCTTCTTTTGCATAACTTTCTTTCTCCAAAGCTGTCCGTCCACCCTCAGCTTTTCCTAAATAAATAAAATACTCCTCTTTTCAGCTGAGCTCCTTTCCTGTCAGGGCTTTTGTCTTCCAGCAGCGATTTTCAGTGGCGTATGAGGACGCAGCCAGCCGCCTCCGCAGTGCTGCTCTCTTATCTAAGGCGCTAATTTAAAACACACGCCAGGCTTGGTTCACAGGGATAACTGCTCCCTTTCCTGGACAAAATGCGCCTTGGCCGGTGTCCGGGTAGCTCCAAAGAAAACTTTATCGCCTGCTACTCAGAGCATCCCAGGATGCAGCTGTATGGCGGAGTGGTCCAGTAGCATGTCCTGCTCATTCCCTGCCCATCCTCTGATCACGTCCAGCATCATCCTCTGATCGCAACCCCAGCTGTGCTCGGAGCTGGCATGTGCAGGATTTTAACCCCAGCATCCTGGTGGGGGAAGATAAGAGTGGACTTCCCCCGGTGTGCTCCCACAGACAAATTTTTTCCATGTGTTTTTATTCTCCCTATAACCTGGGACACTTAGGTTGCCTTTGGCAGGGTCCTGTGTGTCTGCAGATGCATCTGCCTCTACCTCTGCTCTTACACCATAGAATCATAGAATGGTTTGGCTTGGAAGGGACCTTAAAGGTCACCCAGTTCCAACACCCCTGCCATGGCTAGGGACACCTCCCACCAGACCAGGCTGCTCAAAGCCCCATACAACCTGGCCTTGAATACCTCCAGGGATGGGGCATCCACAAATTCCCTGGGCAACTTGTGCCAGTGGCTCCTCAACCTCATCGTGAAGAATTTCTTCCTAATGTCTAATCTAAATCTTCCCCCCTCCACTTTAAAGCTGTTCCCCCTCATCCTATCATTACAAGCCCTTGTAAAACATCCCTCCTCAGCTTTCCTGTAGCCCCTTCAGTACTGGAAGGTCACTGAGGTCCTCCTGTAGCCTTCTCTTCTCCAAGCTGAACAAGCCCAACTCTCTCAGCCTGTCCTCATAGCAGAGGTGCTCCAGCCCTCAGATCATCTTCGCAGCCTCCTCTGAACCCACTCCAACAGTTCCATATCCTTCTTATGTTGGGGATTCAGGAGCTCTAGGGGACATTTTCTGCCATAAGGCTTCATCCATCCCCATGTATGTTGAGGAAATAAAACCAGGCCAGTCCTCTGCCATCCATATTGCAATCGAATCTACGGCAGCACAGCCTCCTGCAAGTCCTTCCTTGGCCAGGTCCAAAAATTTTTCTCCTTTCCCATGCTGAGGTCAGCTGCTTGGTAACACCCTCCCCTGCCACCCCAGAATTAACAGGGTGTCCTCAGCAGAACAGAGAGGTCCTTCTGCTTTGGGAGAGGAGAGGACATCTCAGCATCCTTTGAGAGAGGCAGCACTGAACTGCCCCATCAGGTGCTCATTTCTGCTCTCCTGATGATCCTCCTGGGCTTTGTCCTCCTGCAGCTGGGGGGCTTTCCCTGTGGGTCTCCAGCACCCCCATCTAAAGGTGGGCAACCCCCAGGTCTGCTGCTCTGCAGGCACCTGCACTCCAGCCAGAGCTGTGCCACCCCTCTCCACCACCACCCGTGACACTTTCAGAAGGGTATTTTATTTTCATTGTTTTTTTTCTTTAAGCACTCGGGTGGAGGAGCAGGCCTGTTGGGTTTTAATATCCCTCCCCCAGCACAACACTGGGATGCATTTCCCTGCCAGGCTCCACCATCCAGCCGGAGTGCCCGCCAACCCAAACATCCTGCATCCGCATGCCCGGGCTCCAGCAGCCCCATTCTGAGAGCAGTGAAGAGCAGGCACTGAATGTCCCTCCTTGTTCTGCAGGGAGAGGCTCTGCCCCCCTTCCGAGATCCTATGGAAAAGCCATCCCCTCTAAAACATCCAGGAGCTCGATTTCCCGTGAGGGTGCAGCACAGATCTGTCTCATTAGGAAGTCTCTTCCCCTGGGACAAGAAGTGTGAAGGATTTTAGTGGGTGCAGCTCAGCGTACGCACTGTGCGTTTTTGGGGGACAGCAGCTGGCATTTCTTCCTTGAGGCCTCTGGAGGATGCTCAGGGGGAAGGATAGTAGAATGGTTTGGGTTGGAAGGGACCTTAAAGCCTATGCAGTTCCAACCCCCCTGCCATGGGCAGGGACGCCTCCCACCAGACCAGGCTGCTCAAGGACCCATCCAGCCTGGTCTTGAACACTTCCAGGGAGGGGGCATCCACAATTTCCCTGGGCAACCTGTGGCCAGTGTCTCATCACCTTCATTATGAAGAGTGTCTTGGGAATGAGCCACCCTGACACCAGGCAGCCCCTTCCAAGCAACATAAGGCAGAAAAATTAAAATAAGGAAGGCAGATTCTTGTCCCATGGAGTTGAGCCCACCTGGGATGGCTCTGGGTGAGCATTGCCCACCCCCGGCCACACAGACGCATCAAGTCCTTTGCTCTGCACCTTCTCAGAGTCTACATCATCGTTTAATGGTACTAAAACCAGCATAGTGAAGAAACATGCATAACGGCAGGGTGTTGTGGTTAACATGCACAAGCGCTACACCAAGAAACAGGTACCGAGGGGGAAGGGTGCAAGACTGGGGAGGTGTCTTCCCCTCCCAGCACATGTTGCAGCCGAACCCCAGCTATTCCAGGAGCTGTTCCCATGCAGCGGAGTGGAGGCTGTGGCTGATTGGAAAATGAAATATTCACACCTCGAGCTCTGTCGACGCGAGCACCAAGCACCGCTGAAGCGCCCCCGAGGTTACGGGAGTGGGGGGATGCACATGTGCAACCCAGTTCATGGAGTTCAAGGGAGGTGCTGCCCATGGGCTGGAGCATGGGACAGCCTCAGCCCATGGGCAGCATCTGCAGAGCCTTGGGGCTCCTCCCTTGCCCAGCAGCAACATCCCACTTGCCAAGGAGGACACTGAGAGCCAGCCAGGTCCTGTTAGGGATGGATGTTCATGGATTTTTCCGGTCCCAGTCAATCCCAGGGCACTGAGATGCTGGACCACCCCCCTCCCCGTGGGTTGCCATGGGTTTGCTTGGCATTTCAAGGGGAACAGGGGCATGTTTTTATGGGGCTGGGGTCAATGTAAGCAAGCCCAGGCCAGAGGGGAGGAGGGTGGTAGCCACTATAGGGCTCGCTCCTCCTGCACACACCAGCTTGACTTCTTTCTTAGAGGAAAAGAAGAAGAAATTTAAAAGGAAATAAGGGCTGTGGTTCCTATCCCCTGTTTTCTGTGGTGTGTAGGCACCAAGGCTGCAGGACATCATCCTTCTAGAGCCTCAGGTGAGGATGATGTTCTGCTCCCACACCACAGCGAGCAGGTAAACCCTGCACCCTATTTTTTTTGCACCTCGTTTGCTTTTTTCCCCCACACAGGTGAGTGTAAAAGCCACCTGGGCAGAATAACCTTAACACAGAGGGGAGGACGGTTGGCTGCAGAGGGGCTGTGGTGTGAGATGTCACCTGGAGCTCCTATTACATGCCTGCCTCCAGGGCTGGCGCTTCCAGGTGGAGGATGCTGAGCAAGGACCATTGCTGTCATGGAAGCCGCCCCAGCTGCCATCTCCCCTAAAATTCATAGGCGGAGACGAAGACGGTGATTTTAGACATGTGCTTGGCCTGGAAGACACGATCCAGGTACTCAGACATGTCCACGTCCACCTGGATGGTCTGGGGACCCTTGAGGCTCTGCACCAGGATGAGCTCCCCAGTCTGCCGGTCTGAGCGCTGCATCACGAAGTGGCCGCGGTTGTTGCCACCCACAATGCCAAAGCGCAGGCTGTCGGGTCCCGGCCGGCCGGGTGCCGCTGCTGTGGCCATGCGGAAGAGCGGGGTGGGTGTCAGCAAGTTGGATGGCAGAGGAAGGTAATGGAAGGAGATGGTCTTGGGTGCTTGGTGGCACGACCGGCTCTCCATTGGGCAGGGGTTGCGCTCACACTGGCTGCAAAGGCAAAAGGGGGAGGGAGATTCTCAGGGTGACCCAGAGATGTGGGGTCTGTGTTCCCCAACTTGGTGGTGTTGGATCCATGCAGGTGCTGTGGGACCCAGCACCCAAAAGCCAAAGCAGGAACAGGTTTTGCACCCTGCCGCACTTACAAGGGTGCTGTTTTGACGTAGGTGACGTTGCCAGCGGGCTGGGGGCACTGCGGGTTGACGCATTGGAAGCCTCCTCCTGTATTGATGCAGGTGGTCCCCCTTGTGCAGTTATCCTGAGAGAGGGCACACTCATCGATGTCTGCAAAACAGGAGTGGGCAGCGGGTGAAGCTCACTAGACACCTCAAGCCAACCCCACTGAGGGGTTCCTTTTGGTGGAAAATAGGCAAAACCCACTTTTAAATGGGTCAAACATCAAAAAAGTATGAGAGCATGGCTGAAAACTTCTCAATTGCCTGAAACCGTGTTCTGCGCCTGCTCTCCTTTCCCACCTCCCCATCATCTACTCTGGCCCAGCAAGGTTAGTGGCAGCACTTTCACAGCAGGAGGGCAACTTATTCTCCTAACTTTCTGCTAAGTTGTTTGAAAAATCAATCTATTTATAAAACCACTGAGATACCTGGCAATCAAGTCTGGAGTTTGAATGCAGATATTTGCTGGGAGCCTTGGCAAGATGCTACGAAACATGCAGAAATCAGGGAGAATAGGAGAAAATGTGAGCTCTCTCACAGTGAACAATTTATAGCACAAAAATTCCTTGTTTTTCAGGAGAAGACTTTCATATGAGCAGTTCTGGCCACCCTACCCGCTGCCATTTTGCTTCTTTCTCAACCCACACCCCAACTCCCCTGTTTTAGGCAGAGCTGCCAGCTTCCAAGCTGACCCCTTGCCATCTAATTCTTGCTTTTTAACACTATTTGTGTTTCTTTTTCAGGGCAACCTGTTCACAGGTGACAGCTCCATCACCACAGCAGGGCTCCCATTGCCCCAAAGCATCGCATGTGTTTGCCAGCACCTGCATTTCCGTCATTTTCCTCCCCTCTGCGCTCACCATAGAACCACATCTCTGTGTAAACCTGCTGAGATTTTTGCACGTGGAGATCATAGGATCATAGAATGGTTTGGGTTGGATGGGACCTTAAAGATCACCCAGTTCCAGCCCCCTTGCCATGGGCAGGGACACCTCCCATTGGATCACGTAGCTCAAAGCCCCATCCAGCCTGGCCTTGAACACCTGCAGGGATGGGGCAGCCGTGACTTCCCTGGGCAACCTGTGCCAGGGCCTCCCCACCCTCACAGGAAAACATGTCTTCCTAAGATCTCATCTAAATCTCCCTTCTTTCAGCTTAAAACCGTCCCACCTCATCCTATTGTTACAAGAAGTGGTTGTTTTTGCAGAGGGTGGAATATTTTGACTTAAATAGAGTTGGTTTTCATTAGAATTGTTTTTCTAATTAACTTCAGTTAAGTGAAGCGGCAGTATTTTTGAAAGTTAGACAGACATAGACTGTTCTTCTGATAGGATGTTTTTTTAAATAGTGCTGTTTCCAGACAATGCTTCTTCACTTAACTGAAGAATGCAAGGCTGGACAGAGAACTGGCTTCAAAGCTCTAATGAGCAGAGATTTGGCTGTTGTGAAGTTCATAATAAAATTAAGATTGGTCCTTGGAAAGTAGTAGAATATGCATGAGATTGCTGGGAGAATTTATATATATGCATGTAAGAGGGAAATACATTCTGTCCCAGCTCTTGTCTTGTTAACACGTGATTGATGGAAATCATTCCCTCATGCACACAGTGCTAAAATAAAGGCTGCTTGGCTTTCTAAAACTCCAAAATAAGTCTTAGAGAGTTTATTTACCGGCATTTTTGGTATCACTGTCTCTGCACTCTCTGATAAAGAGATAAAAATGCTTGCCAAGAATGGGAAAAAAAGGGTAAAAAGTAAAAAAAGCAATTGTGCAAGTTGGGAAAAGTGATAAACCCATGGGTTTCTATCCCCCTCTTACCTTCACAGCTCTTCCCATCGCCCAGGAGGATGTACCCAGAGGGGCAGGCGCAGCGGTAGGAGCCAGGGAGGTTCACACATTCGTGAGCACAGAGCCGGGGACCCCCTTCCCGCTTGTACACCTCGCATTCATTGAGGTCTGTGGAGAGATGAGGGGAGCGGGTGCAGAGCAGAGACCCCACAGCCCACCCCAGCACGTCCCCCCTCGGTCCGGCTCACCCTGGCAGAGGCCATTGGCGGCTGTGCCGCTCATGTGGAAGCCAGGCTCGCAGCTGCAGTGCTGGGTCCGGTCGATCTGGGCACAGCGGGGCTGGCGGCTGAACGCTGGGTCGTCTGTGACGCTCCAGGCTGGGGGAGCTGGGAGGACACCCATGGGATGGGGATTGAAATGAGGTGGGGTGCCAAAATATGCCTGGAAAGTGGTGGGTTACCCATCCCAAAAAGAGATCACCTACCCGTCTGCGCCTGGTACTGGCAGGTAGCTCCAGTCCACTGCTGGGGGCACAGGCACTTGTATTGGTTGAGCCCCTCCAGGCAAGTCCCACCGTTCTGGCAGGGGCTGCTCGAGCACTCGCTGATCTCTGCACAAAGAAAAGCAGCTATGTTTCATCTCATCTTATTTTGGGAAACAGGAACACCTCATGCACCAGGCCACTTTGGTACCAACGCCACAGCACATCATGACCATTTTATTTTGGGAAGCAAGCCACAAGAACACCACATCGCTTTGGTACCACACAGCACATCATAACCATTTATTTTGCCAAACTCAGACTCCGGCTGTTTCCGATGGCCCAGTGCAAAGGTTTGCAGGGAGCCATCATAGCACTGATGCCTTTTACCCTCATCTGTGCTGCTGAGCTCCAGGTGAGGCTCCAGCTGTCATGTCCATCTTTCCTTGAGAATGAGAAACCCCAAATGAGCAGCCATGGGAGCTGTAGCATCCACGGGATGTTGGCTAGCTGGGACTCAGGGACAGCTGCGATACCTCCCTCTTTGGTGAACCTCAATAATCCCCTGTGTATAAATAAACCCAAATTGCATCCCACTCTTGCAAATCATGTCCATGGGCAGACACGGGCATGAAGCAGCCCTACAACCTCAGCTGTCTGCCCAGCAGCCTGGAGCAGTTACCTGCACAGCGGGGCTCCTGCCCGGTCCAGCTGCCGTTGGCTTGGCATGTCCGCGTACTGGAGCCCAGGAGCTGGAAGCCTGGGTCGCAGGTGAAGTGAACCTCGTGGTCCACCAAATACTTGGAACCAAACTTCTTCCCATCTGCGGGGGCTTGCAGAGCAGGGCAGGAGGCTGCAAGAGCACGGTGGGGCCACGGTCAGCATTCAGGAAGATGCTTTGGAGGAGCATCAGTTTAAATTTTCTGTCACCAACTCTACTATGATTCACCCAGTTTTTCCAAGACCTCCTCTTTACTGGTTATTTTCCTCAGATATTGGCCAGCTGAGGTTGATAAATAACATCCATCCAGCCCCACAGTGAAAGCCCAGTGGGGATGCTGGGACTGAATGTCACTGGCAATGGGTTTGGTGGCATTTTTGCCACTCCTCTCCTGCTCCCAGCGGAGGACTGTAGCTCTTCTGCTGGAGACATGGTTTTCCAGCTCACTCAGCTCCACTGCTTTGCGAGGAACTCTCTGCTTTGCAGTTCCCCACATCTTACCAGGCTGGAGAAGTGCTCAGATTCACAAGCACAAATTGCCAACCTGGAAACAGGTATCTCCATCCGTGGAGATGCCCAGACCTCCATCCGTCACAGTCCTGAGCATCCCAACCTGCCTACCCCAGCATCCCGCAAGGCCATGAAAGCAACCAGTGGGACCCAGGGAGGACTCACCGGCCAGTGGCTCGGGGGTGGCTTTGGCCAGGGAAGTGTGCAGGTTGCTCAGCCGGCTCTTCATCACGCGGAGGCCCTCAGCGAAGCGCGTCTCCTGCCCCTTCAGCAGCTGCTGCATCTGCCGGATGGCGGCCAGAACCTGCTGCCTGCTGAGGCAGCTCTGTGGAGACAGAACAGCCACTCAGTACAGGGAGAAATCACTTTGGTCCCCACGCTGCTGCACCACTCAGGACCCAACCTGCTGCATTCAAGCTGCCCTGTCCACAGTGGGGATGCTCGCACAGGAGCTCAGCAGCATCAAACGTCCCCTGAGATACAGCTGGCTTTCCTCCTTCAGGTCCGTTTACCCAGGTGTGGGAGGTTTTTTGCCTGTGCTGAAGTCCTTAGCTCAGGCATCCTCTGCTACATCTAAATGGGTAATACAGTGCTATGAGTAGGGCTGTAATCACTTTGTTAGCCCTGGGAGAGATGCCATAACTCGTGTTTCATCCTGCTGGAGCTAGAGCCCTGTCCCACTTCCACATTACAAAATAAGAGGAAAACAGCTGTCTTGTGAGTTCTGCTGGGGCCAGGAACACTGGTGGGACTCCTGCCTGCAAACCGATTGCTACCACGGGACTGAGTCATGCAGGAGATGGGCATCGTTATTATAGGTTTCCTGTGGAATTAACTTAAAACTCAAGAGAAAGAGAAAGAGATGAGGCAGTTTTAGAGCTCAGAGATTTGCAGAACACCTGAATGAGAGAGAACACACAGGGTCTGGTCCAGGTGGCATGAGGCGGGGGGCAAAGTAGCTCTGGGAAAGTGAGCAGAGCTGCTGGGCACCAGCCCACCTGGCCCAAGGGATTTCTTCCCCGTCAGCCACACTGTGCAGGGGTGAAGTTCTTCTCATTTCCAAATAGCTACTGAGGGTTTGTAAAAGCCAGCTGTGATCAGCCTGCTGGCCTCTGCCTCCTTTGGTGCAGTTTTGGGGGTTCACAGACTACCAGTGGGGATGAGTCACTCTGTGCCCGCAGCTCTGGGGTGCCCCGCACCGAGAGGGAGGGAGGCAAAAGCAAATAAATGCATGGAGTGTAGCTCAGTTTAATAAACAGCTCTTTGTTAGGGCTGGGTTTAACTTCAGGAGCCAGCGTGAGCTCCCAGTGGGATGCTGAACTGTAGCAAACCTTGGCTGTCCCATAAAACCAGGAAGATTCTTCACTCCCGGTGGTGGCTTCAGGTGCAGGGTTAGAAGGGGAAAAAGTGCCCAAAAGAAACCAGTTTAAGCCCTGTTTAAGCTCCCCCTTGGCCGTGCCCACCTGTTTGCTGGAATCATAGAATTATAGAATCATACAGTCCCTTGGTTGGAAAAGACCTTTGAGATCATTGAGTCCAACCATACCTGTCCATTACTAAACCAGATCCCTGAGCACTTCATCTGCCCGTCTTTTAAACACCTCCAGGGATGGGGACTCCACCACCTCTCTGGGCAGCCTCTGCCAGTGCCTGAGATCCCTTTCGGTGAAGAAATCTTTCCTAATGTCAAATCTAAACCTCCCCTGGTGCAACTTGAGGCCATTTCCCCTTGTCCCATCACTTGTCTCTTGGGAGAAGGGACCAGCACCCCCCTCACTACTGGGAGCAGAGTCTGCACAGCCCGACTGGAGGGGTGGGAGGACACAGAGGGCACCGAGGGGAGGAAGGAGGAGACTTTTCCCAACTCAGGGATGCTTTTCCGAGGGGAGGGGACCCCGCCACATCGAGACACCCCACCCCGACCCCCCTCACCTGGGGCGCCGGCGCCGCCGGGAGCAGCAGCAGCAGCAGCAGCAGCAGCAGCAGCAGCGGTAGGCGGCTCGGCGCTCCCGGCATGGTCTGGAGCGGCTCTGCTCGGCCGAGGAAGGGCTCTCCCGGGCGGCAGCAGCCGCCTCTCCCCGCCCCGGCTGCCGCCGAGCTCTCCCTCCCCCGCCGCCCCCGCCCCACGCGTGGCTGCGCTCCCCCCGTGGAGCGGGACCGCCCCGGGGACACTGGTACCCCCTGCCCCGCGCTCTTCCCAGAGCTTTCCCCTCCTGCATCCTTGTCCCAGGGCTGCGGGGACACCCCCCCCACCCCGTCCTGGCTTTTTCCAGGGGGGATGCTGCGAGCATTCCGACCGCCCCCGCTGCATCCCAGCCGCACCTCTTCCAGCATCCCCTGTACCCCCTCCCCTAGCCGCTGCACCCCCTTTCCAGTTCCTGCACCCCGTCCACAGCCCTGAACCCTCTCCAGCCTCTGCATCCCTTCCACAGCCCTTGCACCCCCTCCCCAGCCCCTGCAGCCTTTCCCAGGTCCTGCACCCCTTCCCCTACCCCTGCACCCTCTTCCCAGTTCCTGCACCCATTCCCAGCCCTGCACTCTCTTCCCATCCTCTGCACCCCGTTCCCAGCTCCTGCACTCCTTTTCCAGCCCCTGTACCCCCTCCCCAGCCTCCGCACCCCATCCACAACCCTGCACTCCCTTCCCAGCCCCCCCGCCCCCTCCTTAGAACCTGCACCGCTTTCCCAGCCCCCACACCCCCTTCACATCCTCTGCACCTGTCCCTAGCCCCTTCATCCCTTCTCCAGCCTCTGCAGCCCTCCCTAGCCCCTGCATCACTTCCCCATCCTCATAAACCCTTTCCCATCCCTACAAACCCTTTCCTATCCTATACCCCTTTTTCCATCCTCGTGCCCCCTTCCCCAGCCCAGGACCCTCACAGCAGAGGTGGCCAGGCAGTGCACAGGATCCCACTTCCATCCAGTTCCTGTAGAGTAGCCTCTGCTACGGAAAGAACAGAAACCCTCCTAAAGGGAAAAGGGGCAGCTGGAAAGGGCCAAGACTTTACAGGGTGGTTCCATCTCTCCTAGGACCCTCCTAGAGACTCCCATTTCCCTGCCGTTGCAACAGGACTGATGGTTTTCTTGGTGCACAGCTGGGACAGACAGACACTTGGTGAATGGGAGAAAGGGATTTCGAAGCATCCACTGTTCCTGTTTGGGCTCCGTGTGAAATTTTCGATGGGATATGTTGCAGCATTCATCCCCGTGTAGCAGGGGTTCAGACCATCCACAGAGCTGCCCATCACAAAAGTCACAAAAAATGGGTGAAAAAGGGGATAAAAAGGCCACATAAGGCCAGATGCACCGTTGCCTTTTGGTGCTTGCGCAGCCTGGACAGTGGGAAGCCAATCCCACATGGGGCGACACAGGGGAGTTTGTCCGTGCCCACCATGTACTCCCACACTTTGGCACCATCCACCTTGGTGGCTGCTCAGCTCAAACACCACAAGCTTCCCAATACAGAAAAAAAACCCCAGTTACAGCATATAACTACAAACCCCCATGACTTCAGCCCAGAAAGGGGCAGATTCTGCCATGAAAATAAGTCAGGAAGAAATAAAACAGACAATTTATTAAAATATACCCTCTCTGTCCTTTTCCCATTTACACGGCGTTCTGTGCAGGCTCCTGCTTTCACAGCAGCACCTCAGAGTCCTCCACACAGCAATCGGAGTGCAGCGGCCCCGGCATGAGTGAGCTGCCAGCAGGTAAGGTGCTGGCCTGGATCCATGCTGAGCCTTCGCCGGCCACCCTGTCAGGCAGCAAAGGGACGTAGGCCTCCTCCACGGGGCCACCGAGCTGCTCCTCCAGGACGTACCTCGTCCCCCATTGTTCGTTGTGGTGGACATCCACAGCCACCTCCTCTTGGGGAGAGCAGGGCTCAGCAATGTCCCCAGGGTCCAAATCAGAGTCCGCTTGGGGGAAGCCCGAATCCTGGGTGGAGTCTGGGCTCTCCTCGGGCAAGCTGGTGTTGATGTAGATGACGTCTCCAGATTTCCTAGCAGAAGGTAGGTTTTCCAGCAGCTTCTCCAGATGGACCTTCAGCTGGGAAAACGTCGGGCGGGCAGCAGGGTCGGCTCTCCAGCACGCAAACATTATTTCATACCTGAAAGTCAGGAGAGGAGCGTGGTTATTGTGGAGGATGTTGCCAGGCACTGGGCTACATATGGGGCTGGGGGGGTAATTCCCTGTTTCTCTCCAAACTGGGCAAACCCTGAGCTGCTTTGTATTAAATCAAAGCAGAACCAACTTCTCCCCTTGGGCTGTTTGCCCAACTGCAGGGATTTATCTGCCCAAGCTGCTGTTAGAAGTCCCTTCCAGTGCCTGGCACTCCTTGAGGGTCAGGCAGAGGCAGCTGCAGCCTTGCAGTCTGCTCCCCAGGAACATCCCAGTTTGCTCCTGGGACACCAAGTCCTTCTCTTGTCCTTCCCACCATGCCTGGAAACTGCTAACATGTCCCTGCAACCATGTCACTGCTGGGCACACACCGTCTCCTCTGCCCTCTTGCAGGCTGGATCAGATAGAGGTTTCTTTGCCACTTTCTTCAGGGACAGGTGTTGGAGAGGGGCCTTGTAAGAACCGCTGTGCATCTCCCAGCAGCTTTGCTAGTCTAAGGGGTTTTATATTTGCAACTGTTTGCCATGGGGCAACAAATATTTTCAGCTGTAATATAACCGGAGGAAAACTCAGGAAGAAAACTCAGGAGAAAAACCTTTTCTGAGCTGCTCAGAAATGCAAAGTTTTGAGGTTTGCAAAGTTTTGAGGTTTCCAAAATTTCCCTTTCCAGTTTCATAGATTTTAGCCAGGGAAGGGCCCTAAGTAACTAACTAAAGGGAGTTTTGTAGGGCAGAGAAGAATCATAGAATCATAGAATCGCTTGGTTGGACAAGACCTTTGAGATCATTGAGTCCAACCGTACCTGTCCACTACTAAACCATCCTTGAGCACTCCATCTGCCCATCTTTTGAACACCTCCAGGGATGGGGACTCAACCACCTTCCTGGGCAGTCTCTTCCAGTGCTGGGGTAACCCTTTCAGTGAAGAAATGTTTCCTAATGTCCAATCTGAACCTCCCCTGGGGCAATCTAAGGCCAACAGCCAAGACCTTCTGGCCAAAACTATCTTAATAAACTAACTAACTACTGAAAAGCCTGATTCCTCCACCACAAACTGCAGAGGGCACTACTGCTGTCCCCACAGAACCAGCGAGGTGACCTCAGCGCTTCCCACCCACCACCCAGCAAACAGCCCAGCACATCAGCCCTCTATGCCAGCCTTGCAAACACATCGCTTTCTCCTGGGATATTCATTGGGATTTCTGTGTGCCTATTTGCCTGGAGTTAAGATGCTTTTTCCTCCCTGGATGATAAGGTGCTCTGGGATCTGGCTTTTATTAAGCATGTCAAAACTCAGGAGATGATTATGCACATTTTTTAAGGGTTTATGTTTAGGTGATGCTTTCATTTAAAATTTGACCCACACCGTTACTCTGGCCAGCTTTCCTGCATTTGTGTTCTTGTAAGCTCCTTGCCTGTCAGCCTCCAAGGAAGAAAAGGTTAAATCCTTGCCATTTTTTAAAAAAATCAGTCTTTAATAACGGTTGTTTCTGGGGATTGTGGGAGAAATGGAAGAGATAAGGCAGAAGGTGATTCCTTCTCCAATACAAACCCATTGTACTTCACTTGGAGAGGAGGTTTGCAACACGTGGGAGGACAGGCATGCTGGGACAGTCTTTGATTGCACTGTGGGGCAAGTTTTCAGCCAAATTCAGTGCTGAGCCACAAATGCACAGCAAAAGTAGTTGTTGTGTCCTTAAAGGACATCAGCAACTGCGAGTGACAGAGCGCAAAGAACAGTGCCTCACAGAAACCACCTCAGCTAAGGGCAAGCGTTGCACAGGTCACCTGCAGGCAGAGAGCAAAGGGGCTGCACTACAGCCCAGAAACAGGGAAATAGGGTTACGATACTCACAGCTCATCCAAACAGTCCTCAGGCTTCTTCAGGCGCTGCCCTTGGAAGAGGTACTCATAGATCTCGTGGTTCTGCACTCCTGGGTAGGGCGTCATCCCTCGGGTTGCTATTTCCCACATGGTAACGCCAAATGCCCACTGTGAGGACAAAGGGAAAGTGCGCTGAAAGGACATTTCCAGGAGGAATGAATGGGTCTTTTCATGGCGAAAGGTCACTGCCCAGTGTCCACTGGGCCCTAGCACAATGCTAAGAGTTGTCACTTCAGTACTGCCTTCCCCAAAACTGGAAATAATAAGCAATGCCACAGAAGAGGCGAGCAGCCCACTCAATAAACCTATTCCAGGACACTGGGCAGGCAGCAAAAGGTCAGCGCGTCCTGTTACCAACAGTGTCCTGCTCCTCTGGCTTTGTGCTTCCAGGATACAAGGACAGCCGCAAGAAAATGAGACACCCCACCTGGAGTGCTCTGTCCAGTTCTGGAATCCCCAACATAAGAAGGATATGGAACTGTTGGAATGGGTTCAGAGGAGGCTACGAAGATGATCTGAGGGCTGGAGCACCTCTGCTACGAAGACAGGCAGAGAGAGTTGGGCTTGTTCAGCCTGGAGAAGAGAAGGCTCCAGGGAGACCTCATAGCAGCCTTCCAGTACTGAAGGGGCTACAGGAAAGCTAGAGAAGGACCTTTTACAAGGGCCTGTAGTGATAGGACGAGGGGGTAAGGGCTTTAAACTGGAAGGGGGAAGATTTAGATTAGACATCAGGAAGAAATTCTTCATGACGATAAGGGTGGAGAGGCACTGGTATAGGTTGCCTGTGGATGCCCCCTTCCTGGAAGTGTTCAAGGCCAGGCTGGATGAGGCTCTGAGTGACTTGATCCAGTGGGAGGTGTCCCTGCCTGTGGCCGGGGAGTTAGAACAGGATGATCTTTAAGGTCCCTTCCAACTCAAATCATTCTGTGATTCTATGAAAATGCAGTAAGGGAGAACAATTCAACAAAGGGCTCAGTCCCCAGCTCTCGCCTCCTGTTGCCTCGATCCACATGAACCTACCACATCACTCTTGGTGGTATAGACGCGGTCAGCCAGCGACTCAATGGCAATCCACTTCACTGGCATTTTTGCTATTCGGCCTTGACGGTAGTAATCGCCACTGTAAATCTTCTTTGACAAACCAAAGTCTGCCACACACACTGTCATGTCATCCCGTAACCTGTCAGGCAGAGATGGGGATGACAAGATAGAAAAGTTTCATGTGCCAAATTCTGAAGCAGAAACACGAGACTGAGG
This sequence comes from Neomorphus geoffroyi, assembly GCA_033558235.1. Taxonomy (NCBI): domain Eukaryota; kingdom Metazoa; phylum Chordata; class Aves; order Cuculiformes; family Neomorphidae; genus Neomorphus; species Neomorphus geoffroyi. The sequence continues at coordinate 97,690,335 of JAUMJM010000005.1, read as the reverse complement.
TCTTTTCTCACATTTCTCAAGAGTGAGGGAGGTTTTACAGAAGGAAGTCAAGTTGTGCTGTAAACCCACAGGACTTCCACCTATTCTGGACAAAGCAGAGGTAAACAAACTCACATGCAGTTTCGAGCTGCCAAATCCCTGTGGAGAAAGTGCCGACTACTCAGATACTCCATCCCCAGGGCAATATCGACCATGAACTTCACCAGCGTCTGCAGGGGCACAAACTGGGAAGGGAAGGTGCAGGTTAGAGGGTGCAGACCCTTTGGGAAGCGTATTTCGTTTGATCTGAAAGGCTTCTCTGTCCAGGGCTGACGTCCTAGGGCTATTGCTGGCCTCAGAGCACACCAGGAGCCCTTAGCAGCAGCCACTGTGACCTCTCTCTTCCCTGCTGGGCTAATGACCTCAGATTGCAAGATTTATTGAATCACAAGCCCATAGGAACTGCAGATGTGGGGGCAGTTGTTTAAGGAATAACCCTAAGCACTGTCTGCCAGGCTGTGCCACCAGCCACGAGGGTGCACCCCAGCAAACCTCATCTCCCTCTGTGGGATACCCTTCACACATCTCCTCCTTCCACCTTTCTGGAGTGTAGCCTGCAACTAGACATTACTTCCTTCTTCCCTTTCCCACTGGCTGCTTTCAGATCCCATATTTGGGGCTAGAAAGCAGCTCTGCAGAACAGGACCCTGGTGTAGAGCAAGCCAACCATGGTTTTAGCAGTACTCCTCGTCGCCAGTGAAGGCCAACCGTGTAGCAGGCTGTGTTATGCAGCCAGAAGGTTGGGAGAAGCTATTCTTCCCCTTAATTTGGCACTGGTGAGGCCACATCTGGATGCCACGTCCTATTTCAGGCTCCTCAGTATGAGAAACGCATGTTGACACAAGCCTAGAGACCACTAAGATGAGATTGGAGGAGATGGTGTAAAAGGAGAAGCTGAGATAATTGGGCTTGTTCAGCCTAGAAAAGGCAAGGCAAGAATCCCACCGGCTTCTGTGGAGCTGGATCCTACCACTGCCACCTGACCAAAGACAGGAAGCAGGGCTAAAACCAAATCCTCTTATGCTGTCAAAAAACAAAGGCAGGTTCGTCCCCAAAAGAGACACGGTCCCACCTCGCTCCCTGCAGACCCAGGGTCCTCTGCTCCCTGTGCTCATTACCTGGGGAGCCATCTCCAGCCGTGAGCGAAGCAGGAAGCTGTGCAGGTCACCGTATTTCATGAATGGGAGGATCACCATGGGCTTGGGGACCTGTTGGGAGCTCAGCTCTATGCACACACCTAGAAAATCCAGAGAGGTTGCACAGCCCCATCAGCAAAGGCATTGCACTCCCCCCAAAGACATCTGTGCGAGACCTGAGCACTCCCCGGTCTGGCTCCCCAGCCCAAATCCCAGCTGGAGAATGAGGAGTGACAGCCCATACCTAGCAGCTTGATCACATTGGGGTGGTCAAAGTCCTTCATGCACGCTGCTTCGCTGAGGAACTCTTCTATCTCCCTTTGGGAAAAGTTATCCACTAGGAAGCAGAGAAAAAGAAGGAGGTTTAAATTCCCAAGAGCTTCTACACCCAAATCACTGCTTCCATCTCCTTTCACAGCACAGCTTCTGTATGGGTCAGGGGAAACGGACCACCGGGACATCTCTGCTATCCTTGGCTGTCTGATATGAGTGCCCCTTCCTGGCTGGCACCAGGAGCTGTGGCAGAGGCCACTGTCCCCATAAAATAGTGCCAGGATGCAGAGACAGCATCTGAGATGGGTATCAGGAGCACCAGCACCCACTGGGGCAAATGTCACATTTTGTGGTCAGAGTAACTTACACTTCATAGTCTTCACAGCCACCTTCTGCACGGTGCCTTCAGGTTGGGTGAGACGCCCCTCCATCACTGACCCGAACTCCCCTGCACCATGGGAAAGAATCGAGCACTTTATCCACAGCCTAAAGTACCACCTTTCAGGACACCACTATGTCCTTGAAGGTCTGAAATGCTCTAAGATGGAGATCTCATCCCCTAAAGGCCATGGGATAGGCTTGTGTCTCATCAGTGACAGGAGGACGACAGTCAGCTGAACATGAGCCAACAGTGTGTCTAGGTGGCCGAGAAGGCCAAGAGCATCATGGCTTGTATCACCCATGGTGTGACCAGCAGGAGCAGGGAAGTGATCCTTCCTCTGTACTCAGCACTGGTGAGGCTGCAGCTCAAATCCTGCGTTCAGTTCTGGGCCCCTCACTACACAAAGGATATTGAGGGGCTGGAGCACATCCAGAGAAGAGGAATGGAGCTGGGGAAGGGGCTGGAGAACAAGTCTTATGAGGAGCCACTGAGGGTTGTTTAGCCTAGAGAAAAATAAGAGGCTGAGGAGAGACCTCATGACTCTCTACAGCTCCCTGAAAGGAGGCTGTAGCAATGGGGGTGCTGGTCTCTTCTCCTAAGTAACAACTGATAGGACGAGAGGAAATGGCCTCAAGTTGCACCAGGGGAGGTTTACGTTGGATATTAGGAAAAACTTCTTTACTGAAAGAGTGGAGAAGCACTGGTAGAGGCTGCTCAGGGCAGTGATGGAGTCTCCATCCCTGGAGGGATTCAAAAAGCGTGTAGACCTGGCACTTCGGCACGTGGTTTAGTAGGCACAGTGGTGCTGGGCTGACAGTTTGACTTTAATGCTCTTAGAGTTCTTTTCCAACCTTCATGATTCTGTGATTCTACAACATGAACCGAGGGCTCCTGGCACTTTGTCATCTTGACCCACCATCTCTCCCACATCCCTGGGCCTGGAGTTGGGGGATGATGTAGGTAACAGTGGCATTCCCTGCTCCATATGTCCATCCCCAACTCTCTGGCCCGAGCAGCACCAGCACTCACCCTCTCCTAGGACTTTCCCCAGGCTGAGGGCATTTCTGTCCACAACAACATCCTGCAGTTTCTGCTGGAGTTCCATGCTGACACCCAGGCTGCCCACTGTGGGAGAGAGGAACGGGAGCTCAGGTCACCTCCAACATGCAGACATGCTCCGATATCCATAGCAATCTCCTTGCAGACGGATAAAAATAATACACTTACGCGTAAGTTCAACAGCTCTCCGGCAGTAGGACTTCTTGGCCGTATAGCTCACCGCCAGCTCCAAATCATTCCCGCTGAAAGCATTCCTGGTGGGTCAGAAACAGATCCTGGTGGGCCACGTGCAGCTGCTTCTCCTCCGATGCTGACCACAGCACTACCAGGGATAGCGGTAGTACAGGAGGAACTGTAAACCTGCCCTAATCTTTTTCATTTCCCGCTTATTGGACCAGTGCCACAGCTTACAATGTCCAAGCAAACCAGCCACTTGATAAACAGGCTGCTCTGTCAAGGACTGAGTCACAGAGGTTTCTTTGGGAGGAAATGGGATACTCATTTCCTAATCAGAGAGCAATCTGTACCAATAAGAATATGGTGCTGAGATCAACTGCCTCCTAAAGCCTTCTTTTCTCTTGCCCAGTGCACAGCTCCAGGGTGTCAATGCTCTCTGTAGGCATGTGCAAACATCAGCATTTAGCCAAAAAGAAACTAAAGACAGCTTCATGAAACAGGGGTGATAGGCGTGCTGCTCGGAGATGCCGTGCAGCCCTGCTGGTACAGAACCATGCAGATGTCCAGCTTTGGGACCAACACAACAGGGGATGCTCAAGAGCTCCTGGACAGCTAGCATCACAGGGAAAAAGGGACAAGGCTAGGAAAAGAATCCTTATGTACTCTGTTTCCAAAGTGGGGTGATGCCCTGGGAGATTAGAGTAGGTGGGATTCCCTCACCAGCAAAATAAACTCCCTTACTGAAATGATGCTCTCCCAGAGGTTTTACAGAATCACAGAATGACCTGAGCTGGAAGGGACCCACAAGGATGACAGCTCCTGTCCCTGCACAGGACAACCCCAATATTCACATCGTGTGTCTGAGGGCATTGTCCAAATGCTTCTGGAATATCATCAGGCTTGGCACTGTGACTGCTTCCCTGGGCAGCTGTTCCAGTGCTCCACCACCCTCTGGGGGAAGAATCTCTTCCTAATGTCCAACCTAACCCTCCCTTGGTGCATCTTCCTGCCATTCCTTTGCGTCCTGTCATTGGTGACCAGAGAGAAGAGAGGGATCAGCACCTGCTCCTCCTTCCTTTGTGAGGAAGCAGTAAACTGCTATGAGGTCCCCCCTGAGTCTCCTCTTCTCCAGGCTGAACAGACCAAGTGGCTTTAGACTCTCCTCATATATTTCTCCTCTAGACCCTTCACCAGCTTTGTGGCCTCCTGTGGACACTCTCCAGTAGCTTGACGCCCTTTTTATACTGTGGCGTGCAAAACTGAACTGAGTTAATTATATCCTGTTCACAAGTTTGGCAGTGGAAACCCAAGTGTTAGCATTTGTAAGAAATGCTGGTAGCACCAAAACTGTTTAACAAAAACAGTCGCACGGGGCAGTTAAATGTCACTTAGAAAGTCACAAGGGTGAGTGAGTAGTGTTGGCTTTTTGTAGCAGAAAATAGCCCTTTGTCTGCATTATTAAAACATCACTTTTGCAGCCCCATGGCAGTCTCGCTGCCTGGCAGGGCCGGTGCCACACTTAGACATTGGACTGAGACAGATGTGACGTGTGACGAGGCAGAAGGGGTTTTCTTCAGGCCACAGGATATTATACATCTTTGCTGTCTCACCTCAGTATCAAAACGCCAGTACCACCCTCCCATATCAAGTTGCACAAGTTTACTTCCCTTTAAAAAGTAGGAATAGTGAGTGAAAGGTGAATGCTGGGCTAAGCAATGGAGAGGAAGTACCATGGCTGCAGTAAAAATACACTCTGTCCCTCACCATGGACAAAAAAAAGTGCCGTTTGTGGGAATGATGTCAGTACCAGAGGCAGAAGCCTTCTCCCCAGCAGCGTGGGCTGCTTGTGCCCCATGCACCTGCAACCTGCCCAACTCAGGGCACCTCCACAAGCTGTCTTCCCTTTGGCTTACCCGTATTTTGTTTCCATGCATCTTTTCTGGATGACCACGGACAAGCAGAGGATGAGCCCAACAGCAATGGTCCCGCAGATAAAGCCCATGGCTACAATAAAAGAGTCTGCATTCCCGGAGGCTGGAATTGAAGAGAGGGCTGAGGTTATTAATCCTAAGAAAACATCCTGTTAACAGGTCCGTTCAAAGTCCCAGTGGCTAAAACCAAACCCAGTAAAGCCCAAAGGGTTGCACGGGAGACGAGGGCCTGAGGACCAAGGTGGCACATGGATACCAAGCCTCTCCTGGCTACCAAAGTGTGCAGAAGGCTCTAGATTCTTGGCCAATAGACTGGGCGACGGGGAAAGCATCTGAAAGAGGAGGGAGGGATGCCAAATGGCACTGGCTGGGCAAGGAAAGCACACGCTGCATGCTTTTCCATCATCATCAGTAGCTGGAGAAGTGGCCCTGTGTGAACCTCATGAGGTTCAACAAGGCCAAGTGCAAGGTCCTACACCTGGGTCGGGGCAACCCCCAGTATGAATACAGGATGGGGGATGATGTGATTGAGAACATCCCCTGCAGAGAAGGACTTGGGGTGATGAGGGATGAGAAGCTCAACATGAGCCAGCAATGTGTGCTCACAGCCCAGAAGGCCAACCATAGCCTGGGCTGCATCCAAAGAAACATGGACAGGGTGGGGTTTCTCCCGCTCTATTTTGCTCTTGTGTGACCCCACCTGGAGTCCTGTGTCCAGTTCTAGAATCCTCAACATAAGAAGGATATGGGACTGTTGGAACAGGTCCCAAGGAGGGCTGCAAAGATGATCTGAGGGCTGGAGCACCTCTGCTATAAGGACAGGCTGAAAGAGTTGGGGTTGTTCAGCCTGGAGAAGAGAAGGCTCTGGGGAGAATTTACAGCGGCCTTCCAGTACCTGAAGGGGCTACAGGAAAGCTGAGGAGGGGCAAGTAGTGACAGGACAAGGGGGAACAGCTTTAAACTGGAAGGGGTAAGATTTAGATTAGACATTAAGAAGAAATTCTTCACAATAAGGTGGGGAGGCCCTAGCACAGGTTGCCCAGGGAAGCTGTGGATGCCCCATCCCTAGAGGTGTTCAAGGCTAGCTTGGATGGGGTCTTGAGCAACCTGATCCAGTGGGAGGTGCTGAAACTGGATGACCTTTAAAGTCTCTTCCAACTAAAGTAATTCTATGATTCTATGATCCTCACCTGCACCCACGCCATGGGCCATCTCCTTACCACTGGCTGGGATGAAGACCTCCACCGGGCTGCTGAAAGGCCCCACTCCTCCCTTGGTGACAGCAGCCACTCGGATGGAGCAGGTGGCGTTGGTGGATACCACAGGCAGGATGGCCATGCTGGTGTTCTTCCAGGCTTCAGTAGAGACGTTCTGTTGGACAAAGGAAGCAAAGAACAGCCTGAGCTGGGGGAGATAGCAGCATGTCCCTACAGCAGAAGGGAAACCTGGTGATTTATTGTGAATTGTCCCCTTGTCAAACTTCTCCATTGCTTTGCTTTCACAAGCCCAGAGGAAATATAGCACCAAACTATTTATGGAGAATAATAGCCCTGCCTGCAAGAGGCGGATGGGAGCTGGAAAGGAGCTGAGTAGCTCCTTCCCATTCAAACCTCATGCTGTTGTCACTCTTTGCTTGTCAACAGCAGTGGGACCAGCAGCCTGAGCCAGAAGAGAGGCAGGAAAGCAATCTTGCAAGGAAGCAATCTTGCACTGGTGGTAACATGGATTTTGATCTCCCACCCCAGTCTTTGATGCAGTCAGCTTGCCCAAGGGAGGCTCGCACCCCTCTTTGCTGCTGGCCAAGGATGCCTGTGGCTTGGGCACCCACAGAGCCTCAGTGCTCACCACTGCCAGTCCTCCACAGAGTATTTCCGACTGCCTTCAGCCGCAACACTCCTAGTGTGATTGTTCAAGTGCCCTGCCACAGAAAGCAGATCTTAGAGTAGATATTCTCTGTGGGTTTTGTGTCGAGCTAATAATTTTTCCAGTTCTAAAAGTGTGTTTCCTTGCCTGGTAACATGGCAGGAGTCAGTGTGCTCCGTGAACACAGCTTTTTCCTTGGTAAAAACATAAAGGACTCTCCTCCCTGAAAATTCCCTGTCCTTTCCCAGACTTCTTCAGCTGAGAAAGTGCCTGCTGCTGTTCCTCACCGACCCTCAGCCGCAAAACAGCTGCCCAGCGGTCTTCAAAACATCTGACAGGCTGCTGCAGCCAGCAGAGCCCTTACCCTGGCTGAATGTCACGCAGCCGAGCAAAAGCAGCAGCCGAGGGGGATCGGTGCGCAAGGATGAAGTTGGAGCTGCTTAGAGGAAACCGGTTTAGGTTCATAGTCATAAAAAAGCCACAGAACTGGATGTGAAACACACCCCAGTCCCAGGAGAGTGCGCCTGCACCATCAGGCAGCAGAGCGAGCTAATACCCCCTGCTGTCTCCACTCCAGTACTCCCGCTTTCCTCCTGCCTCCAGTTCAACACAGAAAGGTACACGAGATCCTTTCTTTACTGCCAGCCTAAAAGTTCACCAGGATCCTTTCATACTGCAGACAGCTCTGTTGTGTCATCTGAGGACAGAGCCCAGCTGATATCAAACAGGGGAGAGCATAAGCACTCTGGCAAAGCAGACAGCCATTCTGGCAGGACAGGACTGCCAAAGTTAATGGTTTTTCATGAGTCTTGTCGTAGTTGAGGAATGTCTTCACGTCCCAGCTCCGGCAGCCTTGGCTCAAACAAAAACTGCTGGTTTAAGAATTTAAAAAACCCCCACTTTTTAAAGTTTTTAAAATAGTTTTTACACTGGTTGTGGAGAAGAGGCCTGCAGGTGGCCCTGCTGACACAGAAATACAGGATCACCCCCCCTTTATCATGCTGGGGTTCTTACACCAATGCTTATTTTGGGGCATTTCAAATCCAGCCTGTCTAGGGTCAAAACTCAGAGACTTTATTTCTGATTAACCAGCATGCAGATTGTGCTTGCTCTTCAGTCTGTCTGTCTACCGTCTCCAGGAGAGCCGTGGGGGTGCCTGGGAGAACTGGGCACAGCACCAGCCCATGGTGCTCTGCAGAAAGGTTACAGCACAGGCTCAAGCCATTCCCATGCTTCATTAATTCTGCACCAGCCCTTATCAAAATCCATGCTGGTCCCTGCCCTGGGCTGGGTGCATCCTGATACTCCAACACACAATTTGGCCTTCCATAAAACCTGGAGGCTGATGAAACAAATCAGCAACAAAGCCAAGCTTCTGAACTTACTCCCCACTAGAGGGGTTTTTCAAACCTCCTGAAAGCCAGCATTAATGAGAAAATTATTGACCAGGGACTCAAGCAGAAAATTCACCGCGTAAGCATTTGACTGGGGAAAACTATAAAAAACAACAACAAAAGGGCTTAAAGGGCAAGTCTTGGTCTTTGCTTTCTGCTTCAGAGACGAATGTCAGCATTTTTTTTTCCATGCTAGTCACAAGACCATAATATTGTTTCCTGACTTCGTTTGGTCTGGATCTATACACGCTCTTTTTCAGAGGCACAAAAGGAGAACAGAAAATGCAGCATCCTACAAAAAATCGGGTGTGAGTCACTTTTTCCACACCGAGTTCACGCTGCCAGTGCCTCTCTGTGCTTTCAGACTGGGACAGAGGAAGACCAAACCACAGTGGAGAGGCGACAGCTGGATACATGTGTGCAATTATCCAAACGCTCGCTGACCACTGGCAGAACCTGGACTGGTGCTCTTCTGCTCAGTAGCAGAGATGAGCCAGGACTGGCTGAGACATCAGGCTAACCTCACCCTAGCAAATTCCTGAAGGCTACTTCCCAAATCCTGGAAAGGCAGGCAAGGTTGTGCCAGATGACTTCATATGCACACTGACAGGCCCATGGCCCCAAAATGTTCCTTGAGTTACGAAACTGTGCCATGGGTTTGCAGATGAGTTAATGTGTTGAATAAATCACATCTGAGTAAGGAACAGCTCAAATCCCAGGGAACAACTTCTGCCAAACACCTTATGATTGACCCCATTGCTGAAAGTGCCAAGTGATGCTGTCAAATCTTTGACTGCCACTCCAAAGGCCATACCAAAGATTGTCAACACTGGGAAGAGCATCTCACTTCTGGGTTAGAGAATAGGAGCCATGGTGTCAAATGTCTTGCCTCCTTCAAGCAGAGTTGCTTTTTCCCAGTCTTAATGACTTAGGACATTACCATGAGTGGCATAAACATGCAAGAGAAAGACCACTTGGATTAAAGAAGCCCAGATGGAAGCACAAGACAGCAGACAAATGAGCTCAGAAAGAATATATGGAAGAACCAAGACAAAATTAGGAGCTGGAAGGAGATGACGGGGGTTGGAACTAGATAATCTTTAAGGTCCCTTCCAACCCAAACCATTCTATGATTCTGTGAAACTGGAAATCCCTGCTTGATGCCTGCTGGGATTTTTTCTAGACTTTAGCCATTCTTCCCCATTCCCTGGTGACTTACCATCCCCTTGGAGTTCTGCCACCTGTACCAGATGTGATAGCCCTGCAGTTCCCCATGGATCCTTCCCAGGGGTGGCTTCACCCATCGGATCTCCAGGAAGGAGCTGGATTCATTGAATGACACTGTCACATTCAGTGGTGGGGTGTTCGGAGCTACAGGAATCAAAAATAAAGAAAGTGAGGGGAGCTAGGTGGATGGGTGCAAGGACAGGGTAAGCTGAACAAAAATGAGCTACATCGCAACAGCCTTTGATATTTTCAGCAGGTGACCACCCATGGGTAAATTTTCCTTTCCTCAGTCAATGGAGTTGGCATGTCCCACCCTGCAAGCAACCACGACTCTGGACTACCACCTCATCCAGAGAGTCCTGCCCAAAGAAAAAAAGCATGACTGAGTCGTGGAAACCCTTCTCGGTCTTCACTACTCATTTCCTACCTCCCTCAGTGGTGCTGGCAGTTATCCAGGGGCTAAATGCCGACCAGCCAACTTCATTCCTGCAGGAAACTTGGATGTTATAGTCTGCCATGGGCTCCAGCTGGTGGATGTGATACACATGGGGAGGCACCGAGGTGTTGAAGAGCAGAAGCGAGTCGTTGCTTCGTGGAACAGCTTCCGTGACCTTAATTGAAAAATCAGTCCACAAACAGGGATTAGTCAGCAACAACCTGCAGGGTGAGATGTGCAGCAGGAATTTTACATCTGTAAACAGGATCCAGAGTCCTGTCTCCCATTAAAATACCAGCGGGGCCTTGTTCCTGCATGTTGGCTCATCGCTGCCAAGCAGAAAGCCGAGAGCAGGTCCTTCATAGGACCCAGTGCAAGGGCTCTAAAGCACCCAGAGAAAGAGTTGGGCAGGGGACGACACAGTAGAGATGGGTGAAATCGCCATCACTGCAGAAAGGAGAAGGGAGGGATGATTTGCTCTTTCTTGTGGCATTGAGCAAAATGAACACCAATAAAATGACCAGGCAGCAAGTCTCAAGCACAGGAAAGTCCTTTTTTTGTAGAACACATCGTTAGCTCATGGGACTTATTGCCATCAGATGTTGCAGGACTAATCACAGACCTTGTCAGGCTCCATTTAGCAGTACAGATGAATTCAACACACTAAAAACAAGTCATGCTTTTGACACAAAGAGAAATTGCTGTCTCCCAAGGGCTGACTGTTGAGCACCCACATAGCTTCCCACACAGCCCTTGCAGCTCTCCAGGAAGTATCATGGGAAGCACCACAAGAGTGGCCTGGGTGAGGATGGTAGCAGGAAAAAGGGAAAAGCAAGAACACAGGATGTCAGTGCAAGCGAGACAGTTAACTAGGAAGACAACCCACAGGATGTGTTTCAGTGTGAACCACAAGCAGAAAGTCACACATTCCTCTCAAAAGCCTCCATGCATGGTTTTGGGGTGGCAGGATACCTGTCCTCCTGCTTGAGCAACAAGAGTACCCCTCTGGGTAGCCCAGGATGCTCAGAACGGTCTCAGCGTCAACACCAGTAGTATTTTTCCACCCAAAATAAGAGAATAGCCTTCAGCATCATAAAGCTGAGAAGGTCCCCAAGCCATCACTAGATGCTTTGGAGAAGGTGAGCAGTGATCACATGATCATGCAAGCTGCTCCTAAAGGCACCACTGGGACTGGCTCTTCTCCTGAGCATCGAGTCCAGCTCAGCTGTCTCAGTCCTCAAATTGCCTTCTGGAGAGAGGCCGATTAATGTATTTTTTTAAAATATCAGGCCTTTTGCAAACTTAAATACTTTGAACTTGGCAGATGTGACAGCAACAGCTTCCCTTTTGAGCACCAGTGTGCTCAGAAATGAGTCACTTGGTTGGTGGGCCATGCTACACAACTGAGGGGATTATCAAAGGGGACAGGAGCAAAAAGGCTTAGTCACAGCTGTGTTTTTGCCAAAAATCATGTTTTCCAATTCGAAAGACTATTTCCGAATAACAGACCGTGAACATTAAGTCATAGGAAATTCCTTGGCTCTCCACCCCACTTCCCGAGCTCCAGCTGGAAGGCAGCAGTGGATGCAGCGCTAATATTAGCTCTGGTACCCTTCCTCCCTTAAATTCCTTTCACTTTTACCTTCAAACATTAGCTTCAAACATTGCCTCTCTCCATGCATTATCTCAGCTGGAATATAGATTAGCCAATATAAGAAACATATCCATAGGACAGCAAGCAATGGGTTTGAACCGTGAGACCCAGCAACAACAAACAGGAAGAGCAGGTGGAAACTACTTGCAGGGCTTTACCCATGAAGATAGCATTCCTTGACTCGTCCAGGAGACAGACAACCCCTCAGCTCCTTCCCAGTATTGCAAGGAGTGGAGAGTCAAGAGAAACCTGCACTCCAAACCCCAGCAGGAAGGCTGCTTGGTTGGGAAATGTCTGACCACAAGGTAAAAGCAGGGACAAGCATGTGCCTGCAGCAACTCAATGCTTGCAAAGTCTTCCAAAGAGCTACTTGAGGGAGTTCTGGGCATCCCTCCATGAAGAGTCATGATAATCTGACTGTCTCACCTGAGGGGAAAGATTCTCATCAGCTCAGTCCTGCAAGCTTCACAGGCAGAAGCCCAGATGGGCTCTTCCAAGCAGGCAGCTCACCTGTTCCCATCATCCCTGGTTTCTGCTCTCACTCATCCACACTCCTCTCGGGACAAAAGCCTGCTTTGTGCTCCCTGTGTCAGTCTCTCTGCAGAATCCCTTCCACCAACCTTCCCGCCTCACAGTAGGCAGAGCAAAGTCATTCTTCGTGAGCAGACACCACCAAGCTCATCTCCAGCAGCATCTTCCAAGCCTCCTGCCCACCTCAGCAGTGGTCCAGCTGCCCCTGGGCACTCTGCTTACTGCTCAACTTGGACTCCTCAATACCATGTCACCACAAATGCCACAGCCACAGAGTGTGAGTGGGACAGGGCACCTGCTTCCATTTTCAAAGCCACTGTGAAAATCCAACTCAATTTGCCCAAACCAACAGCCTGGTTGAATCATAGAACCATAGAATGGTTTGGGTTAGAGGGGACCTTGAAACCCATCCAGTTCCAACCCCCCTGCCATGGGCAGCAATGCCTCTCACCACACCAGGCTGCTCAAGACCTCATCCAATCTGGCCTTGAAGACCTCCAGGGAGAGGGCATCCATAGCTTCCCTGGGCAATCTGTGCCAGGGCCTCACCACCCTCAAAGTTAAGAATTTCTTCCTAATGTCTAATGTAAACCTTCCCCCTTCCAATTTAAAGCCATTCTCCCTCGTCCTATCACTACAGGCCCTTGTAAAAAGTCCCTTCCCCTCTTTCCTGTAGCCCCTTTCAGTACTGGAAGGCCGCTATGAGGTCCCCCTGGAGCCTTCTCTTCTCCAGGCTGAACAACCCCAACTCTCTCAGCCTGTCCTCATAGCAGAGGTGCTCCAGCCCTCAGATCAACTTTGTAGCCTCCTCTGAACCCACTTCAATGGTTCCATATCTCTCTTACATTGGGAATTCTAGAACTGGACACAAAATATCCAGGTGACAGAATGATGAGGTTCCTGCCAGACAACATTGATTTCCACTTGCCTCGGAGCATCCCTATGAGGGGAAGTTGCAGGGCAAGAGGGGATTGCAGATACTTACCTGAATATTGCAGCTGTTCAAGGCAGAGAATGCATCAAAGCCTGGTACCCAGGATATCACAATATCGTGGGCTGTTCTGTTGAGGATATGCACGCTGGTGGGTGCAGATGGTATTCCTGCAGGGAAAAGCCAAGGATAGTTAGTTGGAAGCCTAAACACAAACATGGCATGCCTGGCTTTTGCCTGGCAGCTCCCAGGGCTCAGATCAACTGTGTGTGAACCTCAGGTATGATGCTGACTACAGCCGTGGGTGGCATCCTCTGCGGATGTTTCAGACCATGGAATAGGGAAGCAGAAAAAAAGTCATCTGCAGGACTATTTTGACCATGTTCTATATTTGTGAGCTCTCTGGACTGCTTAGAGACAGATTTGGGGGAACACCTTCCTCATGTTGCTGGAGTGGCTCCCATCAGCAATGTCAAGAATTTCCACCATTTCCTATGGAAAATTGTGAGCCCTGCCCTGATTGTGAAGGAAGGAAAAGAGTGATACAATCCTTCCGAAACCTGCTCTGGGGCTGACAGTTCTGCTTTCAAATGTGCTTTTTGGTGTTTCCTCCCACAGCAGCAATACTGGGCTGACAGAACTGCACTTGGTGACTGTGCTATTGTGTGCATCCTGCTTGATTTTAAATACAGGTCTAAAATAAGGAAAAATAACTATGCGAGTCCTACAAACATCTCCTTCAGCTCCTTGTAGAACGACTGGTAGAAAGGATGGAGATCAGGACAGCTCCTGCTTGGACACATGTACTCAACACGTAAAATGAGCATCACGTTGTCGCTTACCTTTCACGTTGACCTGCCCCGGGTTGGACGCAGTCAGCCCTTTACTGTTGTGAGCCTCGCAGCTGAACAGTGCCGTTTCATTAAGACCTGCAGAGGCAAAACCAAGGACCTGCTCACTGGACCTGCACAAAACGCCCAAATCACACAAGTTCTTCACTTGCTGCTCATAAAAATCCTTGAAGGGGTTTCATTGCACTGCTTTGGAAACACAAAAGACCTTTTATTTTGCACTCATCACTTCCCTTTAGTAGCATTTCTGCACTGACTGCCTTGGGATGACCCTGCTGATCCAGCTCACCCACACCCCATGGTGCGAGCACACGTGTGCCATCAATGTGAGATGCGGCACAACAGGCAGGACCGTATGTTTCTACGGCACTGTTGCACAATCTCCTGAGTAAGCACTTGTTCTGTGTTCAAAAAGGAAAGGCAGAAAGCAGAAGAGCCCACCACCACGGCTTGAACCAGATGACATATTTCTTTTCAAAAATTGCTCAAATCTCCCAGCTGATAATGGATAACAACTGCTTTTGGGGGCCACTGGAAATACCCAAATGTGGACGACTGCTTGCTTCCCCCAGAGTGTTGGCATGGCTGATGCAAGATGAACCCAGGCAGAATAGTGCTCAGGATTTTTGTCTTATGCAAAGGACTTTACTAGAGGTGCAGGGCTGTCTCTGCCAGGCACGTCGCTTGCTGCTGCTGCAAGGTGAAGGACTTGACACGATGTGCTGGATGTGCCGAGTGTTTGCTCACTCCAGCAGCAGTGCCTCTCAGTGCAACGGTGCTCCTGAACCAGGACAGAGACTGTTCAAATGACCTGACCTAGTGTGTGCCAGCAGGATGCAAGAACGTCCAAGAGGAATGAGTCACTTCTTCCGGCTTTCACTGCCTTTTAAAGCCTGCTTTTGGAGCCAAGACAAGTCAGTTATAGCCTGGCTGCTAATTAGCTAGTGGCCCTCTCCTCATGAGCAAACTGAAGAAATCACCCCTCTCTTCTGCCTCTGCAGCAAAACCATGATGGAATTTATGTTACATGAAGGACTTTTCTCTGGGGGCTCCACCGGGCTGGCATGGAGACACAGAATCATAGAATCGCTTGGCTCAAAAAGACCTTTGAGATCATCGAGTCCAACCGTACCTGTCCACTGCTAAACCAGATCCCTGAGCACTTCATCTACCCAACTTTTCAATACCTCCAGGCCAACCCAAGGTCTTCCAGAAACATTAAGAGAGTACCACCACTAAAGCAGCCCATAAGAGCAGCAGTGTAGTTGTTGGCATGGCCACAGGCTAGAGGAAAAATCTGCTTCATGCTTAGAAAAAAGCAGTTAAGAGTGTCCTGCCTCTTCTAAGAAAGAAATTTCTGGCAGCAGCCAGAGTGGGTTGGATGGGGCTTCCTGCCTCCAGTTCATCCCTGGCAGATTGGTCCCCACAGCTGCTGAACAAGTGGCACAGACAGTGCAGGGCAAAGCTGTGCTCCCAGCGCTGATAATGGAGTAGTAACAGGCTGGGACTCATTTTTGCAAATAGTATCTTTGTGGTACCTCTTCCACAAAGCTGGGCCACCATGTCCCACTGTGATGGCCATATTTTATGCCACACCTCCTAGGAACTCCTTTATCCTCAGCACCTCCTGTGCTGCGCTTTTCAGCAATGCACATTGCCACATAAAGGTAAAGCAGGCTGCAATGGACTTGTGACAGCACATGTCCATTGTCCCTGCCTACAGGAGGTGTGAGGCCAAGGGGACAGGCTGTGAGGTGGTACAAGACACATTCCCAGCCTGCTCTTCTTGGTAGACACACAGAAGTGTCCAAGCTGACCATGGCAAGGATGCTGCATGGCTCACCTGGCACGATCAGGACTGATGGGGAGATGTGGGGCTTCTCATTGAGTTGAACGTTGTTGCGAAACCAGTAGATCTCCACAGGCTCTGGCGGGCCCACAGCTTGGCAAGTGAGGTTGAAGGGACTGTTCTTGGTGACATTCAGCTTCTCAGGCTGACGAATGAAGTGTGGGAGCCCTGCACAGACACAAGCAGAGAATCAAGAGATTCGGAGAGCTCAGCAACATAGCCCTGTTAACAACCCCAAACTGTCCTGCCAGAGGCTATGACCAGCTCCAGCAACAAGCCCCTTCCCATTCAGGACTCCCCATTTGTGGAGGACGGTTTGTAGGTCCCAGTTCACAGTCCCTGGGGCTGTCACTCAACCAGGGGCCAGGGCTTCACACCTCTAGCATATCCACCCTAGCCCTCCTCCAGCTCACCTTCCAGCTGCACCGAGATGGGATCTGACACTACCTCCATGCCAGAGATATTGAGTTTGCAGACATAGGAGCCGTTATCTGAGCGCTGGGCAGAAAGGATGCTACCAGAGAGAACAGAGATCATGTCAGGGCTCTGGTGGGGAGCCTTGTCCTGAACACAGTCCCCACAGGAGGAAATGAGTATTGCCAGCCTGGGGGTGGGTTTCAATCAGTACCAACCACTCCACAGCACACACCAAACAGAAGTTGAGCTTACAAAGACAGGGTTTGGTGGCTAGGGAGCATCTGCCCATGCTAGTCCCATTCCCAAGCTCCTACTAGCCATCTGGTCTCCCATCTTTCCCTGGGAGCCAATGCTGGAAGCATCTGTCCAGAAATGATGGCACCAGTTACCTGAAGGTGGAGGTCATTGCTACTTCCTCCTCATCGGAGATCTCAAACTGGCTGGTGGCAATGCGGTCCACATGCAGCTCCCTCCCGTCCTTCCATAAGGAAATGCCTGGGGTGTCTGGCCTGAGCAGCAGCTGAGGTACTTTGATGGAACAATTAAACGTGACATCCTTGTGCTCATTAATCGCAATGTGTCGTACCGTGGGGTTAAACTTAATTTGTCGTAGAGAGCTGGCTGAGGGCACCTCCTGGGGCTGCCCTGTGCTCTGGTGAGGCCAGTGACCAACAGTGGCCACGCTTCGCGTGCGGAGGTGGGACTCTGGTGACAGGTATAGCCTTAGACCTCGATTTTGGTCAGCATTGTCTGCAAGGGAAGACCTCAGTTTTGTTATCACCAGCCAGCAAGAGCCCCCCCTCCTGCCCCCCCCAAAATTCTGCAAAGCCACAGCACTTCCATTAATGAACAAAGTCAGGGTTTTTTTCACAGATGCTCAAAAGATTCAAAATCTCTAGGACACCAGTTTTAAGAACCTTGAGGAGGAAACACAGAGCTGGAGACTATCCTAAATATAAAAATGTACAAGCAGAACCTCCAAAAAAGATTTTGTAAAACAAACCAGAGCAGCCCAGCCTAAAGAAAGTGTTTGGCTGCTTGTCTTTCGGCAGGGGAGAGGCAGGAGCCATTTCTGCTACATTGCCCCCGAGGGACTGGAATATAAAAGGATCCCTGGGCAGAAGGAATTTGGGACTTTACTCCAGTAAACCCGTTTCACGGCCTCATCTCAAGCATTTTCAGCTGGAACAGAGCTCCCTGGCGGGGATTTCTCCAATTTTATGCCTTTTGCTGGTCATGCTGCTCCCCTTCCAGGACAGGGTGGGCTGCTCTGAACGAGGGAGATGCTCTCTGAGTCAACCACAAATGCTTCAAATGCCTTTGCTAAGCAAAGTGCCTCCACCAAGCTGCTTTACTTGGAAAATCGGATGCAGACAGATGAAGAAATGCTTTCAGACAGTGTGTAGGAGCCAGCTGCTGTTCAGTGTTTTTCTCCCAGGACCTTTTCCTAGACATTTTTCCCAAGGGAAAGCTATTTAGCAACTCCTCCAGAGAGCTTCATGCCCCCACCTACAAATCACTTAACATACACAGTCCTGTAACAGTGTTTTCCCCCTACCTCTCAGTGCTTTCCACCCCAGCCACGAAGATGAAGAGCACCTTCATAAAAAGCAGTTCCCCCCAAAACAAAACTATAGTTTGAAGAGATAAGATCTACACAATATACTACAAGTACATGCTTTAACTAGACCATTTCTGGGCTTCCTGAGGCTTTTAAAAGGCACACAGAAATCCCAAGCGGAGTGGTATCCCTTTCTGCTTTCTGCTTTTTTTTTTTTTCCCTTTCTGCTTTCAGTAAGCAAAGGCATGGTGCCAGACAGGAATTTCAGCTACATTAATTAAAAGAACAACTCTTATTCCCAATTTAAAAGATAATACCAGAGGCAGAACGCACAAGCTTTTTATTTAACCAGAGTTCAGCTGAGTTTGTTCTGAGGCAGGTCTTAGTCCTTAAACATCAAACAACGAGTTTTTAAAGCTACGTCACTACTATTGTGAGTAATGGCGCACAAGCCTAGTGTGCTTTCCCGAGAGCCAAGAAACACAACCTAATTTTGAGGCTGGATATACGCCTTTGCTAAATTGTTCACTATTTTTAACCCTTGAGAAATGCTACTTCTAGACAGAAATTTGAGAAGGGATTTCAAGTTCTGCTTGGTTCAGTGGTGCAGAGGAAAGCGCGAGTTTCTCTCTGGCTCTTGCACAAAACAATGGGTTTCCCTTTTAGAAAGAAAAAAAAGACCCGAAGCTTTTCCAACCTGCTTCCTAAGCTTTCCCATCCCAATACAAACAAAGCCCATGTGACTGCTGCAAAAACGCAGCCGACTGCCATTTACTTGCAGGCTGGGTCACCAGCTCACAAACAGCCAAGGCAGCACCAAAAATATTTGCCAAATGCAAACAAGCAAGCGACCCCAAAACCCCTTTCCTCCTCTGCTCTTTCCAGAGGTTACCCAGGCTGTAGCCACTCACTACCTGGCACATCCAACCTCAAATTTTCCATTTTCAAGCTTTCCAGCGCTGGGCAGAGTAGTTCCCCCTGCAGGGACCCCTGGCCGGGGAGGACACGGATGCGTGCCTGTTGGTTGTCCCTGCCCTTGGCAAGTGCTCTGCCTGGTCTGGGATGATTTCTGCTCACCCACAGCTCGTGTTGGGCTCCTTCAAGTTAAAAGGCAAAGGGGAAAAGTGATCTTCGCCTCATTTTCTATACTGATTAAGTGCAAAGAGGTGTTTACTGGCCCAAAGAATGACATACTTTCCTCTCTGACTCATGTGATAACAGGAATTTCTCATATCTAGTGCTACTGTTGGGCGCCCCTTCCATCCCCAGCCGTTTGGGATCTTCTCAGTGTCTTTGAAGGGATTTACCCTGTGTGTTCAGGGCACACCTTACCTGTGTCCAGAGTGATTTGCTTATGCTGGGTCTAAAAGCCCACGCTAGAGCTGAGGAGCTGAAAGAAGCAGCTCCCCCTTGCTTTTCACAGCTTGCCCTGGGAGAAAAGCTGGCTTGGAAATAAATCCATTTGCTAACAGGGTGCTCTCTTGAAAAACCTGGGATCACAGCAAAACTGAAAGGGCTAACACAGACAGATCTTGCTGTGCAGCCTGGCAGGTCCTGCGTGCCTTCTCCCTTACTAGCCTGGAAAACAGAGTTTTTACAAGAAAATCTGCCTGCTATTAGAGGCAAGATACTTTATTAGGGATTAAAAAAAAAAAAAAGAGCAGGGAGTTGCACAGCCCATGACTGTCATTCTGCTTCAGTCCCAGTAAGGAAGGTATTAGAAAACACTCAGGTCTGCCAAAAACCTCCCAACATCCCTAGCTCTGGATTTCCCATTACTGGAAGTAATTCACCTGCTGAGAACAGCTTTCTGCCCAGGCACTTGTTGAGTGGATCTTTGCACTCCAACAGGACAGCAGCATGAAGTGACTAGGAATGAAGAGCCTCTGCACCCCTGCCTGTGGGGTTTCCTCCTCCCCATCCCCTGGGAGCTGTCAAGAAGAAGTGAATTTATCCCGGGGCCATATCTAATTTCCAAAGAGACTCCAGGGGTGTAAACACCTTCTGTATAAATGAGTACACGGATTCCTGGTTAAATCCCCAGTGAGTTCCCCTCACTGCAAATTCCCTTCCACTGTTACAGGGTCAAGACCTTTAATTTCACCCTGCTCAAAGCAAACACTCGCACTCCTGCATTCCCTGCTAAGCCTCATCCACACACCAACTCCGAGACCCTCCAGCATTCCTGAACCCTGACTATAAACCCCCAGTAGCTCCCAGCCTATGACCAAATGTCAGTCATCCCTGCTGATCGGTTGCAGCTTTTGGTCCTTGCCTGTCGCGGTGTCCCCAGCAAGCAGCAACACATTCCGCAGCAAAGTACTAGGACACAGTGATGCTGCAGATGCAGGGACAGCAAAACCTGCTCTTTCTGAAGCTGGCAGAGATATGCTGCCAGGAGAGACCTGCAGCGAATTCACTGCTGAGCCTTCCCCCCAGGATTTAAGCTTTGCTGAGGAACACTGGCCCAGCGAGGAGGGATGCAGGGGACACTCAGTTGCCCATTCCACAGTGCTGCAGGGTGAAACACAGCAGCTTCTGCAGGTAAAATGCTCCCCGTGTGCCTCAGACACAGAATTACACAGCAGGAACCCAAAAGGATCGAGTCCAACTCCTGTCCCTGCATAGGACAACCCAAAAATTCACAGAATAACAGAATCAATGACCCAAGCTGGAAGGGACCCACGAGGATCATTGAGTCCAGCTCCTGTCCCTGCACAGGACAACCCCAACATTCACATCGTGTCCCTGAGGACATTGTCCAAATGCTTCTGGAGTATTGTCGGGCTGTGACTGCTCTTCTGGGGAGCTGTTCCAGTGCTCCACCACTCTCTGCGTGAAAAGCCTTTTCCTAACACCCAACCTAACCCTGCCCGCGCACATCTTCCGACCAGACGAACAGCCCTCGCCGGATCCCCGATGTCCCAGCCCAGACATCCCTCCCCGGCAACCCTCCCTGGACTCACCAGCCCCGCTGTGGGGTGGGCGAAGGGCCGCCAGCAGCGCCCCGAGTAGCGCGCATCGCCCGCCGCCCATCGCCGCCGCCGCGGGTACCGGTATCGCCGGGCAGCTCCGCGACCGAGCGCGCCCCGCCCCGCCAGCACCGCCCGCCCCGGGGCGGGACCGGGCGGGAATCACGGACTCGCCTGGTTGGAAAAGGGCTTTGAGATCAGTGAGCCCCACGGTACCTGTCCACTACTAAACCAGATCCCTGACCGGCTCATCTACCCATCTTTTAAACACCTCCAGGAATGGAGGCTCAACCACCTCCCTGGGCAGCCTCTGCCAGTGCCTGGAAACCCTTCCAGGGAAGAAACTTTTCCTGATGTCTAATCTGAACCTCCCCTGGTGCAATTTGAGGCCATTTCCTCTCATCCTATCCCCTGTCACTTGGGAGAAGAGACCAGCCCCCACCTTACCACAACCTCCTTTCAGGGAGTTGTGGACAGTGTTGAGGTCTCCCCTAGCCTCCTCCAAACTAAGCAGCCCCAGCTCCCCCAGCTGCTCCTGGCAAGATCCAGAACCTGCAACAGCTTCATCCCCTCCTCTGGACACCCTCCAGCACCTCAGTGTCCTTCCTGTAATGAGAAGCCCAAAACTGAACACAGGATATTGAGAAGCTCGACATGAGCCAACAATATGCGCTCACAGCCCAAAAAGCCAACTGTGTCCTGGGCTGCACCCAGAGCAGCGAGGCCAGCAGGGTGAGAGAGGGCATTCTGCCCTTCCACTCTGCTCTGGTGACACTGATGCTTGCCCGTGAGGGCAAGTGCCAGGTTTTGTACCTGGGACACGGCAACCCTGGATGTCCATAGAGGCTGGGGAGCAAGAGACTGGAGGGCATCTCTGCAGAAAGGGATCTGGGGGATCTGGTCAACAGCAAGTTGAACATGAGCCAACAGGGCTGCCCTGGCAGCCAAGAGGGCTGTGTCCTGGGGTGCATCCAGCACGGCATTGCCAGCCAGGCAAGGGAGGCGATTGTTCTGCTCTGCTCCGCACTAGTGCGGCCCCACATTGAGTATTAGATGCAGTTTTGGGCGCCACAGTATAAGTAGGATCTAAAACTACTGGAGAGTGTCCAGAGGAGGCCACAAAGCTGGTGAAGGGTCTAGAGGAGAAATCATATGAGGAGAGACTGAAGTCACTTTATCTGTTCAGCCTGGAGAAACGTAGACCAAGCAGGAACCTCATAGCAGTTTGCTACTTCCTTACAAAGGGAGGAGGAAGAGCAGGCGCTGATCTCTCGGTGACCAATAACAGGACCCAAGGGAATGGCAGGGAGATGTTCCAGGGGAGCGTTAGGTTGGATGTTAGGAAGAGATTCTTCACCCAGAGGGTGGTGGAGCACTGGAACAGCTCCCCAGGGAAGCAGTCACAGCCAAGCCTAACAGTATTCCAGAAGAATCTGGGCAATGCCTGCAGACAATGGTGTGAATATTGGGATTGTCCTATGCAGGGACTGGAGTTGGATTAGATGATCCTTGTGGGTCCCTTCCAGCTCAGGTCATTCTATGATTCTGTGATTCTGTGACACCTAAAATGCTGGCAAATAAACTCTCTAAGAATCACTTGGGAGTTTAAGAAAGCAAACAGCTTTTATTTCAGCACTGGATGCGTGAGGAAATGATTTCCATCAGTTGTGCCTAGCCAGACAAGATCTGGGGACAGAATATATATGTCCCACTTACATGCATATGTATAAACTTTCCCATAAATCTTATGCATATTCCGTTGCTTTCCAAGGACTAATTTTAATTTTATTATGAACTTTGCAACAGCCAAATTTCTGCTAATTAGAGCCAGCTTTGTCTGACCCTGCATTTTTAGATAAGGAAAGACATTCTTTGAATGGTGTTGTCTGTTTAAAAAACATACTATCAAGAAAACATGCTATCAGAAGAACAGTCTGTGTCTGTCTAACTTTCAAAAAAATACAGTTACTTAGATGGAACTTTACTTTAGCTTAAATCAAAATATCACACTTTTTGTAAAAGTAACTAATTCTTGTATCAGTGTGGTCGCACTGATCTTTAAAATAAAAGATTTCACCTGGAGTCCTGTGTCCAGTTCTGGAATCCCCAACATAAGAAGGATACAGCCCTTACTTACTATCAACAGAGAGAAAGCTAGTCTGAAAGATGCTGGGTAGTGCATTGGTATATACATCACAGTCAGTGTAAAGGATCTGAATGGGATAGATCTGACTGGACACAGTACTCCAGATGAGGTCTCATGACAGCAGAGTAGAGGGGAACAATTACTTCCCTCACCTTGCTGGTCACACTTCTTCTGTTGCAGCCCAGGACACGGTTGGCTTTCTGTGTTGCCAGTGCACATTTCTGACTCATGTTGAGCTTCTCATCCACCAGCACCCCAAGCCCTTCTCTTTCGGGCTGCTCTCAATCCATTCTCCATCCGTCCTGTATTTGTGCTTGGGATTACCCAGACTCAGGTGTAGGACCTTGCATTTGGCCTGTTGAACTTCATTCATGAAGTTCGTTCATGTACTTTCTTCCCAGCCTCCCCTTCCCCCGGAGCGCCAGGTCAAGAAGGTGGGGACATCGCTGGGGGACCAGATCCCTCTGTCGCAGGCCAGGAAGGGCACTGGTGTGCTGAAAGCACTGCTCTCTGTTTTGTGCAGCAGAACAGCAGGAGATGTCAGGACAGAGACAAAACCAAGCCACAATGAGAAAAGGAGGAACACCCAAGTGAAACCCACGTGCAACACCAGCTGTTTAATGTAAGGAGTGAAACAGGACAAGTCTCCTGATGGCCCTGTTTCGGGAAGGAAATGAGGGAGTTTCTGGGTGCTGAGAACCTGACACGAATGCTGGCCATGCCTAAAGAGGTTTGAGACCGAGCTGTACTGAGGCCATCAGCATTTCACACACCGCAAATGGGAAAGAACTGGGATTTGGGGAACAGGCAACCTGAATTGACATAATTCAGCATATTTCTCTGCTGCAACCTTTCCGCTCCCTGCACATAAAATTCTTTTCAACTATGAAATAAGTGTAACTTTTTTTCCCAGTAGCCTGCTATAGTCTTACCAAAGCCTTGAAGTCAGGAAAAGGGATGTAAATATTGTGCAATTAGCACTAGGTAAGCATCAGCACACTGTGAAAACAGAGATGTTGCCAGAAGACAGCTCGGTGTTGGAGCTGCTCTTTTCTGGTAGTAATTTCTAATCAGGTCTGGGAAGGGCAGTGCCCTTCCTAAGCTATTAGAAAGAAAAGAAAGCTATGAAATCCAGTCTGAAATATTTTCCTATTTGGAAGAAAAAAGCTCTTGAGTTCAATGAAAAAAAAAAAAAAACAAAAAACAAAAAACAGAACAAATCATTCCCAGACTTCTCTGACTCGCAAAGCTGCTTATTCACTGCATATTCTCAAGTCCTGGTGACAGAGATTGAATTTCCCCCCGTCGCCGCCTATTTTACTCCAGACCAGCTTCTCACATCTTGAAGTGATCAGCAGCTCAGGAAGGGTGCGTGTCGCTAGAGGCCCAGGTTAAAGGGGGGAAGAAACGTGTACTAAAGCTGCTGCAAGAAGACCGAGCAACTTCAGCAGCACCTAAGAGCCAGCACCTTCCGTGCAGCTCCAGCAGTGTTGCTTTTTCTCCTGATTTTGATTGCATTCCAACATCACCAAGAGGAGACCAGGAGACAGACATTTATCCCTCTGTCTTTCCCGGCTGGCTGTTGATATCAGCCTGTCATTTGTGGTCAGGCTTTGCTGCACGGGTGCACTTTCATCTGGCTGCCTTCCCTATAGCTGCTGGCTTTGCAGTTTTTGGGAACAAAGCAATTGAAATGGCTTTGGACTTTGTGGGCTGCAGAATGGAAATAGCCCCTCGCATAAGGATAATGCCATATAGTTGCCCTACTAACACTGAGTGAAGAAGCAGGAGCACTTTCTATGGAAGAGGAGGAAAAAAATAAACAATGAGAACACACGGGAGGTAAAAAGGATTTAAGCAGCTCTCTAAAATCCCCTAATTTGGGTCATGTCTTTATAATAGCTTGGTTTCTGCTCAGGGCTGGTGTGAACTAGTCTCCAGCTGAAAAGGGTTTGTTGCAGTTCTTTTGCACACAGCTTGATGTGAGGAAGAGGCTGCTGCATGGAAGGGGAGGAAGAAACAGAAAGAGGAGAAATGAGAGGAGAAACTCTCAGGCCAAGTTCTTGACAGGAAAAGTCTGGAAACAGCCAGTAGGAGACAGTCTGAGCACTCTGGCTGCTCTTGGGTTGGTGACATGCAGCTTCCACCTTGCCCTGCATACCACCATCCATGGTCTCCTTTCCCACAGCACACGGAATATGGGCTCAGGAACAGCCTCGACAGCCTTATTTCGAGCAGATTATGAATTTCCATATCTCAGAACCCAAACTCAACAGTTGCTGGGGTCTGCACACAAACAGCTTGTTTTTTGATCCCAAAGTACCTGTGTGGCGAGGCTCATAAGACCTCCCCACATAACATTCCCTTTTCTCACTGCTTGGGTCTGGACATCCATCTGCATTTGGCCCTAGCAATACTTCACAGCCCTCCTGGGGCAGTGTGAGAGGCAAAAAACCCAACTGATGTCAAAGGAAGGAGGACCAAACTAAAAGGAGAACCTTTAATTGGAAACAAAGGCTGCCTGTCTCATCTGTCAGAGTGCCAGGATCTAACCCTGAACCAGCTAAACTGGTTGTGCTTGCATCCCTCCAGGTGCTGTAAGGCAGGACACACCACACTGGAGGGAGCAACCACCTCTCCCCTTCTGAAGGAGGATGGCAGTGTGCAGGTAAATGCGCAGGTACTGGCTCTTCCTGTGTGACATTTTCAGCCCCCAGGTCTGGGGGTTACTGGATCGATCCAAGGAGGGGCCACTGCCCTTTCAGTGCATGTTCTCCTGTTGTGTTTGTATATATATGCGTGCAGAGTCCTGCTCGTGAGCACAGACATGCCTGTCTTTATCATCACGGGCTTCTCCTGCCTGGATGACAAGTTATAATCAGCGTACAATAACACCAGCAGATCCACAAGTATTCCTAGAATCATAGAATGGTTTGGGTTGGAAGTGACCTTAAAGATCATCCAGTTCTGACCTCCCTGCCATGTGCAGATACACCTTCTCGGCTTTCTCCTAGCAGGATCCCAATGAGGACTGTAAGTGCTTTTGGAGGCATCCCAGACTCTCACCATTCCAGGCTGGAGCCTGAACTTGACCTTTCAGATTTTTTTCAGTTTCACTTTGGACCATTGACACCATTTCTTCACAAGACTGCTGGGACACTTTGGAGGAAACGTAATACTTGTGAAATTGGACTATTTAGCAGAAACAACATTCAGCAATCAGAATTTGGGCTCTTATCTGCTCAGATTTCTTTTTCCCTTTGCTATTCCTGTATTTTTATTTTCATTTTGCTAAATATCTTCTTTCCTTCATTTCCTCTTCCTCTTTGTGTCTATTTTTATTTCTATTTGCAGAGGCTGCTGTTCTTTTAAATACCAAACTCTTTTGGCAGCATGTCTTTAGCTCAAGGCAGATGGCCCGTTTGTGCTCAATGTTATAGTCCAGTCACAGGATGCAGCTCAAAAAC
This sequence comes from Neomorphus geoffroyi, assembly GCA_033558235.1. NCBI lineage: Eukaryota > Metazoa > Chordata > Aves > Cuculiformes > Neomorphidae > Neomorphus > Neomorphus geoffroyi. Next base: position 97,664,039 of record JAUMJM010000005.1, on the reverse strand, counting down.
AAGTTGCAGAGAAAACTGAGCATTTTGTAGTGCTACTAAAATGCCCTTTTTCTTCTGCTGCTTTCTTTGGGAACACGGCACGTGCTATGTCTCTTATCAGGCACATTCTGTCCCTTGGCTCAGCTGCTTCTTCCTAGGACAATTTCTCCTGGTCTGCAGATTTTGATGCAAAAGCAGAAAGGCGTCTCCAAAGGTTGCGCACTGTCTTGAACCTTCCTCGTTTTGAACGCCTCCCCCTGGGGGTTCTTACTTGCACTCAAGTCTTATTTGTGTAAATGCCCATTAATGGATTGAGAGTAGCCCTGAAGAGAAGGACTTGGGTATTCTGGTGGATGAGAAGCTCAACATGAGCCAGCAATGTGCTCTTGCAGCCCAGAAAGCCAACCATGTCCTGGGTTCCAACAAAAGAAGTGTGGCCAGCAGGGTGAGGGAGGGGATTCTGCCCCTCTACTCTGCTCTTGTGAGACTGCACCTGGAACCCTGCGTTTGGTTCTGGAGCCCTCAGCACAGGAAGGATATGGTTTTGTTAGAGCGAGTCCAGAGGAGGCCTCGAAGAAGATCCGAGGGCTGGAGCACCTCCCCTTCAAGGACAGGCTGACAGAGTGGGGCTTGTTCAGCCCAGAGAAGAGGAGGCTCCAGGTAGACCTTATAGTGGCCTTCCAGTACTTAAAGAGGCTGCAGGAAAGCTATGGAGGGGCTCTTTATCATGGAGTGCAGAGATAGGACAAGGGGGAATGGTTTTAAGCTGAAAGAGGGGAGACTGAAATGAGATATTAGGAAGAAATATTTTCCTGTGAGGATGGTGAGGCACAGGAAGAAGTTGCTCAGAGAAATCGTGGATGCCCCATCCCTGGAGGTTTTCAAGGCCAGGCTGAGGCTTTGAGCAACCTGATCCAGTGGGAGGTGTCCCTGCCCATGGCAGGGGGTTTGGAACTGGATAGGCTTTAAGGTCCCTTCCAACCCAAACCAATCTATGATTCTACATTTTGACTCCATACAGAAATTTGGTCCCTGGCTGTATCTGTAAAACCAAGATATCATTTCTTCTGGTTGTCTGCCCAACAGAAGCTGTGATATGATTTGAAAGCACCCTGCAGCTTGGTGAATTCTCACTTTTCCTAAACCTGGCATTCCCCAGCAGGCTGCTTCTCATTTCTGAGAAAACGATAGTGCTTATTGTCATTACTTGAACCAAAGTTTCCCCAAACCACATGCTGGAACCAAGATTTCAAATACATTTTCAATTCTCCCACAGCTTTTTCCTCCTCCATTGATTTCTCATGTGAAACTTGAAAACGTGAATGTGATTTCTTATGTGAATCTTGAAAATTCACTGCCCTTTCAGTTCCCACCAGAGTAGTTCACACAGGTTTTGTTCTGTGATGACTGCCTGTCAAACACAGGTTCCTTTTGTGCTAATTAAAAAAAAAAAAGCATTTTCTAGTACGCTGCTTGGACATAAATGGAGAAAATACGCCATTGCAGGCATGGTGCTACGCTGAAAGCAGGTAACTGGCTGTGATCTATAGTAAGCAACACCCTCTTGTTTAGGTGAGCAATTATAAAGGTGAGAGGTAAAGAAAAGAGATTGTTCTGCAGTGTATGAAAAATTAAAAAGACCACAGGATAAACTTGCTAACTGTGGACATGTCTGCGTGGTACAGATGCCTGTGAGTGTTACGATGCCTGCAAGATGGGCAGATTAACAGCACTGCACAGTGCTGATCTCATCAGTGAAACTTGTTCTTAAAAGAATAAAAATAATCTGATTGCTCCCACTAGATTTTGGCAGCTGAGTACACCCCAGAGCACTGTTTCTGCATGTTTTGCTGTGACACCCAACCAAGGCAGCACAGCAGATGCCGGAACCCAAACAGATCTATTACACAAGTGACATTTTATTATATAGAAATGCATGTCAACGTATCATTCGTTGGCAAAACCTGGCGGTTGTCACCAGAAAAGTCAGGCTAACTGCCTGACACCTACTGGTAGCCAGAGATGCAGCTGCAAAGGTTTTGATACCTTTAGCCTTTACAAGTGGGGCGGACTGGAGGGACAGTGGATGATTCAGTCCATCTACACTCAAGACAGAAGAACAGCTGCCTCAGGCACTTACCACCAGGACATCAGGAGTTGGGTTTTTAGCTGGTGCGAGTCAGTGGAGCTCAGACTTCAAGGGGTTATGCAAATCCATATCACATAAGCATCTGAAATTCAGTGAAGGGCGTTGTACAACACGCCTGTTGATGACTGCAGAGTCACAGGGGTCTGAGAGGCCCAGCCAGTCCTATGAAATGGTCTAAGGTATATTGTATTTTCTGTTTCCTAGGCACCACGCCTGCCTTTGGAAAGTAACTGCTCATACCTGCTGCTCAAACTGTACAGGTAAATTAATTCCACGCTGCATAAACTTTTACGTCTTAAAGCTCTCTTCTGCTCTCATCAGACCTCACTTGGAGCGCTGCCTTCTGGAGTCCTTGGCACAGGAAGGACATGGATTTGTTTGAGCAAGTCCAGAGGAGGCCACAGAGATGATTAGAGGGCTGGAGCACCTCACATACGAGGACAGGCTGAGAGAATTGGGGTTGTTTAGCCTAGAGAAGAGAAGGCTCCAGGGACACCTTAGAGCAGCCTTCCAATACTTAAAGGTAGCCAACAGGAAAGCTGGGAGGAGCTCTTTATCAGGGAGTACAGGCATAGGACGAGGGGGAATGGTTTGAAGCTGAAAAAGGGGAGAATTAGACTGGATATCAGTAAGAAATTTTTTTTCCCAAGGGTGGTGAGGCACTAGAACAGGCTGCCCAGAGATGTCATGGATGCCTCATGGCTGGAAGTGTTTTCCTATGAGGGTGGCGAGGCACCGGCATAAGTTGCCCAGAGAAGTCATGGCTGCCCCATCCCTGGAGGTGTTCAAGGCCAGGCTGGATGGGCCTTTGAGCAACCTGATCCAGTGGGAGATGTCCCTGCCCAAGGCAGGGGTGTGGAACTGAATGGGCTTTAAGGTCCCTTCTATGAGTCTATAAAAGCAAAAAGACGTTGAAGCATCAGTGTAGAAGCTGTTAAAATATTTAACTGCAGAAACACAGGGCTGTCTCTAAGGGAGGGAATTCGGTGCAGGCCTCAGAGATTTACAGGGCAGCCCTCTGGCTGTTTGCTGGCTAGTGCATGAAGAGAAGCCACAGTGACAACTTGGTTCATGAGGGTTAAGACAGGTCTACATTCATGAGGAAAGTTGCCTTGGGAGGTGGGAAGAGGACAGGTGTGTAGGGGGCTGAGGTGGCCACAGAACCACACCCACACGTCAGCAATCCTGTTTTCATAGAATTATTGAATGGTTTTGGTCGGAAAAGACCTTTACAATCATTGAGTCCAACCATCGATCTAGCCCTGCTAAGTTCACCACTAGACCATGTCACCAGGTATGACCTCTACTCCTCTTTTAAACACCTCCAGGAGTGGTGACTCAATCACTTCCCTGGGCAACCTGTTCTAATGTTTGCCAACTCTTTCAGTAAAGAAATTCCTCCTAATATCCAACCTCAGCCTCCCCTGGTGTAGCTTGAGGCCATTTCCCCTTGTCCTGCCACTCACTGGCTACCATGGAGAAGAGACCAACCCCCACTTCACCACAACCTTTTTCAGGGACCTGTAGAGAGTGATAACGTCTCACCTGAGCCTCCTTTTCTCCAAACTAAACAACCCCAGCTCCTTCAGCCACTCCTCATAAGGCTTGTGCTCTGAACTCTTCACCAGCTTTGTTGCCCTTCTCAAGATTTTAAAGAATTTTAGACTTCTTTTTTTAAAAAAAAGATTGGTGCAACCGCACCGCCCCAAAATGGTGATACCAAAAATGCCGGCAAATAAACTAAGACTTGTTTTGGGGTTTTAGAAAACAAGCAGCCTTTATTTCAGTGCTGGACGTACAAGGGAATGATTTCCAGCCATCATGCATAATGAGACAAGTGCTGGGGACAGAATGTATATTCCCAGAAATCTTACGCATATTCTATTACTCTCCAAGGACTAATTTTAATGTTATTCTGAACTTCACAGCAGCCAAATCTCTGCTGATTGGAGCTTCGGAGCCAGCTCTGTCTGACCTTGCATTTTAGATTGGGAAAGACTGCAAGCGGAGGATTATAGAACAAGACACATCTGCTCAGCACATATCATAGTTAATATAAGATGTTATCATTTCTCAAAGAACACTGTAAGGAAAGGCACTTTTTGAAGAAAAGCATGATATTAAAAAAACATGTTATCAGAAGGACATTCTGTCTAACTTTCAAAAGATATGGTTGCTTAGATGAAACTTAACCCTACTTCAGCTTAAATCAAAACATTCCACTTTTTGTAATAACAATAGTTATTGTTATAACAATAGTTATTGTAATGGTAACTTCTTGTACCAGTGTGATCACACCAATCTTTAAAAGAAAAGCAAATAATTTCAAAAACTTTAAGATCTTGAGAAGGGCAATGAAGCTGGTGAAGGGTTTGATACAAGAAGTAGTTACTATTGCAAAAAGTGGAATATATTTGTTTTAGCTAAAGCTTCATCTCAGCAACTGTATTTTTAGAAAGTCAGACAGAATGTCCCTCTGAAATCAAACCCTTCACCAGCTTTTATAGTTGTAAGAAACGGCATTTTGAGAGGGATTATTATTATTATTATTATTATTAAGAAATGGCATTTTGAGACAGATTATTATTATTTATTATTATTGTTGTTGTTGTTATTATTATAAGAAACGGCATTTTGAGCAGGATGATGATGATGATTATTATTAAAATCGGCATTTTGAGCAGGGTTCCCCTCAGGATACAGCACCAAAATCCTTCGAAACGCGGCGCGAGGCCACACGGACAACAACACAGACAATCCCACCCCCCTCCCGCCGCCATTTTGCTCCCGTCGCCCCCTGCGCGGCGCCGCGGGGCAGGGCGGGAGGGTCAAGATGGCGGCGCCCATGTGAGGCGGAGCAGCAGGAGTCGCCGCTGGTGCCCGCGTTTCCCATCAGCCGCGCTGCTGCATTCCCGCCTTGGCCCCCTCCCCGCGGGCTAGCGCCGTCCGTCCCAGAAATAATGAGGATATCCCCATGTCGGACCAGTGTGACGAGAGGGCGACGATGATGATTGCGGCCGGCGACCTGCAGGAGTTCGTCCCCCGGGGCCGCGAGCAGTGCCGGCGCCACCCCAGCGCCCTCAGCCTGCAGCTGCGGCGGCTGCAGCCCGCCTCCGAGCTCTGCTCCTCCGACGGGGCTGCCGGGCTGCTGGGCTCCCTCCGCGAGGTGACCATCCACGAGCGGCAGCGGGTACGGGGCGAAGCCTTGGGCTGGCTCCCAGGGTCCCTAAACGAGGAGGCTCAGGTGACCCCCTGGCTTTGTCACAGCCTTGTTGCCTTTCCTTAAACAAATCTTGGCTTTTCAGGAAAGTTGGCAGCTGAGGAAAGGCGTCAGCGATGTCGGGGAAGAGGTGGACTACGATGAAGAGCTGTATGTGGCCAGCAACATGGTCATCTGGAGCAAAGGGAGTAAAAACCAGGCGTCTACTGTTTATAAGGCGTTCACCGTCGACAGCCCTGTCTTGCAGGTATGAAAACGTGGAAAGGTGACGGCTGGATCACAGAATCACGCAAAAAAGAGTCTTAGAGAGTTTATCTGCAGGCATTTTTGGTATCACGGAGTGAACTGAGTTGGAAGGGACCCACAAGGATCATCAAGTCCAACTCCTGTCCCTGCACAGGATGACCTAAACATTCACACCACATGTCCGAGAGCGTTGTCCAAATGCTTCTGGAATATTGTCAGGCTTGGGGCTGTAACTGCTTCCCTGTGCTCCTCTGGCACATCTTCCTGCCAGTCACTTGAGTCCCATCAATGGTCACCAGAGAGAAGTAATCAGTGCCTGCTCCTCCTCCTTCCCTTATGAGGAAGCAGCAAACTGCTATGAGGTCCCCCAATGAACGGGTATTCACTAAGTAATACTCACTTGCAGTTTCCAGAGTCCTGAGGTGGGGCTGTTTTGGAAAGTACAGAGAGATGAGGCTGTGTAGTAGCATCAGCTTGTTCCTCAGAAATAGTTACATTGTGTTTGGTTTTAGGCCTTGTGGTGCGACTTCATTATCCCCCAGGAAAAATCTGAAAAAGCTGACGGTAAGTTTCCTTCTGACGGTAACGCCAAGCAAATGCTGTGAGTTCAGCTGTCGTGGCATGATAGGTTTAGGCATTGAGATGTGCTGTGTTAAGTCAGCCATCCCTCTCAAGTTTACATTTTATGTATAGAGGATGCCAAAAGAAAGACAGAAACTTCATTGTGTTCTTTTCTTTTTCTCCCTGTTTTCAGGCAGCGATGAAACAGTAGAGAAATGTATCTGCATATTGCAGAATTCCTGTATAAATGTGCATAGCATAGAGGGAAAGGATTACATAGCTGCTTTACCTTTTCAGGTGAGTGCTGTCCCTTTCTTGTCCACGGATGGGCTCATTATCTGGCTGCATGCGGTGTTGGGCTGGATAGGTGTGCGTATGGTGCTGCTGGTGGTGGCTGCCTGCATTCTTCACTGTAGGCAAAAGCAACAAAGCTGATGAAATTCTGACTGTGTGGTTTGAGCATTGAATACTTCTGAAAGTAGTGACAGACAGCTCTATGATTTGGGAAGGTATGGGTTTCACTGCTTAGTCGTCTAAGAACGTGCTCTGATTTACTACCCTTCAAGACAAGGCCTGAACATCTTATGTTGCTCTAGCGAGACACTCAATGTAGTAATATAGTAAATACTTGATTTTTTTTCTTGATCATAAATCTGGTTTTGACTTTTTATAGGTTGCGAATGTCTGGCCAACAAAATATGGTTTGTTATTTGAGCGCAGTAGTTCTTCACATGAAGTACCTCTGAGTCCACCCAGGTGTGTAATGGTTGCTTTGGTTGTTTCTTTATAGACTGTTTGTTAATCTAATGCAGGAAAGCAAGAGTTGAAGAGCAATAGTGAAAAGATCTGTGTGTTCATGATTGGGACTGGCCTCAAGTTGTACCAGTGGAGGTTTAGATTGGATATTAGGAAAAAAAATCATTGCTGAAAGAGTGGTGAAGCACTGGAACAGGCTGTCCAGGGCAGTGGTGCAGTGTCCATCCCTGGAGATGTTAAAAAAATGTGTAGACATGGCGCTTTGGGATATGGTTTAGTAGGCATGGTGGGGTTAGACTGGATGAGCTTAGAGATATTTTCCAACCTTAATGGTTCCATGGTTCTATAACAGGTGAAACATTGGGAAGCAGTGGGAGAGGGCTGAATCCTGACAATTCAGGATATTCCTCTGATATTGTCTTGTCTTAAGAACTAGCTGGGGAGTGATGATCCTAGGAATAGAGCATGGGAGGCACAATATGGGTATTACTAGTCTGATTTATTAAGGTCTTTTGGGGGAATTGCTTCCAGGCTGTAATGGTAGGCAGGGAGATTCATTGATGGGCTGTCATTGAGACACTTTCTCTCAGCTGCAGGGTGCTTTAACCCTATGGATCATCCTGTTACTTATTTAATGGAGATCATAGACATAGATCATCTTTATGTCTTATGGCTGAGAAGCAGATTAAGGAGTTGGATGCTGTGCTGCTGAGCAGCTTTAGTACAGCCACTTGCTCACTCAGGCTTTACGTGTCCGTTCCAGGCACTTGTGATTTTCTAGGCCTCAGAAGAGTTGGGATTAGAAACAGAGGTCCTGAAAATGTTTGGGGGGGTACATGTCAAAAGTAATGATTGACTTTACTGAAGCTGGACTTCTGTGAAAATTCCTCCCTTTGGTACTGCCACTTCAGCTGGGTGGTTTGATTGCTGCTTTGTGTCAGATGCACATGACCTGGTGGCTGTCTGCTTGTCTGGAACCTGGGAGCTATGGAACCTGAACTCTTAAGCTGAGTCTGGATTAAAGGCTTTCTCCTCTTCTTACTCTTCCTCCTTCTAACTTGGCTGGTGCCAGCTCTGTTCATTCGGGCCGGCCAGTCTGTCGTGTGCTCACCAGATGGGGTCTCCAGTGCTCTGGGAAGGTGTAAAACAAGACCTAATCATCCTGTTTCATACACCAGCCTTTGACTCTTCTCAGTTAATCCAATGAGCTTCAGTGAACATAATATATTTCTCTACTATTAGATTTCAGGTTCTTATTTGTTAGTGTGATGAACTGGTTTGGAATTGCAGCACGTGTACCAGCTTTAACAGGGAACAATTATGCATGTTAACGTTTAGTTTTTGAACATGCTTTGTTTGGTTTCTTTCTAGAGAACCTTTGCCTACTATGTTCAGCATGCTACACCCATTAGATGAGATAACACCTCTTGTCTGTAAGCCTGGAGGTAAGTTTACACGTTTATATATATCACTTTGAGTCCATCAATCTGGTGTTGCTTAATGTGTCACTTGAGTGTTTTCTGCATTACAAAATTTGCAAACAATCACTCAGGAATTGGAAGTGGGGTTTTTTAGCTGCTTTGTGAACAGGGAAGCTGTCCAGGAAAGAAACCCAGATTGCAGAAGACAGGTGAGTATGAGAATACTAACTGTATTGATAACACAGCTGTTGAAATGATTAACTGCTTCTTTAGCAGGTGTGTTAAGTTCCGCTCGAGTACAGTATGTTGCTGATTCCACCTTGAGGATTGTGTTTCTGAATGCTGAACCTTCCATTGTGATGACCTATGATACCATACAGAGTTTACACAGTGTTTGGACTCTTCGGAGAGTAAAGCCTGAGGTACAAATTTATCTTTGACTAAATATCATTATAAACAGTTCTTGTGCATGCTAACATATCTTTACAGCTGTGTGTGTTAGAAATGCCTGCTGTTTGTGATTTTTTTATTTATAAGAGAGTAAGATATTTGTTGATGTGGGGTTGTTTTTTTGAGAAGGTTCTTCCATGTATTTGCCTGTACTGCAGTCAGGGAGATCATGATGGCAGTGGTCATGAAGTATACTCTGCTTATCGTGGTATTCCTTGTATTGTTCTCAAACAGGGTTATCAAACTGACAGCTCCTGCTGTTCTCCTGCTCCTGCAGTGTAACACGTCACACACACTGCAAACGTGACTGACGCACTGGCAGGAGCATACGAGCAAGGAGCTCAGTGCTGCTGCTGGGTAGAAACAAGGTGCCAGGATAAAACTAAGGTGGAGGACTAGATTCAGCCCATGGGCTGTGAGTAATAATACCCCTGTATTAGAAGGTTTTAAGTCTGCTGAAGCTGCTGTGTTCTGTAAGAAAAGTGACAAGCAACTTAGTGCCTTGAAAACCATAGGAGTAGTTTCTGTGACTGGGAGTGAGAGCATGGTTGACAGGAATAACTTCTTAGGCTGAGCACTACCAAGGCATAATTTTTTAACAAGTAAACAAGCTCTTTGAGTGTATTCCTAGCTGTTATTGCTTGTGTGCTGTTTGTGCATAGACAGCTCTGTTTTCTTTCCCAGGAGCAGAACATGGTGCTGAAGTTCTCAGAGCAGATGGGCACACCACAGCACGTGGCCACTAGCAGCTCTTTGACCGCTCATCTCAGAAGCTTCTCAAAAGGAGACTCTCCTGTGGGCTCCCCTTTCCAGAACTACTCGTCTATCCACAGCCAGAGCAGATCAGTGTCATCACCCAGCATGCAGTCCCGCTCACCATCCATCTCCAACATGGCAGCTTTGAGGTGGGTGCTGAACATGATGCATAGAAAAATGATGCCAAAGAATAGGAGGTATGGAATGGGATGCATGTCTGTCTTTCTCTACCGTTACTAGTCTGTCTAAGGCGCAGATGCCTCCTCCATTACAGCTTCTGAAAGCCCACTTGGAATGCCCTTGTGACCTTGGTGTGCTATTATCCCTATAGCACGAGGGGGCAATTGGTGTGCAAAAGCCAAAGAGACTGTTCTGTCATCACACAACCAGTCTGTAGTGGAGTCAGGGATTGTCTGTGGGTCTTCTGAGTCCCAGGAGTGTTTTCAGTAAGCTTTTCTAGAGAAAGCTGTATTTAGAGGGAAGGAATCGGGAGAGGCTTTTGATGGAATGGACCACACAACTTAAAAGATGTTGGTTTTCTTACTTTTGAAATCTCATCGATTGGATTCTGACAGATGACTGGAAATTAATTAGATAATTGTATTCCTTTGCTGAAATGTATTGCTAAAGGAAACTTAATACTGAAAACTAGCTACTGGTTTAAGGTAGGTTTGATTTGTTCTTGATGTCCCTACCAGTGTATGAGCTCTTCTTACCTGATTTTGAAAATCCACTCTTCAGTAGTCTCATGTCTTTGTTTGCAGCCGCTCTCATTCTCCTGCCCTGGGAGTGCATTCTTTCTCAGGAGTGCAGCGCTTCAACTTTTCCAGCAATGCTCAGTCACCGAAGAGACACAGTATTACCCATTCTCCAAACAGCACTTGCAGCGATTCCTTCCTTATGACAGAAACGGAACCAATTGTTCCTGAGCTGTGTATAGATCATCTATGGACAGAAACAGTCACAAACATAAGGTTAGGTGTTTGTGTTAGTATGTGGGAAGTTCTGGATTTCCATTGCAAGGGATGGAAATAAAGTAAAATAACATCTTATTTTAGTGTGTGCTTTCTGCAGATGGTGGTGCCTTAAAATAGATGTGTGGACCTGAATTTCCTACCACACTTGCGCAGCTTCCATCAAAAGGGAATTGGGCACTTGGAACAGTTTTACCTGCCATGTTACTTATAGCCCTCTGAGCTGGGGTCTGGTTTCATGAGATCTCTAAAGCAAAGTAGGTTTTAACCTGGTTGTAGCTTTAGGGTTTTTTTTGATCTTCTGCAAGGAATATCAATGTGTTACCATCAAAAGGGGTAAAACACAGCATAAAACCTGAGCTTGAACAGGAGAACAAAGCCAAATAATGTGTGCTGTGCATGCCAAGAAGTGGGGAATATGGAGATTGGAGTGCTGGAAAATGAATTTAAGGAGTAATGACTGGAACTGAGACTGGCACAGTGACAACTTAATGTGTTGCTGAATGAAGTCCAGTGTGACCCTACAGCTTGTGGGCACTGTTTTCCGTTGTTCAAATTTTCATAGAAGACCAAGCTGTGTGCTAATCATTGCGTCTCTATTACAGAGAGAAGAATTCCCAAGCATCAAAAGTGTTTATTACCACTGACCTTTGTGGGCAGAAGTTCTTGTGCTTTTTGGTGGAATCACAGCTCCAGCTGAGGTGAGCATCCCTGTTTTGGGGACAGGTGAACAAAGGGGAGTGCCCTGAAAATTACCAGATAGATAGGGGTTTTAACAGACTTATTCCTTCAGCTGGTGGAATCTGTTGTGACAACAGATGCTACACCACTGGCTCTCATATGACCTGTTTTTAACTGGTGGCATAGATGGTTTGGGCTATTTAAATAAAACTGAAATTGGAAGCGAACATTCACTGTAATTTGAATTATATTCTTATTTGTGCTCATCTTTACTCTTTAGAAGTACATTGGGGATTTTTAAATTGGACTATCAGAGTAAAAATAAGTTGACTAGCAAGGCAAAACAAGCAAAGGAAGGAGGAAGGAACCAGATACACCACAATAAAACACACACATGCAAGGCTGTTTAAATTTTCCGTCTTCTTTCTGTAACAGCAGATAGGTCAGTACTTTTATGTTTCCTGTTGTTTTCTTAAATCTTCAGGTGTGTAAAATTTCAAGAGAGCAACGATAAGTCACAGCTGATCTTTGGTTCTGTTACCAATATTCATGCAAAGGATGTGGCTCCAGTGGAGGTACGTACCTCTGTGTGGACTGTTAATGTGGAGTATCCTGCATTGTCACTTGTATTCTACAGCTGTTGTCTTTTTACTGAAATACAAGAAGCTGAATATTCTGCCTGGGTTTTGCAGGGTGTTAATATGCTGTTGGTTCTGGAAGGCAGTGGAAATCTAGTGCTTTATTCTGGAGTGGTTCGGGTAAGTAACAATTTTCCTATCCCAAAATAGATGTTTGACTACAGGCTGGGCTGTGCAAAGGGATCCTCTGCATTGTACTTTACAGCAGCTACTGTAGACTGCTGCTTGCTTGGGGCTTGCTTGGAAGGCGGCTGTGCTCATGTACCAAGTGCAGTTTTATGTGCAGTGCTGGAAAGGGAGTTCTGAAGAATCAGTGGCACCTTGTGGTACAATGAAATAATCTCTTGAGCTTATTTTCAGTCATGGTAAAGTACTAAAGTAATGCTTTTGAAGAAAGAAAACTTCAAGAATATGAAAAATAAGAATTGTTCCTGAAAACAAAACAAAAACCAACTTTCAAACTTCTCTGTAGCATGTCAGGTAGTTTTTGATGTCTAATTATTTTGCTTTACAAAGGGCTGTTATTTGGATGGACATGATTCATTAAAAATAATTAAACTTCTTTCTTAAATTGTATACAGATGTCCCATGCTCTCTCTGTGTATGCAGAAACCTTGGACACTGCAATTTGTATGTGTATGTACACACATCTGTGTGTATGTGTATATAAATATACACGTATATATGTATGTATATTAAAAAAGCGTACTCTGAAAGTAGAGCTTTCTTCTTTTAGTGGCAGTAGACCTGTAGCAATAATGTGCAATGCTGACCATACACGGTAGATTTTTCAGTCTGTCATCATCTGAAAGTAATTACATGGATTTTCTCTACAGAGGCTTTAGTTTAGGTCTGGCCGCTTTTCTTCAGCTTTTCCTTTAAGATGTTAAAATTCGATGCCTGCCTTGGGTAAACAAGCTTGTGGAAGCATAGGCATGAGGCATGAAAACCAACTGTTTGTTTTTCTATACGTTGTTCACCAAAAGGTGGGGAAGGTTTTTATTCCCGGGCTGCCTGCTCCATCCCTGACAATGTCCAACCAAATGCCTCGACCAAGCACTCCCTTGGATAGCATCACCAATCCATCCAAGCCTTTGAATAAGTATCTCGGGCCCTTAGAAGAGGTAAGAGGAAACCAGGTCCTGCCTTGGAAAGGGCTGAGTTGTAACAGCTTCAAATTATTGATGGATTTTTAACTTTCAAGGTATGTTTAGGAGCTAAATCTTTTATTTTTGTTCGGTAAATCCCTTGATAAACAATGCTTAAGATCTATTTGTATATGTATGATTCCTGTAAAACTTCCGAGGCAGAGATTGGAAAGATTTATAGTTTTCAATAGTACTTTAAAAATGGCAAATTTTGCTGTCCTTTTCACAGATCCTCTTATTCTAAGCAATATTTTTCACTGCTTTTCAGGCTGTGCTTTTGTCACCAGTTCCAGAGCTGAGGGATTGTTCCAAACTCCATGATTCAACTTATGTTGAGGACTGTACTTTTCAACAGCTTGGGACTTTCATTCATGCTCTGAGAGATCCTGTCCACAACAGAGTAACTTTAGTAGGTATTATCCCATAATTTGAGTCAACGCTTTGTTAGCAAAGCAAAGCAAGGGTAACATTTCCTTATACTGTGTAGTGAGACATTGCTAGCAGCTCCTGATCAGTAGCAAAATATCACACCTGTGCTGGTGGCTCCACGTTTTTCTCTTTGTAGAATACTCTAGAAATCACAGAATTTAATTGATTCCCTCAAGTGATTAAGCTCACTTTGAGTTTTGTAAATATTTAGTGTAGCGATTAGCCAGGAATTAGGAGTACACATAAATGAGTTCTGAGTTGATAGAAAAAGACCCTGGCTTTACTTTATGCATTTCATAATTTCACCTTTTCTATTTTTCAGGAACTCAGCAATAACACAATGGTTCGGATTACAATTCCGGAAATAGCCACTTCAGAACTAGGTATGATGTGGCATCCATCGCATGAAATACGTTCCATAATTTTTGAGGGTTCATTTTTAAAGTAGTTTATGCAGAGCTTAGGCTGTAGTGATTCAGTGCCCCATATTCCAGGCTCTATTAACTTCCCTTCTAGAGCTGCCACCATTTATCTAGCTTTGCTCCATTGCTTTCAGTGCTTTACTCACTGCACTCTTAGAGCTTCCTTGGCTCTTTTAGGTTGCTTTGCTCTGTAATATTGTGGGTGTTAATGCTTGAGGAAGAGCTGAAATGCCAATTTAGAGAAAGGCTGGTTTCAGTAATGAGCGAAAAGGAACCTTTTTTCCCCCTTTTAGTGGTGAATAAGAGGGTCTACACTCAACCTGAACTAAACAGCTGTTTGATGCTGTGTGGTGTGGCTTTTATTGAAAGAGTTTCCAGAGAGTTAAAAGCAGTTTCAGTAAGAAGACCTATAGAGATTTATAATATTGATTGGAGGAAGTACCAGGAAATAAGATGGAAAACATGCCTAGCTTTTTTTTTTTCCCTATTCCAACAGTGAAAAGATGTCTGCAAGGGGTCAAAGCAATACTGCCCAAGGAGATAGCTGTGCAGATGCTTGTCAAGTGGTACAATGCTTATAATGCACCAGGAGGCCCAAGCTATCACTCGGAATGGAATTTATTTGTAACATGTCTCATGAATATGATGGGTTACAACACAGAGAGACTGTCCTGGACACGTAATGTAAGCAAACTCATATGTTTATTTTTCTAATTTGCATTGAAGCTGCTGATAATTCTTTAAGGTTCAAAATGGTTAGAGAGGCAGTGAAGTCAGAAATCGTCAAAAAAAGACAGAATATCTTGTCTTAAATCAGAAGATGCATTGAATCAGTTCTGTATTTCTAAGTTTTAGGAATACATTTTAGTCTGTTTGTCATGAAGTATATTTACAAGGTACTTACCGCCATCTGTCTTGGTCAAATGAAAACAAATTATGAAGATTTTACTCTGTTTCATGGCTAGCACTTAAAATTTGATTTATCTAGTCCATATTAAGCTTGTTCCCACTAGAAGCACGGATTACCTCTTGGATTCCTCTTCTCTAAAGAGGATTTTCTGTGCAGTTTTCGAATTACAACATTCAAAGTTCTGGATTTTTTTCAGCTGTTTTATTGAATGTATTTAGACTTTTCTGTAAGTGGGATTCTTGCGAGCAAATGTGTTTGCAGTGCTTGCAGGGGAAAAAGAAAGCAGCAAGGATATTTATACAACTGAAATGGAAGCAATTGCAGTATATCTACATTACTAGCATTAGCTTATCCACAGTATTTCCTCTCTGCTGGTAAATACCAGACACTAGGCAGTTGAACTGTGAAATTCATGCACTCTGCACTGGAATAAGGAGCTGTGTGTAGAAAAATCCAATTGCAGTATATGTTTTACATGAAAGCAAGTTGTAGAAGTACCTAAAGCACCGTTATGTCACACTTGGTTTGCAATCAGATTTTATGGTTGTTGATTCACTTCTGCAACTTTGGGAATTTTGATTCTGAGCTGCTTTAGATCTTTTTATTTCTTGCAGCTTGATTTTGAAGGATCACTTTCACCAGTTATTGCTCCAAAGAAGGCTAGACCATCAGAAACAGGGTCAGATGAAGTAAGAAATGGTTCTCTTTTACAAATAAGAGGCATGGGATTGGGAGTGTTTGGGTTTGTTGTGTTGGGTTTTTTAATAGGCAAACCAAGAAAACACCCTCGGAGTACTGGATGTCATCTGACATTACAAGCATTTGGAGAAAGAAAAGTTGTTTTGCCCGATGTAGTGGCTGCATCACAAGACCTTGTTTGTCAGGGTTCTCATTTCCAGCCAAGTAGGTTGGACTCAAGAATGAGTTTAGTATGGATCACAAAGAATCCCAGATAGTTTCCTGACAATGTTAAGTTTCTCCTAGGTGCTTTTTTCCTTTCAAATGAAGTTTTTACTTCCTTGGCTGCTCAACACCTTTCACAAGTTCAGAGCATCAAATTACACACTTTATGGAATGTACTGATTCTCAATGAACTTAGTGAAGTCTTTAAGATGAATTCACTGTGTTCTGCCTAGACAGGAATAGGAAGTTCTTAAATAATCAAACAGTAAAGTGGATGAGGCTTATGAGCCATGCTGGTCCAGTTGTGCTATTAGCCTTTTGTGTGTTAACAGCTCAGTGAGCTCCTTGGGTTATGGACCACAGTCTCAGGGAACAAAGATTGAAATCTAATGCCTGATGTGCTGTGGCAGTGGAGGTACAAAGAAGGCTGGAAGCACTGAGTGAATTGCATGAGTACTGCGTGTGGTCTCATGCACAGAATATTGGTGCAAGGAGGGTACTTTCTGGCTTTTTTTGTCTTCTTTTAAATATAAGGCTTTGATTCCTTTATGCACAGCAGGGAGGGAGGGAGGGAGGGAAAAAGGATGAAACTTAATAACTGAATCTCTGTGACTTGCATGGTTTGTGCAGCACATGTGCCATACAAGAATGCAGTTTTATTGGTTTATGGGGTAAAAACCTCCCCTGTAACAGTGCTTTGGAGTTATCTTGCTGGAAGGTAATGTTCACTGTGGAACCTCTACCTCTTTCCTGTTTTATTTGGTCTAGGACTGGGAATATCTCTTGAGCTCTGATTACCATAGGAATTTTGAGTCTCATCCTATTGCCAAAGCTTTGCGACTGGACCCCCTGGAAGTTTTGACTCCGAAGGATGACTTTTTGCAGAGCCTTAGTTTGGATTCCTCAACCCTTCTTTTCACGCACATTCCTGCTATTTTCTTTGTTCTTCATCTCATCTACGAGGAGCTCAAACTGAATTGTCTAATGGGAGAAGGAATTCGTTCACTTGTTGTTCTTCTGGTTCAGCTGGCCAGGTATGCCCATCAACGTATTGCAGATACTATACATTGTGTGGTGTCTCATGATGATTGTTTTTATGGAGAATTTGAGGATTGCCCAAAATGGAGCAGACTTTTCATGTATTTGAAGAAAATGAATGAATGTTTAGAGTCTTACTCTGCTTAGAAGATATTTGCCATAGCAAATCTCTTCTAGGGTTCTGGCCACTTTGCAACATCAGATTCACACATCTCAGATGCTGCAGCTTGTGTTTTTTCTACTGCCGTGTTGCAGCTCGGTTCATGAGAGCTGTCAGATATTCTTGTTTGTTGTGGCACCCTCACTGCAGCCAGTGCATTGTTGTCTTCTACAACCACCTTTCAGTTGCATCACATAGAATCATTGAATCATCCAGTCGGAAAAGACCTCTCAGATTGAGTCCAGCCGTACCTGTCCCCTTACTAAATCATGTCCTTCAGAAACTCATCTACCCATCTTTTAAACACTTCCAGGAATGGGAACTCCACCACCTCCCTGGGCAGCCTATGCCAATGCCTGACCATCCTTTCAGTGAAGAAATTTTTCCTAATGTCTAGTCTAAACCTCCCCTGGCGCAACTTGCATCTATTTCCTCTCATCCTATCTCTTGTCACTTGTGAAAAGAGACCAGCACTGCCACAACCTCCTTTCAGACAGTTATAGACAGTGATGAGGTCTCCCCTCAGCCTCCTTTTCTCCAGGCTCAATATCCCAAATTCCCTCAGCCGCTTCTTGTGGGACTGTTCTCCAACCCCGTCACTAGCTTCGTTGTCCTTCTCTGCCTACGCTCCAGCCCCTCAGTGTCCTTCTTGTAGTGAGGGGCCGAAAACTGAACACAGGACTTGAGGTGCAGCCTCACCAGCACAGAGTACAGGGGCACAATCTCCTCCCTGCTCCTGCTGGCCAGGCTGTTTCTGATACAGGCCAAGATGCCATTGGCCATCTTGGCTACCTGGGCACACTGTATCTGCTATTCCTACCAGTTTTTTCTATGGTCTTCCCCAGTAGCAGCTGCTAAAATGGTTCCCAGAAGTGGCATCCAGTCCCTAGTGCTGAAAAGATTGACCTGTCCTCTATTCTATCACACCAACAAGAAGCAAGTCTGAAATGAAAGGCTGTGTCTTTTTGAGGCTGGCAGCTGTTGTATGCATTTGTCTTGCAGATGACCCAGCAGGTTATCTAACTTCAACAGCTGGAATTTGGAAGAAACTAGTGACAGTGGTCACCCCTTAGGCAGTGGTGGAGGTGTGGGCCAAAGCAGAGTGAAAACTGAAGAGAATTTCACTGACAGGAAAGTTGAACGTACAGATTCATTGCTTACAGAATGAGCAGTGCCCTGAGCGGTCTTAGTTAAAGAAGTCAGAATGTCCCTCCTTATATTTAATGCATACGCAAACATTAAAAAACTCAACAGAAAATGTTACAGAAATGCAGGAAGGTGGAGTGTGGTTTTTTCCCCTCTAATGTGGTTCACATCTTTCACATTCTAGGGACTTGAAACTTGAAGCTTATATAGATTATTACTACAGAGACTACCCAGCCCTTGTAAAAACATCCAGACAGACTTGCATAATTGATCAAGGTGAGTTTAAGACTTGATGAAGCTGGATATTCAGTGATAATCATGTGCAGATTATCTCTAATACTGAGCATGTTGTTGATTGTTCCCTTTAAAGCTGGTCAGGACTTAATCCCAGTATACAAAACGGAGCTCACAGTGCTGAGATTGCCTTGTTCCTGTGGTTTTAATAGCTTCCTAAGAAGACTGGAGTGAAATTAGCATAGTGTAATCATGATCTGTTGCCTCCAATCCAAGGGTTGCTCCACAGATCACGGACTTTAGGAGGCAACCATGGTTTCATTTTGGCGAACTCCCATCTTAGGCTGGCTGAGAAATCTTAGCAGACAACTGTGGGAAAGCCTGGGAGCAAGATGTACCTCTCTTGTGGAAAGTATTACTAGGCGGCCAGGCTCTTGGTTTAGAGTTCCTAAAAGCTAAATCGGAGCTAAACCCACAAAATTTGAAGCTAAAATATTGCCTGTGCACCTGTTTAGTGTCCCACCAGCTGAGATTTACTGGTCAGGTAAGATAAACTACTGTTTCTCCTGACCAAAAAAAAATCTTAGAGCGTTGCTGAGGCTTTGCTACTCATGTTTGTGGACAGGGAAGGCAGAGAGGTTATAATTAAGTTGTCCTCTCACTGAAGCAGTTTAATGTTGTTGAATTACAAGACTGTTCCGGGAGGGGTTGAAAATTACTCGTTACACTTCTTCACTGTGGGCTAAGACAGTTTTTGTTCTTGAAGGATAGGTAGATGTCTCGAGTTTTCATTACCGTCTAGCTATAAACTTCTGTCTTAACAGGAGGGAGATGTGATCTGTAATGTTTTGCAGAAATGCTATGTTTTTTCCTATTAAAAGGAAGAATGTAGGGCTTTGGAATAGTGGAGAATTATTGTGCGTTTGCCATGAACTCAGTGTCATTGCTGTTCTTATGATTAAGTCCAAACAGGTTTCATGCACCATCCCTCATTTTTCTCTGCTGAGCCTCCAAGTATCTTTCAGTGGCTGAGTTGCTGTCTGAAGGGAGAAGCAGTGCAGCCTTATCCTTACTTACCAGGAATCTGTGAAAGAAGCAAACTGGTAGTACTGGTGTGTATTTTGGTAAAAGGTGTATGTTTTATTTCAGCAGCTTAGCAGCACTGTGGCCAGTGTTTGCCCTGACTGTTTAATTTCCTGAGAGTGAAGTGTCCCCAGTGGGAAGTCAAATAACGGAGGGTTTAATCGTCCTGTGTGGAGCAGCAGGGGGAAGCTGGAGGGGTAATGAGCCTGTGATAAATAACTTTGCTGTACTGTTTGGAGACATAAGTATCTCCACGTGTTGCTGCTCTGTACTAAGTAGACCTCATCTGTCTACATGAAATCCTCTGGAATCCCTGCCACATAGTTAACTGTACAGTATCAGCCTCTCCACAGGGAGAATAATACACATTTAGCAAAGGAAAGTCCCTGTGAGTCCTCCCTTCTCTTTTTTTATTGCTTTAATGTTACTGAAGGGTGTGGATGGGTTTTAACATGTGGGAGGAGGTATTTCAGGTTGGAAAGGAGAGCTCATGAGTGCAGAGTGAGTAGCCTGTGCTTCACTGCTTATGTTATTTTTGTGGTTTGCAGTAGTGACACATGCAAAGTAATAATGTAACTCAAAATTAACTGTATTTTGTCAGTGAGAATTTCCCGGCTTTCTTCTTTGCACATATCAACATAAATATTTTGTTGCATACGTAGTTATAAGCACTGATGTTATTTCTTGGTCAGCCTTGCTCACTTATTCACAAACAGTTTATGGAGGAAACCTGCCAATACAGGGTTTGAAGCAGAGCTGTTGAGGTGGATGAAGAGAAAAGCAGGGAGGAGAGGCTCTGCTCTGACCAAGCATCCGAGATGAGTTGCAGAAGTCTGATTTGAGCTGCCAGTAATCAGCCCATCCTCTGGTTTGGAATGTGGAGGGTTGAAGCGGCAGCACTGAGACTGTTAAAAGTGCTGATGCTCTTGCTTAAAATTTGTCTCTGTGTTACAGTTCTTCAGAGCTTGAGCCTTTCCCTCAGGCTGTCACCTGTGTCCATCCAGCTCTGTCTTTACTCCAACCTGTGCCTGACTTGCCTGTGCGGAGGCCAAGCTGCCATGTCAGCAGCATATCTTATAAGAAGATCTTAATGAAAAACACAAAAGATTTTTACCTGTGACTTTTACCTTTGGTATGCCAGCTTGTCTGGCAGCATCAAAAGGTAAATGGGGTGACAGATTTTGTTGGTGACTTTGATTTTGTTGGCTGGATAGTTGCAGAGGACTCTGTGTTGAATGGAGAACAACTTTTCACTTGGAGCCTTCACAAAATAGCCGATATTCAAGATGTGGAGGAAACTGAGTGAAAAATTGTATACATGATGTGTGTATTTTGCAAGAGAAATTAAATGAAATGTGAGAAATGTGTGAAATGTACTAGGAACATGTTTTTCTCTTTAGAAGCTTTTTCTCTTTTTACCTTTGAAACCATTATTAGGGAAAATTTCAGTTAATTATTTCAAGATATTTTTTTTCCAAACTTTGAGGTGGAAAACTAAAGCCTAAAGTTTGTTAACTTGCTTCAGTTGTTTCAATCTCCTGTTAATCCCAGTGTTTTCATAATAAACCTGTCCCACTTTAAGTTATCTTCTGCCTGTTCCAATGGGCAGTATAGCAATAGCTACACAGCAAGCGACTGTGTCATATCATGGTGTCTGTTTCCAGAGTATGGCTCTGTACGTACTTGGTGACGAAGGCGCCGTATCTAACGAAGCCTCCCGTTATTTGTACAAGATTACATCAGGTAATGATGCTTTGATGCCATCACAGTATTCTTCTTGCGTCTTTTGCTTCTCTGTGCGCTGTCCTTTTGCTTCAAGAATGTGGAAGTAATATGACTTTGTCTTTCCTAGGACAACGAAAACAGCAAATAGAACATGATGACAATCAGTATGGGTGGGTTTTTTTAGTATTATTTTAAACTCTGTGGTTTTGACTTTCCGTTGAGTTTCTTACTAGCTTTAATTGGCTTCTCCTTTGTCCCCCTTTATTTCACAGATGTAGTTTCAGACACAGCACATCAGTTTCCAGCCTGGCTGAAAAGTTAGTTATTTGGATGACTAAAGTTGGTAAGAGCAGCTTTTGTTTTTGTGCAAAATGGTAGCATTGTAAGTAATAGTCTTGTGCTTGCATAATAAGAAGTAGTTTTTATCTGGTTTTGATAAGTTTCTTTTTTTTTCCTCACTAATTTTAAGGATTCACCTTAAGAGATCTGGAGTCTCTCCCATTTGGTGTAGCTCTTCCTATTAGAGACGCGATCTATTATTGCCGAGAGCAGCCTAGCTCAGACTGGCCAGAAGCAGTTTGTCTCTTGATTGGGCGCCAAGATCTATCCAAACAAGCGTGTGAAGGGAACCTGCAAAAGGGTAAATCTGTGAGTATTGGCATAAATGGATTTTATGATACTGGATATTGGGCAGAGGGCTCTGTTCAGAAAATCCCCCACCATCTGATGATGCTGAGGACATCAGACTGAGGGCAACACAAAGGTTCACGTGCACATGAGGGTTTCAGCAGAAAACCCAGCATCTGGCACATGAAGAGTACATGCATAGCCCTGGAAACTGTCAATATAAAACAGATTTTAAACTTTAATTTAGGCGTGTTGCTCAACACTTTGCCTGCAGAGCTATTTGATTGTCCCTGTGAGTCCTCCTTAAATGGCTGCACCTCTAAGAGGGGTGTGAGAGGCGTTTTGGTACTCTGTCCAGAGACTCTGCCATCAAAACAGAATGACACTGAGAGAAGGGAGTGAATATTTGCCAATCTGGCTCCTTCTTGGGTTGGCATGGCTGGCATCTCCCTTTCTGGAAGAACTGGGTTCCTTTGTGTGATACACTTTTTATATACTTTTTTTCTTTCAGAAAGGGTTTAGTTATTTGCATCCTGATACAAAGTGAAAAAAAAATGTGATCTTTTTCTTTTAAATGTTTTTATCTGATTGTGAGCTGCTGTTAATTCCCAGCAAGTTGTAGCTCACTTAGTGTCTTTTGTTGAGGACGTTCTGGAAGCCAAAAATGTTCTGGAAGTCTGGCTAGTGGCATGCATGAAAATGGTTAAATAGTAGCAGACTGTGTGTAGCCTTTTCAGAAGTCAGAAAGAGGGATTGTTAATCTCAAATGCATCTTTTTTTATAATAGGCTTCATGACTACGTATCAAAGAAGTCTATTTTTTAAAAATTCATTTAGCAGAAAAGTAAACAAACTATATATTCAAATCCTATGTCCCAACATTCATTAAAAATTGATTTTATTTTCTGCTGGTGAAGTTTTGCCTAACTGTAACGGTATTGAATCTTAAAATGATGATAAATTTGATTTTATCACTTACTTTATAACAATGCCTTGAATATGTGTTACCTTAAAAGGATAAAATGATCTTCAAACACCAAATTGTTTGTCATTTCTCAGGAGGTCAGGGTGGAGTTTCCTGTTTCAAAACGGACGCTGGCTTACATGGGTGGTGCAGTTATGTATTGAGATTTAGCGCGTATTTATCAGAAGAAATTGGTTTTCATTCATCAGCTGTTAATTTTCTTGCACTTCTGGGATCATTTGTGACCAATGAGCCTTAGGAAGACCCTGTTGTTCAATCTACTCTATGTGAGTCCATGTCTTTCAGCTTGTTGAAAATCTGAGGTATAGAACAGGAAAGAGAGAGGTGTTGGGCTTTTTCTTCCTAGATGCCATAGAATCTTGGAATCTTTTGGGTTGTGGAGACCTTAAAGATCATCCAGTTCCAACCCCCACTGCCATGGGCAGGGACACCTCCCTCCAGACCAGGCTGCTCAAAACCCCATCCAACCTGTGCTTGAACACTTCCAAGGAGAGGGCATCCAGGACTTCCCTGGGCAACCTTTGCCAGTGCCTCACCACCCTCATCGTGAAGAATCTCTTCCTAATGTCTAATCTAAATCTTCCCCCTTTCAGTTTAAAGCCATTCCCTCTCATCCTATCACTTCTTGCCCTTGTAAAATGTCCCTCTCCAGCTTTCCTGTAGCCCCTTCAGGTGCTGGAAGGCTGCTATAAGGTCCCTCCTGAGCCTTCTCTTCTCTAGGCTGTACAACCCGAACTCTCTCAGCCTGTCCTCATAGCAGAGGTGCTCCAGCCCTTGGATCATCTTTGTAGCC
Organism: Neomorphus geoffroyi; assembly: GCA_033558235.1. NCBI lineage: Eukaryota > Metazoa > Chordata > Aves > Cuculiformes > Neomorphidae > Neomorphus > Neomorphus geoffroyi. The sequence goes on along the minus strand of JAUMJM010000005.1, from coordinate 97,640,606 downwards.
CTCCTCTGGACCTGTTCCAACAGCTCCATATCCTCCTTATGTTGGGGATTCCAGAACTGGGCACAATACTCCAAGTGGGGTATCATGAGAGCAGAGTAGAGGGGGAGAATCACCTCCCTTGACCTGCTGATTTATCATATCAATATTTGTCATCACTTGCCTTGTTGTTTTCTTAAATTCATCTCTTATCTATGAAAGATGGAAAAGAAAGAGGAATCTACTGGTCCATCTTAGGGTCAATGTCCAGATGATTTTGTCAGACTTAAGGAAGTTGAATATTATGTGAGAAAGCTTATTTCTGCAGAACTCTATAAAAACAAAAGAGACCATGCTTCATACAGAGTGACAGCCTCGTCTAAAGCAAGTGTCAGGCAAGCACATTGCGGACATGCTGTGTTGTGTCCCAGCCTACACTATCCTTGCCATTCTTAGTGTTTCTGTGCATCACTCATGATGTGAGTAAACATGGAGGACAGTCTTAAACAAGAATTTCATAAATCTTGCATAGAAAGAGGGCTTTTCTACAGTGCTTCTAAGCACTAAAATGCTTCAGTATTTTCCTGCTCGTGTAGCTTTGGTGTCAAAGTTCAAAAAACATTCTGGTACTGTGGTGAAGCCCAGGTTGGCTGACAACAACAAACATTCAGAATTTTCTACTCTGCAGGCTGCCTGTTTATTTTAATAGGTTGGTTGTTTTTTCCAAGGTTGTTGAGAGAGAAATCCAAATTAAATGTCTGATTAATGAAAACATCAATGATGAGAAAAATGACGCAGTTTTCTGAACGGAATATGCAGAACAGCACCCACAGTTGGGCTGAGGGTCAGTAGGTCCTGGCAGTTCTAAAAGCAGGTTGTCACCGGGGGACTATCTGTGCCTTCTGGAGTTTCACCTCCGTTGTAATATACATCGAAGTGCTCACCTACGTTTCTGATTTTTCACTGCTGAACTTAAAGAAAAAAACACATATCTTTTCATAGCTGTCATAGATAATTGTGTAGGCAGGGAGGGGAAAGCCCTTTACTACTACTGCTCTGAAACAAGAAATAGTTTTGAAAGAAAGATAACTATTTCATATGTCACCTCTTCAAGTTCCTGCTTGTCAGTCCTTGCTCAGCAGCCTTTGATACATCTTTGATGTATCTGAGATATCATATTCTCTCTTGATAGTTATTTATCCCATTTAAGGGTGCAAAAATAGTTGATTATGATGTTCAGAACTCCTCGTGGTTTTCTAAATGAATGTAAGGAGTGGGTGAACAGTGTTGTTCGTGACTGTGCAAATCTCAGTCCGTTCTATTTACAGACCCATCTTGGTATAGGTAATTGTGCAGAGTGCATCCAGGTTGTGATGCTGATATTTGCTGCCTTTCTGAGAGTTAGCAATATCCATGTACACTACTGGAAATAACTTCTCTTCTTTCTCTTTCCCTTGTAGTCTGTGGGCCCAGTGCTGTCCTCTGATCTTCCCTCTGGAACTGAATCGGAAGAGGATGAGGATGGCATGAATGACATGAACGAGGAAGTGATGTCGCTAATATGGAGCGAGGATTTGCGAGTGCAGGAAGTACGCAGACTCCTTCAGAGCGCCCGTCCTGTGCGTGTCAATGTTGTGCAGATGCCAGAAGCCAGTGACCATGAATACATAGAAGAGAAAGAAAACCGGTAGGAAATGTCTCCATTTCTAGCAGTATTTCTTCAGAATTTCACTTGGGTGGAAAATTGATTGAATATTCCTCATAGCTTAAGTATGTCTAACAAAACAGTGCAATATATTTCAGTCTGAACTGAACATGAAAGTAGGCAGGCCTGACTGAAAGACGCAAAGAAAAGGGTCAGATTTCATAATCCAAGTCTTTGAAGTTCACTGTACATCAGAACTCTGCTCTATTTGAGTTGAAGGGCTCTCCGGGTTGGAGCAGCGTATAGAAAGATTTGTTAGTTTGAAGGAGATTGTAGCATCGCTTTTTTTCCACCTGAAAAGTATGAAATACAAGCAGGATCTATTCCATAGAGAAAATGCCTCTGCAGAGAACAAGGCATTGTCCATCCCCTGCCTAAAACGGGAGAGCTCTTTGTTCAGGGCTGATCTTAGGTCTGAGCAAGGCTTGGGTCAGGGAACCTAACTAATTCTACAGAAAGCAAATTCACTCTCATCCCTCTCTCTTTTGAAACCTCCTATTGGAGCCATTTATATGACTGGTGGCCTCACGGTTGTCCCTATTTTAGGGGTGTTAAAAGTATTCTCTTTTAAAAAAAAAATCCCGAAGTAAAAAGCAAATTTCAGAACATCATTAACATACAAAACAGAAGTAGGAAGCTAAAGAAATGCATCAAATTATTGTCTCACCTAACAAGCTGAGTAATCTAACAAGTCTAGAAAGTGTTTCCAGAGTAACTCATAGAGAATTGTGGTCGGCATTCTTGGAAGCAAAGCACATCATTAATTCTGTACACAGGTTATTTCTAGATGTGATCGCTAGTCATAGCAAGATCCCATACAGCAGTCAGCTTTGGTTTGCTTTCTCCTTTCACCTTTTCTGATACGACTGCTAAATTGTCCGTAGCATAGACTTCTTGAAGTAGCATCTAGCTTTAATGGACAAATAGAGGCAAGTTTCAACATGATGTCAGCTAAAGCATATCTTAATCTTGTAAGGACTAAAGATTTGATTCAGAAGTTTTAGCCTACTTAAAAAAAAAAAAAAGGCAACAAAAAACCCAAAACAATAACATGCTGTCTCTTAGTCAGGAAAAAACAGTTTGGCCAGTGCCTGTTGTCTGTAGATTCTTTTTATGTCGTGGATTTGTTTTGTCTGTCATTTCCCCAACAGGCTGTTACAGCTCTGCCAGAGAACCATGGCACTACCTGTTGGACGAGGAATGTTCACGTTGTTCTCCTATCATCCTGTTCCAACAGAGCAACTGCCCATCCCGAAGCTGAATCTGACTGGTACGTTGGTCAGAGTTTCTTTTGGTTGTTACCACATTTCTTTCTGAATCTCTCTTAATTTTTTATAGCATCTTATGTGTGTCTCTGCAAAGAGTTCCACAGCTTCAGTGTGCTTTTTGTGATGATGAAGCTCTTTCTGTTTTCAATCTGTTGCCTGCCAGCTTCTTGTTATTTAGACCAATGTTGTTATCTAAAACTGAGCCCTTTTTTTCGGCTCCATTCTGAGAAGCAGAGAGAAGTGAAATAAGTTGGTGAAGTGCACAGAGGTGGTCAGTGTTGGTGTCATACAGGACACAGATACTGCAAAGACCACATCACTGATTTATCTACTGTGCTGTCCTTCTGTCTTCTGACGCACCTTAAGATACCCAAGGCTGTCTTCAGATCAGAAGTGTTCCCTGGCACGCTGTTAGAGTTTGCTTGGCATCTTACTAAATCGAGAGCTGTTTCTGAAGCGGTTTGGACTTAGTTGCTTTTAATGATTCTCTTTTGGGCAGGCCGTGCTCCTCCTAGGAATACGACTGTTGATCTTAACAGTGGGAACATTGATGTACCTCCAAACATGGCTTGCTGGGCCAGCTTTCACAACGGCGTAGCTGCTGGCTTGAAGATAGCACCTGCTTCACAGATAGACTCTGCTTGGATTGTCTATAACAAGCCCAAAATGGCCGAGCTAGCAAATGAATACGCAGGCTTCCTCATGGCTCTGGGTCTCAACGGGCACCTCACAAAACTCGCCACGCTCAATATACACGACTACTTAACAAAGGTGAGGCCTTCTTTCAGAAGCAACAGAGAAATATCTATGACTTGAATTCTTTAAAAAAAAAAAAAAAAAAAAAAAAAACAAGAAGGAAAAGCCAACAGATTTATTTGAAATGCTGAATTGGCAGTTCCCTGGTGTGGGAGAATAGCAGAGTTGCTTTGTTAATGTCAGTAATGCAGGACTTTATTTCTGTTTAAGAGATTTTCAGCAATTTTATCATTAAATCTTTCCATATCATGCACAGCTCGTTGGGATGAGTGAATGGAACACTGGGACAAATATTTTTCCTTTTCTGAACACATCTGCTGTCTTTGGTCACTTTGTTTTCTTTCTCAGGGCCATGAGATGACAAGTATCGGGCTGTTGCTTGGCGTTTCTGCTGCCAAGTTGGGCACTATGGATATGGGCATCACACGGCTCCTGAGCATCCACATACCTGCCCTCCTCCCACCAACCTCAACGGAGCTGGATGTCCCCCATAATGTGCAGGTGGCTGCTGTGATAGGAATAGGCCTTGTCTATCAGGGTACCGCTCACAGGCACACAGCGGAGGTTCTGCTGGCTGAAATAGGTAGGTGCTAACCCTAAAAAAAGTGGGGCGAGGACGTGGAGAGTCACGATGTGCGAGTGATTTGCACAATGCATTAAGGAGCTGAGAATTTTAACGTTTCTTTTAACTGTACGTCTGCCACCCCAATATCCATCTCTCATTTCCCAAACTCCGTTTTCTGCCAGAAGTTTGTGAGCTGTGTGTTTGTATAGTGCAGAACACTCACTGAATTTAGTAGAAGAACCTTAACAGCATCAGTCCAGGACCAGCATACTTTTTCCAACTGCAGATTTTGTCTGATGAGAGCCAGTTTGGAGTTCCTGACATTGCCAGCTATTTGGTGAAAGTACTGTAACTACGCATCCCTCCTGACCCAGATGCAGATCTGCAGAGATCCTGACCCTCTACAGCAGATCTATTGCTCACTACACCTGGTGCATCCTGATGCTTCCCAGATCTTTGTTTTCTTTCATGTCTGTCCATGAGGTAGCTCTCACTGTGGAAATCAGAGACAGAAGCACTGGGTGGGAAAAATGCTTTCCTTCTGCAAGTACAGTAATTTTAGTTCACAGCCATCGTGTCCTGAATTCTCCTGTTTTGAACTTGGTTAAAGCTTTCCAAACAGCAGTCTGAGAGCTGATTCTGAACAGTAAATTTCTGATCAGTGTCTTCTCTCTGTGCATGGTTCTTCAGATTTTACTTGTAACAGATAAGTTCTTACTCATGTTTCTATGTAACTTCTGTTAAAACAGACTATGTGGTTTATTACGTAGAAAATGGGATAAATTGGGTAAATTGTGAAATTGTATCTGTTGTGTTTCTGGTAATTTGATGTGTCCATAGTGGTAGCTTTGAACTCTGCTGAAAACATTTGGGTAGGTTCAGAGGTCTTAAAATATATGCGGTTCTTACGTGGCATTTTCACTGTCTCTCTAAACTCCCAACTATATTACAACCCCATGCAATGCTCACAACAACCCCAAGCAAAGCTACAGGCTTGGGGATGAGTTGCTGGAAAGCTGCCTGGTGGAAAAGGACCTGGGGGTTTTGATTGACAGCCAGCATAATGAGAGCCAGCAGTGGCCCAGATGGCCAAGAAGGCTGACAGCATCCTGGCCTGTATAAGAAACAGCGTGGCCAGTAGGACCAGGGAATGGATTGTCCCCCTGTACTTGGCACTGGTCAGGCTGCATCTCAAATGCTGTGTTCAGTTTCGTGCCCCTTGTTACAAGAAGGACATTGAGGGGCTGGAGCTTGTCTGGGGAAGGGGAACAGAGCTGGTGAGGAGGCTGGAGCACAAGGGTTACGAGGAGCGGCTGTGGGAACTGGGGCTATTCAGTCTGGAGAACAGGACTCTGAGGAAGACCTTATTGCTCTCTACAGCTCCCTGAAAGGAGGTTGTAGAGAGGCAACTGTACAAGAGAGAGACTCTGTTGGTCTCTTCTCCCAAGTAACAAGCGACAGGATGAGAGGAAATGGCCTCAAGTTGTGCCAGGGGAGGTTTAGGTTGGATATTAGGAAAAACTTCCTTACTGAAAGAGTGGTGAAGCATTAGAAGAGGCTGCCCAGGGAAGTGGAGGAGTCTCCATCCCTGGAGGTGTTCAAAAAGCATGTAGACCTGGCACTTTGAGATACATTTTAGTAGGCACAGTGGTGTTGGTCTGACAATCAGACTAGATGATCCTGGAGGTCTTTTCCAACCTTAATGATTCCGTGATTCTATATCATTTAGCAATACATATTGGTGCTGGAGGGGTTTGCTGTTTGGTGATGGATGGATTAAGTGACAATTATGTGTAATTCTTCTCAGAAGTTTCCTGATTTTCTTAAGAAGTGATGGATTTCTTTTCTTACTTCGTTAGAAATGAAGTGCTTAACAATGTTTATTTAGCTGGAATTTGAAAAGGTGAATTTCACTGTTTTGTTTCCTCCAGGACGCCCTCCTGGACCAGAAATGGAGTACTGCACAGACAGAGAGTCCTATTCGCTTGCATCTGGGTTAGCCTTAGGCATGGTTTGCCTGGGGGTAAGTGCCTCTTCATTTCAATTGCAATTAGTAGAAGAATCATTACATATTGGGGTGGAGCAATAGGAGCTATTTCATCCTTGACTCTCAACTGCCTTCGGCTGAATGCATCTTTTTTATCATATAGGAAGGTATTTCCATGTTCTTTCTTCTCCTCTTCATCCCTTAGCATGGCAGTAATTTGATAGGCATGTCAGACCTGAATGTCCCTGAGCAACTTTACCAGTACATGGTTGGGGGTCACAGGCGCTTCCAAGCAGGAATGCACCGAGAGAAGCACAAGTCTCCCAGTTATCAAATCAAGGTACGTGTTGGTGATTTTGCTAATTAAGTTGAAAATAGCGATAGTTACAAGTGTGACAGGTGTGCATTTCGATGCACCAAGTGACTTCGAAAGTGTATACACATCACTGTGTGCTTCTGCCTTCCTAGTCAACTGATCGGGAAGTCTGTCTGTATTGTCTGCAGGAGGGAGACACCATAAACGTGGATGTGACTTGTCCGGGTGCCACACTTGCCCTTGCTATGATCTATCTGAAGACAAATAACAGGTATTAACCTTGGCATTGCTCATACTTTTTGCAGTAACGTGTAATAGGCGTTTAAACTGCCATAATCTTGGCTCTCCATTGTGTGGCTTATTCAGTTTTGTGCATTGCTGATCTGGAAACCACCTTGCTTTACTGTGCTCTGGCAGGTCCATTGCTGACTGGCTTCAAGCACCAGATACCATGTATTTGCTGGACTTTGTAAAACCCGAGTTCCTTTTATTGAGGGTAAGATGTTCTGTTTCATTTCTCAGTCTATTTAACAATACAAAAAAATATCTGTTAGGCAGAATCCTTTAGATATGGTAACCCTGTTGCTTGCCAACCAAACTCATACCTTCAAACAAATTTTCCTTGTAGTAAGGCAACTTGCTTGTCATGCAGCACTAGATAAAATTTATTGAGAAATACTTGAATGATACATTTTATGTGGAATGTTAAATTAAATGTTTAGGTAAATTTTTACAGCTTTTCCCAAAATAATTTCACCGATAAAAAAATAAGTTAGGCCTCAACATCTTTTAATTACATAGTGAATTTTCATCTCAGTTTGCCAGATAAAGATACAGACCTTGCAAGGATTTATTCTATGGTTCTTTTTTTCTGCAAGCAAAATTTTTATCTCTTAAAATAAAAGTGATTTTTGCCATTTCTGATGGGAAGACAGAGAAACAGTGAAGAAGCTGTTAGTGGGTAGCTGGATTTGCCTGCATTTCTGGATGCATTTAATATATTAAAAAAAATACAATTGATGTTTCTCTTGGGTTTCTTTCCTCCTTATGTTTTGACTTTCTCACTTTTTTAGACCTTGGCTCGATGCCTGATTTTGTGGGATGACATCTTACCCAATTCCAAGTGGGTTAATAGCAACGTGCCCCAAGTAAGTGTTTACATGTGATGTGTTTACTTTTCAATTTTAATCTCACTGAATTGTTCTGCATATGAACATTTCCTTAGTCCCATGAGCTGCACAAGAAAATATGTTAATTGTTCACGTAACGGAGGTAGTGGTTACATTGGATTCCTGGACCATTATGGGAGCACTAGGGACTCCCATCCTGCCATGTTAGAGAGGAGAGGACTGAGGAGCCCAGAGAGAGAAAGGGATTAAACTTCACATTGCCCAAGCAAGAAGTATGTTGCTGCAAGGAGGTTTCAGTTGAGCATTATGAATAACTTAGATTAAATATCCATCAGAAGTGCAGGATGCTGATGGACTATGTGGGCTCTTGAAGTCTCATGCTGTTCTGTTTTCTCTCGTGTTTGAGAGAAATAGTACAGCAATGTCGTGCTTCTGACACAGTCTTGACATTGTTTTAGAAATCTTTAAGGAACCAGATACAGGAACATTGAAAGGGTATCCCTTTTGGATCAGAAGTACAATGGAGCAATAGCATGTGGGGAAAAAAACCCCAACCTTTATATGCCTGTGAAACAGACCTGTTCTGTATTACTTCAAACTCCCAATGCTCAGTATTTCAGTTAATTAATCTGTTTCCCCTCGATTAGTTTTTCTATCTCTTTTGGTTTTTGTAGATCATAAGAGAGAACAGTATATCTCTTAATGCAACAGAGCTGCCTTCGTCTGAAGACCTGAGTTTAGAAACACTAGCGTAAGTAACGTATAAAAAATTATCCTTCTGAATGCAGCTGAACTCTCTAGAGAAATCTGTATGCAAATTATCTCTCCCTTGATATTTAGGGAATGTTATTCTTCGTTTTCTGTAACGGATAAGTCTTTCTTTTCAATTTTCCCTTTTTAATTAGAAAGGAGTTTGTGATCCGTATTCAGATGAGGAAAAGAAAAACATTTAGTCATTTCCTGTTTGTGTTGCTTATTAGGCAAGCTCATGTCTACATCATTGCTGGAGCGTGTTTGTCACTGGGATTTCGATTTGCTGGTTCAGAAAATCTGGCAGCATTTAACTGCTTGGTAAGAGGTTTTTATTTTTTCTTTCCAGTTTCCATAGAGCTGTAATTTATCTTTTGGATCTATATTTAGTATGCATTTCTTTTCTTTCCAGTACAAATATGCAATAGATTTCCTGAAGTGTTTGTCAGCACCAACAGCTTCAATAGTAAGTTCTTTCTAGTTTTCACTCAATGAAGAGGAGACCTAGTTGTGTGATGTACTTAACTCTCAGCAAAACCTTAGTGGAAACAAAAACATCCCTTTTACTTTTCTGTATTACAGACTATTTCTAGAATGTGGCAGGGCTGTGATTCATTTTTTTCTGGACTTTGCTGGTGCTCTGCTCTCCCTCTTTCGGAGGAATGTGGTTTTCAAACGCTGGGGTAGAAAGCAGTGCATTAGACCAACCAGAAGCTTGCGTTTGACCACAGAAGTGTAATAATGCCTTTCTTGTTCTACTTAAAGACAGGTCACTATAATCTCGAAACGTGCTTGAGCATCTTGCTGCTGTCTCTCGCAATGGTGATGGCTGGCTCTGGAAACCTGAAAGTCCTTCAGCTTTGCCGTTTCATGCACAAGAAGACGGGCGGAGAGATGAACTACGGGTTCCACCTGGCTCACCACATGGCTTTGGGGCTTCTTTTTCTGGGAGGAGGAAGGTGACTTGCCATTTCCAAGGACAGTTTTTTATTTCTGTTACCTCTCCTGCAAAAGCTGGAGCAGTGTGCAGTTTACTTGATTGTTTGGGGGCTTTTTATAACATCTGGATGCATAAAGAAGTCTTCTATTGCAAATGGAAGTCCTGTCTTCTTCTAGATACTAAATTACTTAAAAGCCCTAGGAATGTTTCTGACTTGTGTTTATATCCTACCACTGCTTGTTTATTTTGACTGATGTAGCAACAGATTTGTAAATTCCTTGCCTGTATGCACTTTGCTGTACTTCCCTTCCCTGGGACACCTAAGTATTTTGAACACCTGGAAACTTGCATGGAAACTAATAGATAATGTTTTTCTACAGATATTCACTGAGCACTTCAAATTCTTCAATTGCTGCTCTGCTTTGTGCTCTGTACCCTCACTTCCCTGTTCACAGCACTGACAATCGGTAAGGATTTGCTAGGGTTCATATTTCCTAAATAATCATCTTACAAAAGAGGTTGTCTAGAAGCAAATGGTCTGGAATTTTTGCATAGGCACTCTGTAAATAAATATTTGGAGGCTTAAAAAAAAAAAAAGTGGAAAACAGAAGAAATAAGTGAAGATATAAGATGATAGTAATTACTTTGATCAGTGAGGAAGTGCAAGCAGGCTCTGAGGCTCTGCATTGAGCTTCTGTGACCTGACTGTTCCAGTTTGCTCAGCTGAAAAGATTTTCATGCAAGATCTGTCTGTTTATGACTCTTAATCAGTTTTAGTTATGATTCGTTCAGTTCTGTTTTGTTAGCTAACCCATACATGTTGAAAAATGTAAAACCTACTACATTCCTACCATTTTCTCGTTAGTTAAATCAACAGCTATGTTTGGTTGTTGGGCTATGTGTAATTTGGTATTTGGGGATTATTCCCTTCCCATACTGCATGGTGCCGAATTCTTTATTCCCACACACAGGTACCACCTTCAAGCTTTGCGTCACTTGTACGTGCTGGCAGCAGAACCGAGGCTCTTAACACCTGTAGATGTGGATACAAACACTCCTTGTTATGCACTGATAGAGGTCACGTATAAGGTAATGTGTCTGGGAGGCAGTGAGGAGCCAAAGGCCTTTGAGAAGGTGTGGGAGACAACTGAAGATTCTGATATACCAAAGGCACGCTACTTTCATTGTTGTGGCCACCAGCCTTGGGTTTGTTTTCAGGTTGTGGTGGAGGGGAACCAGATTCTACGCAAATAATTGAAGGGTTGTGCTCAGCCCACTCACACCTTACATGAGCTTTGATGTCACCTTGAGAGCAGAATAGAGGACAAGTAAAAGGCACCACAAAATCTTCAAACAGTCAAACGTGTTAACGACTGAGCCAGGGTTGTAGTTGTCCTCTTTCTAAAGAGGAAGGACTTCCAAAGGCACAGAGGTGGCTAGAACCATCTGTGGTTTTAAAAGCCTTCTGCTTCTGCTGGAATGGGCAATGTAGTGTTTCTCCTGGGTGTTTGCATTGTGGATCTTTTGGGGAAGAGTCCTTTTTCCAGGATTTAATTTGTACAGGTTTACGTAGGACAGGTGATGCTTGTGAAAGAACTAATGAAAGGGTTCTTGGGATTTCAGGGGAGAAGAGTGGCACTGTGGATCCCTTGTGGTTCTGGCAAAGAGTTCTGCATGTTTGCAATACAGTTTACTTCTCAAACCTTCAGGTTTCAGTTGAAGTGTGCCTGACTTGCACAATGTTCTGTGTGACCCATCCATGGGAAATACACCTTTAATTTGGGCATATGTTTCCTGACATCAAAAGCAATGCTAAGTCATGTATTTAGTCAGAACTTGGGAACAGAAACTGACTGACTTCTGCCAGGGGAGTTCTTATAAAGAAGATGCATGTTTTCTGGTATTTTTATTTGCCCAAAAATGAGCTTTACTAATATGTGGATACTGGTAACATTTTGAAGGGCACACAGTGGTATGCGGAAGCCACCGAGGAACTGATGGCACCCACGCTTCTTCCAGAGCTTCACTTACTGAAGCAGGTAAAGGAAGTCTGCATTTTAATGAGGAATTTAATCACCTGGGTTTGTGTCACAAATAGTGCAAGAACAGAGACTTAGTGATTTCTTTGATTCCCTGTCCAACCTTAGCCATGCTCTGGACAACCCTGTCCCATAGTAATGGCTCTGAAGACAATTCTTTCACTATGGGGCATGTGTTAAATTATGCCACGCATTTCTCTTTGGCCTTGATCATAATGCTTTCAAGACCTGATATAGCAGGAAATTCCCTGTGCCAGAAAACCTCACTGTAGAAGAGACAAAGCAAGGTGCTCTTCCTTCTGAGTTTTCTGGGTGGGTAGGGCACATGGTCTTTAAAGGCCCTGAAAGAACTGTAGGCTTGTGCAAAAAAAACTCCTAATTTTATGATTCTGGTTATATCTAGTAATAAAAATGCTTACTTTGACAGATCAGAGTGAAGGGACCACGGTACTGGGAATTATTGATAGATTTAAGCAAGGGAACAAATCATCTAAAGTAAGTATTCTTTATAATGCTTAATTGAATAAGACCTCATAGTAATATGTTTTTTAAAACCTATACTTGTAACGTCTATGGTTTGGAAAGAACTGTAGTTTTGATCAGTTCACTGTTGTGCATTTGACAGCACTTTAGGGTGAAGAAAGAAACTGCGTAGTTGGTTTCACCTATTGATGTGAATAATTCATGCAAAAACAGTGCAGGGGAAAACCTGATAGTAAAAACCGCAGATATTGGCAGTGGGATTGAGCAGAACCAGAAACCATCTCAAACTCATGGTTTTGGTTTAGTTTTGAGTTGCTATGATGTCGTGTTTCCCAGGCTGTTGACACAGTAGTTAGCTAACTGTTACTGCTTTGTGAAATACTATTTTTCTCATGTTACGTGAAGTATACAAAGTACTGCTTGCTGCATTTTAACTCGCCCTCGGGCAACTGTGAAAAACAGAAATCTTACCGGAATACAGTATCTGTGGGTAAAATCATTCTCATCTTTGTACTTAACAGCTTACAGTGTAACTCGTTGCTGTGAGGAGAATAAGCCAGCTGCATCTTTCATCATTAACATGTTTTTTCTAGTTACTTTAAATGCCACTATTGAGATGAAATTAGGCACCACAATGCAGCATCTATTGGTCTGTGCCTTTTAAGATAACAAATAGGGCTGAGGCAGAGTGCAAAGCCCTCCGGATCAGGAGGTTCTTACTGATTAATCTGCTGCACCAGAAGCCAGCTTTGTCCTTTTGGGTTGAGCCTTTACCACACTCGAGCATTTTTTTGTCCAAAAGTGCCTTCTTGTGCTGCTGCAGCAGAAACCAGTATGGGTGACTGAAGAACTTACTGCCTTTGGGACACAGCTATTCTCTGGGTCTCCAAATGCTTTGAATCTGTCAAGTCTCATAGAATCATAGAATGGTCTGGTTGGAAAAGATCTTTCAGATCATTGAGTCCAACTGTACCTGTCCACTAAACCATATCACAAAATCTTGTCCCTAGCCCTTTAAAATGGTAGGGACCTGGCTGGCATTGTTCTAGAGGTAGGTACATGTATGAGAAGTAATTTTTCCTGTCTTACTACATGTGGATAGTTGCTGTATTGTTATGCTAAGCGGTTAGTTTCAATACAGATAATTTGGTTATTTTAAGGATGCCCAGTGCTTACAGTTAATGGCACAACTGATACTGTATATCAGGTAAACATGCAGCTGCTTTGCAAAAGTGTAACTTCTGGTTGCAGGCTTGGTCATGAATAGCAGGGTTTTGTTGGTTTTGGGGTTTATTTTTGGTTTTTGGGGATTTTGGGGTTTGTTTGTTTTTTTACATGGAGAAAAGATCATCACAACATGCCTTTAAAGCTGTGGATACCAACTTGCATGGTTATCCTTGGTGCTGAGTGTTCATCCTAGAGTAGTCTACTAGAACCTGCAATGGCTTCAGGAAGTTAGGTTCCTTGTATCAGTAAAGCTCATCCCTTTTTCATGACTGTTGCCTGCCATCACATCACCATTTAATAGCAGCCTGCCCTGAAGTTACCAAGATTTCTATGTATACACAAGTGGGACAGGATTTAAATAATCAGGACAAAGCCTGAATAGGCATAGTATCGCGTATGAGCTCTCAAGAGTTTGCGTTTGCTTTGCAGGTGCCCCATTTGCAGGTGCATGTGTATCAGTTTAAAGTAAGCACTGCTGTTGTTATTTCAGATCAATTCTCTCAAAGGGTGGTGTCTTGTACGTGAAGCTGAGAGCTGGGCAGCTCTCCTACAAGGAGGACCCAATGGGCTGGCGCAGTCTCTTAGCACAGACCGTTACTCACCGCAACTCTGAAGCTCGGGCATTCAAGGTATTACTCCCGAACTGGTTTCCAGCCTCTAGGAAGCACAGCAGGTCTTGCTGTGTTATTTATTTCCAGCACCTACCTCTGCCACATGGTTATGAGTACTGAAGTTACTTGCTTTGCTTGAGGGAAAGGAAGTCTGGTGGCTTTCACAGAGGGCATGTGATGAGCTTAAGCTAAGAGCTGCTATGTGAATGCACATTTGTCGTGGGCAGACTGAAACGTTGGATGTGTTTTGCCCATGATGTGCTTTATGTAGGTTATAGTGTTCTCATTTGTGTGCTGGGGAAGGAAGGGTTGGGTATAAATTGCTATTACGCTTGCACAATAAAACCCAAAGGTTCATTTTAAGAGTGTGTTTTAATCTTTTTTTTTTTTTTTTTTTTTAGCCAGAAGCCATTTCAGCTTTCACTTCTGATCCTGCTCTCTTTTCATTTGCTGATTATTTCTGCAAACCAACTGTGAATATGGGCCAGGTACGATGCCTGGGTTTGAAATAGCGTGGGTTCTTGCTTGTGTGAATAAGGTGGGAAAAACCTGTGTTAAACTGAGGAATGGAGTTCAGTCCTTTGAGTGGTGGGGACAGGGAATATTGTAAGGGATATTTTGTAATACGAAGGTATAAAACAGTGTTAATCCTATATGTTTGTTGGGTTGGGTTGGGTTTTTTCCCATTGGTTACATCACAGCTGTATCCACTAGTGGTGTTCATTGCACAATGTGTTTAACAAATACTGAGAGCCTTTTTCAGTGTCCTGAAGTATTTGGGTGAAGTCACTGCGGAAGGGTTAGGGTGTTTTGCATGGTATTTCTTTGCACAAAATGTCTTAAGGGAGGGAGCAAATTAGAGGTGTATTATGCTTAGTTTTAATAAGCCTGAGAATGAAAGCAAACTGTGTAGCATTGCTAATTTATGCAATGTCAGTGCATGGGTTAACTTTAATGGAAGGAAATGTGAGCAATGCAAGAACTTGAAATAAATTGTATCTAGCATGCGTGCTTTGTTAAACATGTGTCTTTTATCAGAAACAGGAAATCCTGGATCTTTTCTCCTCAATTCTTTATGAGTGTGTTACCCAAGAAAATCCAGAGATGCTGCCCACGTACATAGCAATAGATCAGGTGGAGTAAACACTGTTTTATTTGTAAAAGCTGTTCTTTGGTGTAAGCTGTTCATTGCGTGTAATTTTTGTAGAAGACTGAAAGGGGGAAGGGGAGACATTAGTGAGCTTATAGGGAGATAGTAGAGATTTTCAAAGCAAATTGGAAAATAACCTGAGTTAATGAAAACCTGAAATTACACCAGAAACATTAGCTGGCGTTTCTTCTCAGCAGATGCTCAGAAGAGCAGCCCTTGGCAAGGTGGGGTTTCGAATCATTTACTTCACATTTGAGAGCAATGTTTCTGCCCTCCTCCAGTTCTCATTATCACAGTCACTTTGTGTTTCCCCTCTGCTAGGCTGTAAGGAGATTGGAAAGAAGAGAAATGTCTGAGACATTTGAGCTGTGGCAGATAAAGCTGGTGTTAGAATTTTTCAGTTCCAGAAGCCATCAGGAGAGGATGAGTAGGAATCCAAACCGAGGACTCTTCATGAACTCTGAATTTCTGCCTGTGATGAAGTGCACTATCGATAATACTTTGGATCAGTGGCTTCAAGGTAGAGAGAAGATAATCTTAATCCTACAACCATAATTGCAATTCAGCATTCTTGTCTTCTTACTGATCCAGGTTGACTTTTACCTCAAACGTACTTAAAAATGATAACTGAAGGGCAAGCATATTATTATAAACCAACTTGTTTTCAGTCTAGTGTGTTTGGTGTGAAGCATTGGCTGAAGAATTAGTCACAAGTGGTGTCCCCAGGGCTCAGTGTTGGGGCTGGTTCTGTTTAATACATTTATCAGTGATCTGAATGAGGGGATTGAGTACTCTGTCAGTAAGTTTGCAGATAACACCATATTGGGTGGGAATGTTGCTCTGATTGAGGGCAAAAAGTCTCTGCAAAGGGACCTGGACAGGCTGAGCCGAGGCCAATTGCATGAGATTCAACAAGGCCAAGTGCTGGCTGCTGCACTTGAGTTGCAACAACCCCATGCAACGCTACAGGCTTGGGAACAAGTGGCTGGAGCACTGCCTGGCAGAGAAGGACCTAGGGGTGCTGGTTGACAGCAACTAAATATGAGCCAGGAGTGTGCCCAGGTGGCCAAGAGGCCAACAGCATCCTGGCTCGGATCAGAAATGGTGTGGCCAGCAGGAGCAGGGGAAGAGTTTGTGCCCCTACTCGGTGCTAGTGAGGCCACACCTCAATCCTGTGTTCAGTTTTGGGCCCCTCACTACTGAAAGGATATTGAGGGGCTTAGAGTGTGTCCAGGGAAGGGCAACGGAGTTCGTGAAGGGGCTGGAGCACAGGGGTTGTGAGGAGCAGCTGAGGGAACTGGGATTGTTTACTGTTCACCAAAAGGGTTGTCAAACATTGGCACAGGCTGCCCAGAGAAGTGGTGGCGTCTCCATCCATGGAGGTGCTGAAAAACTCTGTACACTTGACACTTTGAGACATGGTTTAGTAGGCATGGTAGTGTTGGGCTGGTAGTTGGACTGGATCATCTTATAGGTCTTTTCCAACCTCAGCAAATCTGTGATTCTGTGAGTCCTATATGACTGTATTGCTGGGAAGTTTAATTAACATGGAGGGGTATGTTTCCCAGAGAAAATGCTTTCCTAATATCACATTGGGAGAATTTCCTAGGAGCAAAAGCAAGGGGTGACCACAGCAGAGAACAAATTGAAGAGTGGCCACAGCAGAATGAAGACGGCTTGCAAACTCCTAGGCTGCTCTGTGGGGAGATGTGGACTCTTTTCAACAGGCTTGTTCTCTGGAAATACTGTTCTCTCCATTTCCTCCCACAAATGCTCCCTAAATTTCATCAATATCTTCTATATTATAGCTGGAGGAGATGTCTGTCTGCATTCCTACTTAAGTGGGCAGCCCACAGAGGAGTCTCAGCTGAGCATGCTGGCTTGCTTCCTTATTTACCACTCTGTCCTGACGCCGGGTCAGCTGGCGGCTGGAGGCTTGGAAGGTAAGATAGATGTGCAGGACAGCTCTTTGAACTTGTATGGGATCACGCGCCTGGGTTTGGCCTTGCATGCTGAAAGGAGCACATCCTGTAAATTAGATGTCAGCGTGCATTTCCTCTGAAAGCTCTCCCATTGATTTCTGTCCTTGTTAATTGTCTTGAATCTGGATGTAAAAGGTAATGCAGGACTGAAAAAGTCAGAATTAGCCTGTATAAGAAAGACTTTTTCCTGACCTGTGGGTAACAATGCTCTCGCAGGCAGCAGGGCCAGATAAAACAAACTGAAATTATGAAAATATTCTTTTTGTTGGGCTAGCCAGATCCCAAATATCCTTAAATCTCCCTTCCTATATGCACCTAATCAAAGTGATCACCTCCTCTTCTAGGTTTCCGGCACTAATCCTGCTTGGGATCCAGGGAAATTCTGGGCCCTTTCACTTTTCTCTTGCCTTCTGTCAGTCCAACCTGGGGCTGTACCAGTCTGCCTCCGCTGGCCTAAGGTTTCTCGGATTGCAAAAGGAATGTAGCTGGACTTTAATTTGGGGAACTCTGTGGCTTGCTTTAGGGATGTGACAAGAATTTTATCGCCTCAGTGGTGAGGAATACGTTGCTGAAGGCTTCCCAGAAGCCTTCCAGCCTGGGAGTCCTGGGCATGCGATGGCACCTGGATCCTACATCTCCTGTGTCTCATCTTGAATGTTTTCTAATCAGGTTCCTGCTATCCGTTCAGGTCAAAAGGCCTTTATGGAAATGCTGATTTTTTTTATGTCCTCTCTACATGTTACAGGCCTCTATTCCAGGAGTTGCTGCCCATGTTAACTGCATTTGGGATTTCTTAAAATTCTAATATAAAAACTTACTTTTTAACCAGCATTGCGACAAGATGAATAGCAGTGAGCACATCTCCAGAGATACACCCTGAACGCTGGCTGACTCCCGTCTCTGCTGTCAGTTCTCTTATTGGGCAAGTGTTACTCCAATATGTGCTCACTTTCTTTTTCTTTCTTTAATCTCTTTAGGAAGCAGCAACTTCTCTGAGCTGCTTTTGAAGTTCAAGCAGCTGAATATGCCGGTTCGGGCATTACTAAGGCTGGCTCCTCTGTTGATTAGAAATCCACAAGCTATGGTGCTGTAGGTCCACAGCATTCGTTCAGTGTGCGGTTGCTGAAGGACGGAGCCAGCTGAATGTTGTACCATGCTTTTCAAAAACATACAGGTAAAATGTACTTGGTTTTGTAACTTCTCAAACAACACAGACTTCAGATGTGTCTCCAGATGTGGTGACTGTGACCAGGAGTTATTTATAAATTGTTAGAGTGAATAAAAAAAGAAATTGTAAAAGTGAACTAAGAATAAATTTACTTTTGTAACTAAGGATTGTTTACAAATATGTCTCTTTGTGGTAAATTCTGAAAAGACCTTGGCTGGGAACCACATAATTTCCTTGTTTATATAACTTCTTTCCTTGTGATGTATCTTAATCTGCTTCCAGGAGGTACTGATTTTAGGAGACAGGCAGCCTGGATGATGCTGGAAGGGAAAGTAAGCTGGAAGGGAAAGCGAGGCACCTGCCCTGCTGCTCGCATTGTGCCAAGTATGCTTTTCAAGCACTGGCATGATCTTTCAGTCTCATTCATGCAATATAATTTGGTTTTGACCTCATAAAGGCTACTGTTTGTTTCCCCCGTAAGCAGAGATGCTCTATAAGTATAAATTGCTCTGCTCCGACTCATCTGTGATGATCACTGCTGCACTGTTTACATCTTTCTTCTTTTTTTCTTTCTTCTGCAATTAGTCAGTGGTTGCTGAGAAAACACCTGCCTCCACTACGTTACGTTATGTCTGGGCAAGAACTGAAACTGCTTACAGACAATTTAAATAATTGGGCATTCGTTTGTGTTTCCTTCATCTCTGCTCCGATGCCTTATGTATTTCCCCAGAGCACTGAACTCAAGAGCGTGTCTGGTTCCATATTTGTTCTGGGCAGGCCAGGCACTTAATTTTTCATAAAACAGGTGGAGCTATTCCAATAAAAGCAGCCAGGGGTTGAATGATTACTACTAGGAAAGCAACCAGAGCCAAGTTGTTGGACTCTGTTTATTCTGAAGTTTCAATTTGGATCCTACTCTGAGGGATTTGAGCTGATCTTGGTCCCCTTTATTTTCCAAACCCACAAGTAGAGGAGTCAAGGGATTTTAGGGAGGGGACATCTGGGTGGAGGAAGACAAGTAGGAGTGATTATGAAGAAAGAAAAAGTAGAAAACTTTTACAAACCTTATAAATATTATTAAAAAGAAAATATTTGTGTATTAATCAAGGTTTTCACTGGCTTAAGAGGAACTGAAGCAAGGACCTGAATTGCAATCATGTGGAGCCTGTGACAGATCTTACCCCCTCTCCTATTTTTTTTTTTTTTTTTTTTTTTTTTAAGCTCTTCAGAAGATCCAGTTTCCTTGGGCACTCAGATAGGAAAGTCAGTGTACTGTCTCAGAGGAGGTTAAGTCTTTGAGCTTGTTAACCATTGCATATTGGTTAAAGGCAGCCACTTTGGAGCTGCAGCCTAGACGCCAGCACCCTAAGCGCTCCTGTTTTAGTTACGTGGATGGGAAGCTAGGGGATGGGTTTTCTCTGCAGGCAAGAGCTCCATCGGGTGACCTGGGGGTGACTGTCTCCCATGTCCTGCTTCTGGCTCTGGGTCAGGACAGAGGTTGCAAAAGAGGAGGAGCCCAAAACACAACACACTCATGAGTGGAGCAGTGAGAAGAGGAAATCAGATATGTCCTGAGGGAGTTCCTGTGCAGTGTGCTGGAGAAGTCCCGGTCCCAGGGGCAAGGGTTTACATTTGAGATTTTGGAAAGGAGAAGGAGAACTTAGCAGTGCCTCTATGACAGCTGGAGCCTGGAGATATTGGGGTTCAGTCTTTTAAAAAACAAAACCCATCTCCTCTGGAGGTTCCTCCTTTGTTGTGTGGGTTAAATAAACCCATTAGCAATTACGGAAAACCCCCACTTCTGCCATGGGAGTCATGAGGTCAGACCGTGCGGTCCTGGCTGTTCCTTTCCGTGGGAGAGCAGTTCCTGCCCGGCTCTGGGTGTGCACGCCTCCTCCCTTGGTGCAGCTTGGGGAAGTTGCTTCCTTCCTTCGAAATTGGAGAAATGTGAAGCTCACTTCCCAAAGCAAATGAAACTCTGCTTTCCCCAGCTCTCCACACCTGATTTTTTCTGAGGACAAGTGTTTTTAGTGTCCCTACCACAAACTCAGAATGGATTGCACAGGTTTCTCTTTACTTTTTGGCCCCATTTGCTGGGGGAGGAAGAGCAGAAAATGCAAATGCTGGATTTTGAGTGAAAAGCTGAGAAACCTGAACTGAAGCTGAGCTAATGTCTCTCATTTTCCTGCTGGAGAAATGGAGTTTTGTCTCAGGTTCTGAGGAGTTTCAGACAGCAATTTGGTGCCTGGGGTCCATATTCCTGTTTGTATGAGCCTGATGCTGCCTGGTGGCTGGGTAAGCTGAGAGATGAAGATAAATTTAACCACAAACTCTAAGTAAAGGAGGCTTTAAGCAAGGCCATGCAAGGAGATGCTAAGTGCAGCTTCCCCAGGGGTGGAGGAGGAATCTCCCCATGCATCCAGGGATGGGATGCTCATGGGTCCAGCCTGATTCCAGGAGCACAATGTGCCCAGGGCATGACTCTACCACCTCAGCAGCGCCTTGCATGCCTTCAGCCTCCAGGATGGGAAGGAGAGTGTGTGGGTATGTGTGTGTGTTTGAGCCTCTCAAGCTGCATGAAGTCAAGAGCAGAGAGGCTTCCTGTTTCCTTTTTAAGGTTTAACAGAATTTGAAAGCAGCCGCCACCGTGACCTGGACCAATGATTGGGGCAGAGCAGCGGGGAAGATTCAACTTGGGGTGCCTGGCGCCCGTTACAAATGCCAGCTTCACTCTCCTGGCCCCACGTGGAGCCCCCACGCTCGCTCAGGCTTCGGGGGGCTGCCAGGGTAAGGTGCTACTCACTGCTGCGGGCACGCCTTTGCGAGTGGTTTATAATGCTGGTTATTTTAGCTGCTGGCTGTGAATTGCAAAAAATAGATCTATGCATTCGAGTTTGCAATGCCTTACGCTCCTTGCGCTTCTGTGTGGCTTGGGCCAGGCTTTCACAGGGGGAATATTTTAAATTAAGCATATTTAAACCATGATTGCTGGCTGCTGGTTGGGTTTTGAGCTTTGCCTCACCCTGCTGCAGGTCCATGAGCAACCCGGGAGGGGTGGGCTTTGCTTGGGGAGCCCTGGCTGTGGTGGGAGGACTTTGGGGGTGCCCTGGGAGGTGCTTGGGGGTGAGGCAAGGACAGTGTCAGCATGTGGGGACTCCACTCCTGCCTGGCTAAGATGCAGCATCCCCCTCTGCCTTTCCTGGTGTGATGCCTGGTGCCCAGCATCCCAGCACCTCAAAGCCTCCCCCAGCCCCCTCACAGGATCTCGCTTGCTCCTGCTGCAGGCAAGAGGACCCAGCCAGCCCTCCTTGGTGAGCCCCAGCCTGGGATGTCCGCAGGACAGCCCTGGGATCCGCTCGGGTCTCTGCCTGCAGAAAGGAGCCAGCCAGGCTCTTTGGTCCCTGGGGGGCTTTGCAGAGGGCAGCAGCTCTGCCCCAGCACAGCACGGAGCCAAGAGGAGATGGGACATGGAGGCTCTCTACCACCTATCAGCACCCCCTCTGGGGCTCATCTGGGCATGGGACATCGGCGTGGGAGGAAAACTGGGGGGCAGCAGCTCCCGGCAAGAGCCTGGCACAGCTGGGGACGGAGGCTGGGCGGCTCTGGCGTCACGCCTCGGTACCCAGAGTGCTTAGTCACCTTTCTGGGGTTTTACTCTTACACTGCGCTCGCAAGCTGTTTGCATGCTCTCCCCTGGGCTTTGGGTGGGGAAAGGCAGCAGCGAGGTGTCCTCCTGCTGCTCCTGGGGTCCTGCCACACACAATCTACTGGTTTTTTTGCCATGGGAAGCAACTACTCCCAACCAGTGCATCCCAAGCCACACTTGCTTGGAGTTTGCTCCTGTTTTTCCTATGGCTGTCCTGGAACTGAGTAGCTCCGCCGAGGGGTTTAGCAGCCCAAGGGATGCTTGTGGGAACCTGCTGCTTCCCTCACACAGCTTTCATCCTCGGTGCCGTCCCATGGCAGCGCCTTCCCTCTCCAGCCCCACACAAAGGCTGGTTCCTCTCCTTGTTGTTATTTTTTTGCTTTTAATCAAATTGCTCAGCACCCTCGGCACGCTGCACTGTGGCCAGGGGGGAGACCGTGGCTTCTCCAGCCCTGCCCACGGACCATGACTCCAGCTCGGCCACCCCATGCATCACCCTGGGGCTTTGGCGATGGAGGTCCCAGCACGGTGGCCGTTGGAGCGCGGCGCCTGTTCAAAACTGGGCCTGCCCCATCGCTGCCTTCGCTGCGAGTTCCCTTTTTCAGCTGGGACGCACAGCTTCTCAGCAACAGTGACCTCTGTCGGTGCCGCTGCCAGGGCCCAGCTTGGCTCCTACCGTCATCCACTTATATCCCACTCACCCGTCACCCTCAGCACCTGCTGCCTTTTTTCCTCTTCCCACCTTTGGCATAAGCGGAGGAATTACGCGTTTAGCAGGTGCAAACCCTGCCCTCCAATCGTTGTCTTCGGCCGTGACTGCTGCGTGATCGCACGGCAAAGCCCTTGCAGTGACTGCTGGTGTTTTGGTAAGCACACCCGCCAGCAGGCAGCTGCCAGCTCTGCTCAGAACCAGAGAAAAGTTACCGAGAGGTCTTCCGAGGACAGCCCAAAAACCAAAAAACCTGGTGGGGATTTAATTTAAGAGCCACGCGGCCAACCTCCATGACTCATGTAAATAGAGATGTTACAACTGGTGACTAATTCTGGTAGCACTTTCTGTGAATGTTTCATCTCCATTCATGTTTCAAATGAGTATTTTTCATAATTTAAAATAATAATAACAACAAAAAAAGCGCATTTTACAGGAAAGAGGGGAAGAAAGTGTTTTGGCTGCGAAGTAGTGCAGCAAGCAGCAGCTATGGGTCAGTTTTGGCTTGGTGGAGGATGCTGAACTGGTATGACTGGTCACCACTCCTCTCTGCTTTCTGCTCCTCTGTCCATGAGACAGGATTGCTGCCCATACTTGACCAGGCAGAGAGGATTTGTCTCCTGGAAGATGCTGCTAGCACCTGTACAGCAACTTAATGCGGGCCATGCCCATGGGCCGAGTGCGGCTCAGCCTCTTGGGGCCAGCTGCAGGTGGCGGCG
This sequence comes from Neomorphus geoffroyi, assembly GCA_033558235.1. NCBI lineage: Eukaryota > Metazoa > Chordata > Aves > Cuculiformes > Neomorphidae > Neomorphus > Neomorphus geoffroyi. The sequence goes on along the minus strand of JAUMJM010000005.1, from coordinate 97,617,479 downwards.
AGTTTTGGAGGGCTGTGGGGCCGCGGTGGCGGCCGGGGGAGTGACTCAGAGGCGCTTTGGGGCTCTGTGGTTTTGCTTTCATGGTTTTTCTGTGACTTCGCAACTTGTTTTTTTTTTTTTTGCTCTGCGGGAAGGCAGGTGCCAGCATGCCCGGAAAATTTGCTGTCCCGTGGGATCCTGGCTGGCTGTTGGGATGTTTTGGGGTTGTTTTGTGATGTTTTGTGCAGCTGAACCCCATGGGCAATGCAGGCGACTGCACCTTGAGTACTGTGTTCAGATTTGGGCCCCTCACTACAGGAAGGACACTGAGGTGCTGGAGGGTGTCCAGAGGAGGGGATGGAGCTGTTGCAGGTTCTGGAGAACATGTCTTATGAGGAGCAGCTGAGGGAGCTGGGGCTGTTTAGCTTAGAGAAGAGGAGGCTGGGGGAGACCTCATCACTGTCTACAACTGCCTGAAAGGAGATTGTGATGAGGTCGGTGCTGGTCTCTTCTCCCAAGTGACAGGTAACAGGATGAGAGGAAATGGCCTCAAGTTGCACCAGGTGGAGGTTCAGACTAGACATCAGGAAAAATTTCTTCACTGAAAGGGTTCCCAGGCACTGGCAGAGGCTGCCCAGGGAGGTGGTTGAGCCTCCATCCCTGGAGGTGTTTAAAATATGGGTAGATGAGTTGCTCAGGGATCTGGTTTAGTAGTGGACAGGTACGGTTGGACTTGGTGACCTCAGAGGTATTTTCCAACCAGATGATTCGATGATGTCTCAGCACACCATTCCTTGGGACCTGCATCTCAGCAGGGACCGAGCATCCCTGAGGGCACTGCCGGGCACTCAGTCCCACTGGGAAAAAATAACTCAAGTGGATTTATCTGTATGGCTTTGTGCTCCAAAACCACACACCATCAGTGCCCAAAATAAAAGATAAAACCAAACTTTTTGCTGCTGCTTCCTCAAAGGCACTTTCACTCCATGCTCCCCTGGCATCCTGCTCCCTGGCAGTGGGGTTTGGCAGAAAAATGAAGCCAAGGCAGCATTTCCAGGTTTGTTTCCTTTTTTTCTTCTTTGCATATTTTCTTCTTTGCATATTTTCTTCTCTAGCTATTTTTTCCTACCCTGACCCACAGCACTACAAGGGCTGAAGTTCTGTGAATCCAGTGGTTTTCCTGAGCAGCTGGTGCCAGCTGATGCTACCCCACTCTCCCCATTGCCCTGAGCCCAGCTGGAACGGTTTCCACCTCTTTGAAGCTTCTTGTTTTCTTTATAGAAGGAAAATTGGATTTTTGACAATGACAAAAATTTGCCCAAAAAACCCCCCACAATTCTCTTTCTGTAGAAATCTTTCTTTCCATAAAGCTCGCAGCCACATGCTGGAGAGGTCCGAGGGTTTCTGGCAAACTGGATTTTGAAGCTGAGCCAGCAAACCGGCTTTTTTCCAAGGAGATGCTAATGACTGCCAGCACATTTTCCATTTTTGTTGCAATATTGGGGGGAAGGAGTTGGGAGGGGAGCGGGATAAGTATTTTCCGACCACGGGTACACGTGCCAACCCTCCTCCTCCTGCCTGTGGGATGCTCATGTGGTGATTTCTTCTACCATTCCTCCAGGTAGGACATTTCCCACCAGCTCATGCTCTGCTGGGACGAGATCCAGGGCTGTCCCTGGGGAGCTTTGGATTAAAGGGGACCACCCATCCCCTTGCTTTTGGGGGCAATATCCAAGCATTAGGGGCCACGGTGCAGTGTGGAGTTGATGCTGATGCCAGGTATCTGGCATTGGGCTCCGATGCCTCCAGACCTCCACAGCTCCTGGGTTCATTTGGGGGGTTTGATCCCTCGAGTCCCAGCCAAGTTGGCTATGAAACACCATGCTGCTTCCAGCGCCGGGCTCCTGCGGCCACATACTGAAATAATTAGGACAGAGGGATCATGTGCTGATCCCTCGCCCCACTTCCCTCTCTGCTTGCACAGCGCCTGCCGCCTGCCCCAACCCTTCAGGGCAGGGAAAAGCCAAAAGTTCCTGGTGAGAGCGGGAGCTGGCAGCATCTGTGCTTTAGTGTGGATAAATTCACCTATAAACAGTGTGAGGCTTGGTGAGGGGGTGTAAAACAGCCTGCAGGGATGAAGCAGTTCAAAACACCGTGGGGCAATGCGTAGAAATATATAATTAACCCACAGATTCCCACCACATATTACGATAAGCAGCAGCATCGCAGCCAGCATCTTTTACGGGCTGTCATTGCAGGGGAGCGGCTGCTGGCATCTCGGTGCAGGGGACTTTTGCTTCTCATATGAGAAATTGGTGAAAGCCACAGATGAGAACACGAAAAGGCTAGTGTTTTTTCCATGGCCCACTGGTGCTTGTGCTCATCAGATAAGCTGGAACATCGACCGGCAGCCATCCCCGTTGGTGAGCAAGCAGCCGGTTCTCCCCAGCACTGTGGCTGCATGGCTTGCCACCAAAGCAATTGCAATGAAGCTGAGGTTAGAAGCTGCTGGGAACGGTGCTGGAAGGGTTAAAGCCACCACTGAATGGTGGGAACACTGAGGGATGCCTGGATGCACTGACTGGAGGTGTCAAGGGACCGATGCTTCCCCAGAGATGCCCAGCTGGAGCTCCGGAGATGCTGCCATGCCAGTGAGGCAGCATGGTCACAGGGTGCCTGGTGTTGCCAAACCCCAGCAGATCCAAGTTGCTGCTGCAGTGACTGCTGTCGTAAACCTGTTTTTTAAATAGCACGAATTTGCGAAAGTCTGATTAAAGTTACCCACCCCTGGAGCTGTTTGTGACCGCTTGACTCATCTCTGAACTCTAGCTGAATCAGGGAGCGCAAACCTGCCAGTAAGCCATTTTCGGGGTGGTTCATTTTCTTGAAACACATAAGAACCGTACTCCTGGCCATGCTGAAATCATGCAAAACAAAAATTGAGTGTGAAATACCAGGGGGTGAAAACAGAAGCAGGGTAACAGCCATTGCCCCGCAGTGGGAGAAGAAGAGAGGGTCCTTTATCTGGGCTTAGAGTGGGTAAGCATCTCGGATAGGTGCTTGCTAGAACTGGAGAATGGGATAGGTTTCCATCACCCACATGGTAGCCAGCAGCATTTCCCATGATTTTTGTAGGGATGTCATGGCTTTTTTCAGCCTATCTGATATGGATGGGGGAAAACCAGAGTGACTCCCAGCAGACAGGCTGGAAGAGCATCCAGGTGCCCAAGAACTTGGGGATGCATGACCTGGAGGGCTGTGGACCACTTGACAGAGCCTCCCACCAGGCACTATGACAAATGGACTTCAATGCCTGCATCTCATCCCCTCCCCAGCCCTCTGCTGCTGTTGTGGTCCCAGTGGGTTTGGCTGCAAGCCCTGGGAAACAAGATCTTTCCCAGCAAAGGCCCTTTCCGATGAGAAAAAATCCCAAGCCTTTCCCAAAGGGTGTAGCCAGCTGTTTCGGGGGAAGCGGGAGCACCCATCAGCCGTGGGAAAAATCTCCCTTTCCTGCATCTTGGCGGGGGGTGATGGGGCTGTATAAACTCTCTGGCACGTCCCAGGCTGGGAGATGCAGCAAGGAGAAGCCAGGTAGGATGTTGGATGGATTTGTTATGGTCCTAGATGTGCAGGGGATCTGTGTGTGCGGCTTTTGATGCTGGCGTTTGCTGTGGGAGGAGGCGACTGTGCCTGGGAAGCAGGGGGCTCTGAGCTAAGTGGGGATGCCAGTGCCCCAGCCAGCAGGGTAAAGGGGAGACTGCGCTTGAAGGACTACAGTTTGCCCTGGCTGATGGACTTTTTAACCACCCTGAGGCCACAAGCTGTCCTTTGCATGGTATGAATTGCTCTCACAGCCCAGGGAAGGATGCTAAAGTCTAGTTTTCCTTTGTTTCCCCAATGTTGCCCCCTCCACTTTTTCCACTAATGCTTAATATTTAATATTTATAATGCTTACTATTTAAGCATTTAATTTAATATTTAAGCAATTAATAGCAATTAATGTTTAATATTAAGATTAGTGGCATTCAAGCAGAAGCTGCCAGGGTTTGGGCTGTGGTGTCTCCCCAGAGGAGCTGATCTTAAACTCTTATAATTAAATCCCCATAAAAGGGGAAGCACAGGCAGTGAAGAGATGAATCCCTGGGGCAAAGCCACCATGGCTGAGCATCCTGCCCCAAGCAGCACGAAGTCTTGGCAGATTTCCACCCTGTGACACAAAACCATGCTGGTAATAAACCTGGAGGCAAGGGGGTGAAACATCCACGTGTGCTGCCCTGCTCCAGTCCTGCATCCAGCATTCCCACAATGGCTAATGAAGATCTCATTCCTCCATAGGTGATTCCCTGGCACTAGAGGAGGCAGCAGTGGGTGAGTCATTAGGAGCACGGCTGTCCCACTGGGAGTAGAGAGCAAGGCAGGGCTTGGGTTCTTTTTCCCCTCCTAATTATTTTGGTCATTGTTTAATGGTGGGAAATAAGTGACATTTGTGCCCGTTGCAGCCAGCACTTCTGGGTTTTTTTAACCTGTTCCCATGAAAACATACCCAGTTCTGATGTTTTCTCTTCCCATCGCAGGCGCTGGCTCCGGAGGATGCAGGGAAGGACTCATGGCTTGGGTGAGTGTCTCCATGGGATAGGTGGCACAGCTTTGGGACGGAGAGTTTGGGGTGCCCAGCATACACTGCAGGACACCAGGCTGGTGGGGACCACCCAGACAGGGAACCGACCCGCACGGGATCTTCTTACCTTCAAAGCCTCGAGTGTCTGGTCCAAGCACTGATGCTGGGGAGGCAGCTGCGGGCTCTGCTGGGAGCCACAGCCCCAGGGCCCTCTGAGGGCATCAGTGACTTGGCTTGTCTGCTGGAAATCTGTGGGTTTTTGAGGCTGTGCTGTTCCAGTAAATGAAAGTGGGGCTGCTGTATCTCAGGCCACGTGATGAGAGGTTTTGGTAACTTGGTGCCTGTTTGACAAAGAAGAAGAAAGGAAAAACCCCACGGAGTGGTGGGGTGGCAGGAGGTGTTGTGCCTCTTGTGGGCTTGCTGACCAAAAATGAGTCAGCAGCCAGTGTGGCTGCTGCAGGAGAGGGGAGAGAAGCACCCTAGGATGCTCTTCCCTTTCTGCCACCATTCCTCCTCCTGCTGATGCTGCTGCTGATGCTGGTGGTGCTGCAGTGTTGGGCTGTGCTGAGGGCTGGAGCACCTCTGCTCTGAGGACAGGCTGAGAGAGTTGGGGTTGTTCAGTCTGGAGAAGAGAAGGCTACAGGGGGGCCTCATAATTGTCTTCCAGTACCTGAAGGGGCTGCAGGAAAGCTGGAGAGGGGCTTTGTACAAGGGTAAGCAGTGATAGGACGAGGGGGAATGGCTTTAAACTGGAAGGGGGAAGATTTAGATTAGACGTTAGGAAGAAATTCTTCATGATGAGGGTGGTGAGGCACTGGCACGGGCTGCCCAGGGAAGTCCTGGATGCCTTGAACCTCCCTGGAAGTGTTCAAGGCCAGTTTGGATGGGGCTCCAGTGGGAGATGTCCCTGCCCATGGCAGGGGGGGTTGGAACTGGATGGGCTTTAAGGTCCCTTCCAACCCAAACTATTCCATGATTCTATGATCTCGCCCAGGCATCAGCCTTCACCTCTGCCCCACTCTCCATGTCCTCCTGCAGAGAACCAGCCTGGTGTGAGCACTACTGAGCTCAGGGTGGCCACATGGGTGCTAGTGGGGATGCCCATCCCCCTGGCCTTTGGGTAGCCCTAGTTTTCTCCTGCTGGAAGCACTCGGGTGTCCCTGTGTGTATGTGGCAGAGGAAGATACGTGATTTTTTCAGCTGAGACGCGTGTTAATCACGGCATCCTTAAACCAACCACAAAACCCACTTTTAAGCCTGAGCACACAGTTGCGTTGCGCTGACAAAAGGGGTTAATTGTGTCTGGGGGACTGAAACGACCTGTCCGGCTTTTGGCTTTCCCATCCCTCTGCTCTGGGGTGACAGTGGGTGTACAGTTCCAGCTGGGTTCTCCATCACCTGAGTCAAGCTGCAGTGCTGGAGCTGGGTGCCAGTTGGTGATGCCAGGTATCCAAACCCAACATGTCCTGGGACTTTCAGCTTACAAGGAATTAGAAAGTAAAAGCAGCTCTGAATTAGAGCAAAGCTGAGTATTTTTAAAATCTCCCAGTGTAACAGTGGAGCTGTGGGGATGAGGCGTTGCCTGGGGCTGGGCAGAAAAAAAGCATGGTCATGGCCGAGGCAGAGAAACAGGAACTGCTCCTTCGTGAGAACTTACAGGGAAATTGGTTTAAAGAACTGAGACGAGCTGAAGGATTAAACCCAGGCAGGGTACTGAGTCGAGATAAAGGCATCGGCAGGCCCTGGCTGTGGCTACCTCCTTGCCCACGCCAAGCAGAGCTGGGGTCTCTGGGACATATCCAGCCCTTGTTTGGATACCTCCAAGTCCATATTTAGTATGGATGGGATAATATTGCCATTCCCATTGCTGGGAGATGGCTTGCCCTGCTCCCCTTTTTTCTGAGCTTGTAACTATCAGTAGAAGCATCAGCACCAGCATCAGCATCAGCATGGCTTTGGCTTTGGCTTTGGATGGAGACCATCGCTGGGAGCCATGCAGGGATGCAGGCAGCTGACTCTGGCTGGAAACCATCTGCCTGCACCACCGTGCATCTGTGGCATGTGCCGATGTGCATCCTTGGCATGGTATCTGCCCACCTCTGCAGGAACCCTGCGATTGTGCCCTCCCCTACCACCCTGTGGCATGGTGGCGGAGGAGGAAAAAACTTGTACCACGGCATTTATCGCCTCGAAACTGAAACTAGTGCTCTCCGTAGGTGGGGATTTCTCTCCGAGCATCAATGCGACGCTCCAGCCTGGCCCCCGCCAACGCGCTGCCCACGCCCCTGCCCACAAGGCAGACGGCAGGCGGGACAGAGGGTGGCTGCAGCCCCACTGCCCACCCAGCTGCTCTCCCCCTACCACCAGACTGGGCACGGTGTGTGTCTTTCCAGATTTTAGGGATTTCTTATTTTTAAAAAACATCGACCATTTGGGACCAAATACTGGCATGAAGGCGCCCTTCCCTTTACTTGCTGGGCTCCACATAGAGCATTAACATACGGCAGGACTTTTCTCTGGCTCTTGCACTGCATTGAAGGATCCTTAAATATAATTTTTTCTACCCATGCAGAACATTTGCCATATTTTCAGAGGGCCACAAAGATGATAAGTCTGGAGCATCTCCCTTATGCGGACAGGCTGAGAGAGTTGGGGCTGTTCAATCTGGAGAAGAAAAGGCTCCAGGGAGACCTTAGAGCAGCCTCCCAGAACTGAAAGGGGCTCCGGGAAAGCTGGGGAGGGGCTCTTGATCAGGGAATGCAGGGACAGGACAGTGGTAGCGATTTTAAGCCTAAAGAGGGGCGATTTAGATGAGATATTAGGAAGAAATGTTTTCCTGTGAAAGTGTGACGATGGCTGCCCAGAGAAGTCATGAATGCCCCCTCCCTGAAGATGTTCAAGCCTAGATGAGATGGGGCTCTGAACAACCTGATCCAGTGGAAGGTGTCCCTGCCCATGGCAGGGGGGTGGAACTGGATGGGCTTTAAAGTCCCTTCCAACCCAAACCATTTTATGGTTCATAATGCTATTTTATGCCATGCTTTCAAAACTCACATTTATCAACCGTGTATGAGACAGCTTTGTTGTTCTGGCATTTGGGAGTTTCAATACTTTCAATCATGCTTGTAGTGCCAGCTTTTAGACTCACATTTTCATCAATGACAGTCACTGTGGTGGGCAGCCAGCCTCCCTCGTGGGCACTGGAAATCTGGCCACTAGAAAAATCAAGACATCCAAAGTCACACCGGCTTGTTTGGAAAGAGCATGGGTCCAAGCAAAACTGAATTACTTAAACATGCTTTGGTGATGGGAGAAATTGCTGTTTGGGAGCAGGGCTGGGGATTTCAGAGATTCCTGGTAAAACAAAGCACAAAATATGCTGGATTTTTTTACACCAGGTGCTGCTTGCAGGTTTAGGTAGGGAGAAGCCATGCACTTTCCCACGCTGGTTGTGCCCCAGCACTCACCCTTCGCTCACCCGTCTGGAAAGCAGTTTGCCAGAGCCTCACAGCAAGTCATTCCCAAAGCCTCAAGGCAGTGGCAGAGCTTTGCAAAACCCCCCAAAGTGCATTTCTTACTTTCATTATCACTCATTCAACAAAATCAGGCACATGATGCAGATGATTCAGCAAAGCCCATCCAGCTGCTTGTCCTCCTCCGAGCCAGAAACGGGTCCTGCATCCTCAGCACTTGATAATTCCGAATTGGGGAAAGACGGAGGGACTCAGAGCATCAAATCTGGCTTTTCCTGCTGGAGATTTATTGTTCTTTTATGAATTTACACAGAGTGTGAAATCTATTTGAAATGGTGCACTGTCCTGGGATATTCTCTTCATTTTCTGATAGATATTGACTATTCCTTTTGTTTTCTGATAGATATCACATTATTCTCTTTATTTTCCGATAGATATTGGCTATTCCTTTCATTTTCTGATATATAACAGATTATTCCCTTCATTTTCTGATAACTATCAGATTACTCCCTTCATTTTCCAATAGATATTGGCTATTCATTTCATTTTCCGATAGATATTGGCTATTCCCTTCATTTTCCAATAGATATTGGCTATTCCTTTCATTTTCTGACAGATGTCACATTATTCTTTTCATTTTCTGATATATACCAGATTATTCCCTTAGTTTTCTGATAGAAATCGAATTATTCCCTTCATTTTCTGATATATCTGTGTTTCTTGTAGAAGCATTTTCTGATACACGTATTTTCTGATATGCACATTTTCTGATATATACATTTTTAAATCATATAGGAATGCAGCGAATCTTCTTTGGTCGCGTTTTCCTGGCTCACCTCACTTGTGCCAGCCCATCAGATTTGAATTTTCCTTTTTTTAATCCATTAGTTTCAGTTACACACAGCTACTCTTACTATTTTCTCCTGATGGGAGTTTTGAAATGAGGAGCTTTGGGCAGCTTGTTGGGGTGCTCAAAAAAAAAAAGCGCAGCTTAGATGTGAGAAGGTTTCAGTTGGTCCCACTTAAAGCTGTGCTTAGTTAGTCCTGGCTGATGTGACAACCTCTCCTCTAAACACTGTCATTAATTAAAACAATTGGGCATTTTTCATGCCCAAAGGTAGCAAAGTCTTATGAGGAGCAGCTGAGGGAACTGGGGTTGCTCAGCCTGGCGAAGAGAAGGCTGAGAGGAGACCTCATCGCTTTCTACAGCTCCGTGGAACGAGGTTGCGGTGAAGTGGGGGTTGGTCTCTTCTCCCAAGTAACAAACAATAGGATGAGAGGAAATGGCCTCATGTTTTGTCATGGGAGGTTTAGATTGGATATTTGGGAAAACGTCTTCATCGAAAGAGTGGTGAAGCACTGGAAGAGGTGGAAAATGGTGGAGTCTCCATCTGTGGAGGTGTTCAAAAAACGTGTAGACCTGGCACTTTGGGGCATGGTTCAGTAGGCACGGTGTGGTTGGACTGGGTGGTCTTGGAGGTCTTTTCCAACCTCAGTGATTCAATGGCTCTGTGTTTATGTCCCTGTGAACAGGGTTATGAATTAAGCCAGCTGGAGGGGGTTAGTTTAAAGAAAAAGGAAAAATTATTGTTTTGCCAACAGGGGAAAAAAGGATTATTTTGGCAAGAGGGAAAGGGGGGAGAAAAAGCCACTTTGGGTTTATTTGATGAGGCTTAGAGAGTCTGTTTCTTTGAAAAAAAAAACCAACCAAAACACCAAAAAACGTTTTCCAGCACTTTCTGCACGGGGCAGTTCCCACCGAGAGCTGCAGGGGGGGTTGGTAAGAAGGAAATGCCCGGCCTGCAGACGGCTCCGCGCCCCCCCCACCCCGCGGGGAGCGACCTGAGCAGTGGCAGAACCGCACAGCGGCATCTCCTCCCGCCCATACATACCCCCAATATCTTCAATACTTTCACCATTTTCCTAATTTAAAATATTGATAAATATTCTAATATTTTCAATATTTTCATAATTTTCAACATTTACAACTTTTAAAATATTTCCAATATTTTCAACATATAAATATTTTAAAATATGTCAACATTTTCTACATTTTCTACCTAAATATTTTTAATATTTTCAATATTTTCAATGTTTTCATAATTTTCAACATAAATATTTTAAGTATTTTAAAGTATTTTAAGTATTTTAATACTTAAAATATTTTCAACATTTTCTACCTAAATATTTTTAATATTTTCAGTTTTAATCATTTTCAATGTAATTTTTAAAATATTTTCAACATAAATATTTTTAGCATTTTAAATATTTTCAACATTTTCAACATATTCAACATAGCTATTTTTTTAATATTTTCAGTGTTCAGCATTTATAACATAAATAGTTTTAGTATTTTAAATATTTTAAACATTGTCAACATATTTAACATAGATAATTTTAATATCAACATTTCAAATTTTTCAGCATTTTGAACAAATATTTTAATATTTTCAATGTTTTTCAGCATTTTGAACATAAATATTCTTAGTATTTTCAATGTTTTCATCATTTTGAACATAAATATTTACTATTTTCCATGTTTTCAGTATTTTCAACATTTTTTAATATATTTTCAACATTTTTTAATATATTTTCAATGTTTTCATTATTTTCCATGTTCTCCCATCACAGCAGCAGGAAGGAGCCACCCAGTCCCTGGCGCTGCTGTTGGAAGTCCAGCTGCATCCCTGGCTGGGCTGGAAAGCGCAGAGCCCACCCAGCAGCCAGGATGGGCAGCTGGACAAAGCCCCCCCAGACCTCACCTGTGCCTGCCCCAGTGCCTCAGCTCGCGCCACACTGGTTTGAACCTCAGCTCAGCCATTGTGGCTGTTAAAATAGGAGTAAAATTGGGAAATGGGAGAGCCTGACGTGCTTGGGTGAGCAGCCGGCAGCACCGCGTGTATCACCGACCCCGATGCAGTCCCGTTCGGTGTGCGCCGGTGGAGCGCTTTTCTTCTTAGGAGGTTTTCACTAATTTCACTCTTACTCATTAGCAAAGACGCTGCGCGCCCACAGTGCCATCACCATTTCTTTAGGGTTCGCCGGTTGTTGGACGCAGGCAGCACGGCAGGGTGAGGTTTGGTGCTCGCTGGTGCAGCAGCCTCCTGCGTATCCCCAGCGCCTGGAGTCACGCTGGTTTCTCATACTGGTATTTCTCAAGCCCTGGCACTTTTCAAAGCCCAACTAGAGAGGGAGGGGGACATGGTGTCACCATCTTTCTTGGCACCCGGAGAGATGAGGTGGAAGCTTTCAAGGTAGTTGCCATCCATCCTCTTTACTACTTGTAAATCCTTTCTACACTTGAGCTTTCCCGTTAGCAGGGTCAAGCTTGGAACTCCTTGGGTCCAAATTCCTGGTGGGTACCCCAAAATATTTGCCTCTCTCGTGCCCCTGCATCTTTCTGAGGCTGCCCGGGAAGTTGTACTTTCTCTCTAAGTGCTCTTTATTAAACACAAGCACCCAGAGGACCACCAGCACTGCTGACCAGAGAGGGATGGGAGCCAAGGAAATGGAATCATGGGCTGTTTGTTTGGTGCTGTCACTATGCTCAAATGCCGAAGTGATGCTCCACTGGGAAGGACAGTGGCACCTGGCTTGTGGGTGAGAGCCGAAGGATGAAGGCTTGGCACCTGCTTGAGGTGAAGAGTTTGGGTGGGTTTCGGCAAGGGTTTTCTGCTGGCAGCGATGTGATCCTGCAATAATAATAAATAATGGAGGGAAGAGGCCAGTGAGCTCTGTTCCCCAGCTGCCAGAAGTGATTTGTAGCTTCCAGCAACTACAATAAGTCGGCACAGCAGAAGTGCTGAGCGAGTGCTTTTTCGTGGGAGCTGAAGCAAAGGAGGACTCCAAACCAGAGCTGCCACTGGGGGCTTTGGGAGGGCGACCTTTCTGGGCTCACCATCGGCTCTCCTCTGGGCTAACAGTGACCCCCTGCACTGGATATCGCCCCACTCCCCCTTTGGCTGTGGGATGGGGAAGGCATCAGGATCTGGGGAGAGGGGTCCACCAGTATGGCACATGCCTCCCAGTGATGTTCTATAATGGGCTGTGGTTTGACCCCAAGTGGGAGGGGTATACCATTTATTTGCATAGCCTTGTCTGAAATGAGTGTTTCAGGCCAGTTGCGCCAGGCTCGGCATGCCAAACACCCACCAGAGCCAAGCCACTGCCGGGGCGTTGCAGACAGAGCAGTGGGGAGGTGGCTGCCTGTGCCCGGTGTCACTGTGCACATCACAGCCACTGTGCCCACCAAGGTGGTCGGCAGGGCTAGCAGCACCAGGGATCCCCTACTCCCTGCCGCAAAGTTTCCCCAAAGAACCTGAACATAGTAGCTCCTGGGAGCATCGGTTTCCACTTCCCAAAAGCTCTCACTAGAGCAGGCTGTGAGCCCTTTGGGACAGGGAGCAAGTCTGTGTGCTGGGATGGGGCGTGGGAGTTCTGCTGGGGCTGCAGGAATGATATTGGGGGTGTGGAGGGGATGCTAGGGATGCAGGAGGGATGCTGGGGTTGCAGGAGAGATAATGAGGATGCAAAAGCAATGCTGGGAGTATGGGAAGGATGCTGAGGATACAGGAGGAATGCTGAGGGTGTGGAAGGGATGCTGAAGATGCAGGAGAGATGCCACTGAGCACAAAGCTGCAGCTGCACATCTCAAGGGTTTTGGTGCTTCAGAGCCTCCGAGAAGCCACTCTATATGAAGATGATTTTGTATTTTCTTGAGCTCAGTGCTGTTCATGAGGTCTTGCCGACGCTGCTGCTGTATGGTAGGTGTTTGCTGGGACACAAGGAGACCGGAGCGACTACTTGGCGGAGAGCCCGTGCTGGCAGACAGCAAGGCACGCCCGGCACGTGCCGCTGCAGAGACCGACTCTACCGGTGTCAATTTGTGCTCTAAAAGCGTATTTTAGCTGCTTGTGCACTAGAGATGTCGAGTGATCTCAGAATGACTCAGAAAAGAGGGAATACGCTTGCTGAAAGAAACCACCGGGCTGTACAGCCAGGGCAGGGTGCTCAACACTGGATCCCCACAATTTGAGGGCCCCTCTAGTTGCCTCGCAAGGATTGGGCAACACTTTCAAACCCTTTTTTTTCTTTTGGAAAGCAAAGAATTCAGTGCTTGCAAACAAATACAAGCAGTGCCAATAAATACGGTACTGCAAACAAATGCAAGCCTTGCAAATAACTGTAAGTCCTCTTGGATTTGATGTGTGACATCCTGGCTGGCAGCAGAGGAGCAGACAGAAACACAGCTTTGGTTTGGTTTTCTGAGGTTGTTTTTGGGGGGGTGTTTTTAAGTCAGCTGTGCCTGGCTTTTTGGACTGGAATGTAAGAAAATGGATGCTCTCTGATCTTACTCATGCCTGGGAGTTAATTTGTTGCTCATCCCAATGACCCCTGTTTGCTTTGTCTGGCAAGAGACGCGGTGTGGAGATAGTAAAAAGCCTTTCTAAAGTCAAGCTGGGCCTGAGGAGGAGCTTTGGCCCCATATGGGGCTCAGCGTGGGTAACACGTGAGGCCGCCACGCTCGGTGAGCCTCACTTAAATGTCAGGGACCTCACAAACACCACGAGCACCTTCTCTCATCATCCCCAAAGGTTTGGTTTTTTTAAAAAATATATATTTTTATGTAAATACATTCTTGTCAAACCACAAGCTGTTTCTCAGTTTTGTTTTCAGCGAGCTTTGATGAAAAGATTGGCATCTCCTGGCTCAGGCAGCAGCGAGAGACTGAGCCAGACAATGCGCTAGAGGTGCCACCAGCACCCAGCAGGGATGCAGCCCAAGTGGGCATCAATGCTCCTGGTCATCCTGCCGGAGCAGGGATGGGATTTCCTATGGGAGCTCTCCTTGCTGGGGAAAGGGGCACAGAAAACCTTCCATTTTCTGCTCTCCAGGCTAAGGTTTCACCCAGGACATGGCAGTGACCAGCCCCAAAAATTCTTCCTGGAGTTTGTTTGTTAATATTCTTTTTCTCAGATTAATTCTCACAGAGGCAAAATGCCAAACCCACCTGAAAGTCCCTGTATGATTTTCCAGGTGGGTTTCATTTTCAAGCCAGCTGTTACCATTTTACCAGCTTTGAGTAAAACCCACCTCTTGCCCAAGGTAGGAGGCTTTATGCCCTGTGAACAGATCGAGCATCATTCAGAAAATTATGATGGGGCAAAATGAGATCAACCACCAACTCGTTTTTTCCCCATGTTCTCTCACCTGGTTGCTCAAAGGATGCTCAAACAGCAGTAAAACCGTGTGCATTTGCCGAGGGGGAAGCCTGCAGCCCATGGCTGCCTAGAAATGCTGTAAATTCGTGGTTGAAATTGTCCAATATTCTGGTTTCTTCATGTGTAGTAAAAGCCCGGTGCATAGCCCAATTTCAGGGCACTCTTTGTGTTTCACTCTTTCCACGTGAGTCAAACTAAAATGATTTTGTGTCTCAGTCTTTCAAGTGGGATGAATGCTCCCCTTCACCAAGCGGCAAATATTACTGTGACCAACGGGGTGTTTAATCTCACCACAGAGAAATGGATGAGTCAAAATATGCATTTATCAAACCCTACCTGTTTTAGCTGATTTTTGACTCCTGTTTTAAAATCATGACGTGGAGGGAGATAAGGAGGGGGGAAGCATTTGACTTGAACAGAAGCAGGATAAAAATAGTGAAGTGGAAATTCACCTTCAGTTTGACATCCAGCCCTCCGTGGGCGAGATTTTAAATTAAATAGCTTGATAAGCGATTCTTTGCCTGGCTGATGCCATTTCAGCTCAGCATGCCCGGGTCTGTCATCTGCCCCAGGAGCCGAAGGTGTGGGAAGGGATCAGCAGTCACAGAGGATGAATGGGGGGCAGGGTGGTTTTTCAGGGGTGCTTTTGGTCATTATTTCTCGGTGCTAAATAGAGGAAGAATAAGTTTCAAATGAAGCGTGTTTTGTTTTGTCACAGGAAGTGGAGAGAGCATTGGGAGAGCCCTGAGACTTTGACTTTAATACATACGTATACATATATATATATTCTGACCAAAAAAAAATATGATGTATTTGTGTTTGGTGTAAATAGGGGGTACATTTGGATGGGGGGAGTGGGGCAGCAGGACTCCTGTCCCCAAGCATCCCCGGGGGGAAGATGTTTGGGGCTGCAGTGGTCCAGTGGAAGAAGGCAACCCTTCCCAGAGGGGCAGCCAGTAGCCGTGCCCCGTGCTGGAGAGGCCAAAATTGTCACCAGCTCCTGGTGAAGAGCAAGTGCCCTTTTGGTGCCTCTGCTTTGGGAAACCGTTTGAGCTTTTATTCGGGCAGGGCTTGGGCTCCGATGCTGACGGCAGCGGCAGCCTCAGGAAAAGGAGCTGGGTTTCACAATGTCTCATTCCTCCCCCAGCCGGGCTGCCCCGCTGGGTGTGCTAATTCTTTGAAAAACCCCAAAATTGGTTATTTCAAAGCCGGGGGTTCGCCGGGGATGAAGCGCATCACTTCCCTCCCTGGCAGCCCGGGAGAGCATCGCGCTGCCCTGGCCATAAACCCTGCAAAGCCAGGGTGGGGGATGGCTGCAAGCCTTTCCTTTCAGTTTAACCATCCCCCAAAAATGCCAAATTGAAGGCCCCTTTGGTTCATGAGGGCTGGCAGTAGCCAAATCAGTGCCCGCCATCGGACTTTGCTCTCTGGCACTTGGATGACTTTCATTTTAATTTTTAAGAAATACCTTCATCCTGTGGTATTAATTTGCTTTTTTTGGTTTCGCTATTAATATCAAATAGTTGCTAGATCGGCAGCGTTTGTTTTCAGTGGTAAATAACAGCTCAACTGATTTAATCCACACCGCGCTTCGAAACGGAGGGCTCGGCTGGAATAGCTTGGCTGGTGTGCCGATGGCTGGGAAAATATGGTGGAAAATGCTGTTGGGGAGGGGGGAAAAAAAAAATCCAATGGGTTACATCGGGATGAGCTGGGCTTCTTCTGGGATGGGGAAATGCAGATAATTCAAATTAAATTGAGGATGCTCAGGCAGGGCAGGGGAGTGGGCTGGGGAATGGCTCAACGCAGCCCATCACTGCCCTGCGAGTTGTCTCTGCTTTTGGGACAAAAATTTGGCCAATTGATCATTTTGAGGTTAAATCTGCTCTTTTTCTCGTTGTGCTGTGGCTTTTCTCTGCCTATATTTGAGGCTGTACCTTAGCTGAAAGGTTGCAAACAGTTTTGGGAACAAGATGTCTGCCTAAAGCATGACAGAATTGGCCACAAATTGCAGATGAGACTGATAACAAAAGCCAACAACATAAAATATGTAGAAAAACAACACCTTAAAGGCTACAAGACCACTGAAGGGCTTTTTTTTAACCAGTTCACTTGCAATGGAAGTGAAAACACCTGAAAAGAGAAATGCTTTTTTTTTTTCTTCTCTTAAATCAGATGCTCCCTCACCAAACCATGGCTGAACCCAATGGCTGGGCTGGGCAGTGCTGGTGGCATCTCCTGGGTGCAGGCAGCCCCTGTCCACACCATCCTCAGGTGGCTGCACCATCCCCTCCAACCCAGTGACTTCTAAATCTACATTTTCCCACCCAACAAGGGCAGTTGAATAGGGTTATTTTTTTTAAACCTTAAATACATTTCATAAGAAACACTCCGGTAACTCGTTTTTGGTTGTTTTTTTTTCTCTCAAAGCAAAGGGGAAAACAGCCTGCAGCTACCTGAGAGGGGGGAAATTCTTTGTTTGAATAAATCAGGCTTAGCTCAGAAGTTCGGATGAGGTTTTTGTTTTTGTTCTACTTATTTAATCTTTGTTTTTATAAATAAATACAAATAACTCAAACTGAAACTCGATGGCTTTGGTGATAATAAAAGAGCAGCCTTGGGGAAATTTTCTTCATTAACATGTTCTTTCACAGCCCACACTCAGGGTTTCGGTAGGAAAACTGCTTAACCTTTTCAGCAGCAGAAGCAAACACTTTTTTTGAAGTCCAGGCATGATAAAAACCCGGGGTTCGCATCACAAAGTTGGTTGCGCATTGCCAGGCTTTGCCTTTATTTTAGAGGCCACAAGGGGAGAAGAAATCAACTGATCCCCCAGTAGCACAGGGTCCCCTTGACCTTTCTCCCCTCAGTTCTCCCCTTTTCCCCATGTCAGGAGGGAAAGCATTAAAAACCCAAGAAAATATAATTTTAAAAGGCTGCTCCTTTTTTGTTGTTGTTTTTTGGGTTTTGCGGGGCAGCTTTGTGTTCTACCAGGTCTCTCACAACATACCAGTTTTTAGTATTTGCAGCTCACTTCCTGTATGAGGTTAGTTTGTTTATCATAAACCCCCTATTTTTAAACCCATTTCTGCCAATAAGTAATTTGAATGTTAATGTCAGGCGCTCGTGGCTGTTCCCCCCTCCTCCCTGCCTGACAGGAGGGCTCTGCCACTGCTGCCACACCTGGGAAGGATGGGCGCTGGGATGCTGTGCCACCAGCATGGGTAGGGTCTGAGGGACCCAGCAACCCCACATTCCCTGCCCCATTTTCCTCCTCCAGTTCTCAAAGGGTTTATTTTGTGTGTTCCATTAAAAGAGATACAGGATTTCAGAAAAAATCCTTAAGTTTTTTAACATGAGGCCCTGTGCAGCCATCCAAGGGCCGCAGTGATGGCACGAAGACACGCCAGGATGCAGTGAGGCCGAGATGCATCTCTCATTACCCTGTCCCTTTGCGCTTGCTCCTATGATCTTCTCATCCTTCCTCATATGCCATCCTCCAGCCTGCACCCTACAGAGACGCCAGTTAGAGCCAATTAGCGCCAGAGCCGTGTGTCACTGGAGGCGATGCTCAGGGAAGACATGGTGTGCACCCTTCCCTTAGGGAATGGCTGTCTTGCCTTCTTCCAACTTTTTCCCTGCAAGTAAAATACAAAGTAATTATGTCTTTTTCAAAAAAATTTTCGCTCTGCATGTGACATTCATAATCAGGCCAAGATGAAACATGTTTTAATTAACAGCCCATGGAGCTCGGAAGCAAAATCTCCCTGCATCCCCTCCTGGGAAAATTAACATATGAGCCCGTCAAAAGGCCGTCTAGGAGAAATTCATCAAATCAGGGAAGAAAAGGCCTTGTATCCCCATGAGAGTCCCTGCCCTCACCCAGCCCCGGGTCCAATGAGCAATGTGGTGTGGAGGAAGCCACTTCCACAACATCTGAGATGTTCTTGGCTCCATAGGCCCAGCGTTTCTGGGTACGGTGCTGTCGCCAGCAAGAATAACCCTTTAGTCTCACGTTTTTTAGAATAGCTGAAGCATTACGGGTCTTAATTTTAAAACTCCCTAGAAAAGACCTCAACAAATTTGGGATGCCGGGAAAGGGCAGAAGAGGGTAGGTAAGTGGCTTGCATGCACCTTGTAGAGCCCTTGCTGGTGAACAGCAGTAAGGTGCCCTTGGTCCTACCATCCTTGGGCTTGTCTTACACCATGTAAATACATGTCCAGCCCTGTTATAGTGTATATAATGCCCTCTTATTGCTTCTAGGAACCTCCCTGGCCACACACTGGGACAGCCTGAGCAACCCCACCTGCAGCCAGCCGTCTTCCATCTACGTTGAGTTTGACCAGAGGAGAGATCGACCATCCTAGAACCTGTCAGAAACACAAGAAAACCCACTGGAAACAGTGAGCTTTGTTGCAATATGAAAATTAAATGCAAAGCTTGATGGGTATTTTTAGCTGTTTAAGGCTGAACAGGTGTTTGAAAGGTCAGACACGAGTCATTGGAAAAAAAATACATATATATATATATATAGAGAGAGAGCAAGCCTGGCAACATGGCGTTGTCACTCCGTGGCACTGGATGGCCATGGCATGGCATCTGTTGGCCATTTGGCTCTGCTGAAGCTGTGATGTTTAGCCCACTTGTGGGTTCTTTGGCTTGCATGACCACCCAGGGCCCTGGGGAACTGCAAGCGCCCAACTGGGAATCTCAATGTTGGCTTTGGTTGCTCGTCATTCCTGAGGTAGGCAGGTGTTAAGCGTTGTGGGAATGTCCTAGGAGGGTTTGGTGCTGGTCTGGCCAGGCTGAAGTCTTATCCTCAACACAGTGTGTGCACCAGGCATTTGACTGGAGGAGGGGGGGTGAGTGTAGAAAGGCTTCCTTGTGATGGGGCTCTGTGACAATGAGACTTTCAGGTGGATTTTTTTTTATGAGCAATTTTTTTTTCCATTTCAAGGAATAAAGGAAGTTTGTCATCCTTAAAACAAAATTGCATATGATTTTAATTAGTTACTAAAGCAAAAATTTAAGGCCACAGAAAGAAAGGGTCTGTCTCTTGGGGAGGACCTAGATGATGTCTTTGGCAGTCCTGGGTCATGACCATCCTGGACTTGGCTATGGTCAACCTGGACCATGGCCAACCTGAACCTAGCCACAACCAACCTGGGCCATGACCACCTTTGATCTTGGCCATTGTGAATCTGAGCCATGACCACCTTTGATCTTGACCACAGCTGACCTAAACCTGATGACGGCCAAGCTCAAGCTGGTGATGGCCAAGCTCATGCCCAAAGGCGAGATCCCGCCAACCCTCTGCACTGCTGCATGTTGCCAGTGGGGCAGCGTTTCTCTTCCTTGTTGTCTCACCAAGGTCACCAGGTTCAGGCAGGCAACAAGCTTCTTCCAACATGAGTCACAGGAAAGACAAATGAAGAGCATAAGGTGTGACAACTTGCCTGCCCAGGCCAGTGGGCTCCCAAACACCAGTGGGACCAAAGAGCCATGGGCAGACAGAGGCTGGCAGCTGCCAGATCCTCGGCTGGGCAATAAAGCCCTTTTTTTTTAGTTAAAGAAGCCCCCAAAATAGCACCTGAAACCAATAAACTTCCCTTTCAGGAACTTCTGTAATTTGAAACACACAAGAACAAAAAAAAAATCCATTATTTTTTTTTATGTTGTTTGTCAAGTAGGACTTATTGGCCTTGTTTTTAAATACAGTTCAGCTGGTGGGTGCTGGGGTGTGGGAGCACTCAGCACAGTGGCACCCAGCACAGGCTGTGGATTCCCAGCAATTTCTCAATATTCTTTCCCCCCCTGAAATTTCTTCCTGTCTTTCAGCCTTTCCAGCTGACGCACAGTCCCACCGCGTTGCGTCACAGAACTCAAACCCCAGCCACCCAGCTGATATTTTGGAAGAAAGCAGCTAAAAATATCCCTCAGCGTCAGGCACACAGGATGGGCCAGTAGTTAATCTGCTTTGAGCACAAGAGAAAAAAATCAATCACTGATCCTGCAACCATGCCTAACAGCTTGGTTTGTGCCTGCAGCATCCCCACAGAGGTTCAAAATGGGAATTAAAAGTAGGATGCCAGACAAGAAGGTGGAAAACTAGCCCCAGGCCAGGGTTGTGGGTGCTCAGGTGTGATCATCTCATAAAATACTGGATGCAGGTCCCATCTTACAGAATCATAGAACGGTTTGAGTTGGAAAGGACCTTAAAGATCATCCAGATCCAAAACCCCCTGCCACAGGCAGGAACACCTCCCACTAGATCTTGCCACTCCATTTTTGGCATGCAATGCTCTCTCTTCTCTGTGATAACTGTATTGACCCTCTTGTTGTATTTATTAGCCTTTAAATCAATGTATTGGAGTCTTCCAAAAGAAGCATGTGTGTCCCAGTCTAAGGGGAAGCAACCCAAGCCATCCCTGCACACCTTGGCTGGCCCATCCCTGTCCCATGTTCGTTCTTGCCACCCTGCTTAATTTAGACACCTCTCCCACCATCTCTCATCTGCTCCTTTTATGCCAAAAGCCCTATTGGAGCAATCTCACCAGAATATTGTTCCAAACCACAGTGGCTGCTATCAGTTACTGCCATCTATTTACCTGTGGTGAAATAAAAGCAAGAGGCGTAGATAGAGGGGTAAGCAGGGCTGGAAGCATCCCTTCCCTCCTTCCCAGGGCATCCAGCCAGCAGACAGAGGGGTCACAAATGGTAAGGAAGATCAAGGCAGCAGGAAGGTAGGATGGTAATATTTATGAGTGGATTTTGATTCTACTTAAAATAATATAGAACAACAAAGTAAAAATAATGTAACAAAAATAACAACGTAAAAACATCATAATAAAATAAAGTAAAAACTAATAAAATAATAATAAATCTTAGAATCATGGAATCCTTAAGGTTGGAAAAGACCTCTAAGATCTTCAAGTCAAGCCATCAGCCCAACACCACCGTGCCTACTAAACCATGTCCCAGAGTGCCACAACTACATGTTTTTTGAACACTTCCAATGATGGAGACTGCCACTTCTGTGGGCAGCCTGTGCCAGTGCTTCACCAGTCTTTCAATAAAGAAATTTTTCCTAATACCCAATCTGAACGTCCTCTGGCACAACTTAAGGTCGTTTCCTCTTGTCCCATCACTTGTTACTTGGGAGAAGAAACCAGCACTCACCTTGCTTCAACCTCCTTTCAGGGAGCTTTAAAAGACTGAGGTCTCCCTTCAGCCTCCTCTTCTCCAGGCTAAACAATCTGAGACCCCACAGTCGCTCCTCATAAGACTTGTTCTCCAGACCCTTCACCAGCTTCATTGCCTTTCTCTGGATGCACTCCAGCTGCTCAGAGTCTTTCTGATAGTGAGGGGCCCAAAACTTGAACACTGGATTTGAGGTGCCACCTCACCAGTGCCAAGTACAATAATAAAATAACTCCCTATGTTTCCCCAAACTTCACCTGTGAACCAATTGGGGATAGGGAGTACCCTAAGGCTGCTGAAGGATGCTGAGGAGTTGGATTTGAACCCATTGATGCAGCCCATGTCTGCAGAAACCCGTAAGTGTGTAGAACATAAGAGAAGAAAACCCAACCAACATCCAAAGCACTCCCAGCTGCGATGCTGCTTTTGAGTGTGGGAGCACTCAAGCCAACATCTTCCAAGCCAGCTTCATGTAACAGATGCAGTTTAGTGTCCTAGGAACTCCAAAGCACCACAGAGCTGAGGGAATGGTCAGGTACCTGCCCCTATCCTAGATCTGGGGGAAAACAGGTGATAAACAGAGATAACTAGTGATAAAACAGCAAATATCTCCTCCACATTCCTTCCTCAGGTGACGCCCAAGCCCCTAAAGAAAACAGCACTCGTGACAAATAGTTGGAAGTTTTTATTCATATAAAACTCATATTAAGAACATAAAAGATCGCATCTTAAAAAAAAAAAGATCTGCAACTATTTACAGCAGTATTGCACAAGTAAAGTGGCAATTACCCTGTCCAAAATTCATCAGTGCAAAACACAAGTAAGCCAGGGAAATTGCAGTAAAAACGCTACATATGCTGGGTCCTGTGAAACGAGTTAGTGATCCATCAGCACATCCTTGTGCGCCCGGGCTGGAGCTGATGTTAAAGCTGCTCCAGGGAAAGGGGCTGAGATGGTGGAAAAATGTGGCTTTAAAAGGGGTGGGGGGCAAAAATCACAGGGGTGTAGAAGCCAAATTCCCACTGAATTTCACTAATGCTGAAATCTTTGATGTGCCTACATCACTACTGGGAAGTGGGACTTAGGCACTTGGAGAAAACATAACAGTAATCTCATTATGCTGAACCATATTGGCCGCACTGCCAGGGGAAGACAGCGCTTTGGAAAGTAATCTATCACTTATTGCAGGGCAGGGAGGAGAAAAGGGGGAAACCAAAATCTTTACAGGAACTTAAATAAGCAGAAAATAAATATACAACATTTCTACAAGTTACAGCATTATGAAACAGTAGAGTGCATTAATTACACTGGGGGGGAAAGATTCTACAGTATTTACCAAGTTCAACTCTAAAAAAAGTTTAGGAAATAGAAGTATATTTTTTTCTTTTTCTTTTTTTTTTTGTTTTTACTTATTTATAAGCTGTACAAAACTTACATGAGAGAAAGGAAAGGAAATACATTGCACACAGATATTTGGCTCAGATGATGAAAATAATATGGTGCACTACTCTAATAAATATTCAGGTATTTACACTTACAGAAAAGACAAGCGTTAACGCATTGTGTGAGGGCGCCTGGGCAATAAATCTGGTTTCCCTGCAACCAAGGAAAACTCTTCGCCACTTCATTTTGGCAGAACAGAGACCACAGATTAGGCTTGAAATGATCCAGATCATCAGCAAATGTGGCTAAAATGAGCATAATCACTATTTAAAAACATCATTCTTCTGTTTAGAGGCTTTTTGGGGGGGGGGGCGGGGGGAGTTTATTTCTAAACCTCACTGCTCTACAGGGGTGAAATCTGGTTTTTGGAGGCTCATTTTCCTATGCCTAATGTTTGGCTGGGAATGCCTCCAGTGGAGAAGTCCCAATACCTTGATTTGTTTCCCTTAAAATTAACAGGTTTTGTCTCCATCATTGGCCGGGGCAGCCTGGTAGGGAGGACAGGGTAAAGTGCTCAGCGTTTCTTTGGTGTAAAGGGACACATTCTGGACAGTACGGTGCCGGGATGCTGTAAGGCTGCAAGATCCCAAAGTACCATTTCATCCACTGATGATGGATGAAACTCAACTAAAAAAAAAACCAAACCAAAACAACCCAACAAAAAATCCAAAAAAAGCTCATTTGGTTCCCCCCTCTGCTGCCAAATCTTGTATTGTATTATATTTTTCTTTTAGTTTTATCAACAGCCATGCAATTCCAAGTAGGTTCCCATCGGAAACCCACAGCAGCAGCCTTCTTGCTGGGGTTTTCTATATAAACCCTACAGAACAAAGCGATGGCTCGAGCACAGTTGGGACTGCAGGCATGGAGCTCAGAGCATGAGGAGCAGGAACCTGCACTGGCCAAGCTCATTTCTAACCGCTTGCCCTCTACCAGTGCCAAGGTTCTCCCCACACTCTCTCCAAAACACCCCTTCCTGAAAAACCCTGGTGCTCCTGCAGCTAAGGCCAACTCCTGCAACCAATGCTTATCTTGCAGGTCCAAAAAAAAAAAAAAAAAAGATAATAAAGAACTAAAACAACAATTAAAATTTGCTCCGCAATCCTCCAGAAGAGTGCAATCGGAGGCACGCAGCCCCACACCAACACCACAGCTCTTCACCTACCCCAGAGGCACACATAGCCAGTGCATAGAGGTCAGATTGTACAGTTTGTCCACCACTAAAAATACAACTAATCACATATGGCACTCAATAGATTCTCCCTGCATGGAAAAACCGCTATTGTGGGCTCGGGTTTGGTTTTTCTTTTTTTTTTTTTTTTTTCCTATATTGCTGGTGAAACCAGAAATAAAACCGTGGCATTTGAGTTTGAGGACCACTTACACTGGACAGAGGAAAGGGGTAGCTCTGGAGGCAAGAGGGTACATTTGTGCATAGATACAGAGGTGGCCGGGGCAGCCACCCCACCAAAAGCACCCACAAGATGAACCGGAGACCACAGGGGACATGAGACAACAGACCTGCTTCTTCCAACAAGCCCTCGGGGCTACTCCAGCAAGGCTGAATGGTCTCCAGGTAGAAGGGGAGATACCCTGAGATGGCATCAAGCACCTGGACAGGGGAAAGAGGGCAGTTGGTGGGGAGCAAACCCCACGTGGCAAGTCCCCAGGTGGATCTGTACCAGGTTGGCATCCTGCAGCACCTCTTCCAGCCACATCCCAGCGCATCAGCATCCAGGGTCTTCACATTGCCGGTCCCGCTCCTTTCATTCCCCTGCTCCAGGCTGTCCAAACACAGGGGATCCCAGGAAAAACACAACCAGCGCCTTAAAAAATCTCCTGGGTTCAAAAGCAAGGTACAAGCCACGACTTGAAACAGTTCCTGAAGTTATACAGCAGGAGCTGTCATCTCCGGGTGCAAAGCTGCAGTGTGCTGGGAAACTGTTTTCACCTGCCTCCAAGAACATTTTATTGCTGAATTACTCAGTCACCAACATTATATATAATAATATACAATATATAAGCTTTTCCACACTTTTTATAGAAAGAATTTCTAAAAAAAGGCAACCTGGTGGATTTTTTTGTTTGTTTGTTTGGTTGGTTGTGGTATTTTGGACCCTGGGAATCTGACAGCTAAGTCTTGGAATTCAGAGTGTAAAAAAAAAAAAAAAATATATATATATATATATAAAAAAATCAGTCAGCAGGAAATAGGCTATTTGCAGAATGCAAATGGAAGTAGATTTGGAGTAGCACTGGATATTTACAGGTAAAAGAAGTGCTGATTTAGATCCCTCTGTCCTTCTTCCATCGCCATCCTTTTTCGTGGGCAAGTGACCCGGAGGCAAAATAGGAGGTAAGGGCTCTGTGAGTCTCTGGAATAAGGTCTTCAAGGCAAACTAAGGCAGCTCGGCCCATCAGCTGCCTCGGGTTTTCCTTTTCCCCGCTGCAGAGCTTATCCCAGGTGAGCCGACAGGTTCCCAGGAACGATGACAAAAAAAAAATACTCCATTGTCATTGAGTATTTCCTCTTCAGATTCTTTTGGAACGATAAAAAATAATAAAACATTTGAGAGAAATGCAGTAAACACCATTCTTGGACAAAACTCTGCATCAGAGAGTCCCAGCAGGTCGGCGTGGGATGTCCACCCTCATCCAATGGCTTCTGCCGTGCATCCTAGAGGAGAGGCAGGGTGGGAGCTGGGCAGCACAGGGAGCCTTGCGTCTGTCCATCTGTCCGTCCTCCCGGGGCTTTCCCAATGAGGAACTAAGTCCCAGCACCTCAGGATGCACCCAGCACTCACTGCATCCTCCAGATGAGGCGGATGATGTAACGCAGGAGGCGTAAAATGATGATCTGAGGGTTTCCTGCCTGGTTATCCAAGAAACCCTAAAATGAAAGAGGAGGGTGAAAAAAGATAAAAGAAAACCAAACCGAATAGTGACTTTACTTTCCAGCACAAAGCCCCTGTGCTATGAACAACTTGTGCAGTGTCACAAAGACATTTCAGAGGTGCCAAATAAAGCATTTTACAAAGAATGAAAGTAAACCCCATGACCTTTCATGTTTTCCTTCAATAAAAAGCTTTATAACACTCAAAAGGTCGAAGTTCCCTGCTCCCAGCCATGTTTGCCTTGAAGTTGGGTGCCAAGGTGCTGCTCAACAGGGATGTCATGTGCAAGTTCCTGCACGTGGGCACAAGAGGCGTGTGATGCTGCCGGGAGGTCTGAAATGTGGCAAAGGAGCAGTAAGCCCTGCTAGGAGAGCCAAGGGGTTTTAAAAGATACAGTGTGGGATGGCTGAGAGGAAACCAAATAAAAATAAATTTAAAAAATATGAATAATAAAAATAACTAAAAAAATAAAATATCCAACAGCAGCATCGGGCTCTGCACATGCAGGCCCCCGCCTGCTGCAACAACACATGGATTTTAGTTCCGACTGCTCCAGGCATAACCACCACCTCATTCACATAACATGGCAAGTCAGAGATGGCAACAAAACACTCTTCCATGGAGCAAGGGATCTTTGCATTCATAGAATCATAGAATCATCTGATGGAAAAGAACTCTGAGATCATAGATTCCAACCCTACCTGTCCCCTTACTAAACCATGTCCCTAAGAAACTCATCTACCCATCTTTTAAACACCTCCAGGGATGGAGACTCAACCACCTCCCTGGGCAGCTGTTCTAGTGCCTGACCATCCTTTCAGCGAAGAAATTCTTCCTAATGTCCAGTCTAAACCTCCCCTGGTGCAACTTGAGGCCATTTCCTCTCATCCTATCGCTTGTCACTTGGGAGAAGAGCCCAGCACCCACCCCGTCACAACCTCCTTTCACGAAGTTGTAGACAGTGATGAGGTCTCCTCTCAGCCTACTTTTCTACAGGCTAAACATCCCCAATTCCCTCAGTCGCTCCTCACAGGGCTTATTCCCCAGCCCCCTCACCAGCCTCATCGCCCTTCTCTGGATGCGCTCCAGCCTCTCAATGTCCTTCTTGTAGTGAGGGGCCCAAACCTGAACCCAGCACTCGAGGTGCAGCCTCACCAGTGCTGAGCACAGGGGCACAATCACCTCCCTGCTCCTGCTGGCCACGCTGTGTCTGATACAGGCCAAGATGCCATTGGCCCTCTTGGTCACTGGTGGCTCATGTTCAGTTGCTGTCAACCAACACCCCCAGGTCCTTCTCTGCCAGGCAGCTCTCCAGCCACTCTTCCCCAGGTCTGTATCATTGTGTGGGGTTGTTGTGTCCCAAGTGCAGGACTCGGCACTTGACCTTGTTGAACCTCATCCCGTTGGTTTCAGCCCACTAATCCAGCCTGTCCAGATCCCTCTGCAGAGCTTCCCTTCCTTCAAGCAGATCCACACTTCCACCCAGCTTAGTGTTATCTGCAAACTTGCTAAAGATGCACTCAATCCCTTCATCCAGACCATTTATAAAGATATTGATACAAGGTATTACAATTAAAAAAAGGAGCAATCAACAAATGAGAATTCATTTTTAAGCCTTCGTTTTAGGGCAAAAGATCAGCCCTAACATTGCCCCTCTCCCTCTCTATACCATCCCAATGCAATCTGATTCAGGCTATATTTAGTGTAGCGAAATCATGCCTGTGCATGCCCTGGAGAGAGAAATTATGCTGTTTACACCGATATGCATTGTCCTCCTGCTACGGGGGCGTAACACATGCAGTCTTGTGAGCAGGGTGCTGTCACCATGGAGAGACAATGCTCAAGCATTGGTACCCAGGTCAAGCATGGCTCCCACCCTGGGGGATCCCTGCATCCTAGGGCATCAGGTCCCTGCACAAGTGGGATTTACTCACCTGGGAGCCACCTCCCACCAGCACAACACTAAGCCCACCGCACTGCCGGACCACCACTGTGGTAGAGAGCAAAGAGAAAAACAAAAAAAACCCCAACAGCCTTCAAGAAGGATGCAAGAGAAATGCCAAAATTAGGTTTTCTTTAATAAAGAGGTATGAAAAAAAAAAAAAAAAAAAGGAGTCAAAGCTCCTTGAGTTCAAAGATTTTCTAAGTCCACAGGCAGCTTGGGTGTGGGCAGCAAAGTTTGGGGCACGCAGTGGTGGCCAAGTGATGCACCTTCTGCCAGCAAAAACCTCAGCATGGAGCTGATCTCCATGGCCAAAGGGTCCTGTAGCCATATCTCTGCTTACTGGACCCACAGCTTTGTTGAGACAAAGAGGGGCTGGATGGAGTTGTCCGATTCCCTATTCTCTTGCCCAAGAGACAGTCCCCAGGGGTGATACATGGAGCGCATTGATGGGGAACGTGATGGGGAATGTGTGGCCCCGACCTGTCTGACAGCTTCAACCTGCCCAGCAAGTGCTGTGTTGGCAGGGCTCTTAGTTCCCCATTTCTAACCTCATGCATAAAGGGCAAACCTCAGCGAGCAGCAAAGCCAAGGCGTCCTTCCTACCCCTCCTGCCAAATGGCTCCAGCTCTGCAGAGACCACCTTTTCTCCAGAGCCATCAGTCCACTTGCAGAAGGAAAAGACACTTTTCTATAAAGCAACAAAGTGCATCAGGGACAATAATTCTCCAGCAATTGCTTAAATGCTGTGGCATCTCCTTGTTTCTGGGCTCATGCAGCAACAATCTGTCAGATGCTAATGAAGCCAGGTACAAAGTGTTTTTAGGGTCATGCATGACAGCCTTTGCTTGTGTCATCCAGCAAGCAGAACGTGGTGCTCTGCGTTTCAGTTCTCTCCCCAGGGTAGCAGGTTGGAAGCCCGGGAACCACCTTGTGCAAACCTGAGTGATGCTCTGTAATTGGCCACCTGTGCCCTATCCCACTGCTGGCAATCACCCGCCCTCTTGGACCCGCAGGGAAAATCATTCCCCACTCCATCTCAGTTTTCACTGGGCAACGTGATGTACCTGGAGCAGACTTCCAGCATGCAGGTCCCACATGGGGCAGCACTGAGGGAGTCAGTTCTCATGAAATAATGCAGGGAGAACAATCCTGTTCATCACAAACCTCTTCCCAGAAGGCACTCAAAGTGATTGCCTGCACTCCAAACTTAAGGCACCGCTCTGCAAGTCAGCAAGGAGAAGGGATGGCATGGCACTCCAACTTTCTGTCAGTCCTTCTGGGTCAGCTTACCCCAACAGGGCACCTTCAGGTTTCTGAATGTTGGTACAATTGCTTTAGTCCCTACCTTTCATTGAAACTATGTCCTTTAAAGAAAAAAAGCAGGTATTTCGCATCACAGTCTGGATGGGTGAGGTCGGGAGATGCACGTTCCAGATTCACAATAAAATGCAGATTACCTTCAGTTTGTTGCAGGTCAGGAAAGCCAGAGCATTCAGAAAGAAAATGGAGCTGATGGAAAAGTCTCCAGCAAGGCAATGCAGAGAGGCTGTGCAGAAGGAGACAAACCACGAGAGCCTGGCATCCATTTTGGGAGTAAGTCCCTGCCTACCGGCATCCGCTTGTACAGACTCTGGGAGCAGCGAGGAAACACACTGCGGGAGTGACTCACGAGCCAGGCAGGATGGATAAAGATCCAGGCAGTCAGCATTTCGTCACTGACTCCGCTACCCTAACGTGCTTCTGACTCCTCTTCCCACAGACAAGCACAAGGACAAGTTGATGGATCAGGACCCACACGCACAGACATGCAGCAATCAATAATGGCAAGTTACTGGCTATCAACACTCTTCTGAAAACTTACTTCATCTGCTTGCATTGGTTTGTTTTGGTTTTTTTCTGCATTACCACCACCTATTTTTGTTGCAACACTCAAAGGTGAGAGAGTTTACAATCTTATAAATACATGTTTCAAAACAGCTTTGGCAGATTCTTCGTGAGAAAAATAGGTTATCAGACCAATTCTATCCCTGTTTCTTATTTGCAACCACACTTCCACGTGCACAATACTCAGCAGCAGGAATCTGGGAGCCAGGCACAGACCTGCCACGTTCACTTCCTAAAAATGCCGGAGAGGGCACTCAACTGCTCCCCAGCTCCCGGTTGGGCAACACTTCCAGAGAGGCTCTTCCCAACATCATCCCAAAAATACCCCAACACACCCAAACTTCCTCTGCCTCCTCACTTTTAGAAGTTTCTTCCTCATTATTGCCAAGTCCACTCCCTATCCAGCAGCCTGAGCCCATAGAGTGTGTTGCTACGGAAGATGCTGCGAACTTCGTACCCAAAAACCTCAAGTCTCGGTTTAAAGATTATTTTTAATTGATTTAGTGATGCCGCAGCAGCAGCAGACGACTTCCCAGCCCAGGCAGCACACCCCGGAGTCCAGGCAAACACAGCCACCCGCGCATCCTTTTCTACATTTGACTGAACGAAACATTCACCGCAAAACTAGTTTCCAGAGATGATTAAGCTTTTCCCTTTTAGAGACCATATGTAAAGAAATGGAAAGTAAAAAGATGAAAGTTACCCTTCTCGGACAATAGGAGGCATTGAACTCGTCTCCGATGCGCCGCAGCTCCTGTGCAATCCAGATTTCGGGCTGTACATCTTCTGCTAGTGACTGAGACTGCCACCGGGAAGCTGCACCAAACAAAACCAGAGCATTTGAAACAGACGAACAACAAAAAAATAAACATGCTAATAAACCTGGCAAAAGTTGATGGACTACTACTATAATTTTATTACTTTTTTAAATACAGTTCCTAGGACTCATGCAGATGCCAGGCTGCTGGGGCCAGCACATGTTATGCAGAGCCAACAGGATTTGTTGCATGAGATGTGCATCACAGGAGAGGCTTTTATTCCTAATTATTTTTATATTATTATTATTAGGCTTTTATTAATTCATTATAGGCTTCCCTTAGGAGCATCTTCTCTGGCACATTCAAGCATTGGTCACCTCTTACAGAGGGAGGAATGCTGAGATCACAGAATCACAGAATGGCTTGGGTTGGAAGGGATGTTAAAGATCATCCAGTTCCACGTCCCTTACCATGGGCAGGGACACCATTCTCTACTTTCTTTCCTTAGCAAAACCTTCTCTTTTCCCTCTTTCTAAACAGTTTTCTTCCCTTGTAGGCACAGCAGCGACTTCTAGAACCTTAAAAAACCTCTGGCTCAACAGTTTAATTGAATTCTCACATTTCTTCCCCAAACAGTTCTGGAGTGCTCAAACACGAAAAGGAAAACGATTGGTTTTGTCATACTGAGAAGAAAGCCACAATTTGATTTGTACACTGAGAAACCACACTTCCAGCAAACTAAAAGACTTTCCATCTGCAAGAGGGAATTGGGATGCTTGCCTCTCAAACATCATCCTGCACTTTCACAGAAAATAAACCCAACGCAAGAGAATGGTGCTGGCTTATAAAAGATAATAAAAGAGCTAATGCATCAATGATGCTGTACTACACACAGCTCTTTTAGTCTCCATTTTAAGAAGTTATGAGACACGTGATAAAGCCACTGCACAAACCCCAAATAGCCAGGGGAGAATGGAGCAGCCTGTGACACAGGCAGGACCCAATATGGTACCTGCACTGCCTCTTCTCCCTCTCAAACACAAGCTCAGGATTCGACGGAGAATCACAGCCTTAAGGAAAAAAAAAAAATCAAACCACAAACAACAACAACAAAAAAAAATCCAGCCTCACACAACCCTGAAAAAACCACCACACAAAACAAAACAGAGTTTTGGCACAATAGCTTAGAAGGAATCACAAGGGAACCGAAATAGCTTCAAATCTCAAAATATTCAAAGGATTAGTGGGGCAGTAAAAAAAAAAAATAAATAAATAAAAGCCTGGCTCCAACCTGACTGGAAAAAATATTTCTGAGCCAAACTAGCACTGCTTGGCTCGAGGATCTATTTTGTTTTCACACTGTAGTAGCACAGGAGTAGTACCCGCCGTCTGCCTGGGGACGGCTCGGGCGTATTTATTTTCCTCACTGGTGAATGAAACACAAAGCAGTCCTCGCGATACTCCACAGCCTGACACTCCGGGAACGCACACAGGATTTCAGCTGGGGCAGGAGGACCATATGAAATCCCACCACCAGCTCCAGGCTGCCCTTCCTGGCAAGAGTGAAGCGAGGAAAAAGAAAAAAAATGAGACGGCACAAAAAGATGTAGGGAGACCCAGGGATACAGAGAATAGCAAGGGGAAGATGTACAGCCCCCTTCTCCTCCCCACACCTGCTCCAGCCCTCTCCCTTCCTCCCCACACCTGCTCCAGCCCTTCCCCCCCCTCCCCACACCCCTTCTCCAGCCCTTCCCCCCTGCAATCTTCTCCAGCCTTCCCCCCCCACCCCAGCATTGCACCCAAAAGCTCATCCGCTCAAGAGCTGAACATTGGGGTTGGTGGCTGAGAGCGAAATCAGGCTGAGGTTTTCAGAAAGGACTTTCTGTGGCACTGCCGAATGGAGGTGTCAAAAGGGTCCAGTCATAACTGGTCCCAAAACCTGTCAGAAACACTTTCGGGGGGCCTCAGTCATACCGCGAGCCACCACCCAACAATGACAGCAAGATGGCTGACACAGGGACAGGGACAAACCAAGAGGCCACTAACACCCCCAGGTTGCCTGCATCTCGCTCTAGCCCCCAGGATGCTCCAGCCAGGGACCAGCCCAGCGATGCCGTGGTCCCTCTTAGAAGCAAAATAAATAACCTAACCCCAAATTGCACTTCCACATGCAGGGCTTGGTCATTCAGACCTCACTGGAGAAAAACCTCCCCAGAGAGCAGCTTCAGATGAACTACACACAAAGCTCAGAGAAAACAGCAGCAGCTGCAAAACAAGAGCAACACAATCAACTTCTTAGCTCAAGGTTTCCCCTTAAATTCAACTATTGCAACTATAGGATCTCCTTAGCAGGCAAGGAGAGGTTCACGCTGTTTCTTTCCCTTCTTCTGCAGGGCAGAAAAACACATCAGGATCAAAACAGCACCGGGAACACCTATTTACAGAGCACATGCATAGGCCTGCTCCAAATACATCCCAAAAAGCTGCATGCAAACCCCAGAACTCCGTGTGCCTTTACATAGAGCTGCTCTTTGAACAAAAAACCTGAACCAAATACAACAAGTTGGTCTTGTTAAGAATCAAAGACTAGAAATATTAGTGTAAAATTCACACACCCCCACCAAAGTGTGGGCTTCTTGCCTCAGGTGACTTTATGGTAAGCACTCCCACACTCCATGCCATCCCCAGACGTGATGAACTCATCCCTGTTCCTCTCTTACTCATCCCCAAAAGCATCTTCCCGGATACACTGAGCCAGCACTGCACCACTTCCCTTCTCCCATCCAAGAACATCCCCTCACTCCTTTCATCTCATTTCCCCAAAAAAATGGCTTTGGAGGCAACTGGCTATACCCCCTCACACTATCAGAGAAGCGAGACAGCCCGAAGTATCACTGTCTGCCACCTCCCATGCCAGGAACAACTCTTCCTCCAGCAATTAGCTCACTCACCTGCACGCAACCAAAGGCCCATAATAACAGTGGGCTGCCTCCACCTTTTTTTTGCCTGGCAGGGGCACTTTCAGTGCTTAATTATTATTTGGGCCATCATCACTGAAAACCTTGGAAAAGGTTTTATGGGATTTAGAAGACGCGGCTTCAGGGCAGAGCTTGAGCTTGCTTTGCTCAACCAGCCTTGGAAACAGTCCATTGCTGCCCACGGGAGAGCCTGAGAGCACCTATCACACACAAACTGCTCTTGCTTACAGGAAACGTCTGTTTATTATTGTTATTATTATTATTAAAGGCCACTCGCTTATGCTTCCTAGAAGCTCTCCATCTATCAGCCCACAGTCTGCATCTCGCAACAGATAACAATCAACGCATCAAAACACAACAAAAAAATTATACCCTTTGCTTCCTTGCAGAAGGACTGACCCATTTCCGCACAGAAAACTTAACGGCACGCATCCGGCAGGACAATGCCAAGGCAAGGGAACTAAGAAAGAGGCGCACAGGGCAAACCCACAGCCCTTTCTCAAGGCAAGCTGCATGCTAAATCACAGCCTGGGAGTTGGGAGTCCCGGACCAGGGATACAACAGTTCCACACTTCCAGATTAATCTACGTTTGAGATTAGCCAAGGGTCCCATCTAAATAGCTCAAGTATTTTCCATTTGCTTATAGCTGTTTAGGATGATGGCCCTAGCAACAATGACATAAAAAAGGCTCCAGTAAAACCAGAATTTCAACAGCTTTCCTATGGTGATGAAAAAGCAGGGGAAACTTAAATTTCTTCCTGGAGAACCATAAAAAAAAAAAAAAGTCACTTGCTCCTAAAATGTTGGCTGTGGCTCTCCTTCCAGAGGAACTCTAGCATCCTTGCCTGCTCGTGCCACGTGCGTTTGCACTACAGGAGGTTGTGAAACTTGCATTAAGCAGTTATTACTGCAATAATGCCAGAAAATCTTTCCTGAGGGCATATTGCAGTAAGCCCTCTGCAGCTGTAACCACAGCCATTAACCAGGGAGAGAGAAAAAACCCCAACAAAACAACAAAAAGTGATGTTTTGATCATGTAAAGCTTGGAGTTGGCCTTTGTTATCCCCCAAGGAGCGCTACCGATGTGGTACCTGTCTCGCTTCCACCTTTCTCCCAGTTTGGTCTGGCGGAAGTTAAGAGGCTTCCTCCAATTAAGCGAAATTAATCACGAGAGGGGAAAAGGGATCGCTGGATGACTCGAGCAGCTCCAGCAGGCATGTTTTCCCCACCACTAGAGGCTTCAGGCCAGCCTTACCTGGTAAGCCACATGTAAACACACACCCGCCCGCCACCACGCTGCTCCCGAGCGCCAATTCTGGGGTTTGCCAAAACAAGCGGGAGTTTTGCAGCCCTGGCACCAAGGACACCATGAGACTCACTGAGAAAGAAAGAGGAGCCAAAGAGGAGCGCGAAGACGCTTACCTCTCAGCAAAAAGCAGCGCAAAAAGCCTTGCGAGCAGCAAACCCTGACTAGGCAGCTGGATTAAACAGCTTTGTTCCCTCCTCCCCAGGCAGGGATTGACCTATCCCAGAAAGGAACAAAGATAATAATAAAAAAAATGTGTTGGATGAGCGGGTGCTCCCCAGCAGCACGTTTGCTCGGCAGACTCAGCCAGCTTGCAAAAATCCCACACCACTGGTTGCCTGGGCAAGTATCCAGCCCGCCAACAGCCCAGGATTGGCCGCTGCCAGCCCCTCGGCTTGTCCTGGCACAGGCTCAAGGCCTTAGCAGGGCCCTTTCGCAACCCTCCCGCAGGTACAGCAGGTGCTGGGACACGGCTGCCCCAGGGAAAGGGGCAGTGGGCGCTGGGACAGGAATGGGTGTAGTGGGCTGTGGGACATGGGAAGGTGCGGCAGCATCCCACTCCCACGGACAGAGGGGCACAGAAGGCGCTGGGACAGGGAAAGACTGCAGCAGGGTGGCTGCTTCAGGGAAGGGCGCAGGGAAAGACTGCAGCAGGGTGGCTGCTCCAGGGAAGGGCGCAGTGGGGTCCCTGCTCCAGCACAGCGATGGGCTGCTCAACTGCAGCCAGCATCCCAAAAACCAGGCAGTGGGATGCAGGAGGCGCTGCTGCAGGTGTGTTGCATCACCATAAAAAGCTGCATTCTGCCTCTTTTGAAGGAAAAGCAAGCACAGCAAGGACTGGAAGATGCCAAGGATGCTGAGGAGAGCACGGTGGGGTGGTTTCGTTGCCCCCGATGGGCACAGGCACAGCCCCCACACACACTCCCCCCCCTATAAAAAGCTGCATTTTGCATTTTTGAAGGAAAAGCAAGCACAGCGAGGAGTGGAAGATGCTGAGGACAGCCCAGTAGGCTGGTTTTGTGCCCCCTGACAGGCACAGACCCCCACAGATACAGTAAAAAGCTGCATTTTTGAAGGAAAAACAAGCGCAGCAAGGACTGGAAGATGCTGAGGAGAGCCCAGTGGGCTGGTTTTGTGCCCCCTGACGGGCACAGATCCACACACACTGTAAAAAGCTGCGTTTTTGAAGGAAAATCAAGCACAGCAAGGAGTAGAAGATGCTGAGTAGAACGCGGTGGGCCGGTTTGGGGCGCAGCGCCCGTCCTGCCCCCCACCCCCTTGCCTTACCCATGGCGCTGAGGCAGTGGCTGAGCGCCTGGCAGGGCGGGCTGGGGGTCTGCGTGGCTTTGTCGCAGCCGAGGGGCGCGGGGCTGCGCTCGGCGTCGAAGGAGAAGTACCCGCTGGACGAGCGCGACATCAGCGGCGACCTCCGCACAAAGATGAAGAGCGGCGAGCGGGTGGCGAAGGGCCCGGGGCTGGCGGGGGGGGCCCGTGCTGGGGGCCCCGCGGCGCTGGCGGTGCTACCGGTACCGGAGGAGCCGGGCAGGGCTGCGGGAGCCCCGGGGCGCAGCTGCGGGGGGGGGGCCGCCCGCAGCCGCTCGCCCTCGCGTTGCGCCTTCACCTCGGGGGGCTGCTTGGCCATCGGGGCTGCCTGCAGGGCGGGGGGGCGGTGTGAAACCAAGCCGAGTTGCCCTGTCCCGCAGCTGCCCCGGCGCGGCCCCTCCCGCCCAGCCCCATTGTTCTGCACAAAGTGCTGAGCCGGCAGCTCCGCCCCCTTTCACCTCGCTGCCCCCTCCCCCCCCAAGTCCCACCCGCACACCCCCCGCATCCTCCCCTCCGCACCCTTCTCCCCTGCCCCCGGCCTCGCCCCCTCCTGCCCCCCCAGCTCACGGTGCTGCCGCCGGTACGGCGGAGCGGGGCGCCCGGCGCTATGCGCGGCCCCTACGCCTGCCCCGCACGGCCCCGCCCCGTGTTTACAGCGCCGCTGGCTCCGCCCCGCAACGGGGCTGCACCGAGCGGACCCGCCCCCCTGCTCCGGCCCCGCCCCGCAACGGGGCGGCACAGAGCGGGCACGCCCCGCTGGCTCCACCGCGCACCGGAGCGGGACGGCTCCCGCACAGCACTGGGACCGCACGGCATCCGCCATCCACCGGTCACTCCCTCACCAGGACCGTATAGCACGTCCCCTCCCGCACTGGGACCGTTATAGCACAGCTCCTGCCCCGCACCGCCGCTCGCCAGCCTCTCCCGCACTGGGGCTGTACGGCCCCCGCCTCGCCCCGGAACGGTACATCCCTCGTCCCGCACCGCCCCTCCCGCACCGGGGCTGCGCGGCACGGCTCATGTCCCGCACCGGGAAAGTACAGGTATGGCACGGCTCCCGCAACGCACTGCCAGCCCTTCCCGCACAGGTACCGCACGTTCTCCACCCGCCCTGCACAGACCCGCCCCGCTGCGCGCCCCTGACCCCGCACGGCCCCGTCGCGCTGTGCACGCACACCCCGTCACACACCTGCCTGCACACACACTGTAACCCCACACACCCCGTGCAGTTGTACCCAGCACACGGAGTGTGCGCACCCCTGCACACACGCTGGCTCTGTGCACACTTTGCTGCACACCCACCGTGCACGCACACACCTTACACGCCCTGTGCACACCTTGCTGCACACCTGCTCTGCACACACACCTTACACACTCTGTGCACACCTCGCTGCACACCCGCTGTGCTCACACAACTTATACACCCTGTGCACATCTTGCTGCACACCTAATGTGCTCACACCCCTTACACACCCTGTGCACACCTTGCTGCACACCTGCTCTGCACACACACAGCTTACACAGACCATGCGATGTGGGCACATTGCTTGCGTCCTGGAGCTTGCTCTGCATACACCCGTGTTACATGTACACAGCCCCTTCCACACACATGCATTACACACTCCTGTACACAACCCTGTGCACACACATTGCTGCATAGCGCACACACACATGACACACTACTGTACACAGCCCCCTGCACCCACGCAGTCCCTTGCACACGCACTGCCCCCTGCACACCACACATCACACACTCCTGTAAACAGTCCCTTGCGCACACATAGCCCTTTGCACATACGCATTGCTCACTCCTGTACATGGCCCCTCACACACACGGCCCCTTGTACACACACTGCCTTGTGCACACACGCAGTAGACATTCCTGTGCACAACCCCGTGCACACATGCACATTACATGCTCCTGTATGTGGCCCCTTGCACACATACTGCCCTGTGCACACACAGCACGCGCCTGTGTACACAGCCCCTTGCACACACACAGCCTGTTGCTCACACAGCCCCTTGCACACATGCCTGTACACAGCCCTGTGCGCACACACAGAGTATGCACTCCTGTACTTTAACCCCTTGCACACACATAGCCCTGTGCACACACAGAGCCCCTTGCACACATGCCTGTACACAGCCCTGTGCACACACACAGAGTATGCACTCCTGTGCATGGCCCCTTGCACACACACTGCCCGGTGCACACACATACAGCACACACTCCTGTACACAGCTCTATGCACACACACACAGTATGCACTCTTGTACTCAGCCCCTTGCACACACATAGCCCCATGCACACACACACCCTTGCACTGTGCACCCCGCCTTGCACCCTGCAAATGCCCCACCCTGTGCACCCCTGGTGCTCCCCCCTGCACCGCACACCCCTCTCACTGCACCCCTTGCAGTGCACACCCACGTGTGTGCGCACACTGCAGCACCACCCCCTGCTCCCCACCTCGGTGCGAGGCTGTGGGTGCACGGTGTCTATCCTGGCTCCTGCACAGTGCCAGTGTCCCCAGGGCAAGAGGGAGGCCAGTGGCCCCGGCCATTGGTGTCACCCCGTGATGCCAAATTTCACTGTGGAATTAAAAAAAAACAAACAGAAAGAAAACACCACCCCCAGTAGCCTCATTTACAATATGTTTTGCATGAACAATCACAATATTATTTTGTGGTGACTAACTCAAACCTGCACCCTGGCAGCCGAGAGCTCTCGACCACAGCTTCCTCCAGCTCCATCGCCGTGCTGGGGAGCACTGCTGGGTGTCCCACTGGGGAGACCCACAGCCCCGTGGCCTTCATGCTGGCCCGGGGAGCTGCAGCCTCCTGTCCCCAGCCCCCAGCCCATGGGTGAAGCTGGGGGCTGCTTGGAGCTCTGCAGCCGGAGCTGGAGCATAGGGAACACAGCTGGGGCTGGTTTTATGGCCAAGGTGGCGCAGTGAGATGACCAGGGCCACACAGCTCCATCATCTGCCTCGCCTCCTGCGGGTCCAACGTGCTGGTGGATGGCACAGGATGAGGCTCCAAATACAGGCACTGGCTGGAGAGGGGGACACTGCAGAGGGACCAAACTGAGGATGCAACCTGGTACATCCTTCGAGCTGTGGCGTCACCTGCCAGTGGATAAACACTCACCATGGCACGGGGATTTGGGCTGGTGCATCCTTCAAGCTGAGGGATCACTAGCCAGTGGATAAACACCCATCATGGCACAGGGATGGGAGGTGGTTCATCCTTCAAACAGCATTATCATCAGCTGGTGGATAAAACCCCACCATGGTGCAAAAACAAAGGACCTGGCACAGCTGCTGAGCTTTGCTGATGGAACAGATGCTGGGGTGGCACACAGGGCCCCCGTCCTACTCAGTATCTCCCCACCTGAGCCCATGAGCAGACAGAGGCACCCAGCGCTTTGCCAGCCCAAAATGGGAAGAACTCTTCTCTGCAGCCAACAACTCGCCTTTCAACACCTCGCCGTCGGCTACTGTGCAAACGCTGACTCGTGTGTGAAGCCCGAGGACAGGGCTTGTGCCTGCTTTAACATCCAGCCCTCGTGTGAGTCAATAAACACCCTTATAAAAACACAGATGTCCAACAGTTTTGCTGACTCCAGGGTGGCTGGTGCTGTTTGCCTTCCTCTACTGCAAGGGAGGGAATTTTATCGGGGAAATGAAAATAAGCCCCAGCAAAACCCTGAGGAGCCCTGATTCGTGCTGGCTGAGATCTCAGCGAGCAGCCTGTGGTTCCTGGGAACATCTTGTCCACCAGCTGTCACCGTCAGGGTGTGCCTTTATCAGCAGAGGCTGGGGCTCCTCTGTCCTACCACTGCCACCGAGGCCACCAGCACGGAGAAAGTCTGCAGCAGATGGCCCCGCTGCCAACCTTCAGGGAACCAGCTCCCGTCTCCTCCAGCCTCAGCGGGGCTCATTAGTCCAACCACCTCCTCCTCGCTCTGACAGGGTCGCGTGCCGCCCAAGTGCCAGGATGA
Organism: Neomorphus geoffroyi; assembly: GCA_033558235.1. Taxonomy (NCBI): domain Eukaryota; kingdom Metazoa; phylum Chordata; class Aves; order Cuculiformes; family Neomorphidae; genus Neomorphus; species Neomorphus geoffroyi. Next base: position 97,577,452 of record JAUMJM010000005.1, on the reverse strand, counting down.
TAAATGTTCTCCCAGCTTTCAAGGTGACCCTGCCCTCCATGATGAATGCTGCTCCATCCGCTCGTGCTGGCACCTCTCTGCCTCCTGCGGGAGCTGGGGAGAGCGCTGTGATTCCTCTAGATGGATCACAAAACTTGTTTGGAGAGAGACGGGAAGGTGGCCCTGGCTCCCAAAAGCTTGTAAACCATCCTTTGCAGGAGGTCTTGGGGCTGAAATGCCCTTGTCCGACTCCAAAAGCAGCCCCCTCAGGCTGAAGAGCAAGGTCCCAGGATGGTCCCACACACTGATCTTGCCCAGAGCATCCGTGGCAACCCTGGCAGCTGCCCTGGCTTCAGCAGCTCTGTTCCCATCCTCCACATATCCCCCGGACAGGAGGGGAAGGAAAAGGTGTTTGTATGGGAAAAAATTATTTGGGAAATTCATTAGAAAAACTCACTAGGGACAAAATTGAAGGCAGACCAGGAGCAGAAGGGAAAGGCTTGAGGGTCCCATCACCTTTCCACATTGGAGTCCTGCCCGCGAGGCAGAAGCAGGGCTGAAAAATCAGGCTTGTGCCTCCTTTCCTGGCTCCCTGATGGCAGAGCCCCACACAGAGCCGGCGAGGCTCTGCGAAGGATCATCCACATCCAGGGTGCTTTCCTTCAGATCTGGGAGCCACCTGAGGCTTCCTCCCTAACTCCCCACCCCAACCAGGGACTGCAGAGCATCCGGAGGCACCCGTGATGCTGTGGCAGAGCGAGGAGGGGTGTTTGCAGAGGCATCTGGGCTGTCTGGGGGCATGGGGCTGGATCTATTTTCTCCTCCTTGTTCATTCTGGTTTCTGAGTGGGTGGCTCATGTGAACAGAAAGGTGATGGGAAAAGTGTTGTGAAAGAACAGCCTGTTCTTTCAAATACCTGAATTTAAGTTGGCTAAGCAGGCCTCACCTGTACCCACAGTTTTTTTTAGAGCTGCAACAGCCACCGGCTTCACCCCCTCTTTCTCCGGGTGCATTTTTCCCCCGTGAATCATGGGACCAGCCTCCTGGAACAAACCTGTTTCGACTTTGTCCTCATTCCTATTGTTGTGAACCATCTAAAAGGCATTTGCACTGAAGCCACATCTCAATGGTCATCTAATTTTTGGCAGTCCAGCACAGCACTTGTCAGCAGACACAGATGGAGAGAAGTGGAGTTTGCAGACCATCCTCTCACCACCACCCTGATGCCCACAGCATCCGTCTCCCAGCCCCTCAGGGACACTGGGTCGGGGATGCCACATCTCAACCCTCGTCTTGCAGCACCAGGAAGCACTAATGACCAATTAGCAAAGCTCCCCTTAGATCCACTGGCATCCGTCTCGTGGAGATGCCACCGGCTGTAGGGTGCTTTCTTGTCTCCCACACGGAAATTAGAAAGGAGACATTAGATGGGGAGTGGAGATGGATGAATAACAAGGATGGTGGAGGATCCCATGCCACCCTGGCACCCAGGTCCCCCAGTGATGAGCAGCACTGCCTGGCTTTATCCCCCACCCAGCCCTCCCTCTACACCATCCCAGGAGACAGTCACTGCCACCGGGAAGCATACAGGAAGGAGGGATGGAGGAAAGGAGATGGTGCCTGGCTGGGGTGGAAGGAACCATGAGGCTGCCAGCGCAGCCCCAGTGAGCTGGAATTCCCCAGTATCACAGAGAAAAAACACCCCCAATCTACCCCCTCCCCGCCCCTCCCCACCCCCAACAAGCTGCTGCTCACCAAACCCATTTTGAATTATACAATGCACCAACGGAAAAAAAATGATGACGACTTCTTCTTCTCCAACCGATTGTGATAAATGTTATTTCACTCAGTGCTGGCAGATAAAATCAAACTTAAGCCACATGCCTTAAATACGAGGTTTTATCTGAGCTGGGTTTGGAGCCTGACCTTTACCGTGGCGTAGTGCCATGCTCTCTGCCAAGCACCATTGGCTTTCAGTGCCAGGAGCGCAAGAGAAGATGCAGCACCCCAGGTGCCTCCAAGGTGGCATCTGGGGCCAGGAAAGAGAAAGAGGAAGGAAAGGAGGAGGTTTTCCTGGCCAGGGATGGGAGAGAGGGCTGGAGGGACTCAGGATAAAAAGGTGGCACATGTAGGTTATGGCAGCCTGCACCAGGGCAGGCAGCTGGGCACAGATGTGGGGAGAGCAGACTTGGGATGTCCACCGAGGTGCCACCAGGCTCAGGCACCTGCAGGTGGTGTCACCAGCACTAAAAAGCCCCCAAATCCTGCCCACCCCAACCCCTTTCCCACCTAAAAGGTGGCTCTGTTGGAGTGATCAGGCATCACCTTCCCCGCACCTCAGGTCCATATTCCCTGTGAAGGGCAGGGACTAAATCCAGGTCCTCCACATCCCAGATGAGCATTGAGTCACTGAATTTACAAAATACAAACCAAAATAGAGCCATTACTCTCCTATCAGCTTGCTCCATGTCCCTAGTGGCTACTATGAACACGCACAGGTTATATACATAAAAATAGGGTTTGGTTTCTTTTAATAATATATAAATATGTATGTTTATTTTTCATAAAACCATAGGATATCTCAAGTTGGAAGGGACCCATAAGGAAAATCAAGGCTAAACCATCTCTATGTGAAATGTCATTATTCTTCACCCATCTGCAGTGGTGATGGTGATGCAGTGATGGGCCAAGGGACAGCCCCTCAGCAGCAGCAACCTTTCCCAGACACAGCAGTGGCTGAGAACAATCCCATCAGGACCGGAGTGGTCCCTGAGCTGGTGCCTCCCCTTGGAGCTGTTGCTTTGTTCACTGCTGTCCTGAGGCCATTTGTTACCCAGTTAACGGGCATTTCGAGCTGAGTCATTTGTTGTTCCTAATGGAGTTGAGTAGCATTGCCTTGGGTAACATTAATGCCTCCTCTGTATGGGAACCAGGACCACTGCTTCGTTAGCATGGGTCTAACTAATTAGTGAGGTGCCTACAACTTTTAACAACCTCAATTTATTTTTAATGCCTTAAATGCTGGAACTGAGAAGTTTGGCCTCTGCTGGGTAATGGTAGGGAGATGTTGCTAGCAGCAAGGGCTCAGCCAGACCTGCTTGGTGATGGGTTGCCACCAGCAAGTGATGGAGGACCTGGGAGACAGCAAGGTACAGATACCGACCGGGGGCCCCAGCTCACCACCAAGGCATGGCACAATGGCAAAGGGTGAAAAAGTGAGTAAACTTGGGTTTTCTGCAGAAGAAAAAGCAAGCCACCCACGCACCAGGAAATCTCTCCTCTCTGTGTGGGTGGTGGAGGCCCCAAGATGAATTATCTCTAAAGAGCAACTCTGGGGATACCTAGAGATCTTCATCAGTGTGGATTCAGCGCAAGCTGAGGAGGAAATATCAGCGGTGCCAGCTGGGGCTCTGAGTTTTTGTTGTTTTTTTCGAAGCTCTTTTTTAGCAGCTCATTTTAAACTCAGATAGAAAATAGGAGCCTCCACGCCCCCAGGTTTTTCTCTGGGGCCCCATTCCCATGGTCATCAAGCTACTTGGAGCCTCATGGGATGGTTTTACCCTTTATCCCTCCTGCTTCTCCATGTGATGCTCATGCAAGGAGATGGCAGGAGCAGGTCCCTTGCATGGGGGCTTCTCTTTAAGGTTATTTAATGGAAAATAATGTGGCACGTGCAATCTAAACCTGACCCCACACCAGCGTGGGCAGGCAGAATCCCTTCAGCCGTCCCCATCAGCTACCCTGTCTCTGACCTCCCCTTTCTCACCAGGGCTCAGCTATAATAATTCATAGCAAAACTAAGCACTCAGAATGACAAAATGCAGGAATCCCACCGGGTGCATCCCTGCAGGCATCCTTGGAGCTCACATCAGTGCACATCTTCCCTGGGATGCTCTTAGGTGCCACGCTGGAGCTTGCAAGCAAACAAGATGCTTACTGAGCAAGGAGGGATGCATGGCAAGTTACAGCCAACACCTATCTACCATATATAACGATGTGAAACTCCTACACCTACATAAACTCCTTCTCCACTTGCAGGGGGGCTGACATTTAAGCTGTAGAGGCTCCCTTCCAGCTGGCAGCACAGCTGGCGGGGGACACACCTGTACCACAACCGCCACTGAAAAAACATCATACCCCAGGTGGGGCAGGCAGAAATTAGCATTAATTAAGGGTAAATACACAAGTAAAAATTCCATCGCACTTGTGACACAGCATCATACAGCGTTCTGTAAATTTGCAGAGCATAATGATGAGATCAGGAGATGAGGAACTAAATAGATGTATATATTTACTATTCTATATATATAAAAACTTGAGCCTGGCAGAGATTTTCGCCTGGATGGGGAACAGCTGGCTCCATCTCAGCTGGTAAGAAAATTAAATGAAGGAGGGAAAAAAAGCAACCCCAGCACTGAATGTTTATATTTCCACCAGCTACAAGGAGTCTTCTCCAGCTGATTTGCTTCACAGTGCAACTCGCTGCAGCTGACTTGTTAAGCAGCTGCTTCATATCAAACCCGAAGGCTTTCTCTGTGCCACAGAAAGCCTCACAAGAGGCAAAGCAGGCTGCATTAAAAGAGGTAATCTGAGAGTTATTTGCCTTAAAGTTAGGCAGAGGAGCCCCAGCTGGCGGGAGACGCTCCCTGCTGCTGGCAGGAAACATGCTGTGTTGCTGTGTGATATGGAAAAGGTTTTCCTAAAGCTAGGAAGGAGCAGTGCTGCCAGGTCTCCCAAACCAGCACGCAGGTGGACAGGCAGCTACAAAGCCTGGGCACGCTGCACCACATCCTATGAGGAGGCATCAGTCTGGGACAGGTTTGCAGGGAGAAGAGCAAGAAAGGGACGTGAGACCCAGGAGGAGCAGGATAAACACTCAGCCTAACGACAATTTGCCCAAAATGACACATTTGCTGGAGTCAGTGCCCCTCCTGCCAATAAAGGCTTTTCTAGTGTATTTTCATTTATGCAAACAGCAGGACAAACGTTTCCAGCACCTCTGCACGCCGAGCGGCCTGCAATTCCAGCTCGCTGTGTGGTCGCTTTCCCCTCTGCGGCCCCCAGGCCAGACCAGCAAACCCTACGAAAACCAACCCGTCCAAGCCTGTATGCGGCAAACTCAGCATCCCTGCCCTTCTGCAGCATCCACAGCTGTATGAGCTGGCCTGGGCTTTGGTCACCTACCCAACTGCTTGATAGTTTTCAAGTTGAACAATTTAAGCAGAGGAAAAGTACCCCTGAAATAGAGTGAGGGGTAGAGAGATTTATGAAAGTCTGTTGTTTGTCTCCCTCCTGTGGATAGATGCACAAAGAAAATTAATGCCTTCACATCCCTCCTGGGGCTCTGCTGATAAAATATCCTTTTTTTCCCACCCATTTCACCAAGGTACTGCATGAATGAGACTGTGAGCAGCACAAGGATAACTGCATCCTGCAAACTACTCAGGAGCCCCTCTAAAGCGTGTCACCACAAGAGTGCTCTCCAGCTTCTCACACATCACTCCTTTACAATTTGAGCAAAAGGATTTGCAGGCAGCAAAGTCAGGACAACAAAGTCCAAATGCCATATTTTTGCCTGCTACACACAAGTGAAACACTAATTTCCCCATGCAGCGCTGCTGGCTCTCATCTCTCCCATAAGTTTTCTTTACAAGTCACAGCCGAGTCTCATTGCTCCTGGTTACAGGTCATTTTACCCAGGGATGGAAAGAAAGTCCTGAGCAAGAAAAGCATCTCAGTGCTGGGATCATCCCAGCAATCCTGGCTTCTTAGCAGCACCATGAGCTCTGCTGTCAACTGGAGAACCAAAAATAAAAGTAATTTCATGACAAGGGAGCTCAAGAGGTGTCATCCATCCTTCACACTACCTCTCAGCTGTATCCTGCTATTCCTGCTCTCCTTTTAAATGTTTGGCTGTAAGAATGAATACAGGGAACAAGTTTTGCTTTGAAGAAAGGCAAGAAAAAAACCCTCCACCCTCACGCTTGTTTGGTGAGAGTCAATGCAGAGATGTTGCTCCAAAGACGACGACCAGCAAGGATACCACGGTGGTTCTAGGTGCCTGCCAGATTTCTTTGGAGTTTATGTAATTCAGGTAATTCAAGTTTTTATAGCTATTTTGTCAAACATCAAAATGTCAAGCCAATCTCATGCGAAGTACAGTGGGCAACTTGCATTGGCAGAAAGGATTCAGCATGCTGGTGTACAGCCAGGGTGGTTAAGAAACAAAGAGATAAAAAGGAATAGGGGACACTTTTAAAGGAATGCTTTTCTGGTATTTTCCCAGAGAAATTTCACAATATTCTGCCATAGTAAAGGTAAACAAAACCTCAAAAGAAGCAGAAAACAACCCTTCTGATTCCCATAAGGAGAGATATTTGCCTCTTGGGTTTCCCCGTCTCTAATAATTGTGTTGTGGCTGGTTAGAAGTGAATTTAACAAGAGTGGTAAGTGTGATTTCAGTCCTATCTCATCTAAATCTAATCTGAAAACCTCAGTTTCTTTCAACCTATAACCTTCTGAGATAAAGGGTAGAGCACATAGGTGCCCCAAATCTCAAAGAACTGCAGTACCAGCACTTGGAGTAGAGTTGCTCATTTGCACATTCATCTCACCACTGACTCAAAACAGCATTTCCTCCTATTCATTATCTACCCTTGTTCTTCTGGGAGAAGAGAGACCTATAGACAAGCTCTTCTCCTTCTATCTACTGACTGTGGGTCTTTCCCTGATCAGATGTAGAAAGCTATGATACATACATTGTTTCCCTCCGATTGCCTTCTTCACGTCTCTTCAAAGAGATGCTGGAGTCTTCTGCGATGGTGGGGTCTCACTCTGGAATTACATCCCCATTTCCAAAGACTTGCCTTATCATTTATCATCATTCTCAAAACCTCACAAACACTTTACATTCCCAAGATCAGCCTGCCCTTCACCTGGCTGGACTGCATTTATGCCCTGTTTGCTTCCCAGCCTCTACACGTGGAGCATAGTTGTGTCTGCTTTCTGACTTCCCAAGGTCCCTCCAACAAGAATGACCCAATAGTCTTCTTTAAAAATCCCAGGGAGGGTTGAAAGCAATTGCTTCATCTGTACAATACTGGTCATCACCCTCTTTTCCCCTTAAAAATACACAATACTATGACACCATGCCCACGCGTCCCAAACAAGACAAGTTCAATTAACAAGTAATTTTACTGTCATTTTTAGCACAAAAGCATAGAAAAATGTAAGTTTATTGTTCCTGAAGTTAACGCCAAGAGCATTTTTGTAGAACTAGTTATTACAAAACTATTTGACATCAACAAAGTGCCATTCCTCAGTAACTGTGCAACCTAAATGTTTATTTTCTTGACCGCTTGTGTTCTATGAGCAACACAACAAGTCTGTTCCGAAGGAACTTTATTTCCTTTGCATACGACTTGCAAAATAAGTCCTTCAGCCTTTTGCGCAGAACTCCTAGAGAGGGCAGGCTGTGGCAGTCGGGGATGTTCAGCATACTCTCAAAGAACTCTTTCCACAGGTCAGCATTGGCAAGCCTGCAAAGAAACAAAAATGCATCCAAAAAATGTCTAAATTCAAGCTATTAAACCACTCTTTCCTGTATTTACCAAGCTCCCTCCCCAGTCACAGGTGAGATTTTTACTTATTAGTTGTTGTTTCCTCCTTCCAGGCATCAGGTAGCTGGGGACGCTGTGCAATTCACCACATCCACTACAGAAATGCTTCCTGTGCTTAAGTCGGTGAATTTTATGAAGCAGCTCCCATGCACTGAACACCCATAGTTTTTAGGGCAGCAAGAAGTGCACACAAACACCACTGCAAGCTGTACAGAAACCAACCTCAAACAAAACTAGTACTAATGATGCATCTTTCTAAAGAAGGGAAGGTTTCGAAAAAGCTTTGACGCTAACCTTCTGAAGGATCCCTGAGGTTTCCAGATACCATTTTCATTCTTTACTTGCATGTAGGTACCAAAGAGCATGCAGTAGATAGTTGCCGCAATGCCGAAGTAGTCTGTCTAAATAAAGTATACACAGATTTCACATTAAAAATATAGAGACCACTAAAAATTAGCTGGAAAATGCTCTAGTGGAGCCGACAAGGTAAACTCTAACAAGAGCATTCACAATTATAGTTTAGGGCAGCATACAGTAAAGCTGTAGATTCAGCTAAATCTAATATTTCTACATACCATTTGTTCACACTAGATGCATGCAGTAGTCTCCAAACATTTAAGCTGTCGATGCAATCTCATACCTGATAGTTCCATGGTTTTTGTGTCAGCATTTCAATGCACTGAAATCCAGATGTTTCACACTTTGCAGTAAATGCTGTTCCTTCAGGAAATAGTTTCATGTCTATACTCTGTCCCAAGTCAATGAGTGTCAGGCCATGAGCAAGACCATCTATGTCACATGCATCATTATCCAGAAACCTTCAATCATGACATGAAATAATCACATAAGTACCAAGGCTATGTCATGATATGCTGGCATCTCAGGTAGCAAAGGGAAATACTTGCCTTTCTCCAAGTATAAAATTGTCAGGCTTAATGTCACCATGAATGATTTTGCAGCTGTGGAGCTCTTCCACCATATAAAGAATTTTTACAGCAAAGTAGATTACAAGTGCCTGAGGCATCACCTTCTCGGGAAGCTTTTTATAAATGTTTATGGTATTCTGTAAGCAAAAAGATAGGGAAGAACCATCAACCACACAGAAACAACTTGATATGGATCACAGATCCATGTTGATAAACACAGAATGCATTCAAAAATGAAGGTGCATAAAGTGGAGGGTAGGAAGAGACATCCAAATATTGTAAAATAATAGCACTCCAAAAAGTATATAGATGTTCCACAGCAGAGTCGGATCACACTTACCAGCAATGTTCCATAGCTGTAGAGCTCACCAACCAAAATGCTTCCATTTTGAAAGAAATGAGCAGAATAGAAGTGGATATAGAGATGTTGTATGCTTGGATCGAGCCTTTCTACCAGCTGCATTGCTATATAGAACTCCCAGGGGTTGGCAGGCTTCTGGACCTGTAACCAATAAAGTTGATTTACTAGAAAGATCTATTAGCTTTAAAGCAGAAGGTCTTCTCAGAGTGTTTTATTCTGTTTGTTTTTTTAATGGAAGGCAAAGCATTTTTCATCTTGATCAAATACATACAGTAATTAATCTTGGGTCGATACCCTCAATGATTAATCCTCTTGAATCAAGACTTCAATCACATGCAACAATTCCATTCTGGCTTATACACTCTTTTGTTTTATTTAAAATGTCAGTCTTCCTCCAACATTAATGTTTCTGCCAGCAAGAAACATTTTGTGCAAGAGGGAAGGCTTTTGAAGTCAAAACAGGAAAATCTTTCTGATTCCTTCCCCTGTTTCCCCTGCTACACTGAACATTTGATGCTTAAAGAAACTTCAAGCCATCTTTACTGAGAAAGCTCTCAGTCAAGGTGTTACACTAAAGAGATTTTTGCTGCAAGATTAAATCTTACAGAAGACATCCTCAAAAAGATCCCAAAGGTAGATCTGATGTGGAGAGGCGAAGGGAACGTGTGTGTTAACCCAACAGCATAACCATGTTTCAGCCAGACTGTAGTAATTGTACACGTGCCCTCTCAGCCAGCAGCAGACACAGGGTTGCATGACCTCGTATAACCCTCATGGGCTGAGCTGACCTTGCAGTTGCACAGACTTCCCTTTTGGCAGCGGTTCTGATGTAAACACATGCTATCATCTGGTGCCGATTCCTGCACAGAAGCAGCCTGGAAGAAGTCAGGGCAGAGAGAGGGGCAGGGAGCTGCTCAATCTACAATTGCCACCAAGACAAGGCTGTTTATTAATAGAACTGTACCAGAGAGATATCGCCCAGCAAAGGTTACGTCATAGCCAGCTGCCACCAAACAGGCTGGCTGCACAAAGCACAAAATGCTTGTGGAAAGCTTGTGGGCATGTATGTGGAACAAAGTGGCCCCTTCAGTGTGATCTAGCAGCCAGAGCAATTTTATCATCAATCCACATACACACACGTTCATTTTCTGTGGACTGCCTTGGTGCTGCTGACGAAGAGAGCCTACTACCTGATTAAGTAGCTGCCATTGTTCAACTGAGAAAAACAGCCTGGCTTTAATTCTTACTCCTTAGGACACTCGTGACTACTTTATAAAGAAAAGATGAAGAGGTAAGTCAAATAAACAGGTTAAATAACTTCAAGTAGAATGAAACAGACATCACTTAACCTGAACGAGGCTTTGAGGTCAGACCAACGTGCTTTACTTCATATTTATAAATAAGAAAACTCAAAATCCAACCAGGGTGGGTGTTATTACTACAAAACTCAGGAATTTTCCAACAGAGGTATTCCCAATCAACACTACTTACCTTGAATGTTACTTTCTGACTGTTTTTAGGATTATTTGCATGCAGAGAAGAAGCCTGATAGACCTGAGCAAAAGCTCCCTCTCCAATCAAGCAGTCCACATGGAATGAGGTGGAACCTTTAAGAGATCAACAATGTTAAGTCCTGCTTGCATATTTCACAGAAAAGACATCAGTACTCAAAAAAAGCAAAAGGCAAAAAAGCACCAGCCTATACGAGTTATTTCTTTAACCCTCTTTCTCGACAAATCTCTTCGTGCTAGCCAGCCTTTCCATAGAAGATAGCCTGCACTCAAGTCTTGACAACAAGAATGCCACAAAGTGCCGCATACTAAAAATCAGTGTTTCTATTTTAGCCTGACTCCCTGGAAGTAATCAGATTCCAAAGTGCATTTCTTAAAAAGTAAACACTGATGTTTAAGTCATACAAGTATGTTGCAATTACTGTCATTTTGTTGACACAGAACTGCTGCTCCATACAAAGTCTGAGTGTTGTGTCACAGTTTACTAGGAAAGGAAAACTTGGAAAACTCCCTGCTCAGAATGGCTTATGCTACAAAACAAACAGGTCTAGTTTCAAAGCTGAGATTTTGATATTCTGGAGGCTATCTGGACAAACACACAAGTAAACTAAATTAGAAAAATACTTCCAAGGTTCCCAGAAAAACTTCAAGAAATGCTTTGAAAGTGAAATATTTGTAGTAGCTCTTACCTAGGGGGAGTTCAGTGTTCAGTCTGATGGATGGAAGCGTGGATTTCCATTCAAAGTAGTTGGCATGGGTGTGGAGTGGTTTAGGAAGCTCAGATAAGAATTTGCAAATCAATTCCTTATCCCAAGGGTTCTCGACAAGGACTTCTTGGAAAGAAGAAAAGTATTTAAGCTGCAAGAAAAGTGTCATTTCAAAGCAGTAACACCAGCTTATACTCGAACGGATTTTAAAAGACAAACAACCAAAATCAACACAAAGATCAGAGAGGGATAAGTTGTATTCCACAATTTTGACAATCCAGTTTTTATACCTATTGTTTTCCCTGTTAAAATTGCTCAGAAAGACAGATGTTTCTGAAGTACTTTGGCTTCAACCAGCAAAGAACCCCCAGGCACTTCCAAGTACTCCTATACTTCAGTATATCTTAGGCATCATGTTAATACAGGTATGACCCACACTTGTCCTTCCTTACATCACTCATACACAAGCAGCGATCTCCTTGCAGGAGCCACAAGACAGTTTGCTCACTGCAGTGCCCACCTCGATGTTGGAACAAAGCACGGCTGCAAGAACATGACACCACTCTGGTCTTAGACTTGACAGAAAAAACCCCATGTAGGCAATGCTCTGTACCTGCAGGTTTAACACCCCAAGCTGTCCTGTCTGGCACACTTCCAAACAGCTTTTCACAGGAAATTTTGTCCACCCCAACAGATGAGGAATATTCAGTTCTGATCGTGGCAGTCTGTTCATGTAATCTCTGAGGCACAATTATAGCAGCTCCTTGAACTTCATTTCCTTGTTTCAAGACATTTCCTTGAAGCATTCCTCGTTCTGCAATGCATTCAAGAGCAGGGCTACATATTTGAAACAAAATATTATTAATTGACAGTACTGCCATGTTATTTTTTGCATCTTCAGTGATCAAAAATGTGTCAAATATCCACACTTGCAAGCTTGGCCATAACCAACATAAAAATTAATAAAATGGACATTATTTAAGAAAACAAGGTCTGGTAATATTGTGCTACCCATAGTTTAATAAGAGTTAAGTTCATTAGCCAACAAGTTTAGCCAATATTGAAAAGAAAGTAGTTTTACATACACAACTTTCTGGATGGTTAACTTAAACACGTCAGAGAACTTGAATCATAGGAGCATTTTGAGGGTCTTTATCACCGTACCCAGGTTTATTTAACTCCACAAAATGCTGAGATATGTGCTAAGCAGTCAGTCTGACCCAAACATGTCAGCTCTAGATTACTTGAATCCAGAACAGCATAGCAGACCTGCCTGCTCTGGCAAAGATCTTCCCAGCACTCTCAAGTCTCAAAAGCCTCAGCAAGTCATGGCATACCTCAGCTTCTTAGTTTTTTTCTGCTTGTGCAGTTCTTCAGAGAACTCCAAATCCATTTGGAAGTCATCCCTACAGGCTGAACAAAGGGAGAGGCAACAATAGCAAAGGTTTATTTTCCCCAAAGGCAAGCACTTTTAGCATATTCTTACCATGACAAGAATGTTAAGTCACACTGCAGCTGTGAATGTTGCTAAGGTATCACAAGAACTAGAACTGAACAAACCTATTTTAAAATATATAAGGAAAGACAACAGCCTGATCTTTTTAGGGAACGTATTCCAAGACTAAAGAGGAGCAGACAAGCATAAAGGTTCTCCCAGAAGAAGGTGGTGCTGGGACTACAGTCAATTTTTTGACAATTTACAACCCCTTGGAACAGTTCGGAACAGCACTTCAACGGCACAAAGCCTCTCTTGTCCCTCGCCACCTTCTCTTATTCCCCCAATTAAAAATTCTTGGAAAGCTTATGTGCTGAGCCAGCCCATGCTCCCAGCTGCTGTTCTGCAAGGAATGTACACTCGGAAGTGGGAGCAGTGGGAGCTATGCGGGATTCAGCAAGGCCCGTGAGGTAATGCAGTGCTCAATTAGATGTTCTTGCTAATTTACCTTTGTCCTCCAAAGGTTGTCGTGAACGAGCTGACAGGTAACTAGATGGTGTTGATACAAGCCGGGCAGCTCGTGCAAAGTCTTTTGTGTTGTTTGGACTGGGAGCTAACATTTTATTGCTACTTTCTACATTCCACACTGTATAATCATCCTTCAAGAACTCCGGTGTCCCTGTTTCTTCCTAGACAGGATTAAAAAAAAAAAATAAAAAATTAAAACTAAGCCATCAAAACTATCCTGCCAGAGCTGCCCTCTAACCTACCAGCAGCCTCTGCAGTCAGTTTCAACAATGTTGAGTCTGCTTGTGTTAACTAACACTATTAGAAACATAAGAATAGCAATATAACCTAAATTTCATATTTATATAATTTTGTATCAGACCTGAATGCTGGCAATAATCAATACCACAGCAAAATAGGTTGGACTCGATCTCAAAGGTCTTTTCCAACCTTATGATACTGTGAAAATACTAGACAACAAAAAATTGCCATAGGAGTCTGAAAACGTCTCTCTCATTATTTAGAAATTACTTAGATCCAAGCAGACTGAAGTTTTACACATATCCTTGGCTACAAAAATATTTTAATAACGACCTGACAGTTAAAAGTCTCTTGCTCCCTGTCCTTCCTCCCCTAAACATACGCCAAATCCACACATCATCTGCAGTCAGATTTGTTCTAGAGATCGAGGTCTCGACTATCAAGCTCCTAGAAGCTCTGTGAAAACTAATAACTTAAAGTTCATTTCATTGGCAGGAAATGGGAAAGGGTATTTAGACTTCAGCTAGGTGTCCGTCACAAGAATACTGCAGGATTGGAGGAACAAAGGTAAATACAATCAGTTCCAATATTCTCTATAAATACATAACCCACTTTCAAGGCTAATTCTTGCAATAAGACTGAACACTCAATTCTGTACTCACTTTATGGTCAGTCAAGGGACGTTCTCCAATAGTTCTGAGTTCTTCTGTCTTGTTTTTATGCTGTGGGATCCTGACAAAACAGGTAGTTTAGAGTAGCTTTTCCCCAGAAACTTTCACAAGCAGACTGAACATAAAGATTTGTTGGTTTTGATTTTTTTTTTTTTTTAATTCTTTTTTTTAAGGAATCCCATTTGCGGATACTTAGAGAAGTTGCAGTGGCTCAAAGGAACAACATATCCACAGTTATCCAGAAAATTAAGCATCTCAAGCACACCATTCAAACAGGAAAGTTGTGCAATTCCACAGATAAGCAACCACAGCTATCCTCATGCCACTTCCACAGAGCTGCTAATGACTGCATTCAAGCCAATCCTGATAATGCAAATACAGTCACTGCAAAATTATATGGAATAGAATCAACTCTATATGTAATTCTTAATAAATTGAACTCAACTGTTACTTTTTTCCTTCTTACCCATTGTTCTCTTTTTCATTCTCATCTTCAAAGATGGAAAATGCAGGTGTGACAGGGGCGACAACATTTGTTTCTGGACTTCCATCAGAATCTTAAAAATAAAAGATAACCAATATTTTCTTCATCCAGTGAAGACTGTATGAACAGTTACATTTTCACCCCTAACCAGGCAACTGATGGTCATGGTTACATGCATGGAAATCATCTTTCCTATAAGCTCTTGGAAATGGGGAAGATTTTTCCATCTCAAAACCGAGACTGGCCAGGAGTACAGAAATCTTTTTGGCTGTGTCTGACCAGTTGTGAAATATCTCCACACACACTGTTGTAAGCTGCAGCTACTGCCTGATTTTCAGGTTATAATAACTGTTATAAGCAGCAATTCAGATACTAACACCTAACCTGCAACATTTTAGAAAAGTGCTTTACTTATGCGCCCTTTTCAAAGTCAAGGTTTAAGTACCAGAGAAGCAATATATTCAAACGCACAAAAAAAGGCTAATAGTAAATTATTTCTGCCTGTATCATACTGTGCATCAAAATTTAGAGCCTGACAGTAAATTAAATCATCAAGAAAGAAGTTGCTTATTCACATCTACTCGAACAGTTACTTATGTCTAAATTATCAGAACTGATGGGAGGGGTAGGCAGGAAAACAAAGGAGTGAAATGTCATGGACTGAAAAAATAAATAGTACTTACCACTTTTTCTACAAAAGATTTCAAATTGCTCCTCACTTTCTTCAAGAGGATATGGTTCAGGCAAGATGGGTGTTTGAAACATATCCATGAGAAATCCTAAAAAAAAAAAAAAAATGAAAGAAGGAAAACCCACAGGAATATCATTCCCAGTAGAAGAAATTTTCAGAGGTTCTTCTGGTGTGTAGTAGTCAAATCAAATGTCAATTCATTATAATATTCCTATCATTTATCAATTATCCTTCATATTCCATTTAAACCCTCCAGAATACTGAACAAACACAGGAAGATCCAACTTAGCCAACACACACCTGTTGGCACCATGGCCTTTTTTATTTTTCTTCCTCTCCCAGATGAGATTTCAAGTTCTCCTAAAGGAGCAAATTCCCCTTTATGTTCTAAGATATTTGGAAAATTAATGAATACCACAAGCGTTTTAGTTTTTTTTTTCTTTTTACAAATGTATATCCAGCTGCAGCAGTTTGCTAGATGTTAGTGGCTGACAGGATTACTATCAAAACAGAACAGGGCAGAAAGAGTACAAAAGGGATAAAACAGTATCGGGTTATTATTACTCCACAACTGACACCAGAAATAGAATTGTGACTTTCCTTTCAGGATTTTGAAAAGCAAAGGTTTCAAATTGACATTCTGCTAAATAATCAAAAGTCACCCTTGTTTCAGCTTTGGGGGAAGCTCAACTTCAACCAGAGTTGACTTATTAACTTTCTAACATTCTTCCATATGGGACTGGTTTGGGTCTTCAGCTCAGAAAAAGGAATCCCTGGCTGTACTGATAAGAGCAACTCAGAGAACATGCTGCCCAGAGAAGCCTGGCAGGTGTATCACCAGTAATTTATCCAGGATTTTACAGGATATGGCTGGTGGGATGTTACTAAAGCATCTATTTCTGGCCAGACGTTCTGGGTCATCCAGACAATTGCAAAGGAAGAATATAAATTTAACTTTATTTTTCTTTTTGATCTAATGGTGCACACGCCCAACACTAGATAGCCTCCTTGTATATTCGCCCCCTAAAATTACCAGGGAAGATCCTATTAACTGCAGTGGAACTAGCACGTTATTCCAGATGCTTACCCAATGCTTCCTTTGTATGAACTGTAGGTGAAGGTTGCACTTTGAAGGGTGTTGCCTGCATTGCTCCTCCCAGTGAGGTGTTTGGGGTAGCTTGAGAAACATTTCCAGAAGTAAAGGAAGAATTTCCAAGTCTAGATGCTAGAAAAGAGAACAGCGAGATCACTTCTGAAGCAGCCTGGGATTGTTTATTAACCTTTCAGTAGCTAGCAAAATGTTAGTAAGAAAAGTAAACAAGATGAGTAGCAGAATGAAAACCCAGACTTTTAGGAGATTTTGGCTTGTTCAGAGACCTGCTTGGCAGGTTCCCAAGGGAGACTGCCCTGAAGGGCAAGATGGACCTTGGAGAGCTGGGTGGCCTTTGAGGACTCATTCAATTCAGAGGAACAAACCCTTCCCACACAGAATGTGAAGCAGGTAGGAAGCCAGCAACTATCAACAGCGAATGGTAGATCAAACTCAAACAAAAGGAACTGCACAGAAGGTGGAAACAGGGACTGGCTCCGTGGAAGGGGTAATAGAGACATCACCTAAACATGCAGGGATGGAGTTAGGAAAGTAAAAAGCTTAGCTAGGGTTGGAACTAGTAGCCACGTGCTGTTGGTCCACAGCCAGTCTTTATCAAAACTCAGTTTATTACCTTTTTTCACGTCCGCAGAAGTAGTCAGTCCAGTGGATCCCTTGTTAGGGTGCCTTCAAAGGAGAGATTAAGAACATCAGCTTGAAATGAAAACTATTACTTAAATTCCAGTTCAGGACTCAGCAGCCACGGATTCTAAGCAGTAAGGAGGCTTTTCCCAGGAAAACATCCCAAACAGACAGCAGATAGCGATCCTTTCCCCCCCCCCCCATGAATGACTCATATTAATCACACAAATGAAGTAAGTGAGAAATCCTTTAGAATGTTATTAGACTCTCCCCAGAAAGTTTTTCATACAGTTGTTACAGGTATAAAACCTGAAAGGCAGCAGAGTCCTTTAAAAAGGTTAAAATACTGGTACTAAATACTCAGATACAGTTTGCCTCCAAGTAACTTCACAATGACCAAATGACAACTAGTTCTATTTCCTGAGCTTATGCAGCCATGCTTGTTTTGCCAACCTAGGTTTCTTCCTCTGTCCACTAATTTTGTCTCCTCTATTAGCTAAGTTACACCAGCAAGAGCACAAGATAAAAGCAAGCACTTTTTTCTTTAAAAAACTTCATGGCCAAGGTGTAACATACAGGATCTTCATGAACTAAGCATATCCTGTGGTGTATTTCAGGTATGCCAGGGACAGCACCACTGAAAAATTATTTCAGTTACACACTGAATTTCCTCTTAGTCATTACAATCAAAATACAGGGCTAAAGGAATTAAACACTTAAATAAGGACTGTAAGTTACTTAAGTTTGATCCACATCTAAATATTGGTTTCCATAGGCTATTTCAGATTTTTTTTAAGAAGAGAAAGAGACTTTTTCTTTAGTCAGTTCTTAGCTGAAGTGTAGATACTGAACACTGCACCATTTGCAGAGCAAGTATTAGCCTGTTTATACGTACTGTTCTCCAGTGCTCCAGTTAAGAGCCGAGTCAGGATGCACTTGTTCCCAAGCCGAAGCATTATTGAATGGAGGGTGTAACAAACTCTTCTGGAGTTCTCCAAGCTCTGGTTGAGTTTGGATTGCATCTTCCTTATATGTTGCTTCCAACATGGAAGTTAATGTCGAGTGGCCAACAGGATTCACTGACTGCTGTTGAAGAGCAATGGATGACAAAGCCCTTGATCGACACTGGTCTGGCACCAGATCTTGGGCGTTTTGCAGATCTGAACTTTGACAAGATGCCATCCAGTTTTGCTGTAGATCTGCACTGGGTGTCACATGTGGATGCACCTTTAGATATGAGAAATGTCCTTTTAAGCTCAAAAGCCAACACAGAAGTATAGGCAATACCACTTTCCTTGTTATTTCTGCATAACTAGAACAGCTTTTCATGTATAAGAGAACTTACATATGCAACTAAAACTAGATCGTCAAGGAGCAACCCCAAAATTTGGGGTTTAACAATTAAAATATATTTCATCCAAGTATTTAAAGTTATGCCAGGTATCTATAGTAGTCAGGTATTGCACCTTCAACTCCCAGATTTAATTAACAATTTACTTTCGTTACTGTCTAAAGCATGGTTGAATTACAGAATCATTTAGGTTGCAAAAGACCTATAAGGTCGTTGAGTCCAACTGTTAACCTAATCCTGCCAAGCCACCACTAAACCACGTCCCTAAGCACCACATCTACATGTCTTTTAAATACCTCCAGGAACAGTAACTCCGTCACTTCACTAGGCAGCACGTTCCAATGCTTGACAACCCTTTGGTGAAGTAGTATTTCCTAATATCTAATCTAAACCTTCCCTGATGCAGCTTGAGGCCATTATCACCTGTCACTTGTGAGAAGAGACCTACACCACCTCACTACAACCTCCTTTCAGGCAGTTGTAAAGACAAATAAGTTATCCCCTCGGCCTCTTTTTCTCCAGACTGAGCAAACCCAGTCCCCACAGCCATTCCTCATAACCTCTGTGCTCCAGACTGTTCACCAGCTTTGTTGCCCTTCTTTGGACATGCTCCAGTCCCTCAATGTCCTTCTTGTACTGAGCAGCCCAAAACTGAACACAGGATTCAAGGTGCAGTCTCACCAGTGCTGAGTACAGGGGGCTGATCCCTTCCCTGCTCCTGCTGGCCACACCCTTTCTGATCTAAGCCAAGGTGGTGTTAGCCTCTCGACCACCTGGGCACCCTGCTGACCCACGTTCAGCTGCTGTCAACCAGCACCCCCAGCTCCTTTTTCCACTGGGCAGCTTCCCAGCCATTGGTTCTCAAGCCTGTAGCATTGCACAGGATTGTTGTGAGCGAAGCACAGAATGCCGCATTGGCCTTGTTGAGTCGTACACAAATGGCCCCATCCCATTGATCCAACCTGTCCAGATCCCTCTCTAGTGCCTTCCTTCCCTCAAGCAGATCAACACTCCTGCCCAACTTGGTGTAATCTGCAAACTTACTGAGGGAGCGCTCAGTCCCCTAGTCCTTGATAAAGGTATTGAACAGAACCGGCACCAGCACTGAGCCCTGGGGATGCCACTTGTGACCAGTTGCCAAATGGATAAGTTCATGAAGACGGCTCCTACTGATTATAGCACATACTTACCACTCTCTTATCTGGTTCAGTTGATGTTGTAGATGCTGGTTCCAGTCTAGTTTCCTCCAAGTTTTTGGTGAGCTGGGTGAGCTGTTCCAGCTTCTGCTGCAGGGCTTGCAGTTCAAGTACAGCTGACTCTTTTTTCCTCATGGAGTCTCTCTCTTCTTCTTCTAAGGTATACAATGATATTAAGAGAAACTGTTAATCAGGATCCAAATTACTTTCTCAACACAGACATTACAAGCTGCTTGAATTTTAAATTTAGATAGAGATATATATATAGTCTGTGCAATTGCAGGACAACACTCAGACCTAGAAGCATCGGTCTGGGAGAAGTGGATTTCCCAGGGGACCCTGTCTGACCTCGCAGCCCTTGTCCCTGAAGGGACAGCCACGCAACTATCTCAGCACTGGCTTGGCAACCCGTGGCAGCCCTACTGCTTCTTAGCAGAGTTCACAGGCTACCCTATCTCTCAGCCGATATACACTTGTGATGCCAGACTCAACCATTTGTTTTAAGAACACATTAGCATCTTCATTCCCACTGAATCTCTCCCTTTTCAATTGACTACAATTTATCCGTTTCTTTCTTTACCAAATGAGATAACTAGTTTTTTTGTCCAGCAACATCCCCCAGCAACTTTTCCCCTCCCCACCATAAAAGATCAGGTACACAACTAACTCACTTCTGAGCAGCTGCTCTTTATTTGCACTGAGTTTTGGGTTTGCTTCTCTAAAATTTTATGTGTCTATTTGAAAGCCCACCTACTTTTTCTCTAAAATGTCATCATTCTGCAAACAAGGGTATTATACCTCTAATTACAAACTTTGCCTTGAGAACATCCCAGCTGCAAGCATCACTGACTATACAAGGGGCATCCTGCAGCTGCAATTGTCAAGGTGGTCAAGTGAAGACAGAGTGCCGCTGTCTTTGCTGCAGTGTCTCTAATTGACTTGAGCAAACTGGGCCATCATACATAACCATATGACAGTTTAAAGCATTGGATGTCAAACTCATGGCTCCTGCCATTCTCCTGCTCCTGCAGCATAATGTTCATCACAAGCACTGGCAGAAGCGTAGAGGCAAGAATTTCAGCACTGCCACCAGGTAGAAACAAAGTGCCAGGCTAGATAAAACAAGGTGGAGGGTAGGATGTGGCCCGCAGGCCGCAAGTTCTACATCTCTGGTTTAAAGCATATTCTGGGCTCTTTTTGATTACAGTTTACTGATAGGAGCCCAGACACCCTCAATGTTGACTTACAAGTGGCAGAGAGCCACAGCTAGAGCTCACATTAGGTTAAATCATACAGCTAAGAGCTGCTCATACTTTCCTCCTGTATCTAAGGAGCACCGCTCTAAGACAATCTAAGTTTCAAAAGAAAAAACAAAGAGTCGAGCTTAAGAAGTAAATATCGATGTCTTTCTTTGGCATGTTACCCAATGCTTCCAAGCTCACCCTACCCTATTCCTGTACAGGAATGCTAACCTGGGCTTTGAGAGCTTGCAGGCTTCAGAGAGGTTAAAAAGATATTAATGCAGCCAAGGGCCATTTTTCCAAGAATATTTCTGAAACAGCTAGATAGAAAGAGAAGAATACCCAATTCTTGCTGTCTTCTGAAACGCTCGTATTTCTTGAAGTATCTCTTGGCTCTTAGCTCCTCAAATGAAAGTTCAGAGCCTTCACATATGAGCAGGTTTTTATCATACATTGCAACCTGCTCACATTCGACAACAGCAGATGACGACTTGGGCAGAACTTCAGATTTGGAGATGAACGTAACGTACTTTCTGGGAGGAAAAAATGGAAAAAAAGTTCTATTTGAGTTTGATTTATTCTGGCAATGTGTTCATTTTCCCACAGTGTGACTTCAACAAAAAACGAACACTTACACTTCTTCTCTTCCACCAGAACAGGTCTGAGCACCAGCAGAATCAGGACCCTAAAGCAGGGCAGGGGAAATAAAAAACATAAATAAAACCCAAAACATTAATAAAGAAAGAATTCCAATATTACGTTTCACCATCCATTCTGACAAGACCAGCAACCAGGAAGCCCCTAAATATTTAATATTCATTGAAGTCCTTAGAGCCAGAGGAAATTCATCCTGAAGAATTAGCTATGTAAGTTTGCTGTAACCTCTGAAAGCTTTTGGAAGATGAACTCCTGGAATTTCTCCCAGAGAAGCGAGAGACACACATGTAGTAGTTCTGGAAACTGCAGTTCAGAAGGACACAAGAACTAGTTGAACAGGTAGTGTCTATTCCAAAAAAAACAGGAATGCAAGTTATAGATCACCTTGTTTTTTTAAGAACAGACTGGATGGCCTCACCCAATTTCTTTCTTTTACAAGCTATTGAACCTCTGGGCTAAGGAACAGTCAGCAGACATTGTGGGTTTTAAGCTCTATCTTTCAGCATTTGCAAGCAAAACCAGATTCAAAGAGCCACAAGCACTTTACAAAAGAGGACCAAGCTGAGAAATGTTACACCAGTTTCCCACCCACAATCTTTCAGTCTTTAATTTCACCCCCATTCACCTTTCATCTGACTGTGCCAGAAAGGCTGAGAGTAAATTGTAACTAGCTTTGTCAAACCTAAGAAGAATGAGTGCTGTATTCTGGTACTTAGCTAAAAAGAGTCACAAGTAGTATGGTTTCTTTTGTTGTTGCTTTATTGTGGGGACTGTAAAGCTAACTCAAATTGTCCACGAAGAATGAAGAGAACCTCACCTGGAACTTGTTAGAGTCACAGAATCGTAGAATCACCTGAACTGGAAGGGCCCCACAAGGATCAGAGTCCAACTCCTAAATCTGCACAGGACAACCCCAACATTCACACGGTGTGTCTGAGGGCACTGGCCAAATGCTTCTGGAATACTGTCAGGCTTGGCACCATGGCTGCTTCCCTGGGGAGCTGTTCCAGTGCTCCACCACCCTCTGGGTGAAAAACCTCTTCTTAATGTCCAACCTAACCCTCCCTTGGCACATCTTCCTGCCATTCCCTTGAGTCCTGCCATTGGTCACCAGAGAGAAGAGATCAGCACCTGCTCCTCCTCCTTCCCTTGCAAGGGCACAGTAGACAGATATGAAGTCCCCTCTGAGTCTCCTCCAGGCTGAACAGAACAAGTGACTTCAGCCTCTCCTCATACAACTTCTCCTCTAGACCCTTCACCAGCTTTGTGGCCTCCTCTGGACACTCTCCAGTAGTCTGATGTCCTTTTTATACTGTGGCACCCAAAACTTAACACAATACTTGAGGTGGAGCCACACTAGTGCAGAGCAGAGCAGGACAATCACCTCACTCAACCAGCTGGCGATGCTGTGCTTGATGCACCCCAGGAGTCTGACCTGCCAAGCTACAGAGGGGCTTGTGAACTGTGATAAAATCATCTCATAATCATCTCCAGTTCAACAGGCTGACTTCTACAAGAAGTCACTATCCAACTGAGGACCAGCCCAGAAACATTCCTCTCTCACTTTGTATTTTGTTTTTTCTTAAAAAGAGTATTTAAAGTAACTTGAATTTCATGACAATTCAGTGTAGTATCCAAGAAGCATGACTGGCACCTAATGTATTGATGATATTATTCCTCTAAAATAATGCTATGCAGCTGGATGGATCTCTCATTGCCTGTGACTCTCGAAATGAGTCAAGTCCCAGTGCTTCTCAACTGAGATATTTCTATGAAGATGTGATATTACAGCATGAAAACATCAGTAACATTTTTGAGATACTCCAGATACAGCTAGTATATTTTATCTCTCTTATTCAGCCAAGCTCATCAATCTAAATTTTATGCGAGGCCTCCATATTTTCCCTACAATGTCCAAGTTGCTCATTAATAATTATTTACCTGATTTTTGCAAGCATTCACTGAGTCATTAAGACTTGAAACACTTTTTTGAGGAGCCATTTGATTTGAAGCATGTGAAGTTTGAAGTGGTTTTATAACAGCAGTACCTGTGATAGATAATGCAGGTTTGCATTAATGAGTAGAAACAATTTGCTTATTCACGAATTTCTATTAAATTTAAGCATTGGGAAATTAATATCTCATTTTGAACACACTCCCCTTAAGAATTTCAAATATGTCCAGGAAAACAGGAAAAAAAAAAAATTAGTTTCTACAGAAGATTTATTTTCTTCAGTGACAAAACTTACTAATCGAGGTAAAAGATACATAGAATCATTAATGTTAGAAAAGACCTCCAAGATCACCCAGTCCAACCACCAGCCCAAACCCACCATGCCTACTAAACCATATCTCAAAATGCCATGGCTACACATTTCTTGAACACCTCCAGGGATGGATACTCCACCACCGCCCTGGGAAGCCTGTTCCAATGCTTGACTAGATTCATCTAATTGAGCCCCAGCTCAGAGGCAGGTATCTTTAGTCTCACCTTGCAAAGAAGGATTCCGAGGATCATAATTCTGCAGCCAGCTAAATTGCAAGAAATATCAGTTATTATTATTATTAAGTCACTGGTCCCTTGTTCCTCCCCACTTCCCAGGAACCTTTGACTTCCTTGTACGGTCATCATGCCTTGATACAAAACACTATGACATTCATGTTAGTTACAAGACACTTATTATTGTACATGGACACATCCTGTTAGCTTCATTCTCAAAAATAAAAAAGCCTGCCATTGGTAGCGACATACAGAAATTGGGTTCCTGTTTTGTCATCATCAGAGGGAACACATCATCATCATGACAAGCACAACTCGAGCACTTTCAACAGCTAAACACTAAACTCCAACAGGCAGCCACTCTAAGCTAAGTACTGTGTGATAAGGATGAGAAATTGGATATAGGCATTATTGGCAATATATCCCCAAGGTGGACTAAAAAATCCAGCTCAGACCAGGAACTGGACATCTGATCTGAACTGCAATTCCAGCTATGGCCACAAGCCAAAGTCAAGTAGGGTCCAAGCCAAGCAGCAGCTGAAGTATGCCTTCATCTGGCTCAGTCAAGAGAAGCACAGGCAGGTGCAGGGTGAGCTACAGCAAATTAATACACTCTGGAAAGCACAGAGATGCCCCTAACATGAAAAAACAGGTGTCATTCGCATGGTCAACTTGCTTGAGCTTCCTCATAATGAAGTTCACACATAGAATTTCCAAGGTGGGCTGCCCAAAGCAGGCCAGGCTTGTTTGGATCTAGTTAATGGAACCTAGAAAGGAAATTAATGAAGGGATTTTCTTTCGGGGCCCTACTTCACCGAAGACACTCTGGTATCAGTTTTTCCTCCATACACCCTCCAAAATATCCAACAAATATTGAACAGCAAAGTAGTACTGTTAAGTTTATACCTACCTTTCACAAAAATAATCATTGTTCTACCTCTGCTACAGCACAGGACACATGCACATACAAAAAAAGTTAACTGGACGCTATCAGAATAGCTCAACAAGTGAAAGAGGCATCAGAATTACCAGTAGAGCTGTTGTAAGTTCTCTAGGGGCTGTGCCTGGTTCTGAAGTGCTTTTTGAAGGACATCTCCTGCACACGGCACGTTGCCTTCATTTACAAGCTGCTGAGCCCAAGCAACATAGAAGTTTGATGCCTTTGCACCAACCCCCTGTCCGTACAGGTAGTCAAAATACTGGCAAGGAGAACTGATGAACTCCGCCTGCATAAGATATAGACGCATAAGCCATAAACACTTTAAAAAGCACCCAAGAAAGTTGTAGATGAAAAAAACCAATAACATTTTCTTAAGTTAGCTTTTTAAGAAAGCATTGTTTCCTGAAGATAAAAACAATTGATACATAAAATACCTCTCACAAGCCAAACAGATTAATAACACAGCATTTAAAACATATGCTATCCTACAGCAGGAGTGAAAAGTTCTTTGAGGTCCTAGAGAGCAACACTGAATTCCTTGCCACATCCCTGCAGTCTCCTTTTTCCTCCCACAGCTCTTTGCAGTCATAGAACTGGACAAGGGTGAGACAACTTTAATTTTACAGGATATCTGAATTCCCCAGAAAACATATACCTACCAGCTTAATGCAGTAGTTTACAAATCTTGGATCTTGGTGGTACCTCTTGTCACTTAAGAACACCTTCACAAGCTGCTCCAGGAGACTGGGCAAGCGGCTTTGTTTTTCTTGAAGGGGAAGGCATCCCTCTATCCACTGCATGTACCTGAAACATAAGCAAGAATGTTTCAGTCCTGTCATGTGGCAGAAGCAGTTCTGACACCCAGCCATGGCTGCACTCACCTGTCCCATGGCTCCAGCGGGTCAGTCCCTTGGTAATTCTGGATCTGAGCCTCATAGCTCCTATAAAGCAAGGGCAAGGAAGGCTCAGCATCTCTCCCTCTCCACCTGCCCCTCTGAGATGGTGACACTGTTGCAGCTCTGGCAAGCAAACCGCTCCTGGGGCAAAGACTGAGGCCTACTCCCCACCCCATATTCCAGGGCCCAAAGCTGAGGCCTATGCACCCTCCCAGCACCAGCTGAATCCCTAAGGCCCAAGGCTGAGGCCTTTGTCTCCCCCATACACCCTGCCCAAGGGTGAGGCTTACCCTGCGCCCCCTCCTCCACACCACAAACCCAAGGCTGAGGCCTGCCTTCCCTTCCCGTATCGCTGGGCTAAGGCCCGACCTATTGCACACCCTGTACACCCAGACCCACGCAGACCTGTGCACTCCCCCACACCCCTTTCACTCCTACACCCAAGACCGAGTGCTGCTCCCTTCCAAGCCCCCCCGTACCCAAGGCTAAGGCCTGCATCCCCTCTCCTTACCTCAAAGCTGAGACGGGCACACTCCCCACCCCACACCCCCAAGACTCCCACCCTAATGCGCCCCTCACACAAGCCGTGATGTCCGTGACCCCGGCCCCTCCCCCACCGCCACTCACCGCGCCACAACCGCAAGCACCTCCATCCCCACCAGCCCCAACTGCTGCCACCGATTCAAACTCGCTGCGCTGCCTCCCCATTGGCCGCCCCGCTCCGCCAATCACGCGCGCGTCCCCGGAGAAGCTTCGCCCCTCCTGCAACCCCATTGGCTGGGGTGAGACCACGCCCCCTCTGTCACCCCATTGGCTAGACGAGGCCACGTCCTCTGGCCGGGAGCTGGTGCCGCCGTAGCGCCTGCGCGCTGCACGCCGGGGATTCCATAGTATCCGGGGCTGTCCCATAGGATCGCAGGGCTCCCTTGAAAGGGGAGGGGAGACAAATGGATCTATAAAACATCACATTCAGATTCAGCAAAGCCAAAATTTGTGCAGGGCAGGGATAGAAAGCGCTATTCAGTGAGCCAGCCTTGTCCCTCTGCTTTGCTCAGGCTCCACCCGCAGAAGTAGCCGTTGTTCTCAGGGGAAGTTCAACCTTCCAGGTGTCTGCTGGGAGTATAACACAGCAGAAAGGAAACAGTCTAGGAGGTTCATTGAGTGCGTGGAAGACAACTTCCTAACACCACTGGTGAGTGAACCGACTAGAGAACGTGCCCCGCTGGATCTGCTGTTTGTGAATGGAGAAGGCCTCGTGGGAGAGGTGACTGTTGGAGGACACCTAGGGCACAGTGATCATGAGATGATAGAATTCTCAGTTCTTGGAGTAATAAGGAAGGGGCACAGCAGAATTGACCCCTGGGACTTCCAGAGGGCAGACTTCAAAGGATGAGAGGAAGGCTGTGGATGTGGTGTACCTGGACTTCAGCAAGGCCTTTGACACTGTCTCCCATAGCAGACTACTGAACAAGCTGGCAGCCCGTGGCATGGATGGGAATGTACTGTGCGGGGTTAGGAATTGGTTGGATGGCCGAGCCCAAAGGGTGGTAGTGAATGGTGTCCCATCCAGCTGGCGGCCGGTCACTACTGGCATCCCCCAGGGTTCGGTGCTGGACCCGGTCCTGTTTAATATCTTTACTGATGATCTGCATGAGGGGATCGAGTCCTTCATCAGCAAGTTCGCAGATGACACCAAGCTGGGAGGAAGTGTCGATCTGCTAGAAGGTAGGAGGGCCCTACAGAGGGACCTTGACAGGCTGGAGAGATGGGCTGACTCCAATAGCATGACGTTCAACAAGTCCAAATGCCAGGTCCTACACTTTGGACACAACAACCCCATGCAGAGCTATAGACTGGGTGCAGAGTGGCTGGAGAGCAGTCAGGCGGAAAGGGACTTGGGAGTGCTGGTGGACAGGAAACTCAACATGAGCCAGCAGTGTGCCCAAGTGGCAAAGAAGGCCAATGGTATCTTGGCCTGCATCAGGAACAGTGTGGCCAGCAGGACTAGAGAGGTCATCATCCCCTTATATTCGGCACTGGTCAGGCCGCACCTTGAGTACTGTGTCCAGTTCTGGGCCCCTCAGTTTAAGAAGGTTGTTGAGATGCTGGAATGCGTCCAGAGGAGAGCAACGAGGATGGTGAAGGGGTTGGAGCACAAGCCCTATGAGGAGCGACTGAGGGAGCTGGGGTTGTTTAGCCTGGAGGAGGCTCAGGGGAGACCTTATTGCTCTCTACAACTACCTAAAGGGAGGTTGTGGTGAGGCAGGAGTTGGACTCTTCTCTCAGGCAACCAGTGACAGAACAAGAGGACATGGTCTCAAGCTTCGCCAGGGGAGGTTTAGGATTGACATTAGGAAGAAATTCTTCACTGAGAGGGTAATTGTTCATTGGAATGCGCTGCCTAGGGAGGTGGTCGAGTCACCATCCCTGGAGGTGTTCAAAGAGAATTTGGATGAGGCACTTACTGACATGGTGTAATTGACAAGTAGGAGTAGGTGTAGGTGTTGGGTCATAGGTTGGACTCAATGACCTCAAAGGTCTTTTCCAACCTTACGATACTGTGATACTGTGCTTGATAAAAGTCCATTGGGAGGCAGTTCTAAAGGACGAAGGAGCCCAAGAGGGCTGGATGCTCCTCAAGAAGGAAAGCCTGGCGGCACAAGAACAGGCCATCTCCATGCGACGTAAACAAGTCAGCAGGGAAGAAAACCAGCTTCGCTGAGTAGAGAGCTTTGTATTGTTCTCAGGAAGAAGAGGAAAGTTTATGAGCTTTGGAAGAGGGGGCAGGCATCCCAGGAAGAATATAAGGGTGAGGTGAGATCATGTAAGAGAGAAAATGAGAAGAGCTAAAGGCCACATAGAACTTCAATTAGCCAGTTTGGTGAAAGACAATTAAAAAAAAAAAAATGTTTCCTCAAATATATCACCAACAGGAGGACCAAGGAGATCCTCCCTCCTTTACAGGATGCAAGGGGAACAGTAGTGATGAGGGATGAGGATAAGGCAGAGGTACTTAATGCCTTCTTTGCCTTGGTCTTTAGTAGTAAGGTGAGATGTTCTAGGGATACTCAGCCCCGAGACAGAAGATGGTGAGAATGAAGCTCCAATGATACAAGAGGATTCAGTTAGAGACCTGCTTGGCCAGTTAGACACACACAAGCCTACAGGGCCAGATGAGATCCCCCCAAGGGTATTGAGGAAGCTGGTAGAGATCCTCACCAAACCCCTTTCCCTTATCTACCAGCAGTCCTGGCTAACTGGGGAAGTTCCACTTGACTGAAGACTGGCGAATGTTACATCCATTTACAAGAAGGGTCGGAGGGAAGATCCAGGGAACTACAGGCCTGTCAGTCTGACCTTGGTACCAGGGAAGGTCATGGAGCAGATCATCTTGAGTGCTGTCATACTGCATGTGCAGGACAATTGGGTGATCAGGCCCAGTCAACATGGGTTTATGACAGACAGGTCCTGCCAGACCAATCTGATCTCCTATGATGAAGTTACCAGTTTAATAGACGAGGGAAAGGCTGTGGATGTGGTGTATCTGGACTTTGGTAAAGTGTTTGACCCCGTTTCTCACAATATTCTGCTTGAGAAACTGCCACACCCTCTGCTGGGTAAAGAACTGGCTGGACAGCCAGGCCCAAAGGGTGGTGGTAAATGGAGTTGAATCCAGTTGGAAGCCAGTCACAAGTGGTGTTCCCCAGTGTTCAGTGCTGGGTCCAGTCCTGTTCAATATCTTTATCAATGATCTGGACGAGTGCACCCTTAGCAACATAGTTTAGTAAGTGGACAGGTACAGTTGGATTCAATCTCAGAGGTCTTTTCCAGCCAGATGATCCTATGATTCTATGAAATAAACACAGAAATCAGGATAAACCCACAGGTCCCAGTGCCAGGCAGCAGTCCAAATGGATGAGGATATGATAAAGCACACTCAGCTCCCTCCCATCATTAACTCCATAGCAATCAAGTCATTTTTCCAGACTGCTGGATTTAATGCACTAAAGATGTTTAATTCAGCTTACACTGGTCCATACACGTATATAAAAGTGCTGTAATACAAGATTCCAGTTACAAGAAGTAAGTATTTCATACCATACTGAATATAGTACTGTTACTCGACTGGCACAGTCGGATACATCAACTCTCCCTCTGCTTTCCCATGAGAGTATTTCCAGTTTCAACCTTTATATGAGAGTTTACATGAGATAAAGCTCCTTTACATGACAAAGTCTTGTCGGCATCAGCTGCCCCTTCTGCTCTGCAATCCAGCACACGTGTGTGGGCACAATGGTCAAAGGCACCCAGTTCTCTGCATGCTCAAGCCCCAGGCAGGTGGGAATTGGCACCTCCTCATTGACTGCCAGGGATCTCCCTCGTTACACAGCACACTCCAAAGTCAGATTACTGGGTACCATCAGAGGCAGGGGACAAGTTTAAGATCTCTTCAATTGAAGGGCCTTCATCCTCAAGAGGTATCTCTGCCTCAAACATACGCTGGAGCAGAGCATCAACCGTCCTGTACCCTGCAGGTGGCCAAAGAAAGAGTCACTGTGAGCATCCCTTCCTAATCTTCAGCAGAATTTAAGTAGTGGTGACCTTAAGGCAGCTCTTACTCAAAGGCTGCTTCCCGTGTTTTACACCAAACAGGCAAGAAAACAAATGCCTCAAATCTTATTCCCTGGTATTTTACCCCATATACTTGTAAGGGATAAGACTATTTAAGTTTTTAAGCATTTCTATTTCTGCATGTCCTTCAGTAGATTTGTGATCCCAAGCAGCTGCTGTGCTGAGAAGCACAAGATAGGCAACTGCTAAGGTACAGCAAGAAAGCCAGAAGAAAAAGCAAGAATTAAGCTAGAGGAAGGGAGCATATAGTCACCCCATGATACAAGCCAGGAGGAACACAGCGCGTACACGAAGGAGAAAAGCAGAAAATAGGTTTCTTTGCAACAGCAGAACCTCAGCCACCAAGGCAGTGTCTTCATAGACTGGCTACCGCAGACAAGCACGCGCAGGAAGGTCTAGGTAGGAAATACAAAAAGGAGTTGCTACAAAACTAGAAAACACAGCAAATATTAGAGTGTCCACAGTTCTCTCAAAATCTCCAGCTGGGCTTTTACTGCTTTTATAACCCAAAGGGAGCAGAACCACGTGGGAGCTTCCCAGAGACACGGCTACAAATCAGGAACAGTTCAGAGCCATGGCACCTTAAAACACTGCACACACTGTAGGACTGCACTTACGTTTGGAGGCAATTTTAAACAGCAGCCCTTTAGACTGTGGCTTTGTTCCACTTTCCCCCTCTAGGTCATGCTCAGCACTCTCCATGTTATCAAGGAGCTGTTCATCCTGGAGCTCATCCCTACACAAGAAGGACCAGAAGTTATTCCAGGGATGGCACATTCTACCCCAGGGGCCCACATGGTACCCTGCAGCAATGAATTCTCTGGGGCAAGGCAGGCAGCAGTCAGGGTGTTAGTGACAGTCACCTCCCTGTCCTCTGGAGAGCAGCCCTGGGCTGGAAGAGCTCAGCAAGGTAGCCACAAAGCCAATGCCAGTAGCATTTTGCTAACACGTAGGTGAAGCCTACGTGGTCCTGACAGATTAGCAAGAACTTTGTGACAAGGAAGAAGGGGCTCAGCTCACACCTCAGGACAGAGGGAGATATTTTCCTGCAGTCCCACAGCACTCCTCAGACATTCAAAGCCAGCCACATCCAGCATGACTTACTCTTGAACTGCCATTCCCAGCTCTTGGATTTTCTGTTCAATGGCAGTTTCTACTTCACTCTTCTCTAGGGAGTACTCCACAAAGAAAGCTTCCAAAATGAATGACACAAAGATACTGAAAGAGATGAGCAGCAGAATTAGAGAGCAGCATCTCCTGACTGACATCCCCCATGCTTTTGGGCATCAGTTATGGTCTCGGTATTCCCAGGCTCATTCCCCAGCACTACATCTCCTCCTGTGCTGGAGATGGGGAACTCTACATCAGAGCAACATTCAGTGGAGATAAGAATAGATGCAGCAGATTGGTCTATAAAACATCCTGCCTGATTAAGAGTCACACTGTGTGACCCAGGGGCCATCAGCATCACCCTGGCAGGGTGCAGAGCCCTTCTTCCCCCCCAAAATGGATAACAGCAACTCAAAACTTACTTGACAATAATTATCACCATCACAATATGGAAGGCGATGAAGTAAAGCTTCGCAGGCTGAACCGTTACATTGGCAAATCCATTGGCAAAGAGTACAATGGAGTCAAGGACAAGAGTGCTACAAGAGAACATCTTGCTGTAGAGTAATGCTAAGTGAGGAACCAGACAGTACTGCGCAGCAACAACCTTCTGAACAAAGCCCTCCACAGGGACCATTCCTCTGTTGTCTGGCACTACATGCATGGGTGCGTGCAATAAAAGGGGAAAAGCAGAGTCAGGAAAGAACATGGATCACCAAACTCTTGTTTGGACCTTCCACCACAAAGGATATCATGCCACTGATTGACTACAGTGAGCTCCATCAGGACGATGAAGGACGATGCAAAGTTGTTGAAGTTGTTCTTGCAGTATTTCCCACGAGCAAACAGGGAATCCTTGAGAGCTGGGTTCCCGCATTCCATGGCATGAGGAGCATTCGTGTTTGCAGGAAAGAACTGGATTTTCCCTTGGAATAACTCCATGCCAATGATAGCAAATACACAGTACACAACCTGGGAAGAGAAACACCATCACCTGCTTCTCCAGTGAGCTGCGAACTTCATGGCAAGTTTAGAGTTCCAACAGGTTTTCTAGTTTTCACAGACATGGAAGCTGCTCAGGAGCAGCAAAAGGTTTAAAAGACCCAACCCACTCAAGGGGAATTACCAGACAAGAATAATAACCCAAGAAATAAAACTTAAATGGATGGAAATGAAATATCCTCAAATCATAAGAGGAGAGCTTATTTTTAGGAAATTATTTGAGAAACAGGTTTCTCATTCAGCTTCTCATCCAAATCACAGTTTGATTCTTTTGACTGTGAAGGCTGGACTCCACAGAATATTCTCATTGCCCCGTGGAGCAGTTTTAAACCTGACCTGCCAACTAGCAGGAACCCGATCCCTTTACACACATTTATGTGTGCAAAGACCAAGAATCAAATGGACACTTACAGTTTCAAAGGCCAGCCATCCAGAGATTTGCATTCATCCTCTTGAAAACAGCATGAGCGTGAGACTTAAGACACATTCCTGTAAAACTGGAGTGCTTTGAGCTAAGATACCAAGATTTCTTACCAGGGTCAGCCCACCAAATGTCAACATTGTTGGTACGATGTTAATCAGTGTGTTCATGATGACCCGGAACCTACAGCAAATGATTCATGACAACACCTGCTGTGAGGAGGCTTCTTTAAAGCCTATGCTTACTTATTGTCACATCCCATTCAGCATGCACTCCCCACATGCCCTTATTTATAAGCAAGTTTCCAGAGAGGCTGGAGCACCTGGGCTCATCTCAGGCACGCTGAGACAAGGCCTTGGGATGCTTTGTGGAGCAGCCACAGTACAAAGCAGCCGTGCAGAGCAACTCAAGGCAGTGTCTCAGCCAGCCTCTGACACATCCTGGTCACCACTCAAAAATCATATCCCTGTCCCCTTCTCTTCATTACCTTTTAAAGCTGTCAACAATCCTTATCAGCCTGAGGACCCGTAGGATGAAGACAATGTCCAGGATCTGTTGGCTGTTGTACTTTGTGGCTGAGAAAGGAAAAAAAAAAGATTGTTATGAAAAATAAGCAGGGAAGCAGAGATAAAGCATGTTCTGTCCTTGTTAAACACTGTTTTTAAGTTATTTATTAAAAAAAAAAAAAGAAAAAAGATTGAATTAGTTCTTAGAAAAACCTACAGGAAATTCATTGTACTTTCAAAAAGCCTCCCAAGCCCAAGGTGGTGCCAAAAGACAACTCAAGACCACTGAGTTTCCCAGATGCATGCAGACTGCTTAAGCTGCACTTACTCGACTTCAGGGTGGTATTGAGTATCGTTGCAGTCAAGGCAGCAAAGATGATGAGGGTATCAAACCTAGCATGAGGGAAGGCAGTGCTGTTAGATTTGTGGCAATGCAGAATGGCTGCTAAAGTTGCCACATCACACGTGAAAGTAGTAACCCTTCTTCCTCACATCTGTGCCAGGCAGCCCTGCATTATCTCAAACTATTTGCAGAGGGGGAAGATCATAGAATTATAGAATGGTTTGGGCTGGAAGTGACCTTAAAGCCCATCCAGTTCCAACCCGCTACCATGGGCAGAGACACCTCTGACTAGACCAGGCTGCTCAAGGACCCATCCAACCTGGCCTTGAACACCTCCAGGGATGGAGCATCCACAGCTTCCCTGGGCAACCTGTGCCAATGTCTCACCACCCTCATCATGAAGAATTTCTTCCTAATGTCTAATCTAAATCTTCCCCCTTACCATTTAAAGCCATTCCCCCTCATCCTATCACTACAAGGCCTTGGAAGCAGTCCCTCTCCAGCTTTCCTTTAGCCCCCTTCAAGTACTGGAAGGCTGCTATGAGGTCCCCCCAGAGCCTTCTCTTCTTCAGGCTAAACAACCCCAACTGTTTCAATCTGTCCTCATAGCAGAGGTGCTTCAGCCCTGATGGGAAAGCTTTGTTTAGTAAAATGCTTTCCTCTGCCCAGCCGCTACCTTTACGTGCTGCAGAGTCACCTTTGACTGAGCTAGCAGAGAACAGTAGTCTTGCCAGAGCCAGGATAGGCCAGGAAAGAATACAAGGTCCTCCAACAATCATTTTTATTACACCCCGGCACACAAGTTCAGCAGCACATCTCTCCAAGAGATTTTCAGTTACTGAAGAGCTGAACACAACGATCTCATCACACTTCACACCATCTTTAACACAAACATTCATCCCACTCACCAGTTCCAGAACTGATTTTTGCCAAAGAAGGCCCTTGGTTCGTAAGTGTACACTTTCAGGAGTATCTCAATTATATATAATGCAAGGAAGACCCACTCTGCGTAAGAAATATAGGGGGTTTCCTCATCCAGAGCAATGAAGATAGCATTTATTAGAATGATGACATCGTAAGTCCAAACAAATCCCCTGCAAGAAGAAAAAGAAATCACTTTGCCACTCCCAAGAAGGTAAAAGTTATACAGTTATTGCCTCCACCTTACCTTTATCCACCAGTTCTCCCAAATCCAAGAGTCAAGGAATTACTAGAGTTTAGCTTTGTCCTTCAGGTCTAACACAAACCAGAGCACCAGCCTTTAAGGTACACCACTGCCAATGCTCTCAGTGTTAAACAAAATCGTAGGGATGGACTGCAGGTATTTCTCAAGCAGAAATATTCAAAGAGTAAAATGAAGAGTATGCAGATTGGGAGGGGTGGCTGGTACATCAGGTGGGTGTGCTGCAGTCAGAGGAACCTGGATAGGCTGGGAAAGCAGGCAGAAAGGAATCTCACTGTGTTCAAAGGAAAATGCAAAGCCCTGCTGCTGGGGAGGAATAACTTCAGGCACCAGTGCAGGCTGAGGGTCAACCATTTGGAAAGCAGCACAGCAGAATATCTGAGGGGGTCTTGGCTGTGGAGTTGAACATGAGCCAGTGATGCACCCTGGTGGCAAAGAAGGCCAACAACTTCCCGGGCTACATAAAATCATAAAATTGTAGAATGTCTTGATTTGGAAGGGACTCACAAGGATCATTGAGTCCAACTGCTGTCCCTGCACAGGACAACCCCAACATTCACATCGTGTGTCTGAAGGCATTGTCCAAATGCTTCTGGAATACTGTCAGGCTTGGCACCATGGCTGCTTCTCTGGGGAGCTGTTCCAGTGTTTCACCACCCTCTGGGTGAAAAACCTCTTCTTAATGTCCAACCTAACCCTCTCTTGGCACATCTTCCTGCCATTCCCTTGAGTCCTGCCATTGGTCACCAGAGAGAAGAGATCAGCACCTACTCCTCCTCCTTCCCTTGTGAGGACACAGTAGACAGATATGAAGTCCCCTCTGAGTCTCCTCCAGGCTGAACAGACCTAGTGACTTCAGCCTCTCCTCATACAATTTCTCCTCTAGACCCTTCACCAGCTTTGTGGCCTCCTCTGGACACTCCCCAGTAGTCTGATGTCCTTTTTATACTGTGGTGCCAAAAACTGAACACAATCGAGGTGGGGCCACACTAGTGCAGAGCAGAGAGGGACATGAGGAAGGGCTTTGTGAAGAGGTTGATGGAAGTGATTTTCCCCATCTACTCAGTACTGGTGAGGCCACATTTGGAGTGCTGTGCCCACAGCTGGGCTCCCCAATACAAAAGGGACATGAACAGACTACAACTAGTGCAGCAAAGGATCACAAAAACAATTAAAGGATAGGACAGCCTGACATATTACACATAGAGAGCTGGGACTGTTCAGCCTAAAAGGGGAGAAGGAACAGGAGGATCTCAGAGTGGAAGACTCAAATGTGAAACAGAACACTAGTAGCTCATAGTATTAACTTGTTAAGAGTTGATGAAGCAGCACATTGCAGCTTTGCAGCAGAGACCGCTGACATATGATCATCTTTAAGTGAAGTCTGGTCCTTCAAGTCAAGCCATAAAGCACTTCTTGCTTTCAGTAAAAATCATTTACACTCAGCATGTAAGGAAGATCTGAACAACTGGGACTGGAAGTAGTATGGCCTCACCATTAGCCAAGTCTCATTTCTCCACACCACTGAATGCAAGCCACAAGCAGAGTTGGTCCACAGAGCATTTAAAAAGAGAACCCCCAGTGTTTGCCTAAATGCAGCTTGTACTTCCCAGCAGGAGACTCAGACAAGCATTTGTACCACCACTTTGAATGTTAAGAGCCGCTTGCTCCACCAGTAGGGTTTAGGCTTACCTGTGCCTAACCATGCTGCGCAGGAATTGACTCACTGTTGACTTGTACACATGAGGCATCCATTGCCCCAGCGGATGGCTGCGTATTTTCAGAGTAATCACCTGGATGTTGAGAAGATCTGCCAGTTGTACAAAGGACTTCTTGTCTGCAGTAGAGGAGAGCACTACACATCAGTATCCGGCGTTAAAATGCCAGACGGCATCTGGCAAATACAAACCTATATGCATATGAGTTGCAGCAATCTGGACTCAATATCTGTTCACTGCAATAGGCAAAGCACTGCCCTAAGTGGTACTCAACACAGAACAGACTGAACGTTGTACTCAAGAGCTCCTCTACCCCATTCCTGGGGACTGGCTCAAGCCACAGGACAACAGTCACAGACCTTTAATGATCAGGATGGGCATGATCTAGCATGAGGAGACTGACCCATCTCTCCTGATATCCTGTCTCCCGCAGGAGTAGAGTGAGAGGGTCCAGAGGATTGTGTAGGAAGCCACATTGCTTGGAGGAATCTGATAACAAGGTAGGCTTTTCCTTGTCCTGTGTTGATAACAGGTCTCAGTTTCCATGGTGAGATTGGCCTGATGTCAAATGGCCACAAAGAGCCACCCACAGCACACGTGACACGGGCTACAGCACAGGCAGAAAGAACAACCTTTCAGGAATTAAGCAATCTGGAGGGAAGCAGGAATCAGAGAGACTCCAAGACCCTCTTCCATCACAAACCATGAGTCCCAGTGCCAAAATCCTCAAAGCACCAGGCACCTGACCCCAGGCTCCTCCCGAATCCCTTAAGCATAGCAATGCCCCACTGCTCACCTACAAAACCTTTCTTCTCATCATCTGAGATGTGTAGCAGCAGCTCTCGGTGGGAGTTGCTGATCTCAGGAGCCACCAACTTGACAAGCTGCTTCCACTGGGCTTCTCGAACCACGAACTGTGCTCCCTCCTCTTCCTTCAGCAGGTTGAAGGCCTCTATCATCTTGCGGCGCTTCATGTAAGCAAGCTTACGGATCTCATTCTAGAGAGATTATCAGGATTCAGGCAGCTTCAGTTACCCTTCCCCATCCTTTGTTTTTTTTCACAGTGCAGAGATGCAAGAAGAGACTCAGGAACACTTTTGGAGTGATATTAGACATGAAGGACAGTGCAGTCAATGGGTCATGAGAAATGCAATTTAACAAGCAACCTTCTGCACAGCATTTATAGGATCCCTAGACTGTTTGCTGCTGGGAGATGCATTAAAAACCGGAAGAAGAGACAAAGGACAGCATCTAACAGGAAGGAGATGGGGGATATCATTTAAAGATCACAGGATCTGCATGTCCACAGGTCACAGAAACAGAGAGGATGCGTCCACATATGCTTCCCATCCATAAGTGAATACTGCTGAGATCAGGGGTGGAGATCCTCTTCTGCACATGATTACAAGCAAGTTAAAGAAACTTATACCCTTGGGAGACCACATCCTTTGGGAAGACTTAGTAGCCTGCTTACTAAGAAAGAGTCAATCCCCTCATAGGAGCACCCAGCAGTCTCCAGCTCTCATACTTTGATCACCAGTACCCAACTGCACCTACTCAGTTTGGGTAGACGAAGCAGGAGTTCTGATTTACTTACACATCCCTTTATTTTTAGAGCACGTGGAGTGGCAGCAAAAGCGTGCTATTTATTTAAAGCCAACTAAAAACAGTTTCCTGCATAAAGACAGTGCTGTTGAGCTAGGACTAGTACTGGCAGTAACTATATAGAGCCATATGCCTCTTAATTATTGCAACTTCTTGGGTCCACAGCAGCATACAATATTTTACAATTAAATGCTAAAAGCAGACTTCACAACAATCCCCATGATATGAAAGATGGGTCAGTGCTTGTTACTCGCAGAGCATCAGCAGAGGCCAGAAGCTGTAGCTCCTTCTCCACATTTTCCAGAAGCAGAAGCTTTCCAAGGGAAAGCCAGACATTTCCTTACAAGTTTATATAGAACAATAGGCAGTTATTGATCACAATTTATCCCTCCAAACCTTACCTTCAGGTGTTTTTTGTAGTTGTTGTATACAACAGCCAGAAAGAGTGACATGAAGATATAAGTGTTGACGATGACAAAGGCAATGAAGAACAGGGCATACCATGAGCTGAAGTCAAATGCTGGCATCCTAGAGAAGCAGAGAGAGATTGCTACTTGCTGAGCAGACAAATAGAAAAAAAAAATAAGAGAAATCACAAGAAAATAGTGTTCCAGATGGATTTCAAAGTACTGCTTTGGATAGCTAGATCTAACTAGCCAGATAAGCTAGTTTCCTCCCTAAGCTGGGAGGAAGTGTCGACCTGCTAGAGGGTAGGAGGGCCCTACAGAGGGACCTTGACAGGCTGGAGAGATGGGCTGACTCCAATAGCATGAGGTTTAACAAGTCCAAGAGCTGTATTCTACACTTTGGACACAACAACCCCATGCAGAGCTACAGGCTGGGGACAGAGTGGCTGGAGAGCAGTCAGGCGGAAAGGGACTTGGGAGTGCTGGTGGACAGGAAACTCAACATGAGCCAGCAGTGTGCCCAAGTGGCAAAGAAGGCCAATGGTATCTTGGCCTGCATGAGGAACAGTGTGGTCAGCAGGACTAGAGAGGTTATGATTCCCCTATACTCGGCACTGGTCAGGCCGCACCTTGAGTACTGTGTCCAGTTCTGGGCCCCTCAGTTTAAGAAAGATGTTGAGATGATGGAGTGCATCCAGAGGACAGCAACGAGGATGGTGAAGGGGCTGGAGCACAAGTCCTATGAGGAGCGACTGAGGGAGCTGGGGTTGTTTAGCCTGAAGAAGAGGAGGCTCAGGGGAGACCTTATAGCGCTCTACAACTGCCTGAAAGGAGGTTGTAGTCAGGCAGGGGTTGGTCTCTTCTCTCAGGTGACCAGCGACAGAACAAGAGGACACAGTCTCAAGATTCGCCAGGGGAAGTTTAGGCTTGACATTAGGAAGAAGTTCTTTACTGAGAGGGTGATTGGCCATTGGGATGCGCTGCCCGGGGAGGTGGTGGAGTCACTGTCCCTGGAGGTGTTTAAGGAGAGATTGGACGAGGCTCTTAGTGACATGGTGTAATTGACGAGTAGGAGTAGGTGTAGGTGTTGGGTCATAGGTTGGACTCAATGATCTCAAAGGTCTTTTCCAACCTTATAATACTGTGATACTGTGAGATAATGCTCAGGCTAGGCAAAAAAAAAAAAAAGTAAACTGTGCATTAGTTCAGTTACAGAACAGTTTCCTTCCACTCAGTTTTCATCCTAGGGACTAGGTTTATAAGTCCCTCAGTGAAAGGATGCAGGAGAGAAAGCATAGAGAAGAAGCTTCTGTCAGCATGGCTAAGTTTAAGTGCATAGTCTTAGGGTAAGGTCTCAGTCATAAGCTGGTGTGTTATCGGCTTCACAGACCCTCACCACACTCAGACCTCCCCTTCCACCTACTCTAGGAGGAATAGTTGCATTTCTTAGTCTAAAGGCCCAGGGCCCCTGTAGCATCCCAGTCCTGTTCAGTACATCTCCAGCACACAGAGGAGTGTACCATTCCTGCCTGCCCCTCTCTTTGATGGCAGCTTCACAGTACAAACCAAAATGGGAATGCAGTTCGAACAAATGAGGGTGAAAACCCCAATCCTCACACAAATTTAACACAGCTGGGCAAATTAAAGTCTGCAGAGAATGTCCTGCAAATATTACAAGAAAAAAAGAAGAAGTCATCTGACCACTAGAGCTCACTCTTCTTTTTCAGGAAAGGGTTTTAATCAGAATTTGTGTGCTTGTCCCTCAGGTTTAAGCCCTCATCAGCTGTTAGGTCACTTGGAAAGCAATATTTTTAGGAAGAAATTTTTTCCTGCAAGGGTGATGAGGGACTGGCACAGGCTGCTCAGAGAAGTCTTGGATGCCCCATCCCTGGAGGTGTTCAAGGCCAGGTTGGATGGGGCTTTGAGCAACTTGATCCAGTGGGAATTGTCCCTGCCTATGGCAGGGGCATTGGAACTGCACAGGCTTTAAGGTCACTTCCAACCCAAATCATTCTATGAGTCTATGGTATGATTTTTAATGCATCTTTTCTAAAAGTCTTCCTAACTTCAGATTCTGTTTCAGAGCCATTTAAAAAACAGATGGCTGACAATGCATTAAGCCCCTGCAGGCTGGAAAAGCAAGAACTCTGTTTCCGCTCTGAAATACTTCATTGCACAAAACACAGCATTGTTCTAATCGGAGATCCTGCCACTAGGAGCGGGACATAGCACTCAAAATAGAAAGACTGCAAGCTCAGCATACATACATGACATCCGGGCTGTTTGCTGTCGTAACCAGTACATAGAGGTCAAACACAATCTCTAGGTAGTTTCTGAAATACGGCAAGCCTTCTGCTGTCTGGAGATTCCTAAGAGGAAATGGCCAATCTGAAGTTAAGCACAGAGATCATATATCCCACTACAGGAACAACATCTATCAGCAGTGCTTGTGTTCAGTATTAAACATTTGGAGTTGCCAGATTCCCTCCTGTCTGAAATTATCCCACACGTTTTTTCCACCCAGCTCTGAGAAAAAGAAGCATTCACACCTCTCACCAAACAGCTTCAAGGCCATGAGGGAAAACATGAGGAGGCTAAACATGAAGAGCAAGAAGACATAGGTGATCTCTGGCAGCGTGTTACGGATGCTGCGAAAGGCTCTCCGAATCTGCAGAGAGAAGGGAAGCATTCTAGAGGCAAGGTGGTATCCATTTCTCACCTCAACACCCCATCCAGATCAAACACCTACAGAGGGACAGGCAAGTGAAGTGGGAGACAGGTACTCTTCTGTCACCTGGCAGGGGAGATTCTGACACAGATGCACCAGCTCTGTTCTGCTAAGACCTGAATACCAGGTCTACAAGAGTACCTTCTGCAAGAGTACCAGGCCTTTCCTCCTCATTCTCCAGAACAGATGTTAGGAGAGACCCTGTCTACATACCATCATGAACTCAGCTAGCCAAGGGACAGAGGGCCCTGTGGCAACGCTGAGATGCTCTTGCTGCAAAGGACTGGTCAGAGGCAGAAGTCCATCACTTCAGGCCATAAAACACATGCTCTGAGCTGAAAGCTCAACTGCTCCCTCCCCCCAGGCCTCCACACCACAGGAGTTTATTAATTTGTAAGTCAGGACCAGAACAGTCTTGGGCAGCAGGGCAAAGATCTCCCCATGACAAGAAGAATCAGAGTCTAAATCACCCATCTGGACTACAGGTTTGGTTGCTGAGGTCAGTGTGACACTTGTGCTTGTTTGCCTAGTAGAATTCCAGAAATAAGTAACCTGGCCCCTGACGCAAGGAGAAACAGTTTTCTCATCCACAGTTCACATCTCCCGAACACAGCTTCTAACTCTGCTTGCAAATAGAGGCAGCTCCTCCACACAGGCTGGACTAAGCACAGCCCATGGGCTGACCTTACAAGAAACGTTCTTCCTTCTCTATGCAGCCTTACGCTATAAGGGTGATCTTTGGTGAGAAGCTCTAGTTCCAGCCCCAAGCACACTCAGGGTTCTGGACAGCAACAACCCAGCCCATAGGTGCAGGGAGAAGCCTTCCAGTACTCTGCACAGAACCCATGCAGCACCAGCGCTAATGCATCCTTTTCTTCATCACAAACTCTTGCTTCAGGCCACCTCCAGAGAAACCTTCGCTCACAGGAACCTAAATTCTGCCATTTCTGCCCCAAAAACCTTTCCACTAAATAACCTGGATCTCATAAAGCAGCAGGCTGTCCAAAAAATAGGACCCTGCACTAGAGGTACATCCCACCAGACCTCTTCTTTACCTGGCGACTCTCTGCAAAGTTGATCAGGAAGATGGGCCTCACAATTCTTGACCATCGAATGCTCCTCACGTTGTACATCCTGAGGGCCCCGTATATGGCCAAGTCTGTTAGTGATAACTGTAGCAGAAAGAAGGAAAATTCTCTTCTTGGAAATGTGTCTAGATGGTGAAGACAATATGGTTAGCCAATAAAAGACATGCACACACAACGGGTTTGTGAGAACAGGACCAGCCATTGGTTGATTTGGCCATGGCTCCTGTAGGCCTGATGTATAAGAACCCTACATTACCAGGAAAGTAATAGGAGGAAAAAGCCACCCCCACATTGGCCACCTCAACCTTGGATGGTTCCCTAGGTCTAACTCACCAGGATAGCAACCATGATGCAGATATTCTTGGTATCCTTCCAGAATACATCACGAAGGGTGACTTTTGCATAATGTGTCAGTCGCCCAAAGAACACCAGAAGGCACAACACCTCAACCAGCGCAGTGACCTGCAGAGACAGAAGGGGCCTATGTCAGGACAACCAAGAGCAGCACCAGCCCTCTAATTCACAGATGACAAGGCTTTGAGCTACCTGATCCAGTGGGAGGTGTCCCTGCCCATGGGAGTGGAACTGGATGATCTTTAAGGTCCCTTCCAACCCCAAACGATTCTATGATTCAGGCTGGGGTACAGTCAAAGAAAAAACAGGCAAAGCCAGTATAAAAGTTTTTTCAGTGGGTTTTGCTGTTTGTTGTTTTACAGTCTCAAGTATCTAGCACTGAGCAATAGATACAGGCTTCATTTTGTGAAATTCCCTGCCAAAGGCAGGTCAAAGCCAGTAAACTTGTATTTGCTTAGGATTCAAGGGGCACATCTCTCACAAACACACCCAGTGCAGAACAAATAAAGGCTGCAGAAAAAAAATCAGTCCTAAGGGCAACATTCCACTTTGATTTCAGACATGAGGTCTGCACTTGGGTCACACAGAAGGCTGGAATCGTTCTCAGAGGTGCAAAAAGCAACATGACTTTGTCCATGGTCACATCAGCCATTACCAATGCCCACAATGGCTCTGAGGCCCATTTTTTTGTCCCCAGTTCAGTAGATGAAAGATATCAAAAGAAAGATCAGCAGCAATTATTGCCTGACATTTCGACAACTTGTTTCAAGCGAGAAACAGTAGTTGCATTGCTGTTTCTACACTGCCTGGAAACGTACCAGGAAGGGGAGCGGATACACAGCAGGTTCTTCAAACACCGCAAGGGACAGGTTGAGAAAGATGAAGAAGTAGGTAGTTGTTCGCATAATCCAGTGATTATAGAGATAATAAAGCCTGCAGAAAGAAGACAGTGGCACCATAAATAAAGGCTTCAGCACACATACCCATGGGCTCACCAAATGTTCTGTTTGAAGAACAGAACTTGCTGTCCCAAACAGTCATGGAAGAAGAGGGTAGCAGTAGCACAATTTTTGCCAGCCAGGGCAAAAATTCCTTATAGTCTCACAGCTGGTGGACACTGTACTACCTTTCAGGGAGCAAAAAACCCAGAAAGGTGGAACACCGGTGTTCTTCAGTTCAAGACTGCAAGACACAGATTTGGTAAAGCTGCTTCCTTTTTTAACTACCTTGCTTCTTAATTCCTTAATTTAAGTGCAAACTTCTGCTAACCTCAGTTATCCACATGACAAACAAGCCAAGTCTGACTTCTTATCAGACACCTTTTCTTTGCATGTTAAAAAGCAAAGAGGAAGAAGAGCCACCAGAGAGAAATACGGAGTTGCACAGTAAACTGTTTTTCATAGAGAGCTTAAGCAGTATCTTATCCCCTACGGCAGCAAAACTTCTGGTGAATGCTATTAATAACCACAAACACATTCAGCCCCAAGCCTCCCACAGGAGGTTTCACACCACAGCATGCAAGTGGCTCCTCTGGGGAGACGCAGAGCAGATCTGCAGGGCACATGGTTTGTCTATCAATAAAAAAAAAGCTACCAATGCTGCCATTACAGGCAAACCAGCCCTGACTTTGGGAATTCCACTTTTTGCCAATTAACATAAGCTTTTAATTATGCCCACCCCTAGCAGCTACCACTCT
Source organism: Neomorphus geoffroyi (assembly GCA_033558235.1). NCBI lineage: Eukaryota > Metazoa > Chordata > Aves > Cuculiformes > Neomorphidae > Neomorphus > Neomorphus geoffroyi. The sequence goes on along the minus strand of JAUMJM010000005.1, from coordinate 97,532,994 downwards.
TTCTGAAACACACCTGAGCAGAGGTGCCACATGCTGCTTTGATTAGCTAAAGTTCTGGTGTGTGGTGGGATGGTGTCACCCACTGCCAAGCCAACTGACACAGGGCTGTTCTCCCACACAGGCCAACTGTGTGGCCCCCTGCTACAAAACTCTGCCACTTACACCCAGCACGGCCACACTCCAGCACTGCCTTCTGCTCAGGGAGGGCTGACCAAGCTTACCATGCTCATCATCCTCACAGAGTGCTACAGCTTCAGTCTTGAAAGACTTTAATTTTTTTTGCCCAGGAAAATCCAAATTTTTATTTCCTTTCCCATCCTCAACACACAGATGCACCAAGCCCCATTCAACAGGGGCATTTCAGCATAAACTCAGTTCTTTGCATCCCATTCAACCAGCTGGCAAATACAAGGTGTCTCCAAGCCTTTTTTGGCTGTTACTTTTTGGACACCACTGTGGTTGGCTCTCCCCATTACAACTTGAGTGCCCCACAGCACCATACACCAACTGTGAGACCAGCAACAGCATGGGTGTTTTTGTGGGGATGCAGACCTCCTCACCTGATTGCCTCTGGGGAGGTCTTAAAAGGAATATTTCTGTTGTACTGTGCATCAGAGACAAATGCTGCTGCCAGCAGGAGATTCTGTGGAAAGGGAAAAAGCACAGACATCTTGTCAGTAGGTGCTGGAGCCTGATATTAACTTAAGGCAGATACTCAAAGGAGGTACCACATATGAGGCCTGACACAAAACCCTCCAAACCATGCCTGTGACTCCTTTTATTTAAGAAATTAAGATAATCAACTACCATCACCTTCAAAATAGTTCCTTTCTGATTTGACACACAGCTGCATATGATGCTAATAATAATGTTCAAAGCAATTCCAAAACATTTTCTAAAAGGCTGCTGAGGATCTCCTTCATTTTTGCTTTCACAACTGCTGACAAAAACCAGGTTCCTTTGAGCACCAGCTGGATCTTTGGGAAGAGGGAGCAGGTCTAGCAAATACGATGGGTACTCAAGCACAGTGATGTTCATTATTAGCTAAACACTCCTTCACAAACAAAGTGTTGCAGGCTGGCACACTGTCTTGGTTAGCTCTTGATGTTAACTCGCTGTTCACTCTTGCATACTGGCATTTTCAAATCAAGGGTAAGAAAATATCTCTATTTGAACACACGTCCACTTGTACTGAATGAAGTGATCAAATTGAGCCTTGTCTCACTGTGACAGGTTATAAAATGCTCTATAATGATCTGCTTGCCTCTCCCCTTCCACTGTTTGGTCCTGAACTAAAGGGTTAGTCTTGTTTTTTGTGTCAGACCTCACAGACAGGAGTGAGGAGCAGTACAAGGGATGCTGTGGCCTTGCACACCCTCTCCTAGAGGGGACCCATCATCCAGCCATCACCATTCCATCCTGGGAGGTGCCTCAGGCCCCTCATCCCACACTGTAGTACCTCCATTCCCCCTGGGCAGGACCCCTGTTCCCACCAGCAGGACCCCCATTTCATGCTGTAGGACCCCATTCTCATGCTGTAGGACCCTCACTCCCCATGGCAGGACCCCCATGCTGTGCTGTGGGGCCCCCATTCCCCTGGCAGGAACACCATCCTGTACTGTGGGACACCCATTTCCCCCAGCAGGACTCCCACTCCATGCTATAGGACCCCTACTCCGTGCTGTAGGACCCCCATTCTCCCCACCAGAACCCCCACCCCGTGTGCGGGACCCCATTCCACCCACCCTGTGCTGTAGGACCAGCATTCCTCCTAGTAGGAGCCCCATTCCATGCTGTGGGATCCCCATTCCCCCTCGCAGGAGTCTCATTCCACGCTACAGGACCCCCATTCCGTGCTGTAGGACCTCCACCCCGTGCTGTGGAACTCCCATTCCTCCCGGTGGGACCCCAGTTCAATGCCGGGGAAACTCCATCCCGGGCTGCAGGACCTCCATTCCATACTGTGGGACCCTCATTCCCTATGGTGGGACCCCATCCCGACCTGCGAGACCCCCATTCCACGCTGTAGGACTCCCGTTCCCCACGGCAGAGCCCCCACCATCTCCCCCATCCCGTGCTGCGGGTCCCCCCATCCTCCCAGTGAGACTTCCACCCCATGCTGCGGAACCCCCATGCCATAGGACCCCCATTCCCACCAGCAGGACCCCCTTTCCATGCTGTAGGACCCTTGTCTTCCGTGGCGGGACCCCCCACTCCCTCTAGTGGGACTCCCATCCCGAGCTGCGAGGCCCCCGTTCCGTAGGACCCCTATTCCCACCAGCAGAACCCTTATCCGAGGCTGCAGGACCTCCACCCCCCTCACCGGGACCCTCATTCCTATGGCGGGACACTGTTACCTGCGCTGCCTGCCCGTCCATGGCTCGGGCAGTGGCGGCGCCCGCCCGCCCCGGCACCGCCCTTAGCGGCCGCGCCCCGCCCCGCGGAGGCGGCTCCGGCGCGGATGGGGCTGGAGGCGCTTGGTCCGCGCGCGCTGCGCTGGGCGCTGCTGGCGGCCTTCGCGGCCGGAGTGGCGGTGGGCTGGCAGGCGAACCGAGCCCGGCGCCGCTTCCTCCGCTGGCGGCAGCAGCGGCTACAGCAGCGCCTGGAGGCGGCCCGGGAGAAGCTGGAGGCGGCCTGAGCGCGGGGGAGAGACCGTGCGGCCTGGGAGCCCTCCTGGCCTTCGGGGTGGGGGTCCCACAGGTGGGAATGGGGGACGTGCGGCTCGGGATGGGGGTCCTACAGCATGGAATCGGGGTCCTGCTGCATAGGGTGGGGGTCTGCTGGTGGGAATGGGGATCTCACAGCACGGAATGGGGGTCCCGCAGCATGGAGTGCGGGTCCCGTCTGGGGAATTAAGGATACCACCAGCAGGAAGGAGGGTCCTGCTGGGGGAAATGAGGGGCACGCCATGGGGAATGGGGTCCCACAGCAGGAAGTGGGGTTCCCTGTGGGGGTCCTGCTGGTGGGAATGGTGGTCCCACCAGCGGAAATGCGTGTCCTACAGCATGGAATGGAGGTCTTGCCAGGATAATGGGGGTCTAACAGCATGGCATGATGGTCCCAGTGCAGAGAATGGGGGTGCCACCAGCATCAATAGGGGTCCCACAGCATGGAATGGGAGTCCAACAGCACGGGATGGGGGTCCTGCCAGGGAAAGTGGGAGTTCTGCAGCACAGGACCTCCCTGCCTTCACTGTCAGCCCAGGATCCCAGCTCCCTCCCTGCCCTGGCTGTGGGTCTGGGTTCTTGGAATCCCTCCTTGCCCTCGCTGTAAGCTTGGGATCCCAGCTGTCTCCCTGCCCTCGCAGTGGATCCTGGAGCTTGGTGCAACCTTCCTATTGTCTCCCATAAGCAGCTTTGCCTGGGTGGATGGAGCGCGAGCAGGACTGGGATTCGCCCCATACAGCCGTTGGAGCTGGTGAAATCCCCTTCCAAAAGCTGCTGGAAAAGGACAGCATCCCTGGAATGCCAGGGCCTCTCGTCTGCCCTTCGGAAGACAAAATCCTGAACTGCATCGGGCTGACCTAAGAAAGCATTGAGGACCTAGGAACAGTGACACCAAATGTCCATATTTCCACAGGTTTTGTGTATTTGTCTGAACTCTGAAGCGCTGCTGCTACATTAAACTAGGAAAAACCATGACATGATGCTCCTAGATGTGTTTATTATTCCAATAAGTATAAATATTCCTTATGGACGCTCACAATGTAGGGAAGTACACGTGAAAGAACCCTACAGGGACAATTAGGTGGTGAAACAGCTGCACGTATTGGCAGGATGAATGAGGAAATTAGCTGAAGGATGCTCTCGCTTTGGGCTCTGAATTCCTTTTGGACAAGGAATTATGCAGGTGGCTGAGCAGGTTCCTTCTTCCACTCCTATCACTAGTGAATTCTAGGAGAGTATTTCCTCCAGCCTGAGAGAAGGGGATTCTCCAGCTTTGCGCAGAGGATTTGCTGTGCAGGCTGCTGGTTTTCAGCTGTTTTAAGTAAACTGTAAATGTTTTAAATGTTTTGGGGAAAAGAATACTGCCCAGCACCCCTGAAGATCAGGAAATGATGGTTTGTAGCAGATTAAGTAGTATTGGCTTTTTGGTAGAAACAAGATTCCAGAACTTTGGAAGCTGCTTCAATGAGAAAGCCAGAGTGCATGTTACCGCAGGGGATTGCACGACTGTCTTCAGGAGAGCTGCTGTGTGCTGAAGTGTGTGTTTCAGATCACATCTGCTCAGTCCAGGTCGTACCTGCTTTACCAGTGAAGTGTTGGTAACTTTTCATGGTGCACCTTTAGGTGTTTGTAGCCTTGTGGCAGGCAGACAATGAGAAAGAGGGGTGGCAGTGCTGGTGCCACGTGGTGGCCTTGTCTGCGTATGGATGCCATTTTGTTGGGAAGAGGGGAGCAATCACTAGTGCACATCTTCCAGCACAGAAATCATAGAATCGTAGAATTGTTTGGTTAGAAAAGACCTTTGAGATTACCAAGTCAAACCGTACCTGTCCAGTACTAAACCAGATCCCTGAGCACCTCATCTGCCCATCTTTTAAACAACTCCAGGGATAGGGAGTCCACCACTTCCCTGGGTTGCAGTGTCTGACAACCCTTTCAGTGAAGAAATTTTTCCTAATATCCAATCTGAACCTCTCCTGGCGCAACTTGAGGCCGTTTCCTCTCACTTGTTACTTGGGAGAAGAGACCATCACTCACCACAACCTCCTTTCAGGCAGTTGTAGACAGTGAGAAGGTATTCCCTCAGCCTCCTCCAGGCTAAACAACCCCAGTTCCCTCAGCTGCCTCTCATAATCCTTGTTCTGCAGCCCCTTCCCCAGCTCAGTTCACCTTCTCTGCACACACTTCAGCCCCTCAATGTCCTTCTTGTACTGAGCAGCCCCAAACCGAACACAAGCACTTGAGCTGCAGCCTCACCAGCGCCCAGTACTGGGGGACAATCCCTTCCTTGCTTCTGCTGGCCATATCATTTCTGATCCAAGCCAGGATACTGTTGGCCTTCTTTGCCAACTGGGCCACCGCTGGCTCATGTCAACCAGCACCTCCAGGTCCTTTTCCACTAGGCAGCTTTCCAGCCCCTCTTCCCCAAGCCTGGAGTGTTGCATGGGGTCGTTGTGGATTGACCGCAGGACCCAGCCCTCACAGCTTTAGGGGTTGCCCTGGGTGAGAAGGAATGAGATTCTCCTTGGGGACCAGAAACAGTGTTTCCCTGCTGGGACAGGAAGAGGGTTGCCCCAGGGGAGTAGGCACAGGGTTTCTGGGCAGGGGGAAAGGGGAGATGGGAACAGGGTTCCCTGGGGGTGAGCAAGAACAGAATTTCCCAGGGAGGGTGGGGGAGCAGGAACAGATCCCCTGGGGGAAAAAGAACGGGATTCGATTCCCCTGGAGGGGGAAGGAACATGGTTGTCCTGCGGGGTGGCTGCAGGCAGGCTGTCAGTTCTCACGGCAGGGCCAGCTGAGGCTCTGATCCAAAGGCCAGAGCGGGGCCGGCCCCGAGAGCGGCCGGGCCATTCCCAGCTTCTCCCCAACGTGGGCGGCGCCTACAACTCCCGGCGTGCCCCGCGGCCTCCGCAGCTCCACCCGCGCTCGCTCCGCGAACCGGGAGTGACGCCGGCCCTCCGCGCCGCCGCGCGTGTTGCTTAGCGACCATGGCGGCGCGGCGGGCGCGGGGCCCTCTGCAGCGGGTGCAGCGGCGGAGCCGGGAGCTGCAGGCACAGGTACCGGTACCGGGCAGCGGTCGGGGCTCGGCGGCGCTGTGCTGCGGCTGACGTGAGCCCGTCCTGTGTTGCAGGTGGAGGAGCTGCGGGCGGAAAGCGCGGCCCCGGCCCCCGAGCAGCGGGAGGACCTTGCGCAGAGGTGAGGCGGCCCCCGGCAGGCGCATCCTGAGCGAGAGGAGACGGAGGCCGTGCCCTGCCCTCAGCCTTTCCCCCACTAACTGGTGGCGTCTCGAGGCCGTGAGGTGCACGACCTGACGCGGTGTTGTGGGGGGAACCATAGAATCATTGAGGTTGGAAAAGACCTCTAAGATTAGATCGAGTACAACCATCAGCCCAACCCCACCGTGCCTACTAAAGCGTGTTCCAAAGCGCCACATATACTTTCTGAGCATCTCCAGGAGTGCTCACTCCACCACTTTCCTGGGCAGCCTGTTCTAATGCTTCACCCCTCATTCAGTGAAGAAATTTTTCCTAATATTCAATCTAAACCTCCCCTGGTGCAACTTGAGGCCACTTCCTCTCATTCTATCACTTGTTCTTTGGGAGAAGAGACCAGCACCTGTCTCGCTACAGCCTCCTTTCAGGGATTTGTAGAAGGTTATGAGGTGTCCCCTCAGCTTCCTCTTCTCCAGGCTGAACAACCACAGTTCCCTCACCTGTTCCTTATCAGACTTGTTCTCCAGCCCTTCGCCAGCCACATTCTCCTTCTCTGTACACGCTTCATCCCCTCAGTGTCTTTCTTGTAGTGAGGAGCCCAAAACTGAACACAGGATTTGAGGTGTGGCCTTCCCAGCACTGCGTACAGGAGGATGATCCCTTCCCTACTCTGGCTGGCCACACCGTTTTTGATCCAAGCCAGGATGCTGTTGGTCTTCTTGGTCACCTGGGCACCCTGCTGGCTCATGTTCAGCTGACTTATCAACCAGCACCCCTAGCTATTTTTCCACTGGGCAGCTTTCCAGCCACTGCTCCCCAGGCTGTCTCCCATCTCCTGGCTGCTGTGAGCAAAGCCCCTGACAGATTCACTCCATTCCCTGTCACCTTTGCATTAGAAGAAGGAGCAGGCAATTTCCTGCGCACCTTTTAGTTTTTCTCCTAATTGTACAGGCCTCATCCCTGCCCCTTCTCACTTGTCTCTTTTTCCAGGTGGAAGCAACAGACTGGCTGCTTTCCAGTCCTAAAGCGCTGAGTTAGTTTTAAGTGAGAACTTGCAAATCAGAGGTAATAACCAACTAATCTGACATGTGGATTTGTGCTGGTATTAGTCAGGCTGCATGCACACAGTGCTGGGCAAAGTTCTGAGTATCTAAATCTGCACATTTCACTAAGCAGATGAGGGTCACTCGTCCATCAGAATTTTAAGAAAAATGCTGTTTGTCTTGTTTTGGATGCAGGTGCAAGCAGCTGAAGAAACTGGTGGAAGAGAATACAAATGCTCTTCGTGATTTGAAAAAAGTAAGTGTGGAGACAAATTTGTTGATCGTTTTCTCCAAAATGCACCACAAAGATTAACTGGAGAACACCTACCTCAGTTTTAGACTCCTCAGGACAAGCACAATGGCTAGTGCTGCACAACCATGATTGGGATCTCTGTGACCCATTTATATTATTTAAAAACACATTTTTCAAGTTCTGTGCTTAAAATCTTTATCATAGAATCATAGAATGTTTGGGTTGGAAGGAACATTAAAGCCCATCCAGTTCCAATGCTCCTACCATGGGCAGGGACACCTTCGACTGGATCAGGTTGCTCAAAGCCTCATCCAACCTGGCCTGGAACACCTCCAGGGATGGGGCATCCACAGCTTCTGTGGGCAACCTGTGCCAGGGCCTCACCACCCTCACAGGAAAACGTTTCTTCCAAATATCTCATCTCCATCTCCTCTCTTTCAGCTTAAAACCATTTGCCCTCGTCCTGTCCCTGCACTCCCTGATAAAGAGCCGGTGGGTTATAAACTCTTTATCAACCTGACACATTATGAAATGTTTACCAGCGCGCTGCCTTATATTGCAAGTGGAGAATCCAGATTTCAAATTCAATGTGAAATTTCATCTTGGCAGAGTAAAAGGGCAAGAAAGACATCACTGAACCAGGAGTGACAGCAGCCAGGAAGGCAAAAGCTTGCAAAGCTAACTTTATAGGAGAACTTACCTTTGATTCTTTGAGCAACGTGTTGTGTTCTTTCTCAGGCTGATGAGCCTGCGCCTGTGGGGAATTACAATCAGAGGAAAGAAGAAGAAGAGAAGCTATTGCTAAAGCTTTCTCAGCAGCTGCAGAAACTTGTTCTTGTCTTGACTCAGGATAATGTGACTACGAATTATGCAGCGTAAGTAGCTTAAACAAATATATACAATCTGCACTTTAACAGAATTGTACATGTATGGTTGTAAATGACCCTGAAAAACTGTTAGTTCATATTCTTTATTATCTTAACGTACAGTTAACAAAGTAGTAGTGAAGAGACAGCTCATGTGGCTTGTTTTTGTGGTGCAGTCAAGAATGACTCACTGGAATTTTCAAGGTTGTTGAATAGTGGCTGTTCAGAGGAGAGAATGAAATGTGTCCCATACACCCAGGGAGGAATTGCCATTGGGACTTTGGAGTTTTGCAGATCAGGACAGAGAGTAAAACACAAGAATGAAACTTCTGTATCTGGATAATGTCCTTGCAGGGAAACCCACATTGCAAGGCTTTATAGCAATTTCAAGTAGTTTTGTTAAAGTAATAATAAAAAAAAGGTTTATTTATTTTGGGTAGGGATGAGGAACATCAGAAAAATCCTCAAACAGAAGATGAAAATGAAGAAGAGGATGATAGTGAAGATGAAGAAGGTGAAGAGGAAGACAGTGAAGAAACAGACGAAGAAGATGAGAATAAATTGTTGGATGATCCAAATGTTAAAGAATGTATTGCGGTTGGAAACTTCAATGCACAGCAGGAGGGGGATCTCACATTTATGGTAAATATGTCTCTGTAAAAGTTTTTTGACATGTCAGTATTGCAGATCATTCTGTATTAAGCAAGAACTGTAGTTAAATCCTGTGCTTCTTGGATTCAGCCAGTTCCTACAGGATTTGGGGAGCAGTGGCTTTTCCCATTGTATGTTTGGCTTGGTAGAGTCCAGAGTCCTTTAGTGTAGTGACAGGGTCGGTCGCTGTAGCCCGAGATCTCTGCTGCAGGGAAAAATTAAGTTTCTGTGGGTTTTTTAATTGTGCTTGTTGCTGTTTTGAAATATTTGTTTGTCTTTTGTCTCTGTCTCTCCTCCTAATGGCAAAGAAAGGTGAGGTTCTGCTTATACGTGAGAAAAAGGCGGATGGCTGGTGGGTAGCCGAAAACTCGAAAGGAGAGAGAGGCCTTGTTCCTAGAACCTACCTTGCGGTTAGTTTGCTGCAACTTTCTTCTCTTCTAGTCCCATCTCTGTTGTTTTATATATATTAATGATAATACAGCTGCATAAAATTGATCAGAATGCTTACAAGGGAACACACAGCAAGTTTTTGCCTGTTATTTGGAAATAACACTGTGTTTGTATCCATGTGTATGGAAGTAGCTAGCAAAAGCAGTACTTTGTGCCTTGTGAAGATTCTTGAATATGAAAGTCAGTCTTTGTCACTAAAGGTCAAATCTGAAGACCTCAAGCTGGCTGTGGACTAATTGGGCCTTTTCATAATTTATATGAAAAATGAGTCAATGTAAATGTTGGAGTATTTTGTAATTTGATACAGAAGAACCTTTTATAAAACAGATCATAAATTTTTGTAACTTCTGAATTTTCATTTTCAGATTGGTTTACATAACTTAGTTTCTGTAGTTATATACATACATATCCAGTGTAAGATTGCGGTGAACACAGGGCAATCAAGATGACCCAAGGGCTGGAGCACCTCCCATCTGAGAGAGGTGGGGCTGTTCAGACTGGAGAGAGAAGTAGAGGCTGCAGGGAGACCTTAGAGCAGCCTTCCTACAGCAAAGACGAGGACAGACTTTTTAGCAAGGGCTGTTGTGACTGGATGAGAGGCAGTGGTTTTAAACAAAGGGAGGGCATGTTTAGACTGGATATAAGGAAGGAATTTTTTATAGTGAGGGTGGTGAAACACTGGCCCAGGTTGCACAGGGAGATGGCGGAGGTCCCATCCCTGGAAACATTCAAGGTCAGGTTGGATGGGGCTCTTGAGCAACGTGATCTGGTTAAAGGTGTCCCTGCTTCTGCAGGAGGGTTTGGCTGGATGGGCTTTTAAGGTCCCTTCCAACCCAAAGCATTCTATGATTCCGTTATTTAAATGTGGGTATGCAATTTGGATGCAATGAGTTCTGTTAGTCCAGCCTTTACCTCATGGAACAGAGCCTTCCGCAATTTGTAGAAATACATATTGAGTAGCTGAGGTCTTAATTCGTGGTGCTGATGTATTTCGCTCTTTAGAGAATCTGCTTTGCAAATGCATTCTTTACTTACTTGTAGGAATACTCCAGTTCCTTGCTGTAACTTGGCGTGTCAAACTCACGGCCCACAAGCCAAATCCAGCCCCCCACCTTGTTTTATCCAGCCTTGCATCTCGTTTCTAGCTGGTGGCAGTGCAGAGCTTCTTGCCCCTGTGCTCCTGCCAGTGCACCAGTCACATGTGCAGCACATGTGATGCTCGTTACGGTGTAGGAGCAGGAGAACAGCGGGAGCTGTCAGTTTGACACCCCTGCTGTAACTGCAGAACTTAGAGTGGTGGTCTGCGATTACAGTGCTCCAGAGTGAGACATCACAGATAGAAAATCTCTTCTTCTAAACTATTAACACATGCTGTGGTTGGAGAAAGCATTTTTAAGAATGGAACTGTGAAGAAATCAAGCACTTTGCCATTTTGAATCTGAATTACAGGTCCATGAGGAAGATGGCGAAAGCCAAGAACAAAGTGAAGAACACTTCGAAGTAGTGGATGAAACAGCAGATGGAACTGAAATTAAAAAAAGGTAAATGGAGTGATGTGAAAGCAAATAAGTGTAGAATTGTTCTTCCTCCTCCTTAAATCTGGCAGTATGTTTCTTACCCTTGTGAGGTATTCTCCCTGTATTTGGTTCTTTCCTTTTTTCTTTTCAGTACAGCAGAATCTTGCTTTTTTTTTCCAGTTTGCAGACACTCTTTTGCTTGAGTGGGCTTGTTGAGGAGTTTTTGTTTTGTTTGCCTCCCCCCTGTAAAATCAAAGGATGACCTGGTTATGTATCAAGTTATGTTCCAGCTCACAAGGCATCTAGCAATTAGTGTTAGTGGATGGAAATATGTCATTTTTAGTGTCTCAGATAGATATGGTTATTAAGGTGCTGCTGTTTGAAAACAAGACAATATTCCAGTATTTAGTGTTTACATTTTTGTCCATGTGAGGATGATATATTATAAAAAATACATTATTTTTCTTCCAGAACAGATTCTCACTGGAGTGCTGTAAGAAGAGCTATCTCAGAGGTAGGTGTGTATCTTACATAGCAACTTCATCTACCATAATGTTCATTATTTTGTAGACAAGGTCTACCTCTTGCCAAACACTGCTTATCTTATTGCAGATTGATGTTTTTAATTAGCACCTCTGTTTTGGGTTTTTTTGTAGAAAGAAATGCAACAAAAATGTTCACTAATTCTTTAGAAATAGGCTGCAGCCCAGCCCATGTGTCTGAATGATGGTGCAAATAAGGTCCTGTTGTCCTGTTGTTTTGCCACAATAGTACTACACCATTTCTTTTCTAAGAGTGTGATTTTACTTTGTATTTGGCTGCTCTGCAGCTCATTTTAAATGGAAGGGGAGTTTACAGGAGTCTGGCTGGGTTCGTGCATGAAACAAAAGTAAAAGTTCCTGAGGATAGGCCAGACCAGGATCAGATGAGAAGAGGTGACTGATGCCCTAGGTCTCTGATATTGATTGTGTAAGAATTCAAAATTAGGGTGGAATTAGCTGTTAAACAGCAGGAATACTAATATTCTTTTTTTTTTTAATAGAATGACACAGTAGAGGTACTGGCAACCATAGGAGCAGTTCCTACAGGATTCCGTGTGTCTGCACTTTTCCAGCTCTTAGAAGAAGGTAAGGTTTTATCATGATAACTGTAGTGCAGGATGCTCAAGTGTCTGTTGAGTTTTGTGTCTTGGTTACCAGCCTATTAGGCTGAAATCAGTATTGCTTTATTATAATTGGTAATCTGTACCAGCTATATTTGACCCGTCAATGTATAAAAGGTTTTTCTTTCTTCTTCAGTGAAGTTTTAATTTATGTGTTTGAAATCTCAGCCACTTGGAGGCAATGACAAATTTCCTAATGATTTCTAAAGATTTTTCTTTTTAGAAGATACTTCCTGTTGGCATTGCAGAAAATAATGATTGTTTTAATCTTCCGTTTTTTCTCAGAGATCCATTGGGAGTCTCTTCACCAAATATATTAGACATCTCATATTTTTTTTACTCTTTTTGTTTAGAACTATTTCAAGTCAACAGCTCTTTTTGTTAATTTAGTTACTGTGCTTCTGGAATGAAATACTGCAGAACGCTTTTTATGAATAGTGAAAGTACCCTTTTAGAAGGGAGCTTGTAGAGGATACCTCCATGGTTTTGTTTGGACCAGTCAAATACTCAAATAGACTTTAGCCATATGTGAATTTTGGGTGTCTTTCATTTTGTGGTGATAAAAAAGCCCAGAAAGCCAACTGTACCCTGGGCTGCACCCAAGCAGTTTGGCCAGCAGGGCGAGGAAGGTGATTCTGCCCCTCTGCTTTCATAAGACCACACCTGGAGTCTTGCATTCAGTTCTGGAGTCCTCAGGAAGGACAGGGATTTGTTGGAGCAAGTCCAGGGGAGTCCACAAACATGACCAAAAGACTGGAGCACCTCCTGTATGAGGACAGGCTGAGAGAGTTGTGGTTGTTCAGGCTGGAGAAAGCTCCCGGTAGACCTTATAGCGGCCTTTCAGTACTGAAGGGGGCTCCAGGAAAGCTGCGGAGGGGCTCTTTATCAGAGAGTGCAGGGATAGGATGAGGACGAGTGGTTTTAAGCTCAAAGAAGGGAGATTTACATTAAATATTAGGAAGAAATGTTTTCCTGTGAGGGTGGTGAGGCCCTGACACAGGTTGCTCAGAGAAGTCATGGCTGTCCCATCCCTGGAGGTGTTCAAGACCAGGTTGGATGGGGCTTTGAGCAACCTGATCCAGTCAAAGGTGTCCCTGCCCATGGCAGGGGTGTTGGAACTGGATGATCTTTAACGTCCCTTCTAACCCAAACCATTCTATGATTCTATGATAAAGACCATAAAAAATTTAATTTTTAAAATTACTCTTGTAGGCAATCAGTTTCGAGCAAGTTACTTTTTGCAGCCTGAGCTCACTCAGTCGCAGTTGGCTTTCAAAGACTTGGTGTGGAACTCTGAAAAAAATACTGTGAGTACTACCAGTGAGAAAGCATTGATGCTTTTGCTTTGAGAGAAATGATGAGATCTGTAGATGTGAATTGCTGGCAGTCTAAAAAAATATGTCATAATGGTGGGTACATAGCATTGTGAAACAGATGATAGATTTCCATGTCAATCTAGATTTCTTAGGCTGTAGATGTTATCACATCCTACTCTCTAATAGACAAGAAATCAATCCAAGGTGTCTTGTTGCGTATCTTTCCAGAGTCATGTTTCATCTTTAGTTTTGTAGTTTCCATCCCGGTCTGGGGTGAAGCGGGTATGCATGGGCGACTCATCTGAATTTTTAAACTATTAACTTGGGCTAGGCACTGTGAAATCATTGATTTAGTTTGTTTTCTTTCATTTTGGATAATAATTAATGTCTTGATGTGCACCATTTTTAGAATATTTATTTCTTCTCAAATTTAAATGGGACCTTCTATCTGTCACATTAAAATATTTGTAGCAGTCTCCTTAGAAGAGAGCTAAAGGCCTGTGAAGAAATTCTGTTGCTGCTGCTAATACTACACAAGCCTTGTGGTTAGAAGAATCCATTCTAGTGAACACTGCACTCGGTCATCTCAGTAAATAAACACAAACCTGTAACCATGTGCAGGAGGAGCCTGTAAATGTAATCCTTCTGTTGTTTGTGTTTCAGATCTATCCTAGACCAACTCGAATATCCCAGATTGTAACTTTATGTAGCTGTAAGGTGATTCCTCTCCCAGGAACCAGCATACAGGTTCTCAGTAGACATGTTCGGCTCTGTCTGTTCGATGGCAATCGGGTAAGCTGTTTGATTATCAAAGAAGTCTTCATGAGGTGTGGATCTTTCAGCGTCTTTGGCACTCTGGTTCCTCTGGTAGCTAGCTGCTCTGGTTGTCTCTCTCAGAGAGAGAGAGAGAATCACACAATCTGCCTCCCAAACCACTTAACTTCCTCTGTGATTAGTCTGGCTTGATGCTTGGTTCTGATCACATATTGACATACGTGCTGTCGCTCGCCATCACCACTGAAACGTAGGCCCCCCCCTGTGGTCTGGCTGGTTGGTGGCATCTTGACATCCACACACACAGGTGTTCAGAGTGGAGCCCATTCACCCAGAAAAAGTAGTTGTGAATGGGGTTTAATGAAAAAAAACGACAGACTGCATAGATCAGGCACCAGGCATGGCTGGGCATGCATACTTATCCTCTGTTTTCCCACCCTTGTTACTCCACAAAGCACCTTGATCCCTCCCTTTTTCTGCCTTTGGTTCCTCCCCTGAACATCCCGTAGTAAGTCATGTGCACTCCCAGAATGCTCTTCCTCTGCATACCACAGTGTCTCATCCATAAACAGCAACCCATTTCGGTTGGTAAGGTGATCCAGAGAGCCGCTCCTTTTGACTCATCTCGATGGGCATCACACCTGGCCCCTGGGCCAACCTGGGAGGGGCTGGGGTGAGAGCTTCATTCCTCTGAGTCCATCATTTCCCTTCCCCACCTGCCATTGTGTCTCTATGCTCTATCATATTGGTGGAAATGACACTTTTCTGGCTGATCTCTCTCCTGTAATGGGCCTGGGAATGGCTGTGTCAGGGTATTCAGATTTACGCACCTGTAGTTGTTCCTCTGTGCTCTTTTTTGCGTAAAGCAGCTTTTTAGAACAGAACCTAATGCCATGTCTGGCCATGTTCTTCCTGCTGCACTAAATGCTCTTAGGGCAAATGGACTGTTGCCAATGTATATGAAGCAAGGATGGTTGGAAAGTGCTTTGTGGCTTCAGAAAAAACTTCCTCTGCAGTCCTTCAAACTGGAACCATCTGATAAAGTTGAAGAGAAAGCGTAATTTTATCTTTGTTGTGTGCAGTGTTGCATTAATCTGGGATAATACTGCATTTTCTTAAAGCTGCGTAGCTTTCCAGAAAAAATGTCTTAGCTTTTTTCACCACTGTTGTGCTTTAGGTGCTGAGTAACATTCACACAGTGAGAGCTATGTGGCAACCTAAAAATTCTCAAACGTGGACCTTTTCTCCAAAGGTAGGTGTCTCGCTCAGGGAGCGACAAAGCCAGTAACGTATCTATTTACAGCTTCGTATTTAGTGACATCTGTTACTTCTGGTATTTGTGTTGAAGTAGAACTTAACTGCAACCAAAGTGAACATGCAGAAAAGAAAAGACTTACTTAAATGTGTGAGTTCAAACTAAGCTCAGTGTTCTAGCAAAAGCATTTTGGAGAAGATAGCTGGGGGCAAGGAAAAGTAGTGGGAGGGGCTGATGATCCAGCAAGTGGCATTGATTAACTTTGAATCAATATCAGGTGCTTGGTGCTCACGGAGAAGGGAAGAGACTGGCCACTTTGCATTTGAGCTTTTCCTTTGATTTCATGGAAAAGAGAGCACATGCTTTGTCCCATGTTTCAGGTGCCGTGCAGGACCGTGCTCACAGCAGTAGTGTTGCCATGTTTTACCCCAGTTCTGGCTGAGTTCTTGGAGGGAATTAAGTGCTTTTTGACACCTAAAGCTATTTAATAGCTTGTTATCACACACTCAGAAAAGTACATTGGTAGCGTGTCTGTGTTTTGTGGCAAGATAAAGAATAAGGGGAGCAAGGTTTCCACTGAAATTGGTTCTTGTCATTTTCTATGCAGTGGGATTGGATCTGAGATGTTATGTGAAGGAGTGATGCGTTCAATGGCCTTTAAAAATCAGAGATTTTTTTTTAACAGGTACATTCGCTTTTCTTCATTTTTTCCCCCCTCTTTCTGTATTAGGTGACGGGCATTTTACCCAGCTTGCTCGACGGTGACTGTTTTGTCAGGTCCAACTCTCTGTCTGCAGACATCGGTATATTGTTTGAACTTGGCATCACTTATATTCGCAATGTAAGTGCGTAAAGTTGCAGTATAAATTGTTCTGAGCACAGGTTTATAAAGTGAACCAGCTGTCCCATATTCGATTTTTAAACTGCAGTATTTCAGCAGCAAACTATGAGATCCAAATGGAGATTTAGCTGAACTTGTCCCAGCTTACTATCAAATTGACTTCCTTTTGGCTTCTGGGAAGGAGGAGAGGGATGTTGGGCTTTGAAACTTCTAAAGAATAAAAGGTTTTCTAACTAGTGGATGTGAATGTACCTTTACTTACGTTGAAATCATTTCTGTTAGTCTGCCAAAGATCTCATGCAATGTGATTGCAAAGGACCAATTCCCTCTTCACACCTGCATTGTTTTTTCTATCTGTGATTTATTTCAGACTACTGTGCTGTATATCTTGGAAACTAAAATTTTAACTATTTAAATAGCAAGGACATGGGTTTCTAGCTGGGATTATCCTAGCCATCTAGGAAACGCTTCTGAAAAGTACAATGGGTAGTGACAGAATAGATAGTAAAGTCCATGGGAACTGCTGAGAGAAGGAGGATGTGTGCAGGTATGCAGGACTCAAGGGAATGGCAGGAAGATGTGTCAGGGAGGTTTTGGTTAGATATTAGGAAAAGCTTCTTCACCCAGAGGGTGGTGAAGCACTGGAACAGCTCCATAGGGAAGCAGACACTGTGCCAAGCCTGACAATATTCCAGAAGCATTTGGACAATACCCTCAGACACACAGTGTGAATGTTGGGATTGTCAGATGCAGGGATAGGAGTGGACTCGATGATCCTTGTAGGTCCTTTCTAAGTCAGGTCATTCTGTGATTCTATGATATTTGGAGGATACGGTGACTTTTCAGAATAGGTCACTGTTCTGAAAGATCTCAGCCACTTTGTCTGCAAGACTGATGCGAGTCTTGCTGCCCCTTTCTGAGTACTTTTTATTGTGGTCTCAGTTGTCCTCAAGTGAACCTTGGCAATGAAGTAAATGATGAGTGAAAGATGGAAAGCAGGCTAACCACAACGGACAGTGAGGAGGGTATTAACTGGTGGGCAACAGAATTCTGAAAAGATGGACAGAGAGGTTTGTAAAGGGGAGTGTTGTAGTATTTTCTCTTCCACTAACACCTGCATGTACTTAGGCTACAAGGATGCAGTGCCTGTGGAGATGTGGGGGAGAGATGGGCTGATGGCGAGGTGGGGTTGCTGAGCTGTTGTGCTGGGAGATAAGTGGGTCATTCATCTGTAAGGGGCTGGAGTATGTGCATCCTGGTGATGAACAGCACGTTGGTGAGTGATGGTTCACAGAGACTTAAGGGAGCATAACAGCCCTCCTCGTGCTAATTGGACTAGTCAGGATGATGCAAAGTCATCTGCTTCTGAGTAAGTTTAAAGAAAGGCTGGAGTGGTTACAAATTCCTACCTGTTACAAGTGCTCTTGGGGTCTGGAAAAGGATGGGCTGGCATGCAGGATTGGCTCCCTTTCCCAGGCACTGTTTCTTGTACTATGAATAAAGCCTTCCAAGACATAAGGAAGCTGTTGGAAACTGTTGACTCTGGAAATGGATGGGTAAATCCTCTGGGCAAATTTTCTCCCCTCCTGCTTTCTGTCCTGCATTCTTTAGATCATCGGTGCAGGTTTGGGGGTTTTTACCTTTGTATCTGTGCATTTCTTCTTTTTTGGGAGCTTGATATACTGAGGTTTCCCTTAAACGTGTAATTCTTAGCTTAATAAGTCCTTATCTTTTAAACATGTTCATGGCCATCAACTTCAGCAAAACGGTATGTGCTGTTTGGTAAACATCTTCAAACACCCATGGATGTGACATAGTCAGTGTTTGCTTGCTATGATTCTGAGCCTTTTACCGTTTTTATGAGATTATTGTAAATAATTGTTTGTGGTTCAGCTACTCATTCTGGTTTAGCTGCTCAAGTTATTGTCATTTCTGTGTTTTTCTAGGCAACAGGTGAAAGGGGAGAGCTAAGCTGTGGCTGGGCATTTCTGAAGCTTTTTACTTCTAATGGAATGCCTGTTCCTTGCAAGTAAGTTTATTATGTTTTCCTTCTCGTTTTCCTATTTATATCTGTATGTATATATGTATTTTAGGCTAGGAGTAAAGGTCATATTTCATACACACACAGATGGGGTAGGTGTAATGCAGACCAATGCGCAGGTTTTACTGGGTCTTTCAGTGACAATGCGCATCCTGCTTCCGCATCCAGTGTGTTTTGTACTAAGTTGGTGTGGGAAAAGTGCTCCCTGAACCCAACGTTCAGGTTTGAAATGGTGCAAGTTAGCGTTTAAGAATATTCGTAAGTGCAGTTTTCAGACTATGGAAATGTCTCAGTTAAAATGGGGTTATTTGGAGTTTTCTTTATATAAAATAGAATCATTACTTAAATTGAAGTTTGCAATGCCCTTTTTAATTCTGACCTCTTGTTTATATCCACTTTGCTGTATATCCCGTTCCCATTTAAAAATTAGAAGACTGGTTTCTGAGACTTGAAAGCAGCTCAGAGCTATTGTGAGCAAATCTCTTACTGTTCACGTAGAAAGCGTGAATAAGCTTGTATTTTTCAGCTGATTTATGGTTAGTTCGTAGGTCCAACAATCTTAAAGAATACTAAAATATACATATTTCTATTTTATTTAACGTACAAAAGCTTTCTGTTAATTTACACAAATGATTCATTGTAGAGCAGACTTGCAATACTTGATGTTTACCAAATACATGTGGATATATATGCATATTCCAAATATATTTGCATTACAGGGCAAAAAAGAACCCCACAGGAGACTTCTACTGTTCCATAAGTCTCTAACTATCTTCTGAATCTGCTCTGTAACATTGCTTTTCTATTCCATTAAGTTAAACATGGTACCTAGAGAGTGAAATTGCGTGCTTGCCTCAACAGTGACTTGGCAGAACTGGGACTGTATTATTCTTCAACACTTTAAATCTTCCATATCTAAGTATCTTTGATACTTAAGCCATGACTCCTCAAAAGCATTTTAGTGAAACAATTGGTAAGTTTCATATAAGAAAAATATTGGAGTCACATTGAAGAGAATCAGTGTTGCTAATTTCTTTTAAAATAATTAACTAGTTTCCTCATATAATATAGGTTTCAAATTTATCAGTTGAGTTTTGGTTACTTGCATGAAATTACTACACCTAACTAATAAAATACTAGTCATAGCATCAAGCACCGTGCAGGTTTTAGTTGAGACAACAGGTTTTTTTCTTTTTCAGAAAGAAGTAGTACTGTTCTTGCGCACCCTTACATCCTCTAACTGTGCTGCTCTTCTTTCACAGGATGTACGAGCTGCCATTAAACGGTGGTACTCCCTACGAGAGAGGTGTTGAGGTTGACCCATCGATATCAAGAAGAGGTGTAGTTTCTCCTAAACATTATATAAATGAAAAGATACAACAAAGTCTATACCTATCTGACAACATGTAAGACTCAGCCAGGGCCCTCATTAGCATGCAGTCACCACAGCTTCGTTTTGTTTTGCCTGCTCTTATTTTGCTTAAGAGAGAGCTGATTGTTTGGGTTGGTGGGATCAGAACTATCTGCTAGTGCTAAGGTTTTGGTAATATCCAGTGTTTGCAAGTTGAGGATTATTTCATAGAATCATAGAATGGTTTGGGTTGGAAGGGACCTTAAAGATCATCCAGTTCCAACCCCCCTGTCCTGGACAAGAACACCTCCCGCTGGATCAGGTTGCTCAAGGCCCCATCCAACCCGGCCTAGAACACCTCCAGGGATGGGGCAGCCATGACTTCTCTGGGCAGCCTGTGCCAGGGCCTCAGCACCTTTATTGTGAAGAATTTCCTCCTAATGTCTAATCTAAATCTTCTCCTTTCCAATTTAAAGCCATCCCCCCTCATCCTATCACTACATGCCCTTGTAAAAAGTCCCTTCACAGCTTTCCTGTAGCTTTCCATTTATGATATTTATATTCAATTATGACTTTTCCTGTGCTTAACACTTCTTGGCTATGGGTGATGTTGCAGGGCTCAGCAATAACCCGAGTTGGAAGAGCTCCCAAGCCAGGCTGTTCAAGTCGCATCTCATCAGTCCCACCTCCCTTAGGCACAAGTTCCACCTGTGTGTAACTGTGCCTCAGAATGTCTATGCTGATTCTTCCTTGTGGAGCTGGATAAATCTTCACTCAGAGTTGGTTCAGATGATAGACCACTTGTATTTTAAATTCTGGTGGCCTTGCTTTCCTCTAGAAGCTTTAATAACATCCATTTGCCAGTGATACAGCTCTGCAAGCTATAGAAGGCCTTTACCTTTTGGGTTTGGACACTTCCCTTAGCATTATTCCATGAATATTATGAATCTACTATCCCAGAGATTGGTGGTAGCTTCTGTTAGACCAAATGCTGATGTAGCTGATATGTTGATGTATTTTCAGATGTTCAGTTCTTCCTGGTTTTTAAATCATCCTTAAACCATTACAGTTTTACAAAACATCTCTTGCCAAATTCAGATGTCCATTCTTGTAAAATAATTCTTAAAGATCTTTCAAAATTACAGATTTCACATTACTTGTTTATTTCTTAAGCAGGTGATAGTGTTTTTCATCAGCTTCTAACACTCAAGAAACAGCCTGTGCTTGTAGTGAAATTGAGGACATTAAGTTCACAGTCAGAAGACATCCTGAAGTGAGTATTTTTGTGTGCTGCTGTAAAATGAAAAAGTGTTTCAGAGAGCCTAGAATGGTTCCAGTGATCTAAGGTGTTCCCCTTCCCCAAAACATTGGCTATCGAAAAACGTGAGGGTTGTGCCACCTGCAGTTTCATAGAATCACAGGATGGCTTAGGTTGCAAGGGACCATAAAGCCCATCCGGTTCCCACTCCCATGTCATGGGCAGGGACACCTCCCACTGGATCAGGTTGCTCAAAGTCCCATCCAACCTGGCCTTGAACACCTCCAGGGATGGGGCATCCACAGGTTGCCTGGGCAACCTCTGCCTGGGCCTCACCACCCTCATCATGAAGATTTTCTACCTAATGTCTAACCTAAATCTTCCCCTTTCCAAATTAAAGCCATTCCCCCTTGTCTTATTACTACAGACCCTTGTAAAAAATCCCTCCCCAGCTTCCCCATAGCCCCTTCAGGTACTGGAAGGCTGCTTTAAGGTCACTCTGGAGCCTTCTCTTCTCCAGGCTGCACAACCCCAACTCTCTCAACCTGTCCTCATAGCAGAGGTGCTTCAGCTCTCAGATCTTCGTAGCCTCCTCTGGACCTGTTCCAACAGTTCCATGTCCTTCTTGTGTTGGGGGTTCCAGAACTGGACACTAGTTCAGGTGGGGTCTCACAAGAACCATTGACACTTAGAGTTACCTTGTTGAAAATACCCTAAAAAAAGTCTTCAAGTTTAGATAATATCAAAAACTGCAATGGCAGGAGCCTGGCTGTTATAGCTTTATAAATGTACACCTTCACAAGTTGTGACAGATTCATGGAGATTCCAATATGAGCTAATACTCATCTCCGTGAAGCTGTCAATACGCTCAGTGTTGGTCAGCAATGCTTTGTAGGAGCAGTTTTTAATACAAATCCCAACAGCATGTTGTGTATTTTCCCACTAGTTTGCTCCCAGAAACGTTAATTGGCAGTATGTGCTACATCTATCTCTTGATATTTTATCGACAAATACTTGGAGATGCACTCCTGAAAGACAGAATAAGCACGCAAAACACAGGTAAGAACTGCTTTTGTGGAGGAGAACCCAGTAACAGAGAATGTGTGAAGAAAAATCAGGTTCCTAAAGAGAATTCTCTCTCCAGAGCCTCTTATTTGTAAGGGAAAGCAGGGATCTGCAGGAGCAACTCGCTGGTACAGGGTACCCGTGGAATTTTGTTCCCTGGTATCGCTGGCACTGACGGGCCATCTCACAAGGTTAGGAAGACATGCTCCCTGTGTTGAGGATTTCCATGTTCTAATTTGCACTCTGCAAGTGTTTTAGGGACAAATAGAAAGCTGTTGTCCCTTTTTATTAAAAGAGAACAACCTTTGTTTGTATTTCAAACCAGTAATATTTCAACTTACATCTAATGCGTTGCTCTGTTTGACATCCATTCATGTCACAGAATACAAAGCCCACAATAGTTTTGTTTTCTGTGAATTGCTTTCAGTGAAATTCTCATTTTAAAAAGCCTATGTGGATAGGTAAAGGATTGTGTCTAAACAAACAAATATATACAAATAAATAAAAAGCAAATAAAGACAAAGGATTATTTGGAAGAGAAATGTTTCCTTTTCACCACCCATTCTATGAGAGATTAGACGTGCACACACTCATTCATTTCTACCCTATGCGTGTCTTCCAAGTTATAGAAGAGATTAGGCAGCTGGTTTTGTCATTGAGGCTAAGTCATCCTTGAATTTTGTAATTATTATTTACTTATTGGCTAATGCAGCAGGAAGAGACAGAAGTGGAAGAGGTGGTTTGGGTTGGAAGGGACCTTAATAAAAAGCCAGTTTGCTTGTGCACTTACTAACATTTTTAACTTACAATCTTCAGCCATACTTAGGCATCTAAATTATAGGTTCATCTTTTAAAGTTGCTCAGAACTTAACCTCATTTGTGGTTTTCTTGAACTTTTAATACACATTCTGAGTATACCAACGTAATGTCTCAAACTGAAAGTCAGACCCTGTCGTAAGTTCATGCTTTATGTAATAAACTTATCACGGAGAAACTGAAAATGTTTAGTTTTTAAAGGCCAGTTGAGAACTGCTATACATATTTGATAGGATCATAGAATGGTTTGGGTTGAAAGGGGCCTTAAAAGATCATCCAGTTCCAACTCCTCTCCATGGGCAGGGACACCTCCCATCAGACCAGGCTGCTCAAAGCCCCATTCAGCCTCGTCTTGAACACTTCCAGGGAGGGCATGTCCATGACTTCCCTGGGCAACCTGTGCCAGTGTCTCACCACCCTCACTGTGAAGAATTACTTCCTTATGTCTAAACTAAGTCTCCCCCTTCCAATTCAAAGCCATTCCTCCTCGTCCTGTTACTACATGCCCATGCAAAAAGTCTCTCCTCAGGATTCCTGTAGCCCCTTTCAGTACTGGAAGGCTGCTTTAAGGTCTTCCTGGAGCCTTCTCTTCTCCAGCCTGAACAACCCCAACCCTCTCAAAATCCGCTGTCACTTTAGAAGTAAAGAATTGAAAATGCCTGTTATATTTCACAAAAGCAATCTGTTCTGGCTTGCTTCCGTGAAATGTTTTGAACCACTAAATGGTTAGTGTTTGCTAAACTTTCCATCAGCTTCAACATGAAGAAACAACAATGTACATTAAATATTTAAAATCAGCAGAGAAAGAAAACACTTCAGTCAAAATTCCTCTAAGGAATTAAGGTTGGAAAAGACCACTCAGATCATCTAGTTCAACCATCAGCCCAACACCACTGTACCTACTAAATTATGTCCCATAGTGCCAGGTCTACACATTTTGTGCATGCCTCCGGGGAAGGAGACTCCACCACTGCCCTGGGCAGCCTGTGCCAGTTCTTCACCACTCTTTCAGTAAGGACGTTTTTCCTGTTGTCCAATCTAAACCTTCCCTGGCACAACTTGAGGCCATTTCCTCTCATCCTATTGTTTGTTACTTGGGAGACCAACACCCACCTCACTACAACCTCCTTATCTCATCCATGATCTCATTATCTAAAATAACCACAGGACCGCTGCTGCGCCACTGGGGCTTGAGGCTTGCTGTGCTTTGTAGTAGAGTGCTTTGATTCCTGCCAGTGCCAGGGAGGCAGCTCTGCCTTGCCTTATTTTGACACAGCACAAACAGGAGGGCTGGTCGCTCACCTGAAGGGCACACAGGATACCTGTGCAGTGTGATGGTGTGCCCCATCTGGTAAATTTACTATGCCAGTTGTTACCCAGTTATCTTAAAATCGCATACAACAGCAGCTAGGTTAAGGTAGAATGAAAGCATGTTTATCCATAACATCCAAACAGGGCAGCACAACTCACAGGTGTTTATAAAAAAGACAGGTGCAGAAATGAGGATAAACATCTCACTCTGCCCCTCAGTGAAACTGGAAAGGTGTATGGCTTGCTGACTTCTTGGTTTCGTGTGTCTTGTTTCTCAGCTTAACTATCTCAGCCACTGAGAGTTTGCTGCAGTCAGAATGCAGTTCTTAGAGAGCTTTTCTGCTTTCCCTGCTGCTCTGCAGTACTGTTACAGCTGATTTTCCCTTTGAAATATTCTGAGGGGAGAGGATAAGCTGAATACCTTAATGTGTTGATACCTCAAAATCCATCCTCATTCTTCCTTAGTCTTCAACGTGTTTGTTTTCTGTTTCAGATTTAATCTGTAATCCTATATTAGCAACTTTCCCTCAACTCATGGATCAACCAGACCTGATGGATGCACTTCGAGTACGTTATCTGTGTAGCGTTCAATTACATCTGATGTGTCAAGATATCCAGATAGTTTGCAAAATTAGAGCTTTCTTTAACCTGTGAAAAGATAAATGGAAAAGTCAGACAGCAGCAGTTTTCTAATTGTTTCAAGTATGGGCAGATCTCTTGTGTCTTAGTGCTGTCAAAACAGCAAGAGAATGGTCATAATATATAATAAATAATATAATAATATATAAATACAAGTATAAATGTAAGTCTAAGTGTAAATAGAAATATAAATGCTAAATTTGAGCACTGCTAGCTATGTAGCTGCAGCCAAGGAGTGCGCAGGTGGATTTGCTCTCTGAATGTGTGCCTGGCTGCTAGGACAGTGCTACTTTCCTGACAGGAAGGAGCCGACAGCTTCTGACTGGCAGGGCAGTGCTCACTGTATTTACACCTCAACCCCTCATGGATGTCCTGCTACCAGACAACAAGAGACGAGTTATTTCTGCCCGAAGGACACTACTGTTAGGAGTTGTCAAGCTTTGGGGTTAGGCTGTATTTCTCCACACTTGTAGGACATTAAAAAAAATCAACCTCAATTGTGACTAATTTTTCTGCAAAGTGGATCCACTTGATTTCATTTCTATGGCTCTGATAGGCTCAAATCTCTGAATCCTCGCATGTGTAAAACTTGGTGGAATGGCTGTTTGTTGGCACAAGGAGGGCATGGGGAGTGTGAAGAAGGTGGCAATGCAACAGGAGCTTAAACTATTCTGGGACTGCTGCTGAGAGAGAGTTTTGCAGTTAAAAATGAAATGGCTTTAGATCTCCACACTCACAGTCTGATTTTACGTTTCATTTCATTTTAGAGCGCTTGGGCAGAGAGAGAAAGAACGTTGAAGAGATCTGAGAAGGTAATAAATTGCAGGGTTTTCTTTTGACTTATATTCAATCTGATTCAAACTAGGGGCTCTCTGTCAGTGTTATTGGGCGTTAACTTTTTCTCTCACCGTACTTTTATTTAGAAAATGTACATATGCTAAATGGACTTCTTAACATTTCTTACCCATATTTATAACAGTAAACTAGGAGAAGAAGGAATATGAAATTAACTGGTAACTCTTTGTCTCAGTGTTTGCATGTGGTCATTAGCAGGGACACTGTTATAGGTTCATATCCAAAGTGTGGCTCCCTTTCATAATGCATTTCCGGTACTTGACTGGTAAAAGCTTTCCACTGGTACAAAAGGGACTGTGTGTGTCTGCAAATAATCTTTCCTCCTCCAACCTCTGCGCACTTGTCCTCCCACAGTCTGCCTGGAGAAATTCCCCAAATTCTCCGAATCTCCCTACCTCAGATGGTTGTAATCTCCCATTTTGGCATGACAGCTGGAGAAGATCTGAATTGGCCATTTCACCAGGGTTACGTGTACCTTGTTCTACCTCCTGTCCTCTGGACAAAGAGAAGGCGTAGGTAACTGAAAGAGAGGCATTGGCTCTTGGTCCAAGACGCTTCACTTGAGAGCAGCAGCAGGATATTTCATTCATTGTGCATGCTGCTGAACAGATACACAAGAAGATCTCCCCATTTACGCAAACAGAACAAAATGCTGCTGAGTCAGAATTGCTTTTTCAAGGCCATTCATCCAAAATGAAAGCTGATCTGCTCAAAGAATTATTAACTCCTCAGTATCCCAGAACCATCCAGTTTTACCTGATTTGTTTTGTGCCACTCCCATGGTAGGATTGCTGCCTGACAAATTCTCACTCCTCCTTGCGTGGTTATTTGATGTTAAATCTGCCAAAATGTGAACTATTCAATGCCAGTCATAGTACCCCCGTCTCTGGAAGAGTCTCTGTGGTCAATGAGTTTTCCAGAAGACAGCACCCTGTGTGCCTCCTCCTTGCTTGAAGGGGTTTTGAAGAGTTTTTTCTAGCATGTGTGTGGAAAACAAGGCACACAAATCTTGTTTGGCTAAAGTGGTCAGGGTCTTACCATGTTTGATAATGAACTAGGCCGATTCTTAGTCTCTGGGGTTTGCAGACTGGTCTTTACAGGGGAGGGCATAATTCTTGCCACACAGAGAATGTCCTGGCCAAGTGTGAAGTAACAGTACTTACGGTGTGGCCTCACCTCCTGCTAAGAGCCCTGTGCTGGCGGAAGTGTGGAATTGTTGCAACTCTCCACCCAGGGCAGTAATGAGTGGTTGTTGGGCTTCCAGCATGGGGAGGATATGGCACTTCCCTGGCAGCTATGGCAAATAGTGTCAGGCTGTGCCTACAGCAGCGGTGCAGAACAGTTGTCACGCAATGGTGTTTTTAGGAAGAAATTCAATGAGCCATGAGCAAAGGGTTCTTGGTGACCATTGTACATTTTATTGTGACACTGGCAAGGTTTGGCTGCATAGTGCTCCTCTCATTTGGAAAAGTAAGTGAGAGTAGCTTTGTAGTGTATATAAGGTAGTTCTTTTGGCAAGTTTGAGGCTCGTCCGAGCTGATATTTGTCCAGGAAGGTGAGATCTTATCCCGTTGTTAACCTGGGAACTAGGATTAGTTGGATGTTGTAATTTGTTATTTTTTTCTTGTGTACAATACTTCTGGAGATGTGCTCAGCAACACCATGTATTTGCACTGAAGCACTTTCAAATAAATACTCTTCTCCACAGAGAGATCGCGAATTTCTGAAGTCTCTGTTTGTCCTGGTGTACTACGACTCTGTCTTCCCTCTCCTCCATTCCACTTTCCTCCCTGACTACAAGTGGGCTGAGGAAGAGTCTGAAGCATCTCGCTGGAAGGCGATTGCCAACTTTTTGAAAAGAAGCCGAGAGAATGATGGTGCGCTTGAGTATCTGCTGTCATCAGAAAACACTCACAAAGCCTTCGATATCTCAGAGCTGGCTTACGATTTCATAGGAGAAGTGAGGGTAAACAATCCTGGAGTATGAATGGAGTATGGAACAAGAAGAATGGGGCAACAATATAAATAAATTTGTACAAAAAAGAAACTACGTGAGATGATTTTTAAGGTCCCTTCCAACCCAAACCCCAAACTCACCACATGGAGTGTTGTGTCCAGTTCTGGAATCCCCAACATGAGAAGGACATGGAACCGTTGGAGCAGGTCCAGAGAACGGCTATGAAGATGATCCGAGGACTGTAGCACCTCTGCTATGAGGACAGGCTGAGAGAGTTGGGGTTGTGCAGCCTGGAGAAGAGAAGGCTCTGGGGAGACCTCATAGCGGCCTTCCAGTACCTGAAAGGGCTACAGAAAAGCTGGGGAGGGACTTTTTACAAGGGCATGTAGTCATAGGACGAGGGGGAATAACTTTAAACTGGAAGAGGGAATATTTAGATTTAGACATTAGGAAGAAATTCTTCACAGTGAGGATGGTGAGGCACTGGCACATGTTGCCCAGGGAAGCTGTGGCTGCCCCATCCCTGGAGGTGTTCAAGGCCAGGTTGGATGGGGCTTTGAGGAACCTGATCCAGTGGGAGGTGTCCCTGCCCATAGCAGGGAGGTTGAAACTGGTTGAACTTTAAAGTCCCTTCCAAACCAAACCATTTCATGATTCTATGATCTGAATTATAGTGAATATTTCAACATATTTAATATTTTGAGAGACTAAAACCATTTTATCAGTTCTTACTAATGGAAATTATATTTTGTCTTTTCCTCTGCAATATTTGACAAGGCTGTGGGTGTCTGTTGCTACATGTACCTGTTGTAGCCACATTGAGCATCGTGTTTTGCCTAAGCTGAGCAAATGCTGAGGCAGCGCTTCTCTCATGCAACTTCCAATTAATTATTTCCAGTTTTGTTTTAATCAGGGAGAACAACAGACTCTTTGTCCCAGTACCCCAGCAAACTGGTAACCAGCAAGGAAGATAGCAATGATCTTCAAGAATGCTGCTGAGCAAGGCCAGCCAGGTTAGGGAAAAAACTCATCTCCTGTCCAATGGGTGGACAGCAGGTCGCTCTGTATTTAGACTGGTTTACTGGTTTTCTTTCCCACTCAGGAAAAGGTTGAGTTATTCATAGGAATGTGCTTGACCCACCTAAAACAAATAAAAGCCAGTGAGGATTCAGGGCGTGCTGCGTTTCCCTTGCGGATGGCAGTGCCATATGGTAGCTCCCTGTGTGCTCACTTTCCAACATGAGCTGTGGCTCTTCCTCCAGTGGACCAGGATAATGAAGGCTTTGTAACCACAGGCCGTGTGTGCTGCCCAGTAGCAAGGTATCAATCCAATTTCCCTTCTGTGATGGAAGGTGTGTTGGTGGGCACGTTGCCATCATATCTGAGGAGGGAGGTGGGCACCAAGTCATATGGGGATTTAAGCCCAAGCCAGGCACTGGTATTGTCAGGGATGAAATGTTTTAAAACAAGAGGTTTCAAAGACTGCAATGGCCGCATGGAGCACAAAGCCAGCTCCCTCTGATTGCATGTGTAACCCAGAGCCTCCAGGAATGCCACAAAGCACTTGCCTCTGCCTGAGGAGAGGCTTGGCTTTAAGAAACATCACAGATTTGATCTTTACTCTGTGTTGTGCAAGAGCTTGTCATGGAAGCCAGTTCCTAAGGCATCACTTAGCTCTCTGACCAGAGGGATACGATATCTTACTAGGAAATAGTCCTGCTTCCGATGCAGAGCATCGCCTGAGTTAGAGAGGACAGAGTGACTTCACTTGGCCATAAGGCGGAGGTGCCACCTTCAGCCTTTCATCCCACCAGTTATCGGTGAGCGATGGAGTGAGGCAGAGTCCTCTGGAAAGACAACCTGTGCTGGTTGAATCCAAAGTGCATCTGCTGGGAAGCACAAATTGTAGCTGTCCTTTAGCCATTTCTGAGCACTTCAGAGCAAGCAGGACAAACCCTCCAGTCTTTTACCAGTGCGTTGTTTGTAAAGCATGGGTTTGAAGCAAGTGTTTGAAGGTTCGATGTTCCTGGTGGGTGTGGGGGCCTCTGACGTGAACAAGGAGCAGAAACCTGAACAGAAAGGGGAGGAGGCAGTAACAGTGGAAGCAAAAATATTTCAGGCTTGAAAGTGTGCCAAGGACAAAAATTGATTGCAGGAAACATTTCTGCCCCGCTGTGGTGTAGGGTTTTTTTCCTTCCCCCTCTCATTAAAGACCATGAATTGTGTGCCAGTGGCAGGGCTGGGGTCCTCTTGTTGTCCCATCCCCATGCTGGCAGCAGAACATGAACCCCACTGTGATAACCGAAGGGCTGCGGAGGGCTCCCACAGCAAGAGGAAGCAGCGTGGTGCCAGCCTGGGCTGGTTTCTGTGATTACGTCCCTGCGGGTGTGTCGGTTAAAACCCTGCACAGGAGCGGTGAACGCAGGCAAATGCAAGCAGAGCTGAACCGGGGTGGTTGTGGTGTCAGCTGAGAAGAGATGGCTTCGACGAGTTCCCCCGTGGCCTCCACGCAGCCTGCCTTGCCCTCTGGACCCACCGTCTTCAAAACCGTCCCCTACGCGTTCATGCTACCAGAGATAGTGAGTATGCTGAGCTTTGCTGCGCTAATGGCTCTAGCGAATCCGCAGATCAGGGAGCAGCCTCCAAAACCATCCTGAAGGCAGCAAAAATGGGAAATAACGTCTTTTCCTTTAGCTTGTACTGAAGGTGGTCTTTGCGATGTGATTTTTTTGGAACAGCTTGAGGACTAGATACGATTCCAGCTCCATCCCACAGCCCTGTGGGAGGATCACTGGCTGCCGTAGGGCTGGGAGAGGCTGAAGAGCTGCTAATGCCTCCGGGGCAGGGGCAGCTCCAATTATTGCATAGGAATGGCTTGAAAAATCAAGGGGATTTCGTTCACTGTATGAAGGCTTTCCAAGGGCTTGAAGGCAACTGGGTGTCTTGTGTGACCTTCCACGAATCTTTCAGTTTTATGGGTCCAGAGGGCATCTTGTCTGACCTAGTGAGATAACTGCCGGTGTACTTTGACATATTGCCCAGCGCTGGTGACCTACACCACCCACACTCCACGGGCACAGTCACTGCAGCCGAGCTCTGCCAGGAGCTGCCTGTGGGCTCAGCTGTAAATCTGGGGGAATCTCAGCTACCAGAGCAGGAGAGGCATGGGGTGGTGTGAGCTTATCCGGATAACCCCACATGCTATTTCATACAATCATGGAAGGGACCTTAAAGCCCATTCAGTTCCAACACCCCTGCCATGGGCAGGGACACCTCCCACCAGACCAGGTTGCTCAAGACCCCATCAAACCTGGCCTTGAACACCTCCAGGGATGGGGCATCCATAGCTTCCCTGGGCAACCTTCCCCCTTCCAGTTTAAAGCTGTATCCCCTCATCCTGTCACTACTTGCCCTTGTAAAAAGTCCCTCCTCAGCTTTTCTTTAGCCCCTTCAGGTACTGGAAGGCCACTATGAGGCCCCCTCGGAATCTTCTTTTCTCCAGGCTGAACAAGCCCAACTCTCTCAGCCTGTCCTCACAGCAGAGGTGCTCCAGCCTGGTAAATATTTTAGGTGGATCCAGAGTGAGCACTCTGGGCTGGTGCGCAGTCAGGAGGAGACTTCCTCATGCCGTGATTTCAAGCCCAGGAGAATTAACAAGCGGGCAGGGCTGGGCGGACACACACATCCGTTGGCCTTTTCCAGATAAAAGCATGTTTTCTGGCTTCTCCATCAAAGCCCTTGGGGCAAGATGTTTCCTTGTGTCAAACACAGCAGCAAGCCTTTCCCTTTTGTATGAAACATTTTGAAGTGTTTCAGGAAACTTGTGCCAGCTTGTGCTGCTGCTGCTGTGCTGGGATACTCTGGAAGGTTGGTCCACACTGTCCAAAGATGCAGTGCTTCCCAGGTGCCGTGGTTTAGCCCCAACCCGGCTAATTTTTGGTAGCTAAAATCATGCAGTTGGGCTCCCAAATTCCACCCCTTCCCACTCCCAGGGGAACGGGAGAGGAAAATGAGAGGAAAAAGGCTTGCGGATTGGAAACTAAAGCTACAACATTCATTAAATTATGACAATAATAATACAAATCATTAGACAGTTGTGAAATATGTACAAATATCCAAGATCACACCCCAACCCCACCTCCTGATGACTGTATGGCACCATGAATGCTGTAGAGCAGACACGAGGGAATGGGTCCACAGCTCGAAAGGAGCTGAACTCAGGAACTGGATTCAGGGATGCATGGATCTGGGCTCAGGAGCAATCAGACAAACAAGGTCCTCACTGGATGCTGGCCATCACAAAAGAGAGCGAGATCCTCGTGATCTCTCAATTTTTATACTGAGTATGACGTATGGGATGGAATTCTCTGTTGGTCAGCTTGCAGTCACCTGTCCTGTCTACCCCTCCCTGCAGGTGTGGCCTTTTTTGCCAGCTTGAGGATGGCCTTGGTTACTTGAGGAGCAAATATAAACATTGGCCTTTCTACATCCCAGCACTACCTGTTATCACTTCTAGAGAGAAACTGCCTGGAAAATATGCAGTTAGCTTTCAGAAAATGGAGTTACTTTGGACTAGAGGTCTCAGACTCATGGCTCCCACTGTTCTCCTGCTCCTGCAGCGTAACACACATCACACAGGCTGCACACATGACCAGCGCTGGCAGGAGTGTAGGGGCAAGGAGCTCAGTGCTGCTGCCAGGTAGAAACAAGGTGCTGGGCCAGATAAAAAAAGGTGGAGAGCCGGATTCAGCCCATGGGCCATGGGTTTGACACCCCTGCTTTAGGCTAAGCCAAGCCAGAGTCAAATTCACCCCATTTAACTCAAACCATAACACCACGGCTGCTGGAGCTGGCCTGGGAGGAAGGCAAAGAGGGGCTGTGGGAGGAGAAGGTGATTTCCCCATCCTGTGCTCATTGGAGGTGCCTGCATTTGCCCGGCAGATCTGCGGGACCTGGGTGTGGATCCTCGTTGCTGCTACCTCCGTGGCCTATCCGCTGCTGCAGGGCTGGGTGATGTATGTGTCCCTCAGCTCCTGCCTCGTCTCCCTGCTGCTCCTCATAAGCTACCTCTTCGGCTTTCACAACAACAGCGAGAACTGGAAAGTGCTGGTAAGGAAGGGCTGGGACACGGGCAGATGTTGGCAGCAGCAGTGTGGCCACAAAGCCATCGTGGCTGGTGCTGGGTTAGCCAGCCTCTCTGCAAACAGCCAGCCCTTTTTCCTCCTTTGCCTAGGATTTGGGCCACAACAACCTCATGCAGCGTTACAGGCTTGGGGAACAGCGGCCGGAGAGCTGCCTGGCAGAGAAGGACCTGGGGGTGCTGGTTGACAGCAACTGAACATGAGCCAGCAGTGGCCCAGGTGGCCAAGAGGGCCAGTGGCATCTTGGCCTGTGTCAGACACAGCGTGGCCAGTAGGAGCAGGGAGGTGATTGTGCCCCTGTACTCGGCACTGGTGAGGCCGCACCTTGAGTGCTGGGTTCAGTTTTGGGCCCCTCACTACAAGGACATTGAGGGGCTGAAATGTGTGCAGAGAAGGGCAATGATGCAGGTGAGGGGGCTGGAGAACAAGTCCTGCGAGGAGCGGCTGAGGGACCTGGGTCTGTTTAGTTTGGAGAAGAGGAGGCTGAGGGGGGACCCCATCACTGTCTACAACTGCCTCAAAGGAGGTTGTGACAGGGTGAATGTTGGTCTCTTCTCCCAACTGACAGGTGATAGGACGAGAGGAAATGTCCGCAAGTTGCACCAGGGGAGGAGGTTCAGACTAGACACTAGGAAACATTTCTTCACTGAAAGGGTTCTCAGGCACTGGAACAGCTGCCCAGGGAGGTGGTTGAGTCTCCTTCCCTGAAGGTGTTTAAAAGATGGGTAGACGAGTTTCTCAGGGATCTGGTTTAGCAGTGGACAGGTATGGTTGGACTCGATGATCTCAGAGTTCTCTTCCAACCAAGCGATTCTATGATTCCATGATTGAAAATGCTGAGGGAAGCCATGCTGTGCCCTGGGTGCTTTGTGAGCATGCGAGAGGATTCAGCATGGTATGAGGGTTTGGTCACAGCCCTCATCCACGCATGTGCATCCTATTTGAGCACTCATGCGTGCAGAGGATACACCTCATCCTCAGGGCAAATGAGAGAAGGATGGTTCCAGGCAGGCATTGATCCTCTCTGCTCCTTTGTTCTGCAGGACAGTTTGTACCATGGCGCCACAGCCATTCTGTACATGAGCGCTGCTGTCTTGCAAGCCAACGCTGCCATCAACTCCGAGTTTCACTTCAACTCGTCGCTTTACTACCAGCTCAACTGCGCTGCATCGGTAAGTCAATCTAGAAACCCCAGGCAAGCAGAGCACCCACAGTTCCCTTAGGTGAGATACAAGAGCAATGAAAGCCCCAGCAGAGCCATGCCAAGGCCAGCAGCACCTGGTCACGCTGGTCAGAGCTTCAGTTCCTTGTCTCCGTTGCATCATGGAGCCAGCATGGGCTTCTCAGGGTCCCACATCTCGCAAAGTCTTGGGTGGCCGCCTCCTGGGAAATGTGGGAGGCTTTGCCTCTTCTTTGAGGCTGGAGAGAGCTCTAGGCTGGAAGGTTTCCCCAGGTTGAGAACACTGAGAGGAGGTGGGTTTAGGTGCTCCCAACTGACCCCAGCTTCTGCTCTTATTCCTCTCATGCAGTTCTTTGCCTTCATCACGACCTTCCTGTACATCCTCCATGCCTTCAGCATCTACTACCAGTGAGTCTGGCAGCACCAGCTTTGCTTCTGCAGGATGAAGGTTTTCCCAGTGCGAGGGATGCAGCTGTTTTCCACCACAGTGTCCCTGCCCCAGCCCTGTCACCCACCCCATGGGGACGGTGGTTGCTTTTTCACTTCAGGGAAGGAGGGATTTTTGTACAGCAGTGTCACATCAGTGTGGTTGTGGGGACATTTTGTGCCTGGCCCGTGGGCTACACAAGGCGTAGGCTCCAAGCCAGCCTCCCTTCTGCAAAATATAGACAACCAAGGAAAGGAAAAAAAGAAAATCACTGTTCCTTCAACAAAGTTTCCTTTCTTATATTAATTTCCTGTCTCTGGTTCAGCTCAATCAGTCCCCAACACATAAAGTCATAACAACAATACAATGTCGTGTTCCTTGAATTCCAGATAATTTTATTTGGTATATGTGGTCCTTAGAATGAAGCATTTGCTATGAAGTGTCTGACCAAACAGATTCCAACCACGCTGTAAGCGCTGTTCATTGAACAAGCTGGTTTTACTCCGTAAGAGTGAAAAATTTCCTTTCAGCATCAGAAAATGTTCACAGACTTAGAAAGCTACAACAGACCTTTTAAACAAGTAAATGGCAAAACTTCTAACACACTTCTAGATAGAGTAGAAAACTACACTGTGAAAAGACTTCTTACTACAAACAGCTATTTACAGGAGTTCTTCTCCGGCATCTGCTAATTGCCATTAGGAATTCATAGCTGTGGAATTCAGTCCCTGGCAGAGCCATCGCCCAGCACCGGCGTTACAGCCCTCCTCTCTGTGTCTTCAGCACTGGAGGGAGTGGTAGAGGGAGTTCCCTCCTCTCTCTGCCCCAGAAAATCCTCTGTGCCCCGAATAGCGCTGGCTCGCAGTACATCCAGGTAGAGAAGGTAATCTTGGAGAGAAGTTGGCAATGGCAATTCCCGGATAAAGCGATCTGATCGCAAGCGTTCACTTGTTAAAATGGACCGGATCTCAAGACGACAAAGATGAGAGAGGGGAGGAATAGAAGCTGAAAAATTAAACAACACGTGAGCAGGGCACCACAGGGTTACATCACTTGCCTACCATCACCCGGTTTAGCTGGATCCCATCTGAGCTTCCCCAGTCAGGTAATGAGGCAGCGTTCTCCACAGCGAAGGGCCGCTGCCTGCTAGGATCAGCCTATTTGGAATTTCCCTACAGGAGCTGGAGAAGTTACCTTAAACTTCTAGAGACAAAATGTTAAAAGAACAATTTTATCCTTTATCAGAAAGTTTTGTCCAACCAGTCTAGAACAGCTGCCTGCCTGGGGAGAAACGCACTCCCTGTGCTGCCTTACAAGGCTTAAAGTTAAGTCTAGAAGTAAATCAAGCAAAAAATAACACAAGGGAAAACAGTTTGAGGACGAGTATTAGATGACAACATGGCTCAGCTGGCCTGGGAGGCCAAATATTCTCATGTGTTGCTAAATAACTTGACTTGGGATAAGTGCTGTGCCAACAGACACACAGACTTGTCTGCAAATGTGCATGTGCTCAAAGGCAAACTTGCATATTGTGGTTCAGTGGATCCCAATAGAGAACTCCAGTACCTCCTGACTTTCTTGGAATGGCTTCTCCCTAGATTTTCCCAAGGAATCTCTGTGGACTGCAGTTATTTCTGTGTTCCAGTCTAAAACAGTAAGTACGGGACCACACATCTGTGAGCCTCCCAGGGGAGGTGTGAACGGCAGCTCCTGGACTTCATGTAGGAATCCTTCATTTTTTATTTCCTGTGC
The DNA here is from genome assembly GCA_033558235.1 of Neomorphus geoffroyi. Taxonomy (NCBI): domain Eukaryota; kingdom Metazoa; phylum Chordata; class Aves; order Cuculiformes; family Neomorphidae; genus Neomorphus; species Neomorphus geoffroyi. The sequence continues at coordinate 97,497,195 of JAUMJM010000005.1, read as the reverse complement.
TCACTCACATGAAAAGCTCATTTCAGTTCAAGTGCTTGCTATTCCTCAAGCAGGGAAATTTTCAACTTAAAGGAGGGCAGATTTAGCCTGAATATAAGGAAGAAATTTTTTACAATGAGGGTGGTGAAACACTGGCTCAGGTTGCCCAGGGAGACTCCATCCCTGGAAACATTCAAGGTCAGGTTGGATGGGGCTCTGAGGAACCTGATCTGGTTAAAGGTGTCCCTGCTCCTGCAGGAGGGTTGGACTGGATGGACTTAAAGGTCCCTTCCAACTCAAAGCATTCAATGATTCCATGCAATCTGCCTCTTGGCCCACCCTGCTCTGGGCTGAAAGAATGAAAAAGTGAATACTTTCAAACTTCCCTCCCCCTTGCTTTTTCCTCTCTGCTTTCTTGCTTTGGCTTTGGTTACTGGATGTTATTACAACACAAATACACTTACTAACAGCAAAAGAAACAGAGAAAGAACTTAATGTAAATTTTACAAAATAAAAACTTTTTTTTACTCCAAAAAGACACTCTAATTAGCATTAAATATTCCATAAGAACTCTTATTTAATAACATCGACATTATTTAGGTATTTTAAATAACATTACTCACACTATTAAAGACGAATTTGCTTTGAAATGAGTTGCTAACAAGGACACCTGAGTGCAATTTTTCAGTAACATAATGCACAGGGCACATAGCATGACATGTATGGTAAAGCTGCTTTTCTGAAGGCCAAATGCTGCGAGCACTGGGGGTTTCCTGGACAGTCAATAACTGAATCATTTTAGATGGCCACATTTTGATTACAGGCGTGACGATCAACAGCTAGGGCTGCAGGTATTAAATACGATGATTTATATGGTTTGTATTTTTATTGCTGTTAAATGCATGCAGAAGAGGACAGACACACCACTGGAGATACAAATTAAATTAAAACCAAATCAAATCACTGGAATACTGTCTAGAAAACATAACCAAGTAATATAATCAAGCAGATAGAGGGAGGGGATTCTCCCCCTCTGCTCTGCTCTTGTGAGACCCCACCTGGAGTATTTTGTCCACTTCTGGAATCCCCAACATAAGAAGGATATGGAACCGTTGGAGCAGGTCCAGAGGAGGCTACGAAGATGATCTGAGGGCTGGAGCACCTCTGCTATGAGGACAGGCTGAGAGAGTTGGGGTTGTGCAGCCTGGAGAAGGCTCCAGGGTGACCTTAAAGCAGCCTTCCAGTACCTGAAGGAGTTCCAGGACACCCAGGGAGGGACTTTTTACAAGGGCCTGTACTGATAGGATGAGGGGAAACAGCTTTTAACTGGAAGGGGGAAGATTTAGACTTAGACATTAGGAAAAAATTCTTCATGATGAGGGTTAACAGGTTGCCCAGAGAAGTTGTGGATGCTCCATCCCCGGAGGTGTTCAAGGCCATGTTGGATGGGGTCTTGAGCAGCCTGGTCTAGCGGGAGGTGTCCCTGTCTTTGGCAGGGGGCCTGGAACTGGATGGTCTTTAAGATCCCTTCCAAGCCAAACCATTCTATGATTCTATGATATCAATCATTGTGCCTTAAATCTTCCATAAGGCAGAACAGATCATTTCACACAGCACAGCACTGCCCATACTTTACAGCACATGTGTAAATTTGAAGTGGACTGAGAACTGAAGTGGACTGAGGCCCAGACTGAGAACACTGACTTGAAACATGGTAAGCGTGAGCTGAACAACGTAGTGAGCAAAATTCATTCAAATATGTTTTGCTTGTTTGTTTGTTTAGGGTAGCTGCTATTTCTATTCTCCAGCTTCCAGACAAGCAATGTCTGGGGACCGTTGAACCTCCTTTGCCATTGTGCATTGGCACACAGAGCTGTTCCTTGCTTAGGGCCTGGCAGCTGACATACACAGAGACTTTTTTTCCCCCTCAACTGTATCACTTACCAAAGTCGCTCTTTGGAGTCCACATGAACTTCTCTTTATAGTCTGAAAGGTCTCCCTGTACATGTGGAGGAAGCCTCTTCCAGTTCGTGAATTCCAGGATGAAATTAAGGGCATTCTTGCTCATAGAGAAAATCCTGCATCACAACACCCCCCATAAATATCATTTGACACAACAGCATAAATACAGTGATGGAAACAATGCAGAGAAAACTTTACTATCTTCTAACAAACCCTTATCGACCTACATCCTAATCCCAGACAGAGAAAACCATTAAAGAGAAAAATATTTAATATTTTTATTGATGATAAAGACAGCAGGATTGAATGCACCCTCAGAAAGTTTGCAGATGACACTAAACTGAATGGGGTAGTTGTCACACCAGAAGGATGGGATGTCATCCAGAGGGACATGGACAAGCTGGGGAAGTGCGTTTCTGTGAACCTCATTCATCAAGGTTCAACAAGGCAAAGTGCAAGGTCCTACAACTGAGATGGGGCAATCTGTGGTTTCAATACAGGATGGGGAACGATGCAATTGAGAGCAGCCCTGCGGAGAAGGACTTCAGGGTCCTGGTTGATGACAAGCTCGACATGAGCTGGCAACATGTGCTTGCAGACCAGAAAACCAACTGTGCCCTGGGCTACATCAAAACAAGCATAGCCAGCAGGGTGAGGGGATTCTGCCCCTCTACTCCACTCTTGAGACCTCACCTGGAATATTGTGTCCAGTTCCGGAATCCCCAACATAAGAAAGATATGGAACTGTTGGAACAGGTCCAGAGGAGGGCTACAAAGATGATACGAGGGCTGGAGCACCTCTGCTACAAGGACAGGCTGAGAGAGTTGGGGTTGTGCAGCCTGGAGAAGAAAAGGCTCCGGGGGTCCTCATAGCAGCCTTCCAGTACCTGAAGCGGCTACAGGAAGACTGGGGAGAGACTTTTTACAAGGGCAAGTAGTGATAGGATGAGGGGACATAGCTTTAAACTGGAAGGGGGGAGATTTAGATTAGACATTAGGAAGAAACATTAGGAAGAAATTCTTCACAATAAGGGTGGTGAGGCCCTGGCACAGGTTGCCCAGAGAAGTCATGGCTGCCCCATCCCTGGAGGTGTTCAAGGCCAGGTTGGATGTGGCTTTGAGCAGTCTGGTCTGGTGGGAGGTGTCTCTGCCCATGGCAGGGGTGTTGGAACTGTATGATCTTTAAGGTCCCTTTCAACCCAAACCATTCTGTGATTCTATGATTTAAGTAAACCTTCATGGAATCATAGAATGGTTTGGATTGAAGGGACCATGAAGATCATCCAGCCCCTCCCCTGCAGTGAGCAGGAACACCTTCCACTGAATCAGGTTGCCAAGAGTCACATTCAAACCAACTTTGAATGTTCCCAGGGATGGGGCAGCCACAACCTCTCTCGGCAAACTGCTCCCTTAGTGAAAAAAATTTCTTCCTAATATCTAGTCTAAACTTCTCTTTTAGTTTTAAACCATCACCCCTTGTCCAATTACTACAAACCCTGCTAAAAAGTCTTTCTTCTCAGCCCCCTCTAAGTATTGAAAGGCCACAACAAGGTCTCCTTGGTGTCTTCTCCAAGCTGAACAACCTCAACTCTCTCAGCTTCTCTTCACGGGGAAGGTGTTCCAGGCCTTTGATAATTTTTGTGGCCTCCTCTGGACCCTCTCCAACAGCTCCATGTCCTTCCTGTGCCGAGGACTTCAGAGCTGGACACAGGACTTCAGGTGGGGTCTCACAAGAGAAGATCAGAGGGGCAGAATCCCCTCCCTCACCCTGCTGGCCTCACTACTTATGATGCAGCCCAGGACATGGTTGGCTTTCTGGACTGCAAGTGCACATTGCCGGCTCATGTTGAGCTTCTCATCCACCACGAACCCCAGGTCCTTCTCCAAAGGGCTGCTCTTTTCATCTCCCAGCCAGTACCAATATTGAGGGCTGCCCTGACCCAGGCACAGGACCTTGCACTTGGTGGTGTTGAACCTCATGAATTTTTCACAAGCCCACTTCTCCAGCCTGTCCAGCTCCCTCTGGATGGCATCCCATCCCTCAGGGGTGTCAACTCCTTTCATACAGTTAAGTAATGTATGTCATGAGTTTATGCACCTCACTTGATATTGTTAACAGCTGCAACATATGGTAGTAAAGTCTAAGCATCATCTTCACAGACAAGAAAAAACAGAAGAAAATACAAATTCTTCATAATTTAAATACAGGTTTCATTCTGTATGTCTAATTAAATATAAAACATCATTGAACAGTTATTTGTATGTGGAAGAACTTTAAAAAAAACCCAATGGACTGGAATTTTTGCCACATTATTTTGTTTAACACAGTCTCTAATTGCATTCATTCCCTCTCCTCTTAGCTTTGGCCCAGCTTCACTTCACATTTGTTTCTCATCCTTCCTGACCTCTATCACGATATTTCTTCTTCCCACTACCATATTATACATAGACATTCAATTTGCAACTAAATTTGGGGGCTAATAAGAGATGTTTGATATAAAAATCGTTAAATGATGCATAAGGTAGTGACAAAGCAATCTCCATTCTGGTTTTTTGCCTAAAAATTTTGTTTTAATGAATCTAGCTCTTACCCATGAATGATTTATTTCAGACTTCCTGATCACGGCAGATGATTATCAATACTGTGGTCTGTGTTTAATAACATTGGCAACAGCTTTTGCAGATGTGTATACAGTAGTTAAGTAGACAAGACAATATTATCTGCTTACCAGAATCTGTGCATTAAATCCACTGGATTAAAACCAACCAAGAGCAGATAAGGCAGCCATTCCTTGTACTCCTTGCGTGCTTCAACTGTGTAACGTACAAACTCTAATAACTGGTCCCCAGAAGGCAGTAAACAGCCCAGCTTCAAGAAACGTCGGAACAAAGTAAACTTATCATGGAGCAGGCAATATCCCAAATTAATCCCATGTAAGGTGATCCCATACTTCAGGAAAATATCAATGAACGAAAATAACCTATAAACAGCACACAAGTAACGGGACATCCTGTTAGTTTTTTGCCTAAAGAGGTCTGCAGGTGACAAATTTCTGGAAATAAAGTTAAAATGTTGTGTATTTTGATTTTTCTTCCTTACCTAAAGGAAATCAGAGCAAGCCACACAGGGAATATATGAAGAAAGAATGAGAAATTGAAGTCATGATTCCCAAATTCAAGCCAGCCCCATAATTTTGCATCTACTGGATAAACCGCTTTCTAATGGGGGTTAACAAAATTAACTACTACCAAAACCTCATAAATTTAAGTGGCAGCACATAAGCAGTAGATTTTGATCCATGTACATGAAATATTCTGTTAGAATATCTGTTTTAAGAACATTTAAAAGCCTTTATGAAGATATTTTCCTTAGTGAAACATGTTAGCCACATAAAGCTTGTTCACTTTCATAATCCAGAGGAAGTGTGTCTACAAAGGGTGAAACAACCAGAATTCTGGCAAAATATTAAATGACAGACAGCAATCAGCGGAAGAAAATGTTTTAAAATGTATTCTCTACTACATGAAATTTTTCTGTTGTTTTGAGATGTAAAGCAATTACCAGATAATTGCTCTCAAGTCTCAATTGAAATCTAAAACATAATGAAATTACATCTCTATACAAAGGTCAGAGCTGCCAAGAAGTGACTGAGATTTGGCTCCCTACCTCAGCTTGAGCTGTGCCACTATTCAATCTTTAGAATGTTATTTTATATGTTGAATTAGTTTGGAAGGAGCACAAGGTGAGCTTGGGGACAGCAACATTTAGATTTTACTTTACAGTAACGGTTGACTTCTGCACAAAGTAACTTCCCACAGAAAAAGGAAGAGGAAAGGTCCATACTAAATGAACAAAATCAGCAATAAGGACATGAAAAGCATCTCACTGACATTCCATATATACACACTTAGGCTTTTATATCTTATTATTTTTCCTCTAAAATTAGAGCCTTTGCATACTGAAGTAAGCATTGTTTTATTTCCTGTAAAATGCCAGGGACACCCATGACTCACCAGGCATAAAAAGAAATGCGTTCTGATCTAAAAGCATGTATAATTCAGTTTCCAAGTCCTCCCTACAGCTATAGTGTTGATTAATTATGCTTGTCTTATGCACAAGATTGGCATACAGAAAAGGAAAACACAATTTTCAAACAGCTCATCCTTACTGAAAAGAATTTGGCTACTTAAGAGTCCTTTTGATCCAATTACAGCACCAAGTCATGTTCCCAGACGACAGAGATGTGTTGATGTCCTGAAAGCACCAAAACTACACTTATGTTCTACAAGACTCCTCTTCAAAGAGTTGAACCTCCCCTCAGACATTTCAGTAAGGTTCTTCAGCTCGTGCATATGCAATCCAAACCGCATGCACCATTTGGATGCTTACAGCTTGCCTCCATCAGCTGAAGAAATGAGGAAGGCAGGCAGGAAAGCTGCACATTTAAATAAACATAATTATGTTGAAGCTGTACATTTATTTATAAGTGCAGCTTCAAAATATAAGAGGCATACTTACTCTTTTTGGAAGACCATACACATGGGTGATACACAGATAAATTTAAGGCACTCTTGAGCATCTGGACTGTAGCCTTCTTTAAGTAACAATTCCAAACATTCTTTATTACCACCATATACTGCTGAGTACACAGGGCTCACTTTGCCTTCACCTTTGTCACAAATCCGATCGGTAACTGGTATTAGCAACTCTAATATCCTGCAAATATTTACAAACACTATTTATTTGGTGAGCTACTGCAATCATTACTTTTTAAATGTATGGTCATTTTTCATATGGTCGTTACAACTTAAGAAGAAAATCCTACCTATTTTCTCACTACTGACTTTTCATGAAAGAACAACTTTTATAATTTCATACATAGACCCATGACAAACACTGTGTTTTGGCATGGATTTAGGCTAGTAATAAATATTTTAATCAGAACCAGAGATAGATATTTCCTATAACTCGAAAACCCTTTTTTACATCAATAGAGTACCTCAGCACATTAAATCCAGACTTCATAGAAATCTGTAAGCAAACTGGAAATGTGAGTTGCAAATCTCACTGAGATACTGAAACAGAAAAATCATTCTGTTTCATAGCTCACACCCTCCATCCACATCCTTTCCAGCTAACAAGGATCAGTGACAAACACTGATCCTTTGCTACTGGAACTTACTGGTGCTGTTCAGAGGTCGCCAGTTACATGCTGTTGCAAAAGCTACAAAGGCAGCATTTGATTTAAAGACATTTCTAGTACTGATGACTTTGCTAACCCATCTTCCATTTCTGAGAAAACAAGCAAAACCTAGCACCCTCAGTATCTACTAGAGTCTGTCCTCTTTATCAGTTTGAGAAGAGGCATCAATTTGATGCACAGGTTTTTATGACAACTCAGCTGTCAACCTCCTTTTGCTAGGGGTTATGATCAAGCATCTACCAACAATTATGCAGTTAGCAGCACCATTAGTATGTTTGATGTTAAATGCTGTCACACACTTGCAAGCCACAGAGTTCCTGAGACATGCTCCTCTGCAATGGCCCGCTGCTCTGGGAGCTTCCTTTCCCTCTGGGTTTTCTCCTATGAAAGCCACTTAGATCACTGGGATTGGACAAAGCTAAAAACGCATTTCTGAAAGGATTAAAAGAACTGGTTTGCAGCTTTGATTTTCTGGCTGGTTTAGCAAATTAGTTATTTGCATATGATTACTTCTGCTGCTTAACGGTGAGGACTGTAATTCCAATGAAGAGCTGTCCAATTTATGTAGAAAGCACATGCTATTGTTATTTATATTTTAAAATATAAAAGTAATATGGCTATTGAGCGAATTAGTGTCTGTTTCAGTACTGTGGAAACCTCTCTAAACTTATTAGGACATTGATCAGACCCAGATTAGATACTGAATTCAAAATGGTTGTTCACTTTACTGGGACTACTAACAGACATTTAAAATATGAAAACAATAAGAAATTCTAAACCACAAACGAAGAACTCATTTTTCTTTCTCTTTGTTGAGTAGGTCTTTATTACCAGAACCTTCTGTCTGAATGACTTTTTAATCACCTACCTTTTATGGCCCATTTGAGCTGCTGCATGTATAGGTAACTGCCAGTTATCACTGTTGCAGTAGAGATTTGGGTCTGCCCCTTTTGATAAGAGCAGTTCCACACACTCGGTGTGGCCCTCCTGCGCAGCAATCAGCAGGGGAGTGGCTTTGTCCTTTGCTTGACAGTTTACCTCTGCACCTGACAAAAAAAAGCCAATGCTCTTCATCACCACTGCATCACACAAAACTAACACTGAATTAAAGGTAATTGGCCTTCACATCACAACCCAACAGGTTTTCCACAGCAAAAAGGAAACATTTACTAGCTTGGTGTTAACTTTTCAAACAGTCAGTGCTTAACATTAGCTCTGCCAAAGATCAGCACAACAGGAGACAAGCATGCAGGTGGAAAGGCAAAGGGCTAGGCAAACTTTCAATTGCAATTGTTTTCTGAGATTCTTCCCCAAGTATTGGTAGATCAGTCAGTATGATTGCTCTGGGCATGGCATGGCACTCTCAGGCCTAAGAGTTGTGCAATTAATTTTGGTATTAAGGACACATGCACTTAGACACGTAAAACTTCTTGATTATGTGAGTGAAACTGTTGCTATCACTATGACCAGAGAGAGTTACCTTCATTTAGCCTGACCAATATCCTATTACAAGGGCAATGCCATCAAAATCAGACTAATAATGCAGTGCTTTTGAAGGTTTCTAGAAGACCCTGATGATCCTTAACATTTTCATTAATGTTCTTTTAGTCATTATCTCCTACCAACACTTGCTGAAAACTACACTTGAATTAGCACAACAAGATTTAAGCAATTAAGATGGTTTTGCGTACCCATCTGCAGCTAAAGTTACATTAAAAATACTAAAATTTGAACTTATGAGGTGTAAAAGTAGAATTAAAATGGTATCTGGTAACAGGCTGATGAAAGTTTTAAGACAGTGAAGATAAATGAATGATCTCTATTACCATGGGAAACAAGCAGTCTTAAACTCTCCAGCTTTCCATACTGAGCAGCAACAAACAAAGGTGTAATTCCAAAGTTATCCTCACATTCCTTGCTTGCCCCCTTCTCCAGGAGTATTTTCATTATCTCAGTGTGTCCCTGAAATAAAAATTTTTATTCTTAACCAACCAAAAAATGGGGAGTGGACATAATCTTTTTTTCCCCACACATTCCAAACAAAAATAAGAAAGAATGCAATACAGTCACTATTCTGAAGATGAACTAAAAAATTAATGGAAAAAAAAATCAGTTTAATGTGATTTTTCACATTTGACCATTTACATGATACATACAAATGCAAATTAATTTAGTTTATGTGAACCATTAAGACAACATATTTTTACCCTGTAAATAGCTCATATCTCTCACCGATGATGAGATACTAAATAGAACTCTTTTCTCAAACAATCTTGTACAATACGTGACCTTGTAAGTACATGCAATGGTTATAATACTTAATTATTGCTTCCCAACATCAATATCTCATGTAGTTTCAGATACACACTTCAGTACAGTCCCAGCCCTTCAGCATCTGGACAATCTTATGACTCCTACACTAGGTTAGGAAAAATTACCCAATAAAAAAGGCAAAGAAATAGAAAAATTACCACTCAGAATACATCAGTTACAGAGAAATGATTCGACACACTTACGGGTACCTGAAAAGAAGCTTTGTGTAAAGAATTCCATCCAGACCAACAATGAGGCCCCTTAACATTTGCTCCATGTTGGATCAGAAACTTTACAATATCTGCATGTCCATTTTCAACAGCTTTGAACAGAATAGTAAAAAAAACAGATGAAAAAACCCAGTTCTTATTATTTCAGAATTCACTGAAATACTCAGATGGTCTCACCGCTGACCTCCTGACACATAATCATAATTTTTTTAAACTGGCCTTAGGCGTGCTTACTTGCCTTTTACTTTCACAGTGAAAAAACAGTTGGAGAATGGAAATTTAGCCACAAAAAATGTAGTAAGACTTGTTAAAATTCCACCTACACAGATAAGAAAAGCAAGTTTACGTCCTCCCTCTTTCCCATGGAACTCGGAGACAATTCTGTAGCAGACACCTAACTGCACAATTGCAACGGCCTCCTGAACTTGTGAAGCCAGTTGGCTCTCTTACAACAAATTCCCCCAAACTTAAACTTTTTTAAAAGTTGAAAGCTGTTTTAAGTAATTATATAAAATTAATTTATAATGATTTATGCCAATGCATTCATTGACAAAGCCTTCTTTAGCATCCTGCTTCATCCTCAAGTTTTTGCCAATGACAATCCTACTAGGGCGCATTTCCTGTGTAACCATAAGAACTTGATGTGGTGATAAATGACCTGCGAACAGTTGCTTCTGATTGAATATTTTTAGAGTATTAGCAGAGGAGCTCTGCAAGGGAGAGCCTCTGGCTTGTAGTGCTCAATGTCCAATAGAGCGCTGTGCCATAACCCCATTATATTATACACACAACCCCAGGACCATCCCTTGGCCCTGTCTAATCTATGTAAGCACTTACACACAATGTTAATTAGCATTATCCAGTCTGCTTTTAATGATAATTCCCCCACAGTGCTACCTGTTACCAATCGTTTTAAGCAAATAAACTATTTAGTCGCTTCAAAATAACTTGCAAACAAAGGTAACGTGGCACCCATGATGTTCACCTGGGTATGGAGGTGAGTAAAACCATAAGGACATTTAATGAGATGTTTCAGACTCCAGGGATTCACTATAACAGAATTTTCAAGCATTTAATTATGTCAAATATAAATCATAGGAAAAAATACTAAAATAATGGACCTTAACTGCTAAACTAGGAACTGCAAAAAGAATAAGAGGTCTTTTCACATTGCTGGTAAAAGCCCATGATATTTTTGTGTATCTTTAAAATATTTTAGGATCATCAGACAGGCAGGAGACTTACACAAGATGGGTTCCAGTTGACGATTATCTTCTGTGCTACAGGATTAAAGTTTGTTCAGCTGTATGATTTTGTATAGATAAGGCAGACTAGGCTTTTGGAAATAATAGTGCAATTTATTAGCATGACTTTTCAATCATGAACTGTGAATGTAAGTAAATTAAAAAGTTCCAAGCCAATGCCAACAATTGGGGCCTTGGGAAAGCAAGAAATAAAACCTTTTTTAAACCTCTTAAACGTGAAATTGGAAAACAAATGGTAGTTTGGGAATTTTTATACCTTTTCAAGCCAGCAGTTTGGACATACTGATCCAATAACTGGGAGGAGATTGGGAGGAGATGACCGATAGGTAAACCTGGCAGGTGATTTCTGGGGTGACGACTACCAGGCATCCCTAAAGATCCCTTGAAGCATGCACAGAAGGTGCAAGGAAAGCCTTGGCATTTATTATAATTACATGTAAATATGTGATTACATGTAAGATGAATAATGTATTGCTTTGTGCAATTTTGTGAATAAATGAAGGTGACAAACACCTTGAGGTATGTCTGATTTGAGGAAAACCTTCAAGAACCTGGGAATGTAAACCTGAATAACACAGTGTCTCTCGGTGACGTAGTTATTGGCTTATTGCACACTGGGTAACAGATCCAACTTTTCAGACAACAGCATAAATAAGGAGGAATTTTTTTTAAAAAAAGACTTGAAACAACCTCATAGAAATGTAATCCTATACCTCCTGGTTTCTTTTCTTTCTAGAAAGAAACTTTCTGTTCTAGAAAGAAACAGAAGGTGATGCAGAAAATCAATTTGTTTTTTCAAACTTGTTTTAAAACACAGTCTGAAGCAGATTTAACCATAAACAAGAGGTAATCTCTAGACCCACTCCATCTCTGAGCCTAAAGCCTAGCATTTAGGCTACAAAAATGTAAAACATAGCAGGTAGTGAATGAACTCTAGTGAGTTGAAAGTAACTGAATAAGCTTTTCCCCACTGATCAGTTGTTCTAAGATTTCAAGAAAGCTCATGTCACCTAGGAACAGTGCGGTTGTCTCTTCAGTGGTAACTTGATTGGGGTCAGCCCCAGCTTCCAGAAGAACACGAAGACTTTCGAAAGACCCATGGCATGCAGAGAGGTGCAGCGCACACATCCCATCAAAAGTTTTGGAATTTATGTAGTCATCAGATGAAGCTACAAATTAGAATAATGGGGGAATTAAGGATATTTAGCAACAAATTATAAAACATGACATGTGTGGCCTGCAGCATATCCATAATGTGCTGTTATCAACTCTTTCATACAGCAGTGTCAGTTATTGCTGGCCCTATGCAGAAACTCACCTTGGAGAAAGTAAAGTAAAATCAAATGTCATTCACAGACCTGAACATGTCAACTGCTCTTTACCATAGGCAGGCATTATCTATGAAACCACACAGAAATGTACAAAATACATAAAAACACAGTAAGAGAAATCTAATTAATTTATATTTTATATGCCAGTAATTTAGCAGAAAATCACGCTATTTCACATCAAATTTTACTTACCTGCATGAACCAGCACACTCAGACATTCACTGAAATTGTGAGCTGCTGCTTCATGGATTGGCATCCATCCCCTGTTATCTGCAACATCAATGCTGTATCCCTGCTTTATTAGTTTCCTCAGCATTTTAACATTTCCTTCTCTGACTGCGAGCCCCATAACAGAGCATCGATCCGAATAGGCCTCCGTGAAATCCATCCTTGTTTATGGTAAACACTGTAGGAGGAAGGAAGAAAAGGAAAGGAGGGGAAGAGACATCTGTTAGCACATAGAATCATAGAATGGGTTGGGTTGGAAGAGACCTTAAAGCCCATGCAGTTCCAACCCCCTGCCACGGGCAGGGACACCTCCCACTGGATGAGGTTGCTCAAAGCCCCATCCAACCTGGCCTTGAACACCTCCAGGAATGGGGCAGCCATTACTTATTCCTTCCTGGTATCTAATCCAAATCTCCCCTCTCAACTTCAAACCATTTCCCCTTGTCCTATCCCTGCACTCCCTGATAAAGAACCTCCACAGCTTTCCTGTAGGCAAACTTCTTATTACTCCTTGCTTATATCCCACCCCTATGGAAGGCCTCTTCTACGGAACACCCTCCGCAACCATCACCAATTGCAACCATCCATTCCCACGCTGACTTTCAGGACAGACTTCTCTGGGATTTTGCCAAGCAAAGGCCATGGCCCAACACTCACCCTCTGGCCCGTTGTGTGTGTATGCACCCATGCCTGCTAGCACTGCCCAAACACTGGGTGATGCTGCAGGTAGGCACCAATATGGCAGTGCCGAGCACCTTCCAAACAGACAAACCGCTTTCTGTGGCGAGAGGGCTTCACAAACAACTGGCAAGCACGAGAGGGCTCCGGCCGCTGCCCTCAACTCTCGCCACCCTGAGTTACTCTTGTATAGCTACAATCGCCCAGCACCTCGAGTGTGGAGGACTCCAAGGAGACGTGAGTAGAGAGACTCCTCAAACAGTCCCTACCCCTCCTCCCACATATACAGCCCTCCCCATCCCCCCTACACACACCCTCCAACCCCTCACAACCCTACCCCCAACGTGGCCTTGAACACCTTCAGGGATGGGGCAGCCACAGCTTCTGTGGGCAACCTGTGCCAGGGCCTTACCACCCTCACAGGAAACATTTCTTTGTAATATCTAATCTAGATCTCCCTTCTTTCATGTTAAAATCATTTCCCTTTTCCCTGTCCCTGCACTCTCTGATAAAGAGCCTTCCTGAAGCCCCTTTCAGTTCTGGAAGGCTGCTTTAAGGTCTCCCTGGAGCCTTTTCTTCTCCAGGTTGAACAGCCCCAACTCTCCCAGCTTGTCCTCGTATGGGAGGTGCTCCAGACTTCTGATCATCTTTGTGGCCCTCTGAAAATATGGTAAATGTTCTATCGCAAAAATAGGCAAAAATAGGAATGTTATTATGAACTTCACAACAGCCAAATCTCTTGCTAATTGGAGATTTGGAGCCAGCTCTGACTGACCTTGCATTTTAGATAAGGAAAGTTAATATAATGCGGGAAAAGCATTATTTAAAAAACATACTATCAAGAAAACATGCTATGAGTGGAAAAGTCTATGCCAGCTTAACTTTCAAAAGAATATAGTTACTTAGATGAAACTTTAGCATAAATCAAAATATTGCACTTTTTGTAATAGTAACTAATTTTTTGTATCACAAGCAAGGTAATGAATGTGTAGAAAAAAATCTGTAGACAAAACCACTAATGTGTAGATGAAAACATGAATGTGCAGATGAAAATATGAATGCATAGACAAAAATACGAATGTGTAGACAAAAATACATATGTGTAGACAAAATACATATGAGTTTGTTCTGTTTTGCAAAGGATTTGGTTTGTGGGCTTTAGGGGGAGTGTGTTTGAGGGGGACGGGATTTGATGGGGTAGCAGCTCCCTTGCTGCTGCCCCAGCTCCCTGGGAAGCAGTTCCAGAGGGCAGGGCTGCCTTTCTTAGATCCAACTGTAAATGCAGCCAGCAGGGCTCTCACAGACACACTGTGTCCCCGCAGAGGAGGTGACAGCCGCAGGCAGGACCCGCCCCTCCCACAGCGCGCAGGCTCAGCCAGGGCAGCCATGTGGGTGTTCGGCTACGGCTCCCTCATCTGGAAAGTGGATTTCCCTTACGAGGAGAAGATGGTGGGACACATCCTGGGATACAGCCGCCGCTTCTGGCAGGGCAGCACCGACCACCGCGGCGTCCCGGGAAAGGTGAGGTTGGCGGGGGACCTGTCCCAGGGGTGGGACCCTCACCGTGGCTGCAGGGCAGGTGGGTTCTGCCTCCAAGACACCACGGAGGAGCGATGGGGACACCTCATAGAAGCAAGAATGATCCCGGGGGAGGCCGGCCTCCCCCCCACCTCGAGATCATCCCGGCTTCTAGGAGGTGGACCCTCGGCCCTGGTCTAAACTTCTGATGCCTGTTATTTCACTTCTCTTGAGCAAAGCACTGATGGAATTCCACCTCGATCTCCTCAAAGTGGTCCCACTTTGTCTTATTCATTTCACTGTATTTCCTAAAGCTCAAGAATTCATCTTCTTCTGTGTTATCACGTAAAACAAACTACACCAAAAACTCTCTTAGAAAGCCAAGCAGCCTTGAATTCAGTGCTGGACACATAAGGGAATGGTTTGCATTAATCGTGTAACCAGACAGGAGCTGAGGACAGAATGTATTTCCAACTTTATGTATAAATTTTCCCAGAAATCTTATCCAAGGACTAATTTTAATGCTATTATGAACTTCACAACTGCCAAACCTCTTGCTAATTGGAGCTTTGGAGCCAGCTCTGTCTGACCTTGCATTTCATTTAAGAAAGCACTGGTGTCTGGGAAAAGCACTATTTAAAAAACATACTATCAAGAAAACACACTGTAAGAGGAACAAACAGTCTGTCTAACTTCAAAAAAATACAGTTACTTAGATGGAACTTTACTTTAGCTTAAATCAAAATATTGGACTTTTTGTAATAGTGACTACTTACTGTATCACAAACAAGATAATGAACTTCAAAGAGGAGAAGAATCATAGAATGCCAGGTTGGAAGGGACCTCTAGGATCATCTGGTGCAACCTTTTTAGTTGATATATAGTTTAAATGAGATGGCCCAGCACCCTGTCAGGCTGAGCCTTAAGTGTCCAGTGTAGAGAAATCCACCACTTCCCTGGGGAGATTATTGAGTGGTGGGCACAGGTTGCCCAGAGACGTTGTTGCTGCCCCATCCCTGCAGATGTTCAAGGCCTTGATGAGGTGGATGAGATGGATGAGGCCTTGAGCAGCCCCGTCTAGCAGGAAGTATCCCTGCCCATGGCAGGGGGGGTTGGAACTGGATGGGCTTTAAGGTCTCTTCTAACCTAGACCATTCTATGATTATTCCAATGTTTTAACTGTTCTCACTGTGAAAAATTTCCTTTTGGAATCCAGTAAGAATATCCCCAGGAGCAAGCTATACTCGTTACCCCTTGTCTTCTCCATCTGAAAAGGAAGTCGCCATCCTCTTGGTAGACACCCTTTTTGTACTGGTACTTGGTAATAAGGTCTCCCCTAAGCCTTCTCCCCTCAAGACTGAAGAGACCCAGCTCTCTCAGCCTTACTTTGTATGGAAGGTTTCCCAGTTGTCTGATCATCTTAGTGTCCCTTCTCTGGACTCTCTCCAGCCTGTCTGCATCATGGTTATTTTTGTTACCTTAAGTCCATTATAATAGCTCAAAAATAGCTGAGTTAGTTACTATAGACTTAATCTAAAAAAATAAGGAGAAAGAGTAGGGTGTCAGGCTTGGAAGGGAAAGGTTGCTTAATAAGTAAAGCCAGAAGTGTTGATCTGAGCAACCACCTCACTGTTCTTCAGCTTTTTTACTTTCAAATGAAAACTCATGGCGGAGGAAATACTTGCCTACAGGAAAGCTTGGGAGGGGCTCTTTATCAGAGAGTGCAGGCATAGGATGAGAGGGACAGTTTTTAAGCTGAAAGGGGGAGATTTAGGTGAGCTATTAGGAAGAAACGTTCTTCTGTGAGGGTGGTGAGGCCCTGGCACAGGTTGCCCAGGGAAGTCATGGCTGCCCCATCCCTGGAGGTGTTCAAGGCCAGGTTGGATGAGGCTGTGAGCAATCAGTTTTAATGAACTGGATGATCTTTAAGGTCCCTTCCAATCCAAACCATTACATGATTCTATATTTACTGTCCGGGAAAAAAAAAAAAGCCACCATGAAAAAGAAACTAATATTCCAGAAGCAAGCAATCCCAATTTCATGTGAAAATATTCATGAGAATAAGAGTCTTGCTCTGCTCAGAAGCCTGTACCATTCATAGAAGGGCTGTTGCCCTTATGTAGTTCTGAATAGCTTAATATATGTTAAAGAAACAATAGGTTACAGAAGCACTCAGCAAGTCAGATGGATGACTGATGGGACAGGACTATTTACAGCTGCAGATGCTGCTCACGATTTAGTCATCATAAAGGCAAACCAATCATAAATGTATAGAAACTGGTATTTGCATAAAATGCTCTAACAACTTACCTACATTCAGTGCTGGTTTGGTACCATGAAAGTATGTTTTCCTAGTGCTCCCTGAAGCAGTTGTCTAGCCTGCACCCCTGTGACTCCACTCTAAACCTGGAATACAGCTTTAAAAGAGCTCCTCCAGAAAAGGCATAAGGATTCTTTTTTAAAATAAAACACAGCATGCTACACGTAGCATGGAAGAAATTTTCAACTAGTTGTAAATAGTACTAGTTAGAACATCAAACACCATAAAGTAACTTGCACAGTACTTAAAGACAGTAGAAACCCTCTTGCCTTCAGTGCCCTGCAATGCAAATCACTGTGTTCCAGGTACTCACACGAGTTCGGCAACTAGTATTTAAAAAAAAAACATTTACTGCTAAGAAACAAATGATGTGCAAGCAGACTTGGCAGGCATGGTTTTCAGATCTGAGCTGTGCAAATGCAGCTGTGCTTGGCTCTGAATTTGAGACCAAGAACACTTTGCTATGTTGCTTTTAAAATAGAGTTGAAAGCCTCACTTTGCCACCCAGCTTACACACTGTGCTACAAACAGTTCCACACCTCAGCTGGCTTTCTCAGTGGGAACACTTAATTTCTCATCTACCAGTCAATTATTTTTAAAAATTATGTTTATATGAGCGTTGGGAAGTTTCTATTTCTGTCTTGAATATGGATTAATTGAAGAGCATGTGCAAAAGTTTTTAGGGTGGGGCATAAAGACTGTGATCCCTGGCTTTAAAAACAAACCAAACGTCACCAGTCAGAGAAAGTCCTACTCTTTGGGCTTCAGGAGGAAGCCAGTTTTTCTTCCTTTTTGAAAGTGTCCTTAGTGACCTCAGTGCGTCATGTTTGGCCGGGCTAGCAGAAAGTCAGGGGGATACTCAAGTGTCTGTGCAGATGTTGTGTGTTCTTGGGTCCAAGAAACTTAGACATTTTTATTTCGCTCCCAGTCAAGATCATACCCAGAACCATCATCTGCAGGCTTACAGAGGCTTAAAACAACAAAAAACCCCACGCACAGGCCTATGCTTTGTTCTGTTTCTATTTGGATGCTTATTTGGACAGGCTGAGGGTTCAGGTCATTGTTTATGTAGACCGGTTAATGCGTTTTGTTTTATATAAAACAGTTAGCATAAACAAAACACACTTTTTCTCAGCATCAAGAAGCTAAAGCTTTTTTGCATTCCTGCGGTCCATGAGTTGTTACTCCTACTCACAAGGCAAAAAGGGTCCCTCAGCATACACTGAGAAAACAGAGCTAGAACCTCCCATTTCACTAGGCCAAAGGTTCTCTGCTATAAAATCTTTATAATCCTTGACATCAGAGATGAATTACCTCTCTTGTAGGTGAGCTACAAGTGTAATTGGTCCTTTACTACTACCACATTTTAAAGAACACCAATAAAACAGTAGCCAACAAGTTAAAAAAACCTCTCCTGAAAGCACTCATTGCTCCAACATTCCACAGCCAGCACAACAAAAACGTTCGGAGCACTTTTACGTACAGTGGCTGCAAGCTTTTAGTACCACACTCAGATGACCTTGTACTTGCACTTTGAACTCCCCAACTCAGACTCTAATTAGATTATTAACTAGTTATAAAGTAATGTTTAATAACAGTGTCATATTTTATAGTTTACAGGATGTTGAAATGGAAAAAAGTTTTGTTAGATTAAGAATGAAAAAAAAAAAAGGAATAACCATTTCTTGGAAAATGTCCTACAACTTACACACTAGTTGTATTTAAAAATAAGATTTTCAGAGGATTACTTCAAATACCACATTAAAGCAGCTTAAATTTTACTAGGCAATAACAGCATTCCCTGAAAAAAAGTGCTATTGGCTTAGAAAGACCTGAATAAATAACAAAAATGTTTTCATAAATGGCAAATAGGAATTTCTTAGTGCAAGCTTCACAAAAAATGTCAACAGAAATGCAAACCTGCATGATTCACGTAAATCTTCTCAAACATTAAAATCCAAGGGTTTGGTTTTTCACACAACAGCACAGAGGTGTAAATGCATTCAGGGGTTGGAGCATGAAGCCATTATGGTTTGAACAATATGGTTTGAACCAAACTAATAGCTTGCTGCTGCCCCAAATGTGAAGTTTGGCTTCCTCTCCTTACAATCCTCCTACCTCCGAGCTTTGGAGCGTTTGCTTTATCTGCTGACCTTGATCCAGTGCTGCCACTACTCACTGGACTGCACAGCACACCGACAGGCCTGACATATGAGGAATCTCAGTTCTGGCTCTGCCAGCGCCTGTCCTTGTTCCTAGCCCTCTGATTTGCTTGAGATGGGAAACGTGATGACATAAATAATACACCTCTAGCTGTCTGCTGCCACTGTCGAAACAGAAAACTCCAGGTTTCTGCATGCATAGAATTACTTGGTCAGCTTAAATTTACATCATTTTAACATAATGAAGGGCTGTTTTTAAAATGTGAAATGGAGAAAAAAACCAGAGGTTGGACTTGAGGATCTCCCAAGGTTCCTTCCCACCTCCACAATTCCCTGATTTACCCTGGCGGTTTCTTCCTGTTGGATGGCTGCCAGTAACGGAGCTGGAGAGGAGAGGACGGATAGACAGGCTCCTGTTACGCCGTAACGAGCCACAGGAAAAGGAAACAGAAAAAGCTGTGCTTTGTTTAAAGAAACTTGTGCTTTTAAGGAAACCACTTCAAATTATTACGTTCCTACTTATTAGCAAACTTACACCTCCCTTTCAAAAAAAAAATCAAGCTAAAATGGTTTCTAAGGTTGTATTTCCTCTTCTTTCATCTCACTTTTTTATCCAGATGCAAAATTGTTTCCTCTATTAGTAAACATTTATGTATTTTAGTCGCTGAGCAGTGTGGCACCACTAAAAACAAGCTAATAGTGGAAGATCTTGCTTCAGTTTACCCCGTAGCACACATCATCTCCACCTCAGGACCATATTGAGGAACTGTCTCCATGCAGATGGAAAAAGTCCCTGTGCCAGGAAAATAGTCATAGACTCTAGCCCAGACTGCACCATGTAAATGCTACTTTCCTTTTTTTTATTGAACCCAGGATAGTAAAACTTAGAAGAATGTCCCGTCACATGCACTCTTAAGACAGGAGTATGTTTGGGAGCTCTAGCGAGTTGCGGGCCTGAAGAGAAATACAATGTTATGAGCTGAAACAAGGAGTATTTAATTTTCTGCATTGGCTGTCCTTCCGATTCAGAGGGGATGGCCCTTAGTGCTACAAGTGCCTTAGAAAATTTGCCCATGGCCTCAGACTACACTGCTGCTCTAGCGTGATCGAGTGCAAGGGTGCCTTTGTCAGCCTTCCTGGCATTAGGCTGCACAGAACTGACACAAATCCCTCAAAGACATCTAATTTATTCAAGTTTACCCTTGCAGGTACTCCCTGGACATAAGAGAAATAGGTTTGGTTTATGTTACGTAGCTGGTCATTTATATTTGCTTAGCTAGGAGATGTAATACCCATGGTTCCTTAACGGTGTTTGGTTTCAGTAGTTCCATGCAGGACAAGGATTCTGCAAACCAATACAGTAAATATCCTGCCCTTCCCTAGACAAACAATACATTCTTTCATCACACAACACATCTGAAGATTAAGTACTCTTGAGTAGTATTTAGGCTTCATATACAGGCATTCCTGGTAATAAAGAGAGGGTTTTCATTGCAGAATGTCTCTTTAACCCTTAATTTACAAACTTAGTGACCAGTATTGAGGTTGCAGGTCAAGGAAGTATTAACGGTTATGGAAAGAACTGATATCCAAATGGAAAAGCAAGCCATCTATATACATGTACACTCACATTTTCATAATACATATAAAGGAAAACAGTAGAGCCATTAACATATGGAAAAGTACTGCTGCTGGCCTAACTACATGGCATTTGTCATAGATGCAGAACAATAAAATGAAAGACAGGATTTAGTGTTCACAGCCTTGTGAGAGTAACCCTTAGTGTGCGTAACAGCATAAGGTTCTGTCTTACCTGCTGTACCTCAGAGTCTAACTTTGTGTCATCGTGGATAACTTTATGAGAAAAGCTGTCTTTGGAAGAATAAAAAACAGTAGTTGAATGTTTAGGAAATGGATAACTGTTTGGGGAGGTGTCTATCACAAACAAGAGGTACACCTATATCATGACTAGTTTGTGGAATGCCACTCATCTCACAAGGATTATGCAAATACAGAGCGTCTGGATAGGGGTGTGTGTCCTGATCAGAGAGGTGTGGAATTGCTTCTGTAGAAAGAGAAACAAACTAGGAATATCAGAACTAGAAATAAAAAAGAGAGAGAAGACATTGTAGAACTCACTGCATTAAAATTTGGCAGAAACTACATAAAAGGACTAAAACTATCTGGACAATTTGGTAGAAAAGGGATATATTGCTAACTAAGACAAAGACCCAAGCATGGGATTTAATGCTCTGTCAGAGGTAAAAAAGTATATCATGGAGTAGATCCTTCCTATTTGTGTTTATACCCACACACACATACATACACGCCAGGAGCTTCTGAAATAGGTGCCTTTCTGTGTCCTTCTTTAATAGTACCGGCTGCTTAGGAAGAGTTTAAGACAGACACCATGCTTAACTGAGTGACCATTGCTCTTTATCTTAGCACAGTAGTTTTGAAAGTGTTATCCCCAGTTTGGTAAACCTGAAGTATTAAGGAAGGCACTTGATCATCAGAAGTTTCCTCTCTTCTAAAGAAAAGAAAACCTTGCCTGATTTCACTACTGTTATCTGGAATAGATTTGTTAAGATACAAGTAAATGCAGATAAACAGTCCAAGATAGATTTACCCTAACTCCAGGTGAGCCCTTCAGTAATATTACCAGGAGAATGTTGACCACCTGCCTTTGAGATTATAAACTGCCAGCAAAACAGCCCCACTTAATTTACTGATTGAGACTGGTTTTAAGTAGGCAAGATGAATGGACACATTTCTTATGTCATCTTTCCCAAAAGGAACTCCTAAGTTATCATGGTGCAGACCTGTTTATTTGAAGCACTCAGATTATAATCAATTAGCATTCATTTAGTTTTGTTGCCTTATTTTATCAATCACATCAGGAACACATGTCTGATGCTGGGAGAAAACTCGTAAAAATGAAAAAAAGCAGTACCTCAGGAGTTTATAAACAGCTTTTAAGATTATAAAAGATCTGACACTGGATAAATAATAACTACACGTGATGGTATCTAAAGTGGTCTGCAAAAACTCGATTTGGTATCTGGCACATTACCAAAAGAGCACATGGCTCGCCAGTGACTCAACGTAGGAGAAAACCCTACACCATTACTGTGAGAGACACACAGGTATAGGCTTACCAAGGAGAAACTATTAGTGATGGGTCATAAAAAGACTGAGGTGCAGTAGCCCAAAGATAAAAGTTAACAAAGACTAAATGAAAAGCATCCAGGTACATTGAGTTCAGATTATCTTTGCAACTCCTAAAAGAATGAACTTCTATCCTACACTAGAACTGAATGAATGCTAGTACCTCTGCTTTCTCTTACCTCTAATCAAAGACACCTGGAAACTAATTTGATGCCCAAATTAGCAATTTTAAATACAGATTTAGCTCTCCATAGGGTTTTATGTTTTAAAATTTTATTCTCCAGGTTATACAGCAAATTTCAACTGTTTTCTTTTCAGTATTTACAAACTGGCTTCTTAATCTTCCTGCTGTAACTCACTGGAAAAACAGCCCATACCAAGGTATACTCCCTCTGCCCAGTAAGGGAGAATGAACACTGGGATGGGGAAAGGAAGGGGAAAACAGTCTTTTGCACAATAAATTTTTTTTTTTCAACTTTGAATAACATGGTGCTAACATGGTACTTACTAAAAATCACTAGCATATTTCTTTGTACAAAAACATCCAATTAGCCAGCAGCTTTTAAACCTAGGAGATGCTGTGTATCATGGTGTGTAATTGACATTTTCTAAGAACCAGTTAATGCAAACCAAGCCAGAAGTGGTGATATATTGCCAAGTTTTACACAGGCTAAATTTCTAGGTTAGGCTGTTTTCCAGGCCTGTATATAAACTTTTTGAATACAAGTGAGAAGGTTCACCTCATTGTCAGTCTGGAGATTAAAACATTGCATAGCACTGTGGAGAAGCAACATGACTGAGGATTGTTTTACATTAATGAATGATTGTCACTATCTTAAACATGAATGGAATTGAGTCTGAACAGCACATACAAAGCAAGGGCATTCAAAACTTCCCCATTTACAACTGCCCTTAATTTAACTTCTATGTTGCAGACACTTTCCACTCAGGACTTAACATGTTTATCAGAATGTATCTAATACAGAACAGAAGCTACTCTTAGAAAATATTTATACTGGATCTCAAAGAAATAGACCTTAATGAGATTGTCCTGGATTAGTGCTCTGACCCTTTTCATTGTTTTTTTTCTTGATTTGGTTTGGGTTTGCTCATGATTTATGGTAAAAGCCTCTAACTGAACTATTTATTTTTTTATTTTAGCCTGGAAGAGTTGTGACTCTGGTTGAAGATCCTGAGGTACAGTACCCCTGTTCTGTCTCTGTAGTGTACAGAATGCCCTGTTGCATTCCCAGCTTGTGTGGTAAACCTCTATTAATCTTTGCTTTTCTGCAATCAAATAATCAAGTTATCTTTAGTGCAATTAAAAGTTCTCTTAAAATTTCATGGTGACCAGTCACCAGTGACTCAATTGTTTCAAATAAACCAAGCAATCTAAACTAAGGAACTGGAAGTAATTTGGGTCTGTTATTAACAAAGCTGTATTTTAAAGTATTTGGCAGAATAGTCACTTCAGCTATCAAGTTACAAGATGCAGAATTTTACTTTCAGCAGATGTGTAGTGCTGACGATACACCAATAGTAGACGTTGTGTCAGAACTGTTATCTTATCCGCTCGAAATAAAAACTGAAACAAATCAAGATTACATTGCAGTGATAAAAAAGGAGAGACCCTTGCTTTATCTTTTGCCACACAAATAAAACGCTTAAGGAATTAAATGCCACAACTGTGGTTTTGGTTTCTATGTAATATTGTGTTATTAGCTCCTGTTTAGAGAAAACGGTCATTGGCCCAACTCTACTATTCCTGCTTATCTTTTGACCTTTTCCCTAGGTGTCACTTAGAAAGTGCAGTAGAAGCGTTTGCAAGGGGAATGCCAAGGCTGGGGAGGGAGGGAAGATGAAACAAGCCTTACCTAGGCTTACAGTCGTGTAGTCTGAAGGAAAATCAACATTTTTCTGCTTATAAAAGTACCTAGACTTACATTTTACCTATTTCTAATCCTGTTTGATTGTAAAGATCTCTTTACAACTAGTCACAATTTTTTTAGAGATCTAACCCAGTAGGAAGGTCTTGGTTGAACTGTTCACCAGCTAGGACAAAAGCATTGAGCTAGGCTGGGAAAGCCTGGGGGAGGCAGTGGCAGGATACACCTTGGATGAGATTGTTTTCCCACTCCCTGCTGATCCTTCGTGCCCCTTACACCTTGGATGATACTGCTTTCCCACTCCCTGCTGGCTGATCCAGCAGCGTGCTCTATTCTGGCACCTTGCTGGGGGACAGCTGCAATGACCACATCCATCCAGCTTCACACCATTCCAGATGAGGAAATTCCTGCAGGTACTGATGCGTCCAGAGGCAGGAGGGAAGAAAAGATGGCATGGAAGAAGAGGGAGAGCAAGGTCACACGATACAAGGCCCTAAGACAGGGCGGATGGGTATATTGGTAGTAGTTTTTATTTACAGTTGCTTATCCATACATTTACAATACTGCTGTCTTACCCACGTATGCCCCTGAAATAGCAGCCACAGAGAGAAGTTTAGCAGTAATCGAAAACTTCAACTGTTTTTTGCAGTTAGCAAAACTAGCAAAATTCAAAGCACTGTCCCTCATTGTGATTTTCTGTACCTTTCTAGTAGGGGTTTTTTCATGTTATCGTACTGCTGGGTACCATTATGTTACACAGACGCCTATAGACACAAAGAATGCTTATGGCTGTTGTCACTCAGTCTGTATTGTTAAGCAAACTTATTTGTTACCATAGAAACATTTTTCCCCTTAGCAAACCAGTTTTGGTTGGTTGGGGTTTTTTTTTCCCTTTCCTCCAGAATTGGTGTGCCCAGATAATCACACTCATCAACACCAAATGATATGACAAGGCGCTCACTTTAACATCAGTTACTCGTTCTGCAGTTTAAAAAGGTAACCTTATTTTGAGGATATCTTAGCAGATTGTAGTAATTACTGCACGCACACACCAGATACTGCGGTGACAACAGCAGTGGCACTTCTACTCAGCTCTGTGCTAGCGTGCGTATCCCTTTCCACCAGTGATACACACAGTGCAGCTTGGAAACATCTGGTTTTACTTGCTCCATCTGAATCTCCTTGCTAGTTAAAAGGAAACCAACCACACTGAAAAAGAGCATCATACTCCTTGTGAGATTCTTGGATTATAATTTTCCATCATCTGAAATAGGAATTCCCTGTACCAAAACCTAAATGAATGAACCTGTCTGCTTTAAATTCCTATCTCAGCCACACCCATATATATTTTCCTGTCAATACCAAAGCAGGTCTGAATGGCAGACTTAATGCAAGAGAGAAAAACGTGCAGAAGAGGGTGTTTTCAAAACTAATATTTCCTGGAGTGAATCCACATCCCAGATGGCTGAGGGAAAGCAAGGAACTAATTTTTTGTACTCATTCGTGCTGTTCCTGGCCACAGCACTTCAAATGCTGTAACATCCACAAAGTATGCAGTAGAAAACGATTCTGGAGTTTTTAACAAAATGCCTTTGACCATCATCTTGTCTGAACTGCAAAATCCAACACTCATGAATTCACAGCACCGCCCCAGCACTGTCAGATGTAAAGATTAAATACTAAGATCCAGTTCTAACGGGAAAAAAACCCAAAACATTAATTGTTTTGCCATCATTACAGTAGCACTGATACATATAACTATTTCACTGCATGCAAAATCGACACTTTATGTTGCTAGTAGGCAAAATAGACTACCATTTAGTTTAAAACAGCACTTAAGGAACAAGTAGCCCTTAGTGGACAACAGACCGTCTACGCTACTGCAAAACAAAACCCCATGCAAGTCAGTCCCTATACAGGTCTCTCAGATTTGTTTATATAAAACTTGGCAAAGCAATATAACCAATTCACATCACAGTTAAATACTTTCTCAGAGATGTTACCTGTGAAGAAGATAAAGAAATATTCAGGTTCTTAAAGATGGTAATGAAATTTATCCCAACAGTGTTTGCTGGGGTGCTGAATGTGCCACATTTAATGCTGCAAAATGAAAGTTCATCTCTCAGTTTTTTCTTCTCTTATTTGGTTTCAGTGTGGTAACATCACCATGCTCATCCCCCTGGTACGTGTAACAGATGTAGGTGACACTTGGGTCCTTAGAAATTAAACTGCAGCTAAAGAGAGAAAGGACCTGATCAAAATTATTTTGAATTTGGCACTACTTACAATTTTAATTTTCACATATGAATTTTGTGATGTCAGGAAGATACTTTGTATCCTTTTGCCAGATCTTTAGTAGCCCCTGCCAAGGCTGTTTACTACTTCAAATTTAATCATAATGAGAAACAGTTTTGTGACAGGCCTCAGAAGGAAGAAAGTGGATGATCAATCTGCATAATTACCATTTTGATTGGAAATTTCCTAAATAGCCTTTTTAGTTTGAGAGTCTTTCTACAAACAGTGTGAGAAGTAACTATAAAAAGACTGAGAAAAGAAAAAAAATATTTTTTTAAAAGAGTTTTACCTAAATGCAATGAAATTACATTAAATTTTGAGTATGCTGTTAAGCACTGCTTGGATTTTCTTGTCTTGTATCCTTCAACAGGGTTGTGTATGGGGAGTTGCTTACAGATTGCCAGCTGGACAAGAATGTGAAGTAAAGGCATACCTGGACTTCAGAGAGAAAGGTGGCTACAGGACTGCAAACGTCAGTTTCTACCCAAAAGACTCATCAGTGAAACCCTTTGATGTATTGCTGTACATTGGAACTTGTGATAACCCAAACTACCTTGGTCCGGCACCTCTAGAAGAAATTGCTGAACAGATCTTTAACGCAGTTGGTCCCAGTGGAAGAAACACAGAATACCTGTTTGAACTTGCTAATTCCATCAGGAATCTCGTACCAGAAGATGTGGATGAGCATCTCTTCTCCTTAGAGAAACTAGTAAAGGAACTCTTGGAAAAGGATCAAAACCTAAACTGTCTATAAAATAACTTCTTCTAATGATCTTGTTTCCTCTCTAGAGGAATATGTTCATTGCACAACGGGTATTTGACTTAGAGGCACGTTTCTCTGTACTACGTTCTCTTATTTATTTTAATACTGTATTTAAAAGAGTAGCTGGTCATTAAAACGTACTGTTACAAAAATAATTCTTTCAGGAGTCTACAGAAAGGGGAACTGGGGAAGTGTTTTAGGTTTGAATTTGATATATTGGGTTTTTATGAAAATCTCAAGAGAACCACTTAAGCTACTCTTTGTTTGATGATTTATTTTTGTATTATTATTATTATTTCAAGCTTAAAATCAATCTTTAGAATATTTTTAAGATGAAAGTTTGCAATCAGATAGAGCTTCCATTGACTTAAGTGATAGTTCTTTCTGATTTAAGACCACAGGTGTGGAGCTCATTGCAGCTAAAGAGATAAATGTTAGGTAGTTGTTGTAAATTGCATAGTAAATGCACAGAACAACATTTATATCATCAATGTTCAATATCATTGAAATTAAGTTATTCCACAGAATTAGTTATCTTACCCTTTATACGTAAGTTTCTCCTTAAACATAGAGGATAAACTGTTTCATTGTCAAGGAAAGAATTCTTTCCCTTGGCTCCTTATGTCAAACCCCTGAAAGCCAAAGCACAGAGTACTTTGGCCCAAACAAGCCATAATGTATCAGTGCCTCATTTTATTTTTAGGATTAATATAAAGAATAAAGCCAAAATGTTAAAATTAATTGAGAATATGACTTGAAGCCCCAACGCAGCAAGAACATTCAGAATCTCTCACCTTTGTTATTTGCCTTTAGGTGCTGTTGTTGTAACCCCATCTCCTAAAACAATCACCAATATCTGAGGATAGATTTTAAGCCAGGATATTTCAATCACTGTTTCAGGGGTTCACAGACAAGAAGTAATTTAGAAAGGAACCCTCTTGTCAGGAAACTGACGTGTGTTGTATGGACATCCAAAAAGCACTGGAAAGCCACCAGTTTATGCTGGTAGGATTATTTATGCAAAACATACACAAATGGAGTTTCCGTCCCAACAAGGACTTGTCTCACTTTTCAAAAATTTAAATTATTTTGTTAACTTTTAACAAAGTATATTTTTGTATGTTATATAGGAAAGGTCCTATTTCAAGCACCACCTAATGTCACATTTTCTCATACAGAGAATGTGTGTTTAGAAGTAGCTTGGGAGCCTGTATTTTATGTCATTAATTGCAAAATATGTATGTTTCTACTATACAGGTTGTCCCTTTCTGTTTACATTTGTCTGGTTCATATTTGGAATTGCTTGAAAATATCAGGGTTATCAAAATAAGCTGCTGTTATTTTACTTTGCCACCTACAAAAGCCAACAGGAATGTAAATGAATGTTAATAGGAAACACTGGAGAAAGGCAGCTTAGTGGAAATGAGTAGATGAGTAGAAAATAGGATATTAAAATTGAAACCTAAGTTTGAGATGAGACCACTTAAAATATTTAACCAAGAAAGCTGTATACTTCACACACCAGATCAGAAATTTTAGTGTGCCTCTGGCATCTCTCAAGCACTGATGCATTGAGGAAAAAGAGTTTATTAGTTTTTAGAAGCTACTGTTTCTTATTACCAGTTGAATGCCACTATTATAATGACCACATGAGCAGGTATCACTTGATGGACTACTGTGAACTGCAGAAGTCCTCTGATCATACTAGCAAAATAATCATATGTATCAAGGCCCCATTTTTTCCATTAGTACACAGGCTACTTGCAAACTCATGGATTACCCTTCAAAGGTCTTGATTCTCCCCTGTAGGGCACTGGTTTAAGATTTACACAACTGAGCAGAAAAGCAACCTCAACTAGTTCAGCTGTTCAACAGGAAAGAAAAATCAGAACTTCCAGGTGTTTGTATGTAGTGACAGTCATTAAGATGTCCAAGGCTGGAGCTGTGGGTGACTTCACACATCACAGACAGACAGTGAGAACCATCACCTAACTCCGCATGCTCCATTACGCATGCATTTATTCACCTTGACTGAAAGCCTAAGTCTTAAGTGTTACTGGATACTTAAATGTTCTTGAAATAAACCATACAATAACATTTAAGTGCTGAAAAGAATAGTAGCCTCAAGAAAACCCAGCCAACAACAGCACTTCCTTTCTTGTGCTTATTTCAGATTTAATCATGCTGTGGTGAAGTTAAACAAGTACAACGGCATGTGCACTCTTTAAAATTCTTCCTTCGAAGACTTATCCTTGTTCCTTAAAACAGGGCAGAGGATGCTTACACTCACAACTGATCCAAAAACATCAGTGATGATTCCCTCTCTAAAATGCTTACTTAATTACACAGTGTGTTGGGATATTATGCTTACGTATGGTTCTACATTTTGTATCTGTATTACATTCAGGACATTGTTGGTTCATTTGCTTTCCAGATTCATAAAACTTGCAATAATATCTGTAATGATACATTCCAGTTTGTGCATACAACTTCAGTACAATAAAAATGCATTGCATTTACTAATAGTGTTGGGAGAAAGGAATTTCCAGAAATGTTATGCTTATTTAAAATGATTCCACATGAGGATAAGACATCAACATGGGTCTTAATTGCATCTTGTTATAAAATGCTGTTATATCTAATGATGAAAACCAACATAAAACAGCTAGCTACTATTACACAGTCTTAAACTGTGTCAACATTAGGAATTAATCAAAGCACTGGAAATACACATTTGTTCTTGCTGTCTGGGATTTGAGCCACAACTCTGCCTTCAGCTTCAATCACCAACAAAAGCCCAGTATGCTTCCATGTCTGTTACTTGCCAAAAAAACCCCTAACATACACTTTCTATAGGTCATATATGTTTAATTTTTTTCCCTACTGGTTAGAACTAAATCTATAATTTGTGAGATTATAAATAAATAATATTAAATAGAGATTTTAGGTACGGTTTCATTATACAACTACACGCACACAAACACACATTATGCTACCTCAACTTGTTTCCAAAGAGTGTTTGAGGAAACAGTAGTCATCCATGTGGCCAGATTTCATTCCCTGGGATCCATAGAGTGGAATCACCATCGAGCAGTCAGCATGCACCTCTGACCTTCCATGCATGAAGGAAGCAGTACGCAGTACGGCCATCGATGGTCTTCCCTGGTGTGACTGCACAGTAGAATTTCTAAGGCCGTTTGTAGGAAAAGGAACTTGCCCACCAGCTGGTCAAGTTACGCCCTCCCTATGATACCAAAAGGGATTATCTTTGAGCAGTACATAAGCTGATATCTTGTAAATTATTTTGGAATGTCCCAAATAAAAGTACTATATTAATTTAAGTTACATGAAAAAAATATTAAAGTTTGTACAACGACTACAATAAGTTTTGATTGTGCTATAATGTGAATTAAAATGAAAAAGCAGATAATAAAAAGTAGCTTATGTCATACCTGACATTCCGTAGAATGCTCAATTAAGCATTTGATACCAAGTCATTAAATATCCAGTCACCATCTGTGAATATGAATCTACAACCTTCATAGCCATTTTGACTGCCACCAATAAAATTAATGCAGCACCTGGCCTAATCATTAAACTATATAAACAGATTTGCATTTCTTAGTACAAGAAAACTCATGGACGAGAAATGAAAACAAGCTGTAATTACCAGATTCTTTGTAGCATCCCCAGTAATGATTTGTCTTTCCTTCTTCAACCACTTATCTGCTCTGCATTTCCCATAGGTGAGCAAACAACAAAGATCAGATGGGAATGGCTTAACCTATTCTAATTTGGAAATACTGCTGGACCATTCACATATTCCTCACTACAAAGAAAGAGGAACTGAGGATGATTTCTGTACTTCTACTCTCTTTATCCCCACTTTCATGGTCTCAAATTTCTTTATTCACAAGGGTACATAAAGACCAGACTATTTTTAGACTGGTCTGCTTTCTAGAAACTAAAATTTGGTGATAGTCCTTCACAAAGATAATTAAAGGGCAGTTCAGTCACACAGAAGGATGCAATGTTTGCTGATTCTGAAAATCACTTTAACACCTTCAGGAAAACAGTCTTCACAAACGCAAAAGTAACATCATGTCATATTACAGTTCTTTGACAACTGACAAAAAAGGGAAAAAAAATTTCACAGAAGCTCTACATGTCTGAACATTTGAGGCAATTTTGCCAAGAAACATAAGAAAAAAATGTACATTTTGTTCAAAATATCATGGATAACTTACCCCTTACATCAGAAAAACCCCGCATTTTGAATATTTATAACTCTTCAAAGCTAAAGCAACACAGTTACAAAATTGATTGCTACCTTAATGATTGATACATTATTGTATCACTATTTCATATCATTGTTTTCTCAAGTCTGTCGTATCACCAGCTTAACTCTGATTTGTATCCTTTCCCATCCCTTATTTCTAGTACGCATGTGGATACAGGCTTTACTCAAACTAATGAGCTGAGGATGTTGAGAAAACACAATACTACAGCTCCCCCACTCGATCTATTTCTGTATGTCTGTTCTGTGTAAAAATAATAGTTCTCACCTGGTGACTTTCTACTCTGTTCAGCCAAGCTGCTGACTAACAGGGAAAATGCAAACAGACATAGAATACCGCACCCCCAGCAAGGCCCTGAATCTTGACCTTGCATGTATATAATTGTCACAAGATTAGAAAGAGACTGTTTTTCAAGTAATTATGTTTCTCCAGCAGCCTTCTGCAAAAGCTGGACACTGGCTATACGCTCACTTTGATCACCAACTACAGTACAGCCCTTATTATTCCAACTTCATAGTCCCTCTATTCTTACATTAATTTCCCTGCTCCTCTGCCTTCTTATTCAAGTGGCTTCCATTCAATTGTTCCTCTCCTTTATCTCAAACAAACATCTTGCCTTCATCTTTCTGATCTTTTGCAACCTAGGTCTCTTCTCTGCAGGTATTCTCCTGGCACTTTACTCTCATTGGGCATACGCTTGAACTGGAAAAAAAAAATTCTTTTCCTGGTACAGCTCTAACTACTTTGCCACTGGTTTAACAGGAAAAAAATTACACCCTTAAGTAAGAGAATTCCAGCAGCAAAACTCAGAAGTATTGAGTAGACCCAATACAGCCACTTAGTGAAATTTTAAGCTATATCACCTGTATTATTCTTCTGAGCAGGGCCAAAATCAACCAAGGGATTACAAACCATTTACTTAAAACAGTTCAGACTCAGCCAGTTTCACCGAATGTAAACATGAAAGCGCACACATAAATCACACTGCTGGCAAAACAGCTATGAAAAACAGCCCAAAACAAAACATCTTAAACCAAACCATGAATCTGTGAGACATCATAGAATGGTTTTGGTTGGAAGCGACCTTAAAGATCATCCAGTTCCAACTCCCCTGCCATAGGCAAGGACAGTTTCCACTGGATCAGGTTGCTCAAAGCCTCATCCGGAGCTGTCTTCACCACCACTGGGATTGTTCCTGGTACCATCTGCTTCCTTTGCCTTCACACTTCGCTCTAATTAAACACCTCAGTGCCCACTCGGCTTGTTAAGAATCACTAGACTCTGCCAAAACATTGCCCTTATCACCATGTGCCACCCCGTCGCAAACCGCAAAGCAGACAGTAAACAGCTCCACTTTTCTCCCTCCTCCAGAGTCTCCGCTTCATTCCAGCTGTATCACAACTTACACTTCAGCCTTAATTCAAGACAAAAGTGCTTAATATTTACCACAATATTAAGTCATGTTCCATACTTCCGTACAGAGTAGGTCCCTTCCAGACCTACTCTGTACCCTAGGAACCTCGCCAGCATGGCTTTATCAGGAAAACCTTGTGAAAACAGAGGGGGGAAGGCACAGGTGCAGCAGCAGCCATTCCCTTCCCAGAGGCTTCTCCTACTCAGGCAGCTGAGTTTCAACACACAGAGCCTGTGAGGCAGTGGGGGTCCCTCCAACTGCACCCTGGATCCACCACTGCCGGTACCAAGCGTGGTGGGATGGGGGTTCCCTCACAGAAACAGCACCTCCCCGCCATGTCTCCTTCTCACTCACCAGCTGCATCCCTGCCATGTCCCCCCCTGCAGCCTCCCCGTCATGTCCCACTGCCACTCCATCCATCCATCCATCCATCCATCCATCCATCCATCCTCACTCCCTCCCTCTATCCACCCCTCACTCACTAGGCAACTCCCTGCAATGTCCCCTTGCCTCCCCACTGTGTCCCCCACCAGCCTCCCCATCATGTCCCAACACTCCATCTATCCTCCTTCATTTCCTCATTCCCTCCCTCACTCCTTCTCTCTCTGTCCTTCCTTCCCTCTCACTCATTCCCTCCTTCCTTTCCTCATTCCCTCATTCTATTTCAGTCACTTACTCCTTCCTCCCTCATTCTTATTCTCTCTCATTCCCTCCTTTCCCCATTCCCTCCCTTCCTCACTCCCTCTCTTTTCCTCCCTCACGCCTTCATTCCTTCTCTCTCTCCTTCCTTACTCCTATTCATTCCCTCCCTTCTTCCTTCCCTTCCTTCTTCCTTTCCTTCCCTTCCTCTCATTCCCTCCCTTCTTCCTTTCCTTCCCTTCCTCTCATTCCCTCCCTTCTTCCTTTCCTTCCCTTCCTCTCATTCCCTCCCTTCTTCCTTTCCTTCCCTTCCTCTCATTCCCTCCCTTCTTCCTTTCCTTCCTTTCCCTTCCCCTCCCCTCCTCCCCTCCCTTCTCCCCCTTCCCTCCTTCCTTCTCTCCCTCTTTCACTCCCACATCCCCTCATTCCCTTCCTCCGTGCTTCCCTCTCATTCCCTCCCTCCCTCCTCCTCCCCACTCCCTCCTTCCCCCACTCTCCCCCTCTCTCATTCCCCATCCTCCCCTTTCCTCCCTACCTCCCTGACCAGCCACCTCTCCGCCGTTGCTCCATCCCTCATTCCCTCCATTGTCATCGTCCCCATCCCCCTTCCCCCCCCCCCCGCCATATCCCGCCATGTCCCGCCATCCCCACTCACGGCGGCACCGCCCCGGATGCTGCTGCCGCGGCCCCGCCCCAGCGGATGCGGACGTGGCGGCGCCGCCGCCGGCCGGCATGGGGGGCTGCGGGCAGCGCGCGCTGCTCTGCGGCCTCCTGGCGCTGGCGGCCGTGGCCGAGGGCGGCCGCGCACTGCCACAGCTCAGCGACGACGTCCCCTTCAGGGTGAACTGGCCCGGCACCGAGTTCAGCCTGGTCCGTGCCGGGGGCGGGCGGCGTTTATGTTTGAGGGAATCGTTGGGACTGGGGGGTGAGAGTGGAGACGGGAATGCGGGTGTGGAGTGGGAGCGGGTGGGATCGTGCGGGGTTGGGTGTAGGGGTGGGAGTGTGGGGATGAGGGGGGAGCTACGGGAGCGTGGGGAGGTAGGAGTGGGTCTGTGGGGTAGGAATCTGAGTGTGAGGGGTTAGGAGTGTGTGTGGGGAGTGGGAGCAGGTGTGTAGGGAGTGGAAGTGGGTCTTGTGTGAGGGTCTCAGGGCGAGAGGAGCGGGTCTGGGAGGGAGGGAGGGAGGGGGAGTGGGATGGGAGGGAAGGAGGGAGAGTGGGTCTGTGTGTGGGGAGGGGAGTGGGTCTGTGTGTGTGGGGGGGGAGGGGAGTGGGTCTGTGTGGGGGGGGAGGGGAGTGGGTCTGTGTGTGTGTGGGGAGGGGAGTGGGGGTGTGTGTGGGGGGAGGGGAGTGGGGGTGTGTGTGGGGGGAGGGGAGTGGGGGTGTGTGTGGGGAGGGGAGTGGGTCTGTGGGGGGGGGGGAGGGGAGTGGGTGTGTGTGTGGGGGGGAGGGGAGTGGGTGTGTGTGTGGGGGGGAGGGGAGTGGGTGTGTGTGGGGGGGGGAGGGGAGTGGGTGTGTGTGGGGGGGGAGGGGAGTGGGGGTCTGTGTGGGGGGAGGGGAGTGGGGGTGTGGGGGGGGGAGGGGAGTGGGTCTGTGTGTGGGGGGGGAGGGGAGTGGGTCGGGGGGGAGGGGAGTGGGTCTGGGGGGGGGGGAGGGGAGTGGGTCTGTGTGTGTGTAGGGGGGAGTGGGAATATGTGTTGGAGGAGGTGTGGGTCTCTGTGTGTAGGGGGGTGGGAGTCTGAGTGTGGGGGGCTGGGAGAGTGGGGGTGTGGACCTGGGGGTTTGTAGGCAGGCGGATGTGGGGTGAATGTTGGGCCACGGCCTGTGTCTGACAGAATTCTGGAGAAATCTGTCCTGAAAGTCAGCATGGGAATGGCTGGTTGCAATAGGGGATGGTTGCAGGGGTGTTCTGTAGTAGAGGCCTTCCACAGCGATGGGAAATAAGAAGGAGTAACAAGTTTGACTACAAGAAAAGTGGGGAGGGGCTCTTTATCAGGGAGTGCAGGTATAGGATGAAGAGGGAATGGTTTTAAGCTGTAAGAGGAGATATTTAGATGAGATACTAGGAAGAAATTTGTTAAAGTGAGGGTGGTGAGGCACTGGCACAGGTTGCCCAGAGAAGTGGTGGCTGCCTCATCCTTGGAGGTGTTCAAGGCCAGGTTGGATGGGGCTCTGAGCAACCTCATCCAGTGGGAGGTATCCCTGCCCATGGCAAGGCAGTTGGAACTGGATGGGCTTCAAGGTCCCTTCCAACGCAAACCATTCCATGATTCTAAGATGATGGTGGAGCAGGAATGTGGCCAGAGGTAGAAGGATCAAAACAGGATGAAGACAAAGAAATGTAGTCAAGCTTAAATGCCAAAGCCCGATCTTGTGATATAATTAAGATCAATATAAACTCTGGTTCACCTGTACTATGAATTAACTGTGCCGGTCATGAATTCAGGAATATTTTTAACAAATAGCATTAAAAAACCCCCACCTGACGAATCCATAGGTTGTCTCTTTTCTTAGCCTACAACTGGTGTCCTGTACAAAGAGGATAACTACATTATAATGACCACTGTGGATAAAGAAAAATATAAATGTATACTTCCGCTGATAGCCAGTGGCAATGAGGTAAGTTCAGTCAAGTCTTTTTTGTGGTTATAAACTGTAGATAAGTCTTTACAATATCTTTTCAGTTACCTTTTTTCAAAATAAAGGCTTCATTTTTCTGTAAAACAAAAGTCATGTACAGAATACTTCACAATTTCACTGTTTATAGCAGATCCTTTCTTTTTGTGTTACGTACTAGCTCTACGCTAAGTGGGACTAATCTGAATCTTGAAGTCCTTATTTGGCAACAAATGATAGCAATAAAAAGAACGTTACAGCAAGGCTATCACTGATTGCGAAATTCTTGTACTTTAAGTAATATTGTCAAATTCTAGGCCAGTAAACAACTATAAAGGTTGTTAACGCTACTATTGTAACCGCTGTATTTGAATATACTATCCCAGTAGTGCTTCTACCACCAGTAATGTAAGCTTTATTCTCTGTTCCTTAATTGGAAATCTAAATGCAGAGTGTGGGGTTTAAATTTTTTAAAAAAGTATCTAAATACATTTGTTTGTACAAGACAAGGTAGATTGAGGGGGCCTTTGATGAGGTTTATCATTTTTTCACACCATGAGAGCTTGCACAGATAAATTGTACCTCCTTTGTTAGAGACCTTTGTTTTGACAGAGCCCTCATCCTTTAACTTATGGACAGTACAGAGTGCTTCTTTGTAGGTGAGGAGTCTTTAGTGCTAAAGAACTGTGTAGTGGGCATCTTTTCAATAGCATACACATTTATAGAGCAAAAATTATGCAGAAATAAATTCTTCAGTATTAGATATGCTTTTTCGATCCATTTTTTTAATTGCATAAAAGCTAGGTGTTGTTCCATTTCCACTACATCAGTACAGCATCAGCACTGCCTGACAGATGAAAAGGTTGTTGATGCTGTTTTTCTGTTCACGCCCCAAGCTGCTTCTCTGACCATGTGCAAATTGAGAGCTCCTACACTTTTGCCACGTGTGCATTTTCTAAACCACAAAACTTTTCTGTTTCGACTGCTGTATTTGTGACTTTTATTTGTCCCTTCTTACTAAACTAAATTTTTTCCCTAATCACTATAGAACTCCTATAGGGCAGGAATTAATAAGGTTTTGTACCTTTAAATTTTGTGATACAATTTTGTTACTATGGCAAATGAAATTAACTAACCAAAAACCTATTTATTTTAATATAATGAAATATCCTTCTATTTTAGGAAGAAGAAAAGGACTATAAAGGTCCTACTCCTGGAGAATTGCTGGAACCTCTTTTTAAGCAAAGTAGCTGTTCATATAGAGTATGTTGCTTCAGTGTTGATGATTTAAATGCTAATTGAAAGTTTATAGTCCACTCCATCTTAAGGTTTAGTGTAGTAAATTGGATAAATTTGTCACAGACTTCAGGTACTAATTTAAACCAAAGTAAGGTCTCTACAACTTTATGACTGTATTGCTGACAAAATTCTATATAATTGAAAATGTCAGGATTCAAATAAATTGGGTTGCTATGGTAGCAATTTAAAAATGTAGATTTAAAGCATTTACTTCTGGAGTTAAGGTGTAACGTGTGGCAGCCTAATGAAAACCATTTCTCTGAAAGTGTTAGAAGACCAAAACAAACATGCCTCTAGATAGTCTAAGAGCTTTATGGTTTGTCATCAGCTGTTGTCCCAATTCAAAGACTTGTGTCTTGGATTTTATGAACAAGCCTAATACCAAACAAGCTGGTACTGAGAACTGGCAAGAGCAAAAGTAAACAAATATTATATATGCAGCATCCCACACAATTCCTTGAGGAAGGAGGATTTGGTCCAGCCCAATTGGTAAACAGCCCATATCGACGGGAGTTGCCAAAGCAAGGCTGTGCAGTCACTACAGCTTAGACGCAGTGACTTTGGGGCAAGTTTAGTCTTTACATCTTAGTTATTTTTTTCCTTTATTTTTATCTGTATGAAATTTAAGGAAACTTTGCCTATTTTGCTTATTTTGAACATTATCAAAATGCTTGGGGAACACAGATACCATTTACTGTGCTATTGTTCTTGAGAGTGCCCAAGCCCACCTGCTTGGGCTGTGTTCCATTGCTGCAAAACACCAAAATGTGGGGGAGGGATTTTTATTTTTTTTTTTTGGAGATGGGGGTGGATAATGTATCTAAATAGAATCTTTAATTTATTTAAGATTGAATCTTACTGGACTTACGAGGTGTGCCATGGAAAGCACATCCGTCAATACCATGAGGAGAAGGAAACGGGACAGGTAGGCTTCTTGCAGTTCAGTAGTCTCAACCCCTTTTTGTGCTGGCATGTGCATGCTTAACTCTTACAGAAGACCTGAATTCCTGCACATTTGAAAAAGTATGGAAAATAGTAACTGAAATTTGTTTAACTTCATTTGATTGCAGAAAATTAACATTCAAGAATACTATCTGGGGAATATGATGATGAAGAACCCATTATCAGAACCAGGTATGTCTTAGATTATTTTATTCTATTTTGCTGATGCTACTTTAATTCTTTGGGTTTTAATTATTATTGTCTGAGAAAGATGTTGTAGAAAACTGATTCCCAGTGCAACAGAATAGAATTATCTGGATTAATTTTTTTACAAAATTTATTATTTTTGATGAATTCCATTTCAGCACCTTACATTGCATCTATCCTGTCAGTTTTGCCCTGCTGTCTAATTGAGGAGAGTAACTAATCTGCCATAATTAATTAATGTCAGGGGAAGAAAATACATAGTATAAGAAATGGAAGCAATATATGCCAGACCAGACTTGGATAATGTAGCCTCTTTCTGGTTGGGGAGATACTGTGAGCAGAGGGCAGTGTGTAGCACATCTTGGGCTCTGCTATGCTGTAATAAAACATAGTCTGCAAACCTACAAGCTCACAGCCTTTGCAGGTAGGTTTGATGCTTGGAACTGTTTGAGAGTCTTTTTTAGGAGTCCTGGCAGAGATCTTCAGAAGAACTGAAGTGCCCAAAGCAGGACTTTGGAAATGACCTAGCTAAGCCCCAAAATCAAACTGCAATTTAGAATAACTAATTTTGAGTGCTTCCTTGTTTTTCTTGTAAGTTATTTTAGATGCTGGGAATTCTGTGGTTGTACCTGCCAAAACCTGATTCCCTAGGTGAGCACTTTGACCGTGTATTAGTCCAAAGATCTCCAAAAATCCACAAAGTGTTCATTCATCAGAGCTGAGAGAAACAGTAGAAAAAAACATAATCCAGTCGTTTGGTTTTTTTTTTAAATTCTAGACTAGTATGTAAATGATGGGCACTGCCATTTTTCTCCTCTCTGAGTGCCTCAATCTCGGAGGGAATTTAGCACTATTAATCCCATTCCTTTGAATTCCTGCCTGCAGGCTTCAGGTAGGTATCTTAGTCCTGAAAACCCCCCCATGGCTTCAGAAACTGCATTGTTTGGCTTTCCTTTGTTAGTGAGTTACAGTGCTTGTTTGTGCGGTCATTAATCCTGTGCAGAGATGAATGATTCTCCCTAGATGGTGCTGTACAGAAAACAAAACATTTCATTTTAGTTTACCAGTACTTTTGAGGGACTAGTTGCTGAAGTTGTGTGGTAATGATGATATTTCGGGTTATCATATCTGAGCCTTTTAGGATGTTGACCCTCTTCTCCGCTTAGGTGGCAGACTCTGTTCTTGCTATGCAATTCACACTGCTTCTCTTAAAAAATAACATAGATGGTTTCGCAAGCCATTGTGAGCTGAATCCACAAGTGTGCTCCAGTAAACGTGGAGCAGCCAAATGGGTGACAGCAAAGCAGAGTGGCCTTTTGCTCACTTAATACTGAATGGAGTCCAGACTATCTCCCAAAGCAGTTCAGAAGACTAAGGATAGCTCTCACCTGTGGCAACTTTTGACCCCTGCCTTGTAATTATGTTTATTCTCATGATTGTTAGAATAGCATGCAGCCTGGCCTTGCTGCTTCCTACACCAAGCGTACCCTCTGAGGCTGGCTAGTGGGTGAGCTGAAGTACTATTTACTGTCCCAGCCTGCAGTTCTCTCACTTTGAATAGAATAGTCAGCTAACCTTCACAGAACAGAGAAGATTTGACCTGTCCTTCAAACTCAAAATTGTTTTCAGACAATGCTAATTCACATTTTGTTCTGTTTGCTCTGGACCCCAGATCACTGTTCATTTCCTTTCTTCCCTCTTTTGCACCTTCAAGTTCATGAAATGGACTTGTGGCAGCATATGCACAAAGTACTAGCAAATACACACCAACTTCTCTGTATATGATTTCGAGTTCACAGACTTTATGCTTACCTCATTCTTAATTATTCCCTAGATCAAGAAGAGAAGGAAAATCCAAAACAGAGTGCAAAAGAGGCAAGTGAAAAACATCTATTTTAACTTTTGCCGTCAACATTGGAGGCAATTTATATATGATGAGATGATGCAACTAGTTCCCTACCAGAATCAGTATTGAAAAATGAAACTCTATTCCTGAGCTGCACTCTTCTCACTTTTGATGATCAGTCCCAGTTCAGAAAACTTATTTAGTCTAACTAGTCAAATTTCTTGCCCTTCTACTTATTTACATTAATATTAATAGTATTAAAATTAAATTAGAGGAATTATAAACT
Source organism: Neomorphus geoffroyi (assembly GCA_033558235.1). NCBI lineage: Eukaryota > Metazoa > Chordata > Aves > Cuculiformes > Neomorphidae > Neomorphus > Neomorphus geoffroyi. The sequence continues at coordinate 97,456,348 of JAUMJM010000005.1, read as the reverse complement.
CAATACAATACACATAACCACAAAGTCACTTTTTAGTCTAGTGACAGTTATTTTTCTAGCTACATCAGAGATCCCAGTTCCCTTAGTGACACTTCAATAAATTTTGGGTAGGGAGAAATGCTTAACAAAATCCTACAGCACAAAATCCCTGCAAGACTTCTCAGCTGAATCAATGACCTCTCCCATAAAACTCAGTGCTTCCCTTTTCCATTAGACAACTTTTCCATTTGTTTAGGCCCATAAACTCAGTTCTGAGTTACTAGCTTTATAGCAACGCAACGGAAGTACCTGAGGCATGTTGGAGTTTGGAATTAGCAATAGCAGATTTGACTTGTGGACAGAATGCACCTACATTATTTCCAGTTATCCTTCATTTTAATTTTGAAATGAAATCTTTGTTTACACGTTCTTTGTAAAGCTGATGTACATAGCAAGAGTGGTTCTTCTGCAGTGGATCTTAGAAAGTATATGTGCCTGATAGCGTTTTGGGGGAGCAGACCCAAGTCAGAATGTGGCTTGTTCTAATGGTGGTGGCACTTACACCTCTTGGAAACTAAAGAGTATGTTCTTTGTAGTGCAACTTTGTTGTTTGGGTTTTTTTTTTTATTTCAGAGGAAGTCAAGTCTTTTACTGATGTTTTTTGACAGTGTTTATGATATACATACACTGTCTAGGTTTCAGTCTGTAAAGAATCTAGACTTGTAGTTTGTGTGGAATCTCTAGTTGTGAAATGGAAAGAATAAATAAATAACACAGCTGGGTGGTGCTTGAAATAACAAAAAACTGCTGTGACTAACGATTAGTCTTAAATCCCTAGGTGCCTTTCAGTTGTGTGTAAAACAGCTACCTTCACTTAGATTTCTTGAATAGTTAGCTTCAATGAAATCTGTAGGCATAATTTTTTGATTTTTGATTTTTAAGGAAAAAATCAGTTGCTTTATTCAGAAAGATAGAAGAGGAAGGCACTGGTACCCTTTTTGTCTGTTCTTTTGTACACAACCAGAACACATCTTCATTTTTGACGTTTAACTGAATATTAAAGTATAGAGTGGATAAACAACTGGAAGCCAAGGAGCACCCAAGCAAGTAAACTGCCGGCACGTTCATCCTTTAGCCTTAATGACTGTCTTGTCATTCATGATGGAACATATTTTAGAAGGAGAGAGTCAGTGGGCTGTGGCAGGGTAACATGGTTTGAAAACCAAAGTAGGTGAGATAGGGAAGAGTCCCAGCTCCCCAGTGTTTGTGCCCTGACCACAGAAGGCACCGCTGCCTCTAGCACATAGCCTAATTTGTTGTGCATTGAAGACCATTACTAGTTCAAGCAACACAAGCAGAAAAAGGTCTAGTTCGTGGCTTACAGCACAGTGTTTGCACAAACAGAACTTTTGGTATGAAGAAACTTCAGCTGCTTTCCAGAGATAAGCCAGGAGAGGGACTTTTACCAGTTTGAGGAATTAATTTCTTACAGTGGAAGCTGGAGGAAACGTGAAGGAACAAGTCTGAAGAGAGCTTACTTAAAATCTGTACAAAAGTGGGATTTACCTCGTTTATATTTTTAAATTTCTGTTAGCCATAATAACAGGTAGCATGGGATTCTGTGGATGAAGAACAACCCAGACTGGTTATTGCAGAAAGGTTTAGTGCAGAAATTGGGATGACTTTGCAGGGGGTATTTTCAGATTCTTCATGGCCTGGCACTGAAGGTAACGTGCCAGACCTGAGCTGAATCTGGCAGAGATACTCGCATCTCCTAGACTACAGGGTGGACACAGCTGGCTCAGTGTTCTTCCAAAACATTGCACCCCACAGGCAAGCTTGCTTAGAACTGAAACATCAGGCAGCCTGTGCAGCGAAACCAGCTGCTTTTGCCGTCACAGCTCATGTGGCTCAGTGTATTTGTGCAGTGCTGTGCTGGAGGTGATAAACCAGAACATGTCTGGGTGTTGCAGAAATGCAAAGTAACTACACAGGGGCTGGTTTCCATCTAGTAATGCTGCCTCTGCACAATATAATACTGTTTTTCATTTCAGAAGAGTCAGAGGAGCTTTACTGTGGTTCGTAACTTTTACTTTCTTCCACCTAGATACCTACAAAAAACATAGAAGGGCAGATGACCCCATACTACCCTGTAGAAATGGGAAATGGCACGCCTTGTAGCTTGAGACAAAACCAGCCTAGGTCGAGTACAGTGATGTACATCTGTCATCCAGAAGCTAAACATGAGATTCTTTCGGTGGCAGAAGTTACAACCTGTGAATATGAAGTGGTTATATTGACACCTCTGCTATGCAACCATCCTAAATATAGGTATGGTACTCAAATTTTTTACTTTCATCAGTTTCCATGTGTGTATGTGTTTATATAGGTCACGTATCAAGTTGTGGTGTCTGGGACAGAGCTGTGACACTTGTATGTACTTACTTTGGAGAGTGCAGCTTTGCCAAGTCTTAAGTTTCCATGTTAAGTTGCAAAATACTTGTATTTTCTGAGTCTCTACTGATTGATCCCATATGAGAAGCAGATGGGAAGCATAACTTTATTTTCAACAGGTAAGTTTCCAGCCCTGGAATTTTTAAGAAACACAAACTAGGGCATTAAGGCTGCAGGCAGATGCAGAACACCCTGTCTCCTCTTAGCTCGTGATTTCAAGGTCTTGGGGGATCATCGTGGTATTCAAAGACTGCAGATTGCTTATGTGCATTATATGTGTGCATAGACTCCAGCTTCTCTAATTTCAGAAAAAAAAGCATGGCTTTCAGGCATAACCTTAACATTTATTTTAGTAGTACTGTCAATGTAAGGAGCTCCCATCTCTCTCTGTCCTGCTTTATTGCCTTACCTTCTGCTGTATAAGTCATTTTCATATGAAGACTTCGCTATTTCAGTGTTACTTTCAAAAATTCCAAGTTTAGGATTCTTTTTTTTCCCCCTTTTTTTAATTTTACCACGCATATAAGAGATACCCTTAGTCTTCCAAGGGGTGTAAGCAGAATTGCAAAGTGAATTCACGCTTTGGGGAAATAATGGACAGGAGTTCTAAATCTCCCATGTACATAGATGTCAGAACAAGTGACTATTTAATTACTGTTCTGAAGTAAGCGACAAAGGCACAATTGATGATTCTGTCCTTTATACACTTGCCAGTTGGCGTAAATAAGTTATGCTATTGTTAAATATTTATTATCAATTATAAATTTTCTCATGTAGATGGGTTTGGTAACTGTGTTATCTGCTACACTTACCTATTGCACCATTCCTGTATGAGTCTGTTAAGCCTCTGTATCAGTGGAAAAGTAGAAAGTGCACGAGTTTTTCTATCGTTTGATAAAAATAAAAACTTGAGCTGCTCCCTCTTTCCAAAGGGAAGGCATGAAAGGCTTTCTGGATGCTGGCAGGAAATACTTAAACATACAAGATCTTTTTTCTTCCACGTACGTCGTCTTAGTAAATAAAGATAGGTGGAGATGGCAGGCTGGTAAGGCTGCTCAGTGTCAGCAGAGGTAACAAACAAACCTCACGTTAAGCTAAGTGCACTTCTGGAATGTTCCTGAAACAGCACTGAGCAGTACTTCAGCCACCAGCACTTTCCTCTACACCCAGTCTCTTACCTTATTCAGTAATGCACTTGCATTAATCTAGCAAAAGTATATCTGTTAGTTCTAGTTTTCATTCTTATGGGGGTAAAATTTGGCCGTTTTTTAAATTGATGGGAATTGGGGACAGGGAAGAAGGCAGAGAAAAGTAATATTTGTATACTCTGTTACTCTTAATGTTGTTTAAATAAAATTCACATAAAACCGGGCTGCTTTCGTACAGGACTTATTTAATGTAGAGTGCAGTTATTACTTGGAAAATGCTTTCAGATGCTTCTGACTAAAGTGGTGCTTATTGTATGGCTACTGCCTCTAAAGAGGTCCTTTACAATGAGATGAGCAATGAAAACTGAACAAATGCTTTGCTTGTCAGTGTGATTTTCATTTTGTTGTTCACTTTCCTATTTTCTGTTAAGGCTTATTTGGTGGTTTAATGAGGACTTAATTTGTGTAAACTGAGGAGAAAACTGTGTTAACTCTGCTTTGTCTTTTTGCTTTTTCTTTCCTGAAATAAGCTGCTTTGTGCAAGCATGGCTTATGAAGAGAGTGATAAAGGAGTAATGGTATATTATGCAGTATGAAAAGCCATACGTGTCAGATAATTAAAATAATCCGGTTTTATATTATATAAGGAACTGCAACTATCGAATTTAACCTCTGCCATTTCCTAGCTTCTGAGAGAGATTTGTGGAGCCATGATGCTACATTCATGGTACACGTACGGTGTGGTTTGCCTTTTAATATGCAGCCTTTTCCTTTTGATGAAGGGGGATTAGATTGCGTTGCTGGTTGTCTGGAAGTGCTGGGAGTGAGACTACACTGGGCAAAAAAGTGTATTTACATCAATTGTAAGAACTGTGTAGCTTTGGCTGAAAAAACCCACACACCTCAGCCCAGCTCAGTCAGGAACTTGCAGCCATAAAAAAGTATGTATTTACTTTAAGTTGCAATAAGTGACATATTCTTAACTTGTTCTGGCAGGTTCAGGGCTTCCCCTGTGAATGACATCTTTTGCCAGTCTCTGCCGGGATCCCCACTTAAACCCCATAATCTGGAACAGCTGGAGAAACAGCAAGAGATGATGAAGATGCCTTTTAGAAGGGTTAAGGAGGTAGGGTTTCTTTAATTTTAAATGGAACAAATATTTATTTTCCATTTTGTAACATGTACAACTTTCAGTTCTGTGCAATAAATTCTCTTACCCAACTTTGTAAGATCCTGTCAGTCTTTAAAATGGTCTTCAAGCTTGTTGAAATCATCTGTAATTGGCCTTAACTGGAAGGAAAAAAAAGGACAAACAAGTAAGTTTGGGCTTTTAATTTAAGACTTTTGTAGCCTACACCTACAGTTTGTGGAGCTGGAAGTTCCACATGGAGTTTATAAGACTCCAAGGGACATATAGAATCTAAACGAGTGATTGTTTTTGTCTATATTTGGGTATACTTTGATTGCAGGAAGAAATGCATTCAACAAAAGAAGATAAATTTTCTTCCATTCATAAGCCTGTTGCTGTTGGAAGCCATCAGCTGTTAACTGTGGGAACAACCCACATCTCCAAATTGACTGATGACCAGCTTATAAAGGAATTTCTTAGTGGTTCCTACTGCTTCCATGGGGTAAGAAATAAAGCTATGTATAATAAAATAGCTACTCTTTAATTGCACATACTGGTTTATCTGATTAGTCTTTCCATGAACTCTGATAGTTGTATTCTTGTATGTGTAATAATTGCCTTTGCCTGCATTGATATATACCAAAATCTAGGCCAGAAAGGTATCTTTAACCTTTTTGTTGAAATTCAGTTTATTTGAGGAGACAGTGAAATGAAAGTAGGTCCTGAGAATTGATCAGTGCTTATTTTAATAGTGAGAACAAAAAAAGAAATCTGGTCAGACTTATTGATAGAACAGCCAGTAAAGAAAAGGCACCTGAAGTTTTCAGTCTTTGAAAGAAGAAAGTGTTTCTTTAAAAAATGAATAGGGGGAATACAAATAGTTCAAGGAATTCCATTCTCTCCATGCAAACCTTGAATCAATGTATCCAATAGGTATGGAGTTTTACAGCTAAAATAGCCAGTGGTTTAGGGACTGGAGGGAAACAAATGTGGTTGTTCTGGTGTGTTTTGATTGGTTTGGGGGGGTTTATTTAGTTTTAATGCTGGGATTATACCTCTGCCTAGGGTGTTGGCTGGTGGAAGTACGAATTCTGCTATGGCAAGTATGTTCATCAGTATCATGAGGTATGTTTACAGTTTTACATCCTGCCACTGGATGGCTGTGGGTGTGGGGGAAAAGGGTTGGAGAATCTGTCTCTGACTGGGGGGGTGGCAAGGGGGAGGGGGTCGGAAAAGCAGCATCCTTATCTTGGCTGGTCAACATCTTGGGTTTAAGAAGTTGGATTTCAGAAAAGAAAACTTCAGTGTGCTGCCTAATTTTATGCAGGAGGATGTAGGTGCCATGTGATGTAGAGCATAGTGATAATCAAAGCTGAAAAAGTGTTGGTTTTCTATGGAGTGTTCTTCTGGTCTTTGAAACACTTTTACTGGCTCACACCAACTTGACTCTTAACCCTCACACGAGATCACTCGTAGTTTGTCCTAAATGGAAGAACACGTTATGTTACTGCAGCAGACTTGCTCTAGAAATGACAGCCTGCACCTCAGTAAGGTATCCTCACTGCTCATCATGTAACACGAGGTGTAATTATCAGCTTTTTCTTTTTTAGGATAAGGAAAGTGGCAGGACTTCCGTGGTTGTGGGTACCTGGAACAAGGAGGAACACATTGAATGGGCCAAGAAGAATGCTGCTAGAACCTACTACCTGAGGGAAGATGGCACACAGACAGTTCGGTATGGTTACAGTCACCACAATGACTACTTGGGTGTCTGTTCCTGAGTTGGTCTCCTATGTGCGACAGAAAAGAATAAATGCCAGGGCCCACTTCTGCACTGCATGAATAGTCAGTTTACAAACAAACACCATAAACTGTCAAGAGCAGAATGTATAGATTTCCCAACCCCCCTCCGCCCCTAATCAACATAGAACATCAGAAAAGATAGTTGAACAATTTGTATATGATCCAGAGAAAAGTGTTTCAATAGCAAACAGCTATTTGCTTCTGCTATAACCAAGATACAGCATATTAGTACTTTGGTTTGCATATTGGAGTGAAATGTTTGAATAATAATGAGATGCTGCATTACATAAGTTAGGGATGTGCTTAAGAATTGTTTTATGTTTCCAGACTTTCTCAATCCAATCTTTTCTGGCAGGATGGTGTCTCATTTCTATGGAAATGGAGATGTTTGTGACCTAACAGACAAGCCAAGGCAGGTGACTGTGAAATTGAAGTAAGTTAACTTTTCTAGTGGTCTGATATTTTGTGTCTCTGCTGCTTGTGTTGGTGGGGAAAGCCTCTGTTGTCCTCAAACAGAAAACAGTGATAGCACAGTAAAAATTCTGTAGGTACTGGGGACATGCATGTTTTAGTTTAGTGCTTATTACATGCTAAACAGGACAAAATTTCTCTTTTGTTTTCAGATGTAAAGAATCCGATTCCCCTCATGCTGTGACCATATACATGTTAGAGCCTCATTCTTGCCAATACATCCTCGGGGTATGTAAACACATGCTTAAATTCCCTGAGATCAGGTGCCACCTAGCAGAGAGTGTCTCCAGGTGCATGTTTAAAATAGCCCCCTCTTCCAGTGACTCTGCACAAGACCCCTGTAGTGTCCTTGACCCTCAACACATACCTACTAACCAAACACAAGTTGCATTTGCTTAGAGAAAGGAGGGTCATTTAATTACGCTGTTACCTTTTTAGTATGCCATACGCTCTTTAGTCAAAAGTAAAAAGCACTTCCTAAATTTTACCAAGTGATGCTCAAGACCTGGCCGTCTTGCAATCTGTTGTCATTAATCTCACGATCGCTGTTGCAATCTCTTGTAAAATATTTCAATCTTTAATGTTTTGATCTTTTATGCTTAAGGTGGAGTCTCCAGTCATCTGTAAAATTCTGGATACAGCAGATGAGTATGGGCTCCTCTCCGTGCCCAGCTAAAGCCCATGAAGCCCACAAGCCATAACTGTCAGCAACCCCACCAGTGTTTTCCACACAAACATCCCACCTGCCAGATAACAAAGGCAGAGAGAACTTTCAGCCAACCAACCTCACCAGCAGAATTCTATGAGATGAGGGACTCTTGAACCACTTTGTGTATAACTATGTGTATATAAGAGGTTATCGATAAAGTTTTAATGATTAAAATCTTGTCTTGCACTTCCTGTTTGACTTGAGTATGACACAGTTCTACAATCATCGTCATCATTGAGGCATCAATTATCAGCTTTTAAAAGGCAAAAGAAACAAGGTCCACCTTCAAGTGAGGAGTTCAGCTGCCCACAGAATGAAGAAGTGAACCAGTGCTTCTTGCTGAGGAGCCTTCAGCAGCCACTACACCAATAACTGTTCTGTTGCCATCAATTATTTTGTCCAAACACCAACATTACCTTGGAACCATATTAACGTCACAGTCCTTCCTTCTCTTACCTTATCTTACCTTACCCCCTTCAACTGTTATTTCTCTTCCCAGCCTGGGTTGCTTTGCAGGAGAGTGTTTGGGTTTTCTTGTATTAATGCTGTAGGGTTCACCTTAATGTGTTTATTTTGTTGAGCATTCTTACTGCCATCAGCCAGGTTTTTGCTTCTGAGGATGCAAAGGTCCACAGCCAGCATTTTTGTGGCTGAGTTGTCTGCATCAGCCAGACCTCTGGCCTCCTCCTGGTCTGTATTCAGCCACGTGTGGTTCATGTGCATCCAAGTGGTTTCCTTGTAAGTCACAACGCCTCAGTATGTTCACCTTCCTCTTCATGGACAACAGCAGGATGGAGGTCTGCTTTCTCGTAGCTCACCTACCTTGCAAATTAGATTTTTGGTGCAGGCACACAAAGTTTTAGTCTGCTGGCAAGATAGATAAATTTCTGTAAGATAGTTGAAGTACTTATTACTCAGCAGCAGTATCTTGAGTCCATTATGTTTCTAAAGTAGTTGTTTTGAAATAAGGGGAAAAAAGTGTGCAAACCCCTGGTTTGTAGCCAACACCTCCTCAAGGATCTCCTTCCCTTGGGAGGAAGTTGTAGGGCTGGCAGGAAGCCATTCCTGTGCTTTTAACAGGTACAGCGATCACTTGTGTTGTGGATGAGTTACTCCAAATCGCAGAAAGGATTACGTGTGGGTCCTTTAGTCAGGGTGCCAGCATGCGCCCTGTGCTGAGCACGTGTTGGAAGAAGCCCAGAAATGGTGGGTTTACAGCAGACAAAGCCTGCTGAACACAGGCTCTTGGTTCAGTTCCACCACAGCGAGCTGGAGCGCATTGTGTGAGGTCTGTAGTGATGCGTGTGCTGTTGGGGCAGGAGCTGGGCAGCGTTTCCATCTGCAGCAGTGGGTTTTGTTCCATGTGTTGATCATGGATGTGAGCCCATTCTGTTTCCTCTTTTCTAAAGCAATTGTGCAAGGTGTAAGAATTTCATAACCCATGTCAGATGGAAATCCACCAACCCTTTGGCATATGACTAGTGGATTAGTACCCAAAATACCAAGTTAAACTACTGCATTGTTGTAATGGAACCACTTTATTGTCTCATTTAGCGGAAACTGAAAACAGCAGCAGCAGGATGATACAGCATTTAAAGGCAAAGTCATTGTTCCTAATCACATTCTTGTTTCTGATCACTTGGCAGTGTGACAGAGGAAACTGAAAAACGGGGAAGAGAGGCTTCTACTTTGATTTTTTTTCGGTTTTCCCCTGGAAGAGTCTTCTACCCAGATTTCCCTCCTGCCCTCCGGTTTTCTTGTGAAGCGTTAGACAAAGAAACAAAAATTTCTTAAGTTTTAATCCTTTCCTTAGCCAGTAGCTTTTAGAAAAGAGAATATGTGAAAAGCAGTGTTCTGACTTCAGATATTTAACTTGTTTTCCCTAGAGTTCTTTTTGCCCGAACAGTCAATTGGATCAATTAAGCATCCAGCAAGAGGTGGTGATGAATCCTGGCCCAATCTTGACCCAAGGTTGTGTTTGGCCACACACAAGCCCTTGGTGCATGATCTGCAAAACTTTAGGAAGCGCTCCCCACTTCAAAACCTACCCAGCTTTGGATTGGCATTTCAGCAGCAGTTCCTTCATCTGCACTTGTGATCTCATCACCGTTCTGGACTGCCATCAGTCTCAATCACTAAGCAGCAAAGACACATCCCAAGTCAACACACAGTAAGAAAAAAATCGACACACATTTAGCCTTCACTTCCCTAAGATGACTTTGCAGTGGGCTGGAGGAACCTTGTTAAGGCTCTGGCAGTGGGTGGAAGGGTTAGATCTGTGCAATCCCTTCTGGTAGTTTTAGTTTGAATCAAGGCTGTTCCATATCCATGTGGCTGCTCGGAAAGAGAGTGTAGACACAACCTTAGTGCTGTGCTAGGTGCCCAAGCCCCAGATTTGATGTGGACATAGGTGCCACCAGTGCCCTGCTGCAGAACGCAGACACACGACGTAGATTGGGATGGCATCAGTCTTCCTCAGCATCTATAAGGCATGGTCATAGCAAAGGGAGGGGAAACCACAATACGCTAAATGCCTCAGTTGTGGTTGGTAGCTCAGAGGAATAGTTATTTTTGCAGTATTTAAAGAATTCCACTTCCTGCACAGGAGGGAAGTCCCTAGCATAATGGGGAAGCACAACTTCTTTGACTAAGCAGCCACAGCACCTCAGTGCCCACTAATGCCAACTTCTGCCTTTTTGTGAGCAAACCATCCTGTAGACAAACCCATGAAATCCATACCCAGTTCTCCACATCCCTCAGCCTCCGCTTCCCCTTGCACAGGAAGAAGCCTGCTCACAGATTTTCCTACCCTGCGTCTGAACTACCTTCGAGCACGCAAACTCACAGAACATGCTGTTCTCTTCTGCCCTCTCACAGCTCTACCTGACCAACAGTTGATCTGTGAGAGAATCCCCAAGCTGGGGATGAGAGAAGCAGGAAAGGTGCATGCAAAAGGTACCATAAACCGTGAGTTGATATTGCCAGACATAATTAATTCCAACATGTTCTTGCACACTGGAATCTAAAAGAAATGTGCAATCAAGTGTAACTTGCTGCTTCAACCTTCTCCCAGACAAGCCCTGGGGCACAGGAACCTGGCAGTACCAAATATGGGGAAAAACAAGTCTCTTCTGGTACGTGGAAAGCACAAAGGAGATCTGAAGGGCTGTGGGTTTCTATGCTGGTCTGCTTAGGCTTTTGCCCACGTCAGTTTGCTTCTCAGCCTGCAAGGCTATGAGTTGTTTTGACGCTCATTTAATAATCAGCAATGTGGAAAATAATGTGACTGGCAGACAGCAAATTTGCAGCTGTGGTGCTGATATCATCTGTGATTAGTCAAAGCTAATTACACCAAAGGAAAGTAGATTTGGGAAAGTGAAACATGCCCCTTATCTGAGATATTTACCTCTATGATAAGAGTTCAAAGAATGAGCTGGTTTAGGTCCCAGAGCGCAGGATTTATCTGCACAGGAAGAACAAAACATCAGTAACCAGCACTTAACAATGCCCCCCCCAGTTTACCTGTACAGGAATGCTTCAAACTCACCTGTGGCTCCTCCTGCACAACCCAAACCAGTGCAAGAACGGTAGTGTTTCCTTCTTGCCAAGACCTGCTGATGGAACACCACAAAATTAACTCAGAATCTTCTATAGAACATGAGAGTCATGTCAGAGCTGCTGTGTTTATTTGCACTTCCACTCAAAGACACTGCTCAAATGTGGCAGCTATTAGACTTCAGACAATAGGGGTTCATAGAATCATTAAGGTCGGAAACGACCTCTAAGATCATCCAGTCAAACCGTCAGTCCAACATCACTGTGCCTACTAAATCATGTCCTGAAGTGCCAGGTCTCCACACTTTTTGAACACCTCCAGGGAAGGAGACTCCACCACTACCCTGGGCAGCCTGTGCCAATGCTTTACCACTCCTTCAGTAGAGACATTTTTCCTAATATCCACTTTAAACCTCCCCTGGTGCAACTTGAGGCCATTTCCTCTCATCCTCGTTCATTCCAGAGCTCATTTTTAATTGTTATTTAAACTCACAAATTATTAATTAGCTGTGAGATTGGATCAAAAAGCAGAGAGAATGTTCACATAAGATATTTACACAACTGATAGAGATGCCTGAGAGGAGTCAGTGGCTCAGCGTGTGAGGTGATACAGTCCGTGGCAAGTTTCACTCAGCTGAAGGGATGAAAGAAGACAATCGGTGTTGGAAAGATTTTCTCAAGTGATAAAGCAATCATAGAATTGTTTGGGTTGGAAGGAACCTGAGAGTCAACTAGTCCAATTGCCCCTGCAGTGAGCAGGGACATCTTTAACCAGATCAGGTTGCTCAGAGCGCCATCGAAACTGACCCTGAATGTTTCCAGGGATGGGGCATCTACCTATTCCTTCTCCCTGTGCGGAGGCAGACAAGTGCAATTCACGGTCATAAGTATCTATTTGTGTAACTACACATTACAGTTTCCATCCAGAACCCAAATCCAAGCCCACCTTAACTCTCCTGAAGGCTGGTGCTCCTCCTCTCTGTATTTGAGCAGTTTCAGCTGTCCACCCGTAAATTCCATTTCCAGCACAAAAAAAGATAACCCCTGCAGAGAGATGGGGAACAAGGGGGAGATGTCCCGTTTCAGGAATGAAACCGTTTCATTGAGTCCTTGTGGGGAACCACAACCCTGCCTTGGTTCTGCTCTCAGCCGCATTGTGTACACTTGCCCTCCTCACACAGACCTTTCCCATGGGCTGCTCTTCCTCCACAATCCCCAAAATAAGAGGCTGCCTTCAAAAAAAAAAAGGAGAATAAATGAATACACAGAATGTGCTGGATGAAACAAATGATAGAATAACACCAGTACAGTGTGTCGGTGGAATAAGTTTTCTTGTACCAGAAAATATTCTTTTTCACTTCGTCACTTCCAGCTGAAGAATCACAGAATGGTTTGGGTTGAAAGGAACATTAAAGATCACCCAGTTCCAACCGCCCTGCCATGGGAAGGGACACCTCCCACCAGACCAGGACAGGGTTTGATGGGCCCTGTGCTGGAACCCAACTGCTCCATCCTCCCAAAGAGGAAACTACAGATGGGGTTTCGAGAGCAGCATATTTAGATGAAGGCAGGAAGACTTATCTACAGGGGGTCACCCCCAGCTGGAGTAAGAATGTCTCCTGAAACTCCACAAGTCTTTTCATTTCCTGTCTCTACTAAAACAAGTTAGGATATGTCGGAAGAACGATGACTTCAGGGCGATTCCCAAAACCTGCTGGGCAGGAAAGTGCCTGGTCAGACTAGAAAGGGAACACAAACAACCTCAAGGTTTTCCAGCCCCTCAGGACTGCACAGGGGAGCCTCTGGGCTGTTGCAAGATTTTCCAGTCAGTCGCAGTTACAAAACAGTGGAAAAAAAAAAATCAATAGCAGAAAAAAGGGAAGATGACAGAGCCCCACACTTTGTGCAATCTCCTGACTATACTTCTGCTGACATCCCAAACTGAATGAGCTGCACACAGCGTGTCTTTCAAGGCAGCAATACAAACACTGAGTAAATATTAGTTATTTTTAGTTAAAGTATGCAAAAGGTCCAATTGCTCACTTCACAGGAGCACTTTTGGCATGCCAGACCTCATAAGAGAGCCCAGCACAACACCCTCCCCATCTTAGGAAGCACACCCCACACATCATGGGAGGAAATCACTTTTATATCCTCACAGCCACACTTGGTGCTTCCAGATGTTCCCTGCAGTGCCCAGGTAGGAGTGAAGCGAGCAGATACCTTGGGACCACACTGTTTGCAGCATCCAACAGTTTAAAAAAAGTAACCTCCATGTTCAATTTCCCTCCCAGCCATGGGCTGGGCTGCTGGGAGCAGCACGATGGGGAAAGCTCTGCAGGTTTCCCTGGGAAGAAGCCTGGCCCAAGGGAGCAGAGCTGGGTGGTTCCTGGGGATGGCTCAGCCCAGCCCCCCCACTACAAAAGGAGGTGGCAGTGGCAGCAGCAGGGACTCATGAGAAGCAGCAGCGAGGAGAGCAGGTAACAGAGGGGAAGGAGGACCGGAAGGATTTCTGGAACACGAGAAAGCTGTTAGCTCGCTTCCATCTGCAGCTGCTCCCAGGTAAGGGTTATCCCTGCTCTGTTTGAGGTGGGATGCAGGTATGTGGGGTTCTCTGGCAGTGGGGTCCTGCTGGCAAACAGAGGTTCCAGGGGGTGCGGCTGGGAAGGCATTGGGGTCCCTTCTTTGCAGTTAAACTTGATGGTCCAAGTCTGATGGGCAGCAAAGGGGATGATGGTAACACCAGGTTGCTCACCTGAAGGTTGGTACCTGCGTTTTCCAGTAATAAATACAAGATATGGACCAAAGGCATCTGGAAATTAGTGGGAGACTCAGGGCAGGAGAGGAGCTGGGCAGTGATGCTTCCAGGCTATGGGAAGTCTCCGAAGATGAATGCTGCACAGGCAGTGACCCCTCCGGTTGCAGGCTGCCCCATACAAGCCTCTGAAATCTTACTTCAAAGCAAACTTACTCTTATCCTTCCTCCAATGGGTAAGGTTAAATAAATGGTGATTGGTGAATTCTTGGCAGAGAGCAAGCCACCAAGGGGATGGGATCACAAGAAGACAGAGCTCCCTGACGCGTTACTCTTGACTTGCTCTCTACAGCTATCTAAAAGGAGGCTGTAGTGAGGTGTGTGTTGGTCTCTTCGATTGAGTAACAAATGATAGGATGAGAGGAAACGGCCTCAAGTGGCACCAGGGGAAGTTTAGATGGGATATTAGGGAAAAAATTCTTTACTGAAAAGAGTGCTGAAGCATTGGCAGAGGCTGCCCAGGGAAGTGGTGGAGTCTCCTTTCCTGGAGGTGTTCAAAAAATGTGTAGATGTGGTGCTTCAGGACATGGTTTAATAGGCACAGTGGCATTAGGCTGACAGTTGGACTGGATGATCTTAGAGGTCTCTTCCAACCTTAATGATTTTATGATTCTATGAATACACTATGTAAGTGGCCAAACAGGTTTTGGAACGGTCAGATTTATATGGTTGTTGCATGCCAGAATGAGAGACGTAAAACCAGACTCAAAAGCAGTGGTTACAAAACTGTATTTCAGATTTTGGAAAGGAAAGAGGCAAAAGCTGCTCACTGCCTTCCAGGGGGGTCTGAAGGAATAAAAAGATGTATTAAGAAATCATTCAGATCTCATCTACAGTGAGCTGAAATGAATAGAAATTGTTCTTTGACATCATCTTTTAGCATTGCCTCTTGAAAATAACAATGAAGCAGGATGTGTTTTTCATACCAACAAAAAGGGATCCATAGATACAACTAATGAAACAATTTCTGTACTTGCAAGTAAATTAGGATAATTTTTTTAGGATACACATTAACATAGAGCATATTATAACAATGGATTTTACATTTCTTTTCTGCAGGATGAGGATTCTTATTGGAAGTCTTAATTTCTACTTAATTCCTTTCTTATTCAGTAGAGCAAATGGATTCCTAACTCTGAGAACACCTATGGACTCCACCTTCCCAATTTATAATTACTCCTATTTAAATCTTTCTTCTGTATCAGAAGCACAAGCTCCAAAACCAGCCAGAGCTCTCAATTTCTCACATAATGTAATTGAAAAAATAACCAAGAGAGACATGGAAGGTTTTGACGCACTGGAAGTTTTAGACCTTTCCTACAATCAGATTAAAGACATTGAACCTGGTGTGTTTGAGAGTCTGATCAACCTTATTTCTGTGAATTTATCATTCAATGATCAGAAACTTCTTGTATCAGGTCTTCCACCTCACCTGAAGCTCTTACCTTCCAGGGAAGCCTCAAGGACTTTGCAGCTTTATGAGTATTTCAACACATCCTCAGAGACTGCTCTGGAGCCTTCTGCATCTACCAAGGAGCTGTCACATTCAGGAAGTCCAGCTTTTGTTCTGCAAAATGTTAATCCAAGGTTCAGGCGAGGTACAGAGGATCTTCTTCGAAGACCAGAGAAAAATGCAACGGTCTCTCCACCAGCCAACATACGGCCTGACTTCTGCGGAACACCAATAAATGGGAAACTTGATTTGTCAAACAGAAAACTCACTGAGGAAGAGCTGACGTTAAAACTGGATGAGAATCTCTGCCAAGCTTGGCTGGATGATATTTTGGAGCTTGACATTAGTCACAGTGACCTGGAAATGGATCTTCTATCATTGTTCATCCTGTTTTTGCCATTGAAAAATGTGCAGTCCATTGACGCCAATCACAACAAATTAACAATTAACACTCAAGATGTTGAGGGGATCTGTAAGTTCCCATTCAGGAAGCTTTTGTTTTTAAACATCAGCAACAATCCCATCAACAGCTTGGATACGCTGTGCCTTCCTCCAACCATCAAGGTAATCGATTTGTCCTTCACCAATATAAGTCAAATACCCCGGAATTTTGCTAAAAAAATGATTAACTTAGAAAATATGTACGTGCAAGGAAACCACTTCATATACACTGTACGTCCACTAATCAGTAATGCAATCCCAAATTTGCCCCCTGGAACTGTACATATTAATGCCATTTCATTTGTCAGAAACGAGGCTGGCACACCCATCGAAAGCCTTCCGAAGAAAGTGAAGCACCTCAAAATGTCCAACTGTTCCATTGTAGAACTGCCAGAATGGTTTGCTGCCACAATGGAACAATTATTATCCTTGGATCTCAGCAGCAACCGCATTTCTGTGCTTCCTGAGCTACCTGGCTCCCTGCAGTACCTCGACATAAGCAACAGCGATATTAAAGCAATACCCCCTAGTTTTAAATCTGTTTCCAACTTAACAACACTTAATATTCAAAATAATAAAATTACAGATATGCATCCTGAGTATTTCCCATTGACTTTAACAAAATTTGATATCAGTAAAAATAAGTTGAACATGTTGTCATTAACTGACGCCCTGGAGAAATTCGAGTTTCTTAATGTTTCTGGAAACTTAATCACCAGACTGGAACCCACCAGCCGCCTTTCTGCACTCACTAATCTGGACAGTAGTCACAACCTCATTTCTGAACTCCCTGATCACTTTGGGAAATCTCTTCCAATGCTGAAATATTTTAATTTATCAGGGAATAAGATCTCCTTTCTACAGCGTGGCTCTCTCCCAGCTTCTCTGATTGAGTTAGACATCAGTGACAATGCCATTACAACCATAGTGGAGGACACTTTTGGCCAGTTAGCAAGTTTGAGTGTTTTGACTGTTCAAGGTAAACATTTTTTTTGTAACTGTGACTTGTACTGGTTTGTGAACGTCTATTTCCACAACCCCCATTTGCAGATAAATGGCAAAGAAAATCTCAGGTGCAGTTTCCCACCAGACAGAAGGGGCTCACTGGTGAAGAACAGCAACCTCACGCTTCTGCGCTGCTCCCTGGGCATCCAGATGGTGATTACAGCTTGCGTTGCCATCCTGGTTGTCTTGTTGTTAACAGGCTTATGCTGGAGGTTCGATGGGCTGTGGTACGTGAAGATGGGTTGGTACTGGTGTATGGCAAAGAGAAAGCAGTACGAGAAGAGGCCAGAAAACAAGCCCTTTGATGCCTTCATTTCATACAGTGAACAAGATGCAAACTGGACGAAGGAGAATCTGCTAGAAAAACTGGAAGCCGATGGATTCAAGATCTGTTACCATGAGAGGGATTTCAAACCAGGGCATCCCATCCTTGGCAACATTTTTTACTGCATAGAGAACAGCCATAAAGTCCTTTTTGTTCTCTCACCCAGTTTTGTAAACAGCTGCTGGTGTCAGTATGAGCTGTACTTTGCTGAACACCGGGTTCTGAATGAAAATCAGGATTCCCTCATCATGATTGTGCTGGAAGACCTCCCACCCAACAGCGTGCCACAGAAGTTCAGCAAACTCAGAAAACTGCTGAAAAGGAAAACCTACTTAAAGTGGAGCCCTGAGGAACACAAACAGAAAATGTTCTGGCTTCAGCTAACAGCTGTCTTAAGAACAACGAATGAACCACTCGTGAGAGCAGAAAATGGGTGCGCCCAGGATGTGTATGAGATGGCATGAGATGTAAGAACGTGTAAAAGTTGTGTCTGGGAAGTCTGCAGTCAAATAAAAGCATTTCTGTGTTTACCTTGTGCTGTATTTCAGCAGGGGTTTGTTTTGGATTAACAAGTTTGTAGCGTGCATTATTCCATCCAATAAAGGAATCTGTTATCCAAAGAGTGGACATCTGAGCACTAATAAACAGCTTTCCCTTCCTAGGTGCTTGACTTTCTTCAGCTATTCCCAGCGTTTCTTAAAATGTCATGGATGTCACCTGAAAGGAAGAACAGCGCAAGTCACACTGCATGTCCTGTTTTTTTGAGATCACCGCGGTGAAAAGCAATGTCATTCAACAGGAAGGCTGTAGTTCAGATTCTCAGTTCTAGCACTGCTTCAGATGCGAACACACATTGTGTAGATGTAAGAAAAATGCAAAACCATGACAGCAGACAGGTAACAGCTTCTTTCTGCAGTTCAGTGAGAAAAGATTAAAGACTTACTTCTTGTAGTCATCTGAGACATGCAATTGCAAACCCACACTGCTGCATAATTTGGTTTAAGTAGCTGGTGGAAGAGATTAGACTTCAAAATCTTACATAATTACAGATTAACACACGTAACAAATAAAAAAAGAACCAGTTAAGCATGTCAGTTTCTACTGTTAAATAACTGGTGTGAGCTTTACCTAAATGCTATTGTCATATCTCTGATGAATGAACAAGAAAGTTCTGTATATTATTTAGACTTTGGAAAGTTTCACTTGACATAATCACCCTGACCCATTTCAAATGAATTCAGTGTTAACTCTGCACAGCCCCTGTCATCACCTGGTGTCACTTAGGAATTTTATTTAGTGTATTTGAAAAAAATAAAATAAAAAAAGAATCAGCCTATCCCATTTTCACACTCAAGAAAAATCAACAGACTGTGACAGAAAATAAATACTAGGTGAGAGCAAATTATTTAGTGTAGCACAATCTTGACCTGCTTATAAGATGAGCAAACCCAAACCACTTAGCAGCAGCTGATCGCAGAGCCAGAATGCAGAATGTCTATGCATGACATATGGGGTAGCCCATTTGAAACACATACTCTGAAAGGGAATTCGGGCTGCAATGACAAAACAAGATTAATATCAACTTATTTGATGCCAAAAGGGGAAACAGAAAACAAATATAAGGAGAGATTGGCAAATACATCTTTTTTGCAATGTATTTCGAAAAGCCAAAGATCCAGCTGGAGTGGTACATGATTTCAACCCTCCCTGTGCTGCTTCCTAGTAATAAGGAAAAATCCCACACTGCAGCATGTAGCATGTTTGACTCTTGCAATGAAAGTTCAGGACCTGCTTTTGTAATGAATGAAAGCGTTTTTCGAATGATAAACAAACCCATTTTAAATAGGAAGTACAACGACTTGTTGTCAGCATTTATTACCATATAATAAATGACATTTTTAAGTCAATTTGCCAGTACTGCTTGAATTTAAGGCTACTACACTCGATATACCCATGAAGTGCAGTGCTTAAAGTTGACAATAACCAAAGAGCTATTCAACTCAAAGAAATCTGTATCAATTGTACTGCAGGATAGAACCAGTGCTTACAAATCCCCAAAGTGCTTTGAAATTCCCTCCTTCCCCTTTGTCCCATGGTGCCAATTCTCCAGTTTGCTAGAAGTGCAAATAATGAGAAGCAGAGCAGGACTCACCTTCCTCTGCCATCTCCATGTACGAAGAGCGCTCTTTGGACTCTGTGCAAACTCGCCTTTCCTTAGCAACCATGAGGAGTCATGTACGCTGTCATGAAAACAGAACTATTTCCCTGTTCTTTAAATGAATGGCAGCCAGGTAACTGTGGAAAGAGGCGGCTGGGACCTGTTTTCCTCGTATGTGCAGCACAAGCAGACGCATTTAACAGTACTCAGTGGCCAGACCATTTCTGTAATCCTCCATCCAGCTGTGGCATTGGCACAAATACAGTCCTCTTAAATACTGAAAAGACATTAGAACTCACTCAAAGCAGACAGAAAGCAAACCTTGAAAACATTCACAGGACTCCACTTTCATCCCTGCAAGACTGTTCTGTTAAGGTATTACAACATCTGTTTTCTTTCTGCTTTCATTGTGAACATCTCGCGTTGCTCTCTGCAGCCCTGCTTCACTACCTGGTGGAAGAAGGTGAAAAGATAATGGTGCAGGTAAGCACAACCCCACAGTTCATAAGCCCTTTTACTATTTATGCTCTGTGCTGCAGGTGGCAGGAAAATAATACAAGGGGGGAAATTTTCACAGCTTTCCTAACAAGTGAGCTGCCAATGTGTGCTCACAGCCCAGAAAGCCAAACATATCCAGGGCTGCATCAAAAGAATTGTGGTAAGCAAGGAAAGGGAGGGGATTCTGCCCCTCTACTCTGCTCTGGTGAGATCCCACCTGGAGCCCTGCAATCAGTTTTGGAGTCCTCAGCACAGGAAGAATAGGGATCTATTAGAGCGAGTCCAGAGGAGGCCACTGAGATACCAGAGGGCTGGAGCACCTCCCATACGAGGACCCACTGAGACAGTTGGGTGTTGTTCAGGCTGGAGAAGACAAGGCTCCGAGGAGACCTTAAGGGGCTACAGGAAAGCTGGGATGGAGCTCTTTATCAGGGAGTGCAGGGACAGGATGAGGGGGAATGGTTTTAAGCTGAAAGAGGGGAGATTTAGATGAGACATTAGCAAGAAATGTCTTCCAGTGAGGCTGGGGAGGCACTGGCACAGGTCGCCCAAAGAAGTAATGGCTGCCCCACTCCTGGAGGTGTTCAGGTCCAGGCTGGATGGGGCTTTGATCAACCTGATCCAGTGGGAGGTGTCCTTGCCCATGGCAAGGGAGTTGGAACTGGATGGGCTTCAAGGTCCCTTACAACCCAAACCATTCTATGATTCTATGAAGTGACAAATTGCACACCTAAAGAATAAATACCATAAAATATCAAAACATTATTAGGCACTAATACTTCCTGACTATCATCTGTCCAATTTTTTGCATTTTGCCCTCCCCAAAAACCTTACTGCTAAGGCAGGCTGACTCTGTGACTTAGAAAAAAAAATGTACACTGCTGTACAGAGATCCCTCTAATCTCTAGTCTAAAAAGTTCTGAGGTGGTGCACAACTGTTGAACTTCCTTTAGCAACTTTTTGACATTGTATAGGTATTGTTTAAAATTATTTGGCATTGTAAGCTTTTAGTTGTTATAAGTAAAGGACAAAAAAAATACAATACTGCAGGCCAACTGGAAGAATCAACTCTATCACCATAAAGCAAGATCTAGGAATTAAAAAAACCTGAATTATAAAAATCTTTCAAATACTTTCACTCCTGTGAACAACTAGAGGTCACCTGTTAGTGAGATCAGCCCCAAGTAACTCATTGCCTATTTTTATAATAACCTTATTTATGATTTCTTTGCGATTGCCCATATTTCATGAGATACCGTGGTCAAACTGTGAGTAGTACACCTAACATTGCAAACGCCGATTTTCAATAATAAAACAGGAACAGTCCTTGGGTCAGATATCATGACAGCAGACAACATCAGCAACTTCAGAAGCAGCTGAAAAGCACACCAAAACACAGGTTGGATAACCTGTTCCACTACAATGGGCTCATCCTAATGAACCTCAGAAATCAAAGATTGCTTTAATTCCTGGAGTATAAAATTTTACATATATTCCAAAATGTGTCACCATTAACAGTCAAGCTCCAGCTACTCGTACTCGTCAGACAAAGTACCCGTTAAACCTTGGTAGTTTTCTCTCAACAGTTCTGCAGCAATGAGGGCAGCAAGGACAATGCTTTATGAGTCAGATTTGCAGCTTTCATATTCATGAGACGCTTTCTTGTTCCTGTGTTATGGACTGCACTACCCATAGACCTCACTTTTTCTAAATCATTTCAGTATTCACATACTTTCATTGCTTACTCTCTTACCCACCTCCTCTCCACATACATTTTCCCTCTCATACATGAAGCAAGCACCCTGTTGCTTGCCCTCTCAGTTCGATTGCTCCTTTGTTAAACTCACAGCCAGGCTTTATCAATTCTGCGCTCAGCAGAAGAGAGTTCTGAAACAAAAGGGCTAAAGGAAAAAAGAGAAGTTATACTCCAGAAGAATCTAAAACAAATATTTTTTTTTGTCATATGCTAACTGGTTACTTCAGTTTATGATTCACTTCAAAGAAATTATGCTTATTTTCAAAATCCCACCTCCATTTGCTACACACATAAGCTTCCCCCAAGCAGTTATTTAACTGTAGATTAAAAGGCATTGCACTTTGCTATCTGACACCATAAACATATTAACTCTTTGGTTGTATTAAGAATGTAACTGGCACCAGGAGTTATTAGAAGAACAATATTACAAAGTCCTTTCAAGGGACTTCAATTCTTTTGTCAATTCTTTTGTTCAGGTAAAGGCAGTAAAACCGCCTGCTATCGTGAAGCTCTACCCTTCCAGCTTTACTCCCACATGAATACTTAATGTAAATTACTTTTGTGAATGAGGTGCCAGGGATTCAATCCAAAACAAAAGCACAGCAGGAGCTGTTTATTCATACCTCCAACAAACCTCCAAACCACTTAATGTTAAAACCAGACTCCACCAGCATCTTCAGCTCCTGTAAAGCATGTACAGGATCCCACCTTGCAACTTTTGGGGTTCTGCCCTACTCCTTCTGACATGAAACTGTAATTGCTGCTAAGAATGTTTTGTTTGAGATAAAATTATAGGATCTTACATATTTTTCCCTTCCCAATTTAGTACCCTTTGTATTAAAGAGAGCTGCAAAGACAGAAAAAACCAAACAAGAATCATCTCCTATAATGACTTCAGAAAGAACTGTGTTATTTGTTTATAGTGAAAAAAATGCGGGCATAAAGAAAAGACTTATGGAAATCATTTCCATTTTACACTTGTATTAGAAAGTTGTTCACATCCATTTTATTGCAACAAAGCTGTTTTGAATTATTCAAAATTAATTAAAATTCAGTGTGTTAAACAAAGAACAGTGTTCATAACATAATAGTCTTCCAGGAAATCTTGAAAATAGTTTAGTTAACAAACAGCCTAAACCAACGACAACTCACACATGGCAACAATGTGAATGATTTTTGTTCCTAAAATACCAAATCATCATTCCATCACAGTAGTTTTGCTAAAGATGTGGCATCTTCTTATGAGGCACCAAAAGTCTGTGGCACAATCATTTCAGAGACATTAAGGCTCTGCTGAAGTCGATAGAAGCTGAAAGGTGATTGCTTGTTTTGAAGAGATCTGGCCACTTAAAGCAGTAACTGCCAGGAATTTAAATGTCTCCAAATCATTCCATTTGGTAAGGAATTCCCACAACACATGACATGACACAAATGGTTTGATTTATAAAAAAATATTTAACGTCTGCTATTTGCTCACTGTGTAGACCAAAAGATGAAGTTTATAAGTAGACAGATTATTAATCTTTAAATCAAACTGAAGTTAGACTTGTTACAAAAACCTCAAAAACTTGTAGTCATCTTGTTTTGCAGTCAGTCTGCTTTTAAAAAATGTTAATAGCTGTCAGTTCTACTTTTCAGAAATGTCATTGCCAAATCTCCCCAATTTCTGCTTTTATACAAAGTCACAGACAAAAAACCCCCAACCAGCAACACAACTCTTTGCGTAACCATTTACAAATTAGAAAATTCCAAAGGTGACTGCATTACTAATAGCTTATCAGTACTATACTATTGCAATATTCATCTTTATCATCAAGTAAAACCTATAATGGGGTATTGCACAGTTATTTCTATCAGATGTAAAATATTTCTCCAAATATATTATTTTGGGATATATAACGTCATTAATCCTTAAAATAAACTTACAACAGAAATTTGTATATATACTTCAGAGCTTTCCTACAGTGCCACAACACTTCTCAAAAGTCCTTCCTCAGCAGCAATGTAACACTACTTGTAAAATGCCTTTTCCTGCTTTAGGAAGCTAAGACTGAAATCCTGAACTTCAGCTGAAGCTCAAGGAAATAGTAACATTTACCTCAATAGAACCAGGATTTCACCCTGCGAACAGAAACGACTCTGAATATTACTGAAACTTTCTATGACAAAATTCCACCATTTCTTTCAACCTTCTGCAACGGAAAGTGTTTAAATTAAAAGTATCCTAACACCAAGCATCCTCCCAATTCTTTCTTCTTGAAAATACGGCAAGGATGCCATTTAACAGGTAATACTTCTGGTTCAGGCTGAGATTGTTCTCCAAGATATTCTGCCTCTTGACATATATTATAACGCTTACTTCTTATTACTTGTCCAGCAGTAAAATTTAGTAACAAAACCAGATTCACGTAACAATTCCAAATATAAATCTAAAATACTGCCCTTTTTGGACTTGTCACAGAAATTCAAGAAAGCGTCATGGAAGCAATACCTGAGTATTCACTTCAAACGCAAATAACTGGATATTAACATTAGTAACATTTTTATTAATTGGCAGCAGTGGTGTAACCCCAAGTTCTGAACAATCCTTAACAAAAGCAAAGAAGGGGACCCGCAGCTTCAGAACCTTTTCAGAAGGTTACACCGAGGGCACTGGTATCTGCTTAGTCGAAGGGCTGTTGCAGTCTCGCACCAAGTCATTGGTGGTGTGGTAATGCATGGCAATGCAGGATTTGGTAAATCCAAAAGTCGAGTTCACTGGCTGCAAGCTATTCGGGGTGCTCACTTCCTGGGAAGGACTGCTGTTATAGATACTGTAATAGGGCTCGATTCGGGTGTTCATGGGGGTTGAACTGCTCTGTGCATAGTGCTGATGCCCAACAGAAGCCTTGGGGCTTAATACGCTTTCCTTGGAGTGACTAGGACCACAGGCTTGGTCCACAAATTTTTTCTGAGGTTTTGGAGACAACATGTACGCTGAATTGGTCTCGTGGTGTGATGACTTGTTCCTGTTGACTTCCAGGCTGCCTTTGCCCATGGCCCGAAGCCTCGTCTTCTGCTTGCAGCAGAAAAAGACAAGGGCCACGTACTGCAGGCACCAGAAGACTCGCCTCCGAAGTCCAGCACTATTGCGGGAATATATAAAAGGATTTAATCCAGATTTGAAAAAAATGAGGGTAAATCCACACAGCTCGAACTGGTAGAGAACAAAGCCACTGCTACTGGACAGCATGTCCTGCACCAAAGAGATGCCCAGGGGCAGGCAGCAAACTAAGACGGAGAGCACAATGACAATGCACGTCACCACTGCCCTGGAGTCTTTGGCCGTGGACAGGTTGACTGCTGACACAAGCTGGAGTTGGCCGGTGGTGGTGGTGGCTGGTGCCTGGCCAAGGTGCTTGGCATAGCCATGTGTCTGGATGTGCTGTGGTTTGCTCTGGTTCCTGTACAAGGCTGGCACAGCACTCTGCATGCCCTCCCCAGCTCTGGTGGCTGGCGGTCCCACGAAGGGTTGTGGTCTGGAAGCATCCACGGCCACCACGGGTGGGCACTTCCTCACTTGTGCGTTCCTCCGTAGGGCTTGGGCAATCATGACATACGAGATAGACACCACAGCCACGCAGCAGATGAAGTCGGTGACGTAGAGGTAGAGGATGACCTTCCCCTGGCCGCCAGTGAAGCTGGACATGGGCAAGCAGAGGTGGGAGCTGCGGGACCGGAGGGTGGCCAAGGTGGCCAAGGTGAAGCTGGTGGCCCAGAGGAGAAGGGTGAGGAGCAAGGTGCAGGGGAACGAGGCGGCACGCTGGGGCTGCTTCCCCAGCACCATGCGCAGCCGGTGCACAGCGATGACTGCCACAGTCTTGAGGGACATGATGATAAACCCAGAGCTGGTGAGGTGAAAGGCAAAGCAGAGGGCGCCGGGGACGCCCCTGGCCGAGCCAAAGAAGAGGACGAAGGCAAACATGGGGGAGGCCACCCCGCAGAGGAAGAGGTCGCAGAAGGAGAGGTTGAGGACCATGAAGTCGAAGTTGGTCCTGAATTTCCTGAGGGCCGGCTCGAAGAAGGACAGCAGGACGATGAGGTTGCCGTAGGAGCCCAGGCAGAAGACGAGGGCCAGCAGCGCGGCGCAGGCGGCCGCCGTGGCTCCGTGGGTGCCCCCGCGCGGGTCCCCGCCCAACGCCGCGGCCCCGGGGGGCTCCTCCTCGCCCACCGACGCGTTCATCGCGCCCGGGGCCGGGGCGGTGGGGGGCGGCCCCGCTCCCTCAGCGCGGCCGCTGCCTCAGCGCGGCCCCCGCCGCCGCCTCAGCCTCGGCCCCGCCCGCCCCGCCATGGCGCGCGGCCCGGCCCCTTCCCCGCGCCGCGGCGGCGGCCGGGGGGGCCGCGGGGACAGCGGCCGCCTGCGCAGCCCGGCACCTGCGGCCCGGCGGGGACAGAGCCGCACCCCGGCACCTGCAGGGAGAGATGCGCAGCCCCGCAGCCCGGCGGGGACAAACCCGCTCCTGAAGGGACGGACCCTCACCTGCAAGGACAGATATGCACCCCCACAGCCCAGCACCCGCACCCCCACTCTTACAAAGAGAGATTTGCACACCTGCAGCCCGGCCCCCGCGACCCAGCAGGGACAAACCTGTATTCCTCGCTCCAGCAGGGACAGACCCGCACCCCCTCAGGGACAGACCCGGATCGCTGCCAATAGCTCTGCCCACCCGCAGCCTGGCAGGGACAGGCCCACACCCCTGCTCTTGCAAGGACAAACCCGCATTCCCGCTCTTGCAGACCCGCACGGCTCCGTGCCCGGCTGAAGCGCTGGTGCAGCCTCCCGGCAGGAGCCACCGGGGTGAAAAGGCGTTTGCAGGGCACGCAGATAGTGCAGAGACCCTGCTGTGCTTCCCAGATCTCCTCTAGGGCTGCCGCTGCACTTCCAGTTTGGGAAGATGCTGTTGCACCATCCCTGACTTGGGGTTGCATGACCGCACACAGCTGCTTTGATGCAAGGTGCAGTAGCGGCATCCACTCTGTTTATAATCCATTCCTTCCTACAGGTTGCACCGCAGCTCCCACTATTTACTCACATCAGCTCCCAAAGTGTCCCACACCCCATCCAGCCTCATACGGAAACACGAGCATCAGCCCTTCAGCCTTCAAGGAGCACCCACAGCATCAGCTGTATACACAGCAAGGGCTGGGTCCTGAAACTTTCACAAAGTGGAGATGCAGCTTAGATAACACAGCTAGAGGTTTTACTACACATGATGTCACAGCAGTGCCCTTACTCGGGTACCAAGTCATGAGCTGCGCACTCAAGGATTTCAGGTTGCTCTGTGTTAACAAAATACCTGCCCCAAACCACTGATCATCAAAATTTAAGGCAGAGTTTTGCATGCTGCGTCTTCCCCTACTCACATTTTTGCATCACATGGGGTAAGGATGCCTTTTTTTTTTTTGCTTGTCTGCACCCAGAAGCACAGGATCTGAGGAAAAGAACCTCCCCTATTCCCATAAGGAGAAAATACAAAAAAAACCCCATAAAAACTCAGTATTATTTATCTGTTTCCTGCCAACTACTATATCACAAATATAGTAGTTGTCATTGAAAGCAATTGAGAGTGCTGGATGTCTGAGCACTACTCAAAGGGGTTGTTTTGAAGTACTTAAATAGACTTGACGATCAGGAAACACTGAGCACACATTCTCTGAGCCAGCACAGGCAGACACAACCAAAGGGCTCTTTATCAGGGAGTGCAGGGATAGGATGAGAGGAAATGGTTTTAAGCTGAAAGAAGGGAGATTGAAATATTAGGAAGAAATTCTTCACTGTGAGTCTGGTGAGGCACTGGAATAGGTGCCCCAGAGAAGTCATGGATGCCCCATCCCTGGAGGTGTTTAAGGCCAGGTTGGATGAGGCTTTGAGCACCCTGAGCCAGTGGGAGGTGTCCCTGCCCATGTCAGGGGGGTTGGAACTGGATGGGCTTCAAGGTCCCTTCCAACCCAAATGATTCCACAATTCTATTCTCTGACTTCAATGTCAGGCATTGGAAAAACAATTGGAAGAGGTGAAAGTCCAGCCAGGTAAGGCACAAAAGTGCTATAAAAATACATCAGACCCAATATTTCTGACTTACTTGTCTTATACTGTGCATTTCTACATACACTCATTATATATATATACACTCACACATTAAACTGTACAGTGCCTTAATAATCTACCCTTACCCCCAGCACGCACACAGAAGCACAGCGGTGCTTCGTGGAATCATCAAGACAGCGACAAGAGTGCTAGGCTGACAACCAAAAGCTTGTCATGGAATCGTAGAATGGTTTGGGTTGGTAGGGACCTTAAAGATTATCCGGTTCCAAGCCCCCTGCCATGGGCAGGGACACCTCTCATTGGTTCAGTTTGCTCCAAGTCCCATCCAACCTTGCCCTGAACACTTCCAGGGATGGGGCATCCACAGCTTCCTTGGGCAACCTGTGCCAGTGCCTCACAACCCTTACTGTGAAGAATTTCTCCCTAATGTTTAATCTGAATCTTCCAGTTTAAAGTCCTTCCCCCTTGTCCTATCACTACAGTGCTACTTGTTCGTTTACTTTTCAATGCTTTTCTTTCTAAACTAAGAGCAATGTCTTTATTAAACCCATGACCCACCACAGCACCCTGGCCTGAGCCTTGCATGCTCAACATCTTTCCAGCTTGGTTTTGCTCTTCAACTACTTGCATATAGCAAGGAAAAGGTCCGAAAACCAAATATCACCTCCATGGTTTCCTGTGGCTTCCAGCTATGTTCTCAGCTTGGCTATCACTTTTATTTCCACTCTTGCTTATATTTTTGTTCTCCGAGTCATGGTTAATTTGAATTCTGAGGTGAATCCTGACCCTAGTGAGTATGAGTCGGTTTTTTTCATTGACAAGCTGGGAATCTCCCTCCTTGAATTTTCTTATTTATAAACCTCAGAGTGCACTGAACAGTGTGTTTAAACAAGACTGACAAAATATCAGCCTAATGCAACAGTAAATTACTGCAAAGTGATTAATGCTGGGGAAACAGGGATGATTGTTCTCTTCACGTGAAACTTGTGCACACAATATCCACTTCCAGTCCAGGCTGTCTGGCGCAGTGCTGGAGTCTCCATCCCTGGAGGTGGTCAAAAAACATGTAGGTGTGGCACTTGGGGACATGGTTTTGTAGGCACAGTGGTGTTGGGCTGGAGGTTGGACTGAACGATCTTAGAGATCTTTTCCAACCTTTATGATTCTATGAAGAAAAAGGTGTTCCTCGTCACAGGCCTGTGAGCCTCAAACATTTCAGCAGGAAAACAAAAGCCAAAGAGCGTTTTGGTGATGCACATTGAGAACCGCTGCAGACAGCCACAGGCATTCAAGCAGAGCCCATAAACACTGCAGGTCATTGGAACACAGGTCTTGTACTTGAAAGCGAGGGGATAAACTGAGGCAAAATGGATCTCCATAGGAACATGAAACGCTGTGCCGTCCTTTTGGCACAGCAAAGTGCCTCTTTTCAAAAGAGCTGCCAAAGTTTGGGGCAGGGGAGAAAAGCAGTGGAAGAAACCAGTCTCAGTTTTGTGAGGCAGGAATTGCAACTGCAACAACTTCTGCAGCACCTTGCATGTGGGACTACGATATTAACTTTCTTTGCGTCACTCTTAAGCTTTTCCTTAAACCAATTCATTAAAAATCCCAGTGTGCTCTAGTACTGTCACAAGCTTCTTAACTATTTTTTAGTGTTGGAGTTCCTACTCCGTAAGGAGATACTGTATTTCCAAAACTTTTCTTACAGCAGTGTCAAGTTTTACAGATATTTTCCACAAGAAACTGCAAATTACTTTTAATTGTGGAAACCTGCCCCCTTCTCAGCCTAAGAGTGGTACCTTACAATTTCAACAGAAGAGTTTTAGGGGAAAGAAGCTGGAATAATAAAAAGAGGAAATTAACCCAGAAAAATAGAAATAAAACGCAGCAGAGAATAAATAAATCTTTTCACTGCCACTCTTAACAGAACCCTTTCTGTGTGAACT
Source organism: Neomorphus geoffroyi (assembly GCA_033558235.1). NCBI lineage: Eukaryota > Metazoa > Chordata > Aves > Cuculiformes > Neomorphidae > Neomorphus > Neomorphus geoffroyi. The sequence goes on along the minus strand of JAUMJM010000005.1, from coordinate 97,426,615 downwards.
CACTTTGGCTTCCACCTATATTTATTGCTGACCTCACTACACTTATTGCTAGAACAGATTTACTGGGACTACTGTTATATTTCCTAAGTATGCTGATCAGAAATTATTATGCCTCTCATTTCCCAGGACCCCTTCACTATTCCCCAAGGAAAGTGGGTGCCCAGCTCCACCTCTAACAGTAAATAAACCTAACAGATCAAGCAGAGCAAGGCTGAACTTCCACAAGCCTTTGTGGAAAAACACATTTGATCTAGAATTAGAAAAGAGTCATGGCCACCAAGGCTCCCTCTCCTGTTCACCCTTCAAAAAAAGTCTCCCTTGTTAGGATGCAGCTAATTCCTCTAAGCACTGTGCTCTAATCCATCAGAAATCAAGGATAATTTTGCTAATAATCTTTGTAGGCAACAGCCTAAGCTTATATCTGTGCTGAGAGAACTCTTGATTCAAGACTGCTTTACTGAGATTCACTCCCCTTCCCAGGGAGAGAATACCAGCCTCCTTTTTCCCCCCCCTCTCAGCTCATGGAATTTCCCTTTTAAGTCTCTCTTAATACTTCTGAGAAGCACCAGCTGACCAAGAGAGAGAAAAAACCCTTAGTGCAAGCCAGTTGCAATTTGCTTCTATGTGCATAGCCTTAAACAGCTGGGCAATATTCTACATCTTCCACGCCATTTAATTTTATCCTGTAATCAAACCTCCAATTCCTTGCAGTAGACGGTAAAATGACTGCTCCCTAGTGCCCTGAGTACCTTTGTTGGATTAACCACCACAAAACCTTGCCCTGGAGGATGGTTATGGTTACCTCCAGCCTGCAGACAAACTGGCAGTCTAGATCAGGTCCAGGTGAACTTCGCTCTCACTGGGAATTTGCTTCTCCAGAGCCTGTGCAGCAACATGACTGTACAGTGAGAATTTTGTGATGGGGAAATCCATGTAAGTTGCCTTCCAGTTATGGCAAAATGCCAGCGAGAAGGTAAAACAAGCTAGCTGATAATTCACAGCAGAGTTAAAGTTAACATCTTGCAAGGACAGCAGTCAGCAAAACTTTCTACTGATGAGTAAAGTTTTCTTTTTCTCCTTTTACATTTTAACAGATTATTGTGTTTTCCACAGCACAAGCAAAAAGGAAGCATGAGGGTCTGCTGCAGGATTCCAGGAGAGCTGAGTGTGTGGAAGGAAGTTTGAGACTGAATAGAGTATGGGATGCTGTGAATGCCTAACTATGAAAAACTGATATCATCTGTGTGTACCCAGCACGGGGCTCCTTGCAGCCTTGGTACAGAAGTAAAAAGGATGGGAGGGCAGATGACTGGATATAAGAGGAAAACAGTCATAATATACCATGTCAGAAATAATGATACCTTTTCACTTTTTTTCTTTAAAATCCATATACAGGTTACGCGAACCTGTTAATAACACAGTCCACTAATGTCGGGCCTGTGGTGCCAGTCAAAAGCACAAGAATTAAAGCCTTAGTTTACTTGATCATTTTCTTACACATTTTTATCAAAATAAGCATTATGTCTCTGTTGTGATTTTGGCAGATTCACGGATGCACAAATAAACCCTCTTGGTAGTGGAACTACAGGAGATCACTCTTCATACTCTAGCAAGAGTGACTAAACACTAAGTCACTGTAACTTGAGCAAAAAACTAACCCAACAAATGAATTTTGCCTTACATTATTGCCATTCTTTGGTGCTTCAAACAGCGATGGTCACTGAGATTATTCATGCAGACTGACACGTAGTCACTGAGGAAACCAGATCATCTCCAAGATCTTCTTCCATCTCCTTTACCGCTCGAAGGGAAAAATTCCTGCTCTTTTCTTATGCTAGAAATGTCTCCCTCTCCAGACTGAGGTATTGCAGTTGTTTCACCTCTGAGGCTTTAGGGAAGAGACAGCAGAAGACATCAAGCGATGCAAAGCTCCAAACACATTTGTGTATCTTGCTTGGGGAAAGTTTGGGAATAAAAGTAGCAATCAAGTTGTGGTATTTGATGAAGAACTCAAAATTGTTCCTACATTCTCAGAATAGGAGATTAACATTTAATCTTTCACCCACAGAAAGTCAATGAGTACAAGTTTGTTAGCAGTTATCACAGGTGTATTTTATCCTGTGGAACAGTATTTCAAATAGGTACTCTAATTTCTGGGTGATACGTTCAAATCAAATAATTTATTGCCGATTTATAGAGCTATTGTGAATCAATACCACCTACTGATCTCCCATCACAGCCCTGACTACAGAACGAGTCTCTACAGAGCACTGGATCCTCACAATTCCAAACAATTCCAGCTACACTTCAACCACAGATAAATACAAAAAGAAACTCCCAAATACAGTAAAAAGCAGCTGGATCCCACAGTTAGCTGCCCTTGGAGTAGGCAAAATAGCAGATATGATCTGCTCCACCACTTAATCAGCCAACATACACTTTAAATATGCTCCTCCACAGCAAATATTTCCCATTAAAGTTTTTTTAATTTTATCAGCAAAATCCCTTCTACTTCAAAGTAGTTTCTCCAATTTTAAGTGTACTTCTCAGAAATTAAGTTTTTTTGGCAAGCCTCACCAAGTAGAAGATATTTTTACATAAATATAAAATGCAGTTTTCTAACCATTAGAACCAGATCACAGAATCGTGGAATGGTTTGGATTGGAAGGGACCTCAAAAAGCCCATCCAGTTCCTACCACCCTGCCATGAGCAGGGACACCTCCCACTGGATCTGGTTGCTCAAAGCCCCATCCAGCCTGGCCTTGAACACCTCCAGGGATGGAATAGCCATGACTTCTCTGGGCAACCTGTGCCAGTGCCTCATCACCCTCAAGGAAAACATTTCTCCCTAATATCTAATCTAAATCTCCCCTCTTTCAGCTTAAAACCATTCCATCCCTGCACTCCCTGATCGAGAGCCCCTCCCCAGCTTTCCTGTAGCCCCCCTTCAGTACTGGAAGACTGCTTTAAGGTCTCCCTGGAGCCTATCCTCTGGGCTGAACAATCCCAACTCTCTCAGCCTGTCCTCATAGTGGAGGTGCTCCAGCTCTCTGCCTTACCTTGCTGCCAAATGCCACAAAAAACACATGCCTCATAAAAACAGGTCAAGAGCACAGGAAACAACCTTAAGTTATATTCTCAAAATAATGAATTTCTGCTTTAGAAATACAATGATTTGCAGATTTTACAAACAATCCATTTATTGGGTCTTAAACTACGTACACAATTGAAATAATAATTTTGGCACTACGCTATACAGTGGTTACATCTGTGTGCTGACACTCATTAAATACTGCACCAGGAACACTGCTGTGCTTTGAAGTTTGAAATGAGTCACACACTCAGCAGGTAGATTACTCAAAATGTATCAGTGCTCCTGTAGGGTTGCATGAAAAGTTGAAACACACTGCTTTGTGAATTATTTCGATGTACCTCACATTCTATGAACTTATCAACTTACCACACCAGAATACGTGATGTCAGCATTTAGAGATGGCCACAAGTGTTGCATTAAAATCCGAATGAGACATAGTAATGATACAAGAAAACCAAACCAAAATCTCTGCCTTTCAGACATGAAGAGATATTCTGTTAAAGAAAATAATTTAAAAAACTAATAATGGCATTTGATTTGATACAAAAGCCAGAACTACTACCGTATTAACACCTAAGTATGAATCTTTACAAATTAATCTCACAATGGTGTTATGTAAAAGGTTGCAAACTGTACAATGTTTTGTCAATGCAATGCCTCTACAATTTATACAGTCTTTTACAACTATAACACATATTAAACATGTTGTTAAATAGCCAATAGATACCAGTCTCTGAACAAAGCTACAGGCCAAGAAACCACAGAGCTCCCACAATCTTCAAATAAGATATGCTTGCTCCAGCAGTGACAATCTTTATGAGAACGCCCTGTTAAAAAAGTCAGCCACTGAGTGCCTTTTCATACTGTGCACAAGTTTCATTCTGTGAATTCAGCCATCACCTGATAGTCCATGATTTTATATCTGTGGGCTCTAATTATTTGGAAACACAGTCTTTCACCTTTAAAACTATGCAGATAATCATAGATTTTTATTCCACACATGGTCAAGCTATCTATGAAGACCTGGCCAGGCAGTAAGAGCTTTCACTCCCCACATTCTGTCCTGCCATCATCTCAACTGCACAGAGAGGATCAGCTATTTACATTTTGTCAAGGAAGATAGAAAAAGGCAATCCTGCCCTGAGGTGGACTGAATGGTACAGAGCCCATCACTTGATGGGCACTCAAATCCCAGTACTGAAAAATAAACTCTGAGATAGTTCCTGGTATTGTATGTTGACTAAGGAAGAAGTTGCATCAACAGAATTGGAGAGCTTCACTGAGAAGATTCTGATTTGCAGCACTCTCTAGTTCTGCATATCTTTGATGTCGGAAACCGATGGGAAGAAGGGTCAGAAAAAGAGAGTAAGAAATGTGCGGTGTAAGACACTGTGTGCAAGAAAGCAGAAACAAGACTGATGTGTAATGCAGGCCAATAACAAGGGTCTTGCAATAAACTCATGATCAGGCTCTGCAAGTGCAGTTGCAAAGGAGTCTGTGGGGCTCCCACAGCTGCTCCCTGGGGAGGTGAAGTTCTTTTTTAATAGAACCAGGTTTTTATGTTTGTATTTAAAAGTGATTTTGATAGGCGTCAGGATTTCCAACACAAAATTTCCTACATGATAAATTTCTTTGAGTTTCCTTTATTTTACAGAAAGTTTCCTACATCCTCATTTGTCCAGGAGAAACCTGAAAATAAAGAAGAAAGAGTTCAGAAAGAGAACACCAAAACAAGATTATTCTCTCATGCTATTACGACAGAACAAAGTGAAAATATAAATTAAAACCTCTTTTGAAATACTGTCACAGAACATCACAATACAACAGAGATCAGAATCTTATAGCATAACAAAGAGAAACTCCAGGAATGGATTCGCTCTTTGGGGACATGCCTGTGTGAAGAGACCTGGTAGCAAAGCCATAATGTGGAAGAGGAAACAGTTTGGTAGCAGTCACAGTCCTTCTCCATTGTGAGATTTTGATGATATACTGGACTAGGTTGTAGGCTAAAGTCCTCAGAGGCATCAGAAGTACAAAGCAGCAAGTACCTTGCCCTCAGTGAAACTGCCTGGCATTTAAAAGGCAGCCAACTGGCAGAAAACGGAGAAAAGGAACATCAGTGTTCAAGAAAACAAAGTGTTAAGTGTCTTAGCAAAACACTAGTTTTGTGTAATACAGGGGCACACAAAAAGATGGACAATATTTCACCAAAATAAATCTAATCTTGAACAGACCTCTGGAGGTGCAAGGGAGTAACATTTGGTTGTAGTATTTTCCCTGTGGCTAGGGATTCCTCCTAACTCCATGCTACACTGGAGAGCTACAGTAGATTTCATAAGACTGATGTTTCTGTCAATTTATGTCAAGATAAATAATCTTACCTGCCTATGCATAATAGCACGGTGAAACCAAGAGGTCAGTAAGCACCAGTAGCTGGTCATCCGTGAACTGCTGTTTATGCTCCTGCCAGTTGTCGTGATGGGTCCTCCGGAAATTGGACAGTGTTTTTTTCACAGTCATCTGCAGAGTAGACAATCAGCATTGAGCTGTATCAGTTATGGATTTAAGCTCCGTGACAAAGAAAAAAGGTTGAATACAACAAAAAACCTGCTGAGTAGAGCACAGTGTTTAAGCTGTTATAAGGCCTAGAAGGGCTCTGGGGACTTCAGTTCAGTTCAGTTCCCTGATATTTTAATTTTTGCAGTTCTGGTTAAAGTCTTCTGACTGGTGTCATGATTCCAATATTCTCATAAAAAGGATACTTCAACCTACAATTTGAGTTTGAAAAAATTAATAGATTCTTATAAAGTGAAATGCTCTTCCTCTCTTCCTTCTCCTTGGATATTTCAAACCAATGTTTTGGGTCTCAAAACATGAGGAGGAGTGGATGAATCACATATACTTCATAGAAAAAAAACAAATCAGAGGAGAACTATCTTCTATTATTAAAATATTTATTATTAGATTAACAGAAGAAAAGTCCAATCAGTTCAGTTTCTTAATTCAGTAAAGTACACCATAGCAAACTTTGTTAAATTTAAGTTATTCTTCAGCCATAAGCTCACACGTTAACACAGCAAAGGCCAACCAAACCAAAGAGATGGACCAAAAAAAATAGTGTTAAAGCTAACTGTTTCATTAGAAACTTGTTTCTAGGGCTGCTTGTAGAACCTTGTTTTAAAAATTTCAGAGTGATTTTTTGGTTCAGGTTCATTTTTTGTAGAATGCCAGTTCTATCTCTTTAGGCATGCACCAAAGTGAAAATTTTTAATTGAAAAAAAGACTTCTTCCTCATTATAGGAATAGTTCTTGCAGCTTTCAGTTCATGCTTTAGATTTGAAAGTAAGAACAGATACTTAACAGCAGTCCATGACTTAAAACATATCTGAAACCATGCAATAAAAAGTGGCAGAAACTAAGGTTTCTTTATAACTTCTTTTTTTTTTTTTTCTAGGAAAGGGGAAATAAGAACAGGCCAAGCATATTTTAGACATGTTATATTAAATAGAAAAATGGTGTAAGTATTTTTACCTCAATAGGCTGAGGATCATTAAGATGGGCACTGAGATCCATCAAGAGCTGTGGCATCCAGGTGGGTACATCATAGGGACTTGACAAAATACACGCGCTAAGTCCTAGCACACCAGCGTGGCGTTTAACCAAGTCTGCAATTGGACAGTATTCATTTACATATGGCAAGGTGCAACTATCTTGTCTAAGACATTCCTTAATCACACAGCCAAACTTAAAACAGGTTATCAGTGAAAATAAGGCTGTTTTTAACTCATGGGGATGACTGAAGAGAGCCTGTATATTGAACAGATCTAATGACAATCTAATGACAATAACATACTGACACTAATATTGAATCATAGAATGGTTTGGGTTGGAAGGGACCTTAAAGCCCAGCCAGTTCCAACCCTTCTGCCATGGGCAGGGACACCTCCCACCAGATCAGGTTGCTCAAAGTGTCATCCAACCTGGTCTTGAACATCCGCAGCTTCTCTGGGCAAACTGTGTCAGTGCCTCACCACCCTCACAGTAAAGAATTTCTTCCTAATATCTAATTGAGCAAGTTTTGACTTTGAATTAAAAGAATTATAAAACCCACTCTGCCACAGTAGAGTCTTCTAGCTTCTACAGAAAACACAGACAGTTCTACAAATCATGCAGTCAAATAAATTCACACAGGTGTATGGATCTCCAAATTGCTTCTGCTTTCTTACACAGATTCATTCTATGACTCTTATCTTTCATTTCTATTGGAAGAACGTGTAAAAAATTTTAGTCTGCAGCTGCTGTATACTTTATAAGCATTTCAGAACAGCTTTCTTCTCTCAAAGAATGAGCTACATCTTCTCTTTCCTATTTCAGTGTTCAGAATATTTTCTCAAATACTGGAACTATCTAACAATAAGGAAACCTAGCCCTTCTGAATCAAATTAACGTGACTCGGAAGCCTAAATGTTTGGTCAGAAGCCAAAGCTCCTAACTAAGGTTAACTAGGCGGGGGTTGTTTTTTTTGTTACATTTTTGTTGTTGTTGTTGGGGTTTTTGTGTGTGTTTGTTGGGTTGTTTTGGTTTTTTGGGTTTTTTCTTTTAGAATACAACCCCACACTGCTAACAAATAGAAGGTAAGGTGAAATTATGTTCAGGCAGATAAGGAAGTTTATTTACTGAGGAAATAGCTACCCCTCACCATTTGTATTCTTAACTCTGTGAACTGTGCACATGGGAAATCGAAAAATCCCTTTAGTGTTAATTCTGAAAAACGAGTAAGACAGAAATACATCATAAAAAATATTATTTGCTTTTTTTTGTAGTAATGTATCCTTATTCATCATTTATGCTGTAGATCAAATTCTCAGAGCAATTTTCTTACCACCAGAAGGAATCGTATCCACCACTGAACCCAGGTCTCGCTTTCGTTTTTTTGGTAGCCTCATCTTGCACAGCTGCTCAAAATGGGTCTGCATGGGACCATCCATCGTGAGAAAATTGCACTGTAGCAGACCACTTAGCGTGGTAGCAGCCATTTCCCTCACCTACGAGCAGAGAGGGTACACGCCACCGTTACTAAGCACACATGCACAGCCAGAAGCAGATATTTATGCTATTACTATCCTTTCAGGTACATCCAGCCAGGCCAGGTTACCGAACTCTGCCCAAGAAAAGTCTTCAAAATGTTATCCTGTTATCTCATAAACTACTACCTAGTTTACCATATGGCTCTTTACAAATTGATAACCATAGTTCTATTGTAATATAGAACTACCTTCATACAATTTGTCATAATGTGACCTACTACTTGAGCAAATAATGTAATTCAACTCCATTGGCAAGACACATGTCAGACTACATTAGCTTTAGAAAGTTTTAAAATAGACCTTGAACAAGAACCCACCTCAAATAATCGATCTGTTTTACAAAATTTGTAATAGTCTCTGTATTAACAGTAGTTTTACCAAAGGAAAAAAAAAGCACACGTCATTCAAAAGCATTTTGTTTTCCTCCTCAAACGTACATGGAGACACTAGAACTGACAAAGGCAGAAGGGCGTTTCCAAAAGAAGGCAGAAGGTGTGTTTATGAGACAAAGCTGATTCTGTTTCACCCATAGCACAAGAGAGATATCTTTGAGAGATACACAGATCCTGGATTAATAAGCAATGACAATACACTTCAGGGGTTTATGGTCAACAAGTCAGTTCAGTAACACTCCAGCATTATTTACTTTGTTGTCTTGAGTACCAGTTCTTTTCACTACATCAATACAAAGCAGAACTCCAGGATGGAAATACATTCTTCTCTTTAGTAACTCAGAAAACCAAAAGAACAAGACTAAAATAAATTTTCATCTAATTGTCAAACCATTCAAAATGCAGATTTCCTCATCCATTCTTTTTAAACCAGCCACAATACATTTATAGTGGATTGCGAATAGGGACAACTCAATCACTTGCTTTAAAAAAAACCCCTACCAATCAGTTCTAATTTAAATCTCATCTACTCAAATCCACCCAAGCCATGGTTATAGAACCATTAGACCATATTTAAACTGGAGTCCCTCCGAAACTCACTTCTACTTTCAATAATTGCAGGCTGACAAAAACCTCCCAACATTTCCAAAGTTGAAAAACGAATCAACTTGTTGAAATGCTGACAGCAATTGCCAGATTTTTGGTAAGTACATACTGTTACGTCTAACTGTAAACAGAACATTTGTCTGTCTGGAGTACAAACACCTACCAAAGCTCTGAATCCAATGCAGCAGATTATAATAAATTACATCCTTGTACATAATGTTCTGAACCTCCACAAAGCAGTAAGTATAGCTGCAAGGGCTGCGATAATTAAACACACTGTTAACAATAAGCTCTTGAGACCTCATTCCATTTAAATTTCTACAGCACATTATTCAAACGTGATCTACTTTGTTAACAGCATAAAGGAGTATGGAGTGAAAGTCTGCCAGTATTGTTTATCAGCAATTTGTGAGTCTCTTAAGAACTAAGCTATTAAATGAAACATGATGTGCTAATGCAAGACCCAGAATGGAAAGAAGCTTGGCTGAAAAGCGAGCAAGCTCCCAAGTGAACTGTACTCATTTACATCGCTATTCGCTGTATTAAAACCACTTTCATTTCTAAATTAATAATGTAATTGAAAGGAATGCCTTGCTGCAAGGAGCACCTAGAAGCAAAGCCTTTAAAATCAATCAAGCTAATCATTCATCACAACATCTGACACTAAATTTATGGATCATCATATCCACATGACGACTTACAGACTAGAAGAACTGCTGAGGAGCAGCAGAAGAATCCTCTTCCAATCAAGTATGGTTTGGATTTGGGTTTTTTTGGTCAGAATTGACTGACCGAGGTCTACAAAACCACAACAGTATCAGAAGAAAGACACTCTACAGCACAAGCAGAACCTCAGCGTGGTACTTGCTAAGGGGCTACTTACACAGAGAGAATACTCTCACTACTGTAATACTGCAATGTAATATGAAAAATGTTTACCAAGACATGAGAGCTACGTATTCAGTACATTGATTTATAAAAATATAAACCCATAATGCACCTATTCAAGGAGCTTCCTAGATCAAATTAAGGCTGAGAAAACTGTGAGAAAGATGATTTCGCATTAACCAGGCTATAACTTTAACCATAACTCCAAGTTGAATACAGTCATTTTCCTCTATTTCTGAGTAAATATAATTTCCCAAACTCAAATCATTCCTGCAGCTCTCTCCAACCACCTACATAACATGAAAATTAGATGTGATATTCAACTCTGCTGTACACAAAGGTATGATTTTTTAAGACTGTATAAATTTTTCCCTCTATCAACCTGAGGGTCACATTAGCTCTTACTTTCACACCACCCCATCAGCTTTGTGACCCCTCTGTCTTTCAGAAGAACTTCCCACTATACCATTTAAGTACAGCTTTCTTCAATTCTAGAGATCTGCACTTAAAGCTGGATGCATGAAATCTGCATTCAACAGCAGCCAGATCGCCCTATGACGCACGTTCGCTTTGTATTGCGGTCCTGTTGCTATTTGACATTCAGTGCAGTCATCTGACACTGTCATTTCCCAAGGTTCATTGCAGTGATTTCATGAAAAAATATGAAATCATCAGGAAGCTTAAGAACAGTAATTTTAGCAATACTAGAAGTGCAAACTGTGTATTAAAAGCAAAGAACATGATGGGCAAAATAATTAGGTCTGGCACCTTTATATCAAAATAAGTAGAAAAAAAAAGTATTTTTAAATCCAAGAATCAAAATCTCAGTTCCACAGGGTGAAGACTCCAAATAGGAGTTAAAGGTAGGGATTCTATCGAAGCACGCTTGTCTTAAAAATCCAGCATTAAATAAATACATAGAAATTACTCTGGAAGATACTGCATCTTGCAAATTATTATCAAGAAAGAACTTGATAGCTGTATTACCACTTGATAGAACTATTATCAAGAGAGCTCAAAGAAAAGTGAAAGCATCCATGGTAACAGCATGATCGTAAGGGGTTATGAACACAGATAAGCTTTTCTGATTTACATCTCTCTAGTGCAGAAGAATAATTTGGCACATTTAAAATAAGTAGATAAATTGTATTAAAGTGAATAAAAGGTATTTTTCAAAATCACATGAGACTGAGGTAAATGTTCTGACTGCTGTGGGCAGCAACTTATCAAGGATTGCAAGCTGTTCACTGTAACAAACATTGACATGAAAGGCACAAGAGAACTCATCTGAACACTGAAACAGGCACGGTCAGGCAAGAGGTCTAAGTGCTTGTAGAGACTGTAATGTCAAATCTTTTAAGCCAGAAATTTTAATTTGTATATTCAAATTTATTTCCAATTGATTGTTCAGAAAAACAAGCTTCACATCTCAGATACAACTCTTGTTTTAAACGTAGCTACACGGGAGATCTATACCAGGATCTTTGTTTTGGGTAGCAGACTTCCAAATCTTCTGTCTTCTAGAAAGTAAAAAAGCACCCAAGCACCCAAAAGGAGAATTTCATTGACATTTGCCAACAGCACAAAAACAGTGAAAATGATGGCGCAAGGTAAATGGAACAGACTGGAGGTCAACAGTGCTTGAATGTGATCAAATACACTTAAATTCAAACCATTTCAGACAAGCCTTCAGTTCCATAAATTAGTGAAACAGAATAGTATTGTGATCTCCTCCCAGCTCAATGTGAGGAAAGACTCAATGATAAACATCAAGCACCCTTCCCCCCCCCCGCCCCCGAGAACACGCTTAGGATCCCAATAGCACTTCTAAGAGCATCGTGTGCTTTCATAGACTGATCTTCAACAATACGTATGTACCACAGCCATGATTTTGGATTTTATCTCCTTCTATTTGTAGGTACTGAAGTATCACTGGCTCAAGCGGCATATAAAAACTTGTCAGACTGACAAGTAAGCTTACAACCATTATCTCTTTGAACCGTGTAACACAACCAGTACAGCATCTGCTAGACAAATTCTGACACGTTATGCATGCATCTTTCACAAAATTAAGGAAAATCTCCTTATAGCTAAAGAAATATTTCCTTAGTGAGCTGGATGCATAAAACTGTATTTTTGTAATTAATAAGCTGATATGATTAAATGGGAAACAGACCTATCGATTAATAAATAGTGGTTTTATAGAGTTTTCACATAGGAAGGCATTTTGCCTTGTTGGAAATTGAATTTTCTACCAACATCCACAATAATATTTATAGTAACACAGTAATATCCCTATTTCAGCTGTCCTTAAACCAAGAATGAAACAAAGCAATGTTCCACTCTGTCAAAAATTAGAAACAATGGAATTTGAAATAATCACTAATGAAGTATTTTCTCTTGGTATGGAATATGAAAAGAAAAATGGATCGTGAAAAAGAAATCCTATAAAGCTAGTTGTATTTTCAACATAGGAAGAATGCTAAGCTAGAAATACTTGCTGTGTTAATTCATAACCGGTAGCTTTTTCATAAAACTTGACAAGGGCAAGAAACCAGTCATGTGAAACAAAGAAAAAAAAGTCTGACTTGCCTCAAGCTGTTCATCTTCCAGGAGCTTTATAACCAGCCATCTAATGTCATTGACTGCTGCTTCGTTGTTGAGAAAGATAAAGAGATTGTAGAACACCATGGTCTGGAGGTAGGTTAATATGGTATATCTAGCATGCCAAGAATTGCTTCTTGCTGTCTGCAAGTAAAAATATTTAAAAAGTAAAGGAGAGTAAAGTGAAAGGAAGAGCTACCTGGTATGAAGCTAACAATATATACAACAAAACCTTTTGGGGAAAGTTTCAAATAACTTCTCTTACTCAGATGTTTTTGTCTCATACAATCCTAAATTTCCAACATGCGCAATTAGACAGTAATTTATTACAGGCTCAACTTCCAAAGCCTATTGTGATTTCACAAGTATCTAATACTGCCAAAGACAAAGTAGGCACGTTTCTCCCTTTGACCGATTCCTGACATCAACAGAAATAAACCAGAAACACCATTCTGCTCGAGTACAAATACCCTATACAACGGATTTGGAGAGCCAAGATTTTTCAAGTTTCTTTACTTTGATTTCCACTGCTTACGGAAGTCCAAATTATTGAAAGCATCTGGCATGGCTGGAGACTAGCTTGCACACTGCAGTTACTATTTTGGCTGTGTGCACAGCTTACACCAACATTCTGCAATTGGTAGTTTTACTACTGTAGGCCAGTCTTTAATGACTAGAAGGAAAAAAGCACTTCTTGCATGACAAACTATACAGAATGAACCACTTAAATTTGTGTTGTTTTTCAAAAAGCAGTACCAGTTGATAAAGACGCTGTAAAAATATAAAAAGGCAAGAGCAGTTCTTTATATGGTGACTTATTTTGAAGCTGGATTTTGAATTGTTATGCTCATGAAGAAACATGTTTAGCTTAAACTGATCCACTACTGAGCCAAATTTTAATTTACTAAAATACTGTTCAATTTCTTATCAAGATACAACTTGTTTAAATGTTCGAAGGTAGGAAACAAAACAAAACTCATTGTTGCTAAAACACTTCTAATAAACTCTCTCCATTCACTTCTAAGAAAATCAGTATTTGATTCTCTTCAAATCACTACTGTATAATAAAAACCACCAACAAAAACACCCCACCACACAGAGTGCATCAGGTGCCAAGAAACTGTAATCTATTTAGACCATACTCACTTGTTTTAGTACCTGAAGTACCAAAGGCACTTGCTGAGGATACAGCAAACCCTGAGACATTAATGACAAACACATCTTAGCATCTCTTTTGAGCTCATCGTAGCTATTGTCATTTTCTACGGGTGCAATCTATAGGACAACATCAGAGATGGTAAAAAAAATAAAGCTAGTGTTAGTAAATACGCATTGCTAACAGCAAAATCCTGTAAAACTTTCTGCTTCAATCTTATGGAAAGAAAGTTATATCTAGGAGAAATACAACCAATATAATGCTAAAAGATTAAGTTACATAGGAAAAACAATATAATGTTAAAATAATCTCAGCCATAAGATGTGGAAAAAAGTGAATTGAATAATCAGATCCTTGTGCCTAGCGCCATATTTTACTTATTGGAACACTATGGCTACTCCGAAGTTCTTAAGGAAGATTAAATGGGTGCCATTAAAACTTTGGTTCCCCATTGCAATTGTTTTGCTATCAAATTTGATTAATTCAATATTTTAGATGTAGGTCCAAAACTGAGACAAAGCTTCATTGGTAGTTCAGGTTCACTTTCACATATGTGACCACATATTTTGTGGTCACATATATTATTGCTGGACACTTGACTGATGTTGATCTCAAGTCAGGCATATGCTTTTGAGCATGCAACTATGTATTATTTCAGATACATAGCACCAAATGACCCAGTTTCACAGAAGAATACAAGGATTAGAGGAGCAAGGAAAATCAACAGAAGTACCACCATTTAGAAAGAATTGTATAAACATGGAACAAAAGAAAAGAACTAAAAAGGTAAGTATCAGAGCAGAAATAACATACATACATTAATGAAGTGAACACTTTTTCACCCTGTGAATTAAACATTCTCCTCCTCTTCCAAATTACACATGTACAGGGCATTGACCTACAAGTTATTATTATCAGGAAACCATGTAACAGGCGATATTACCAACTGTAAGCAGACATAAGCATAAACCACTCCATTTGGGACTCCTTGGAGTGCAGGTTCCTTACCATTATTGTTTGGCTTTTGATTTTATTTTAAAAGTTCCTTATAACTTCATTTTATGCATAAAAGACCTTTTTAATCAAGCATGATTAATAAAGCAGCAATTAAAGCATGTACCTTGAAAAACAAGGGTAAAAGCTGGAGCTGCTCTGTGACAGCTGTGGAAAAGGACCGTCCTGCACTTGCCATCAACCACTTCAGAACTGTTTTTATAAAAGAGAAATGATCACCGATTAAGAAGATCAGAAACAGTAATAATACTCAAACAAATTATAGATCAAATTTATTGCAAGTCTCATCTGAGAGATTATTATATTACACTGGACCTATACTGGTAGTTTGACCCTATAAAGGTGATTTTATAAACCTCAACCCTGAAACAACACATAGCTTGTTGCAACACAGAACTGAGAGGAGAAATTCTATACTGCAGTGGTCTGATTTGCAGACTCCCATCATCATGTCCTAAAATATCCCCCATTACTTAATCTCATTAAGTAACTCACTAGTTTTCAAGAGTTTAATGCCCTGAGTTCGTTCATCTTGTTCACCAACTCCATTCTCTTCCATAACATGATTCTGAATTTCTTCATCTGCTTCCATGAGAGGTTTAAGATTTTCAAGTATCCGGGTAGTAAATTCATGGACACGAGGAGATTTAGTTGCAGCAGTATTTGGCAAGGAAACATCTATCATGAATATGTAGGTCAAAACACTAAAAAAGCAAACAAAGAAAGCACGAACATACAGTTAGCATGACTATCATCTACAGAATGTAGCTAAAAGTGATCCCAGATCAATTTGTTGAATTTTGAAGTTTAGTATTTATAGAAAATTTCTTATCTTCACTTCAATTACTTAAAAAGAAATGATTTTCAAACACCCTCTTTAGATATTTGAATCAAGCAGGGTTAGACAATCACCAAGGTGCAACCCACCTCTCCTCTGAACAGACCTACAACGCCTTTTTAAGTCACTAAAATGCTCTCTAAAGGATTTCCTCTCTATATATGGCTTATTAGGTCTCAGACACAGTAAATTTAGGTTGTAGTGCTGTGTTTCTGTTTTGGGGGTTTTTCTTTGTGGGTGTTTTTTTCGGGGTGGTGGTGTTTGCTGATGGCACTTTAGAGATATTCTACATGAAAGCAACAGGCCATGTATAGTAAAAGACAAAACCAGAGTAATGATCTGAAGTATCTGATGCAAATCTGCTAACAACAGTTCATCTAATTTCTATTACCAGTATTAATGCACAGAGATAAGCAGTTACCAGTTCAGTGTAATTCTTTAGATACTCAACTACACAAATAAAATGAAATTAAGAGAAAACCCCTCAAGAATTGCAGAAGAGAATGCTGACCTTCCTATTCTCTCTCGGACGTTCTTGTAAACCTGTGTGAGTTTAGGTTCCAAATACTTCAGCAGTCTGTGCAGCAGCTCTGGTACTCTCCATTCTTGCTGTGCAAGGCCACCTTGCAGTACATAAAGTCGGCTAGAAATCAGAACAGAAAGTCTTTAGTCATACAAATCTGTTCCTCCATTCCCCAGTCCCCCCCAGGCCTTGTTTTGGAATATTTTGTGTGTCAAAAGATAAAAGTGTCTTTGTGTGGATTGCATGCAAAGTTGGGTAAAAATTACAGTATGAAACCACAGCACTGCCGTTATGCCAGTTTCCAAACCTTCACATTCTGTTAACTACAAGTCAGCGGGCACAATATGCTCTCAATACATTTTATCCATGCTTTACTTTCTTCTTTATTCAGCCACAATAAACCAGTTAATTTTACCATGCATCTACAAAAGATCCTCCTTCGCCACTCAGTGGAGATTCCAGCAGCAATTCAAATAACCAGTGTAGTTTCCTAGGATCTCTGCTCTCCTGAAAATAAACAGGTATCAGAAATAAGCAAATTGTTTGGGTTTTTAAAATGTAAATAACATATAAACAAGGAAAGTTTTGACTTTTTTTTTGTCCAAAGGTTTTTTGGATCCCTTAGGTTTATCCTACTAAGCATGTGTAAAGTTAAGTATCTCTAGATAGTGAGCCTCAATAGGAGGAAAAACCAATGAAACCACACACAGTTTTAATTATTTGGTAAATACAATGATAAGAATAGAAGGAATTTAACTTCATTTTTTGACACATATGAATAATTACGCCTGAATTTTGCTTAATAATTGCCAGGATTCTGGCTGACAAACTCTGAAATCACTTAGCAAAATTCAGCAAAGAATTACTGATTCAAAATATTTGTGGCCTATCATTTACCCTGCTTCTCTGACACTATAACTCCCAGTCCGCTGCAGCGTGTAGAAATATTATTCTATGATGATAACTTGAGATTTAGTTTTCACAGCATAAGGCTATGCTGCACACTTTTAAAGCAAGAATAAATGTGTAAGTTGAGTTTAAAAACTTCCACAAAAAATTGAATACATAGCAAGCACACACACTAACATCACCCACTAACCTTATGTGGCACTTCAAACTACTTAAAAGGAAAACTAAGGCTTTATTTCCATTCAAAAATGTTATATTTAACTGTCTGCAAAGGGTAGAAGAGAGCAAAATTGCTGGAAAAGCTATAGGATTTTAAATTAGTATTATTTTTATACCATATTTACAGTTCTCAATTTTAGCTGATAAAATATAGACAAATACCTCTATTCATAAAGCTCCAATTTACATGTTATCTCTAAAACTTGACCATCTGGATACAGCTTTTCAAGATTCAAAATGTGGTACTTACGCAGGAGGTTGCTATGCATGTGCCCCAATCGTTATACGTTTCCACTGTAATGTTGGATAAAGCTGTTCGAAGCAACGGACAGAGAAGCTTCCAAAGTTTTTCCACCTGCTCAGCAAAAAGGCAAAAGAAAAAAAACTTGCCTATTTAAGGACAAAATAGCCATCTAACTTCTGTGAGCCCAACTCCTTCCATCTTTTCAAATAATGGAAAAACCAATACTAATTGGCAAAGCAGCTACAGTATGATATTTATGATAAGAAATATAATACTATCAGAGGTAAGATTTAAGGACTCGTAATTTTGTTTACAAGGTGTTTAGAAATACTGTGGACTATGTGTGCACCATTTTCATGATGATTTAATTGTATTAATGTATTGATTTAATTTATTTGCGTTGCACAATTGTATCAGAGAATGCATACTCTTTGCTTTTGGTAGGACAGGAGTCTTGTACAATCCAAGAACTCCCTCCCTCTCCTGCCTGCCTACTTTTTATTAAGGGTTATTATTTTTCAGCATAGAAAATAATTTTAAAGATAATCCTGACAGCTAGGTCTAGTCTAAAGAAAGATGCAATAGCTGTAATAGCTCAAGGTGGATATAAGCATTTATTCCAATTGGAAATCACAAATAAGCTTTGCTATCTCCTTACCAGCAAATTGTTCTTAGTTTTAATCTTGAAGCATTATATAGTATTATATAGGCATCACATCAAGCTATAAATTGTTCACAAAGTTTGGCAATGAAGCATTAAGTGTTGCACCCTTTTCCAGTCCTTTGTTGGACACAGGTGACACATTAAAATTTTATATGTTCAGTTAAACCAGACTTATTTCTTAACTTCCATGCATCACTCAAAAACACTACTTCAGCACCTTCTCAAATGTCCAGTGTTTAGAACCTCTTATTAAGCCAGCAATAATTTCAGCAACACATCTCTGAGTGCTTTCATGAGAGTCTGCCACAAGTTGTTCTAAATGGGGCTGAAGAACTGGCAGGAAGGCATCATCAAAGTTTCTGAAAAGGCCCTGTAAAAGAAAATGTGGAAGTGTCTTCAGTAATTATCTGTCTAAATCATTGTCTTTGTAAGAAAAACATAAGATCATGAAATGCCTGAGATTTGAATATGCAGGAAGTGAAATTACTTTGCTTTTATTATACAGCAGAATTATGCACAAGTATCCTATATACTTCTGTATTACTCTAAATATGTTTCCCTATGTAGTTAGTCAGAAGAGGATTAAAAGGATTTATCATAACAGCATGCCTTTAAAAATTAACATTTTGCAAAAGTGGGATTTAAGCCAAGAAGAGTGTGGCTTTGATAATTATCTACACAAAGGAAGCAGTTTAGTTACTGAACTCTAGTTACCTTGAAGAGGCAAAATCTGCGAGGATTAAATTTGTCTTTTCCTTTTCTGTCTTCTAAAGACAAAAATTTTATTAACTGCTCAACAAATTTGGGATCAGAAAAGTGATCATATATAATTTGTTCTGCCTGTAACAGGAAAAAAAAAGATTAGCTTTAAGGTGTCCGATTTGTCACAATGATACCCCAATCTTTCCAAGTCCCATTTTCCATTTTAATTCTTTTTTGGCAAAAAGCATGCCTGGGCTATCCATGTCCCCTCTCATTTTATAGGGAATATTTGGTAATAATGTTTAGCAAGACTCCTGACTTTTATTTTTATTAATGACTTTGGATTGTCTTTCCTTGCATTAGCACAACATTCCTACAAAGCAGTCATTCTAACTGTCATCAACTGCCTTGTTCTAAACTCTGACAGAGATTTGATAGGGAACAAGAAAGTGCTCGTCAATACAATTATTCCATCATCACCGAAAGAGAAGCTGCAATACACTAAAATAATAATTTCTTCTTGTATGTTAACACACTAAGTATGAAAATGAAGTAGAAAAATATGATTAAAAATGCCTTGCGGGGATCTATGTTTCTGAAAAATTATCACTTCTGGCTTGTTAAAAGCATGATTATCTCCACAGAGCCATGAAACTGCGTAGTTGAATTCAATCTCCATCTTGGTTTGCAATCATGCAAAACAAATCTGTATACACACATTTTGTGTGAGCACTCTGCAAATGGCAAGCAATGCTTAGGTTAAATGAGAGAAGGGAATTTGATCTCCACAGTAATCTGGGGACAATATTAAAAAAGGAAAGGAGAGTAATTTAAAAAATAAAACAACCCACAAGCCTGAAACATGCTGAAACCCTCACCTCTGTCAGCTCATCTCTCCTTCGCCCAAGCTTTGGCTGATGTTCAACTGGAGCATAAACTGTCATAGTTCTGAATATTAAAAAAAAAAAAATACAGTAACATGTTTCAAAGTAAAATAAAGCTTACGATAAATTTTCTATATTTCCTATATGAAATAGGATTTATCATCAACTCCAAAAGAGAAAATTAAAGAAAATTTACAAGAAAATTAAGTCTGTTACTGTAAAGGTTTTGCTAGAGCAAGCAATCCTGAGTCAGTAGTGGCAGAATATTCTGCATATTTTGTGACTATATAATTTTTAAACATGCATACTTCTTTTTAAATCCAGCAGTTAAACAGCTGTATGAAATAAATGCCTATAGTACCTACAAACCCCAAAGAGAAGCAGGTAGAAAATAAATGAAAAAAAACCACCAACAAAAAACCCTCCACAAAACCCATCCAGGAGCGGTAAAACAGGCAACGAGTGCAAAGCATGAAATAAATTGTGGGGCTTTAAATTTCAATTAAAAAAAATTAAACCTAAGAAACAGTATTTAATTTCCCACAGGGTTTTTTTCTGCTGACTCTTACAATTCTATCTTAATGCTTAATGATACTCACTGAGGCCAAGTGTAATATCCCCAGTGCGTCTTCTCTACAAAACAACAGGACTCCCAAGCTTCCTTAGTCTTTGGTAAACTCTGACTGTCATAGTGCAGCCACTGGTTATCCACTCTGTCACCAGCCTGAATGCTGGAAGGCTTAGGGCTTCCACCTGGTTAAAGAAGAATTTATACTCTATCAAACTTGTTCATTAACAGTCCCAGCAAATATTATGACTTTTAACAAAATGTTCTAAAGAACTTTCATTACTCACTCCCCCCTCCAGTCAAATCTGTACAGAGATTTGCTCTAGGAGATTAAAAGTAGCACTAACAGAAGAGATTCCTTTAGTAATTTAAATAGATGCGATACTGGAAATTATTAAAAAGAACAAAAAGGAGATATGCAAATTATTCTCACAAATTACAAGGCTTTTTGGAAGGAGAATGACCATATCTCTGAAGTATTAACTCAAACCAAATAAACGAATAGCTTAATACAGACTTGCACGGATAAAATTGTTTTAAAAAAAACCCAAGCCAAACTGAAAAATGTCAGATTATCTATTTTGTTTGCTTAGGAATTTCAAACCAGAGAGAAATGAAAAGCTTGTGATTTTATGTTTAATTTAACCAGAAAAAACCATACTTTTAAAAAAATTTAGGATAAACATTAGCAAGACATTTCTTATATTAAAGAAAACCTACTTATTTCATAAGGGCAGATGGGCACTTTCTTGTGTGTTCTCTTAAGTTGCTTAAGAATACCAGCCACAGCCGAGATGGCAACCTAAAAGAAAGAAATGGGCATTAATGTATCCATTCCATACACTTACCTCCGGAGGGATGTGTCTAATCATCTCATTACAGCCACATTTTAAGCCAGCTACTCAGTGTCCTAAAAAGCCAGTGAAAATTACAGTGAACTTTGTCACTCCAGTGGCTGATACCTCCCATAAAATAAATCTCACTCATTTGGGGGGATAAAGGACAGGGCTTAAGAGTGACTTTCATAGCCCAACAAAAGCTTCCCCAATAGTCATTTTCAGGATGAAAAGGAGGTGGCTACTGGTTCCAAGCCTCACTGAGGAAACAAGCAGAATGGAATGTATAGATATAACACACAGATGACTCCCTTCAAGCAATAAGCTGCAGATGGAAAAAACAAGACATCTGCAAAAGAAAATCTGCAAAATTCTGAAGTAAATAAGAATGAATAGGCACATTACACGTTTTCACAATTCACAGACTTCACGTTCTATGTCACAGCTACAGAACTGCCAAGACTGTCATCATCTTGGGTTGGGAACTTTTGTACATGTACATGGCTGGAAGAGTGAGGAGGGACACACACCCCAATTTTTGTGCTTTATCACAGCAAGACACCACAAACATCTGATCTAAAAAAAAATATATATATATAATAATGTTCATTTTACCTTACGAACGACAATTGCATCATGGTTGAGACACTGCACAAAAAATTTTATGGCACGGACAGGCAGTATCCTATCATCCCTCAGGAGCAGAGACAGAAAACCAATACTTATGTGCTCGAACTTCCAGGGACTAAAAAAAACACAATAAACATTGAAAACAGACAATAAGTAGCAGAGTTGCAGGTACTGCTTTTGCACAGAAGTGATTATATGGACTAAAATTATGTAAATACATTTGGACTAACTTAAGCAATGTTCTATGCGACTACCATAGTCAATGAGCTTAATTGTCATTTAAGGAAAGCTCCGATGTTCTGAGAACATGTAAGTGTAAACAAACATATTCAGTCAACGGTCTCTTTTTGATCTTGATATTTCAATGTAAAATGCAACCTAAAGGGTATCCTTTTAAAAGTTTTTAAACAAATATTAAAACACTAATAGATCAAGCTAATTAATGATAAAGCTAAACTCCAAGATATGATCATACCTAATATTAACAAATCAAGCTCCCAATGAAAATAAATCCAAGGCTTATTCACATCTTTAACTAGGACATGGTAATGCAAGATTCCCCTGCACTGGCCTTTATCTTCCCGTTGGGTCAAGTATAATCCGTATGCAAATGTATGAGGACCCCCAGCAATTCAATTCTTACAGACAGCTTTGCAAAAGCTCTCCAAATCAGCTAGCCACAATCTATTTTATGAACATTGCTACTGACAAACTGCTTTTGGACAACTAACTCAAGGGTGAAAAAATATTACACATTCCTGGTCATGCTAACAGCACTTCTTGATGCAATTCCTGTTTATTCATGTAGTCACCTCCAATGCACCTCCCCAAAAAATCTCAGGCACAGAAAGGGAGACTTACAGATTTCTTTGTTCCACACAGTCCAGCAGCATATTGACCAAATTTTCATAGTTTCTGACGGAAAAAAGAAGGAATCATCAACCAGATGCTACTGAGAATCATTTAAAACAGAAAAAAAGTTCCCCAATGAAAGGTGGGTGAAGATGGGGTAAATGCAGCAGAAACGGGGAGGACAGAGAATAGGAAGGAGATATGAGTGCAGAGAAAAGAGGCTGCCAGGCCAGGAGAGAAGACATTACAACTATCCTTGGACATTCAGAATTTGTTGATCTTAAGATTTAGTTTAGCAATTTTGGATTATTATGCTTAATATCCAGTAAACATCAAGCAGTGCAAACTGGTGTTAAGGGAAGCTGAACTCACCGCAGAGCCTCAGCATTCTTTTCTTTCTGTCGCTGAATTCCTAACTGAATTTCTTCTGAACAAAGACCTGTGAAGTCTGAACTTGGATGTTCTGATTTTTGCAGCATAATTGCTATCTCAACACATTTCTCTGGAACCTGTTGACAGGGAATGCAAAGATTTGAGACTGATCAACAACTTAGAAGTTTTAATGTTTGCTTCCATTTTTAAATAAGCAGAGTTTAGGACCATGTGAAGAGTGCAAAATTTCCTGTCCACATATATAAAAGTTCATGAAGAAGCATGACAGACAGCTTTTGTGCTCACACAAAAGAATTATTTCTCCAAGTAAATGTCTTATTCTATTTTAAAATAAAACAAAACCCAAATTTGAATACTTCATTAAAGCAGAAAAATTTTTCATAAAATATTTTTATTAACTGGCACTTGTTTGTTAAAATCAGTGCCATGCCATTTATCCCACTGATGAGGCAGAAGGCAGTTGTGCAATGAGTGCTATGTGTTAGCGCAGTGGGACAAGACTAAATTAACACTGATGTTATTTGTAATGACACTGTCCTACCAACATGCATCTTCACACCTGAACAGCATCACCCATCCTAATTAACACTGAAAAGCAACTTTAATTTCCTTTCCATAACACTTCCTTAGAGGTTAACAAAAAGTTACAGATTCCGATACTATTACAGGAAGGTCTCAAAAAACCAAGCCTACATTCCATCGTAACAGAAGTCAGGATGCAATCCACAACAGAACAAAATCTCAAATAATATAAATGAGTTTCAAGCACTGTGAGGGTGGTGAGGCACAGGCACAGTTTGCCCAGAGAAGCTGTGGATGCCCCATCCCCGGAGTTATGCAAGGCCAGGTTGGATGGGGCTTTGGAGCAACCTGATCCAGTAGAAGGTGTTTCTGCCCATGGCAGGGGGGTTGGAACTAAGTGAACTTTTAAGGTCTCTTCCAACCCAAACCATTCCATGATTCCATGATTTATGTAATGAAATGCTCTCAGAATTAACAACAAGTAATCTGTCACTTACTGCAAAATCCAGTCCAATTGTTTCATACTGCCTATGGATTTTTTCTGCGAGGTCATCAAAGAGTCTGACTATGGATGGTTTTTCCAAAGACATAGCTTTGCTAAGGCCAGAAGAAACAATTGCTGGCCATGTCTGTGCAATACAATCCCAGTCATGAAGATTCGCCAAACATACTCCACTGTGATTTCCAAGGAGACAATATAAGGCACCCTGTAAAATGAAAGATGTGATTTTAAAAAGTTAAAGCATTATTCACATAAATGATAACTATCTACATAAGCATGCACCCACACAGAGTAAGAATTAATTTTAATGATATGGCAACATGAAGATATACCATAAACATTCAACTACGTGGCCTCATTGTCAAAACACTGAAGATTTTTCCCAGAATTCTCTTCATGCTGAAGAACTGTTTTAACAAGATTGGAAGCACTGCCAATCAATTCATCCACAGATTTTTAAATTACATTACAAAGGAGATTATTCAATAATCAAGTACCACCCCTCTCTGAACTCATTCGTATTTGGGCTGTTGGCAAATCATTTAGCTGTTAACTAAGGCCAGAGATGAAATTATGCTGGATGAACAGGATGTGGATAACTACTGGACATGACACCACAAACTGGTGAATAGGACAGGTGATTGAGAAGCCTGACAAAAGTTTCACATAGTGAAACAAAGTGGAGCTGGATTTCACTGGTGATTGAGTGTTACAAGAGAAATGGCTGAATTTCACAGGCAGCAGGAAGGAAGTTGTGAGGACCTTTTGGAGAGTCTCACAAGAACAACAGTGCCTAGTTAACCACATCAATAATGTCAGAGAGGCTACGGTTGCCTGGTAGCAGCAGAAACACTCCACGTTCGGGTATGGCAGCAAATGCTGCAAGTGTAGCAAAATGGGTCCAACTGAGAAAAAATAACTAGGCATAAGTGGATTATCTGGGAGAAGACAGGGAAGGTGGACGGGAGATACAAGGATGGCAGAAAAATAATAATCAAGAAACAAGAAAAGGGATAATAAGATATGCAAATAATGTAATCACATGCTGTCTGATAGCATCTATCAGGCAACTGGACCAGGATAATAAGCTACAGCTGTTGTTCTGTCCATATGACATAAGCCTAACTTGTCTCTGTGGTCAGCAGGATTGAGGGATGTGCAGAGGAAAGAGGGGAACATCATGCTTTCAGACACCTGGATGGATGGATTGCATCCTGGCATCACTATGCCAGCACCATTTCCAGCCCTGAGAGAATCAGCAATTACCCACCACTTTGTAATAAAGCCTACTCGATCTAGTATAACTGTTTTGGGTCATCAACTTTTTGTCTATTTTCTTACACTGCCACAGCAGACAGAACTGCTTAATGAGTTTCACCACCTTGGACTACAGCTTCTCAACTTCCATTTCATAATGTAAAAATAGGTATTAACATACATTTTTGTAATATTTGAACACACAATGAAATGATGAATATTATAAATGCAAAATTCCTCTTGACAACTGATCCAACTAGTAATTCCTTACACTAGTCATGCATAAGTTACGCCTGAGTATTTATTTGCCATGAAAATATCAAGAGTCAGTCAGTCTGGTAAACAAGCAAATCCCACACCACCATTAAAAAAACTCCTATAAGAACACCTTCAAAAAGACAGACATGAAACGAAGTTAATGATACAGTACTTTAAATTGCTTTTGAGTGACATCTTGCCGGTCTGGACGCAAGAACTCCAAAACCAAGGGAATGATATCTCTGCAACAAAAATTGTACGTTCCCAGAGCTGTGAAGAATGCTTGCTGAGCTTTACTTCTGACCTGTTAGAAGAGGAGACATTACTAGAAACTATTCTGAACCAAAATGATACTATTCAAAACAACATCCTTATCCATTTCAGTTACTTATGCAAAGAGTTTCCATGATGCATTTGTGCACAGAAACAAAATTATTTGTAGAAGGCTGCAAATAGCATTCTTCCCCTCACCCTTGCTCACAGTTGTTTATAAGAAACTTACTTCTTCCTTCTAACATTTACTTGAGAATATCTACAAAGTTAGAGAAAATTCTTTATGTTGCCAAGAACAGTCACTGTGTTTTTAAGATCATTTGAAAATCAAGCAGCTTGGATAGAATAACAGATGAAGTTAGCAGAACTGTAAAGAGCCTGTAGACATCGTGGATGGATCTGAATTTATAAACACATACACACACACACAGAGTTCCCTCTGGGCAGAGTTCAACATCCAACTCCTGTACCACTTGTTTTGTAGATTTTTAAAACTTAGGATGCCATCATAGCTACTTCCTAAAAGTAGATTTACCATTCCAAATAGCATCAACCTTGTATATTTTTAACATTTTCTACCAAATTATTCTTTAGAAGACTGGAAATAAATCACTCAATAAACTTAAAATTCATAACCTGAATTGAGTGGAGAGGCTGCCAGCTAAGTTCTTTATTTGACAAAGAATCTACTATGTTTAAAGCAAAAACTATGCCAAAATTGGTAACTAATGCAAATGAAATAATTAAATATTTCATGTTGCCATGGAAATAAATTGAAAAGTGAAGACCCTGAAAACATGAAGACATCAACAAAAAACTCCACATCTTTCAGTCTAAAAGGGATTGTTCCTTACCTGACCATACGAACTTGTGGACAAACACAACAGATCTCTGATCAGCTCCTGGTGGGAGGTTTTATATTCACAGCCTTCCATCGTTAGTGTTCTCAACTAAATTGCATACAAAACACAAATAAAGGACAGATTGTTTTTACACTCCACAAATGCAAGAGAAACACTTCTGCAGAATTACTGCATCTTTTGCCAAGTGACAACATAAATCAGCTTTTCAAGTAAAGTGGTTAGTGAAGATTTAAGTGAAAGCATTACCTCATGCTGCAGCATAACTCTGTCTATCAGCAAAGCTCTGATATGCTGTTTCCTTCCATGGAGCTGTAAAAAAAAAACCCACATAATTTTGTTTAGATTTCAATATTCACATGAATAATTTGTACTGACTGAATTCCCCATGCATTTTTTTCTTATAGAAATGGGCAAATTTAATGTAGAAATAATTCTTGGCATACAACCTTCATTTTTTGCCCTGGCAAAGTTTATTATTTGTTTATTACTTTGTAAAGAAAAGGAATCTCTGGTCACAGAAATTTCTGAGTTAACAAGGACCAGAATAGTGTTATGCCGAGTCTCTGAGACTTTAGTCCAAAGATATATGCAAATTGAGGGTTACTACAATTCAGAAATGCTAAGCTATTCACTCATAAGATTTCCAAATTAAAGGTACAAAAGCTGCAAAACTATTCTTATCAAGGGATTAGATTTCAAAACTATGAAAACTGAATAAGACATTAGCAGAAATAAGGAAAAAAAAAAGTATTCCTGAACATTAGGAACCATCCTCACCCCCCGCTTAAGCTTCACAAAGAAAAATCACTGACCCTGTTCTCCATTGATTTTTTCACTAGATTAAAGCTTTTCCACCGTGAATCAAACTCATGCTTGTGAGACCCTTGAAACTGTAAAACATCGCTAATAATCTGTAGAAAGAAAATGATGACAAAGAGTGATTATTCTGCAAAATAAGTGATCTTGTTTTAAGTATTACAAATTATAAATATACCTTTATTATTAGAAATAAAGACTTGGTGTCATCTTCTGAATTATCAAGTATGTAGCCTGCAATTGGAAGAAAAAGAATTTATTATGAGACTATAGTCTCATAATAGATTAACTAGTTTTATTTCTACAAACCTTGAATTTAAGAATTATAGGCAAAGTAAGTGGAAAAATTCTCATCCATGAGGAATACCTCAAAATATAACACAGAACCTTTTAGATAGAGGAGTGGCTAAACTTACGCAGTAATTTCCTTGTAACCCTTGCAATTGTTTCTCGATAATTTTCTCTTGATAAATCTAGAAAAAACCCAAAACATTTATCTTAAGTTTTAAACCAGAATAATCTTAATCTGTTCTTTATTACAAGTTATATGGCTACAAACTCGCCACTTGCAAACCAATTGACCCCACATTAAAATAAGTATTAAAGCATCTAAAACCATTTCATAGTCCAATAAGCAGTTACTACATGCCTCAGTTCCTTATTTACACAGCACATCTTCACTCGGAAGATGGTGAAAAACACCCAACAAAGTCTGAAAAATGCAGTTTTATTCTAATGGAGCTGTATCAGCCTTTAGCAGGTTATGCCTTGATTCCTTCTGTCTGTGCGGTCCTTGGGTGATGGGTGTTGCTTCCTGCACCTCTCATCCGTGTGGTACTGCACAGGCCCTACCATTCTGATTTGGGGCTTAGACTCGAGGTCCCAGTCATGGTATCACAGGAGATTTGTATCTTGGATGCCATCACTGAAGATGAAACGGTGCATACATAAAAACTTCTGCATTGGCCAAAAAAGTCTATTTAAGATTGAAGAATCAAAATTATGCTCTCAAAAATGTTACAACCAGTCTGAACCGGATTAGGATCTACCCACCATATTCAACACCCGTGTACAGCTTTGTCTCTTCCAAAGACACCAGACTTGGGACCCTGCATAAAAACAAATCAAGTATTATCGCATGTTACAAAAACCATTAACTATGTTGAGTTTCACTGACATTTAATTCATTTTTAACAAGTTAATTTTCATGCCAGTAGCCCCGCAGATATTTGGATTTACAAACAGCAAAATCTAACATTTATAAACCAATCATATTCATGGGTCAGGATGTTTGTCAGAGACACATACACTGTAAAGGACACCTTGAACACAGAATCTTGACTTCTTATGTAACAGAACCTCACCAGTTGTGTTACACAGCCAGAGATTCAGTCTCATTGTCAAATCTACAAACACACTCAAAGTAAGTGTGGGTCCCTGTTGTCTTAGTCCATAAAGAACAGATGAATGTAGCTGTTGAAGCAGAATCTTTTCCTGACAAGTTGAGCTGATGAAGCTTTTCCGGCTTTGTTCTTTTCATTGTTAAATAAGGAAACATACCCATTATCTACAGAACTCACACTTATTGCTAAATCAAGTTCACTATTAATAACAATATCAAAAAATAAAGTCATGCTTCTTCCGGGATTTAGGTCAAACTTATCATTCCAAAATACTTTTTTAAAGTGAATTCTTGGTCTTCGTGGATTTGCTTTACATGAACTATGCCAAAAATACAGGCTCAGATATCACATGGCAATGAATTTAAAGGACACAAGCACATATCCTACATGCACTCAAGGTTGTATGTATTTCAGTTTTCTTGTGTGTTTGTTTTTTTTTTTTTAACCTACAATCCCATGCCCTAACAATATATGTAGACAAATTCAAGCTTTCAAAGACAAAATAAACCAGTGTGATATTAAACAAACAGCATCAGGAAGTAGTTCCTATAAAAATAAATCTTCACATAAAAATGCACTGACAGCATAACCAGAGCAAACAAAGCTAAGGGAAGCCATGTGAATCTGCTCCTATCACAAATGCAAAATAAAACCCAACACTGAAGATTCTGTATCTGACCATGTGCTACCAGATACTAAAATAAACTTTCAGATTTCAGGCATGGCAAACTTTGATCTGACAGAAGCAAAAATAAAGGTCATGTTTCTCCCATAAAAGTAAACACATGAAAACCTGAGTGCTATAACTACTGTGCTGATTAAATAAAGGAACACCAATCCCAAGGAAAACCACTTGCAACCAGGAATTAAGTAAACAAAAAATAAGTAAAAAGACTTTGCAACGCTTGTAACAGCCACATCAGCCACAACAAAAGTCAAACTGAAGGGTCCTTTTTGTAACTGATTTAAAACATGAAGTGGAGTCTTCATTTCATTTTCCTCATCGTATTTCTGGGAGCGCTAAGTTAACTTGAAAATAAGCCATTCCAAAAGTTTTCCCACTATTTATTCCCTCAGAACTCAGCACTGGTATAAGTGCTTAAGCTACAACTTGGCCACTAATACAACTTCCAAAATATCCAACACCAATTCAGATCTTTACTCCTGAATAAATAAATATATACGAATCTTCTGTGCTCTCATGTACCTTGCTCTTTTTGAATCATCTACATTATTGACTTTCAATGTGTTTGCTATGTATATCTCCAGGATCAGATCTCTCCAGCTGGGAAGATACACAGAAGGAGTATTTATGAAATTAATATCTCGAGGAAAAAAGCAAACCTCCCCACCCCAAATACTCGTTAAAAAAAGAAAGGTAACAGATAAATCCAACCATCTCAGAGAGTTAGACACTAAGCAGTTACTGGGTTTTTTGTACAGTATGCTGGATATGTTGATAGGTAAATGAGCTCATAGCTCATATATTTTTGCCCTTAAGCAGCTTTTCCCTGATATAAATACACAAATTGAGTTCATGTAAGCCTTTCCTACCAACACAGCAAGGCAAGGAAAATTGACGTGCAATTTTCCAGGTTTCCCTCAAGCATTCTACAGAAAGATTCCATATCTTTGTGTCCCCTTCCTGCTCCCAAAAAACGCATTCAGTTGTTCTTTGGCAGCTAGCCAAATTCTGAACCACATCTGTAATATTTGAAACAAAGGAAAAACACCATTCCAAGCTCTCTCTACATTTGAAGTTCCTGAGCAGATCAGCACACCCAACACACAGCATCTGGCAATCAAGAACTATCCTGGTACAGTCCTTATGCTCATCATGACGTTACTCCATAGGTGAAACCATTTATTTCAATAAGGTTACAATAGGATAGATGTTCAAAATGCAACAAATTTTTCTAACTGGCCCATAAACTAATATCCAGGCTAATAATATTCAGCATTATAAGGGTCTGCCACTGAGTCAGAGAAAACTCTAAGTGTTTTACATCTGACACACAAAAATAAAGAGGCATGAAATACCTAACTTCAGTCAATACTGACAGCAAGATTCTCATGACAATGCACACAAACAATACTGTGCTTCATTCTGCATCGACAGTTTTCAACATAGAAATTACCACAGAAAGTCCACATTTACAGCTGGAACAGAAATCCCAATTAAAAAGAACTTTGAAGAATTAATTCCCTTCTTTGCCACAGTACAAAAAATAAAGCATCTTTATTTGAGAAAAACTGATGCACTGTTTATCAACTTCCAGACATTTTACAGAGCACTTCATTCAAGTTTCTCTGTACATATTCCTCAGTCTGTAAGTACAGCCCAGCAATCAGCCACAGCTTTTCAGAAACCAGTAACTTTTAGCATCACTCCACTGATCCAATTGCAGAGGACATATTTCTAATAGCAACAACACCCTGTGCCATTTTAAGGACCAGGTCAAGGCTGCATCAACCTATTTCAGCATAAGAGATTAAGGGACAACAGTCGGAAGGTGTACAAGGAGAAAACAGGGTTACTCACCATGGAAGAGTAACTTTCCTTTTCTGTGTGCAGCTCCCCCAGAGGAGCTGGGAAGTTGCCTGGAGATGCCAAGAGAAGTTAGCTAGCCCTGCCCCTCAGCACATGGTATCACATCCTTACACATTTAAAAGAAGTGGTCTTATCCCCGACCTGCAGTCTGAACACCTTCAGCGAAAGGACATTAAAAAAGCTCCTATCAACCTCTGCAGCAAGAGTAGAGGGATACTGGATCCTAACTAACCCAGCTGTAGTTAAGAGGCAGACAAAGAAATGGATGTTCTAAGAGTAATCGTCTTTCTGCTTCCTGTTACCTCGTCAATAAGTTGGTTGCAAGGAAGGAAAGCGAAGCAAAGAGGAACTCAACTGAACACTAGTGACGGATTTCTCAACCATAAAGAGCTTTACACGGCTGCATTTGAAATTATCTTTATTATAAAAAGAGATGGATATCACTCACAATTACAGTGCCCCATTAAGAAAAGGGTAGACTGTGTGCACAGCAGCAATACACACACCTGCATGCATCTCATGTGGCACAGTAACGATCACATTTTGGTGTATATTTATTTTTCCCCAGCTATGCCAGGATAATTCACCACAGCTCTGACTCTGTGACTTTGAACACTTTAATTTAGCCACAAAAAAACTACTGCTGTCATCAAGGATTACTCCTCACAACCTTTGGCAGCCTCCTCAACTCCTTTTTTTTTTTTCCACTTCCATTCGTTACTATCCATTTTGCATTAAAAAAGCAATTCACAGAACACAGCTGGAATCAATGGCACCTCTACTAAAGATGAAGAACACTACACAGAACAGTAATATAAATACACGCTATTGAGTCATGAAATAGTTTTCTATTAATTTGTTATGCATGGTACTTCATAAGAGAATTCATTCCTCCTCCAAAAAAGGTGGAATTTAAACTCCTTGCTACTCACATGCTAAAAAATAAAAAGTCAACATCAGGGAACATTTATTAAAGTTCTGTTTCCTAATGGAATATAACTAGTCTCCAATTCTGACAAGTTTCCATTATGCAGTTTGTTTGTGTATAGATAGTGTACAAATTTCTTTCTACAGAATTTCTTATCTCCTTCCTAAACACCTGCGCAGGTATGAAACATTCCCACTAACACCAAGCATTTAAAATAGCATGAGCTAGAATGGGATTTTCAGAAGGATGTAAGTTATTTATTTCATTAATGCAACAGACGTGGGAATTTTGCTCCCAAAACCAGGAAGGAAAAAAAATAGAAATCACAAACCACACATAAAACCTGCTTGGTCTCCAAAAAAGGCAAAGCATTATGAAATGGAAACCATTTATGGTCTAGGTCACCAAACAAGGATATCACTCTTCAAGCACTTCACAACAGCTATGCTGGCATGTACACTAAGGGTGTGCAAGTACACACACACAGTGTACACTTCTGCGTATACTGAGCATTCCCAAGTGAAGTGATCAATTTAACAATATTTTCTATACTAAATATACCACACTTCACTTAGAAGACTACCAGTCGTCAAAAGATTAAAAAAGGAACACAAGAAACCAATGAATCAACATGAAAACTTGAACCTAGATTGACAGGAGACTCACGGAAGTTGATCCCAATGTACACACTTGTAGATAAACGGAAGTTCTGAAACCTTTACTCTAACTGGTATTTATGAAGCCATTAAAATAATGCCATGATTTGATTCTAACAAAGAGAACACACCAGACCAATGCTGGAAATTTTATTCATGTTCAGCTTTATCAAACAATAAATAAAAATTAACAAAAAAGAAGCAACTAACAGGAAAATTTTGTATATTAAATATTCAAGAGGCAAATCTATTTTCAATAGCTAGTAAATAAACTCAATAAGGGGAAATGAAGAATGATACTTTGAAATTATTGGGTACTCTCAGATGTTTGACATCGAGGAACAAAAAGCCCTGTAAATGACCAAGCGAATTCCCACAAAACTTTAAGATTAAAAGTTTCAGTATGTGAACAAGGCAATAAACTTTTAGACGTTATTTCCCTAAAATGATGATGGTGAATTGTAGCACATCACTGAGAATCAAATAGAGAAGAATCTTGGGTTAAAAGCACTACTACAGTAAAATGTAGTCTCCACACCAGGGGAGAGCCCTTACTCATATTTGCAACAGCTCTATTTTCCTACTGCAGAAGGAACTCCAAAAGAATTACAGCAACAACCAAACACCAACCAGCAAATAGTTACCATGTCAGCAGAAAGCAGTCTCGTGCATTCATCTCTGATTTATTTTAAAACAGAAAGGTTTAGAATGTGAATCCAGATTCACTTGTTTTCTTCTCCCAAATCAGTGCTCATAACTTTCATCGTATTCTCCTCCCTTTGGAAGACGACCACATTTATGTAATACCGTGATTTAAAATTCATCAATTCAAAAAAACCCAAACTGTGCACCTAAGGCATGAGAATTTTATTGAGGAGCACAGGTCAATTACAACAACTAATAATGAAATAAGCATCTGGCCAACTTGTGACGTGACATACAGTCAATACATAATTTTCACAATAAGGTTTTCCCTATTACTTAAGCAGAAAAGCTCTACTGCCTCACTCAGTCAAGTCATCTTGCTTTGTACTCATCACTGCTATGACCGAGTCACTTTGATTAATGATCAAATTAGGTACAGTGGTCTCATGCTGTTACAGCCTGTTCCCAATGGAGAAAGCAGCCTTTTTCCTTTATTCCTGCTGCTGCCTTCCCCTGTCTGTCACCCAAGCAAGATTGCAAACAGACCCTCAAAACAAGGTCTGCAAATATTTGGGTAGCTTTCAGTGGTTAAACAGAAAAAATAAGTCCCATATGTTCAATGAAAATGCACCTTGGTGGCAGGAGCAGCCTGCAGACAGGGAGAGTTCACAGAACTAACAGAACCATCATAGCTATTCATCATCCTGCTACACACAGAAGTTTTAAAGTTCGTTCTACCCACGCATTTCTTCTGCTGATGTTCAAATAACACAGCTCCAAGTTCTCCCCCATCCAAGTGACTTTCATTCAATGAGCAGGCAAGAAGATTACAAAGGAACAAAGACTCATCTGTCGGTCTCAGCAAGAATCTTTGGGTACCCTTAACCATCAAGCTGAAGGAACATCTAGCAGTTACACCTACTCAGCTCTTTCACACAGCCAGCAAAACAACAGTGCCGTACTACAGGTGTTTGATCAGCTACGGTTTATTGTAGTCAGGTAGCACAGGTGGTACCTGACAAGTAAATTTCAGTGCTGGTTTGTTTTAGAAGTACACATGTAGAATTTTAACTTAAATGTATCAAGCCATTACCAATAACTGCATTCAAAAATATTCCTATATTGCCACTTTAGGACAGTGACTATCATCACCACTACTAAATACTAACTGTGAATACACACTACCTGAAAATAAGGATGTTCTGGGTAACAGACATAGTCACTTTCAATAAAAGCCCTTCGGTTTCAAATTTGAGTGCTTTATATGCATTTCCACCACATATAATGGAAACAGGCTTGTGAACGTGAACTGAAATCTTACAAAAAAAATAACCCAGGAACTCACAACATAATATACATTGGAATCAAACTTTTTTTCTGTTTGAACAGAAAGTTCATCAAAACACACCTCCTACATTCAAACTGGATATAATGTTATGGACATATGAGATAGAAAACAGTATTCACAGGACACTGCTTCATACTGCTTTTTAAATTAAAAGATAAGTCCCTTATTACAAATATTCCCGTGATTTCCTGGGGAAGGGAGAGGAAGGAACAAGGCAGTGAAGAGGACATCTTCCTTAATGACACAATTCCCTTCTGTGGCCCTTGCTTACATACTGTAACCTACTAACACAGAACACACATTTCATAAGCAGCATCACTAGAATAAACACTATCTGTCCTGGACAGACCAACTCAGCCTCATCTCTCGAGATGCTAAATTGACACTGACCTTTCTAACTGTTCTTGCTAAGGTGAATAAACTGTCAAGGATCCAACATTTATTTGATATTAAGTGCAACAGATCTCCTTAAGTATTTAGTCCACCTTACCAGGCCAAGGTACAACCTACCATGCACAAACTCACTCTAATTTCTTCAGATTGTCTCCTTTATTAAAAATCCATATTCTGTTTGTAGTCATTCAAATCATACAACTTAAATGAAATACATTCAACTTTGGCAGGCAAATTCCAAAGTCTTGTGTAAAGTCACTGAAAAGATAAACTGACTTAACTATGTATTTTAAAAGCCTTAATGTAAACATAACAAGTTCAGGTGTAAGACCTGCTCACAGTGGGCAGATGTTTCATCAATATGCATAAAGTCCATCCAAAACCAGATATTGGTGGATTCTGAAGCTCTGCAGACATTTTAGTAGAATGAACTATTGAGTTCCAAAATCCAGACTATGAAAAAAAAGTCTGATTTTAATTTCACAGTATCACAGTATTACAAGGTTGGAAAAGACCTTTGAGATCATCGAGTCCAACCTATGATCCAACACCTACACCTACTCATCATCTAAACCATGGCACTAAGTGCCTCATCCAATCTCCTTTTAAACACCTCCAAGGACGGTGACTTTACCACCTCCCTAGGCAGTGCATTCCAATGGCCATTCACCCTTTCAGTGAAGAATTTTTTCCTAATATCAAGCCTAAATCTCCCCTGACGAAGCTTGACACCATGTCCTCTTGTTCTGTTGCCAGTCACCTGAGAGAAGAGACCAACCCCTGCCTGACTACAACCTCCTTTTAGGCAGTTGTAGAGAGCAATAAGGTCTCCCCTGAGCCTCCTCTTCTTCAGGCTAAACCCCAGCTCCCTCACTCTTCATAGGGCTTGTGCTTCAGCCCCTTCACCATCCTCATCGCTCTCCTCTGGACGCACTCCAGCATCTTGACATCTTTCTCAAACTGAGGGGCCCAGAACTGGACACAGTATTCAAGGTGCGGCCTGACCACTACCGAGTATAAGGGGATGATAACCTCTCTAGTCCTGCTGGCCACACTATTCCTGATGCAGGCCAGGATGCCGTTGGCCTTCTTGGCCACTTGGGCACATTGCTGGCTCATGCTGAGTTTCCTACCAGCACTCCCAAGTCCCTTTCTGCCTGACTACTCTCCAGGCACTCTGTCCCCAGCCTGTAGCTCTTTGTTTAGTAACAAACAGATTTTAGCATGTTCTCACGGAAATTATCTGTATTTAATAAGCCAGCACAGAAATGAACAGAATGAAGCAATCTTCCATCAAGTAGACAAGTCATTTAGAGGTTCATTATAGGCCAATGTCTTAATCTGTACTTTAAGAATTTACAGACCTTGCTCAACAGTATTAGAAGATGATCCTAAACATTCACAACAAACCAAAATCAGAGCCAATCTAACATCAACACATTCTAATGGTGGCTCCATTTCACTCTTCTTCATAGATGGAAAGGTTCACTCTTCTACCAAACAAAGCTACAGTTATTGGCAATCAGACAGCACAGACAAGGATACAAAACTGCTTACTGACGCAGATATTTCTTCATTGATTAATAAATTACTATAGCTACAACAGATTTTTTTTATTATTATTTTGGTGGTGTTAATGGATTTTTCTGCCAAGATAGCCTTGTAGTTTGAAGTTCAAGGCACTCAAGAATAAAAAAATTCTCTTTCTTTGAAGGACCAGCACCAGAAACTCTACTCTTGAGCTTGTGAGCCATATGAATCACTTGTGAGCCACATGAATTACAAGCACCTCGTGCTTCCTGTCTAATAGATGCCAGGGCAGGATTCAGACTGAATCAAGAAGCAATGCTAACACAGTCCCAGATTTTCCCAATACAGAGCAGCAGCACATCGCCGGTACAGGAACAGTCAGTGCCTTCTGAAAGGTGCCGAGTCCTTATTTTAGAAGATAGTCATCAGCTTGAATGCCCTGCACTGCCTCTAACTAAAAAAGTACTTCCCTGAATTTCTTACATATTAACTGGTAAAACATGGCCTCTACAAAACTGTCCAGCTTAACAAATGTTCTAACAAATTCTCAAGAGGTGTCTCTCTTGCTGTACAAGAAGCTCACAGAAGCCAGGCACCTGAGACTATATTAATCTACCTTGGCACTGTCAATAGCTGTCACTCAGGCAAAATCATCTCAGCAACAACTTTATAGTCACCGAATACAGACTGCACCCATAAGTTTAATTGAAACCCTCCATATTTTAAACATGATATACAACAGGAATGAGGAGATCAAACTCTTAATTGCCGCTAATGTTAATAGTTCAACATATTATTTCAAAGAAGTCAAAGCTAAAGCAGCAGTCCCACCTATTAAAAAATAGTCTCTTATAAAGCCTGAACTACTGTAATGCAACAGAAAGTTCCTATTACTTCCAAAATGAAAGTTTACTCGTGCATTTTGCTAGATTTCTACTGTATGCTAGCACCAGCAGCCAGGCTCTGCTGTGACATCGTTCACAGGGGTCTGACCATTTGAATGGGACTTATTTCCCATTTAAATGTGAGGAAGTAACCAGTAAGAATTCAAGTTCAGAATGTTTATGACTTTACTTATTCAGGGTGATAGAAACATAGTAAGATAGCAATGCACTATGGTTTGAAGGCTTCCTTTAGAGAAGGGAATACACAGGAGTAAAAGGCTGTCTTCCATTTCTTTACATGAAGTAGCATCAGCAATGCAGTGCTGTCAACTACTTTTTATAAACATTTTCAGCCTTGCATGGAAAAAAGCACTTAATATTCTTTCAGGTTTTAAGTACTCAAGTGTTTCTGTATGTCACTATTTCTAATTCCCACATCTTTAACCTAGTATTAGAATTCCTTAAAAACAGCCACTGGAAACAGCTGTGTGATAATAGCAATAAGAAAGCACTAAAAATCAGTATGAGGTAATACAACTGCTAAGAATGTCTGTGATATAAAAGTGGATTTTACTTACAGATGAGTGACCCTTTCTCCTTGTAGAGGAGGCAGAACATTCCCAGAACCAATCAAGCAGTTATGCACTATAGCAAGACTCTGCTGCACATCATCTCTTAAACAAAAAAGAAAACCTCATTACTCAACTGTTAAATGTTTGAAAATACACAAATGATAAAACATGTATTTTTTGTGAAGTTTTATAAAAGCTTTTTTATTTATATCAGCTTTAAACACAAGAGGAAGCACTACAGATATCAAGGAGTGTTTTTTTGATCCAACCTAATTCTATTACAGAACTCCAACATTCAAATTTTCTGAAAAAATTCTTTTGGAGATCTTATATTCTGAAACTCTGAAGATTACTTTATCTCATTATATTGAAGTTATTTCAAAACTGAGAGCTTTACCCTGAGAAATTGTTTTGAAGAATTTTATCTAAATCTCAGATAAAATCCTTGAAATAACTCCTCACCTCAAGACCAACAAAAGTCCTTCCCACTATGAGTAAGATGAGAGAATACTTTCGTTATTAGTGAATATTTTACACTTTGAATATAAATTATAACGTAACGATGTGAACAACCTTTTGCTGTGTTACTTTAAAGAATAAAGGAATTATTTTTAAAGCTCTCTCATCTAATGTAGTACTTTTCATGTATTGTTACCAATTTTGCCCTTTGTTCTCGTCTTTGTGGTAAGCAGCTCTGATTTGTAAAATAACTCCTTTCCACTCCCTTAAGACGTTCCTTAACTGAATAGCTCTTCATATTCACGTATTACTTATCAACTCTAATTACATGTGTTCCACAAAAGCTGTTAGAATTTTTCATTCTATCTTTAGTAACAGAAAAACTTACTCTGGAGCTCCTAAATTTATAAAAAGTGTTTACCCTCCAATTATTAATTAGGGGAATATTGGAAAAAAAAAAAAAATGATAGTAATTCAAGCTCCAGGAACACTGGAATTCAAAGCAATAGCAGGCTCATCCAGTACCCCATGTATTCACACCAGTTGCTCCCTCAGCAACCAATGGTATTCTCTACTCATTCATCTTTGCTGTCTTGCCTTCCAATTTAATTTGCAATTCATGCACTTGGTGGTATTGTCCCAAATCACCACCATTTATTTCTGTTATCACTGTTCACATAGTAAAGCTTTGACCAAATCAAAGTTCATTTCTGTCAGAAATTAACAGCTTTACATACAAGGTGTCAATGAGAAAAAAAACCCCAACATTCAAATAAACCAAAGAATTATACAGGGAACATATCTTTTCATCTTTTAATCTAAGTATACTTTCTGATGGCATTCATTTGCCAAGTGCATATTGTCTTTTTCAGGTAAAAAAAAAACATGGGAGCTTGGTCAGACATAAGTATTTAGGAGCCTGACACACCATGCCCTGTTTCATGCAGAGCTGCACTTCACAGCATGAGGTATAACGTCACATGCTATGAACATCAACTGAGGTGTATATATAGCTCCAGGGACACGATGTTTAGCGTGAGAAATAAATGTTCAAGATTTAATGCTTGTAAACAGCTTTAGCTATTTGATACTTGTAAATGCTCTAGCACATACTAAACTCGTGATTATCTTGTGCTTAAGAAACTATCCTTACAAAGCCATGGTTTCGCACAGAGTTTAACAAGATTGGGCAACTGTACTCTTGCCTCCATTTCAATCTGTTATGCCACTAACTCTGTTTTACCTCCTCAGTTTCAACACTGTCACTTTTTGCAGGGACACACTATGTACTGAACCCATTTAGTCATAGGAAGGAAGTGAGAGAGG
Organism: Neomorphus geoffroyi; assembly: GCA_033558235.1. Lineage (NCBI taxonomy): Eukaryota > Metazoa > Chordata > Aves > Cuculiformes > Neomorphidae > Neomorphus > Neomorphus geoffroyi. The sequence goes on along the minus strand of JAUMJM010000005.1, from coordinate 97,386,325 downwards.
CAGAATTTCAAGCCAAATCAGGTCTGTGTTCTGCTTCATAGCTTAGGAACTCAAACAGTTGTTCCAAAAATAACAAGATAAGAGTCTAGAGGAAGAGTTTCTTTATTACCAGCTATAGTTAAATGGCAACATAATCTGTGGTGTCTATTTAAAAAATTCTGGAACAGAAAAGTCTTTATATCAACATAAAGTTTGGTTTATTGTTCTTTTTTTAAAGAGCATTTTTGTTCAAAATAATTTTATCGATTTTATGAAATGCACTTCCAAGCTATGTGTACTATGAAGAGTTAGAAGTCTTGGAAAAATACCAAAGCCAGTATAACCTCATAGTGTTTTTACCTTAATTTTTGTAGTGTCAGTGTGATTGGTAATAACTACTTAAAATAGACATAAATGCACCTTCTCCATATTGCACATCACAACTAACCTGGACATTTCTAGCTTTCCAGTTGCATAGTGCTCTAGTCTGGTGAGCTCAGGCTGAAGAAAAGTATCCAGCAAATAAAAAGCAAAGTTAATTTCCTCAGATGAAGGAACATGCCACTGGATGTCCAAGTTCCACAAGTCACCTGGTTTACCCCAGTCCTGCAGGAAATAAAGACATTTCTTATTAATCAAACTATGAAAGCAAATCGTCTTTTAAAAACACTATCATTTAATATTACTTAAAAAAAACCCCAAACACATGAACCAGCTACTGCTGTAAAGCAGACATCCCGACAATTACAAGAAGAAAACCAAGAACACAATAAAACTAAATACAAATCCCAAACTTATTATAATGCCTACGTGTACCTGGCAAATAAAACACACCTGTAAGGACAAAAAGATACAGAACTGTACTAGTCTAACTGAAATATAATTTTATTATTCCTTTGGCTGGATATTAAGAAGTATTGTTAAGCACAACTTAGACTTTTGACACTCCTATAAAGAACATACAGAGGGCAACCCATTTAATAATACTTCATTTCTCTTTCACATCACGATCGGGAAACCTGGTACTTTAATTTTAAAAATAAAAAAAAGAAAGCTAAGTTTTAATGGATGTTCTCATTGGTTTATAAAACTGTGCTAGCTTTCAGTAAACAAGCATTAGATTATCTGCAGCCATGAACTTATCTAAAATAATACTTTTCAACAAAATGCAGGTTTATATTCAAATAGACCAGCTGAAAACTGCACTGTTCATCTGCAATACTTCTAAACTGACCTCAAAGTCTTAGCAGCAGGTTAGCATGTTACTTTTGACAATTTCAGTATTTTTTAATGTTGCCATTTCTACTTTAATTTTTATCTCAAGCTCAGAGTAGAATCATTGTTCATCTGTTATTCTGCCTACCTCCAAAATACCATATGTCTCTTCTTGCAATTGTTTTGCACCCACTTACTCATTTTTCCAAACATCCACCATTATCTGATATCTGATAACTGCATTTACATGAAGAGGAACAAGGAAAAGCAGCAGCTCTCATCCATAAAAGCAGATGAAAGACTGAGTTTGCCCCAGTGCAACAATATTTCCTGTGACTGGATATTTAAGTTAAAGTGAAGAGCAAAATTCTGCTAAACTCCAAACTCTCCATAACACTTTACAATGGGATAGCTGGGTCTCAATTAAATGCATCATCTATTACAAGATTAAGAAACACGAGCAGGTACACTTGCTTTGCATTATCTTACTGTAGTCATGCAATCATTGTAAAATACATATAAAACATTAATATGTCATGCTATAAAGCTACTCAAAACAGTCAATATTCATCTTTTGCTATCAACATAACTTTAAGTAACTTGTAATTTGCTATATGTTTCAAAGCCCAAAGCATCTTTCAATTACACTTTCCATTGCTGCTACCCATGTTCAGAAATAGCCAAACATAAAACAAATAATATAGTGTATGATTGGTTTTTTAAAAAGAAAGTCAAATCCTCTAATCCTAAATAAATGAAAATCCTTGCCTTGATAGGAAAGTATTCAGAAAGAGGCTTGTCAAAGCCACCTGGCACACTGCAGTACTCTGTGGGGTAGATAAGTGTAGCAGAACGAAGAAGATGGTGCAGTAGGTTACAAGACAGAATGTAACCCTGCTTACAGGTTAAATGTAGGGTTCGCTGCAGTATCTTCCCAAGCTGCTCCCTGTATGGTAGCAACTTCTTTCCATCCACTCGAGTGATCTAATAGGAAATACAAACATTTCAATAGTAAACAAAACTGCTTTTGTTTGAGGACTGAGAGGATTACACCACTCAACCCATCCTGTACCAAGTTTCATTCTATACGTCACACAGAATTCAAATTAAAGACTGAACTTGCACATGAACTACCACCTCCACTGTTGTTGACAAAGTTTTAACAAATAAGAAACGTGATATACATCACCTCTCAATCCCATTCAAAATTTTCTAGCAATACTCATATGAATTTTGAAATTTTTTAAAAGATTTATTTTCCAACAGCAATTATTTTCCCTGCATTGATCTCTCCTCCTTCTCTAATTGAAATTATATTAAATGCTTTAATTTTATTCCACATACACACTGTATATTTAATTTGTTCCAACAGCAGTCACCTATGTCACATTTAAAGTTAGATGTGGTGTCCTTTGTACAACACTTACTTTGTTTTAACAGCAAAAGACTACATTCTTCTCCTTTCAGGGGCAAACAATGATACACATACACAAGAACAACATTCTTTGAAATACCTCTGACAAAAGCTGAAGATTCCAAAGCAGTTCCTTGTCTAGTTCTTCATCGTGTAACACATCATCATCTAGAGGAACAAGTAATAAGCACTGCTATAACAATAGTGCAGTCAAGCTTTCCAAACAAGCTAGATCAAAACCCAGATGCTTGCACTCCAAAAGTTCACTCCCAGCCTTTCTATTGCAATATTCCAATTCACACTGCATCCACATCCAACTGGAAGATATTTTAGCCAATTTAACATCTTGAATGCTTTTCAAGAAACTAAGCAATGTCTGGAGACATTTTAAACTGACATCTTTTAAAGAAGCACCCTCCTGCAGCTTGATAGATTTCTGTCTTGAAGTTACACATAAATAGCTGTTGATTTGTTTTTTTTCAGACAAATAATGGACAGAATTAATTTTCGATCATTGAAATGAATTTGTGGAATACACATATAAGTCAACCCATGAAAGTCAACCCAAATCAAAGCAAATAACAGTAGAAATCTTATAAACTTACTGACTGTGAGATGAGTTATAACATTGCAGCAATGTGGTACAAACAGCTTCAAGGATTCCTCAGGGCGGCACTGGAAACAGCATCATAAATAGCCCATTTAAAAAAAGATGCCTTATGGAACTCAGTGCATATATTGACAAAAATCTTTTAACAACATTATTGAAAAAGACAGAAAGACAGGTTGTATCTCAATCCAATTCAATCCAAAGTCAGCCTGACTTCATGATTTCTAAACACTCAAACCTCAAATTTAACATAAATGCACAAAAAATACTTCGTGAGTTAATCTCTTGAAATATTGCTATATGCAACCATCTGATTTTAAACTACATAATATTAAGAACCACCTGTATTTACACAAAAAATTAAAGATCTTACATAAGAAAAAGTAGTAGTATTACTTTTTCGTTCTTTAAACTAAAGATCAAGTGAAGTCAGAATATTTTCTCTCACTTTTACTGCAGCTCGGCACATATCAGCAACCATTCGACCAGCAACTCTTGTCTCAAATATATTTGAAACAGCAAAATTAAAAACCTTCTCCAAGGCAACCTAAAAATGAGTACAAAAAGATGGAGGTCACTTTTTAAAAAAATAAAATTAGGTATCATAAGATATTTGATGCTACACAGAAGGCAGCACATGTGCATAATATTGTATTCTTTTAAAACAGAAGACTGCAATCATGATTCACAGTAAAAATAAAAAATCAGAAGCAAGACAGAGAAAGCAGTTCTGTAGAATGCCTAAAGCCAAGTAAAATGTAACTACCATCACAATTAAAGCCAACAATACCATAGAACAGAAAGATTAAAGGTAAATAGTAACTGCTCAGGAAAAAAATCCTAAATAGTATCAGAGCCCATGACTTCAGGACATGGTTTAGTGCTGGAGTTGGCATTGTCAAGTTAAGGGCTGGACTCAATGATATTAAAATTATCTTCCAATGTAGATGATTCTGTAAACTCCACTCTATGCAACACCTATGTAATTGTACAGCTGCTGCCTTGAGCACAAGAATAAAGGGTGCTGCAGAAGTAGCACTGACAAAAGATTCATCAAAATAGTTTCAGTTTGCAGATTTTCACTTTTTCCTTCTTATTATTTATTACAGTATTTATTTATTATTTATTTATTACAGTATTGTTTATTAAAGTTACAGTAACAGACTGGAACAGGAAAGTACGTGACAGTATCCAGTATCATTAATATAATTCAATCACAGGAAGGTCTATATTCCCCTACCCTCAAGAGTTTATAAAGAGAAGAGACTGAGTGCTTTAACTGGTGACACAATGGGACGCTGCCTTCAGCTGGAGATTGGAGACACTCCTCAAGTGTTCACTTTGGGAAGAAATGAGGTCAGATAAACCTGGTGACTGACTCAAGCTTGGGGTTCTACTGAGAAACTGCCCAGAAAACCAGTTTTCCCTGAATAAGTCATAGTCTGTTGAAAGGGAAACTATGTTGTTTCACATATGAAAGTGAAGTAAAGCCAAGACATTCCTTAACTAACGAATAAATAGGGAATTAACTATCAACTCTAAGTGGCCAGCATGTTTTAAAGCAACTCACTACTATCCAATACCTTGCAAGGCACATTGAGCTATGTGAACAGTGTCGATCGCAAATAATACTTTAATAATGAACAAGCAGGAAAAATGCAAATTAAATACTTCATGACAACAAAAAATTAAACTTAAGACTTACACTAACCAAAAGATTCAAGACAAAATCATACCAAAGTATCCAATACACTGGTTCAAGATGTACGAAACTAGTAACTCCAAATATATACATTATGTAATGTAAACAGATTAAAATGTGTTAACCTAGCATTCAAGAAAAGAAACTGTCTGTGTAGCAACATGGATTCTTCACCCCCCTCCCTCACTTATTTTAATCCAGATAATTTTTCTGATCCCATTAGCCACATGGCTCCTTGAACAGCTGCTTTTGCCCAGCTGAAGAAATAGTAGGGAGAGAAAAGGAAAGTAGGGGACTGGGTAGGTTAGCATTACCATCAAAAGACATTAAAAAAATCACAGCCTAAAATGATAAAGTGATAAAATAGGTTGTCAGAATTATTTCTCCTAATGTTTATCATCAGTTGGCAAGAGGGCATCAAGAACCCAAGAGCTCTGTACTGATGTTTATAAAATAAGAAAACAAATGGACACGAAGTCTTAATCTTCCCGCCCCAGTCCTTTCCTTGGTTAAAGGTGGAAGTTCACAAGAGGACAATAAAAGGAAGAATCTGAACGCATCAGTCACTTGCAACAGAAAATTAAGCCTCTTAACGTTAGATGGAAAGTCTGTGTTCTACATACCTTAAAGATATCCTTTGAACACTGAGTAAGGATTGTACTGAAAGTAGAAGAGAGACCTAATTCCACCAGACTCTCTAGATGAGTCATTTTCTCAGTTTCAGTCTCCTCTCTGGTTTGTTCTAGTGTGCTGCTCTCTATAAGTCCAAAACACCTACACAAATACAGTGAAGTATATCATTAGTAAGCAGAACTCAAAAGTTTCATTAAGCTCGTCATGCCAAGCTTTCACCTATCTTCGCTTACTTACCTATCCATAAACTGCAGTACAAAATCCTCAAATTCAGCAGTTGCAGAGCACAATTCTCTTTCCACCTACAGTTTTCCAATGCAAAAGAAGAACAAAAGGTTGGCTTTTCTTAAGGAAACAGAATATAAACTTTATTTACTATATTAACTACTTCAAAACCACTTTCAATTTTTAAGTGACACAGACTACACCAACTTTCCTATTAAAGTCTGTACAGAGTCAAGTACAGTACATGAAAAAATTATTGCATTTTCCTCACACTGTCCTATCATATTTCCTGGCCTTGATGTCTAGCCAAATACCCTCTCAAGGTGAAATCGGGTTTGCCTCCATGGATACAACCTTTGGCCTTACTACTGATCCTTCTTTCCAGTGGGAGGTCAGCAAGTGCCTGCCAATTGTGGTGGCAGACTTGGCTCTGCTGGCATATTTACATTAGAAGTTCAGTGCACAAACTCCTCTTCATTGGCCACTACCTGAAAGGGACTACAGGAAAGCCGGGGAGGGACTTTTTACAAGGGCAAGTAGTGATAGGACGAGGGGGAATGGCTTTAAACTGGAAGAGGAAGATGAAGATTAGATATTAGGAAGAAATCCTTGACAATGAGCATTATGAAACACCAACACAGGGAAGTTGTGGATGCCTCCTCCTTTGGTGGTGTTCAAGGCCAGTTTGGACGGGGTCTGGAGTAGCCTGGCCCAGTAGGAGGTGCCCCATCCATTGCAGGGGGGTTGGAACTGCTTTAAGGTCCCTCCCAGCCCAAACCATTCCCTGATTCTAATTGAGTGTTACAGCTCTGGGACAATTAAATTAACCTTATTCCAGTAGCTGAGCATTCAGGATCTGTGCAATTTGTAGCTATGAGCCATTCTCTGAGCTACAAAGAGAATCTTTTAGCAGCGGATGAGACATTTTACATGGCAGCTGCAACTACTGCCTCATTTGTATTATGGCAGACAGAGCTTTGCTATTTGTGCTTGAATTGCTGTACCAAAAGCAGAGTCAAAAGCATAGTGGTAAGTAGAGAATCAGAAAAACTGTTTCTCAATCTCTCCTATAATTTTTTGCTATGTAAGAAAAAGGACAAACAATGCTGGAGAAATTGAGTGCACAGAGCTCTCAAACTAGAGATGAATATGAAGAGCGCTCCAAAGCAGCAAATTGGTGGGGTGACCTCATCCAACAACACAGGGGCAGCACAGGATAAAACAAAGAGGGAGGTAAGGCTCACTACCAAATGACAGTACTATTTCTTGACTGGAAGAGATTAACAGGCATCTAAAGAGAAAGCAATAGAATTTATATCAGAAAAGAGAAGCATGACTGCTTCACTTTAAAGATGACTAAGTGTTTTGAAATTATTTCCCATAGGAGGAAAACAGCCCTAGAAAGTTAAAAGAGTGCATAAATTTTTTTTGAAAAATAAATACAAACAGTTTTGTGGTATTTGTTTTGTTTTTAACACATACAACGTTTAAAACAACGGGACACCAATTCCTTCCAGTTTCCAGACAACGTTAGTTACCTTTTACCTTGCTCTAAGCTGTACTAGATTTAAACTAGAAATAATGTATCTACACTTTACAGCAGCACTGTAGTCATCTGTTTTTTTGTTTTTCTTTGTTACTTTAATGTTTTAGAGTGACAAGAAGTTTCCAAAATTAATGGTAACAAAGATGATATTTTATTAGACTCAGAAAACCAGAGATGGTACAGGACCACTGGAGACCATGTAGTCCAACCTCCTGCTCAAAGTAGGCCAGCTCAGAGACAAATTAGACTACAGAGGACCTTGTACCACTGAATTTTGACATAAAAATATTGAACTGTTTGAATTTAACATTATCTCTACAGCAACCTATCAGTAAGAAGCAACTGCTAAGAATACAAGGTTAATCTGCACACTGATGTCAACTCTACCACGCCGACCAGAAACAAATGTGATTGACATCCGATTTTTTGGTTGCATTTTTGTTTAACATAATGTTATGTATACAAAAGAGTAGCAAACGTGTTACAGTTCTGAAAAGATTACTATATTGCTAGAAATTCAACTGCAAACTAGATTATAGTTTTGTTTTTATAATTGCACAGCACTCTTACCTCTGAAAGATCATCTCTTTCTTGCAATACAGATGAACAATCTACTAAAGGCACCAAAGTAGAAAATGTTGCAATGAACTGGAATGTAATCTGTTGAGAGTTGCAAATGGCTCTTCAGTAAGTGTTACTGTATTCTACACATCAAAAAGCTTTTGCAATTACAACATGGGAGCTAAAGCAAATCACTACACTAAAAAAAAAAATTTACAGAGCCTAATTCTTCCACCTCAAAACTTCAATAGTTATTTCTGATTTCATATGTAAACTTAACAGTCAGCACTGTGCAAAAACCCCTCAGTTTTCTGAGTAAAATAACACTTATTCTTGTTGAACTTTAAAATTAGAAAAGCCCTATAATGTTTACATTGTTTGGATAGAAAATTAACAGGAATTCCTGAAGATGTGGGCTTTTAGGACCTAATTTAATGGAAACCTAGTGATAAAGGTTTTCCCATTGATCTTAAAAGACCAAGAACACTTACTCAGAGCTTTAGAAAAAGCTATTTTATCTAGGTTTTTCAGAGCTACCCAGTAAGTCAGTACAACGCTTAGCGCAATCTGGTGGTAAAGGTTAACATGGCATTGTCCAACAAGGCAAAAGTATTATCATAAGTTAGAGGCCTGTAATACTATTTTCTTACAAATAAAATTGTGCAGGAACAAAATGAGGCTGAGAACTTTTGGAAACATGAATTACTTCCTCTCATATGAATATAAAATGAAAAGCTTTCTGTGTGAACTAGTTGGCTAACTGTCTTCCAAAAAGCAGCAAGATTTACACACTTACCATACATTTGCTGAAGTCATTTGGATCCACCCCTGGCAATGCTCTCATCAGCAGAGGTAGCATGTGTGTTGGACCTTCAGGAAACCACTTTCCCCCAGATACCAGACTACGAGCTACTCCAATTACACAACTTAAAGTAGCTGTGAGCTGATGAGGCTCTGTCAGTGTCTCAAGTGCAGGATATGTTCTATAAAGTTTAAGAGCAGTCATATTAGGAACAACATTTCTAAAGTCTTCAAAGAAAACAAAATTGGAATTGATGTGTTATTTTCTACAGAAAGGTTACAAAATCTCAGGGAGAAATCTAATCTTTGTCCAATCAACTTAACATTGCTCTATCAGAAAACGTTCCTTTCATTTGATCAATCTTATTCACAACAAATTCAGGATTAAATAATTTGTTAGCAGTTGCAGCACAGGGATTAATAAATGCATGGGCTCTTAGATTCAAAGCTATGATGATTCTCCTGTCTGAGCTTTAAGGTACTCCAAACAGTGTACTTAAAAGTGTAAGATTCTTGTGGCAAGCATGAAAACTTGCCTTGACTGCCTCTAAACAGATAAAGGATATATTACTTAATGTTACATTAAAGCCTAGACCTATTTCATAAAAACCTGCTAAGTCATTGTGGTTTTTAAACCTTTCTTACCCGAGCACTTTTTAGCCAGCTGCACAGTACTTTGTACTGTTATCAACAACCTACAGTTCAAGCAAGAGTCATAGTACTACCCCTGCCCTACATTATTCACAGCACAAAGAACCTACACATACTCTACAAAATTAATTCGGAACCGCAGCTAAGGTAAACACACCAGTGATAGTTTGAACTACTGCACAGTCAGTCTGCTCTCAAACCAGAACAAGTAGACATACCAGTACAGGCATGCATTGCTGTCTTTACAATTGCTCTGCTTGAAATGTTTTCATTCAAAAGCAGATTTATCAAGTTTTTACAAACAGTTGAGTCAGAAAGGTAGGGAACTCAGGAAGGGCTCTTCATGACAAACTCATTTTGCCACTGTTTTTACAATATGAGTTGTTAAAGTTCAAAAGACTGCAAAGGAGGGGGAATATGGATAAGGACTAGGAAAAAAGTTTTTCATTGGGGCAGGAAGGAGATTTTTTTTTTTTGTATTTATAGAATTTCAGGTACCAAGGCATTAGTGATAGTATAAACTATTTTACACGGGCACATAACTTAATGATCGCTTATGAAGTCAGAAGTAATTTTAAACAATCTGTAACACATCCTGCCTTCAAACAGAAACATAAACCAGATCCTCATTACTACACAAACATGCAAATCCATCATTTTATATCCAGAGCAACTGAAAGCTAGTGAGAAAGTACAAGGTGGCTCATGAATAAAGTACACAAAGGTGTTTTTTCAACTGCTCCATCCACTATATGATACAAAACGCTAACAGAAATGCAAACCACTTGAGTACTACCCTGTATTGCAGAAGGTATGAGGAACTCCCAGTTGTCCTCCCACACACCCTGTCTCGACTCAGTTGATCACTTACAGTGTGTATTGACAGCTGTTCTCACTGCAAGCCTTCATTTGTAATAAGGAAATTGTTTATCATTTAGCATGACTGCTTTGCATACTTATTTGCTGGGAAGGGAACACAGAAGTTGTAAAGTTCCTGCAGAACTTACTTCTCAAGTACAGGTGGAATTACTAACTCTGGACGCATCAGTGCAAGGTTCTGCAGGGCTTGAGCAGCCTCCAGGCTTCCAGTTTTACTAAACATAGCCAGAAGAACAGGTTGAATAATGCATTCTACGAAGTCTGTAACATCTTGATCAGTAAGTTTATGACTATCAGGCACAGGAGTTAACCAAGTCATTTTCTTGTAGCGCTCACGATGCAGCCTTCTGACAACACCACTGGGTAACCTCTGAAGTAGCTTCATCAGTTTGTTCTGTTGAATACACAAGAAATGCTATTCAATTACTTGGCAGTAGCAGAATCTGAGCTGCTGAGCGTACAGCAGGCAATCAATAAGCCAGTATCTTGAAATTGCACAACTACAATAGAAGAAAACTCAGAAGGGCTCTAAATTACAATTGTCACAATTCATTATTAACTTTCAGTTCCCAAAATACTAACAACTATGCTGTTATTAGTATACCTTAAGATTTAAAAAAATCATGAAAAAGTATATACAAAGGATATAGACAAGAATTAAGATTACTCATCAGTAATCGGGACATTTTTGAGAGCATTTTCTGCACATTCACATGCATGCTAATACTCTATTCTAGAATATTTGCACTGTTTTGCAAATGGCACTGCTTTGACCAGTCTTGCTATTTTAATCCGTACTTTCCACTAGCTATCAAATGGAGATTCTTACATTCTCTAGCAGAAGACTCCATTAGCTACACCATCAAAAAGTTATGCTTTATCAAACTACATACCCAAAATCTTTTTTGCTGTGGTTAATTAAAACTAGCTTTTTCTAACTTGGAGACAGTAGGTCAGTAATATGAAAGCTGTGTCACAAAAGTAACACTGATACTGTGTGTCATCCTCATTTAAGTGCTTACTTCTTTTTCCTAGCTATGTACAAATTAGATTATCTAGTTTTGGATTTCTACATTGCACTTTGGTTAGAGGTTTGAAGAATACTCCCATTAGCCGTGGTCCTGACATTAAAATAAAAGTATGATTTGAATGACAGTCACGTATCTTAAAAATTAAAGCTTCAAAATATAATGCAATAAACAGACAATCTGACTGTTGAAGCACACAGGGCATCTATCAACACGTTTGTTTTGACAAGTTTGACTGCTGAAATGACAGCCAAACTTATTGCCCTGACATGCACAAAACTCACCAGCCAACGCCCATTATTGGAAGGATGGTAAAAAGAGGCAATGCTATTGAACAATCCAGACAAGTGCTTCTGCACTAGTTTACTTGGTCCACCCTGTAAAAAATTAACCACAGAATTTTACTACACAGACTAATTTAAAATGACAGGTTACACAGTAGTACAAGGTACAAGTGAGCACTCACTCACCCCAGCAATATCTCCAAGCACCAAATCACATCTGCAAACTCCCCCCCTCTCCCACCCTCAGCTCAGCACTAGGTACCAAATTCTCTCCATCTGATCTGATAAGGTTCACTCTTAAAAGTCACTCAAGCTTAGCAGCTACCAAGCATGTATTCACAGCAGCACCAGTAGCTGGCTGTTCACTGACAGAATGCCAGACAGTGGCTGTGAAATAAACCTTTCCATGTTCCAAACTGACAGTGAAACAATGTACTTTAAAACAAAGATAGCCTAAAAACACGAGTCTGCAGTGAGCTAAACAGAACAAACATTAATTTTAAATACATACTTAAAGATTTGCATTAGTTTTGTTTCACTTTATGACAAAGTTACTAACCATCATGGCTGTGATCCACATTACTGCATGTCCTACATCATAAGCATTTGTTAAGAATCTTGGAACAACAACTTGATTGCTTCCAACGGGAAGATTTAAACTCCTCAAAATTCTGGTAAAAATCTGAAAAGAGTTAAAAAAATTGGCATAAATTAATTTATGCCATAGAACTGGCTTAAATTAATTTTCTAATCAAAAGGTGTTTGGTGGTTTTGGTTTTTTTAAAACAACATAACTGCTGTGAACATACTTTAAAAAATCCATAAGCTGAAAGATTCGAAGGTCACACACACTGCTTAACAAAAGAAAATCATTAAGGGCCATTTCCACAAGAAAATGGGATTATACAATCAGACAGTATTTGTATAGCAAAGTAGGTTGTTGCTTTGGTTTGGTTTTGAGTTAGGTGATAACAGGAACAACTTCCAATGCTGTCTGTTACAAAAGGACGGCTCAGATTTTCAAAGTTCAAATTAGGTCTTCAAATGAATGTACTTAATTTGAAAAACTGGGCCACTGCAATCTAAGACACATACAGGGAATATGAATTTTTTTTTGCATAGGAATGCTTAAGACTTATCTCAAAGAAAACAAAACAATTTCCTAAAATGAGAACTATTACCTTTGGTACATACGGATCCCAGTCTATGTACCCGATGTTGTCAGTGGCCAAGCGGGCAAACAGATTTACTAAATGCTGAAAACAACCATAAAAGAAGGAAATATTCATTAAAATATATTTATAATAAAGACACACAAACCCTTAATCTACTTTACAAATGAAAGATAAAAGCTATCCATGGCACTAAAGCACTTGTAAAGAGAGTTTTCACTCTAGCAGAAGCCACCAATACTATACTTCATAATGCACCTGAATTCCTACCTTCAGGAGTCTAAGTCGTTACTCAGCTGAGCACTTACAAAGCAGGTAATAGTGATCTAAGTTCTGGGAGAGGCAGCCTGTCAGAATATACACTCCTATCTCTCCATTTTTTTTTAAAATGTAAAGACCTACTAACAGTACTTTTAGAAGGTATACACACACTCTCCCTTTCCCCAGGCTCTGTGAAGTAATATGAAAGGCAGAATGCATTCACTACCATTTCAATTCTCAACTATTTATTGCTAGGAAAACTCCGAAGAAAAATAGATGAACAACAGAAGAACTTTTCCTTGAGCTACAGGGAAAGAGCCCTGCACTATCCACTTTGGTTCTTGATAACTTTGATTAGAAAGTGACAGGCCATGCACATGTTCCATGGGAACCGTGAGGTGGAGCAGCTTAATAAGTGCTTATAATTGTAAATTCATGTCACAATGCTTCCACCCCAGTAAAATCATCTCACATGAGCTGAATATGGCTACTGGCCTAATACAGCATCTATATAGAGATACTGAAGAAAATTCACCAAACACATCTTGAAGGATTACTTAGCTTCCGCAGGAAGTTTGTAAGCTTTGGTTTATAAACATCTGTGACTTGTAAAGGTCACAGGCATTAGCTGTCAGTATGTGATTATCTGTAGAATTAGATACCCCATCACCAGAATACAGTCTCATGAGTCCAAAAGGGAACTGAAAGATATCCTCATGAAACAGATTTATCAGGACTGAACCAAAAAAGGATATCAAAGAATCACAGAATAGTTTTGGTTGGAAACAACCTTTAAGGTCATTGAGTCCCACAATCAATCCAGCCCTGCTACGTCTGCCACTGGACCATGGCCCCATAATGAAGTCTCACTCTCATATTCTGATCATAAGAAAGCACATAATCCACCAACATTCCTTGTATGAGCTTGTCCAAGTAGGGAAACACATATCATGTCTTCAAAAGCCTTGATGCTTCAAGGCTTAAAGTATCTTAAAGCTATGGCAAAGCCAAAAGAAAGAGCATTAAATCATCCTAGTATTTCAGAGACAGATATCCACAGAAGAACAGTTCACCTCAGTCTGAAGGACATGACAGCTTTGAAAACACACACCAGTTTGGAACAGTCACATCTGACATAGCTTGAATATATTTTTATGTGCCTTTTTTGTTTGACACTAGGAAATATCCACCGAAAAAACTCGTATTATGCACAAAAGCAACTGATTCTCTAGCTCCACTTCAAACAGCAAGTCTTTCTCCTGCCAAAGCAAGCTGATAAGAAGCTTGCAGTGTACAGAGGCTTGAACTGGACTGCATCCTCAGAACCCATGTCTAGCTATATGCATTCAAACTTGATGAAATGAACAATACTGCCCTGAAGAAGTGGACAAGACAGCAAAGGAAACAAGAAGTGAAAGCTTTAAGTAAAATATAAAATTGTTTGAGCCCTGTCATAACACAGTGGAAGAGGGAAAAAATATCAGCAATGACTTATGAAAGAGTGTTTATGATTATTTCTTAGACTGTTTGACAGAAATAAACCAAATCATGACATTAAAGTGCAGGTTGTCATCTTCTTGTCAAAAATAGTAGATAGAATTGTGACTTTCTGGATAGTCATCAGAAAGATGCAGAAGAGTCTACAGACAATCTCAAATAAAACTTTGGCAATCAGTCCTGTTCAAATCTGGACAACTACCAACTGTTGGATCAAAGGCTGCATTCCTTTATTGTGAAAAAACATAAACAGAAAGAAATATGCACAAGCTTTTCCCCAAAGAAATTGCCAGAAATGGAATGTGCTACAAAGGTAGTATTCAATGGTCTTTTGGAAATGAGTGTCTCCAAAGCCATCAAGAATTCCTCCTTGTGTATATAGGCAGAAGATTAGTAAAGGGAGCCAGATGGTCAGTGAGCTTTTGTTCATATGGACTATGGAAAAAAGCTGGTAATATGTCAAGTCTCACTGCAGTAAAGCCAAGGCACAGATCAGCTGACAACAGCACCTGAGCTGCTGGTGGCATTGTCTCAATGACATTTTACTTCCCAAGTTTGTATCCACTCACATGAGACATAAACAAGGCCAACATATACAGGGCAGACTATTTTCCTTGAAAGACATTGCCCAATGGTATTTTTGGCTAAGGGAGGTTCAGGTTCTTTATATAAAATAAAGGTGACAATAGTTCATTGCATTCAAGGCAAAACATTACTACTCAAAATTCAGGATCATGAAAGATGTGTTAAGATATAAATGATGGGACACTACAGAATTATGATTTATAAAAATCACAATAGCACTTTGCATCACTGTAATCATTAGCAGGCAGTCTGGAAAAAGCCAGCATTCCCAAGGCTGGAAAGAAGAGCTGCCTGAGCTGGCCATTAAACAGTGCTCACCAAGCACAAGTGCAGCCTCATTTATTCAGCCAATAATTGCTTGCTAACAATCATGACATCATTCTCTCTGCTTTCCATTCTATCACTGTTTGACTTCAATGTTTTGTGAGCACATTGCAGGAATATTTAAAAGGGTTTTGTCTAGTGTAGGTGAAAAGTAAATACTTACCCCTTCCCACTGGGGAAGATTTTGAACTGACACCCAAAGGCCTATAAATTCATCAAACCAAAGCCTGCAAGAGAACAAAATCAAAATAATTTTTATGTTGTGAAAGCAGCTCTCACTGACTGTTTATCCCTCACTTTGTCAGGTGATCTCAGGAATTCACCTGCCCCTCAAACCATTCAACAAGAGCAGGGATCAACATAGACACATGTATCACTCAGTCTCCCACAGGATCTTCCCAACCCCCAAAATGATCCTGAGTTTCAGTCCTTGCTTCTTTTACCTCTCCCTCCTCTTATTCTTTTCTAAGCCCCACTTTTCACACAAGTGTTTCACCAGGGCTTTCCTCAACTGCTTCAGCTTTGCCAGCCCATTCCATATTGTCATCCCAAAGCAGCTAAAAGAGATGAAAATAAATCACACTTCCTTTCCCTCTACCTTAAAATCTAAAATTTGTCCCTACTAACAGATGGTTAAGATTATCATTAGCTTCTATTCTGAACGCATCTAAATTCAAGAATGGAAACCCTCCACACCGGTCCCTTACTTAAATTCACCTTTATAAACTATATTCACTTCCTTCCTTGACATTTTCACTAACCTTACACCACAAATAAACTTTTAGCCTAAACAGTCTAAGTAATCTCTCTGTGCACTAAACACCAGTGGCTTACGTTTTGAAGT
This sequence comes from Neomorphus geoffroyi, assembly GCA_033558235.1. NCBI lineage: Eukaryota > Metazoa > Chordata > Aves > Cuculiformes > Neomorphidae > Neomorphus > Neomorphus geoffroyi. The sequence goes on along the minus strand of JAUMJM010000005.1, from coordinate 97,370,114 downwards.
TCAACAGTTTCCCTTAGGGCAAATCAAGATTCTGTCTCACTCTGGAAATGTTTCTCCTTTAATTCTCAAACTCATTTCCTACAGGAGTCTTCAGATCACCTCGCATTTCCACATCTTGACAGTGAATTGAAGACCTCTACCATACAATCCCAAATTTTGAATAACAACTGTATTTTAACCTACATGAAGGACTCATCAGAAATTACCCCAGATCAAAAGATGGTAGGCCTTAAAGCTGTGCTATGGTTCATGATTTTAACTCGTGAGACTATTCAGAATTAAGAGTGCATTTATTTCAGTTTAGTTTGCTTTCTTGTATACTGTACGCTTCACCCTAGAGAAGGCAAAACTCAATAAAGAATATGTACTAAGATTCCCTAAGGTTACTTTTCCAAAAGAAGAACACTGACAGAGCCTGTCTTGAACTCCTTCCAGAAATGCTGGTAAAAGCCACCATTCATTTTGCTGGTTGACTTCAAGTCATTCTGAAAATACAATCGGTTGCATTTGCAATAGAAATCTATACCAAAGGACATTCAATTACACTTACTTGAAACCTTTCTGGTGAAGTTCCGGAGGAAGGGTAGTAGGCAGAAATAGTTCAAAGTAGGTAATAGCCTTCTGCATGGTAACATCAAACGGACACATTAAAGGTCTCCATTCATCGAGCATCTCTGCAGTGGCATCTTCTGGAAAATACCTGAAAGCAAGGAAAGCATTGAACATATACAGGCTTTGGGTCTCTTAAAACATATCTAAAACTACCTACTAATTTCATAGAATCACAGAATGATTTGGGTTGGAAGGGACCTTAAAGATCATCTAGGTCCAACACCACTGCCATGGGCATGGACACCTCCCACGGGCAGGGACACCTCCCACCAGACCAGGCTGCTCAAAGCCCCATCCAGCCTGGCCTTGAACACCTCCAGGGACAGGGCATCCACAGCTTCCCCGGGCAACTTGTGCCAGTGGCTCCTCAACCTCATCGTGAAGAATTTCTTCCTAATGTCTAGTCTAAATCTCCCCTGTTCCAGTTTAAAGCTATTCCCCCTTGTCCTGTCACTACCTGCCCTTGTAAAAAGTCCCTTCCCAGCTTTCCTGTAGCCCTTTCAGGTACTGGAAGGCCACTATGAGGTCCCCTCTGAGCCTTGTCTTCTCCAGGCTGAACAACCCCAACTCTCTCAGCCTGTCCTCATAGCAGAGGTGCTCCAGCCTTTGGATCATCTTCATAGCCCTCCTCTGGACCCGTTCCAACAGTTCCATATTCTTCCTAAGTTGTCATAAAAATCTTGGTTTTACAGTAAGAGCATCTACCCAGGGACAACAGACAGACAATCCTCAATTCCATTCAACCTTCACAAAACACATCAAGGGCACCTTAGTGCATCAGTTCAAGACCACAAATGTAAGAAGATTCTTGTCTCGTTGAACCAGAAAAGATTGTGTACAATGCAAAACCATTTCAGTCTGACAGCTGGTCAAATTGAAACAACTACTAGTCACATTTGATGCAATACAAAAAAACTTACTTACAGCATGAGGAATGTTTATCAGAAGATTAGAAGTATTTATTTTAAAACAAACTAAATATCCATGCAATGCAGTATTTAAAATGCATACCACATAACTGTTTATACAGTATAATTACTGCAGTCAATATGGGGCCAACAGGAATTCAGGCTGGGATAATGAGAGTGTGAAGTCAAGATCTTCAGCAGACAAATACCATCTTTTCATTTTTAAACACTCTGCCTTGGTGTCTCCTGTATTCATAACAGCAGAAAAATCAGCATTGAAAACTAACGTGCTTTATTTAGCTACAAACTCACATCTATCCAGGGAAAGTGTAAGGTTGCTTTATCTTTACGTTCCTCATTCTAATAGCGCGTGTTTAGAACAGCATTTCCCACAGGAATGCTCAACAGAGTTTGTATGAAATAACTGCTTCCATGAGAGCAGACAACTACAAGTGGCTGTATGAACGGTAAATAAAGGCATATGAATAGTAAATAAAGGAGAATAAGTCTCTTCTATGCAGTATCTTAAGCTGCTAACAACGTCAATTAGTGCAGACAGCAAGACTGGTACAGGCACACCCAGTCCCAGTGAAAGCAGTGGTGGCCTTAGCTATGGATATTCTGGCTTAATAAACAACTAATGAATTTTCAACCAAGGCTGTTAAAAAGGAAAAAGACACCTTACATTTTGTTTAAATATTATACCATGGAAGATCTCTGTCATTATATTTTCATTTTAAACAACTGATGAACCTGAGGTAGTAATCATTCACAATGCAGTAAAACAGAAAAGTCTCAAGTCTCCACCCCAAACTGCTTGAAAGAGCTGGGACAAAAATCAGCCAAGGAATGACCAGTAGGGGGGTTGGCAATTTTCGAGGGGGTAGGGTGGTGTTTGGGTCTATTTTTTTAAAAAAATCCAAGACTTTCATTCCCCTTCTTAAAGTAAAAGTAAAGATACAGGCTTCAAAAAAAAAAAGAAAGAAACAACAAACACTTACGGCCTGCAGCTCTTCACAAGTGTTTTCAAAACACTTTCTACAGAACTGAAACAAGAAAGGAAACATTAAGGACAGTACATTACTAAATTTCAATGACAGCATAAAATAAATAACCATTTGCGGATTTTTCCCTCCAGAGCTTAAGATAATGTTGATGCAATTAGACGTCTTCTGTGAACATGCAGTAGCTAATTGTCTTCTACAAAGAACTAATCATCATTATTAAAATTGCTCCGCTGAACTCCTGGTTCTACTTTTCATACATCACTCTGATAATTGTCCTGTTTAAGTGAAGAACTATTATAATTTCCTGCATTTGACCCATGAACAACCGGCAGAGCAAGGTAACTTCTTATTTGAAAACAAACAGAAAAAAGTGTTTTATGGACTTGATAAATATTTGTAAGATAAATAAAGGCCACAGACTTCAGAAAGTTGTTATTATTAGACTTCAAATATCATATCTGTCCTTTTCAAACTGGTTTTGGTTTTTTTTCCACTGGTTTGAAGAAAAAGTGAACTATCCACAAATCAATGCTTATTATGTTAGCTTCCCTCACATCTATCAGCTGAATTTTTAAAAGTATTTTCATCCATAGCAAGAAAACTTGAGAAATCACTTAAACATGAATTGTCATGGGATGCCATTAAACCATTTAAAAAAAGACCAAAACTCAGAATTAACTCAAGGAATAAAAGGGGGAAGAGGTGAGATCAATCGGTCAATGGAACCATAAGGTAGTAAACTGTCATGTTCTCCAAATCTTCTGTTTATTACAAGGCAAGCTCAACAAAAATTCCACTTCAAACAAAAAAAATTCCCTGAATGAAACAAAAGTTCTAGCAGAACAACTTCCTACATTTTCCAGATGTACTTTCTGTATTCTCAGAAGAAAAAGGGAATCCTTTAATTCCTCACCAAAAACTAACATACAGAAATGCTGTTCTGATCAGAAAAAGATGATGCAAATGCATCATCTTTCGAGTTTTACTAAAGATCAGTTTAGGTCAATTAATTTTGAGACACACAAATACTTAGCATGCACACACTATCTCGAGTCCTACACAAAATAAACTGATCCCACACAAGACAGGAGAAATATAAAATGGATAAACCACTATTTCCCTTCAACACAACACTCACTGCAAGCCAGCAAAAACCCACCCAGCCCTCACACACATCACTACTTCAGTCCAAGCGGTGCTCTAGAAGATGCAAAATTCTGTACATTTTATGCAACAGTGACAAAGTAAATCCATGACCTCTTCCAGAATGAAAATTTTGAGCTGACTAACAGCTTCTAAATTTGAAGAGTAATGGTCAACCATTGATTGTGAAAAAACAAGATCAAACTCTGCAAGAAGCTCAGAAAGATTCTGGGTTAAAGTGAATACTGTCTTGAAAGAGTTAGGAAATAGATAACGGTTGTTCTAAGAGTAGATAGATAAGCAGGAATCAGCAACACTCCTTGAGAGCATTAAAAGATTAACATGATAAGTATTTATGTGACAAAACAACAAAAAAGCTATCCCCATACTATCACACTTAGTAAGCAAAATCTAAGGAATTTTAATAAACACTGCTGCCAGAGATCAAGAAGTCTTTCAAATTCACAAGTTTGGTCAGATCTCAGCATTTGTTAGTGGAAGAGAGCAAAGGAGAAAGATTGGAAGGGATGTCCCCTCCTGTCTTCTGATCACAAATTTAGAACAAAAGCTAGAAAGAAGAAAAAAACAACAGCGGACAACTCTGTACATAAGGAAACTCCCACCTAACTCTGTTAAACCACAGACCAACTACGGAAGGCATCTTGCAAGACTCCCGTTTGATGACCACTAGTTAGAGAAGGACAGGACAACATAGCTTGGGAGAACAAGAGACTGCTGGTTGCTGTTTTCATTACCACTTTGAACCGAATCTCTAGCTTTTTAGCAGTGGCTTCTGTTCCACTTCTGGTCAGCCTTTCTGCGTGTCTATTACTGCAGAATTGCTGCAAAATACCTACAGCTATCACACTCAAATTATTCTATGCTACTCCACCACAAATCCTAACCACGGAGTAACAGAACACAAGAGCAAACAGTGCTATACATAAACCATGCTGGATTGGATCAGCCTACTGCAGTTTGTACTCCTGTCCTTGCTCAGGTAGGTAGTACTGACCATTTGGATAAGGTATTAAAACCTTTGAAATCAAGAGATAATGAGGTTGCTTACCCTGGAAGGTATCTCCTATTAATTCCTGAAACAACAGGGTATTTAATGAGATAAAGGAAAATTCCTAATCCCATTCAGTTTTCTTTCCCTTTAGTTCCTCCTTATTACTTGAAGTATTATTAGCTTATTATTATGTCTTGCCACATGGACATATTACAAAATACCCAATGATACTACTAACCCCCATCACCAGTCATCAGGTTGGCACTATAGGATTGTTTTCTTCTTTTGGAAAGGAAATGACCATATTAATTTGTAAATCTGGTCTTTTTTGCCTGCATTTTTAAAGACAAACATGTTTCAGTTAAAACAGTGTACAGAAAGTGACACTGTAAAAAAGCAGTAAAAGCACCATTTTGAGTTCTTCAGGACAGATGAGGCCTCAGGTGAAATTCCAGCTCTGCACTGGACACTCCATTTCAAGAGCTCATATCCAGACAATGAAAAGAGCAACCAGCTTTTGTTTCATGAATTATTTTACTGAATTTCTAACTATGGTGAGCCAAATATCAGTCTCTCATTGGATTAGCACAACTATAAACTTCTTCCTAAAAAATTCCAAACAAAGCAAAAATGACTGCAATTCCAATTCCACTTAAATGAGTTTTCTGAATTTATGCCTGAATTTATGTATACATCAAAACTCCTGATGCGGTTATCACTGCAAAAACTCACAGCAAAGGCTTCCAATATAGAATCTTTGTTTCACGCTTCACAACTAGAAGGTTGTTGCTGGGTGTACTTTCCAGAACCTATTACCTCACTGCTAAAACACTCGCCATGATTTCATCGTTGCTAATAGTAAGGTACACTTACTTGGTGACGTCCATTCATACACCAATATTGATTTTGTCCAAATTCAGACACAGCAATTATTCAAATGTAAAATCTACCTTCCATTTGACCCTTGAAATACATATGCTGGTTAAATTAGTTAGCATATAGCCACTTTATCAGCCACGTCACACACGCTATCTTGTTCCCCAATTAGAAAGGTTTACATACAGTGCGACATTCTCATAAACAGTGGTGTCATGTTAACGTTGTTTTTCCAATACAATTATTTATGCAGGAAATTACACCTGTGTGACAAGTGTTACGGTCTAACAGAACATGCAGAAGACTACACATCGGCCAGAGCTGAACAAAACAAAAAGTCATTCTTACCACCTATGTAATACATTAAGCACAAATGTTTTAGGTGAAGACAAGCCTGGTCGATATGAACTGAATGTAAAAAAAGAAAATTAAAACAGTAGTTAAATTAACAGCTATAAATCAAATCAACTCAGCTTCCACCAGAAAGATACCCTTCAAAATTGATATTAAAAAAGAAAAAGCACCGTATGAGAACAAATCGCACTGCATATTGGGATGGAGTGACTGATATCTAATAAAGTTAATCAAATCTAAAAGTTTCAGACAGCCCATCGCAACTGCTATCCTCCTCCCAGCTTAACCTTCTTGTCCCTATTGGAAAAATCTCCTCCTCACTACACTTGTTTCTCACCCAGTAAATGAAAAGTGACTGTCAACATCCCCACAGAGCAGAGTCTGCAGTTTCTGTAGGTGCTGGCATATGCACAAGACAAACCAACTAAGAAAGGCTCTGCTTGTTCGGATTTTCACTTACAAGTAATATCTACAATTAGCAAAATGCAATTTAGCGCAATTATTTTTCCAGCTAAGTAGCTATGAGAGAAATTCACCATGAAATGCTTTATAACAAGTCACTAGACTACATATATTTTCCATTCTTGTCATTTATCAGCAATAGCATCTTCTATTCAGTACAAGGAATCAGTGGCAGTACCACAAATCCCCTGGAAATAAACCCACATATTTTTTAAAGCCAATTAAGTATTTTCTTCACCTGCCTTTCTTCACATGAAGTTTCCATTTCAACAAACATAATGAGTTATACATACAATATCTTTTATAATCTCTAATTTATTGAGTAGGGTCTTCTCTAATTGGAATTATTAGGAAAATTGCAGTTTTTTACATCTGTCAGATGAGGAGGGATTGGCAGCACAAAGGAAGCAAAGAAAGCAAGTTTTCATTTTCTAAATCAGTAGAACATTTCCAAAATTCTTAACTTGGAAAAAAATTTGTCCATGTCATCTAATCACTTTGAATATATATGTACATATTTTTTATAGAAGGTACTTCACTTTTCTTTGTGCATATCGATTTACACCTAGATTACAGATAGTGGGAATGATCATAGCACATATATTTAAGAACAGTACCACTTTTACTTTTCCCCCAAACTCTTACTGTGTTATAAAACGGAAGACGTTACAGTTGAATATCATTAGAAACTTAATATTAATTCTACTAAATTGTGGGTTAGCGTCCTAAAATAAGCTGATGAAGACCCCTGTTCCATCATATTTAGAAATTAATTCAAGCACATTAATGAAGAGAGAAACATCATAAGAAACACAACTCATTGGCAGAAGGATATATATGATTTAGTACAGCCTTGCATGCAATTAATTAAATATACTTCATGAAAATATAAGCAAAATATTTGCTAAGTATTGAATCCCAGATATTAAAAGCAATTAAAAGAGTATCTTCAAGCACTGTAGGTACTTATAGCCTATGAAATGTTTTCAATGCAAACTTACTTGGGAAACCAATTTAATCCAAGATGTTCTGTTTTGGAATATAATATCCTTTCCAACATTTCATAAAGTGGTCTCCATGGTAACTCTAAATCATCCCTGGAAAGCAGTTCTTTTTTCCTAATAGGAAAAAAAACAACAAGCACTTTAGGATCAACCATTTACATCAATACACTGTGCACATCAGAACTCCCCAGATCACTGCTCTGGATTATTCTTATCTTCAGCTTTTGGCACAAACTGCAGGAAGGTCAGGCAAGAAAAAAGACAGCCACTCACAGCATTTCTGCACAAGCAGAGGCTGTCAAGATCTACAGGAGAAGTCTGACTAAGTGAAATAAACATTATCAAGTTGTGAGACAGTCTTCATCTTCTCCCTGTTTGAGATTCAGCCTTAACACTTGGCTTTTTGAGATGTTTTCTTTTCCTATTAAAGAAACAAACCCAACATTCTTTCACTTTCAATACCAACCCTAAATCTCTGAAATGGGCAAGGTGTTCACACAATGAGAACTCTTTCTAACCAACTTTACCAATACAAGGGAGATTAAGTGAGGTAACCTGTAATAGAACATACTAGCACATTAAAGTATACAGCAACATTAAGCAAGTGAACTGATCAATCACTTAGAGACCAAAGTTTCAGCAGTCAGCAGAAATCTGTACTTACTTTAACAGGTTTATCAACAGGCGTGCAAATCCTTGCATCATGCTGATCTCCAGTTTTGGAATTGTTACCAACTCATACAACAATTTGATAAAAAGCACGTGATCTTCTCTGCTAAATTTTCTCCCATATAATCGGATGTATCTACAAAAAAACCCACAAGATGAGTCAGCACTATTTGTAAACATTTCCATTTTATCTAAAGCCAGACTCCATCTGACTTGCTGCATAACGGAACACAACTAAAACCTGATTCACAAGTCCAAAAAATAAGTACCTGAAGAGCTACAGCAAAGAAGATTGACAACTGAAACTAATCATAGAAAGAAAAAGAATGACCTAATCAAGTTTAGTCTTCCAAGATTCGATGTATATCATAACTTCATGCTCACACCAGATACCAAAAAAACAAGGATCATATTCTTTAATCTCAGCTCACAGTGTACTAGCCATTAAATTTAGTATTTTCATATCCCCATGTATTTAATTCTTTTTAAAAAACCCCGAACAACAACAACTGTCACAAGAAGCCTTATTATACTCTACCGTTTCCAGCTGGGGAACTTCAAAGAGAAGACAGGATACAATCCAGAAGGTAATTAAAAGAAAACCCAACAAGATTCAAGTAAAGTTCAAATCTGAGAGCTTCCAGTAACGCTGAACAACTGATTCAGCCACAGAGCTCTGCTTGTGGTGAGTCCCACTGTTATCCCTTCAGGAAGTACAGACCTGTTAGGACTAAGTCTGGAAGAAGTGCTTGCCATTTTCAAGTTTAGATTGAATAAAGGAATATGTTTAAAGTCTTAAAAGATAATTTGCACCAGCAAAACATGTACAAGGTTCTACTGCAGCATTTTATGTGTCACACAACTATAAACTACTGCTGGAAAGCACACTTTCCTTTTTAATTCTGCTCCAACTGTTCTTAAAGATTCGTACGAAACCTGACTAATATGCTGTCTTCCAAGGAGCAGTCAGACAAAGCACATAGGACATCAAGCCCTATAAAACAATTTAAGAAACCTATTCATTGCTTTTAAGATTTAGTACAGGCTTGACTGAGTTGTTGCTGAATATACATCAGTAGAGCATCAAGGCTTTCTTTGGTAACATGAAGAATGACAAATCTCACGCTGATTATTAGGTGTGCAGGACAGCACATGCTGCAGAACCCTACACTGGCACCACCACATGATAAGATTAGGAAGGAAACATCTCTGAAGGACTCCTACTTTAAAATAATAGTGGTTAGGTAATCTTAAAGGGGCAAACGTTAGCAGTTACTGATCTAGCAATGAAAATGAACTGTGCAATTCCTGAATTTGGTTTCTGAAATTGTGACAGTGAGGAATTTAGTTTAATATTGTATCTGTTTTAGTTTCAAATGCTTCATGCTCCACGGTAAACCTGTATTCTGTGCAGAGCGGGAGAACTGACCACTTGAGAACTAAAATCCAGATCCCTTAATGAAACACATTTCAAACAGTGACGTAAGAGCACAGGGGATTTGGACTCAACTGCTTGAGTACTTTTCTCCCCTTCTTCCTCACGTCTCTGATTCTCAGTATAAAGCAGAATTATCTCTCAACTTTCAGAATCACCCACAGCTCATAACCTTACCAAAAGGAGTTAGTTTCCTTAAATATACATACACCAAGTCCCCTTGCTCTTTCCTCACAAGATTTTTTCATTTTTCCAACCTTTGTACTCCCGTTTCCCTTGAAGACACAGTGGAACAGCTACAAGCCTCTGGCGAACCAATAATCATCAGTTTTCAGAAAAAAAAATAAACCAACCAACTCTACAGCACTTCTTTCCACTTCCCTTTTTCTTTTCCAATTGATTTAAAGGGGAGATTCTTACATTTGATGGGCAGTATTTTCACTAATGCTCATTTCAACATGTTTTATTTATTTGAAATACAGAAGGACACAAATGAAATACAGGATAACCCACTCTTCCACCATAGGAATCTGAATTATCTGGAATAGCCAGGAACACTTATCTACCTATAGAAGTTACACCATCAACAGCTGAACTACACTTTTCATGTGCATAAAAAGAATCCTCACCAAAAAATGGGTGACACATGATTTTGTGACAGCTAACAGAAATATATAACTTAATCACACTTACTTTAATTGCAATAATTTACCTTCTACAAGCGTACATTGCTCATATACTGTATGGGAAGAACCCAATGTGAACGTATGGAAGGTTTTTCAAGATAAATAATGTAATAATCAGGACAACACAAAAATATAAAAAGCAGACATAAGAGCTATTTCCAGATTCTCAAAGGAAAAGCACACACCGTGAAAACTGCCTGCTGTACTTGACAGGCAAATCAGAGGCATTTTATATGACCATGAGATAACCAGTCACAGTTCTATCACTCCCACTTAAGTAATTTTCCTTAGTCTCCACGTACAACACCAACAACCAAACACCAAGAACAACACCAAAGGATCTTTTCACTGTGGAACAGAGAGTTCTGAAACAAAGCTTAACTTTTCATAACTTCCATTTCATTATCCTTCAATTATATGCACTTGCACGTATTCTTCCACTCTCCAGACTGCAGAAGCCTGAAAAATAAGCGCTAACTACAAAGAAACACTACACGAGATCCAATTAATCTGTCAGCACTACTACATATAACAAAAAAGGAAATGTTTGGCTGGATACCTTTCTCGACATTTGCTACCAGCAATTCTATGATACAAAATGCTGTTTAATTAAGAAAGAGAAGAAAGTATAAAGTACATAGAAACGTACTGAACGCAAAGATGTCACTATACCCAAGAAGCAGAAATAGATGCCAAATTGCTCCCATATTTACAGCTTTTTTATGTGTGCAGCGGCAGATTTTAAAAGCATCAATTATTCGTCTTATTCCACCTGCATGTTAAGACAATGATAGAAAAATGATTACTTCTGGAAAGGGGCTAATCACCTTTTCCTCAAAATTACATGACCAAATATAACTGCAGTATTTTGAGAATCCTCCTTTAGGAAAAACAGCAAAGGTTTTATGAGCTGTCAGCTTCTACCAGTCAACTTCAGAAAGGATAAATAAATTGTGTTCCATTGTGCTGGCCCACTGGATCCGATGTGGAATTCAAATACATGGAAAGAGGGAAAAAAACCCAAACCCACACAATAACAAAACCCAGCCTAAAATCTGTGATAAGGAAGTCAAAATTCTGTCTGCAGCTCTGTTACTGCACAGAGAACGGGGTCTCTGAAGATGGGTAAAAAACCCAAACCAAATCAAAAACCCACCATAAAAGACCAAATGCAATAGTCCATTCCATATCTGAAAAGTATTAAGTATCCAATCCCTCACTCCACAATTACAATAGACCTATTTTTAGGAAACGTACTATCATATCAAGTGGACAACCTAAATTGCTCTAGAAAGCTGGCTGCTCTGCTACAGTTAAAAATTACCTTCACTTATAAAGCTGAATAATGCACTCTCCTAAATACCTAGCTATCTATTTTTATTTCATAACACACAGGACAGGGTTATGATTGTTCTAAAATGCAGTTTTTGACAAATTATATGAAAAACAATGACTCATACTCAACAAGACTATTTAAATCACATGTACACAGCACACACACACATCCCTTAAGCACCTAAAAGGAAAGCTCCCATTTTTCAGATAAAGATGAGAGGAAAACAGATGTAAAACAACATTTATATGCCATAGTGATTAAAATACTTCGAAGTCCCATTGAGATGTTTTCACTCCCACTGTAACTTTGTGTCCTGTCATTCTAATTCAAAACAGTTGAGCTGCATTGTTTCTACACCTTACAGCAAGGCAGTGAAATGTCAGTTTGTAATAAGCCTACACCTGACAAACACATAAAATAACTTTGTCAGGAACAGAAACTGTGTTCCTCAGCTCCAAAACGTCCTCCCTTGCCTACTGAAGTAGAAAGTACAGACAGACATTTGTGTGTTCTCCAGGCTGCAGAGTCAACTGCATATACAGTAGCTCTAAAATGTTCATACTATACTCATATGCTCATTTACAGGCTATCTTGTAAAAAAAAAAAAAAAAAAAAAAAAAAAAAAAAAAAGTTTAAAAAAATGGAAAAGAAAGAAAAGGAAAAAATCGAAACAGCAGCCTACTTTTGACCTAAGGACCATAACAGAATATGACGTTAGTGCATCTGAGCGAGTGATTTTGACACAACCCGCTTTCCTCCGTCCCGACACATACTGTAGCAGGTTACACAACTGAGATTCAGTCTTCTGCTTTTACAGCCAGATCAGTGATTTATAATTTACAGAATTTACCAGCGAAATTTGGAGGAATCTTGAGGTAATGATTACAGATTTAAACATCAGTCTTTGAGGCAAGCAGTTTTACTTGCATAAGAAGTCCCACTAAGCCAGAAGTGACTTAAGTAACTGCACTATTCCTGTCTTCAGAGTAGAGAAAGCTCTCTCTCCGCACTTTGCCTATCCATCCCAACCAAAGAACAAGATCACATCACAGAAAACTCTGTGTAAAAGAATTATGCAAATCAGCTTTCTTCCCCCTCCTTATTGAGTCCATGACATCAGACAGCTGAAACAGCTGCTCTTACGATAACTATGTGCCTAGTCATGTTTTCAGCTGTTAGAAGCAGAAGAAATACAAGATCTTGGGTTCAGTTGCCATCGTGAAATATTAACAGATATTCAAATTTCTAGTTCAAAAAGAGATATGAGTTTTGCTTCCATTCTTCATACTCTATACATCTTCATACTCTTACACCTTTCTATGGGTTGCATAAAGTTGCAAATGCCTGAGGAGGAGTAGCTATACAATTATATTATCTGCATACAATTTTTTTCTTTACTCATTTCTATGTACGTACATGTTACAATGCTTGCATTAACATCTGTATCTATACCAGAAATAGATTAAAGACACCTCAGTCACGGCTCTGAACTATAAATTATTCACAGAAAACTGTGAGAATACTGGCTTTTATAATTAAAACATTTGCAACATAGCTCAGCAGGGACCATACCTGAAGATTCTGGGCATTTTTTTCAAACTCTATTATTTATTATAGCTGGCCAGCAGGGAACATAGTAAGTTGATTTAGAGTTGAATTACCCACCATCAGCAGACAGTTTTGATTTTATTATCATTATCTTATAATTTGACTTAGGTCTGACATCAGAACACCATACGGTTTGGAAGTGTTTCATCTAGGCCTAAATTTTTACTAATGTATTTCATCCCACAGAAGTACTTTGTCAAGTTAAACTAAGCCGTAAAACAACTCTCGTGTTAGGCACACCAGTTTATTTTTAAATCGAGCCTACTATTTCCTTCCCTGCCTACATCCAAACTTATCCAGAGTCTTACTGCCTATAATACGCCACAAAAAAAATGGGACGAACAGGCATCAGACAAGTTGCAAGCACACACAATGAGTTCAAACTTCAAAGAGTAGGTGGAAAACCACAAATTAGAGCCTCCTGACCTTTCTATGATTCATAAAGCAGCACAGCAGCAGTTTTCAAGAAGTTAAATTTAGTGCCCTGAAGCCTAAAGTGATAACAGTAATTGCAGTTTACAGAGTGAGTAATAAAGTGATTCTAATACAACCCTGCACGTTTTCAAAGGACTTATATGCCACATTTAGCCTATTTCTAGCCATCTTTCTCATAGTAAGAACTACTACAGTTTATTTCAACTCGATCAGTAGATGAAGTTCTACCACAGGGAAAAAGGAACAGGTACCACTGAAACCAGTATGAGCCAGCAGACGGCTACGGGGGGCAGGGAAGGGAAACAGTATTGAACCTGGTCCAAGCAGGTTCAAACTCTCACATAACACAAACATGTGAGTCATTTTGCAACCATCAATGTAATTCTATCTAAGAATGCCTCTTGGCAAATATAGACACTTACATTTCAATGCATACATATTAAACAGATTTAACTGCCAGATACATATTAATATTAAAAAATTACTTATATAAGGAGCAAAACTGTAAGTGACGATCTCAAATTGTACAAAACACATATTGCATCATTTCTAGCACTCAGGAAACACCATTTATGAAAGCACACAGAGCACTCAATAAAAAAACACGGTAAACATCCACAGAAATATGGTTTATTGATTGAGGGTACAGGAGTCATTCTCATATAACGCCATTCTCAATTCCACGGTGTTCAAAATAGCAGCTATTAAGAAAAAAAGAGTTAAGTGTGCTTTGCAAAGTTCACTAAGAGAAACCTATGTTCTGCTCAATGATATCTATGAAACCATCACGATTTTATCTGTATCAAAGGCAGCTTGGCAGCACGCATAGCAGAGCCAACACCAGCACAGACTACACCGTGCTACAGTACAGGCAGGATACTAAGGGCACCAATGGTGTTCACAGAGCACAAAGCCAGAATTTAATCCTGCTAGCACTGAACTAACAAACAGCCCGTTCTGAGAAAGACGCCATGTTCCTAGAGCAGAAGTTACATGGAGTTGGTATCTGGCACAACTTGCTTAAAAAGGCAAGGGGTTAAACGAATGGTCACGTATGCACTAAAAAAAAAAAAAACAGACCCACAAGAGCTTGATTTGAGCAACCTGACCAAGTGCAAGGTGTCAAGGCCCGTGGCAGGGGAGTTGGAACTGGATGATCTTTAAGGTCCCTTCTGACCCAAAACATTCTATGATTTGTAGAACTGGTGAAGCTTCCGGGACAACAGGCGAGCTCATAGAGATGAAGTCACCTTTGTCCCTGTTTCCTATGCCGGAGTACTCATGGGGCTTGCACAAGACAGGGGCTGACGCCCGCTTATCACCTGAGCACACTGCTGGCTCTTATTCAACCAGCTCTCAAACGACACCTCTAGGTCCTACTCAAGCTTAGTGTTTGCTTTCTGTGCCTTTGTAATTAATTAAAGCCCTTTTCACAAAGCTGCCACAATCCGAACATTTAATTCAGGACAGAAATATTGCCCTTTCAGCTGTTCCCAAGAGCAGAACTTGAGAAGAGAATCGCACATTGGTCTTCCCCCCAAAAATTCTCTGTGATGGGAAGTGGGGATGGAATCCACAATGGAGATAAGCCACAGGGTTTGACAGCAGATTGCCTGGCTGTGAAAGAGGCTTACTGGAAATAACAACACTAGTCAGTGAAGCCAAGCTCAGTGGTACCCACTCCCACTGCTGGCCTGAGGGTGTAGGATAGAGCCTGTGATGGATAAGTGATAGCAGTGCTAGCGGTACTGATAGCCATTATGTTCAGCTGTCTCCTAAATATAATTGTTAATTGAACTTCCCCTCAAGAGTTACATTGTGACCATACAACAGCTTCAAACTAATTAGACTTAGAGCTACTAGAGCTATGAAGATGTTCAGAGGGCTGGAGCACCTTTGCTATGAAGACAGCCTGAGAGAGTTGCGCTTGTTCAGCCTGGACAAGATTCTTGGGGGGCCTCATAGTGGCTTTCCAGAACCTGAAGGGGCCTACAGGAAAGCTGAGGAGGGACTTTTTACAAGGGCAAGTAGTGACAGGATGAGGGGCAACTGCGCTAAACTGGCAGGAGAAATATATAGATTAGAAATCAGGAAGAAATTCTTCACTTTGAGGGTGGTGAGGGACTGGCACAGGTTGCACAGGTCGTGGATGCCCCCTCCCTGGAGGTATTCAAGACCAGGCTGGATGGGACCTTGTATAGCCTGGTCTAGTGCAAGGTGTCGCTGCCTATGGCAGGGGCCTTGGAACTAGGTGATCTTTAAGATTCCTTCCAATTCAAACCATTCTATGACTCTATATCCTGTCCTTGGGGGTGGTTCAATAGACTTCAAGCATTCTGATCCAGGAGGAGGTGTCTCTGCCCATGACAGGGGGGTTAGACCTGGATGATGGCCGCAAGCTGCACCAAGGGAGGCTCAGACTGGACATTAGGAAAAATGTCTTCACCAAAAGGGTTCTTAGGCACTGGCAGAGACTGTCCAAGGAGACGGGTGAGTCCCCATCCCTGGAGGTCTTTAAAAGACCGGTAGATGACTTTCTCAGGGATCTGGTTTAGTAGTGGACAGGTACAGTTGGGCTCCACGATCTCAAAGATCTTTTCCAACCAAATCATTCTATGATCTTTAAGGTCCCTTACAATCCAAACCATTCTATGATTCTATGATACTGACAAGGATAAATCCTGTTTTCTGATCTTTATGCTCAAACTAGCCTTGCTTAAAATTAAAAACAACAAAAGAGATGGATAACTAAACGCTAAAAACACATCAGGAAGAGGAGAAACGCCACGGAAAACCAAAGTATGATGAGCAAAGGCTGTGATGATGCTCAAATAATTCTCCTGGCATTTCCTGACGAGCACACCGCCCTGGCCAAGCGGCGCGGGGAGGAACCGTTACGGAGCCCGCCCGCCCCCCAGCTGGCCCCGCGGGCTGGGCCGGGCCCAGGCCCTCACCCGTCCCGCCCCGGCGGGGACGGAGCCGCAGCAGCCGCGGGGAAAGGGGCAGGGACGAATGCCGGGCACTCACGTCGAGAGCTTCCTGGTCCAGAAGAGCCCGCCGGGCCAAAGCTCCTGGAGCTGCACGGCGCGGGCCAGGTTCTCTTTGATCTGCGCGAGAAAGCGGGCGGCCTCGGCCTCCAGGCGCTCGCCGTAGGGCAGCAGCTTATTGTACGCGATCTCCTTCTGCGGCAGCGGAGCCATGGCGAGCAGTACCCCCCCCACACCCTCAAGTCCACTTCGCCCCGCCCTAGCCCGCGGCTCTGCTACCCGCCAGTGTGCCGGGACGTCACACCCGGGACCGCCCCGCCCGCTTCCGGCGCCGGGGCGAGGGGCGGGGGCCGCGCGGCGCAACGGGCAGAATGGCGCGTACTGCGTGTCACAGAGTGACCGGAGCTGGCAGGGATCCACAGGGGGATCATCGAGTCCAACTCCCATCCCTGCACACGCCAACCCCAGCATTCACAGAATCAGCATCCAGAGTTGGAAGGGACCCACAAGGATCACTAAGGCCAACTCCTGTCCCTGCATAGGACAACCCCAGCATTCACACCATGCGTCTGAGGGTGTTGCCCCAATGCTTCTAGAATATTGTTAAGTTTAATGCTTCCCTGGGGAGCTGTTCCAGTGCTCCACCACCCTCGGGGTGAAGAACCTCTTCCTAATCTCCAACCTAACCCTCCCCTGGCACATCTTCCTGCCATTCCCTTGAGTTCTACCATTGGTCAACAGAGAGAAGAGATCAGCACCTGCTCCTCCTCCATTCCTTGTGAGGAAGCAGCAAACTGCTATGAGGTCCTCCCTAAGACTCCTCCAGGCTGATCAGACCCAAGTGTCTTCAGCCACTCCTCATACAATTTCTCCTCTAGATCCTTCATCAGCTTTGTGGCCTCCTCTGGACACTCTCCAGTCACAGAGTCACAGAATGACCTGGGTTGGAAGGGACCTTAAAGCCCATCCAATTCCCATAGGCAGGGACACCCACCAGACCAGGCTACTCAAGGACCCATCTAAGCTGGCCTTGAACACCTCCAGGGAGGGGGCATCCACAGCTTCCCTAGGCAACCTGTGCCAGTCCCTCACTGCCTGCATCATGAAGAATTTCCTCCTAATGCTAAAGAAATCGTCCTCCTTCCAATTTAAAGCCATTTTTCCCTTGTCCTATCACTAATATCACTATCATAGAATTGTTTGGTTGGAAAAGACCGTTGAGATCATGGAGTACAACCTTACCTGTCCACCACTAAACCATATCCCTGAGCACCTTGCCTACCTGGGTTTTAAGTACCTCCAAGGACGGTGACTCCACCACTTCCCTGGACAGCCCATTCCAGTGCCTGATAATCTTTTTGTTGAAGAAATTTTTCCTAATACCCAAGCTGAACCTCCCCTAGTCCAACTTGAGGCCATTTCCTCTCGTCTTATCAGTTGTTACTTGGCAAAAGAGACCAATACCCACCTCACTACAACCTCCTTTGAAGGAGCTGTAGAGAATGATAAGATCTCCCTTCAGCCTCCTTTTCTCCAGGATAAACAACCCTAGTCTCCACAACTGCTGTCCATGAGCCCTGTGCTCCAGCCCCTTCCCCAGCTCCATTTCCCTTCTCCAGCCCCTCAATGTCTTTCTTGTTGTGAGAAGCCCAAAACTGAAGACAAGATTTGAGATACAGCCTCACCAATCCTGCATACACGGGCACAATCACTTCCCTACTTCTGCTGGCCACACCATTACTCATACAGGCCAGGATGTCACTGGCCTTCTTGGCCACCTGGGCCACTGCTGTCTTATGTTCAGCTGGCTCTCAACCAATACCCCCAGGTCCTACTCAAAGCTTAGCTTTTGCTTTGTGTGCCTTTGTAATTAATTAAAGCCCTTTTCACAAAGCTGCCACAATCCGAACATTTAATTCAGGATAAAAACATTGGCCTTTCAGGGTGTAGGATAGAGCATGTGATGGATAAGTGATAGCAGTGCTAGTGGTACTGATAGCCATTATGTTCAGCTGTCTCCTAAATAGAATTGTTAATTGAACTTCCCCTCAAGAGTTACATTGTGACCATACAGCAGCTGCAAACCAATTAGATTTTAAGCTACAAGGATAAATCCCATTTTCTGATCTTTGTGCTCAGACTAGCCCTGCTTAAAGTTAAAAGTGAGATGGCTAACTAAATGCTGAAACACATTATGAAGAGGAGAAATGCTACAGAAAACCTATGTATGATGAGCAAAAGCCATGATGTTCAGATATTCTTATGACATTTCCTGAAGAGTACATTTATACCATCTTCATAACTTTTTGTATCAAGTATTACTTTTATTTCCAGTCCACTCCAACAGAAAGCAATCTTGTGCATTATATTCACGCACGCCTGGATGAGCAAAGTCACACTACCTGGATTTACAGTCACCAAAAAAATCATCAGTGCAAGTGCTGTAGGTTTCTTCTGATGAAGACTGCTAATAAATCTGCATTATGTAATTTTTTTCCAGGTGCCTGATGGGGCTTGATGCTACTTTGTATCTTCTCATCAATAATTTTTTGTGTAGTATCTTGGGAAAGTGAAAGTCTGTAATAAATTTAGGTGCACCAAATAACTTCTTTTCCTAAAACTTCAGTGACAATAATTATTCTGGGTTATGGGATGAGATTAGGGTAAAATAGATACTTTGCTAATTTCCCTTGACTGCAGTGCTAAAAAGGCTGAGCCTTTTCAAGCAAATGTTGAACAAAAAAGTTAATTCTCCCTTTTCCCACCTTCCTAGACCTACACTTTTAATAAGGGAAATACAATGATTTTGTTTACTGCTTGGTACTTTTGAAATACCCTTCCATTCCTAGAAGATTCTGTATCTCATAATCTAGTAGATTATGTATATTAACTTTTATATTATTACAAAGTACTTGGACTTTGCTATAATTTTTATTGTGATTTGGAGGGTATTTGTTGACATCTTTCACAGTGACCTTACAATTACATCCTATTGCCTCATATCTACATTAGGCACAACAATGTATACATGAATTTATGTCCTTTCTGGCCAGAATTAAAAATGAAACTTGATTACAGTCAAATTTCTATGGGGATAAAGTACATTGTGTTTTAGTAGTTTTTGGATGAAAACAGAAATGAGATAAAGGTGTATCTAAACACTACAAAACTGATAATTTTGTCATCAATTCAGACAGGGATAAATTGGATAACTGGCTCAGAAGCTTTAAGGAAAAATATCCACATTTAAGGATAAGTAAAAAGATATGTGCCTCAAAACTGAAAAGTCTAGAATTACTTATTTTTATATCGCTTACAGGCAATGCCTTTTTCCTACTTGATTAATTTGACCTCCTTCTCAGAAATATGATTCACATTTTCAGAATCTGAAACAAGGAAAAAGGAGTTCCTGACTCCATTCACAATTGCAGTAGTAAGCAGAGATACAGTACTTGCATCTTCAAAGTATTTTCTGCATATTGATTAATTTACTAATTATTAAAAAACTAATCCTTTCCCCCTAGTATGCTGGCATGCTACTATTCAAAAGGGAAAAAACGATACATTTTGCCAAGTGAGTGAAAAAATAAATTTGTTCTTCAAGTTTGTAATATATTTTGGCTGCTACAGTGTGTAAAAGCACATTTAGTTCCCAAGTCATATGATGAAGAACTGGCTTTCATAACAAGGAACCCATCTGTGCTACTTTTGCATCAACAGCTTTTTCCCCTCTTATTAAGTAGGTGGAATATGAATTGAGAGCAACCCAAATACGATTGCCACCTGTTGCTTTTGGCATTAGATCTTGAGAATTGATGAATCCAAGTGTTGTAGTTGTGCAAAAAAATACAGTCTTGCCATTCATGAGAAATTTTGACTATTAACAGTGGCTGAAGTCACACTGCACATTGTTCACACATTCCCTTGTTGGATGGCTCGCTGCTTTAGGTCAACTAACACCAGTACTGTCATCGGTATTTAGGAAACTTGTCACTCAACCTTAACCGTGATTGCTACTATCTCAGCTTTCAAACAACTACTCTTCCAATACAGACATTTTGCTTAGTGACCCATCTGTCCTTTCCAACCTAAGCTAAAAGTCAAATAATTTTTTGAGTGACAGACTTCTATATATTTCACATTTTGGAAAAGGACACCCAGTCCATCAGAAGCTTCATATTACCTGTGTCATACCTGTCGTAGTCTGTGACACCCCCCCGGAGTTCTGAGCACAAGAAGAACATGGATCTGTTAGAGTGAGTCCAGAGGAGACCACAAAGATGATCAGAGGGCTGGAGCACCTCCTACATGAGGACAGGCTGACAGAGTTGGAGTTGTTCAACCCAGAGAATTCTCCTGGCAGGCTTTATAGCGGTCTTCCAGTACCTAAGGGGACCCACAAGAAAGGTGGGGAGCGGCTTTTTATCAAGGATAGGATGAGGAGTAACAGTTTTAAGGTGAAAGAGGGGAGATGAGGAAGAAATGTTTTCCTGTGAGGGTGGGAAGACACTGGCACAGGTTGTCCAGGGAAGCTGTGGTTGCCCCATCCCTGGAGCTGTTTAAGGCCAGGTTGGATGAGGCTTTGAGCAACCTGATCCACTGGGAGGTGTCCCTGCCCATGGCAGGGAGGTTTGAACTGAACAGGCTTTAAGGTCCCTTTCAATCCAAATCATTCTATGACCTCTCAAAGAGACCCATTACAAAAATAAAGAGAAACAGCTTGCTTTTGGATGTTGTCAGTGATGAGGATCCTTAGACTTTCTCTCATCTTGTGTTTCTAAATCAGTCAGTCATCCAAAGCAGGCTCTGAAAGATGCCAAAAAGAGTCAACAAGTTGCTGCCATACTGCTCACCAACTTTTAGATGAGATGACAGTAACTTTCTTCAAGAAGCATATGTGATTACTAGCTGCAAGTCTAGACTAACAAGGGCATTTTCATTGCAAAGAGCTGCTTTATCTCTTCAGGATGGGGACATGAGAAGAGCTTATAATTACAGCCTGTTATGAAAGTGTTTACTCCCCTGCCCCTGGGAAACGTGAGTTGCTATAAAGATTTTGGGTAATAGCAGTTCCTTGTCTGGTATAAACAGTGAAGAGCAGTAATTACAGGTGCTCATCTCCCCTCCTGCCCCTAGGAACTCAACTGGGATTATTACTTTCTTGAGAAACAATGCACAAGATGGCAGTAGGATTAGTCAGTCTAACCCATCTTCTGAAGTGTGTGAATGTGATTTAAATCACTAGTTTTAAGTCAAAGAAACAGAAACACTGATTTTTAAAACAAGTTATTTATGCTGGTTTGTAGCTAGAAAATCTCATCTGGAGAAGTATGACCTCCTTTGCCTTTCTTAAAAAAATATGAGAAGCACTACTCTACCTAAATATAGCCAAAATTTTCACAAGCAGACTACGACAACATCTGAATGAGGTGCCAAGGAACTTAAGCTTCCTGTATAGTATGGGACAAAAATAGGTTCTTCTGAAGCATGATTCAGAGTAACTAATTTTAGGTCCCTAAAATAAGGCTGTCTAAATACTCTATTACATGTTTCAAACTGGATGGGGAGACAGGCTCAGTACCACCTAAAGCACGTATCCTGAATGCTGATATTGTTCTGTTTCTATAATGTCCGTTTAGATACATGTTCTAATATAAGTGGAACTTTTCTTAGTTTAGCCTACATTGAACAGAAATAGAAGGCAATCATGAAGGGGTTAAAAGGTTAATATGGGCATCTGTAAAGTCTGTAAAACTTTACTGTGTAGCCAATGCTGACTGAATATGTGCAACATTGCTGTCTTTCACTTTACATTCTTGGTGGTTCTGTTTATGAGAGTTCAGGTGGCTAAATCAGTTATATCAATTCACAAGATAGTATTTGGCCTCCTCTCTTTCCCGGCTGAAGTTAGTGGGTTACTCTTCTTACAGGCATGGACAGTTACTGCACTAAAACAAGACCAAAATTCTCCTTGGTGAAATAACAATGCAAAATCAGTTTTGCCTCTCCACTCCCTGGATTTGTTCTCTTTAGTGTATTATTGCCTAAGATTTGTAAAGCAAAACTGGCTCAAATCCATATAAGAGAATCTGGCTTTAACAATCTGTTTCCTCTGCATGTCTGAAAGTCCTGAAGATACCCCTGGAAACTATTGTGCCTGCAGGGAGAAAAAGTAATAGACTTGAACCTCATTATAATAGCTTACTGCTGATTTCTTTGAAAATTACTCACCGCTCCTTTGAAAAATAATAATTCCTTGGATATGAAATAAATGCAGCTAACTTTGGGGAAAGAAGCATTACTTTTTTAAAAAATTATTTTTCCTCTTGAAGCACTGGGATGGGTTTTTCTGTCTCAGTATCTTGCCAAACAGAAACCAGCTGCGGCAGAACACGTGATGACAGTGAACACACAAAGGTCAGTTCTAGGGATTTTGCTGTTCTAGGAAATCAAGGAAACACAGTCCCTTGGCAGCCTGCAGTCACTTGCACAGAAACTGCTCATTACAGACTTAGCAGTTTCATACAGCTGCTCTGCGTCTGCCAAAGCAGAATTGTGGCAGACCTTGCTGCAAGTGCTAGAGTAGCTGATGGTATTTTTTTTCAGTGGTAAATGCATCCTCATCTGCAGTTCTCAGTTCTCTAGTTTATCTGTTCATTTCTCTCACTTAAGTTTCCTTCCAATTCGTAGGTTATCCAAATGGCAACTATATATAGCTTTTCTGGGCAGGATTTATCTTTCGAGATAGGAACAAATTGTGAAATACCAACTTGTTTGATAGTATCCTACTTCATCAATAGTCCCATTGACTTCAGTGCAGTATCACACACAGCACTGTGTTTCTTTGCATTAGAAGATTGTGAACATTTTCTTTTAGAAAAGCCTTCAAAGCCCATTTGGATATCACTTACGGATGGACCCTATGAACAGGGGCTCTTCATCGTAAAATATCTGCAGCCGCTTCTCTTCTGAATTAGGCATTAGTCTTCCATGTTGTTCCAGTCAAGAGAAGAAATTGGCAATGTCTATTTAAAAAAAAAAAAAGAAAAAAATATAAGGTCTGTTTTCCCAACCCAGGATAAATCAAATAACAGCCAAAAATCTTTGTCCAGGTTTTCAATCTTGTTTCAAGCAGCATTCATTACAAATAATTGTTGTTTTTATCATGGCCATAGCTCAAGAGATTGTTCAGGCTTTCACTCTCTGGGTGGATTGTGTGTTTGCTGTTTCAATGTGTGGATAAGAAATATTTAAATATTTATGAATTCTGGAAGAAAGGCACGCTCACTTAAGTATTCCCTTAAGCAACCAGTCCTTTCTCTCCTGCTAAAGAATTATTTATACTTTGATATATGAATTGTTTGATTTTATGCATTGAATCTGCATGGTAGACTTTTTGGCACATTTCTAAAGCAGCAGCTTCTTTTACGGGGTATTACAGAGACATCCAGCAGATTAATAAACCTTTGAGAGGATCATGTGAAGCAAGCTCAGAGCTATCTAGCATTCATTTGGTCTAACGTGGCGAGTTGTTTATGCCTATGCCCCAGTAACAAGGGGATCCTGAGTATAATTGTGTCAGGGACACGATTATGGCAATGCAAGTCCCACTGACTAAAACTGGGTTTCAAGGAACTGTAAATTGGTGGGGTTTATTATTGCATTAGGATAAGAAGGGTTCAAGGTGAAACAATAACTGTAAATTAACATTTCATAACAACCTTGGAAATGTAACTTTCAAAAAGACCACTTAGGATAGAAGGAACGTTCCAATTAAGGAACACAATAGGACTGTAAAATTGGAGAAACCCCAGGGAGAGGGAAAAGTCAATTTTGCCACATTTGTATATTGTAGCTTAAAGGTTAAGCCCAGTGGAAAACTGAGCCATAAATAGTATAAAGCCGGAAGCTGCCCTTCTGCTGGGCAAAGCACCAAGAACTGGGTGAAAGAACTAAGGAAGCTTAAAAAACTCAAGTGAGAAAGAGAATCTGTCTTGAATGAAAAGAGCAGAAGAGGTAGCTTGTAATCTCAAGAGAGCGCTCAGCAGGACAATGCGGTAGGCGTTAACTGTTACTTCCTCAGACAGACAGTGAAACCGCTATCTACAGCCCCCATGTGTTTTCTTTTTCAGCAACATTGCAATGGATGAATACAGAATCTGATTCATGCTTTCCTGGCTTTGCCAAATGCATGCTCAAATCCTATAACCATGCTATGAATTAATCTGCTCACCCAAAGGTCTGATGAGACATGGTTTGAAAAATGATTGTCCTTGGAGATTCCAGCCCTCTTTGCCTTGGAAAGACACAGTAAGGGATTACCAATCTGGTAATAGGCATCTGGAGTGGTATCAGCAGGAGGCCTGAGAGGCTCTGAAATTAGAAGAAACTGGGGCCAGTCTCTCTGGTTATCTCCAGCAAATGAACACCTCTGAAAAGCAGGGCATTTTGAAGTGGGAAGTTGGGAGGAAAGAGAATTTGGGATGGTGCCAGGGTACCAGAAATGTTACCAAGTAGCTATCACTTTCAGATCCCAGTGGAGCATACAACAGCTTAATGCGCTTGAGCTGCTGAGCATAC